>CM057820.1:49501791-50879291 GCA_030067965.1 Latrodectus elegans
ATGAAATACTTTCACAAAAAGAGTTTTCAGAATTATAATAAAATTAAATTTTACTTAATTTATTATAATGATCGTAATAAGTACATAATTCATAAAAGTCTATGCAAATTTTCATCTTTCCAACAAAATGGATATTAATTGATATATGTAAAATATAAAAAAAAATCAAATTCTGGGTTAATTTCAATGTGGGAGCATGCATAAGAAAATTCAAAAAAATATGAAAACTGAAAAAATGATTTTCATATTTTGTCTGATTTATAATATCATTTCATATATTTTTTTCCTTTTTATAAATCCTTATAGTGTAATAGTAATGATCTTGGAATAAAAAAAAAAAGAAGTATAAAAATTCACCTGAAATCATTTTATTCCAATCTTCCTTTTCCTATATTATTTATCATTTTAAAATGATTGAAAATTACTCAATTTACTTATCAAAGTATCTGTTTTAAAATAATGTGACTGCTTTAAAATTCAATAAAGTATCGCAGCCACAATTTATATAGTAATTTTTCAACTTTATCTAGAAATAAAGAACTTTAGTACATAAATTTAGAGAATCGAAGTAGTTGTTTCATCAGTAATCAAAGTAATTCATCAGTAAATATAATCAAATACTGTTTTATTTTATGCATGTTAGGCATATCCTATAGTAATTACCAAAAAAACTATATATATATATATATATATATATATATATATATATATATATATGTATATTTACAGTCTTAAAAATGGTCACACTATAATTCTACACAAATACTGGACAAACAAGAACATTTAAAAAGGTATAAAACAATTTTTTTATAATGCATTCTCCCACTGTTAAGAATATCATATCTAACATTTATCGGTGGAGCACCTACTCGCATGTGCAATACAAAAGTAAGTCTCTCTTACTCCCTGTAACACTTACTCTGTGTTTTTTGAAGCATACACCATGCTCTCTGTCAATTAGCGATATCTACTTACAAATTTGGATCATACACTCTTTCATCTTAACCGACGTTTTCGATCTCAGAAATATTGATCGGACTAGTTGACAGATTCTGAAAATAAATAAAACAAAAAGAAATGATGCGTAGGAAGTACAGAGTTCTAAACAGAAACACTCCAGGACTTCATATAATCAGCAACTGTAGAGGTATAGTCAGGACCTTCATATTGTCCAACTATCTCCACCTGATAACGATCTTTATTCTTTTCTCCAGTTATTTGATGTGATCCGAAGAACTTCATTTTTAACTTTAAATCACTTCCATACTGCGTGCGTTGTATAGTCACTAAATCATTGATGTTGTACACTTGATCCTTTTCTCTTTTCTTGTTATAAATTCTTTTATATTTTTCTTGAACTTTTAGAATTTCTTTCCTTGCCTCTTCTCGCATATATTCTCCATTCATCATAAAAATATTAGTATCTTCTTCTTCAAGAATTTTGACAATTTTCATGTTTTATTTTTTAATTGTCATTCCTACAAGAAGTTCAAAAAGTGAATATTTGTTAAGGGTCCATTGTACATCACCAACATATTTGTACTATTTTCTAATATGTTCTATGGTGAATTTAGATAACATTTTGATTAAAGTTTTATGAATTCTTTCCACTTGTCCATTTCCTCTCGGAATTCTGGTTGTTGAAAACACGTGCTTTATTTTCTCTTTCTCGCAATGTTCCTCAAAGATTTAAGATTTGAAGCTTGCTCCTTTACTAATTATCTCGATGGTTTCCCAAAAACGGATTGTAGATCTTTGAGTTTTTGTAACACAATCTGAGTTTATGTAGACTTTACTAGGAAAAGCCAGATGAGTTTTTTGAATGCGTCCATAACTGTGAGTATATAGATGTAATTCTTATCAATTGACGGAAATATGTCTATGAAATCGACTTGGAATGTACTTAAGAGATGTTTTCTTTCGGTGTAGAGTTGAGTATACCTTCATCCTTTCAGGGTATTTTTTTTAAAGAAAATGCTGTTTATACATTTCATGATGACTTGTTCAATTCTTTTTCTAATGTTAGGAATGTAAAAAACTTTTTTGAGAAGATCTTACTTCTTAGATACAGTAAAATGTCCTTTGTTATGTTTTTTTATCAACTTCAAATATTTCTGGTACAACAAGTAATTCCCAACCACAGTCATACTTGTATAATATTCCATTTTTCACTAAGTAACCTTCTTTCACAGCCATTGGTGTACTAAAAATTTCAGCAAGTGGAGAAGTTCATCACAGTTTTGTGCAGCTTCAGTTCTGGCCGTCAGTTTTCCCTGAGAACGGGTAACCATAAAAAAAAATGACATTTCTACTTAAGACATCTACATGTCTCATTAGTTCCCTAGATCTATGAACGGTTTCATATTCAAACTCTTCCAAAAGTAAATCACACCGAGCTATTTTAAGAGAGATATCTTATTTAAACATAGTATTTTGAAAATCATGACTGTCTGTTACAATTATGCTTTTAGTCAAAATATATAAATAAATTCTAAATTTTAAAAGCTCCATTATAGCTAAAACTTCAAGCTCGTAATTACATAATTTTTCTTGCTGCGAGGGGATTTTTCTACTCATGTAATGAATAGGATGAAATTATCCACTATCAGATTTCTGTAAAAAAGCACCAAATCTCAGGCAATTTGCATCTACATGTAATTATAGCTCCTTGTCTGAAAATATGCAAAATAGGCGTTGTTGACAAAAGTTTTTTTAATCTATTGCAAGTTTCTTCTTGAGCTTCTCCAATTTAAATTCTACTCCATTTCAAAGATCACTTAATGATTTGGCAATTTTAGCATAGTTAGTAATACATTTTCTAAAAACAAATATCCAGTATAAATCATTCTAAAATATCCTAAGCAGCTCTGAATGTGAATTTTATAAGTTGGAAAATATTTTGAACTACAATTGTCTTTTCAGGCAAGGGGCAAATTGTACCATACTCAATAATAAATTCTTAAAATTTTCTTTTTCTTTTAAGAAATTGACACTTTTAAAGAATAATATCTAACCCATATTAGCTGCGGTCAAAACATGTTTTAATATTGTTATACCTTCCTCTTCATCACGCGTAGGTAAAATAAAAACATCCATATAAATCACAACAGTATTATACCTCATTAAGTCTCTAAGCACATGGTCATCTAAGCACAAAAATTCATGTTGACCGGCATGATTGATAAATGCCAAGTATTCAGTACACATTTCCTCTACAGGAACATGAAAAAAATCCATTCTTTAAGTCAAACTTTGAGAAAACTTTTGCTTCTTGTAAATGATCTATAACGTCTTGTGTCTCAGCTATAGGAAACGAGCCTTTAATCCCCTTCGTATTTAATTCCCTAAAATACCCATATAAACGTGAAGTTCTACCCCATTCTGAGTGGAACATATTCTGAACAATATAGTTTTATTATTCCATCCTTTAACATTTCGTTTATTTATATATCGACTAATTTTTGTTCCAAAAAAGAAATTCTTCTACAGCTCTGTGAAACCAGCATATAATCTTTTAATATAATATTCATTTTTAAATTAATTTTTTACTGGGCTCTTTAAGTGGTTTGAAATTTTTAATTCAATTCGAAGTACTTTTGCATAATTTTTTTGTTAACAATTTGCACTAGATTTAAATCATCTTCCTCACTGATAACTGCAGAAATAAAAGACAAAAAATTATTCTGAAAAAAATAAGAATCCTCACCAGTGAGTGAATTGAGTGAGTTAACGTGACTTGATCTATCCTCTAGCACTTTTAAGCACAGAGAAGGGAAGATGCAGTTGGCAATCAGTGAATAACACATTACTCTTCTAACTCTAATTGGAGATTTTTGCCTATAAAGAAACAAAACTCAGACACTTCGGCCAGAATTTTATGGCCGAATAAAGTTTGAACTTCAGCAGTCTTAATAGATTGTTTATGAGTAAAAAGAGAGCTCTGAAGAGTAATAAGCTTTTGACCTCCATGAATGCTAATATGTTCCACAGTTTTAAAACCAAGAGTTTCATGCAATTTTTGGAGACTATAAGATTGAACAAAGTTTTAAAATCATTAACTTCATTTCGTATACAATAATAATTTAAAAGTTGCGTTAAGCTGTGGAGTGAACTATGCATGATATTCTATTGAATATTTTTCTGCATTTTTAAAATTACCTAAGCACTTACGTGGAGTTGGCTGGAATTGTTTAAAAATTAATGCTTTTAATTCATCATAGTTAGAAATTTCTGCTTCAGTAGCATAGGCCAGACATTTCAACATTTATCACCTAATAAATTAATCAATATTTCCAATTTTATTGGGTTATTTGGTAAGTAATTTCGTTTTTCATAAAGCTTAATTTCGTTTTTTATGAAACTTAATTTCGTTTTTTATGAATACGCCTAACTAACAAACACTTTATTGAATTTTATATTGTCAATTTGAATCCAATATTTTCTGTCATCTTTTCGGTGGTAGCATGATTCCACACTCATAAAATGGTTGGTTTTTACTAGCAAAAAACTTTTCCAGGTGAGTAAATTGAAATTACTTTCCGAACAACTTAAAAGTTTAAATGGAAATTATATCGTTTTATAAGCTTTTTTAAGGGATTGAGAAAAAAAACATACGGAGCTTCTGACATTTCAGGCACAGATATGGTGAGAGTTCTAACACTTTTTCTTAAATTTTCTAGGCTTTTTGAAGCCCATTCTAATTTGTTCTCTGCGTGATTTATATTTTCACTAACTGATCACAGCTTTAAGTTTTGTAGCACTCTTCCAATCTCTTTCTTTTTTAGCTATTGTAATTCTTGCTAACTCGATTTCAGATTTTTCAGTTGATATTTTGTTCTTTTGATCTTCTGTGATCAATTTAACTATATCTTTCAGAAATTCGAGACCAGTTTTCAAAGTATCTGAACTTTTAATTACATTTTTAATCTCTATAACTTTGGTTTCTGCTGTAACATTCAAACCTAATTCATCTGCAACAACTTTTACCACTTGTATCTTAATATTATTCAGAAAATACACATTTTTCCAAAAAAGAACTACGAATCACAATAAGTACTTTTCCTCAGTTCTCGCTTACAACATGAGGTTGTAGACTTCGTATTCAGATTTTATTTCACTTCAGTCACAAATTATTTCTATCCACTGCTTCCGCTTATTCAATCACAAATAATTTCAATCCAGGACGAGCTCCCATAAAATTGTAGAGAGTGTCGATAATTCTTAAACAAAATACAGTTTTACAAACGGATACACTTTATTCTACAAATACTGGAAAAACAATAGCAATTAAAAAGGCCAAAGCTATTTTTTATAGTGCCTACTCACACTGGTAACAATATCATTTCAAACAATTATAGGCGGAGCACCTACTTGCGTGCGAAATGCAAAAGTAAGTATCCTTACTCTCTTCTATCTGGCAGCATACGCAAAGCTCTGTCAACCAGCAACATCTATTTACAGTTTTGGTTCCTATACTTACACATTATATTTAAATGGCTATGTTCTTAAGGAACCGTAACCTACAAGTGACATGTGACACGACAGGAAGCTTTTGTATTGTTATGAAACTACTCAATATAGCTATTTCTAATGAACAATATATTTTTTACTTATATTGTTGTCTCGAACCAATTTTATATTTATGTTGATGTACCTGAGAGAATTCTAAAATCATTTCTACATTTACTTTTTTTCTTATGTTATACGTATATTAACATATCTAAATACTAACGTAATGTATATTAACCATTTTCTTTGACAAGATTGTACATTAGATCGAAATTATATACAACACACATATTGATAACTGCTATTATCTTAGAAATCGAATTGATCTTTATACTGACAGAATATCTTGTACAAAAATATGCTATATTTTTATAATAATGTTAATTTTGGGGACAGTTTGATAACATTTTTATACGAAAGGGATATTCTGCTATAACTTTATGTAGACATTTTTCCTGGACAACACTTTCAAAAGGTGTTGTTTCTCAAAACAAAACATTGATCACAAGAAATTGTTCTTGAAGAACATTGCACCGTTTGTATGACAGTTAGTCAAATACTATGAACTAATTTCCTCTTTTTATAAATATAACATTAATGAGTGAGCAATATTTTCAATCATTTTTTAACATAAGATTTGGTTGAAACCAAACATACATTTTGATTAATGGAGATTAAAATCAATATTTTGGTTATTTAAAATTATCTTCGGCTATTCTATTGCTAAAAGAACCTTAAAGAAACAAAAGTGAGTTAAATTCTAAAATTTTTTAATAAAGCTGTATCAACACCTTGCTATTATTTTAAAATATATTATTTTTCAAATTATTTGGAAAAATTTGAAAATTTAATTTTATTGTTCTCGTTTTGTAACATTGAATTTATCCTCCATTTTAAGTAATGTGTGTGTGGGTGTAATTTTACAGCATTTGAACTTTTCTAATATTTTATGAATAAAGATAAACAGTTTGTTTTTTCCATATAATAAATTTCTCTAAAGTAGAAGTTTTGACACGCAAAATTTACTGGAATAAAGTACATTATACTCATTTATTAAAGGGCTTACATTTCATTTCAATTTTTTAAGATCAAAAAATATTCTTTATAGCTTGAATGTAACGTGTAAGGATCCAAAACCACATTTTTTACACATAATCTGCTAGTAAAATCGAAATTATTATTCATCTTTTAATTTTTAAATACTGAAAATCATCAAATAATACACACTTTCAAAGGAAATTCCTTCCATTTAATGTTGTTCGAAACACACATATAGTGAGATTTAGATACATATTTTATTTTAACTTAAAACATCTAAAAATCAAAAGTATAAATTAAAAAGATAAAAAAAAACTGTAGTTGCAGTAAATACACTTCCTTATCAATAACTGTGAACATTTTCGTATCTTTTCAAAATAATAAGAATACCTTTATTATGTAAAAAAATGCAAGAAAAAGTATGAACATTAAAATAGTATGCGGACTCAAGTTGAATAAATAATGTTAATATTTTTACACAGTACGATAATAAAATGTAGATATATTAATTGTGAATTCACAGAGAATTTTGTAGAAAATACCACGAGAATCCAAGTAAGTTGTGTTCGCATTAAGGTAGGATAGAATAAAGAATAGAAATCCCACTCCTGATGTATTGAACAAACTACAAGAATGGTAACTATTACATTGTCCCTTTTTTAAATAAGAGAAACATACGTGTTTATTCATATAAAAAAATATCACCAATTCTGTGATTTACCTGTGTAAATAATAGGTTGTTACAATTGTGTTATATAAGTTATTAATCTAGTATTCGCTTTACAACTGGTTTTATACTTCATACGAATCAAATTACTTGAATCAATGAGGAAACAATATCTATCTTCTATGAAATACGAAGAAAAATATACATTATATTTGTTTTTAGTAATTAAACTAAAAAATGCAATTATTTAATGTCAAATATTTGTTACAATAACTTTTTCTGTTTGAGTAATGAATGTCAAATATAATATAAATTTAAAAACTTATTCAAAAAAATTTTCTCAATTTGAACTCAAACGAAACATTTTTGTGATGTATGAGCTCCTTTATATTACTGTACCTACTCCCCAAGTAATGCATAAACTATAGAGCCATAAGTTGACATTGAAAATATGTCAAGAACGTGACAAAACGAAATGAATCGGAAAATTGAATTTCCCAGCGTATCATGTGCAAAAGTGAAGGATGCCATGATAGCACTACAGAATTTGTTTTATATCATTGTCCACATTTTTTAGTTTATAGTATATATTTTATCAAACAATGTCAAGATAAAGAAACATTTTCACGTAGAAAATATAATTTTAAAAATATTACAGATTTGAAATAAAAGGCAATGCACGTTTTATTTCATAAAAAAAATATCAATATCATTCACAAGTTTGATATTTTTCTTTGAAAAGAAATTAAAATTTAAAACTGATTTTAATAAAAAAAATATCTCAAGTAATGAAATAATGCGCTTGGAATTAAGAAGAAGCATAACAATTTTCTGTTGTTATTTAATCATTTCATAGTCTTTCGAAACTTGAAAATATTCATATATTCTAAAACATATTTGAGCTATTATGGTTATATAAAGTAATTAAATAACAGATATTGATAATGTACTTCTTGATATTATTTGATAATATAAATTAATATATATTAATTAACAAGAAAAAAAAAACCTATAATTTGGTTAAGGACAAAAGCATTTTAAGACAAGAAATCCACATTGTATTTTTACTTTTAACTAAGAATGAACATGAGAGTTTTTAATTATCATTTAATCAATTGAAATACTCTGATCATCAAATATATCTACTAATACTATCAATAGGACAACAACTTTTATTAAAAAATGTATTATTTTACAAAATAATTTAATTATATCAAAGTATTACTAGATATTTTTCAAAGCGATTTGTAAATCAAATATTTTAATGAAATTATATAATTCATTAAAGTTACTTAATGTCAAGTTTACGAGAAACTATTTTAATTATTTTATTAATTAATTTTACAAAATCTTAAATTCTGTTATACCATTTGTAAAACTTTTAAAATTAAGGATATTCAGTATTTTTAAAAATGATCTGAAAATATAGTGGATTGTTTTGAGCAGTGAAATACGGAGGTTATACATTAATATCTGCTATTTTATGCGAACCTTGAGAAAATTCTAGTAAGAAAAGAATGTGTACTTTTCAACTGTTATAACCAACACAAAGCATTTATAAGCAGCTATCAAGGCGAAAAGAATGCTACTGAAGAAAGCATTACCCATGTATCACTATTTCAGCAACGAATACAGCAAGATTTTTTCCCACTAGATCGTAATGATTTTCATTTGAAAGTAATTTAGTAAATGAATAGTAATTCTAAATTGATGTCTTTTGTAACAAATTTTGTTACAAATGTTCTAATATGCAATCATTTTATTATGGTATATTAGAAAGAAATTGCAGAATATATAAGAATCTATTAAAAGAATTATAAGATTGATAATTATGAAAACAAATTCAAATTTTAATTAACATAAAGATTTTAGGGAAATAAATATGAAAAAAATGTATGTTTAAATAATAATGTAAAACATGTAAATATACATGCTTTATATTTTGTAAATAAATAGGCTTTCAAGTAAATCGTGTGCATCTGAAGGCAAATGTGTAAATCATCCTACTTGCAATACATGTGAAATGGGTATTTGCATATTTTGTTTGAATTCCTATTAATTACTCAGTTTCCTATGCATTAAAAAGTAATATAATTTGAAATGTGCTTTATTCAAAAATGTATTGCTTATATGATAATAAAATAATATGAATTAAGATATTAACATTTAGTTTCTTTGTTAATCAATGAGTGTGGTTTTATTATTATTAAACTAATATTTGTTACAAACTTGTATCATAATATTTTAAATAATTGATCGAAAAATCAGAATATAATTCACTTGCCAACCTATTATATTTTTCCAAATGGCCATACAAATCATTATTTATTATAAATTAGGGTCACATACTAATTGGTTATATTTTATACGTATAAAGAAATATATATTTGAATCACTTTCAATTTCTCTAAATTTTCTTTGTAAAACTGAAGAAGCAAGTAGATTAATTATGTGAGTTTGTGAAGTTTCAACTTTTAAAAAATTAACTATAAATAAGGACTGCGCGTAAATTAGGAGATTATTGCCCTAGCCTGCTGAAGCACACTTAGGAAAACAAAATTTTAACACCCGCAATTCTCTTAATTATCTCTTACCCACAGATTATTTTTAGAAAGAACTTTAAATTTAGCTTTATGGTTAAAGAAATGGCTTAAAGTTGAATTCTTTTTAATGATGTTTTCAGATAGAAAGTATCTATTTATAATTTTAATATAAAATTGTTCCTGTAATCTTTCCATCAGGTTGTAATTTTATTTTACAAATTTTGTATTTGTTTAATAAAGTAAAAATGGAAATAAATATACTATTTTCTGAAAATTTCAAAAACACTATTTTATTACTATTTATTTAAATATTTTAATTTTTCATAAATATTAATATGAATGAAAACATTTTATTTCTTAAATAAATATTTGGATTTTGAAGAATTAATGCTTTTAACAATTAAGAATTCAAAATAATATCAATTAATAATAATTTTAAATATTTATGATAGTATCACGATAAAATCGTTCAGTGTAGTTTATGGAATCAATTATCATGATTTCTTAATTTTGCATTAAAAGGAGCAATTTGGATTTAATTAAATATTTTTGGTTATTTCCACACACATTATGGTTATCAAAACGACATTGTGCTTTTAAGATCCAATACTATAAAATAGTGACAGTGCGATATTGCACAAATTTTTTATTTACTGATTATGCCGTAAAAGAGCACTAAAGAACTCAACATTTAAAAAAAGACAGGATCTTAAGAAAAATTAAAAATATAAATTTAGAAAAACACCAAAGGCTTCTAAGTATGAAAAATAATCTTGTAAGTGTTAACGATATATAGCAGATATTAAATAATGATTCATTACTGATATATTCCATTTGAGAGATATCAACATTTGATCTCTTTGTCAAGAAATAAGAAATACCAAATTATCAGATTTTTGTAAAATTTTCCTTCAATTGGAATAGATAATTTACAGATTTCTCATAACATTTCTATGATTAATATATCAATTAGATTAAGCCTTGGATGATTTTATTTCACGTAATTGTTTTGTAAAATATTTTCTAGAGTTATTTTTTTAAAATAAGAATTTGTTTAGAAGCAAGCATTAAATTAGAAAACTTCATATGATTAAAAACATGAAGTTAAAATTCGTGGAAAGATACTATGAAGGATCAAAAAATTGATTTTTTATAGTATCTTTCCACGAGATACAATTTATAAAATGAAAGTAATCAAAACAAAAAGACGAAACATTGTCACAAAAACTTTAACAGGATAATCGCTTGAACAGATAATCTATTACTGCCCAAATAAAATAAGACATTTAAAAATTTAAAGAACTTCTATTTTTGATCTAAGCTGTTCCTCTTAAGAACATTGAATAATTAACACACACTCATTGGGTGTTGAGTTTTTAAATAACGAAATTTTTGTTATTTGAAATTATCAGAAACAGAATAAATATCGATTGGACGAATTAAATCTACTTACAAAATTACAAGATCATATTATATCGCCTTCTTTTTAATACTACTAGCGTTAACGTAAAACAAATTAAAAATAATTTTATATATTTATATATATATATATATATATATATATATATATATATATATATATATATATATATATATATATATATATATATATATATATATATATATATATATATATATATAAATAGAAAAATTAAATATTTGTGTCACTCACTATGTAAAATAAAACACAGTGATAAGTTGGAAAAATTTGAATAAATAGTTTTAAAATATGCCATTATTTCTGAAATATTTTCGTTCTGAACACTTGAAATAGTACTGTTGGCAATGAAACTCAGAACATGGCATTTAATACGTGTTCTTGCATTGTTTGGTGAAATATTGCGCTTTGGCGATCTCTAATATAGAAAACAATCACTAGAATCAAGACATTAGAAATCCATTGATCAGTATTTAAATTATCATTGATTACAACTAGAGATATGTCACGTACCCAGTGGATGTTGATACCATCACACTAGGCACAGGGACACAATGAAGATATCGAATAATACTAGTTAAAACATTCTTCTCGGATCCACTAGAATGTTGCACATGGAATAATGATTCGCCAGAAATGATGACGTTTTTGTTTCTCTAGCATTCTGCTTTACAATTGAATGCAACAATTCTTTCATATGTGACAATGTTGCATATTCAAGGAAAGAGGAATTAATGGTCGTTATGCTTCCTTAAACGTCATCATTTATGAATATATACAGGATAATGTTACAGAAAATCCATTTTTGTCTAATGATTCATAAATCGTTTGCATTAGTTTGCTCGGCAAACTTTACAATACGTTTGCTAATTGGAAGAGTGTGAAGATTATCCATTCTTTCCCTGATGAATTTTAACATCTTGATTCATGATTAGTACGATCTTCTATGGATTTCTACTCGACCGAGGAGATTTAACCTCCACACTCTCAATGAAGTTTGATTTCCCTCTATCAAATTCCGGCATTTGTTGGTATTGTTGCTATTCGATTCTCAAGAGAGCTCTTTCTCCCTCACAATAAAAATTTCATCTTCAAAGATTCTTAACAGTAATTGTGATTTGCACTAAAATTTTACTCTCAGTATAAAATTTTACTACAATAAATGAAACATTAGTAACAAATATAAATTATTTTAAGTAAATCATAAGTTAGACTATTTTATGTGTAAAAATATAAACCAATTTTTATATTTAATAAACAAATCAGTTGCACCAATTAAAGTAACAAATCGCTTAGATGAAAGGCTAAAAGTGTTTTGGATTACTGTATAATAATTTGATTTATAACATTTAAATGAAATGCTCTATGAACATCTAATACACCCTCTTGATTAATCTGTATTTATTTGGTAATCATAAGAACTTCTTATAAGTTTAGATAATTAAAATCCGTAGCTTTAATTTTGAAGTGAACTGATATTACTTTCTAGGATCGATAGAAAAATTTTAGAAAACCTTTTCCTTAGTAAATTTTTTAAAACTATTTTAATACATAACGTTAAAAATATGATACAAAAATAAAGCAAAATTTTATATAGAATTTTTAAGAGTTTTAATGAGTACTTTTCTTTATTTTTAATAATTATCAACACACATTATATTATTTTATTTAATGAGAGTGCATTTTAAATAGGAATCTGTTTTTAATCTATATCCTTATTTAATGAACGTAATAATTGATTTGCTCAAGGCTTTAATAATTGTGCCCTTATAAGCTTAGAATTAGTTTGTTGCAAATTATTGATTAATGACTATTAAAGCGGGGAAGATAGTCTCTGATACAGTTCTGAAATCAAAAACTCGAGACCTCAATTTCTGTCAAATGAGCATGGGTGTAATCTATAATTTAGTTTTAAATATCAATTTCGTTTCACTATTGAATTAATTTTTAATTCAAAAGTTTAAATAAAGAGGCACTATTTTACGGCAAAACATGCAGTAGTAAACGATACTGAAAATTATTCACATAAAAACATTCAGATAAACTATATTTCAACTTTACAATTTAGTTTACAGTTATGAATTGAATAAAGACAAATATTTTTGTAGCTGAATTTAAAACTAAATATAAAAGGACAGCAGTAAATGCTTCCTTGCAGTTTGAAATATAAAAACCGCAAGTGTAATAAACAAAACTATAAAAATCGTTGAAAATAAAAAAAGTTTACAAAATTCTTATATCTGAAATAAAATAAAAAAAATAGTTTTAAATATCACCACTAGATGCGATGCGATGCGAATTAAATTTTACAGCAACGCATGCAAATGTTATGCACAATAAAAGGAGGATTCTATTCGTGCTACAATCAGAGGAACATTGCAGAATGCCGACTTTGCTAGAGAGACACTACTGCAATGCGGTGAGGATGCAGCGGCACTGTCAGAGACCTCCATCGTCTAAGAAAAAAACAACGTAGACGGATCTCGATCCTCAGAGAGATGATGGTGAAATTTGAGCATACAGGACAGCTAGGCTTTCTGCCAAAAAGAGGAGGTAAAAAAATTAACAGTGACATCGTAGAGGATGTTGCTACCAGCGGTCGTGGAAAGCAGCAGTGAGTCGCTTCACAGAAGTGTCAGTGTACCGACGATCTCTCGTACTCCTGATGTGCCCTACTCGATTATATGGCACATCATGCGTAGATTTCTAAATTTTAACCCGCATAAGATTCAAGTGGTCCATCAATTAGAACGGCATGACTTGGAGATTCACAAAACATTTCTCTACAATTCCTCGTGAGAACTGCAGTTCATGATTCCAGGCCATGGAACATTCTGTGGGAGGACGAAGCCCATTTCTATCGTAATGGACATGTGAATACCCATAATTGTCTCATAAAAATGACAGAAAATGGTGCACGCCGAATCCTTGTGATCCCAGAAAGTGACCGTATGTCGCGGGTTAACTGCTTCATTCATTATCGGACTATATTTTTTGAACAAGTGACCCCTCAAAGACCTACCACTTGTTCAAGCGCATCGCTTAAAGTGTACATTGTCCAAATATTTTTCAGTTTCGATGAGTAGAATATATATATATATATATATATATATATATATATATATATATATATATATATATATAATCTACTGTTAGAAAAGAAACAATACCAATTTTGGACTTGGATATCACAAATTAGTAGAATTCAAAATTAGAGATATCTCTCTTAAAAGTGATTTGCAATTATTATTGTGGATGCTGAATGTAAAAGTGTAAGCAATTAGCTGCTGAAACTTTATTCTTGTCATACTGATTTAAGAATTGGATGTAGTACCGAGCCCATTGTTGCTTAAAACTCAGAATCGAATCAAATACATTTTTTGAGCACTATCGACTAGAATTTGTCCAGGAACCTAAATCGTGCTAAGTGAAGTTGATGACTCTGAGAAATGAATAAATTCCTCCTGCAACTCACACAGGTGGATGTTCTTCACCCAAAGATAATTTGAGCAACCAATGAATTTGAACAAATATTTTGGCCTTGGTAAGAATCAATATTACGAGAAAAATGGATAAAACACTCTTGAAATCTTATTGTCAACTTTATTTGCTACTCCTGTCGTAGCTATCATACCTATTTGCTATGGAAAGCCATTTTAGAAACTAGATCCTCAGAGTTTGTTAAACAAAACGTTTTTGCTTCAGTTTGATTATTTTCCTTGTATCAAATACCGGTACACCTGGTTTCAAAATTCTTGTTTCCTTGCAAAATCACTTCAAATTTGTATCTTTCTTTTAACGAGAAATTTTTAATTCCAGACATTTACTTTGATAATGAGAATCATTTTTGCACAGAATACATTTTGGAGTCTTAACCTTAGACACAAAGCTTTTAGAAACATAAATTGCAATTTCTGAATTTATTACCTTTATTTTCTGCTCTTTTCAACCTTTGAGTAAATAATCCAATTGCAGGCTTGCTATATCAACAGGATAACTCCTCAATATCTATGTACTTTGATGTCTTGTTCAACTTTTCTATCGGCTTTACTAAATATGGGTGCAGCTTGTCCTGTTGTGAACCTTGCGGCACTAAAACCAACCATTTACTCAAATATCCAGTTGTGATTCATTATCTATCTCGCTATAAATAGTTTACTTAAAACTATTAACTCAGATATATTCTTAAAGTAACTAAACTCCTCCAAATGACTACAATAGTAAAACGTTTCACTCAATCGTAATGCAAACTGAACATGCACTTTTAAATGTTGAGGTATAAGATATTTAAAACAAGTTGGGATTAACACTTAAACTCCTTTAATTCTGCTTCTTTCATCTTAGATTATTGCTCAATCCACCACGGTTATATGAACAATAAAATTTATACCGTTTTTATCCAAAATATTCAACAAAATTTAAACATTGTTAGCTTCCGTAACACTACTTGTTTTATCCATAAGGCTCTATCAATTGACTGAAACCAAAAGCTATGAGATTCCGATCGTAACATTTGTAAATCGAAATTTTACATTTTTCTTAAAAACTTCAATATTTTCGCACTTTTGAAGTCATAACTACTACTAAGTTTTACTCTTGATCTAGAAAGTGATTATTATTTAAGTATTTTTGTAGATTTTATTGCTGTTTTAATTGTTGTGACTAAACTCGTTAATCTTCTAATATTTTAATTTAGAGATTTTCATTCTTCTCTTTTCAGTGTCAACATTCGAGAAGAGGGTGACTCTCCCAGATTAACTTCTTCAACGAGTTAAACTATGATTCTGATGAAGTTAAATTTGCCATTAGACGGTGTAATTAAACAACCACAGAAGTAACGCCAGAAGATTTTTGCAATGGTAAAATAATGTAGTTTCAAGCATACAAAAATTTAATATAACCTCCACTGAACATACTCTAAGATGTAGTAAATACAACTTCTTTAAAACAATCTTTTTCTGGACAATTCGTCTCTCAATATAATGTTTCGACAGACTAATCTCTGATGAGATGCAAACTTCAAATAAAAACTCTTCATTAAATATCATGTTAAAATATTAGTGTTAAGACAATTTAATGCCAATATTAATGTTATGCATGTAATTTCAACAATTTAAGAAGCCTTTTTTATAAATTTTATGACTCTAAATAAAGTGACTTAATTTACAACACTTTTAAATAAGTTACGAAAAAATATTATTTATGATATATAAAAATGCGCGTAAGAACATTGCGTTTGATTTCAAATTGAAATATTTTTATTGAATCAATGACACATCTAAAATTTGGATAGTACTTCATTAAGTGTAAAACATAGCGAAATTGTGACTAGTTAATACACTACTGGCCATTAAAATTGCTACACCAGGAAGAAATGCAGATAACAAAATGATATTTATTGGACAAATATATTATACTAAAAATAACAAATGATTAAATTTTCAAAAATTTGGCTGGATAGATCCTGAGAAATCAGTACCCAGAACAACCACCTCTGGCAGTAATAACAGCAGTTATACGCCTGGGCATTGAGTCCAACAGAGACTGGATTGCATGTACAGGTACAGATGCCCATGCAGCTTCAACACGATGTCACAGTTCATCAACCGTAGTGACTGGCGTTTGGTGAAGAGCCAGTCGCTCGGCAACCATTGACCAGACGTTTTCTATTGGTGAAATATCTGGAGAACGTGCTGGCCAGGGCAACAGCCTAACATGTTCTGTATCAAGGAAGGTCCGTACAATACCAGCAACATGCGGTCGGGCATTATCCTGCTGAAACGTAGGGTTTCGCAGGGCTCGAATAAAGGGTAGAGCCACGGGTCGTAACACACCAGAAATGTAACGTGCACTGTTCAAAGCATCGTCAATGCGAACAAGAGGTGACCGAGACGTGTATCCAATGGCACCCCATGCCATCACGCCAGGTGATGGGCCAGTATGACGATGACGAATGCACGCTGCCAGTGTGCGTTCACCATGATGCCGCCAAACACGGATGCGACCATCATGATGCTGTATACAGAACCTGGATTCATCTGAAAAGATGACGTCTCGCCATTCGTGCGCACAAGTTCACCGTTGATCACACCACTGAAGGCGCTCTTGCCTATGACGCAGCGTCAAGGGAAGCCGCAGCCATGGTCTCCTAGCTGAAAGTCCATGCTGCTGCAAACGTAGTCGAACTGTTCGTGCAGACACTTGTTGTCTTCCCAACGACCCCGTTTCTTGACTCACGGCTCGTGAAGTGGTTGCATGATCCATTACGGCCATGCGGATAATATGCCTGCCTTCTCGGCTGCTAGTGATAGGTGGCCGCTGAGATGCCGTATGGCGTTCCGTATTACCATCCTGAACTCATCGATTCCATATTCTGCTAACAGTCATTAGATCTCGACCGACGCGAGCAGCAATACTGCGATAAGATAAACCGCAATCCCGGTACACTACAATTCAAACTTTATCAAAGTCAGAAATGTGTTGATACGCATTTTTCCTTCTTACACGAGGCATCACAACAACTTTTCACCAGGCAAAAACGTTCAAATGCAAATTGTGTATGTGGAAACGTCTGAACAATTTCCTGATTTAAACACAATGTAGGTGTCGCTACTGGCGCCTGCTTTGTCTGAATGCGATGAAAAGCTAATCATTTGCATATCACAGCACCTTCTTCCCTTCGTATAAATTCCACGTCTGTAGCATGTCGCCTTTTTGGTGTAGCAGTTTTAATGGCCAGTAGTGTATTTGAAATAGCAAAATATTAAAATAATTTAACGAACGGTAACATTTCATAAACACACTATAAATGACATATAACAAAACTTTTTTAAATATCCTATGTTATTCAGAGTACATATATTATAAGAAGTAAACGGGGTGAACTATAATATTTTTAAAGACTTGAAGGTTTAGATATTTTAATGTATTTTATTTGATCGATAATTGTCCATGCCAAAACATTCTAACAATTTTTTTTCAGCTCCATTTACGTTTGACTAGAATTTTAAATAATTTACTTTAAATGTTCCTTTTGCCTTTAATTCTGTTAAGTGCAAAATAAAATTCACAAATATACTTATGTAGCATAGTTGTAAATTTATTTGATCTTAAAATTTAAAAATTAATTACTGATTGTAATTTGAAGAAAATTTAAATCAATTTCGAGAATAATTCCTCTTAGTTATGAACTGTGGAAAATGCCTGAAACAAATTTTTGTATTTAACAAAAACCTAACTACAAAGAGCTGAACTTGTCAAAAATTATTTAAAGGAAAAAAAAAATAAGATGTGGCCAGTAAGGTCTCCAGACCTATATTCATAAGAGATATAATAAGTGTACGATTTCAGGCCAGCAGTCTACATTCAGAATCAATTAGTTATTAAAATTTTTAAATTTTGAATAGTTCTTCTCCAATTTTCGACAAATGTTCAATATTTCTTTAGCTTCTTGCGCAATCTCACTGCGATGTTTATATGCAACACGATAATCACACTTCTCACTATGCGAAATTTAAAAAAATACAATATTGACCAAACATTTAAAAAATACGAAATATGATATATCCTGCTTAAGCTCTCTAACGTTGCTTTCTTTTACTTCCAGCCAATATTGATTTCCTGTGTAAATTTTTGTTATCCACTCCTATCTTAAAAGAAGATATTAACACATACTTTACAAAAAAAATAAGGAATAATTTTCAGTATAAGATTATAGCACTTTGTTTTTCACTCCATCAATTTTCAAAGAAAGTTAAATTTATCATCTAGAAAATATGAGAAAAATAAACAAATACTTAATAGAAATTTATTGCACAAGATTTATTTACATCAAGTTGTGAAATTTTAGGTTTTTTTCTTGTGTAATATTAATGTACACTTTTTAGAAAACGTTAATTACCTCACTGATATGCACATATCATGCTTGGTGATCTACATAATACCTAAGCACTTTTTGATGATGAAATTTAAAAATTAAAATGTTGGTAATTTAAAGATCAAATAATGTTAACGTAGATATTGACATTACCAGTAATTCCCGGAAAAAAAAGAAAGAAAAAAAAAGAAAAAAGAAGTAAATATAAATATGCACAATGTTGGTTCAGGAATGTAAGAAGCTTTCTTTATTATTCTTTACTTAGTTTTGAAATTCGGTGCGTTACAATCATTAAGGAATAATAAAAGTATATTCTTAGAATATATCAAAGGAAAATAATTACTACTTCCATCGATAATGACTCAAAGGTTTACTATCTCATCATCAGCTTACGTTTAATGAATGCTTTTGATGATTTGGAAAGATAATTAAGCTGGTTATCATTCTTTGCTTATCATATCTCAAGATTAAATTATCTAAAACTTAGTAAACTTTCGTTTCACTATAAAAATTAATATTCTTAACAATATATTTCAAACACATTTCATATCGATTTTTTTATATTAACTTCTGAAGGAAAGGTGACAAGATATTGGTGTATATAATGTACTTCAAATATGTCATTATTTATTTATATTATTTAAATATTAAAATGATTAAAAAAAGCTTCTATTTTCACTGATAGAAATTAATCAACGCATTATCTTATAAATATTGAGTTTTAAATTAAAGATTTTAAAAGGTATTTAAGTTGTAATAATTAATTAATCTTTTCAAAACACCGTTTGTTTAATGAATGAAAATCTTAATATTTATAAGGATATTATTACTAATGAAAAATAATCAAATTTTCTTATATGATATGATTTGTAGACACATTTTGTACAAATATATTTCTGAGACTAAAGTATATGGCTTAACATTGATTTCGAATCACTAAAATGTTCTTATTAATAATAATAATCAAGCTGAATAAGGTGAAACCAACTAAAATGTTAACAATTCAGGTAAACAAATAAGCGTCTAATTTCAAAAAAAAAAAAATGCTGAAAAATACCTATACGTATTAAATATATTTTAGCTTAAATAGCTAAAATATAAAATAGAATTAGGAAATTCAAAAAAAAAAAAAAAAAAAAAAAAACTTAAGAATTTTTATTCGCAGAGGAAGCAATTTAAACGAAATTGATGTTATTGGGGTATACTATAATTAAAAGGAGCTGTGCTAGGGAGTAAAGAAGAAAAATTAAATACAGTTATCTTTCTTGAAGGAAACATGAGCGAAAATCCCAAGTTTTGTATTGAGAAAAAAATGGCAACTTATAAATAATTTAAAATTGCAGCTTTTATTGCTTAAATAATATTTACTTATAAATTAAATTCAATGCAAAATTTATAAATTAGATTCTCACCTAAGCCAAAAAACAACACCCATCTTACATTCTTCAACAGTAGCCGTGATTGAATCTGGTATATTGTGTTCCAAAGAGCCGAGTAATACACAGACGATATGCTTTTTAAGAATTATTTAATAATGATTCCAGAGGAATTTATTTTTATTAAACATTCCATTTGCACTTTAAATTTGATATGTTTAAAATGAACAAACATATTATAATATTTCATGTTTATTCTCCTAAAAATGACGCTTGCAAAATTAATATTCAATTTAAATAGAGTTGACAGTTAGAAGACATAGGTTAAAAACGAAAATAATTGTTTCCAGTATAAAAAAAAGTAAGTTAAGCTTGTTTATTTTTCTTCAAGAATTTTTTAGTTTTGAAATTCTTAACCTTATTTGTAAGGTTTTCTTTTGTGAGAACACTAGTTTAACAGAATATACTTACTGAATCATTATAATGTGATTTTCTTTTAATATATTACAATACCAGTCATGATTTTAACAGCGATATCAAACTGATCTTCCTTTTGATTTAAATAATGAAATCATTACTTAACTCATGAAAATTTCTTTTCAGGTTACTTAAAATTTTAAGCTTAAAATTTTGAATTCAATTGTTTCCCTTGAACAAAAAATTAAAATCATTAAATATTTTATTTAAAAAGTATTAAATTTATTCAACATCTAATAGTTCCATTATACTGATCAAAACTTTTAAAGTATCAATAATCTAAGCGTGTTGAAACTTTAATTAAGAACAAGATTTCCATGATTTATTACATTTTGATTATTTATTTATTTATTATAAAATAATTCTCTATTTACTAAAAGTAAATTGCTATGCTGATTTTAAAAACTCTAGTTTTTGTTTTCATATCATTTTTTAATGTAAGAGCTGATTGTTTCATAATCAATTGCTTAAAGTAGATGCTTTATCCTAGATCATCCGCTTGATATGCTTGCCCGTTTAGTTATTTTTGTTAAATAATATTACAATAGTATCACTTTAAATATAATACTGCCAAAGGAAAGATCGTAAAGATACATTTAAAGATCGTAAAAATACGTGTAATTATTCATATTTTTATAAGTATATGTAATTCGTTAGTGTTTCCATTATTTATTTCCACCATAGTTAACACAAAATATTGAATACTTCTTTTTTATTTGAACATACCTTCAATTACAGACAGATTCTTTAATTTTTTTGATGGTTCATATTTTCAATCGATGAAAATTTTATTAGTTATTCTATAAAGTTTTAAACAATGTGATCGATGCTTGCTTTTATTCTAAATATATTTTTATGAGTTCCAAAACAAATACTATAAAAAAGATTCTTTCTTGTGTCGTTTGTTGTTTAGATGGATGGAAAACACCAAGATATTTTTCAATTGGGGCGAATTGACTTTTCATACTTACGTGTGTCATTTTGTGATTTATTTTGAAGTACAAAAATCTCCAATAAACATTTGAATTTCCTTTTTCAAATTTTCTTTGAAATAGCAGCTTTTCTCAAAGCTTTTGGCAATATTATCTGTTTATTTGTTCGTGAAAACAAAATTATCACTAGAATAATATCTTTAGTTAATAATGACACAAATCAACTGTGGAGCCAATATTTTTTTCATGTTACCAATATTCTTTTTAATTTTAGAATATTATCATGAGAAGGGATTCTGATATCTCCGATTTTTGATTTTTCTTTATTTTGTCCTGTCTGCAATTATAGAAATTTCGAAACTACACAAAGCTTTTTAAAATTAATTAGAAAATTATTTATTTCATGAATTCACTGTTATTTAAAGAATTTATTTATTTTATTTTATAAATTTTCAATCTCAGACGACAACACAAAATCTACAAGCCTTCTCTCCATTTAGTATTTGCATGGCAGTTCTAATGATATCATTAAATACATTTTGATGCTATTTTAGTGTTAAAATATTTTCGGATGTTATTGTGATCAAATGCATAATTTTATCAGAAAGAAATTTTTATTTCTTAAGAATGAATTACTTGTATTTCCATGTAATTCGGAGATTTTCTCATTTCACTTCACGCGTTTTCCAGCTCACTGTAAAATTTGAAACAATATTTTTTATTTTATGTAAGAGTAAAATTAGTGTCTTCTCAGAAAGCTTTTTTTCGTTTGTTTGGGAGCAATAATAGCTTATATAACAACTTTAATTTAAAGTAGTTTTGAATATTTCTGCGTATTACGTAAATAATTTTAATAGCAGCCCGGTTTCAAAAATTGAAACAATTTTGTTTATATATAATTCAGAGAATTACTCATTTCACTTCACGTGTTTTCCAGTTCACTGTAAAATGTGAAAAATATTTTTTTTTTATCTGAGAATGTAATTAATGTCTTCTCAGAAAACTATAAATATATTTTTTTTTCTGTTAAAGTCCTTTAAAACGAATTACTACGTTTTCACATATTAATCTTAAAATTTTTAATTTGATTTTTGTTGCAATTATTTAATTGAAAAATTTAATTTAAATTCAAACTCACTTATTTTTAGAAGCACACGAGTGCATTTTTGCATCTCGAAAAATAAATTTTGAGTATATGGAACTCATTGCAAAATAGTATAAATATCTTAGCATTGTATCAAATTTATAGAAATGTTTAAGCAAAAATATATAAATGGTCTAATGAGTGAGCTAATTATATTAATCTTCGAGCATACGTGCTGCGTTTTAGATGACTGATTCTTAAGATTCTTGAAACACAGTTGAAAAGCATCCTATAAAGCATCCAAGAAACGCGTAATATTATATGATGATGTGATGTGTGTGTGAATATCATAGTCACATAATTATATCTATTGCAATGACAGAAGTAAAGTTTTGTTTCCATTGTTAAATGAAAAATATGCACTTTTTAGATGTTTAATGAATATTAAGTTCCAGAAAATTTCATTGATTTAAAAAAAATCATATTTTGTGTGTGTTTATTAACATGTAAGAATTTATATTTCTTTCATCAGCATAGTTTATTTGTCAAAGTATTTATCGGCATTTTAACAGTAAAGAATGTACTTTACTTTTCCATCAACTACTTCTTCTCAATTGAATTCATTTGATGAAATTAATAGTTAGGGGCAAAAGAGCTTAATTTAGATTTTTGTGGTAAACAACAACCATCAACATGTTTTCGGTCTCAGTCATTTAATATGTGGACAATAAATATAAGCAAATTATTCTACGTAGATGATATTTAATTACAGCCCAAAATGTTATTCAAATGACAATGAGTAATGTTAATTACAGTCCTATTTCCAAACGCTATGCATTACATTAATTTGAAGACTATTCCAACAAAAGCATGGATGGAAACTATAAAACAAATGGACATAATGTCTCGCGAATTTCATAGTGACACATTTTTTAAAGGAAAAAATGTCATTGCAACATTAATAAAAGAAATAGAGTGTTCTTTTCCTATTGTTAATTGGAAGGCAATTAAACTTTTTTGTCGCTTGAGAACACATTTATACGAATTAGGTATTTGAATAAAAAATGCTGCGATAGTATATCATAATAAAGCTCAAAATATAAGCAAGAATTAGGTTAATAGTAAAAAAAAATCAAGACAAACTATTGGTATCTATGGATAAATATATTTTTGTTTTGGTTATATAATTTTAAGTTAAATTGAATTTTGATAATAATTTTTGGGTATTTATTAATATATAATTGCAAAGTTACTAAACATTTGAGAGGCATTTGAAGTTTTTCTCACCCTGGTTAGAAAAATGAACTTATAAGTAAAAAATAAGTATTTTGTGCTTAGAAACTTCAGGCAACTTATTCTCCTCCGATGCCTGATTACGTTATCAACGTGTATTTCCGGTGTCAGATTTGGGGAGCATTTGAACCAGCTCTTTTCTTTCCCTAGCCCTGATGAAAATGTATCTTTTTAACTAAAAACACAGTGATTTTGATAGAGGAAATAGTATATTTTGATCTCATCAACATTGTAAACATAGAGAAGAGTTGCTCTCTTCAGATTTTTGTGTCTACGTTTATATTAGAGAATAATTTGGACTGTTCAGGGTTTCTTCGCTTACACCAACTGAATGCAAATGAATGTCTATAATTTTTTTTCTAGAAATCAACAAAACATAGTAGAATTTTAAATTATTTTGAACACACTTACCAAAATGTTTACATAATTTGTCTTTTTAAATATCAACTTAGAAGTTGAAATATTGCTTTAAAAATTAATTACATCAAAAATTAATATTGTGACTCATATTTATTTCTAACTTCAGAGCTTCTAGCAACTTCATGCAGCTGCTCGACAAATCTCTATCACCCTAAATTTCACGAATATTTCAGATTCATCTCTTTGTGTTTAATTAAAACGTGATCCTACTTATCGAAATTAATCCATATTTATTTAGGTTAAATATGTTAAATAAAAAGAAATACGTGTTAAGCAAATCTCTCTCTTTCTCTCGTAAACAAACACAATAACAGGACACTTGAAATATATTTCACTCTTTTCAAATTTAAAGTCTTGTGAAAATATTTATGAAAATAATTCTATTTATACATTTATTTATTGAAGCATTTGCTTTTTCATAGTTATTTCTATTTAAATATTAACAAATGTGTTGAAAAAATTGCATATTTTTTTTTCCTAAATGATTATTGTAAATCATATTGTAGGACATTAAAAGATATCAGAATCATTTTATATCAGAGTAATTGCGTAGCACGCAATTTGATATTTCTTTACTCTGATATAAAATATATGATTACTCTCACGCAGCTATAAAATATTAAAGTTAAGAGAAGTCATTCTATTCTGCGGTTTTAATATATATATATATATATATATATATATATATATATATATATATATATATATATATATATATATATATATTGTAAATTACAAAATTCATATATATATATTAATTGATATATATATATATAATTAAATATTTTTCAGGAAAATCACTTTACGAAAGAAACTGAATTCTCTTTGTTACAGTTCTCTATAGAGTGTCTATGTTAAAGATATTTGTTAGATATTAATCAGAGAGTATGCAAAGATTTTCTTAACAAAGTTTAAATATTATTTATTGTATTTCTTCATCAGTATTTCTGGATTAATTAATATTTATTATAAAAATAATCAATTAATATTTATAAAATTTATAATAAATGATTCTTTTATCGAATTTAAAAGTTTAATCTAGTTTTTGCTTTGATTTACTTTTTAAATTCATCATGTTTAAATTTTTAATTTATTTTTAATTTAGATAAAGGAAATGAATTATATAATAGTTGATATGCTAAAATATACTATTTTTACAGTTTTTAATAGTGAAGTAATATTCAAACTTAATATCATATCCAAAAAGCAAGAGGTAAACATTTTAAATAATTTTAAAGAAAATTATTTTTAAGAAAACCATATATACTAAAAAAAATTAAAGGCTAACCCGATCACTTAAATTAATAAAAATTAATTTAAGTATTTTATGTGAATTTATATTTAAATTATTTTAAAAATGAATAGCATTTTGTTACAGTCAAAGATTTCTTAATTAGAACTATATATTTTTTCATGTTCATGTGTTTGTGACTTTTATCCATAAAATAACAGAAAAAAATCAATAGTGTTTATTAATGACCATAAAGACATGTAATAGATTTGATCCTAATAATCCTTAATTAAAATTATCTTTGGGCTGACAAGCCCAGCCTTGATTTCGTTTCCTAGGCCTCTTTCTGAATAATAGAATATTATCTTTTTTGGCGAAATGTTAATCCTTACTTTTCCGTACACATGGTTCACATGATAAACTGAAATGTATAAATCTTTCCCTTCACTATTACGTAGAAAGTCTAATGAAACTTATTTAGTTGAGATTAATCAGTGGGAATAACTATCAAAAATGCTTCATAGAACTATTTTCTTTTTTATATGGCAGAATCTTAGAAGAAAATGCTACAGAAATATTTTCATAAAAATGACTACATAACAAATCCAAATAAATCATGAGATGAAAAAATAATAATAAAAGAAGGCAGAGAGTAAAAAAGAGATATAAAAATAAAAACGTAGTTAGATAACAGCATGGATAAATGTTTTTAATATTAAATTCCTTTAATGTAGTTAAAAATTTAAGGAATGTGCACACATTTTACTCAGGTTAAAGCTATTTAATGTTAATAACTTTTACCATTTCGATTTATTTCTATAAGTTTTTATTAATCAGTTTTTAGCAATTACTAGTGTCCAAAGTTTCTTTAAATCTATGATTTTAATTGATTCTGAGATAATTCCCATGTTAAAGTAATTTCACTCAAATTAAAATTTTAACTAATTTTAACTAATTTTCCTAATTTTAAATAATTAAATATTCTATGTACATATTTCTCATAAATTTGCTTAAAAGTTTAATATGGATTTAAAATTGTATTCATGTAAGCGTATTTTAGTATGACTGAAATTTGCCATTTTAAAGGAATCATCGTATGGAAAATATTATAAAAAATTCCTTATTTTATTATTTTCTATTTAGTTAAACCATATAGTTTTATAATTTTAAAATAATCATTATGAAATGTAATGTTACAGTGTGTGTTATACATTAATTATATATACTAAAGAATATTACAAAATATCCCCATTCTCCCACGATTTCGATGTTTAAAAATCAAATAAAAATAAAGATTAAGAATCTTAATACATTCACATAAATATTAAAATGAAATATTTATCCTAAAATAATAGAATTTTAATAATTTTTTTTTAAATTTTTTTTTCTCATTTAGTTTTGAAGTAAAGTAAAATGCCAAAAAAAAGTAAACGTTTTTCAAATGGAAATTCAGCACACACATTTGAAATAATAAAAACAAATTAAAATTGTTCCATTTAATTTAAAATTTTTATTTTGGAAACAATCAGAATGCTTATTTTATAATTATTAAAAAAGCTTTAACAACAATTTTCATTTTACGTTGAACACACGTATTTTACA
This sequence comes from Latrodectus elegans, assembly GCA_030067965.1. NCBI lineage: Eukaryota > Metazoa > Arthropoda > Arachnida > Araneae > Theridiidae > Latrodectus > Latrodectus elegans. The sequence goes on from CM057820.1 coordinate 49,529,277, forward strand.
CTTTTCTAAGATCATATATAATCAAGAAACATATTTGAAAACTTAATGAAAGCTTTTCATTTGTTAGAATTTAACTTTCTACATGAAATAAAAAAACGATTAAATGCTTAATAGCTTATATTGTATGTATTCTGGCGAAAATTTAAATATGTGGGGAGCATTATTTAATGTTATTATGTAGGCTCAATGAAATATATATGGATATAGAAAGATGACACAGAACTAAAGAATATTACAAAATATCCCCATTCTCCCACGATTTCGATGTTTAAAAATCAAATAAAAATAAAGATTAAGAATCTTAATACATTCACATAAATATTAAAATGAAATATTTATCCTAAAATAATAGAATTTTAATAATTTTTTTTTAATTTTTTTTTCTCATTTAGTTTTGAAGTAAAGTAAAATGCCAAAAAAAAGTAAACGTTTTTCAAATGGAAATTCAGCACACACATTTGAAATAATAAAAACAAATTAAAATTGTTCCATTTAATTTAAAATTTTTATTTTGGAAACAATCAGAATGCTTATTTTATAATATTAAAAAAGCTTTAACAACAATTTTCATTTTACGTTGAACACACGTATTTTACACTTTTCTAAGATCATATATAATCAAGAAACATATTTGAAAACTTAATGAAAGCTTTTCATTTGTTAGAATTTAACTTTCTACATGAAATAAAAAAACGATTAAATGCTTAATAGCTTATATTGTATGTATTCTGGCGAAAATTTAAATATGTGGGGAGCATTATTTAATGTTATTATGTAGGCTCAATGAAATATATATGGATATAGAAAGATGACACAGAACTTACGTTTTCCACTATAACACACTTCTTTCAATCCATATTAAAAATTTTCATTCTTCATAAATTAAGAATTTTGTAACTAGACTAATATGAAATCCTTAATAAACATTTTTTTGAATATTCTCTTATTCAATTTAGATTATTCTATAAGAAAAGTTTGAAGCCAGTATCTCAGGAAGGAACATCCAAGTGTGTTCTTTCAAAATCGATAAATCTAACAACAAAATTCGCATATTTGATCTGAAAATATTATATATACTTACATAGTTACATACGCACACACACACATATAAATATATATTATATATATATATATACATACATATACGTTACATATATATATATACATATATATATATATTATACATACATATATGTGTGTGTGTATATATACATGTACATATATGTATGTGTGTATGAAAAGGAATTTATATGCATATGTAAGATGAATTTAAAGGCAAGATATATTTTTTCCTTTTTTGATTCACATGAAAACAACTCAAAGAATATTCAATATTATTCAGAATAATATGGTACTTTCATGAGTAATTCAAGGTAAGATCAAAATATCATTTTCAAGAAATGATGATGAAATATCTACGAAAAATCATTCATCTAAAAAGTGATTTAAAAATAAGGAAAAATGATATACTCAGCAAATTATTTTGATAAATATTCTTCTGTATAACATTTCTGTATATGATTCCTAAATAGTTTCTGAGTATTTTCATGAATATATTTTTAACGTAAATAAAAGTTTCAAAGTAATTCATAAAAGTTTGCTTGTACACATATACATATATAAATGTTTGCAGTGCAGCTCAGTTCTTATTAAATTTCAGATGAGATACAATCCTTTAATCCTCTTGAAGAAAATCATAATAAAGATAAGAATAATGTAAATAAAATCATACGTAAATAAGAAATAATTATCTTAAATGTAGTTAAAATGTTACTTAATATTCTTAAAAATAAGATGACACAAGTTTTCAAACAAATATTATCTGTGTATAAGCATATGTTAATAACTAAAAGGATGCATTAGTTTATATATATATATATATATATATATATGTATATATATATATATATATATATATATATATATATATATATATATTATATATATAATATATATATATATATATATATATATTATATATATATATATATATATATATATATATATATATATATATATATATATATATATATATATATATATATATATATATATATATATATATATATATATATATATATATATATATATATATATATATATATATATATATATATATATATATATATATATATATATATATATATATATATATATATATATATATATATATATATATATATATATATATATATATATATTTGTTATTAACTTCATCTGATAACAAAATAGATATATTTTTCAGACACCTGTTTTAAAAATATAACATATGATTTTAATTACTCAAACTATTTTACGAACAATTCATTGTCAAATATTAAATCGAGATAGCCTTTAATTATATTAGACACTGGTGAATTTTAATCATATCATTTTAATGTTTAATCGTTTTTTTGTGACCAACCATTAATTGATAGCTTTAAATTTAAATCAATTTCACTTTGAGAATAATATGCTTTCACATGTCCGATACATATTCAAATTTAATGAAACACATACAACACTATCTTCTATAGGATAGTTACATTTTATTTTATAGAACTTTATAAAATGTAAAAATCAAATAAAATCACTCATAAATATAAAGCTGATTGATTCAGTTTGCAAAACGATAGAATCAAATGCAAAATGAAATTAGTCATCAGAAAAAAAATCTCTCTAATGTACTCTCATTCACGATTTATTCTTAATTCTGTAAAATGAAATGAAAAACTGGAGAATTACAAAGGGCAGAAAATAAAGTAAATTTTGAGCCTCTTTTTAAATAATAATTTAGAATAAAAATTACATGTATAATAAAACCGCTTTTATATTATAATGAAAGGAAAAAATTTATGATAAAACGTAAAGCCTGTCTCAGTACTTGTGAGATAATGTGTCAAAGATACATTCTGACTTATCAAAGTGACACACACATATATTTCACCATTATCATATCGTAGTAGTCATTTGACATAGCCGAAAACTATTGACGATCGCTGAGGTGCAGTAGAATACTATTGGTTAGATAAGCTTTTTAATAATTTTAATCCCATGTGGAAAACTATATACTTAAATAGTTTCGTAAATAATAAAATATATCAATCGAGCAGTCAAAATAAATTAATTTTCCTTGATCCATGATTTTAGAATGAAAATTTACTATCAAAGAATTTTAAGAAGAAAAATACCTTACAACACGTAGAATTCTAATGAGTTTTTTGAAAATAATACATGAAGATAATAAAATTTATTATTAAATAAAATGATGAACCTGCCTTTAAAAAAATTCTGGGGATCTTATTCATGAAAAGAAACACTTTCGGACAAATTTTCACTTAAAAAATATTTTGCTTTCTAGTAAATTGTCTGAGCAGTTTCTTTCTAAATTACATGATCCAAAACTTAAAAATACTAGCTTGCATTTGGATGAATATTCAATTCTCATGTCTTAATTCAAAGATAACATTTTAGAAGTTTCCAATATATATATATATATATATATATATATATATATATATATATATATATATATATATATATATATATATATATATATATATATATATATATATATATATATATATATATATATATATATATATATATATATATATATATATATATACATATATATACCTACATACATACAATTTAACATGTTATATAGCAATTTTTTTTAGTCCTACAATGTGAGTATCAACTTATTTATGAATTTAAATGATGAATTGATTGCATTCTCAAAACTATTTAAATTAAACTGTGTAAAATAAAATAAAAGACTTAAATATTTAGGCAACTGTGAAAACGAATACGAAACGCTATTGCGACGCATTTTTCACATACCCCTTTTTATGGCCTTCTGAAACACTTTTCTAAAATAGTCATGATTAGGCTTTACCGAAGAGAAAATATGAATATCTCTCTATCGTTAATATTAACAATTATACACTTATCTAGCAAATCATATACTAGTGGTATGTCATCATTCACCAAAACATAAGATTCTGCAATCGATACTAACAATTCTTTTGCATGAACGTGTATCGTGATAGATGCTTAGAGCTCTAAGGAGTTTCTTTTTGTATAACAAGAGAATACGATTCACTAACTATGAAAACTTTTTTCACGATGACATTTTATGTGGTGGATGTTAAAGCATCTCACATCTTCAGATCATATTTATTATATTCCGATATATATATATATATATATATATATATATATATATATATATATATATATATATATATATATATATTCAGATCATATTTATTATATACAAATTCCTTGAATAAATCTGAATCAAATTTAAATACCACTGTAAAAATCATCAATTGCAAAAGAACTAAGCAATATCGAAATTTTTGTGGTAGATAGCTATATTTTTATCACATATTAAAAAATTAATATCCTAATAAATTAACTGGCAAACTTCAATGCTTCTCTTGCATTCTCTCTGCACGCATTGAAGTTTACACACATTAATTTCCATATGTTATTATAAATAAAGAATAAATTTAATTCTAAAAAGATTCAAAGAAAATTAAAAGAAGTTTGATTTAATAAAGTTTCAAAAATCATGATTAATTGAAAATTCTTATGTAAAACAACAATTAGAATGAACACATTGGGTTGAACATATTTCTGAATTTTCAATTTAAAAAGGTATTGACGCTTGACTATTCAATTAATATTGAAACATAAACTATTATAGTAACCTCAACAACCAAGAGTTTAAGTTATATTCGATTGATCAGAGAAATAAGAACTGGAAATTTATCATTTAACTGTAGGAGTAAACTAAAATTGTAAAAAAATGCTACTTTTTTCATTTACTATTCTAAATTAAAGTATGACATATTAAATTTACAGATATTTGCAATATATACAGCATTACATATTATACATTTTCTTAAATATTGAAAATTTATTTTTATATATTTATCAAATTTAAATCTGAATGAATTATAATTAATCAACTCTTAGTAGACTGAAAATATGGACATTTCAACTTTAAGAAGTGTTCAAATAAATGAAGTAAGAAAAGGAATTTAACTAAGTGAATTAAGAATAAAATTGAATATTTCTTCGGTAGTTTATATCAAAATGTTTTTTAAATGAAAATTAAACATTATCGTTTATTTGGTTTAATGTTCTATCACAACTAAGTATAATTAAGAAAAAGTACTACATTCTTAATACTATCCGTTTTAATAAATTTAAATAAAATCCTTAAAGACTGTATTCTAAATAGATTATTTCTTTCAAAGTGGTAATATGTCATCTAAATTAAAACAGTTTAAATCACTTCCATTAACCGTAAATACTCTTTTATTTGCTGATTTTTTTTTTATTTTGAAATTAAGGTGCACAATACAAGTATTTGTGAGAAATAAACTTATTGTTTTAATAGAATTATACATATTAAATAAAACATGTATCGCAATTATATCGTAATAGTAACGCAACAAAATATTACTAGATTTATATAACTACGAAAACAGTTTGATCATATGATAATTTATAAATAGCTTACAGCTTATATATATATATATATATATATATATATATATATATATATATATATATATATATATATATATATATATATATATATATATATATATATATATATATATATATATCTTTTTCAAATTTAGTTCTTTTTGATACTATTGATACTATATCTATATAACAGAACGTAAAATTTTCGTATTCACGAAAAATGTTGTTTATTGTGAACTAAGTTAAATCAATTTAATTCTACAATGAATATCTAATAATTTGATTTATATATTTAATGAGTGCTTCAACAAAACAATTATTCTCAAATATTTTGCTTAGAAAGGATGAAAAAAATATGCAAAATTAATAAGATGTGAATTAAAATTAATTTCTTTCTTGCAAATTTAGTTTATCTTTAAGAGGAATTGGGATTATTTTCCAAGAATTAAATATTAACTATTCGACAAAATGTGAATGAAGAGATTTCAAGCATTTATTCAATACAAATAACAATAAACATATGCTTAACAACAGTGTTTGAATATTTCTAAACTCATTATTTTAGTGAATAGAATTCTATGGAAGAAAAATATTAGAATTCTATTTTATTAATAAAAATATATAATTATTGAATATTTTATAAAATTAAAAGCAAAATCATAACTGATAATAACACAAATATGGGTTTCTTAACTATTTTTAGTTATAATTATTTCTTGACATTGATTGTTATGATTCATACAAATAATATTTCATGCAATATTGTATATTACCACAATATTAATTAGAATATAGGGGTAGATTCCTATAGATTTTTCCTATAGATTAAATCTTTCAAACTAATATATTATTATTATTAATATTGCTCTATAAAATATCTCTTCGCAAATAAATCACTAAATAAATCAATGCTTTGTTCTAAAATGTTTCCAAAACTGAATCAAATTTAAATTATTATAACTATACAATCGCTGATTCATAAATACAAGAAAACAAATGAATATGGGTATTTAATGTTATCATCTGTGATACAAATCTTATATTTGTGTAAGAAAACACTGATAACAATTAAGGCAAACACAATAAAATGATGTTATTAGATGCATAAAATAAATATCATCTGCCTTAAGAGTTAATTCGATTGTAATTTACTATTATTGAAAAACATATGTGCAAAAATAATAAATTAATACTTTTTAGAGAGTACAATGTTAGAAGCAAAATTCTGTGCCTATTTTCATATTTTAAATTATATGCATCATAGTGTCGGTATAATTTCAGGAAATTTATGTAGTGATTCTATCTTTTTTACTCATGTATTTATTAACATGTTTGGAATAATAATAATTATGTGCGTAAATAAATCTGTTAATAAAAACAATACTATTGTTCTTTTAATGTTAATCTTCTTAATATTTTGTGTGAAAAATATTCATTTTGAAGTTACACATTTTATTATTAATTTTATAAATGTACTACTCTAGAATATAACTTACTTAAATAACAGGTCACATATTTTATTGCTGCGTAGAATTGTTTTATCATATCTTGTATATTAGCATTCAATTAACATATTGCTTAGCATCATAACATTTTATATATTTAACATAATAGCTTCGACAATTAATCGTATTCTTTTTAACTCATTTTTAGAACTATAAGTAGGGATTGTAAAAAACATCCAGTTTGTTTTTATTACTTATATTTTTACACAAATTCGTCTTTTAAATTATCTGCATCTCCTCTAATATGTTTTACAATTCACGTATGTAAGATATTTTATTAATTAATTATAAAAGGTTTGAAAAACTGTCATTTTTGCTATAATAAGATGCCAGTCGCGTTAGATTTATTGTTTCAATTATGATTAAATAGGGAGCTCTAATCAAATTTATCTTCTTATGACTATCTTTTCATTAAACACATAATTTTTAAATTATAATAATTGTTATAATCAATACAAAAAGTAGTCCTTTTGATTAATAGACAAAGAAGAATATTTTTAAATTATGGAAAGACCTAATATCTTCTTATTATTTTAAATATTTGGTTTTGAATGATCATTTACATTTTGATCTTGAAAACTGATTGTTTTATTGAATTCAATTACTATCCAATTATATGAAATTTTATAATTGAAGAAATAGTGCTTAAACGTGTTATCTGGATTAATAAGATTAATACATTGTTATGGTTGCTCAAACTAAGAATATGAAACAATTAAGTTAGTGTTATTTTACATACTGATAACTGTGGCTATGCCATAAATTTCATTACATATATAAAATATGTGCGTGTATTATTAAGTATATTCGCAAGGAGCGCATAAGAGTTATTTTATAAATTTTGAGTTTTGGAGCTCAAACCATGGTGAAAAATAATTATGAAATTGACATTATAGTTGGTGAAAAAAACAGATAGCATTTTGAGTTCGAAAATAAGAATTGGAACATGGAAAATTTATACTATTAATTAATCCCATATTTTAAATTCTCTATTTGTAAATAATGAAAAGACTTTTAGCCGCCAATTTGTAATAAATATTTTACATATTTTTAGTGATATGATAAAACAAATAATCATTTACAGCCTACCTAATTCAAAAAAGTAATTTAGGTTTTCAAATGAAATATTGGAAATAAGAAGTTTAAATTTTCTTTAGATAAAAAAGGAGTGCTATGAGCAGAAATAATTGGAATAAACTAAAATATTAGTTTTTAAGTTAAAATGTATTTATCAACAAATTTTTATAATTCACAAAATGTGAATTCATTGCATCCAATAATTTAACATTACATTTTTATTCACATCTAAAATATTCATTTAATTAATAATTGTCATCCAAATTATAACTATAAATGCAAAACGAAAATTTCTTCTTTCCGTTTTGTTCCTTTTGTAATACAGTATTTGGGAATCTTTTCAGTGTAGGTGATTTATTTTGCATTGGCTTAAAGTAGTATTATTTTGAGCAATATAACTGATCAATTTGAATTAATTTCTTGTTTAAATAGTTTCGAAAAACTATCTGTTCAAGAAACTGAAACCTCAATATATTATGAATTAATGAAGATCAATATCTATATGATAGTAAAATCTTATGTTAATGCAATTTATAGCAGTTTTATATATCAATCTTTTATTAATTGTAAAATTATGTCTATAAATGTTTTCAAAAATCAAATAAAAAAACTCATATGACAATAATATTTTGCAATTTTTTTATTGTTTAAAATTACTATTTCCCATTTCTGTTTAATAATTTCAATAAAAAATCTGAATTTCTAAAAAAATAATTTAAAAATCTAATCTAAGAGATTCATACAATATCTGAATCTGAAATAATTTCCAAATCTCCTCTTGATAATCACGGAACACAAGAATTTCTTGTGTAGTGCTTGAGTGCTTGTGTAGTGATTATTGTGCTTGAGAAAACAACACATTGATTTTTTATGGAACCAAGGTGTATATTACTCAAAAAAAATATTACGTTCATTGCAAAAATTTTAAAATTTAATTTTTGCAATGTTATATATTTTCCTTAAATGATTATTAAACTGGGAATAATTTATTATGGAATCAAAGATAACTAAAATAAATAATATAAGTATAAAAGAAAATGCAAAAAGCAAAACAAAAATTTCCCATTAAAGAAAATCAGTTAAACTAAAATTAGATGAAGCTATCCATAAATAAGAGGAAAAATTCCACAGTAAACTTAATCATTATTATAATAAAGTGATCTAAACTATATTCTTTATAACAACATTACATCGTTTGTAAAAGTGCAAATGTAACTACACTAACTACAAGAATGCATTTTTATAAATATCACATTATTTCCGTCACTCTTATTAAAAACAGGTAACTTTTGTTGTTTTTTTCCTCGTATTATAAAAGAAATATTTTTTGAATATATTTGTACAAACTTAAAATATAATTTATTAAATACCGAGTAAATTACATGTTACATGTTTTTACTTTCATGCAAATTATTCAAAAAACTTAAAATATTGACATAGTTTAAATTATTTTTCCAAATATTTACATTTGGGGACTTGGTATATTTAAAATTCTTTTTAATGTATTATATATATTTGAGAGAGATTAAATAGTTTTGAAAAATTCTTTTCAAATAATGCTCGTTTATAAAGTCAAATAAAACTGAAATGAATCATACCAGGGGAAATAGAAATAAGTAACTTTTGATTTAATATTCAGAAAAAAATATTCAAATGAAGAAAATTATTGAACTCAAAATATTGTAGAAATGTATTATTTTTTGACTAATTTTGAATTTTTGAAACATTTTTGAAATGATTTATTAACATTTGTTTAATAATAATGTGACGATGATAAGCAAAGTATTTAAAGAGCTCAAATTTAAATAATTATTTTTTCTAATTTAAAAAATGTATTTGATTATTAATTAACGCTTGCATTTACCAAAACATTTAGATAAATATATAACTCAAAACGTAGATGATTGTAAAGTAATGGTTATCAAAAAATATAAAATCTATTACTCTTAACTTTAATAAATATATAATTAAAAGACAATCATGGAATATTTTCGAAATTTACTTGGAATTTATTATTTATTATCTTGAGATGAAGATTTAATTACTTTCCAAATAAATTTGGAATCATATCTTATATATTGTATTAAAAACAATTCTATACAAGTTTAAAAACATTTTATAATTTGTTAAATTTAACTATAAATGGTATTATTATAAGTTTTACTGCAGTTCTCTGTAAAAGTAAAAGTTTTACTGCAGTTCATCTGTATATCAGAAACCCTAATATCTTCTATTTTCAGTATTAGAATTAAAACTAATCCATGGATAATAAAACGTACAATAAAATTATCTTTAGATATCTTACTTTAAAATTCTTAATTAGTTGCATATATATATATATATATATATATATATATATATATATATATATATATATATATATATATATATATATATATATATAATATATATATATAATATATATATATATATATATATATATATATATATATATATATATATATATATATATATATATATATATATATATATATATATATATATATATATATATATATATATATATAATATATATATATATATATATATATATATATATATATATATATATATATATATATATATATATATATATATATATATATATATTATTACTGTACATTATTTAAAAAATAATAATGTTATTCGTAAGATTTGTACTCATTTAAATGTATGTGTAAAGTTTTAGGAAGCTCCATAAATATCAGTTTATTGAAAATAAATATCAATTTTTTTTTTTTAAATAAAATAAAGAAAATAAATTACTAGATATTCTACTATATTATTATTTCCACTGATGTAATTAGTGACTTTTTATGCTTGGAAAAGATTTAGTGAAGGATAAATTTATCAAAGTGCAATTTACATATATTTTACTATGCATATAATAGCTTCAACTCTTTAGCATTAAACATTGATTAATTGCTAGATAAATCAAATTGTGTGAACAAATGTAGTTCCAAATCGGAAGTAATTATTTAAAACAGTAATATATATATGAGGAACTGAAAAGATACTGATTTCCCTCATTTTTGGCACGATTTTTAATTGAGAATATTTCGGAGAGTTTCTTTCAACTAGTCATATTAATGTTTTAACAATATTGAATAATATTATTATTAATTAAATTTGAATGAAAGTTCTTTTTATGCTTATTTATTTTTATTTTTTATGTAGTTTGTGCGTGTCTTCTTTAATAAAGTTTTAACTGTGATGACTCGACTCAGTATGTTAAATATATTTTGAAAAAGATACTAAAAGATTTAAATATACTTAAATGTGTTTCACATTATTTGCTGTATATTATCATTTTATGTACAAAGATGATATCATATAGGATTCCGAATTCTATTCCTTAATAGTGCAAGCAATCATCCTTAATGTGGGAGTTGAACTAAAAATTGCTGATATGAAAGCTATAGATGTAAGTTTATTAGTTACGATTAGCATTATAAGCTATTTATAATAATAACAATAAAAATAGATGTATGATTACAGAAATTAACAGATATTTATTTTCCTATCATATTTAACTGTAAAGTAAATAAAAAGAATCTTACGAAATATGGAAGTTTGAATTAACATTTAAATATTTAATAGCCCCAAAGTGGGATACAGTAATTAAATAATTTAATTTGGAAAGAGAAACTTTTATTATTATAAAATTAGTCAAAGAAATTTTAAAGGGAACACATTAGTATGCCCTTTCATCGCATTTATTAATTTAGTATATGAAATTTGACATTTAAATAATAGGCTATGCTCTAAATTTAATTATCGCTCAAAAACTAGATAATATAATTAACATATTTGAAATTTGTATAGATTTTAAAACCAGACTTTCTTAATTATATAGAATTAATTCAAGAGAATGAACTGATTGAGAGTATGATGGATCTGATTGCAATAGCTTCAGTAACCATGAGTCAATTCAGTAATAATACTCGTATAACCCATTAAATAATCTCTTATATCCAAAAATATTTTATTTGATATTGGTCATAACTATTATCAGTTATGCAAAAACCAAAAACAAAATTCTAATTAAATTCAAATTTAATAGTTAAATTAGAATTAAAATTCAAATCGTTAAGAAACGCATGTATAACTTAAACTGATTTAAATGCCAATATAAAATTTGATTTTCATATAATAAATTAATGCAACAATGTTGATAAATTAAAGTAACATAAAATTGGTAAATGGTAAAATATTTCAAAAATGGAAACCTGTATATTTATTTATTTTATGTATATATAATTTTAGTAATTTTTTTCAGGTATATATGTGACTTGAAATTTAAATAATTTGAAATATAATTTAATACATATGGAGGTTATTGAATATTTGTGTGTAAATAAAACCGAAGTTATTTTGGAACAAACAAGGAGTAACATTTGGATATTTCTTATAGCAGAGTATTGTGCAAAACTTACATTCTTAGAATAGTATAATCTTACATTAAATGGATAATCTAACCTTCTTTTTTTAAATGAAATTACTCCAAAAATCCATGTCATATTATGAAAGATAATTCATTCTTCATTAATCCTTCTATGCCATATAAACAATAGATTGTGTGACAAACTATAAATGATTTTCATATTAAACAGCTGTTTTTTTTTCAAATCAACCAAATTCCAAATTTAAATTGTTTTTATACGTCGTGTATATGTATATGTATGTATATATATATATATATATATATATATATATATATATATATATATATATATATATATATATATATATATATATATATATATATATATATGTCTAGAGCTATCATGGTCATTACTTTTAAGTGATATTACAGCTTAATTTTAACATTCGGCCAGACTGAACAATTAATCTCCTAATTAATACAAACAATACTACTAGACACTAATGAACTAAAAATAATGCATACTAAAATTTCAAACTATCTCAAAATAAAAATATAAACATGCTTAATAAATCTTCAGTAGACATACTCACTATTTTTTAACCATAAAAGTTAACAACATTTTTGAAATTATACAAATTTTGCATTTGCTGACCTACTTATAAAAAGAAAACAAATAATTAGTACATAATGAAAATTATACACTATATTCAATAAAAGATACCTAAAAATACTTTTTAAGTTCAATTTAGTACAAAACACGTTTAATTAAATGAAAGTACATTAAGACACAATAACTTGCCAGTCTGTAACGATTGCAAACTTTATTCCTATCAGAAACTACCTTAACCTTTCTAATGTCCACGCAATTGACATCACCTCTAATTTACTCGAAAGGTACTTTTGTTCAGTTTCCGTAGTTTTCTTGCTAAGGCAATAAACTATCCTCCAATTTGTTTTTCCTATTTCTTTGAAAGAATATTCCGGCCAACCCAATCGAACTTGCGTCACAATGTACCCCAGTTTCACTTTGATGATCATAATGAGCTAGAACCAAAGCTTTAATAAGATTACTTTTAAGTTCCTCGAAAGCCTCACTTTGCTCTTTTTCCCAAAAAAACCTTGCAGCCTATAGTGCTGCCTTGAGAGAATACTTAGGAACAGATCTTCTAAAGAAACTAGTAAGTCCTAAAAATCTTTGAATGTCATGTGCATTTTTTGGAACAGGAAATTTTTCAATAGCTGCTACTTTACTTTCTCCAGGCTTCAAACCATCTCTGCTAAGTATGAAACCAAGAAATTCAGTCTCTAACTTTTGAAATTCTCATTTTGGTAATTTTAAAGTTAAATTAGATTTCCTTGAGCACCCAAATACTTCAGTAAGGTTGTGTATCATTTCGGTCAATGTTTTAACTGGAATCAATATATTGTCTATGTAACACAATACTTTCTGTTGAGCAATGGACCCAAACAAGATTCATAAGCCTTTGGAATTCTAATGGAGCATTCGCCAATCCACATATCATTCGCTCAAATTGATTTCTATCGTCTGGAGTTATGAAAGCAGTTTTCAGTTTGGCTTCTTCAGTCAATGGTAACTGTAAATAAACACTACCTAAATCCAAAGTAGTTTATAAAATTTGCTTCCTCCTAGACATTTAAAAATGTCATCCATTTTGGGTAAGGAAATTTATCCTTAAACCTTCTCAGTGTTTAATTTTCTATAGACTATGACAAACAGATGTTCCCTTGTCTTTTTCTCAACTAATAATGCATCCCATGAGTAAGGATATCTTGTATCTGAAACTTGGTTTGGAAAAATTGACTTGCTGCCATCTACTTCTTTAATGTCTATTTTGTATAAATTCATACAGCCTAACTCGATTGTGTTTAAATCAATATAGTCTTGATATTTATTTAATAAATTCAAAAGTTCCAATTTTTTGTCACTTTCTAGGGATTAGTCAAAATTAATATCTTTCATTAAAATTTTAGACACCTCTTTGTTTATACTTATAACTTTAACTTTTTCAATAAAACTTTTAATTTTATTCGATAGAGATAAGCTTTCCTCGCTTACTTCCATTCCCCTACCGAAGCACTAATCTTTCCTAATTTCTTAGTTGAATTCCTCTTTATTTATAACTGGTACAACTGTTTCACCGTTAACTTTATCGAGAATAGAATCGAAATTCTGTCTAATACTTTGACTAAAATTGTCCCATTAACTGAGTTCGACTAACGAACAATCGACTATCGAACTAAAGAATGTTCGGTTTCTTCAATTTTCACTGTAATTAAATTAATTCACTTACTTTCAATTTCTGTTTTATTTAATATTTTTATTTAACTGTATTTTACTTTATATCTACTTGAATTTCAGAAAAAAACGACGTCCTTTGAGTATCCAAATTTTAGATTACACTAAATACACTTAAAAGCAAAGTATGGTAAATCTAATCGTGTTCAACCTAAAACTAAATCATATTGTTTCCAACTACTTCATCTTCACGAATATTTACTACATCTTATCCAAGGGCCTTAATTACTGGATTCATTTGATTTCCAAAACCGAATAAATAACTGATATTTGGCATCATATTCATAACACTTCTCATTTTTATTGTGATACTTTCTTTTAAAATGCAATAGCTACTTCCTGTATCAATTAATTCAATCACGTTATTTACATAAATATAAGCATCTTTTAAGTAATTCGTAGGTGTTAACGACGAACTAGAATCTAAAATATTTTCACTGACGGATAAATTATTTCTCTCGCACTTTTAATCGGTTTCAAATTTACGCATGTGTTGAGAATGACCTTTCATTTTACATATCTTATAATAAACAAAAGTTTTTATGGCCGGGCATTCATGAGATATATGACGATAATCATTACAATTAAAACATTTAAATTCCCCTTTTTTATTTCAAATATCCGAGCTGACTAACTTTTTTTGATTAATATATTTATTCTCACTAAACGGAAATGATTTCTTTTCTATCTGAAATGTATCATTACGAAAATTATAATTTTATGAGCTTCTTAATTTAAAACTCTATAGATTGAACATTATCATAGTTACCTAATTTATCTGCTAATTGGTCTTGGGTATTAATTTTAGGCCATTCATCCTCAAAATTTTCACAAATTGTTAAAGTTAATTGTTTTGTCAATTGTTCAGTAGTAATTTTTTAACTATAAAAATCGGAAAGAATCTCGTTAGCCACTCCTCAAAATAATTTTGTAATTCGAATAAATAATATTTCCATGTACTTTCTAGTTTTTATAGCATGGTTTGAAAATTTAATTCCAAACTTATCAGCACTTAACTTATACCTCTTAAGCCATAATGAATTTACATACTTATAACTATTTAAATTATCCTCATTTTCAGCTCGATTAGTCAGTAATTTCATGGGGGAGTAGTCTTCATAATTGGGATACCCAATGCTCTGCACTTAACCCAATGCGTTTATGTTTGTCGTTCAAATAAAACTGAATAAAAATGTATGTCTCCATTCTTGATTTTATATCCTTCCATTGAGTTTCGAAAATCTGTGTGTACGTTTTTACTTTCATCTTGGCTACTTAAATTCGAAATATTTGCATTTTGAACTCTATATGTTTTGGATACGTAAACGTTCAAGTTCATGCTCACGATTAGTTAAAGTTTTGGCGTCTATATTTGATGCAATTCGATCTTTAGTTTTATCCTACATAATAAACGCTAGCTAATCTCTTTATCATACGTCTCCGGCTCCGTTATACTACATTTAAAATCAATTATTTTAACACCTTCAGTTACCGAAAGATCTAATTTTGTTGCTAAATATATTAAATCAATGATTCTATTAAACCTTCTGTTTTAGCCTTCCCTATAAAAGCCATATTTTACAATTATAATACTTAATTACTTTTCCAATAAAAATACTTTATCAATAACGAAATTATTATTTTCACTTCGCTCATGATGAAACTATTTCTTTTAAAACGAAATTACTTTTTGCGAACGAAATTAAGAAAATACTTTATACTTATAGTCATAATTTTTAAATCTCGTTCACTACTTTAGAATACGCCACTACGTTAATACACAATTCAAAAAGAAACAATTAAAATTGGCCTTCATGATTTCCGCAAGTGTCTCGAGTTATACCCCCTCTTCTGATTTATTATCTATTCCATTTTTGTTTATCAGACGATGAGTGAGTATCTTATGTGGGGAAGGAAGAAGTTTCTAAATTTACTAATATTTAAAGATTTATTTATAATTAGGATTTTTTCCAGACATGCTTTAGCTAGTTCCTTCACACACTCTCTCTGCTCAATTACATATCTCTTAACATGACATACTGACTACTGTCATCTCGTGGTCGCTCATTATATTTAAGATATTACAGATTAATGTTAACGATGTATTATATGTATTATCCTTCGGAGAGCTAATCTTTAAGAGTTTACTGTAATATTTTACAGAGAGGAATTATTATTGACATCAAAATTTCTCATTTAATAAAGGAATCCACAGAAAATTTCTTGATTTAATGTTTGAAAAAAAGGTTCTTTGAGTTTTGATTCTCATTTCAGCTTTGATGCATATTTCTGGATACTCCTTCTTGTACTTATTATCCCACCGATAGAGTAACAAGGTTTATAGAAATAAAAACACGTTCCATAAAAGCGTTTTATGAGCGAAAACATTATATTTAAAAAATTTCTAATTAAAAGATGTTTGATTGATCATTCTTCGACACTTTCACGTATGAGAATTTAATTTGATAGGTTTACAGAATTTAAATTTGATTTTCTATCACTGCAAACACAGGCAATGAAATGAAAATTGAATCCATAAATCACTGGCATGATGGTCATAACCTTAAATATTCATTGGCTACATTAGTTCGTATTAAAAAAATAAGTGATTAATTATTTTGAATATCTGCCTAATTGATATTTTGTATTTAGTCGATGAATTGGAGTATTAGTAATTATCAATGTTCTCAATAATCACTGACGTTGAAATTAGTAATCTTGTTTTTCTTTGAAATTTTTACAAAAAATTCACAAGTAAAAAAAAAAAATTAAAAATTTAGTTTTAAGTTTGCGATGTTAATAATGTGTAATTGTGAAATCAACTTCCATACGATTCTTGTATTAAGGAAAATGTTTTACTTATAATCATATTACAGAAGTTAGCATTTACTTGCAAAAAGTTTAATTTGTATAGTTTTCTTAAAAATATGTGCATACCAAACTTACCATTAGTCATATAAGTTGAGCGCATGTACATACATTTAAACCATATAAAAAAACGTTTCCCAGATTATATTTTTATTTGGCTGTCTTTTCAGGAAAGTGTACTGATAAAAATAATGTTTGTTTCATACTTCATATGAATAAGTATAAAATTTTATAACAAATAGACATTTAAAAACAATTTTTCAAAACAGCCATCTAGCTGTTAGATAAGTTTTAATGTGATTTACATAAACACATCATAGTTATCCATATAAACTCTTAATATATTGATTTGTATAAATGAATAAAATGCGCCTATAAAGTAGACTGATTTTTTTATATTATTAATTGATGCTAAAAAACTCTTAAAGCATTGCTTAAATTGATAAATTATATATTACTGAAAATTTAGAGAATCCCAAGATGTCACAAAATGATATTATTTCAAACCATAAAACTGCCTTTGAATTGTAATTTGAAGCATAATGTACACTCTAATATCATATGTATATGGCACATTTGTCAAAATTTTATAATATGGCATTTTATGGTGCAATTTATAACATGTTGAATTTTAGTAATCATATAACAAATGCATTAAGTACTCAAAATTAACAGTATGAGTCGAAGCAAAATTTCCCTTAAATATGTTTACTGTATTTTTAAGTTTTAAAATGCATTCTTGTTTTATCAACACTATGTTAATTTTCAAGCATTTAGAAGATTTCAGAATATTAGAAAATTATTGTAATTAATAAATTATATAATATTAAAAATTGACTGGAAATGTGGAAAACAATATCCAGCTAAGAGTGACTGAAATAGAAACAACTGATATTTCAGAATTCATATAATATTTTACACATCAAAAACAACATTAGGAAGTTTACCACTAATATTTTGCTTAATGTGCAAATTATTCAGTAATTAATTTTGCATTAGCAATTTTAAGCTTACATTTTTTTTCTTTGTAAGAATGGCATAACAATTCTTTAATTCTTAAAAGTTGTAACTTTTATAACACAGTTAATGAGTGAAAATTACGAATAATTATGCCTTAAATATATTTTGTCAAAGACATTCACTACAGAAAAAGTTTGTATGGCAACAGAAATTTTTCAAATAGAATATATCAATTTTCACAGCATTTAAATTCCTGTTTTGGTGTGTCAAAAACAGGTTTGTGTTAATATATACAAATTATACACCTAGAATTTCTTCCTTAAAATTTTTGAAATTAACAAAAGTATCAATATGAAAATATGTATTAAGCAATATAGTTTTCTTAAATATACTTTAAGTTTTATTTTACCTAGAATCACAAATTATATCCTTATTTAAAAAGCAATTTAAGTAAGTTTAATTATTTATACAATAAACATTAGTTTAATATAAATAAACATTAGTCGACAATAACTTTTATTGTAGATTGCTTATAAACATCTCTTTCAATCAACTGATATTTTAAAATACAAGAATAGCTTTCACATATTTCATGCCTTGTACTTATAAATTTTTTAAAGATTTTTTCAAAATTTTTAAAATACAAAATGAATTTATATTTCGAAATCATTTATATAATTCTATTTCGTGTCAAACTTTTTTGAGTTCCAATTTTTACGGGTAGATTGAAAAACTTGTTTTTCTATGTGTAAATATACTATTTCGTAACTTCGATGTTTCTTCCTGTTTTTCGGAGAATTTTTTATTTGTTCTTTCGTACAGCTCTCGAATTTATTGCAATAAATTTGGGTTCATTCTATGAAACCAAAACAGTTATGTAAGCTATGCCTTTCTAATTTTTTAACTTTTGAAAAGATCGATGTAAAACGTTCCTAAGTAAGGCCTACAATTTTCAATAATATATTTGTCATGATTATGAAAATATTTGTGATTTTATCTCAAAGAACTACAAGAGATAAATATAAAATTAAAAAAATAAATTAAAAAATGATATTAATTGACACATCGTAAAAAAGTTAACAACAAATTAATTAAATTATTCTATGTTGCGAAACATTTGCTTAGTTAATATATTTTAGCTTTATGCATAAAAATTAAAACTATTGAAATAATTTATTGGTGGAATTATATGAAAAAAGAAATGCATTGCAATTATCAACTGTTATATTGGTTAACATTTTAGGTAGATAGAAAGTAATATTTTGTTTTAATTTGTTTTAAGGACACTTTTATTTCAAAACTTTACCTCATCGCTTACTAGTCAATTGTTTCACATGTAGGTTAATAAGTTCTAAAACTACATTGTAAAAAAATATGATTCTATGTGCACACATGTAAAAAATACTTACAGAGGATATCAAACCCATGAGCATTTGAACTAAGGAACAATAAACTTAGCATACAATTGCTAGCTCACATTATTAAGCTGCTAAAAAAAGAAAAAAAAGAAGCTGCCTTTAGAATTTCGATATTATACATATTAAGATTCTTTTATTAAGGAAAAAAATCTGGTTAATTATTAGCCGTAAACAAGATATATTATTAAAATTCAATCCTTAAAATTGAAAAAATGTATTTTTATATAATTTAAATAACAATATTTTTAGAAGCTGTATTAGTTATACATTTTTGCATTTTCTAGAAAAAAACTCATATATAAATAAAATATTTCAATTTTCCAATTTCAACTAAACTAATTAGACAAACAAAATATCATATATTATAACTATTCATTTTATCATTAATTATAAAAATATTACCAATCAGCTAAATCTAAGATTTATCCATAAATTCCTAATTCAGTTAGAAATATTCAAAATGATAAATGTAATATATATATATAAATATATATATATATATATATATATATATATATATATATATATATATATATATATATATATATATATATATATATATATATATATATATATATATTGTATTTACAATTAAAAGGCGTTTTTGATTATAAGCTTATATAACGCTGTATAGATGGATTATATTTTAGAATTAAGAAAACTTACCTAAATTCTTTAATTAAATTATCTGAATTATATGTAAAATTATCTTAATAATATTTATCAAAGGATGTAATTTTAAGAAATACTGTTTTTTATATCTGAGTCTGAGGAATCTTACAAACAGTAATTATCTCATAAATTTGTGTATCAATATAATGCTATTAGTTTACAATTTCTTATTGCTATATTAATTTTTTTCAAGTATGAAATAGCAAAAATAATTTATTTGATTACCTAATTAATTATACGCATATTAATTACTTTAATTTTATTTCTGCTTGAAGAAACAATCATTTTTTACTTAATTATCAGTTTAGTGTTTGATCATATGTATTTATTTTTATTTTTATAATAATAATTGCCAAGTAAAAAAGCTAATTTTTTAATTTATTCTTTTCAAATGTAGAGTAATTAATATTTCTATAAGTAAATTATGGAAATTTAATAATTATAACTATTGATTTTTGTTAATTTCAAAATATAATTTAACAGATTTATGTGAATAAAGATATAGATGATATATCTTTTGATTAGCATTCTCCATAAACATTTCCAGTAGTATTCGTAATATTTGCCCTAACGCCTTAGGAAAACCAATTTCCACTAGTCTAAGCTAAATTGATTACAAATAAATACCTTCTAAGAACTAATCAGCATTGACTAATCCTTTTGAAAAAACTTTTCTTGCATTTTCTGCAAGGTTAGATGTAGAAATAAAGCAATGAAAATGGTAAAAATACGTCAGATTTACAAGGTTTCTAAAAATTAATTCAAAATTAATTCAATTATAGTCAGAATATGGGCTACGTTTAGAAACAATTTTTTAATCATGTAATTTATAACAACTTTTATAAAAACATAAATGATACATTTTTATAATAAGTAAGAATGTTTTATATTGAATTTCAATAAATATTTTTTCTGTTAGAAAATTTATAAAATGTATAAAGGTTTTTAACTTCATAAATATTGAGTTATTCATAAGAGTTTCATGAAAAAGTATATTTCGTAATTCAAATAATTACTGTCGCATCCAGTGTCTTCAAGTAATAACCTCTCAATTATGATATATATATATATAAATATATATATATATAAATATATATATATATATATATATATATATATATATATATATATATATATATATATATATATATATATATATATATATATAAATATATATATATATAAATATATATATATATATATATATATATATATATATATATATCAATTGATGTGACCTTTGTAATTACTTACACTTTACCTATTTTTAACCCACATAGCAAAAATTAAGAGTTTTCAACCTAAAACACTAAGATCCATGACTAATATTCATTATTTTGTGTGAAATAAGAATACAGAAAAGGATCTCAAAATTGACATCTCCCAATAAATCAGATCTAATTATTTTTACAAAAACTGAAAAACAGTGAACATTAACCAAATATTTATTTATAAATATCTACAGAGAACCATACAACAGTAAATTTTTACTTGGAGGAAAAGAATATTAAATTTGTATATATACATACATACATACATTACATACATACATATATATATATATATATATATATATATATATATATATATATATATATATATATATCTAGAATGAAATCTAGATATCCATTATCTAGATTTTATTCTAATAATAAGCATGAAAATTCACGCAAATACAAGAAAATTAAAAAAGAGCTGAGATTGAAATGTTGTACATACTCACTAAAGGCTTACTTCAAACTGCACTTTTCATCACATCAAAATGTCAGAGCTGGTAATCTGTATACTTAGCAGATTTAAAATTTCTACTTATACATCAGGTGCATGTAAAACTGATTGGTGCAAAAGGAAGGCAATTCCTAACTCAACTATATTTCTCTCTTTAAATACGAATTTCATTTAAAATATGTCAGTTTGATATATCTACAGGATTACGCGGAAATAATAAGTGATGAATCGGGACAGAAACCAATTGGTATACTGGAAAATGTGCAGTCACAAGCGGAAGTTACATTAAGTAGACACATATAAAAATGCTAGATGATATTAAAATTATTGATTTTATACGGTAGTTATCTAAAATGTGTGGTAATAATCTATAATGTGTTTAAAATAAGATATTCTTCGCATTTTTCGTAATTAAAACACATTGGAATATTTTAGCTGTGGAGAAATAGTAATAATATTTCTTACACTCAGGTATGTAATGCTTACCAACACATTTTTGATTTTAAGAAATCAAAGTGTATTCTACTGAAATTATAAATTATTGTATCTCATTATTTTGGTTCGCATTGGTTAAGATCCTGAAATTGTCTGAAAAATATAGAACTTGTGAGTTTAAGATCATGATTGATGATACCATGCTGAGCTTTAATGACACGCATTATCAATAATAGCTGAAAAGAGAGACATATTTTCCAAATGACATTAATAGCTTTGCAGAGGTGTCAAGAATCCAGAGAGAGAAAATGTGTTCACGTGTAGTTCTATAATACTTATAGTAATATGATCTGCCAACACAGCAATCATAGTTATATTTGTCGATGCACCCAGGGAAAACCTCAACAGAGGAGTAATCAAAAAATTTGGAGGCAAGAAAATCAAAGTGTCAGATTTTTTGGAAATATCAGTTGTATTTATAATACTGTAACGATCGCAATGTTCAGTAATATCGAGTAGAATACACCTAAGAGAGTAGATTAGACGTAAGAAATTGGTCTATTTCTCAGTGATAACATAGGAAATGTTTCAATACATAATTCTAGTGCCAATACGTTAACAAACCACTGTTCACTATTGAGTATAATTAAAATCGGGCTTTTAAATTTATGTTTTGTTAAGGATCTTGTCTGCAAATTTTACTAAATCATTAAGTTACGTTAATGCACTGTTTAAGCTAGTTAATTCAGAATTGCATATTTTCTGTATGTATGGTTCTTCTTCTTATGTGTAAAGTGTTCATTTTTTCTTTTAAATAAAATGTGTTAATACATTTTCTAGATGCCTTACTATCAAGAATGTTAAGGTCAGTGGTTGCCTACTTATTGAATTATCACCATACACTACTCCCAATGATCTGTGGACTGTGTTGAGGAAGTACAGACAAATATGTAATGACAAATAATTTGAGTGTGTGAAATTAATGTCATCTTACATTAATTTCACAAACTCAACTTATTCGTACTATTATTGCTGCAAAATTATTTATATTGTGAACTGTTTCTCATATGCCTTTAAAAAAGTTGATTTCTTGTTACTTCTAGATATCTTTTAAATATCATAATTTTTGTATTCATCCCAGTATAAATATTTTAATTATTAGAACTGTATATGCCCATTATGCAAACAGATTGTTTTTGTCATCTATTTATTAACATCTGGAATTATAAACAAAATTAAATTTTGTTTCTTACTGCTAAAATAGAAAATTTGATACTATATAGATTTACGATTGACTCATAAATAACATGTAAAACTTTTAAGTTGCACCTTGATAAAAATAAATATATCATTATTTAAATTGCAAAATTTCATTTTCTATTACTTATACCTGCTACTTTTATCTACATTTCAAAAGGATATCTAAAATTTGGGAAAAAATGGAAACAAAAGTTATATAATTTTTTTTTATTTTCCTGTAATCAGTTGAATGTTTTTTTTTAAATTGATGTAAATGACAAATAAATGATGATAAAGCTGTAGAGGTTGCCAGGGCTGCTTTGACAGCTTTGGAGACATATAGGGTTTTTGCTCCTACTTTATGGACACAATAACAACAAATAACAAATGTAATAATGCTAATTTTACTTTACAGTCAACCAGAAGACAGCTGTTAAATTTACAAAATAGAGAGACTAATAATATTATACGATAAATACAATGTCAGAGAAGGATAAGATAGTGTAGATATTGTGGTTGTATGTAATGTATTACTTAAAACAAATTGTCTTACTTAAAACAAACAAATTTACTTAAAATACATCCCATTGGTAGTAGATAATAGTAAACCACTTGACAATTAGTTCACCAAACTACAGCTTCATCATAGAGGGATAGCTCTCCCAACCTGAGTTTGTGAAGCTAATGTCTCGGCATATTTTAATTCGCAGCTTTACAACCAAACGCTCGACATATTGGGCGACTTGATGCAGCAGATGGTAAGTCACTCACTTTGAAGTCGTAAAGTAAACAGGACAGAATGAGCTCATTAGACATTTCCATTTCTCTTCCCTACAGTACATGTTGCGATTGACAAATACGTGATATTTGAACATGCTTTTATAACGACAGATATTCCTACTGTCGACTGACATGTGCTTTAAACACACTAATTTGCATACTTGTTCACCCTTCATTCAATGGCAACGCTAAAAGGGCAAGAACTTTCTTGTTTACTTAATAATATCATTTAATTATATCAAAAAAGTGTTAATTTGTTTTATTTCTTGTTATGCTATCAATAATTTGATAAGTAAATACAATTTTAAATTCTTTTAAAGAATATCCAGCTACACAACTTGTCTTTGTATAGGAACTTATCCATTCATACATTTGTTTTGATGTATGATAATGTGGCATAATGCGTTCCTATGTACACTGAGAATAATTTATACGGAAGATTAAAATGTAATAAAATTAAGTATATTAAAATAATATGCAAACTTTTTTTTTTTTTTAATCCAGCATGAAAACGAAAACATTCCTTTAAAAATCTTAAAACTTCTAGAAGGAATTCTGAATACAACTTTTTGTGGACATGAATTACAAATTAAGTTATATAAGAGCTTTTCAAAATTCTGTAAGTTTGTGTGTGTGTGTGATTTCGTAATTAAATATAAAATTAATGTAAAGTATAATATATTAACATAATAACATTGTAATATTAACATTAAAATGTAAAATCTGATCTGAATTAATGAAATTTTATGTTCAAAAATTAAGAATTTTTAGACTGCTCTTATTATTAATCAATTTTGCTTCAAATTGAAAATAATAAATTAAAGATTAATTTCCATAATTTATCAGTGAAAAACATTTTTAAACAATACAATTCATTGCTAAATAAATTCAGTCCATAAATGCTATATTTAGTGCCTTTTGTAGGTAAGGGAATTTATTTATTAGATGCTTAAGTAAATAAATGTTAAGTCAGAGGCTTCGAAATCTTTTATAATTTTGATTGACAATAATGTGAAATATTGGAAGATATTTTAAATCTTATAATGATAAAAAATAACAAAGTAATGTTTAAAAATGAGTTAAAAAAGTATGAATGCTAAAATATAGATGATGTTGTATATAATAAATAATAATATCAATTAATTTTTTTTTTACATTTTGGACAGTTTGAGAATATATTATTTGCATGTCTAACTAATTAACAGCATTTTGATTATCTGAGCAGTGATCCTTGACGTTACTGGAACTGAAAAAATAAACTCAAAAAAAGCAGAAACAAAAATGAGAAGAAAAGGAAATAAACATTTCCTGGAATTTGGCAGCTGTGAACATTTTCCCTTGTGTTAAAATAGAAATATCTTCTTTATGATAAAAAATAAGCGTGTATATAATTAAAAATGCAAAATATTTAATACATAAATAAAAATAAAAAATAAATATGTCGGTACTAATTATTCACTTAATGATAATAATTTAAGGCTTTTTTTCTGAACTCATCTGCAACACTGCGTGACAAAACAAATTTGTGGAACACATCTGCTAAACATTTGTATATGAAAATGTTTTGATTAATGTTATTAGTTCGTTATTTTTGAATTTCATGAAATTTGAACTAAATCTAAGAATTTCAATTATAAGTTTTCTTTAATATACAATTCATTATTTATCAATTTACAAACAAAAATCAATTTTTTTCTGATAAAGATTAATTTGTTTTGCAAACCATTCATATAATGTTTTTAGAAAATGAATAATACCCATGGCTATTATGAACAACAGAGAATTAATATCAAATAAATGAGTTAGATATTTTTCTTCATTAGGTAAATAAATCACACAAATCAGGCAATTAATATAATAAGCTTCGTCATTTGTAAATGAGCTAAAT
The DNA here is from genome assembly GCA_030067965.1 of Latrodectus elegans. NCBI lineage: Eukaryota > Metazoa > Arthropoda > Arachnida > Araneae > Theridiidae > Latrodectus > Latrodectus elegans. The sequence goes on from CM057820.1 coordinate 49,556,038, forward strand.
TGCATAGAGATTTATTGTAATAAAACCATATAAAATTATGGGGTAATGCTATAGTGAAAACTAATCTTTTATACTTATTTTATGCCGGCTAAATGAGCTTAAATGAATAAGATATAAAGTACTGTTTCTATTATGTATGAAGTAAATAATTGAATGGGGGCTGTCAGGAAACTTATATATAAATTATAAGGAATATTCATGGATAACAACACCAACAAAACAATTCAAAATGATTTTTAAGCAATTTTTTTTCTTAATATTGCATTTCAAAGTCTACAACTCAAACATTTAACTTATCAAGTATATTAATAAAAATAAGAATAAATTTTGAGTAGATAATATTTTTTATTTCAAAGAAAATTTTAAATTTTTGTGAAAATAATTTGCTAATTTTACTGAAACATTTTTGTTTTAAAAATTAATAATTAATATTTTTGTGATTAACTAAATGCAAAATATATATTAAAATATATAAATTAAGGAATGTGTATTTCAAGCGAATTTTTGGGATGTATTTAAAAGGTATGTATAAAATACGAAAAAACAAACTTATCATTGGATTTAAGTACATTTTTGCAGATAAATTTAAATTCAATTTGCAAAAATAAATTTATGATTAAATAGATTTGAAGTATATGATATAAAATCACTTTTTAATCAATCAATCCTTTTCACTAAAGAATATTTCACAGATATTATATTTTTCATTTATTTAATGTAGATTTTGTACAGTATGCTAATTTTGAAAAAATTTAAAAATATTGGTCAAAAATATATCTTTAAGTATATTAATCTGATGAAACACCCAAAACAAGAAGTTTTTTTAATGAAATGTCTGATTAAGGATTTTTATTTAACAAAGGATTTATGTTATTCATAACAAAACCTCAAAAGTTAATCCTTTACATGCATCAAACAGGAAGTTGATCTGGTTTAACATATAAATAGACACTTATAAAATTAAACCGTTTTAACAATATTTAAATGTGTAGATGATAAAACAATATATGTAATTATGATTTACAATTTATAAATACATATATACTAGGTGTTATCTTCGCATCATACAAACTATTTTCATGAGAGAAAATGTTTCAAATGAAATTCTTAAAATATTATTTAACATCAAATAAGGAAGCAAAATCACTAGAAGCATTTACAGAAAGACTCCCAATAATCTGTAATCTTATATTATTATAAATTAATAGGAGGGAAAAAATGCTTTATTTGTTTTTTTTCTCAAAATTGTAAATGACTGCATTACATAAAAATTTCTTATTAACAAATCCATGGCACATTATAATATTCAAATAATTTAATTTCCAAGAATCCTAAGAAAATATTAAAGATTTTACAAAATCAAATATCTAATGATTTCTTTATTCTGATTTTTAGAAAATTTAATTAAAAATATGTCATAGTTAATATTCCAATTTTCAAGTGGATGAGTTATATAGACTAAATATTTTCAGAAAACGAATTCATAATGTAATTATGATTAACAGCATAATGTAACAGCGGATCTTTCATAATAAATAAATTCGTGTACTATAACGAAAAGTTTCCTTAATATTTATTTATGCAGCTTATATCTTCTCATCATGTAAATAATGATCATCATCATCTAGCAGCTTATATCTTCATCATCATATAATAAAAATATGAGGTGGTTCATTGCATCTAATTCATTCCTCGTTTCTCAGCAATCAGAAATTACAATTTATCAGGTATTTTCTGTAAAATCTTTAAAATTTTATAATTGCAAGGAAAAGTTAATTCAACAAAGTGTGGTTGGATTTAAATATTTATATATGTTGGGTCTAAAACAATAATTTAATGAAATGCATAAATTTTCTTATTGTGTTAATATTCAGAACACATTATAGAGATAAATACAATTTATCAAATTATATAAAATCTATAGACATATAAAATCTTAAAATTTTAGAAAATTTATGAAAATAACAATGGGGAAGGCATGAATTCCAAAGAGTATTTCTACACTGAAAATGTCTTAATGAATATATGATTCAAATAAAAATTTTTCATTACAACTTCATTTACAAATTAAAATGTTAGCTACAAAATTAATTTAATATTTTTCATGCATTCTGTGCAATGTAAATCATAACGAGGCAGCTTTTTCGAATTGTGTAAGTACAATTTTTACGAAACATCTTATTGAAAAGAACAAGGATTAGTTTATATTTTAGTCACTTTTAAAAGGCATTTTATATGCTTTTGTGATAAAAATGCCTCTAAATTCTTTCATTGTCAAAAATATTTTAAAAGATTTTGTAAATGGTTTTTGACTTTGTAATTGCAAACCTGTTGTAAACAATTCAGAATGGTATTTTAAAGTAAAGTAAATATCGATATTTGCAAATATGTAAACACATTTATTGTAAATCTTCTAATATTAAGCATTAAAATTGTCATTTAAATGCTATGGAAACATAAAAATGTTTATAAAAATAATTTGAAATTAAATACAGTGTCTAACACATCATTCTGAAAATAAAATTTAAGATCTTGAAGTATTTTCTCGCGTTTATGACTGATATTAACTTATAGGTTTAATATTGCTGTGAAAATACTTAATCTTATTAAATATCATTTAAAATTATATATATGAATTACTAAAATTGATTTTTGATATAACTACCTACCAAACACAGTAATGCCGGTTGTATTAAAGGTCTGAATCGGTTTACTGATACTAATGATAACGAAGCGACAGCGGCATGCGGTACAACTACCCGTCAAAATATGTTTGCTCGTGGGCTCAAAGTCTGGCTTAGTCTTGGAACGGTTTCAGGAAACTCAACATAACCACTTGACCGATATTTTACCAATGTCACTCAATTTGTGAAAAAAATAAATTTCTTAAATGCAATTTTTAAAAAATCATAAGTTTATTATTTATATTAAACTAAGTTTTTACCATTCAAAATATTTATTTATTGAAAAAAAGGGAAGAGTTTTTTTAAAAAGGTAGTATTTTTTAAATTATTATATAATAATCGATTAAAAAAATTTATGTAGAAATGACTAATTCCGACACTGCTGATATTGGCCTATCAGGATGATGATAGGCTTGTGTGTGCTGGTTAGTTTCTTTGTTAAATTCACTCTTTCCTATAAATTTATGTATAAAACTTATTCTTCTTTTATTAATTTTTTTATAGTTTTTTTATTGAAGATGAAGATCCGAATAATGAATAAAATTTTGAAATATGATACAGTTTGAACAAGAGTATTCCATATTGGGAAATATTCTAAGATGAGTAAATTTTGGATTCTTAGCTTATACAAATTTCTTCGAACTAATTTAGGTAAAACTACTAAAATATTACATTATAAAAAACAAACTCTCTTAAAAAACTAAATTCTGGGTTTGAAAAATTTTTAGCTTTAAGGGTACAAAATTGTTAAATTTTATTATAATTGGCATATCCGGTATTCCTGAAATTAAATTGTCGAATCTCAAACTGTTAAAATTAAGGAATAAAATGTTTTTATCTCCGTAGAGGTTTATTAATATTGAAATCGCAAAAATGTCTTCATAAAAGAGTTCAATTTTAAGGCAATAATAAAAGGTGTTCACATTTATCAGAAACATTTGCTTAAATTTTTATCATTTGAGTATTTTGGATATTTATTTTAAAATTCTTTAGCGAAAACATTACCATTAGTTTTTGGAAATGTAAAACAAAATAACGTTATTAATTGATAAAATTAGACAAATCAACAATTTGTATTTGCTTTCTTTTCACAACACATTTAGAAATTACAGTAGTGATTATTATATAAACATTTTATAAACTATTGAAAAAACTATTATAAAATCAATATTTTATATTGTATTATAATATATTGTACATTTATAATGTTTTTGTATTTAATTATTTTATTAATGTATTTGAATAAAATTTTGTATGAATTTTTTGAGGTCTACATATACAAGAAGTAATGATTTTCAAATAACATTTTCTAGACATTAATATATGTCAGCCCCTAATTTATCTATCTAACATGATAGTTCAAATGTACTTTATTTTTTTCTAATAGAAAAAAATAAAGTTATCTTTTTGTCTTTTAGTGATATCCTACTTTCACATCTCTATTGGAAGAAAAAGAATCAATGTCATAAAACTAAGGGAAATGTGTAAGCTCTTGAGAGTATGATAGCAATCGCTACTAATTCTTTAACGTACCATTGGGGTACTATTCCTTTCATAGAAAATGCGATTAAATTCTTTTTACTGAGATCACATCTTTTAACGACTTTCTTTTCTAGGAACTATCGTTTTCTTTTTTATAAAAGTAATGTTACATTCCTATAATATAACACCTATCTGAAAATATTTTAGATTTAATAACTAGCATTTAACAAACAATTGATTTCTTATTTATTTACTTTTCATGAAACTATTTCATAGTAAGTTATATAAGCAGTGTTAATAAAAGTTATAATACGTGGCCATTTAATCATTCCAGAAATCGGAAAATGAACAATACTAAACACCTTTCTAACAGATAATTTCATCTAAAACGTTTATTGTTAGTCTTTTAGATAATTAAGAAAATAATCTCATTTTTTAAATTGAACATAAGACAATTATTAACAAGCAGCAACTGAGGATATTTATGATTGAGTAACTGTTATAACGTATGCTATTAGTTGCAAAGAAATCCTCACCAATTTTCCCAGGAAGTAAGAATGCTTAATACAAAATATTTGGATTTAAAAAATTTTAAGGTTTTCAGTATTCTAGCTTGAATTTTGTTTCGAATACGAAAAATACACTTTTAGTTTCTTTAATCTTATCAATCAAGTTATAATGCCAAAATGTGCATATTCTGATAAATAATCAAATTAATTGTGTTTAATGAATCAGAGTAAAATATTCATATAATGGTGTATGTAATTTCAAAGATATTCATGTAGATGATTTTCAAGTTGTAAAACTATGATAAATTAAATTGCTGAACATGAAAAAGTTGCCAAATGTTTGTATTTTATTGATACAAGGTAATATTACAATTTATTGTTTCAAATTTCTTAGATCGTTCAATTAAGTAAGTGAGCCCTTAATAATAACATCAGAACCTGCATTCAAAATTATTTAAATTATAAGAATAACTTAAATATGATTCTTAAGTCATCTAATTATTATGTAATTTCAAAGATATTCATGTAGATTTTAAATAAATATAGATTTTATTTCTGTTTAGACACATTATTAGTCATACCATATTTACTTTAAATTAACTACTTAATCAATGCCCATAAATGTTATAATAATTTCCTATTTTGTCAGGCTTCTAATTCTTCAAGTGAAATGCAAAACTATTAAATACATTAATGATGTGAGATAAAACTGTATTCAAATCAATGCTTCGAAATAATAAACAATATGGACAAAAAAGAATCAACATTGAAAGTTTGCTAGTCATAGAATATAGGTCTAATAAATCTTAAAGTAGGAATTTTGCTGTGGAGATTCGCCATTTGCATGAATCAAAAAGATGAAGCTCTTTATTTTAAGAATACTTATTGAAAAAGGAAAGGTATTATTATTGTGTTCCTTATAATGATCAATATTATCTGTCTACCTTATTTTATCAAGATAAACTTTATAAAATAAGGCATTTTTACATATTACATTGAGTATCAGCAAGAATATTAATAGAATATATCTCCCACATTGATGAAGTACACTATTTATTTATTTATTAAAATTTTTCTGGATGGAGTAAATAAAAATTTATAGGATTACTTATCTGTAAGAACAGTTATCTTCATAAGTTAATGAAAAGTATGATTCCTGAAGCTCAACATAAAAATGTCAGAATTTTAAACAGTAGTTTAAAATTCTAACAGTAATAGCTACACTGCTGGCCACCCAAATTACAACACCAAAAAAAGACAAGATATATCACAACAATATTTACTTTGCAGATAACATATTGACCGAGAATCAAATGATTAAATTTATAGAATTTTGTGAAATGTGTTTCTTATCAAAATCAGTAGCCAGAGTATTGTTGGATATCAAACTTACCACAGCCTCGGCATTGATGCAAAGATGCTTTGAATGTATTCTTGGGTACAGCAGTTCAAGTAGATTCCACAAGTTGTCAAAGTTGATCTAGAGTGGCAGCTAGGTATATAGTCTGGGTCAATGGTTGAGCAAGCATGAACAACTTATTTTCTACCGGTAAAAGATCGGGAGAGAGAGGCAGCAAGGAATGCAATTCAACCTGCCGATTGACTAAAAACTATTGGATGATGCGTGCCACGTGTGGTCATGGATTATCCTGTTGAAATATAGCTGTGGGCAAGAAATGAATGTAAAAAAAAGGACATATGTTTCCAATACCTTGAAGATGTAGAGCCAGCTACTTAAGGTACCGGCAATGCATACTAGAAAAATGTTATATCCAATATCGCGACCATTCCATTATTCTCGGTACCGGAGCAGTGTGGCGGTGCATAACGCAGCTGTTCAGCGGACTCTACGATGTTCAGATTTGAGAATTTCTTCACGGTGTCTCCAGACTCAAATATGACCATCGTAGTATTGCAGGTAGAAACGTGACTGTTACGTAAAGACAATTTCATTCCATTCTACCTTCCATATCCTTCTTTTATGGCAGCATTGTTGGCTGAATCGTCTGTGCCAATTGTAGATGAAGCAATGGATGTCTTGCGGACAAACCACTCTGCTGTTAACGGCGTCGAAGGGTAAGCACAGACATTGGATGATGTGCTACAAGCTGAATGTGATGTGTTATGATTCATGACGTAGCGTAGTTGAGCGATCCGTCACTGCTATGCGCACAATTTGCCTGTCATCACGTGAAGTGGTGCACTAAACTGGATGCGATCGATTACGTCAGTCCATTGTACCTTCTGCCTCCAGCGCTCACATATCCGCATTATAGTTGCAGGGTTTCGTCCAGCACGACTACCAATTTCTCTGAAAGATAATGTTGATCACAATCTCAGTAGGCCACTATCCTTTTTCTTCGAACTCGAATACTTGATCAAAAAAGATAGCTGTTTTTTACGATGCCTAATTAATCATTTCTTTTAAAAAAAGAAAAAGAAAAAACACAATTGCCAAACTTGAAATCAAAGAAATTTCCAGGCCTTAAATAGATCTTAGGAGTGGTGCCTCAGGCATGCGTGATGTGCTTCTGCATTGAAATTCTAATCATTTGTATATCTCACCACCGCACAAATGCATATTGAAAATTCCATGTAATTTTCATGATTCCTTTTGTGTTTTGCATTTACGGTGACCAGCAATGTATTACTTACCTTAATAAAAGTGTATCCATAGGGAAAAAAAGTGGACAAAACATTAGTAAAATCGTTATTTTGAAAAAAAATGTTAGTAATTTTCAGCTGTGACACCACCTAAAATCGAGAAGTCTACGATCTGCTACTAGTTCAAATGGTCCCCGAAAATTGACAATTGAAAAATATTTATCGACATAATGCTTTATTCTTATACTAATAAATAGAACATTTTTATATGAAAATCATTGAACATAATTTTGAAAATAACTTAATGTGTATAATAAATGTTCGTTTGTTCTGCCCATAAAATTGATATTATAGTTAAAATTTAATTTTTATTTTAATTACATATATTTTATGAAGCCGAATTTCTATCAATTATCTTACTTCAATATTCAATTATTAAACATTTTAGAACTGTATTTTTTTTCTTAGAAAAAAATAATTTTTAAGTTTTACAACGTATTTTTATTTATTAACAGGCATAAAATTTAAGAATTATTTTTACATTTAAGTTAAGCTCAGTAATAGGTAGTTAAGCAATAGTTTCAAGTGTGTAATCAATAGAATAAATGGGTAATTAGAGCATTGTTGCCAACTAAACATGAGCATCTTTATGTAGTGACATTAAATAATTTATAAAATTAAGGGTTATATTATAAAATAGAATTTTTTTCTTAAATATAAATACAATAACTTTTTTCTTAATTCAATTATTTTTTAATATAAATTCAAATTCCAGGCAACAAAAACCTGCGTTGTCACAGACTTTGAAATTTCAAAACGCATTTCAAGTTAAAATGTAAAAAAAAATAAATAAATAAATAAATAAAAAGATAAAAAAAATTCAATTATAAGTATACAATATATTTTTGTTTCCAAAGTCAACATATCCATTTCCATGAAATCCTCGCTTTCATTTTTATCCGCCATAATCATCTCCTTTCCTCATTTTCAATTATTCAACAATGCACTACAATTACTAAAATATCAAAAAAATATTTAAAGACCTTCGTCTGATAAATTATAAACGCATAATAGAATATTAACTGATCTATTATTTCTATGAAGAATATATCAAAAAGATTTATTAATATATGATATTTATTAATATTTAAAAAAATGCTTTTGGGCAAACATTTTTATAATTTTATTATAATTCTAGATATATAAGCGCAAAAGCTATGTATTGAAATATAATTGACCAAAAACATATTTCGAAAGCAAAACGCTAACTGTTCTCCTAATAAGGTAAAAGAATTTTTGTTATCCATCAACAATTAGTTTTATTGAAATGAAAACCATACTCATTAATGGTGATGCATGACAGCTTATGGGAGTCTAACATCTAGAAACTATACCATATCACAATAACATATTATCACGTAAGAATGAAATATAGCAAGGGATAAAACATTATCATGTTAACAGACATTATTAACAAATAATAAAAGTGTATGAACATGTAACGGTAAGCATGAAGAAATAATTAATTAAAATAAGAGGAGCCCTATTCTGTTTAATAACTCTAAAATATATCTAACATTGGAATAAATTGTATATATATATGTATGTGTATATATATATATATATATATATATATATATATATATATATATATATATATATATATATATATATATATATATATATATATATATATATATATATATATATATATATATATATATATATATATATATATATATATATATATATATATATATATATATATATATATATAAAGCTTCAATCATTTAGTTTCTAGGAAATCTATGATATCAGTAATCCTTCTTGTTCGATTAGTATTATCTCTTAAGGATTTGCTGTGTTCATTTTATCTGAACTATTGTTTTCATATTTTACCTCACAAACACGGTGTTGGCAGCCATTGTCAGAGGTGCATAAGCATATTTTAAATTCTTTCAATTTGTCAGAGATTCAAAGAGAAATGTGAGCAATAATGCTTTCATACAATAAAGCTTATCCTGATTGGTTCAGTTTTGAGGGGCATGGCATTATCCTGCTGATAAGGGTCATTTATGGGCCTCTGAAAAACGAAAGTGCCTCTTTATAGACAATAGTATACACTTATTTGACTGACATACTACATACATTAAAAGTTGTTATCTGAATTTAAAACAAATTGTTTCCTTAATCTTAATAGTAATTTGTCGCACGATATGGCTTTCTTAGTTGCGGACATATTGGAAATTTCTTGACTCGAACCAGAACATTAAAATAAACTCCACCCCACGACAATGATCTATTTAATGTATGAAAAAGGTCCAAATTTAATCTCACGGATTTGGTAACTGATATTATTTAAAAAACATTCATCTGAAATTTAATATCGGTACTACTTTTCCATGTGATTTTATTCCAACATTATTACAAACCGAAAAGTTAAGCTGAGTTGAAGATTTGATAATTCAATTAATATTTTTTTTGTTTTCGATCACTAATATAGATCATGAAATGCCCATACAAAAACAGCGCTTCTGTTCAGAATTGGAGCTTTAAAATTAGCACGAACCTGCTACAATATGTTCAAGGGAAGGAAATATTGGTTTACAGGTGTCGTTTGACACGTGCTGACGTTTCTTTAACTGTAGAATATGTCATATTTCCAATTTGAAAGCATTTTTGACCTGGCCAATGTAAGTGTTTGTTCGATGTGAATTAAAACACCAACCAAATATTTGCTGCGCTCTTCAATCACTTCAATCGCTTGCTTGAAATAGCTCTATATTCAGCATCCTAATATTCTTAGTAATATGCATTAATTCTGAAATAAAAAATGATTTCAGAAAATTATTTTAGTCAAAATGGAGCAATTCAACAATTTCAGTCACAGGTTAAAATTGTGGGTGGCTGGTTCAAAGGAAGATATTTGTCAATTCCCTTTCAAGCATTTGCCACATTCATCCCCGAAACATGACTTAGACAATCTGGCAATTGAGATTCAATTGTGTCCCATATAGTTTTGTTAGATTAGATATCCTAAAAAAATGTGAAAAAGGGAAATATAGAATTAATAATATGTCATGAAATATAATAAATTTGAAAGTAGGAATATAAACTATAGTAAAAAATTCCACATGTAATTGAAATAAAATATTGTAATAACTTTGATCATTCAATCAAAGTAGAATTAAATATATATTTTAATAAATGCTCCTTTCAAACATTTTTAAAAATTATTAATTTCATTTCAAACGTTAGTTAAGCATCAATTATATTATATAATTGTACAATTAAAGTTAAAATACAAGAACATATACAATGAATTGCGCATTTAGTTACTAAACTTTTTTTTAAATTTTCAATTTATCAAGCATTTCGTTAATAATTGTTGGTTAGCATTTATTAAAACCTTTTTCTGAAAGCATATAAAATTTTAATTACTTTAAAATAATATAAATGGGACATTGAATTATTATAAAATGCTTTTTGTTCATCAAAATTCAAAAAGGTTCTATGGAATTACATAAATGAGAATAATTATTAATTAATTTATTTTACAAAACTTATATTATTATTATTCTCTCAACTGTGTATTTCTTTATGATTCATTAATATTACCAAAAGCTAATATAAATATAATACTAAAAGAAATACAAAAGAATCTTCTTTAAATTATTAAGTTTTTATTATTTGTTTCAAATTGTTCTTACTTATGTTAAAAAAAGTATGATTATATTTAGATGCTCACAGTTATATATATTCAGATTATTACTAAATGACATGAATAAACATGATATTTATCAGTTTAAATTCATGCCTCCAAAATTTTCACTGGAAAAATTTTAGTCACTTAGAAATTTTATTTGAAATATTTTGTGGAAAATTTAAGAAATGTTATAGATCTAATTTGACTGATAGCTGAAAAAGCAATACTTACCACAGGAAATAAATGTGAAATTATTTAAAAATATAAACATAATTCTTTTGGAAAATATCAGTGTTATTAGGTTATCTGTTTTTATATAAATACATTTCAAATTCAATTTTTATTAGTTTTAACGAAATGCAGTAAAACACAAAAATAAAGATGTATACTTTAAAATCAAAAAATAAAATGTTTTCAAAGTTTCATGAAAATCTAGATTTAGAGAAGTTTATAATTTGATTATTCAACTTAGAATAATATATTTTTACGTGTGGAAAAAATTCTCATTATTCAAGTTTTATGAATATATAACTTCATTATGAAAATATTCCTATGATGGTATTCTTGAATGCATAATATTAAGTTTAATTCTTGATTAAATGATATAAAGTGATTTCTGAATTCATTTCTTTCTTAAATCTAATATATATATATATATATATATATATATATATATATATATATATATATATATATATATATATATATATATATATATATATATATATATATATATATATATATATATATATATATATATATATATATATATATATATATATATATATATATGAGCTATATTTTAACATGATTTCATTATAAAATACAGTCACTTAAAAATTCACTTCAAAATCAAAGCATATTTAAGAAAGAAATCATTTTAATCAGAGTAAAGATCACATTAAAATTAGAATTTTTAGCTAATTTAAGCAACAAACTTGGTATTTTGTAATTTTACCAATAAAAGCAACTTCTAAAATTTAAAAAAAATATTTGCTATTTTAAAAATAAAATAATTCAATTAAACATAAAATTGTTAGACGCACAGTAATATTCGAGTTTTCTAAAATAAACAATAATCAAAATTAATCCATTCAAATAGTATTAAAATTAAATTAATTTTCTTTATATTTCAAAGCCAAAATTACTTATTTTTAAAATGATTATAGCTAATTTATGTTTAGTAAAGTTCAATAATGGTCCTATTACAAATATCAAGGTACCCTGAGGACATATTCTGATTTTGGTAGAGAGAGAATGGAATGGAAAGGAATGGAGGATGAAACTTCCAAACATCAACCACAGTAGTTAGTTTTGATTTATCACTCAAAGATAACTTTTTGCACATGAGGGCTAATTAGATCGCCACACATGGTTATAAAAGTGGATTCCGATTCACTAGAAGCACAAATTGAGATTCAAACCCTAAGTCAAGCGAGTTAACCATTCAGTTACCTGCTCCGTATCAACCATGGTAGATGCACATGATTAATACAAACCACATTTCATTGTAAAACTAGATCAAATTTTCACCTTAGCGATTTGATTCTTGTCGTAGATGATCCTATCAGCAGATTGAAAGGTTTACTGGGACCCAATATACATATGGTAATGGATAAAATATTTGGCTTGAGGTAGTAAAGCATTTTAATATCCTCCACTTAAATTATCATTTCTAGGTGAACTTTTCATACAAAGTTCTTTATTACTTGTAATAAAAGAGGAATCTTGGAAAACTCTCAATCATCCATATAGACAGACTAGTATGCAGGGGCTTGATGTGAACATTACAATTTCGTTTTTATACATTGACTGAGATGAAATCCAGGATCTATCACTGGAGAAGAATTTAAATAGGAACTGTTATTCCACTAAACAATGCCGTGCTCACAATCAAGCACTTGCATGCACAATAATTTTTGTGTTGAGTCTATATACACATTAATATAAATATAAATATAAATGCGTGTGTATATTGAATATGCAAAATTGAAGTAAACAATTATAAAAAGTATTATATATTAAAAGTAATAGACGCCTTTTAACACAATATAAATTTTTTTCAATCATATAATATTCATCGAATTGTTGGTAAAGGTATTTTTAATTACAATAAATCATAGATGTATGTTACTGAAATATAAGGAAACATTTGCATGAAAAAAGTCTCATTAATTTAAGAAGTTAAAAAACAACGTATTTATTTAAGATTATTAAATGTGAAAGAGACTAAATGAGAAACAATTAAAAATAACTTTCCATAAATCATTATTATTAAGGAAGTTTTTTTTTTCCTTGTGTCAGCTAGGCTGATAATATGAGGTGCGCTAATCCACTTTTTCATACTGAACCGTGTTTGGTATGGAGTCCAACTGATTCAGTACACACATGCCATAGGGACCCGTTTATTGGGTAGGCTACCATTCATACCTCATTCATACACAGAAAGGACAAAGACAGGATAGATAGAGAGAGAAAGTACATCCATGCTCGAACAGGGATTCGAAACCAGGACCTTCCTGTCCGTAGTCAGGCACACTGACCACTAAAGAGGACGGTCGGCATATTAAGGAAGTATTCTATGATATAAAAAATAGAAGTTTTTTTTTCATAATATAATGGTTTTTTCCTTCATTGTTAAAAATGTACATGTAGGATAAAACATAAGAAAGAAATTAACTCCCAATCCCACTTTAATTTACACTTAAAGTGAATAAGCGGTTAATTAATAATACTTTAAGAGAAAGGTATGCGTAACAAATGTTTTAATTTACCACATGTATTTTTATCCGATTACTTTTGAATAAAGCATTATTTATTTTAACATTTTTAGCAATATATTTAATGGATTCTACAACAAAAATAAATCATCCAGACAAGTGTATTCCCGAGACTGAATGTTTAATGCTAATCTGCAATTTTATAACATTTTTTTTCATTATTCAGTTTGTTTTACATTACAATATATTTGATATTTATTTATCTGATATTTTTAAAAAAAACTTGAAATATATTCCCACAAAGATTTCTTTTTTTATGTGAGAAATGTGTGAACATAATGTAATATTTAAATGCTTTTCTGACTACCTTAATTTAAGAAAATTTTATATTTAAAACATAACATCTAAAACAATGTTATTTCTTTTCTCCTTAAATGAAAATAAACTTTACAATTTTTTTTAAATATTTCCATCATTTTAACAAGTTATCATTTAATGCATTTGAAATCTTTGAGATTCTATTCTTATGTTAACAAAATTTTCTGAAATTCTAAAAATGGAAATGATGTCTCTTCTTTTAGGACATCATGATTTTATAAAGATCAACACCATTATTTATTTTTCCAAGTATATTCTTACAAGTCTTATTAGAGAAAATTTTCTTCATTCTAGTCTTCTAATTAATATCTGATTTAAAGTGAGACTCGTATATTCATTTAAAATTACAATTGTTATCTCAGAAATCACAGTATTAAATTGCTTGTTGAACTATCTCAAATAAAATAAGTATCCATTATTTTAATAAATCATAGTTTTCAGTCAAATATAATAATTTATAGGAGCACTGGAAGTGGAGTTATATTTAAAATATTTCGTTTCTTTTAAAAGAAAAGAATACAATCTTGAGATAATTTCGACTGAAGAAGCTGAATTTATATTTTGAATAAAAATATGACATTAATGGCTTTCATGTGTTTGCAAACATCTCTTTAACATTTATCTACACATCGGCGAATAAAATACATCATTTTAGTTCTAATTTAATTCATGAAGTTACAATTTAATTTGGGATGCTTCTTTGCTAGCTGCGCATACTTGTCTAATGTATCACTGAAAAACCCTTCTTACATTCCACTAGTTTCTTTATTGCACCAGAATTGATAATAAATAAAATAAGAAACAATTTGGTGCCATATTAAATACAGAAAACAATACGCATTACATGCACATAAAAGGGAATTCTGTTTGCTATTATTATTATATTGCAGTGAATAATTAATTTTGTTAGCATTACAAGCATACAATGCTACTTTTAATCTGATTTTAATAGAAAAAAACGCCTAATAGTGAAAAGAACCGTAGTACCACAGCCGGGAGAGCATCGTTTGTGACTCAAATATGTGAGTTCAATCCTGGGATCAGCTAAAGATTATCGCGTTCACTAATGTTGAATGGGGCACGCTAAATTTTTTGAGGTCGCAATACCTTCAAAGTTCTCATCGAAATCAATATTTTAGGGGGCAGAGCAAAGTTTAGGGGCTTCTACCTGGTCTCTTCTTCAAAAATGGAAGATCCATTGCAGAATTATAGTACTATCATCTTGTGTCATCTGAACGAGAGAGAAATAAGCTCTCCAGACATAACAAGGATCTGTACTCTCTGTCAGGCGCATCAAATGTTAGTATTGAATTTGACTCGATTTGTGATTGATGCAAAATACTAAATAAATAAAAAAATAGAAAAAGTACATTAGTCAACAAATACTTGTTTACTAAGACAAAACAAGAATAATAAAGATCAAAAGTCCTCTTTTCGATAATAAATTTGTTTCCATTAGCACTGTGTAGTGTCATTCTTTCCTTGTACATTACAGCCTTTTTGTACTGAATAATAAGCAGATTTTATACATCTGTGAACAATCCCCGTTATCATTTCAAATTGAATTCTTGAACTGTTGTAGTGAAAGTCAGAACATTGGGAATGAAGCTACCATCTTCACAACCAAGTAGAGATCTGAGCTGTGGTGCAAGTTGTATATATGATCAGAACTAAAAAAATGTTTGGAAATAAGATATCTGAAAAACAACTACAACATAGAATCAGAAAAAAATCGCTATCCTAAGCAAACAATATCGAGATGAAAAAATGAAATCAACCTGATGAACCTGATTTAAAAATTCATTTACTAGCGAAACTATATTATAAAAATATTTCCTCTTTCAAAAACTGCTCTGCTATTGTTAAAGAAAAAGTTAAATTTTGATATCGTATATGAGAATGATGCAATTAAAAATTTGGATAATAAACATGGAAAATGAAATTAAGCAGATAAACTTTAAATGAGATGTGTAATACATAAGAAAAATTAAATGTTGATATTCATTTGATTAGTACGAGTAATTCATTCAGGAATGAAAACTGGGAAGTTATACACATTTTCTTGAACTAAGATTAATGTGTAAAACAAGGTATGAACTTACATTTGTGGTTCATATAGTTGTTGATATTAGATCACGTGATAAAATACTAGAAGAGAAATGAAGAATACGTATGGAAACTCTGTAATCTACCTCACTTTTGTTTTTTTATACAAATAAATTGTGTAAATAATTATAATTTATGTACATGTTATAATACAATAGAAGCTTAAATGATATTGAAACTATACTCAATATTTTCCAAAATAAACTGTGAAGTACTACTTAAAATTATACATGTTATGCTACTTCAAAACCCGTAATACAGATACTTAATTTAATCAACAGCTAAAAGGTCTGTATAGAAAATCAAACAAACCTTTCAGTATAACGCATAGTTTATTGCAGTTATGGAGGGAAAATACTGATATGTATGAAGCATAATACAATAGTTACCCTTTTCAAAAACCATTTACAGATGCAAAATTAATCTGAAATGATGTAATTTATAGTAAAAAAAAGAACTACCACTCATCAAATATTTTACCTTATTTATAAGTTATTGCTGATGTCATGTTACAAGTGCAAAGAGAGAGGGAAGGAAAAAAAGGTAAAAAAAAAGACAAGTCACATGGGACCAAAGGCATGGAGCACTACCCTAGCATTATAAGTTAATAACTTGAATAGATATCTCTGAATTTGCAGGTCAATGATTGTTAATCTTCTGTCTAGTACATGCATCTAAATAACGAATATACTCACCTGGATGTTTCTATCAAACTGGTAAATGTCAAATGAAGGCTAGGACCACAGAAGTATTCTGATTTAACAACAACATTGTAAAAACGATTCCGTACAATTCCTTTGATTTTTCAAAAATAAATTATGAATCATTCAAATAAATACTGAGAAAAATGGAACCTTTTAGCAGTTAAACATAATGATACTGGAAACAGTCCTGAAACAAAGAATCTAAAGGATATCTATTTACTGAACTGTATTTATTTAATACTTATTTTACTCCAACACATAGGGTGAGTGAATACAATATATATATATATATATATATATATATATATATATATATATATATATATATATATATATATATATATATATATATATATATAAAATCAGCTTTTATCAAATAATTTGTGTCAGTTTCATTAAAATGTTTAATATATATATATGTGTGTGTGTGTGTGTGTGTGTAAAGAGAGAGAAGGATTCATTGGATATTTTTTCTAAGTATTTTCCCGTGCTAAGTACGGGGCTAAAAGTACTTCTTGTGGTGAATGAACGAATGATTTAAAAAATTTGCATGTATTTAGCATATTTATTATACGAAAATGACTAATTACACAAAAGGTAATTTTAAATATATTTTTTAAAATAAACTAGTCTGCAAATAGCATTGAACAATCTGCTTTATTGATGAGATTTATCAAAGTCGTGAAAATTTCAATTCATTTTTGATATTGCCACACTATATTTTTTATTTTTCGGAATTTTTTATCCAACCTAGAAAAATTAATGAACACCTGATATTTTATACAATATCCATAGTTTTTAATTAATTATTATAAATGCATATATGTTAATCAAGAAATTTATGAAATTATTTTTAATTAATTTACAATTATTTTTTTTCTTTATTGCATAATTCTAGTGATAGAAATAATATTTCAAATTTGTAAAACTGGACCTGAAAGATGACATTTTAATCATTTCATGTAATCTGCTATGTATTTAGAATTTCATTTTATGAACGAACTTTTAATTTAAACTCATCTGGGTTATTCTTCTTTCAAGAAATCAAAATTAAGTTTTCTTTAAGGGGGATATATTGGAAGATCATTTACTCTGCTATGTAATGAATGTGACATCTAGAAAGACAACGTGCCTTTTAACTTATGAACTTAGACCTTTTCTTTTTTATTGCTTTTAAAATAAGTTTTCTCGATTTCTTAGGGAAAATATACTCTACATTACGATATATTCACGTTAATTTTTACATTTAAAGACATAGTAAAATATATACAGTAACAGTTGTCCTGTTAAGTTTTGAGATGTATTGTCAAACTTTTACTGTGCAGATTAAAATATATATCATATATAAATATTATTATGCTTAAATTCGGTCGTATTACATTCTTGTCACTATTTATTGCAAGTATTTTATTGCTTGCGATATATTCCATCTGAAATATTCTTGTAAATAAAAATATTTTGATTTTACATTGATTCAAGGGTTAATACACTGAATATTAGATACAGGTAAAGGTTTTTGTTTTATTTCACATATTGTAAGAAATATCTCCTTTCTGTTATTAATGCATTTTAATACACGATTATTTGCGTTTACCTAATCCCTCTCTCTCTTATGTTTTCTTATATTTGGAATTACCTAAATAATTATTGTTTGATTTTAAAACTGATAAGCAATATATTGTACTTTTTGCGATATTCATAGAACTACATATTACCTACTTATATTAGTGTATTCATTTATTTCCTTAAATAAGTATCTTTACTACATTATATAATACATTGTATCAAAGAAATTACTATACAAATAAAATTTAATCTATCGTCACCCTTCTTTATTTGATTACATCATAACATAAATTCAAAACTTTATTCCCTTGTATATAATTAATTATACGAAATATTAATTATTAAATTTAAATTGTTTTCTCTTTGCTATATGAGCGCATAAAATGGAATCATGTTGAGAATTAATTTAAAGTTGAGAAAATAATTATTGTAAATATTAACATATAAGTAAATACATAGCAAGGAAAGAGCACACATATTGCCCCAAAGCAAGCATATTTTTTTTAATATTTCCTATGAAATTAAAGCAAAATTAGAAAATTCCATATTGAAAATAGAACATACAACAATTCACGCATTTGAAAACTCATAAATATACTATCAAATTAAACATATTCCTTAATACACAATCATCATAATACATACAAGAAAACGTATTAACATTAATTACATTAAAATTATTATTAAGAATCTTTGTGATTTTTGCATGAACTTAGATTAAGCAATTGATGTATCTTTAACACCATAAACAACAACTAAATTTTAAAATTGTTTCGCAAAGAACAAAAAAGTTACACTTTTATTTATATTCGTTACATAAATTCTCAATTGTTTTATTGTTTTTTAACATTTTAAGTACACGCAACCAATATTTTCCTTTACATATCTAGACATTTTTAATGGTGTTGCAATAATACAAAATTTAAATATTCAGATTATATGATTTATTTGTACCCACTACTGCTAATAAAAATATAAATGGGAAAAAATTACTAATATGAATGGGAAACAAAACTTTTAAAGGACAATTATTCCTTTTAAATGTTAGGAAATTTATTTTGATAGTTATTGTATAATCATTTGCATGAAAAATATTAAAATAAGAATTAGTTTTTAAAACATTAATTTAAAAAGTAAAATGTTATTGTAACTGATATTAATAATTTTAGTTATGGGAATTATCATGCTTTAAGCAATAAAATTTTTTGTTTGCATAGCAATTACTAAAAAATTATATTTATATGAATGTTGTGGCAGATGCATCGCATTTATTAAATTTTTAACCACATGACTGCTCCAAAAGTGAATTTATTAATTAAAATATTATATCCTACAATATTTCAATATTTTTATCTTAATTTTTCCTAAAGTGAATGAAGTATTCTGCATGAAACATCGTTCACATAAATAATTTTAAGGAGAAAAAGTAAAATAAAATGCCACTTTTACTTACCAAAAATAAATGTTGCGTTTAAATCACATGATGTCCAAAAATAAAATTTATTAAAGTAGTAAATCTTAATATTTTATTATCATTTGCATATGAAATATTCTAAAATAAACATTGTACATATAAATAACTTTAAAAGAAAAAAAGAAGTCGAAATAAAATGCCACTTTTATTTACCGAAAAAAAATTGGGCAACATCGTCATAATGACGTGTCAAATATCTCAAAAATGTGATCAAGTTTTCAGTTACACTATGATAAAAACTCACTCCTGTCAGAAAAGAACAATGAATAAAAATGACATGTGAGGTTTCACTCATACTAATTTCTTAGAAACTGTTCTGTGGAAATTTGGATGTCAGGGAAAAAAATAAAGAATTACATGGGGTATTTAAAGATAAATTATGTCATGTCTTATAATGATATGGATATTAAAAGAATATTTTAAAGCACTATATTTCAAACATATTAGTGTCCTGTTGTTTAATATCACTATCAAATATCTTAATTTATTAACTTCTGAAAAAATGATATGGCTGCATGAATTTAAAAAAAAATGAATCATAAATTAAAAAATATATTTTAAAAAATGAATCATAAATTAAAAAGTACATAAAAAGTACTATTTGCTTTGGAGAAATCTAAGGTAGTTTGACGAAATAATAAATTCAAAAGAGGTTTTCAAATTTTGTAACAAAAATTATGCTATTATAGATGCTTTCGATACAACACATTATATTATGATCATATAAAATTTTATAGCATAAAATGTGCATCATAAAGCAGTCATTTTGAAAAATGTATTTTCATATTAAAATTAATTTATTTGAATCATGAAATGAATTTTCCATTGAAATATAATAAACATTTTGTGCTTACTAATTTTAAAAAATCAATGAATTATAAATTAATGCAAATTTTTTATATATTTTAATTGATGATTAATTAAAGGAGATTTCACTTTAATAATAAGTTCACACATATCTAATTATTCACAGTATTTTGCAAAATAACTATAATGATGTCGGCTCATTAAAGAAGCCTTAAAATGCAGTATCTCTCAAAGATAAAAATTCTTATTTTATCCTTAAGGTATCTTAATTTAAATT
The DNA here is from genome assembly GCA_030067965.1 of Latrodectus elegans. NCBI lineage: Eukaryota > Metazoa > Arthropoda > Arachnida > Araneae > Theridiidae > Latrodectus > Latrodectus elegans. The sequence continues at coordinate 49,577,055 of CM057820.1, forward strand.
AATTGATGTTGGAACAGAATAAGCCATTAAAAATTAAAATCTTAAACTTTTTGTTTAATTCAAGAACCCATACAAATAAATCCATTAAATTGTGATATAAATGATTTTAATAAATTATAAAATATTTCTTTCATTACATTTTCAATATAATGTTACACGAAAACAATCATATGATAAAAATATTGCATACAATGTTTTTATTGACTTGAAATGAAATTTGATTTTTAAAGCATCCATAATTTTTTGTGATTAATCTTTACATATTCAAATGATTTGTAGAATACATTTCAAGTAATCATTAAATACTACTAAACCATGTTTTAAGAAAATAAGAAATAATGATGCGTAATATTATATAATTAATCAACAAAATCATTAAAAGGAAATATTGATTGCAAAAGAGCTCTTTATATTTTCGTAAATTAATGGCAATTTTTATCTGTAATTTTAAATTGCATAAACATGTTTAAAAAAATGAAAATTAAAACAGTTAATATTATCATCCAGATCCAAATATATAGCTTTCTTATAATAGTTTTTTTTTTAATATTATCGACAATATAAAAAACATTTTAACATTATTATTAGCATAAATAACGTTTTAACTCTAATTCTCAGTAATTAAGTAATAATAATTTTTGAAGTAATTAAGAATATAATAAATATATAAAGGAAGAAATCCTGTAAAAATGGCACCTTTTAGTTTTTTTTTCTTTTTTCTTTTTTAATTATACATTTATCGAATTCAGGTACACTTATTTTTACAAAAAAGCCTCAATTAAGAAATATTTCGGGAATACAAAAATCATATTTAAATAACCAAAAATTTATTGAATTTCGGAACGATTGTAATTATGGATGAAATATAATAAATGATAAAGCAGGAAATTATTTAGCATATTATTATGTAGAAAAATGTACAACATTTTGATTCGAAAAACCAAAAACTATTCATTGCATTAAATATTTAATAATAAATAGATATTTATCGAAAGTTAAAATATTAAGTAGATATTATAAAACTAATTTTAAAGAATAGTTTCATTTAAAACATTTTATTGAATCATTCTCATTAACATAATTCAATTTTGCGATTTATTTTTATTCATAAAAAAAAATATTTGCATTTTAAAATCCAAATGAATTTCTTGCTTTATAAGAAAATGTCAGCAAATTTGTTGTTTCAGGATAATTTTTAACTAAATTATGTGAAACTAAAAAAATTCAGTTATGTTTCTAAATAAGTAATGAGCAAATGGTTGAAATATGCTCCCAAGTAAAATAATATTTTGTTTTGAAACTTTTAACTCTTCTTTATGACATAATTTAATTTCTCAATAAAATTACTCGGATGAATACCTTAAAAGCCTAAAACTAAAAGAAAAAGTGACAAAACATCTGACTCTTAATTTCATCTTTTAAATTAAATCAGCTTAATGTAAAAAGTTTTACAAGAAAATCTTTTTTCATGTATCATGAATTTGTTAGTGTCATAAGCGTTTTGCTTTATAATTCGTTTTCAAAGTTTTTGAATAAGAAAATAATTCCCACATATTTTTTTATAAAATTCTACAAGCTATATTTAATTATGAATATTTCCTACTTTTTATAAAAATCGTAATTTATTTTACATATTGATACAGAAAATGTGCAAGTTTTTGAGATTATTTCCAGTTTAATTTATTTAAATTTCTGGCAATAAATTATCAAATATGATACATATATTACTGTTAATCTAAATCAATGAGGAAAATAAATACTATTTAATATTTCATATTCAGAATATGTTTAATTAATAAAATATAACATTTAATAACCAACTAAAGTGAAAATAAAAGTAAGAAAAACAAAATTTAAAATTATATTCTTCAGTAGTTTCGTAAAATATTTCAAAAGTGAACTCTATTATTGTTGTTTACACTGTGAGATTTGAAATTACGTAGCTTCACTTGGATTTAAAAATAGGTATTAAAATGATTGAAGGAACTCACATCCTTAAAAAATGATCCTATTTTCTTATAAATAATTTTATCCACAGTAAGAATTTCTATGCCTTTAAACATTTTGTATTTAGTAACTTAATGGCAGTAGTTATTTTTTAAGTGTACGAACTTTGGGATGAGTGTCCATTTAAATAAAATATTTCAATATCGGATGGATCCATGAATCAAACGGGAGAAAAGAAGAATATCTGTATACGGAAAATTGTAAACATTGTGATATTTTACTCATCTATCTCAAATGATCGATGGTTGAGTAAGATATCGCAATATTTTTATTCACAAAAAAAGCACAGCATTCATCTTCCATTGTTCTGTTGTTCAACACATAAAATTAAGCACACATTTTTCAAGAGAATCTTAAGTCAATGATCAGTGCCTGAAAAGTTGGAACTGTCTCATCATCATTACACTTGTATTTCTCAGAAAAGTGTCTGAAAATTATGACAGTAAACTTTATGTTTTAGAATCAAACAACATTTAGATATGATTCCCTCAGTATCAACGTAAACAAAATAAAACACAGAAATTTAAAAACAGATAATTAAAAAATAAGGTGCACAGATAATTAAATTAGTTCTTAAACCAAGACAAACTCGAATAAAAACAAAAAAATTAAAATTTATTACATTATCAAATTATTTTATGGATATATAACTTCATAAGAATTATAGTTTGCTTATATCGTACCGTGTGTAATATATATTTCTTAAAAAGCGTGCCAGTTATGCTTTTTGCAACTTATGATTCTTATTTTTTCTGCTTTGTTTCTTAATTAAAAATGAGTTGTATCAAATTTTCTAGAATATGCAGATGATTTTAAGAATGATGGATTATTCCGTTTTAAAAAAATGATATGCGTTATGCCTTTGAGAAAATGAACATCGTATATACGATGAAGATTAATTTAAAGACATAATAATCTAAATTTTTAAATCAAAATTATCTTAAATAGCTGATGCTAACTATATTCTTAACTAGTATAATCTCGTCTGAAATAATACAAATAACTGAAAATATTAATTTTAAGATTTTCTTAGTATTACATCCAAAAAATTGAGGTAAACTTGACTATATGGGAAGACTAAATTAAATAGAAAAGTAAGAGTAGTTTTTTTTTTTTACAGAAAAGCAAGAATTACAAAATTAATTTTCAGTTTAAGACTGAAAATATTTTTTTTTAAAAAAAATTGAAGGATGTTAATTAAGAGTGAGAAGAATTTTCATCTTCAAAAATGATAAATACGTATTAATAAGTGACTAAATTTATTCCGATTAAAATTCATTTTCCAACTCATTTCTTAATAAAATATGTTTAACTACATTTCAGTTTTTATCTCATACTAATTAAAATTTATTCAGCTAAGACTATGTCGCATTTAAAATTTAAGGTTTCCAAATTAAGTTTTAGATTACCTGCAAGACTAGAGTTTATGGAAGATACAAAAGTACAAAACATACTATTCTTAAGATAATGAAATGAAACTAAAATTAAAATAAGATAAAAAAAAGGATATGACCAAAACAAATTATTCATTTTGCATCTATGGTTATTTAAAGTTTTGTTTTCATTACTCATTACTGGAATATATATTTAATCTCTCTATACAATTTTTTTAAATAAAAACATATTTAAATTAAAATTCAGAGATAAATTCTAATTTAATTATTATAATCATTTGTGCATAATTATAGGCTCTTTATAAATTTTTATAACCTTCGTGAAAATTAATTAGAGTTTCGAATAATTTTATGGAACAAAATATTACGAAATTGTTCTAATTATGAGCATAATCGTAATGTACTCTTCAATTACAAATTGTATTACATTTGTAACCAGTTTACAGAGTCAATTTTAATATACGTTAAGAAATATACATATATACAGAAGACAGACAGTTTAAAATAAAAGTATTTTCATATATCAATGAAAAGCAAGTAAAATAATCAAATGTGAAAATGTCTCGTAATAATGTAAAAAAAATTCAAAGCAAAATGTTTTACTTAAAAAATATTACAAAAATATAAGTGGTGTATGGTTAAAATGTATTTCCTGTTATTATATATCGGAAATCATGGTTTTATATAATGTTATATATTATTAAATAAAACCATTAAAGAATTATACTGAAATCATGTTAAAATAAATGCTTTTCTTAATTTGGTGGATGGACTAGATAATACAGCTAAATGCTTTTATTATATACCATTCTTTGCGATTCAGCAGATGGACAAATAACATAAGAGAGATATTCTCCTAAAATCCTGTTCATCGCTTGTAAAAAGAAAATTTCTATATGTAGTATGAAAAAAAAACTATATATTAATCGTACGCAACATTATGAATCAGCTTACAGGAATAAAGTCGACATATCTCAATATAAATTTTCTTCAGGTCTTTTTTTTTTTTATCCAAACTCGCATCAGATATATTTGTTAGATTTCTTTTGCTTTTTAGGTACTCATATATGAAACTTTCCTGGTAATGTGGTCAGAGAGAGAGAGAGAGAGAGAGAAAGAAAGATAGAACTATCTTACAAAATAAAATTCTTGAAAAGGTACATACTATTCTAGTGCATTTTTTAAGAAGGTAAAAATTAATTTCATTAACTGTGGGAAAGTGTTTGTCTTTAAACAAACACGTGAACGAGAAAGTAGATTCATATAAAACCTCTAAGTCACGGTAAGATTCTAAAATAGGCTATGACTATGAACTTTTTAATATCTTGAAAACTAACTTACTGATAATTTATAATGAAATCTCTGTTTAACTTTCTGAACTAAACATTCTTCATTTTTTTTAATATTTATATTTTTACTTAATTTAATAAACATTTTAAAAATAATTTGCAATATTCAGGACAAAAAATTCTCAGAAGCATAAAGAGTATTCATTTGTTCATTTCCACAATAACAAATCGTTTTACTTAAAATAATTCACTTAATTATTATTTATGAAATAATTTATTTCATGTTTATAAAAAATTATTAAAATTAAATGACAAAAATATTAATTAAGGTAATTTTAGATTCTCTGTGTCTTGTTCACTTTACGTCTTTTTTCCAGATCCTTCTAGCTGTAACATTGCTCCTTTTCAATCCATTCCAGTAAATGCTTTTATTATATTTAAAGTACAAAAAACTTATTAAACTGATTTTTTCTCAATTTTTTATTATTTTAAAAAGATAACATAAATTAACAAGACAAGAATTAGATAAAACTTAAAATCTGTAAAATAAGCAAATGAAATTAAGTAAATTTTGACAATTTAGTTGTAGTTAACTTTTACATAATGGGTTTCTTACAAATATTAATCATTTTTCAATGTTTTTCTTAAAATATAAATGAATATTTTTCCTTCTATATTGAGTTTGTAACACGGATATTTTTTTACTATAATTGTACAAAATGCATGTACAAAAAATATATTTTTAAGTTCTTAAAAGATAGCTAAACAATTACTTTAATTATACTAATTTCTGTGTTATATATAAGTCCTTTTTCATTCTGATCATTAACAAAAGCATTTTTAAACTTATTTTAGATTTAAATGTCTTGAATCAACATAAAAACATATCATTAACAAATGATACATTTTTTTTTATTTTGACTCACTTTGAATAAAACAGAACTTTTCGAAAAGTATGCTGAAATTTTTTGTCACTTAAAATGTTTTCCTTTCTATCAACATAAATAAAATCAAATGCTTAGACAAGATTTTAAGAATATATTTCTTTCATAAGATTCTATTTTTCCCTTGCATAAATATCATAAATATATGAAAAAGCACATAATATATATATATATATATATATATTATGTTTACATAATGATAATTTTTCAAATTAAAATCAATTCGTTTTTATAAATAAGAACCTGATTTTCAAAACAAAATAATTGTTGGAATAATGGTTTAATGATTTTTTGATTTTAAGGGAAAATGATATTTTCAACATGAAAAGTTTTTCGTTTAAAGGATTTTTGGTAATTGTATCTAAAACAATAAATATTTGGCCATTAATTCTTTATTTGAATAAGGAAATTATTGTTTCTTAATTATCTATGTGATTTTGGAATTTCATGAAAAGTATATCTGCTTTCAAATTTCTTTTAAAGCAATGCAATTCCGCATAAAGTCACGAGAAAAGAAATAATAAGTTTTCTCAAAATTTAAAAATATGTTAATAAGTGTGAAAATCAAGCATTTAACAGACAAGAACTTTCGATTTCGTTATTGGCCGATGCTTACACCACAGGCATAATCGGAGTCATGTCGGAGCGAAAGAAACGGAGTATTTGTGTGAGACAATGTGCGGTAGCGGAGGTCCCGCTTCCAAGCAAACGAAAATACATGTGTTTCGAATGTAAAAAGAACCATCTACATTTATGTTTGTGTCTATAATTAATGTTTCATTTGTTAATGAATAAAAAAGTTCGTACAAATGAAGATATTTTGGTATTACTGAACGATCCTGGAAACGACAGGTCCGTGAAACCATCATATTGGCGCAGACTCCAGGATGTGTTCCGCAGATCTGGTAGCCGAATGGTTAACGCTCTTGCCTGCGGTTCAACAGTTCATGGGTTCGAATCCCACCTTAGGCATGGATGTTTGTAGTGGTTCGGAATCCACTTTAAGCCTTTGCTCCCAGTCTAATTAGCTCTCGTGTGCAAAAAATGACCGTTGAGCGACAAACAAACAAACCAGGATGTGTTCCGGATTAATAGAAAATGACGGGATGCTAATGATAGAAAATGGTCTACAAAGACGTTTATTACAAAGTCTGTATATTGTGATTGCTTCTCATTCCATTAGGAGACAATATTTGCTTTAATTTTGTATGATTTAAGGGAACTCTCTTTTGTTTTGGAATTTTTTAAAAATTTCTTTGTAGGGTTTTGTTTGAGAATTAAATGTAATAAATTAATAAAATTGCTTAAATATTTGAAATATCAATGAAATTAAATATGTATACTGTTGAGTTTAATTGAGAAAATATATTTAAGTTTCGATATTGATTTTGAAATATTGGCTATTGATATTTGTTCATTAATATCCAGAAAAGCTTTTTTTTCTTTAACTGGTGTTAATATTACAAATATATACACATACATATAATTTTGATTTATTAAGGAAAATATATTTTTGGAATTTATTTATTAAAACAAATTTATGTCGAATAATAATGTTGTTGTTAATTGTCAACTTCTTGAGTTATGTGCATTAATTTAAGATGCAGTATTATTAAATAGTAAATTTGTTCGAGAATTATTGGAACGTATATTTCGTTTAATGTGATATAATAGGATATAAATGTTTTTGCTTAGATCTTTCATGATCATTATGTTGTTTATTATGCAAATAATATAAGTTTATGGAATAAGAAACGGTTTCAAGAAAGTTTAAATGCTTTTTAATTGTTTATTGTTTTGCATTATTAAATTACGTGTTCAGCATTATTCACTGTTATAAGATATATTAATTATTTACTATGATTGTGTATTAAATATTTATGTAATAAGTTTCGATTTTCAATTTGAATTCAAAACCGAAAGTGTGAAAAATTTTGGAGAAGGGAAATTTTGAGTTATTTTATATTTCGAAAGTAATTGTGCCTGCAAAAGTGAATAATTGTTTTTTTGGTAGTTTCGATAACTCTGATTCATAATATTTTTAAGGTAAAATAATGTATATAAATAGTGTTGAACATAAATAAATGCATATTACAAAAAATTATTTTATCATTTTATTTACTTAAGTTGTTATGCTTAATGATCTTCTGTGATAAGGATTTATTTAATTTGAAATTCTTAAAGTGGAATTATGATTAGTATATGTATATTCTTTTATCTGGTTTTAATTTGTTTTCATTCATTAATGTGCATTATATATTTGAAGTTTTGAAATGTGTTGAAATGAAAATTGAAACTATAAACTTTTAAATTTAGTATTAAATATAAATTATTTAAGTCTTTTTTTGGTGCACTAAGTAAGCGAAAATATTTTTATTGATTCAACGAATGAAAGGTCATTTGTGTGCGTGGTTTTAGATGTTTTATTTTTAATAATTGATAATTTAAGGTTTGGTAATTTGCGATAACATTATTGTTAAAATGGCCTTGTTGTAGTGACCTCGGTAATTTCAGAAAACTTTGAGGAAAACCCAGATTCTTTATTTAAATAATTGAATGACAGAGATCAATTCAAAACAAAAAGACAATAAAACTTAATAATTTATTTTAGCAAATTCATTACAAAGGTATTTACATTTATAATTAAAACATTCTTGATTAAATAATTGAGAATATTCTAACATTATTATTAATTTTATGATATTTACACAATAATCATAATGACCAGAGGGAAATGGAACGAGAGATCAGACTCACCCCTTTTAGAAGTAGTATTGTGGTGTCTGAGACTTAGCCGCTCTCCGGTGTCGATGATTCTCCTTTTTCATCCACTTCCCGTCCTCTACTCAGCATCTCCGCTTTGCATTTCCATTCGCTGATATCTCCGCATCTTACTTGACCTGCTATTCAGTATACCTCTTTTCAGACTTTGTCACCTCTTCTTCATCTATTTGTTGGACATCTGCATTCCCATTCAGGACAGTCGAGGCAGGATTTCTCCCGGCCAGTGCAATCATACTCCGTTTACTCCTTTTCTTTGTTGGGCATCTCTGGGGCTTCTCTGCCTTGTGTGTCTGAGGGACTTCTGTGTGTGAGGACTTTTTCTGTCTCTGTGTCTCCCTGTCTTCCATTCTTTGATGCAGTTTTTAAATTCTCATCTTAGCTCCTCCTCTTTACACCATTGGTTTCCAAAGTTCCATATAAAGTCCTACACTCCTATGGGGTAGGTCAGAAATCTCTCCCCCTTAATCCCGACTGGTCAGATTTACAAACAAAACATATCATAAAATATAAACTTCCCTTGCAATTTTCTCACGATCATTCATACCTTCCGAAAGGAAGAATTTATTCTTTTATTGCACTTGGCTCCTTGTGCCAATTTTTATTGCATCCTTTTCTTTATACTATCACAGTTTAGTTTGAAAGGAAAAGCGGAAACTCATAAATTTAAAGTGCAATAAAAATATCCATTTATACATATCCATTTTCCCAGGGTTTGATTATGTCGTTTTAAACTACGACAAACCTTCGTATTCTGGGATAAAGTTCAAAAGCAGGATCTGTTAATATTGGCTAATCAATTTGGAGAACAGATTCCTCCGGACGCGAAAATAATAGATTTAAAAATGTGATTACACATTCCAAACATTATGAAGAGTCGAGAATTAATAAATACTATAATTTCCTATCAGATAGAGAGAGAGAAAGCCAAAACTGCAGAATAGCAACGTGAATTAGAACGAGAAAAAATACAACGTGAATTAGAACAAGAAGAAAGGCAACGTGAATTAGAATCGAGAAGAAAGGCAACGCGAATCAGAACGAGAATAAAGGAAACGTGAGCATGAAATTAAAATGCGTGAACTAGAATTTAAAGAAAGAAAATATGATAGCAATTCAGAAAGCACTGTGGTATATGGGCGAGATAAGTTAGGAAACACATTTCTAGGTTATTTAAATATAATAAAAGGGGTAATTTCTTAGATCCCCCAGAATGAGCACAAGAATGGCCTTTCCTTGTCTATCATGCCGGAAGAATGTTAAAGTTTTATGAAGTACTCGAAGAGTATGAAGGGAAAATTATTTTACAGTGTTTATATAGGGTGATGTCAAATGAATAAATCCTACGTTATCTGAAGAAGATTTAGAACAGTGTGATAAAATCAAAAAGTTCATTTTAAGGGAGCATAAAATTACTCTTTTGCAACACAAGAATTTTGATTCCTATTATAAATTACACAATGAAAATTATGCTCAGTATGCGTCCTAGGTGGAAGCTGCATTAGAACTGTATTTAAAATCAAGAGATGTAGAAACATTTGCTAAACTTAAAGAGCTTATTATTGTAGCCGACAAAATAGAAGAAACTTTGCCTACTTATGTAAGATCCCAAATATTTTTGAAAGAGTTTGAAAATTAACTTCCAGTCCCTGAATTGGTGAGGGAAATTAATAATTCCTTAGCTTCGATGCCAAAAAGTTTTTTCAAATAATTTCCACAACTATATTAAATTTATTCTCGGTCCACATAGAACAAAACGGAACAAAATTATAAATAAACCTTTTCCAGCTGAAGTTAGAAATAAAAGTTTTTTTACAAAGAAAGAATATTATAATTATCAAAGGAACCCAGATTCACGACCACAGATCCGTTTTGGAAATAATACTGTGAGTTGCGCTCCAGGTAAAAAGGTATTAAAGTGTTACAATTGCTGTCAAGAAGAGGATCATTTGAAGAAATTTTGCCCGCAAGTGAATAGAGTATCTCAAATTTCTAATAGAAGTGAAACTGAAGAAGTAAGCAAGAAAGGATTAAATTAACTTTGAATTAAAATAGGTAATGCAGGTTTCGAGTGGGAAATTCCAATAAGTGAAAAGAACTGTGAACCTTCACGAGTTGATTTAAATGTAGAAAATAATAAGTTTCAAGGAATTATTGATAGTGGTGCAGAAATTACAGTATTACGGAAGTCAGTGGTGCCAGAAAAAATGTTGCACTCAAGGGGGAAAAATTACTTGAGCCCTGCAATTGAATCTCTGATTGAAGGAATGTTTTTTTCTATTCCATTTAGTCTTTGGTCAGCAGATGATAATATCAGGCCGAATATCATGGCTGCGGTTGTGGAAGGATTGTATGAGCAAGCTTTGATTACTATTACAGTTTTCAGTTTGATGAAAGAATAAAGAAGAAATCTCAGAGAGGAAATAAAAAATATCCAAGGGAAAGAAATAGTTTCAAATATACTTTCAATGTGGAGGGAAGAAAAATAGAAGCTCACAAGGAAATCGAAGTAAATCAAGGTACACTTGATTTAGAAAATTCTGAAGTAGATATTTCAACTACTCCAGTTTAAAGTAACTTGTTAAACGAAGAAATAATATCTCTATTAACGATGAAGAAAATAATACTCCGATTTCGCAAGCAAAGATATTAAGAAATGAACAGTTGTCCTTTGCTGCATTAAATCGGTGTTTTGAAGATGCCAGTCAGAGTAAGAACAATTTCTGGCTGGAGCCAGATTTACTATACCACACAGGCAATGTGGCAGAACACAAATCTGTCCATCTTGTAGTTCTTGATTGCATAAGAAAAGAAAATTTAAAATAAGCTCACGAAACACCAACAGGAGGACAACTTGCCTCTAGAAAAACCAAGGAAAGAATTGCAATATTTTTTGGGGGGAAGGTATTACAAGAGATGTAAAACGTTGGTGTGAATCCTGTCACGAATATCAGCTGTAGAGGAAAACCAAACTGAAATATAGAGGACCTATAGAAGCTGTTGGTAGACCAGAATTACCCTTCCAAGTAGTGAATGCTGATATTTTAGGGCATATTGAACCTAAGTCTTCTGAGTCTTCTATCAGTATGTAGTGTGTGTTATGGATCAGCACAGTCGGTGGCCAGAGGCAATTCCTATTAAATATTTGACTGCAAAATTGACATGCGATGCCTTTATGGAAATTTTATGAGGACTGCCATTCCTCGAATCATTGCTATGGACAATAGAACAAATTTTGCTGCCGAGTTAACACAAGAATTTCTTAAAAGTTTAGGGACTGTACCAAAATTCTGTACACCAGTTTACCCACAGAGTAACGGATTAATAGAAAGATGGATTGACGCAATGAAGTCAATGTTACATCATGCTATAGGGTCGCAAGGTAGAGGATGGGATAAACAGTTGCCTTTTTCTCTCATGGGCAAGGTAGAGGATGGGATAAACAGTTGCCTTTTTCTCTCAATGCCAAAAGCTATTACTGCGGTCTCACCATACTTATTAGTTCAATGGAGGTTGGAACTTCAGCTATTTTAAAATCTACATGGGAAGATGAAGTTGTTTTACCTCAAGGTATTAGTGAATCAAACACTGATTATCTTCAAAAGGTGTGAAATAGGTTGCAGGAAGCTATATAATATGCCGATGAGCATATTAAAAGTCAACAGGAGAAATATGTACATAATCATAATTTAAGATCCAAATCAAAAGAATAATCTATTGGAAATAAAAAGTTATTGTCCTGTTCCAGACTCTACAAACAAACTTTGTTCTAGGTGGAAAGGTCCACGGAAATTGCAGAAATAAGATCACCACATTCTTATGCAGTTAAGCTACCAAATGGAAGCATTCATCATCTGCATCAGAATAAGCTAAGGAAATATATCCAACCGATGAATACGTTGGGCATAATATATGAAGCTGATGAAGATTTTGGGTAAGTTCAACCTGTACCTCTAGGGGGGCTTGGAGAAATAAAGGACTGTTGGAAACAAGAAAAGACAGAATTGTCAAATCTATCTCCGAAGCAAAAGACTCAGCTTTTAACAATACTCAAAGACAGCAGAGTAGTATTTGATGGTGAATTAAAACGAGCTAAGGTACAACCTCATAAAATAACATTAAAAACTGGAATCGAAAAGGAACAGCCTCATATATATACCGAAAACCAGAATCATTAAAACCTCAGATGGAAAATCAAATAAAGGAACTATTAAACAAGGATTGATAGAGGCACCTTCGGCAGAAATTATTTATCCACTTGTATGCGTCGCAAAGAAAGATCGAACGATTCGATTATGTATCGATTATCAGGGATTAAATTCTGAGTCTAAAATAGCTCCATTTCCAATGCAAAATTCAGAGGAATTACGATTCAAAGCTGGTGCGGTGAAGTACCTATCAACTATAGACATCCTTAAATATTATTGGGAAATTCCATTGAATCAAGTTAGTCGAGAATGAATAGTTTAAATTTCTTTTTATCATTAAAGTTTAAATCATATAATTTAAGAAGTACATTTACCAATTATGTTTAATTGTAATAAATTAAACGAGAAAATGGGGATATTTTTTTTCTTTACAAAACAATAAACCTTTAATGTTAATATACGAAATATATAGTCGTTACGTAATATAAGGAACATATTAGTTCTTAACTATAAAATAATAAAAAACTTTTCTCGTGAATGTATATTAAATGTATAATAAGTATCTGTGAATTTCTTGTTCTTATAATCCTTTATTTACTTGTGCGCCTTATGTTAGAAAGTGTATTGTAAATTTAAGCACATGTTTAGTTAACATATTTTTTTTAACTAATTTTTTAGTAAGCTTACCTTTTCCTTGATTTAAATGACAATTTCTCCTTTCAATCCAAAGTATTCAGAAGGTTCACATTTTAATAGGTTTGAATAATCTATTGTTGCCAAAAACATGAGAAACAAGTTGAAGTTATTCGGGAAAAATAAAATAACTTATTAATGAATTCATTTAAGTATTCATTCAAAATCATAATTAATATTATTTGTTTATAATTTTATGAGTAGATTGTTTCTTAATTTTTTACGTAAAACAATTGTTTTAATTACTTTCATAAGTATGATTTTTTAAAATTCTATACATGTTGACTAATTTTTTTTATATTCATGGAATTTTGTAAGAAGGATGCTTCGGAATAGATGAATTCAGCATTTTATTTTAAGAATTTAGCATGGTGTAAATAGGTAAAATATTTATATATTCAAATACACACACATATCTCATCAACTAGGTTTTTTATATAACAACATCAAGAGTATTAAGTGATCATCAATAAAAAACTTTCTATTTTTATGTGTGTGTGTGTGATTGATTATTATTTATATCATATTGTTAATATTTTTAAAATATTTATTTATTTTCAAATGAATTCAGTTGAAAGGGTATAAATCTCTGAAATTATGTCCTAAATTATTATTAATGTTTTTGAGTGAACTGTAAACAAATAATTTGTTAAATAGTAGAAATCTAGTAAACTAAAAGCGTGCTTGGTAAATAATCAAAAAAACATACAAATAAATATTAAGCTGTTGCAAATCTTACCAAGTACAAAACCAAGTTGCTTTCTTTAGCATATTTCCGCACAGTAAAATGCTCACAAGAAATATAACATATTTTTTAAATCATAGGTAAAATGCACATTTTTTTAATAAAACTATTATTTAATTCTATTATTATAAGAGCTATTATTTAATTTCTATTTTTTCCACTAGAAGAAATTATTTAGCAAGAAATCATATTTATTTTGAGTTGGATTGAAATGTCCTACAAGCATAGATTCTCATAATAGTGAACTCTCATAAAAGGATTCCTTAAATTATTACACTAAAAGCCGAACGCTGCCTAATAAACTTGACAATTTAAAATAGTTTTTCAAGATCTAACATCGATGACATTAATTGTTTGCTGGTTCATTTTTTATTTATCATAAATGTTTTAGCTCAGTAATCAATAATTACAAAAATACATAAATTAAAACATTGTCGATATAGTTTTTTTTCAGATATTATATCATAATTATTTCCTAAAATTTAACAAAATTTGTTGTCCAAACAAAAGTTAAATGTAGAAAAATTAAGCCTAACATTTTGTTTTCCAATATGTATTATACAATAACACCAGTCTTGAAACAGAAAAAATATTATCTTTGAATTGAAATATAGGAAAATATTTTAAAATTAATGCCAATTTTTACCTAATTCATTCTAATTTAGTTGAATTAAAAAGAGAGTTAATATTATTATACTTAAAAAGAAGAAATTTACAAATGAAATGAACTTTTTTCAGTAGGCACAATTCATTATTTGTGACTGAATTATTTTTTGGGCATAAAATATTTTAATAATCAATTATTAAAGAGTAATGTATACAGCATTTCTTCCTATTACATCATTTTTGTTAAATACAGATTTATTTTAGAACATGTATAATCATATTCTTGAAGATATGTTATGAGTATTTATAATATGATAATGAAATAGATCCAGTAACTCTTAAGATAATTGTTTATACTGAACTTCAAGTGATAAATTAAAATAAAATTTTAAATTAAATGATAAAGTTATCAAAAATGCGTCCATTTAAAAAAACTGTTACTTTTCATTATCTCGTGCATTAATTGCATAACTCTGCGTCATTGACAAAATCTTTTATGGTATAAATTTGTTAAATGACATCAAGTTTTTTAATCTATGTTAAGCGCAATGCGCTTTCTTCATTATATAACCATATAGAGTATCCCTTTAGTGACGACTCTCAGTAATTTTCAACTATACGCATTGCAACATATCTATAGTACGCATTCAAAATATTTTTTTTTGTTTTAAATATAAATATAGTAAGAAAAATTAGATTAATTGGTTAATATTATTTAAATACATTAAAGAAATTTAATGCATAATAATATTCTAGCCTGAGAAATTAGTATTTTATATCCAACATAAGTAATTACCTTTAATTCATAATAGATTAATACAACTAAATCCTAATAGATTAACGAATAAAATTATAATTGATATTTAAAGCATCTTCTTATATCTTCAATATTAAATGCTTAAACTAACATTGCCATAAAAAACAAAACGTTTAAAATTACGTTTATATAAATTTTGAAAATATGCTTTGCCTTCGAAAAGTTGCTTTAAAATTAGAGTTTTTAAAGTGTAGTTAATTTAAGGGATAGCGAAACACAAAGATAATTATAATGAATATGAATATTCTCTGCATTAATCATCATAATTCATGGCTCACCACTACAGGATGGGCCAAGGCCTTCTGAACAAGTTTCTTCAAGCCACCTCTACTGGCAGCCAAAATCCTCCAATTTTTTGTTCCAAGGACCCTACAGTCTTCTTCTTACGTTGATTAGTTTTGCAAAAAAAATCCTTTAGTGTCTTATTGCATTTCCTTCTAATAACATGTCCAACCCAATTAAAACGTCTTATTTTAATGTGATGTACAATGTCTGGCTCCTTGTACATTTGCTAGATTTCTGTATTGTATCCTCTGCGCCAGACACCGTTTATCAATTATATTTTCTCTAGAATTATATATGTTAAAGTTATGTATATTTCAAAAGAAATAGCTGTTTCCAAATTGTTGGAAAACTGAAAAATAAAATAAATTAGTATGAAGTAATTTTTACAAACTGAAGAAACTATATTTTATGGAAAAAATGATTGGCATTTTGATAATAATTATAAGAAATAAAAATTTATCAATATTTTAAACTTTTGCTTTGATTATAGTGGAGATAAGGCAGAGATTTTTTTTTTTATTTTTATTTTAAGGGGAACAAATTTGTGAAATATTTTGATATTGAACCATATCCTCTCTACGATAATGGAGAGAAGTTTGTAACTCAAAAAAATTAACAAGAAAGAATAAGAAGAATATATAATGAAAAAGGTCAGAGTGACTAGGCATTCAATTAAATATAGAGTTTTGGATATAAAAAAAAGTTAAATGCTAGACAATTAACAAAATACTTGTAAGCAAAAGTACTAGTCTTTAGGTGACAAAAAAGAAACAAGAAAATATAAAATTTAGAGAAAAACTGAGACTTGAGAGAAAAAACGTTTGAGGAGAAAAATGGAACGGATTTTCTCATTTTTCTCATTTCTTTGAGTTCTGAAAAATATTTCCTATGGCTATAAATTTCAAAAACGTTTGCTAAAGAAATATACATTTTCTTCTCATTTGTGACCAAAATTTTTGTTAAAAGTAAAATACACTTTGGTAGTTTTCAAAAGAAATATAATTTAATCATCAAAATGTTTTATTTCAACAATATTTAGTCTTTTGACAATTGATTATATATACTGCTGATCACAGTAAATGCAACATCTTGAAAGAAGCCTGCAAATAATATGAATACGCTAATGATTAGAATTTTAACGCAGCCACACACCATGTGAGCCTGTGGCGCCTCTTCAAAGTGCTATTTAAGGTTTGGAGAGTTCGACGATTTCAAGTTCGCCAAATGTGTTTTTTATGTGGCTTTTTCAAAATAAAAAATATAAAAACTAAAAAAAATATCTATTTTGACTTGTAGAAAACAGTGATCATTTTTTGATCAAGTATTCGACTTTAACAGATGAAGGATAGTTGCCTACCACGATTATAGATTATCTTTTAGGGACTCATTAGTCGTGTTGGACGAAACCAAACAACTCTAATGTGTATATGAGATCGTTGGATGCAAGAAGGTATGACGGACCAATGTGTTGCATCGCATCCACCTCAGTGCAACACTTCAAGTAATTACAGGTAAATTGTGCGCATCGCATGGTGGATCACTCCGCCACATCATGAACCCTATCACAGCACATTCAGTCTCTAACGCATCACCCAGTGTCTACATATACCACTCGACGCCGCTAACAGCAGAATAGTCTGCCCGCAAGATGTCTATTGCTTTGTCTACCCTTAACAAAAAGCAACAGACGTCTCTGTAGCCAATGCTGCAATGATAAAAAGAAAACGAAAGCTGACTGGAATGAAATTGTCTTTATTGACGATTCACGCTTCTGTCTGCAATACCACGATGGTTGCATTTAAGTCTGGAGACACCTCGGAAAGAGTATGCTGAACAACTGTGTTATGCACCACCACACTGGTTCTGCACCGGATATTATAGTATAAAGCGATATTGGCCACAGCCATATTTCAACAGGATAATGGATGACCACACGTGGCACGCATTATCCAAGAGTTTTTCGTCAATCGCCAGATTAAATTGCATTCCTGGCCGTCTAGCTCTCCCAATATTTCACCGATAGAAAAACATATTGTCTGTGGTATTTCAACGATTGACCTAGAGTACATCCCTAGCTGCCACTCCAGATCAACTTGGGCAACGTGTAGAATTTAATTTAGTTGCAATTTTTCTGATTGATTTTTATTGCCATTTAAAAATAATAAAAATATCTGAGTTTAATCGGAGACATTGGTATTTAAATTTAAACCATGGTTTTCTTCCTTTTACACCGTTTTATAAAATAAAAAAGTATTTCAACTAAAAATATTAGAGCAATAAAATCATACAATTTTATATCAAGACTAATATTATAATGTGGTCATGAACGACATTTTCCCCAAAGTAAATTTTTTAACGATTTTTTCTGCACATCATCGTAAAATGTTTAGCAAAACATTTTAGAAATTCTTCAGACTACTTTTTTTGATAAAAGCATCTGTATGGTTATTTTCAGTAAGCTTGATATTGAAAGCTTCAGAATGTGTTTAATCATTGAGAATTTAAGAATTAAACTAGATGTATAGTAAGTTATTTGTAATCCAATTAAGAATAACATATTTTACATTAATATTATTTTTATATGAAAGAATTGCACTTTTGGGAATATAAAAATTTTTCTTGCTAACTTCAAAAATTAGGTAAAGTTTTTGTCTTAAAATTTCTCAATAATTAACAAGGAGAAAACATTTGAAAATTAAGTACAAAACTATCTCACTTTAATGTTTAGTTTTAATTTAAAATGGTTTTAATTTTTCTTAGCAGCGTACATTTATTAATACACAGATATTCTTAAGCACATATATTCTTAAAAGTGTTAGAGTTTATAATATCATTTAAATACTGTTTAATATCAGTTAATGAGGTGTACAAAAGTAAAACTTATTTTTCTTTGATTTAAACTGAAAAATAACAGGTTTTAAAATAAAAATATTTGTTTCTTATGCTAGAATTTTCTTAAGAAATTATTTTTACCATGTATTATAAATATTTTGAATGAGCATTATGACGTAAAATTACACTTATAATAAATAAAGATATTCTTCAGAGATTATCAGTTCATTTATAGAAATGTGGATAAATGGCAATAATTGCGAAAAATCTTTTAGTTTTAAATAAATAAAGATTATATATTGGAGTATCTTTATATACAAAAAGTGTATTCATTTTATTTTTATTAGCAAAAATAATATTTTCGTAGTAAATATATAACTATTATTTAATCATTATTTTGCTTTTTAAAGAATTTTGTAATTGGTACTTGTAAATAACATAAATAAAACTTAATCTCGTCACCTTGGTACCTTTTACTGGAAAACATGAACTAAATTATCAGAGAAAAGTTACTATTTGAAAAAGTAATATTATTTATTAATGTTTAGGGGGGTTTGCTGAATGTGCTATTTTACAACATGAAATTAGAGTTCAAGTATGGATATCTGATAAACAAAATGTGATATATAGTGTGATATATTCAACAAATACAGATTTTCTTTGGTTTCCAAAATATAAAACACCGAAGTAATGACTTATTTCATCTACGCTTTAGAGATTTTCATTGCGATGGAGTTTAAGAAAAAAGTGTAGATGCTTACAATAACTTCTCCACAAAATAGTAAAATTTATTATTATAAAATAACTAAATTTGTGGAAATTTGGAAAAAAAGTTAGAAAAGAGGAAAAAAGGAATATTTTTTGCTACGAGCCGTTATACATAGATGATATTTTTAAAAGGAGGAAGGGGAAACCACAGTATACTTTTTCTCTGTGACAAGTGATTCTTATTGGATGACTTAATTTAATTTCATAACGATATAATCAATTATACAGAGTGTTCAGCCTACCATTAATTATGTCTTTATTTAATTACAAGATTAACAATCAATGAAATAAAACATATCTTTTTGGGTTAGACAGAAATTAAATTCGCCATGTTTGCTTAACTCCGTTCTCGACTCTAAAAAGAAAAAAAAAAACTTTAACAATCATTAGGTGGACAAAAAGAATAAAACTTTATTTATACATACTTCAATTTGTAATGTCTGTATACGCATATTTTTAAATATTTTTTTATGTTTTACTTAATTTTAATGAAGCTCTCCTTCACATAGCTATTACAATGGTACTCTTGAAAATATTATAATATTTCAGATAACTACAAGATCTATTTTTTTTTCATTTTATTATTTATTTACTCAAACGTTTTACAGAAAATATCAAATTCGCTATATAAGTACAGTTTTACATAGGGATATAAATACAATATAAAATTAAACAATACTCTATTCAAATCTCATAGGGAACTATCTTTTTCAAATAAACTACTTTGTTTTTATATAAATTTTTTGTAGTTCAGCTATTTTTAAAGAGATTATATTTTTGTAGAAAATGTTATTACGTCTGAAGAGTAAATATAATTACTTGTACATTCTTATCTCATTATAATTTCTTATGAAAGAGAATTAAAGTTTTTCTTCAATGATTTGATTGGATATTTAGTCTCTTGAAGGAATTTTTATGACTGTTATTGTATTAAGAGAGAATCTTCACATATAATTGAAAACAAAGTAGATATATTTAAATCTACTTTTCTGATTAAAAAAATAAAAATTTAAAAAGATTGAAATATTTTTTAAAGCTTTAATATTTAATATCATATTACTTACACTAAAGAAATTTGCTTGTTATAAGGCGAAAACTAAAATTACCTTCAAATCACAAGCAGGCGTATATAGTTGCGCAGATCAGCTCATGTGATTTTATTAAAGTTGACGTGTTAGAAGTAAACACGTAAAGGCAAAAGTCTAACATTTTTTAATCCCAGTCGTGTGACGAAGCCATATCTAAGCCAATTAAGTCCTCTCTGCCTCATTATTATACCAGAAGTAAGCCTTTGGACCTTAAAGATTAAAGTGGACTTGTCCGTATTTACCTGTATCCAACTCCAGCTTGATGGAACTTCCAACAAACCAGCAAGGGAGAATGTGCTCACCCTCCCAATTAGATATAGCAGTAAATGACTCTTCTTTGTGCTGGTCTTACAAGGAACGACTTGAAATAATGGAGGTTTTCTTTAAAACATATCCTGCCAATTTTTACTTGCTATTTGAGGAGAATTCTGATATGAGGAAAACATCTTAATAATTATTTCATTTAATTTAGTTATTTTTAGCCTTAGCCTTATTTTAAACATTTATGATATTTCAAACGACAGTTATGAAATTCATAATTAGTTAATTGTGTGGCATTCTTAAATCGGCATTGAATGCAAAATGTTATTGTTAAAGGCGCAAAGTCATAAGAAAGCATTTATCGGTTTTCCTGTCCATATTTAACTTCAAATATATATTTTGTTTAGTAATGACTGTAAAAGAAATGGTATTTTTTTTTCTTTTTTGAAACTTAAATCAAATTACTTTTTTAAATGAATAACTATTTCAGAAAATAGGAAAAAAAAACTCATGGCTAAAGTTTGCTTTAAAAAGAAAGAGTATTTTAAAGAATGCTTAAAAGTACACCTTATAAAAAAAACTCAGATTAGTATTTATGACATAATTACAATTTAATAGTGTTTTGGTTAAAATATCATGCCTTTTACTAACATTTTAATGCAATTTTTAAAACAATTTCACTGGAAATTTTGAGAAGTTGGGAAACATCTAATTTATATGTACAGAAATTACACATCATTTTAGGAAATTAATACATGATTACAGAAATCTAATTGATATATCAAGAGGAAATAATTTAAATATTTTTATAAGAAATCTAGTATAGCATTTAAACATTGTTTTTAATTTAAAATAACAAGACATTAAAATTTAAGAAGGCAATTCTTTAAATTATTAGAGAATTTTTATTATATTATATTATTTATAGTATTTATTATTTTTTATTAAGAAAAATTTATATTTCTGAACATTTTAATGAAAATAAAAATATTTAAATCAATAGAAATTATTATATTGCTAAAAAGCACATTTGTTTTACCCAAATGTCATATTAGAAAATTTTGAGAATAACTATTGCTCCTTTTTCTTTACTCTAATTGTGTTACTAAGAAAGAAGCAATGCTTAGAATGTGATAAATTTCAATAGGTCGAAAAGAATCATGTAGGATAAATTACATTTGTGGAATCCAGCTGATAATTTACTTTACTATTTACTTTATATCATGACTGGTTTTTAATTGTTTAATTTTGTCTACATAGAAATGCATAGAAAGATATATAAATATTTTTGTAATTCTCTTCATTTTTCTTCTTTCTTTCGTTTCTAAACTTATAAATTATGTACCCATTATTTACACACACGAACAGATTTAAGAACAAAACTTAGAAATTTTAAATTCAAAGTTTAACATTTGTTGTTGTTCTCGTGTGCCAACTAGGTTGGCAAATTGGGGTGCATTTCTCCACTTTTCCAACTAACCCTTGTCACCCCATTCACACACAAGGAAAGGACAAAGAGAGGATAGAGAGAGAGAAATCCATTCATGCCTGTATCAGGATGTTAGAACCCAGAACCTTCCAATCCATAGTCAGGCACGCTGACCACTGGACAAATTGGCTGGCAGTTTAGCATTTGTCAACTATATTTTTGTTACTAAAGCAATTCTCAAATAATTTTTCTTAATTACATTTTCTGATTTTTAAGTTAGAAGTATTTTAATTCTGGTTCATTTTGGAGTTTTGGGTATAACGTTGGATAATTAGAGGGCAATTTATGCAGTGAAGCAGGTGGTAGATGATTGTCATTAATATGATTTTAGTTCTGAAAATTAGAAAATGTTGCCAATGAGAAGACCTTAGAGATTTCACATGTCCTCTCTAGAGACATGAATTCAAAAATGCATCATGTCACACACAAGTTTTATCTGAACAGCAGCCCCAGCTTTATAGATTTAACACATAGCTTCGAGTTGTCAAGATATTGAACTTGCAACCATACATCCACAAAAATGAAATTCTATAGGCTGTAAGTGTGCCTCATTTAATATCAGTTAAAACTTAACATATGTAAACAATTCTGATATATTCCTTCAAGTCTTCTAGTTCACAACCGTATATTAAGTTGAAGTAATAAATTTATGTTGACATGAAAAATGCTAAAATTTAGGTATTTATTAAAATCGCATTTTGCTTGCAGATTATTGCATGAGGATTAAAAAGTATTAATAGTTTATTTTGAAAATGAAAATAGACCACGACTACAAATAAGAAATAATGTAAAAATACTAAAGTACTTTAGCACACCTTAATAAAAATCAATAAAAGATAAAAAAATGTGGATAAGATAAAATACATTATTATAAAAAATAAATACATAACAGCCTACAAATAATTCTGGTGTATAATATTATTTCATTGTTTTACAAACGGCTTACAAAAATAACATAAATAAAATAATTTCAGGATAATAAATTAGATTTAGAATATCTCCATGTCATCAAATACCAAATGCCGATGACAATTATTTCAGACACTTATTTTACAAAATAGTTTTATTTCTTAATCGAAAGTAATTTAAAGAGATTAAACTTTGCAAACTATGAGGCGGGCATCCTTAATTTATTAAAATATTTTCCAGTTAATATGACATAGAAATTTTAAAGTTGGGCTTCTTGATTTTTTTTAGGATTTAGAAGAAATATTTTTAACGCGATATTTGAAGTTTCAAAGGAATTGTTAAAAAATTAAAAATACTAAATGAGGGTCACAGTAATTGTCAAATACATTATTTAGTTGTACAATATGCAAAGGAGTTCCAATTCTAAAAATATATTATTTATTAGATTTGACAAAAAATCTTTACTCATTAAAATCATTTAACATTCCAACACGGAGAATTACTTAAAGAAATTTGAAATATGTTTTCCTCTAATCTATCTCTTTTAAATGAACAACACATTATCTACTTATTCATTATATGGATATCTCCTAATATCTTATATACAATCATTAGCATCATATTTAGCTCATTAAAATATTCTCAGTTTAGTTTTGCTTTCTTTCATTAAGGTAAAAATATTAAACATATTTTATTCATGTTTTTGAAACTTAAATTAGAAATTTGTGACATGAAACAAATGATAAAGCATTACTAAAGGTGCCAGTAAAATAGGTATTATTTCTTTTAATGCTATAGAAAATTTTAGTGTTCTAAATTATTCATTAGTACTTTTATTCAAATTGCTTCTGAAAAGTAAATCAGTCTTCGTGAGCACAAATATGAATGTCAATGATGAAGTAAAATAAAATCTATTAATATATTTTCAAGTTAATACATTGCCAAAATCAATGCCTACAATAATCATAAACTTTATTACATGCAATGTTTCATTTTCGAAATGTATCGTTATATATTCAAAAATACTCATTGTTGTTAAGTATATAGAATTAAATTTTGATAAATTAAAATATGAAACTAATCTAGCTAATGTCAGACACACACACAGATGCATTTAATGGTTTATCTGTCTCTCTAAAATTTTAGAATTAAGTTAAATTAGAAAAGAAAACAATTTAATTGTTTACATATTTTATAACTAAATGATAACATTATTGTTAAGTAAAAAAAATGAATGAATGACGTTAAATTTATTGATCTATATTCTATATGTGATATCGCTTTTACATTCAAAGTTTCATCATAAATTTAATTATAAAAAATTAAATAAACATCTCATTATCAAAATCAATCTTAATTCGGTTTTTAACTGAAATGCGATATAAAATGAATATTAAATTTAGTAAATATAGAAATAAAACTACATTGTTGAATTTCTCTTCAAACTCTGCGTGTTTAGTCTTTATCTACGATAAAGTATATAAGATAAGAAATATGTAATATAGTTAAAAGATGAATTTTCTAATCTATACAGTATAAATAAACAAAATATATTGTATTTTAAAATAATCCTATAAGAAAAATGTACATATAAAAATTCCTTTATTTTATACACTTTTATAGATAAAAGAAGTAATCTAAATATACTGATGTGGGATATATTTAAATATCTTGACTTTATTCATGAAGAAAAAACATTGGAAGTATAAAAATTGTAAAATCTTCAAATGAAACTCTTCGGAAAGAAATAATAACTTCACCATTTGAAAGAAATAGAGAAGGAGAAAAAGGGATGATACCATAACACATTTGAAAACTTATTAAATAAGAATTGTAGAAAGACAATTACTTATCTACAATATAGCTCTATGCAATATGTCAGGCAAATAATTTCTTACTCGTTAAGAAAAAAAATATGAGAAAGTTCAAAAAGCAAAAATGAAGTATATTTCAATAAAATGTCGTGTTACAATAAAAAAAAGTTCCAGAACCCCTATAAAGGACCTTTTAAAATAAATGGCTAGAGATTAATATTTCAGAAAAAAAGAGAAGTGGAAAAAATATTTAAAACAAAAGTTCTTGTCGGTTATAAACTGCAAAAAACTTTATCAGAATAATAAGATTAGGAGTAAAAAATACGGAAGATAGAGTAAATAACGAAGTCAAACAACAAGAAAGTACGAAACAAATATTCAGTAATTTGTTATTTAACAAAATTGAAATATGTTCTGCAATAACAAACACGCATAATATTTCATGTCTAGCCTAATAAAGTATGAAATAAATTTAAAATACGAGTTAAATGTAGTTGAAATTTATTCATAAACTGACAGAATTCTGTCAAACAAAATATATATATACACACACACTTCTATATATATATATATATATACATATATATATATATATATATATATATATATAGATATATATATATATATATATATATATATATAATGAAATTTGATTTATTTCACTTTCTACGATGTAAAAACATATAATAGTTTAATATTTTCATTTATTTCATTATCACATTATTTACTTATGATAAATAATGCATTTAAAAAATTACTAATTTCTTTTACGCATAGTCAACATATATATTAGAATACAACACATTTTATTATTAAATATTTAAGTTATTAATTATTATTCAAATAAAAATATTCTGTTTACTAATGTATTAATTTTTCTGTCAATCCATGAAATATTTTAATACTGATTTTTATAAATCACGTATTCAAAATTAATTGAGATTACTTGAATAATATCCACTTATACTATAATTAGTTTACCTCGCAACAATAATTTAGATGATGAAATTAACTTAAAATTTTTGTTCTAAAAATATTCAGCGTTATTTTTTTCATTTATTTTCAAATAATACAATTGGTTTTAATGTCACAGATAACAAATGAATAAACATGTTTTTAAGGAGTAAAATTTTCTAAGAATATCAACATTATCTTCATGCATCTTTTGCAGTATAATTGAAAATGTGTACAATAATAGCAAAAACATGAACTTCATAGGAAATATTCAAGATCTTCAATTTGTTATACTTATGTACCAATATAGATATTATGTTTTCATTTTTTATGTTATAAAATAAAGAATAAATATCGGTATTTCGAAAAGCAATAAAATAACAAACCTTTAAATATACAATAACGTTTACTAATTTCAAAAACTTTTGATAATGCTGCCCAATTCCAAAAATGTTTGAAAATTTTCTAAAAATTAAAGCAATTTTTCAGTATGTGAGCAAGACTAGAATTTACCATATTCAAAATACACATTTCGTTAGTAATATTTGTTTTCACATAATCGGAAATAAATAAATACGTTATATATTTTCTGTTTTAATATAATTATTTTATTTTAACTACTACACAAATACCTACAGGGGGTGCATAAAATAAAGTGAATATCGTAATACTAAATTATACAGTTTTAATTATTATCACATAATACAAAGATATGATACAGAATTAAACACCCTTTAATATTATTCATAATATATAAGTAATTTCTGTCAGATTTTACTGAAATATATATAACATTACAAGTATTAAAATAAAACTATTAATTAATTTATATAAATCTAAAAATATCTCTTTAAAAACTGCGTCTCAACTAAAAAAAACATATAACAGAATATCTTTCTTTATTTTAAGTTGTGTGTGTATATATATATATATATATATATATATATATATATACATATATATATATATATATATATATATATATATATATATATATATATATATATATATATATATATATATATATATATATTAGGTATTAGAAATGATTACAAGAGGAATTAAAAATAAAGAAAAGGAAAACATATTTCTTTTTGCAACACAATAGCC
Source organism: Latrodectus elegans (assembly GCA_030067965.1). Lineage (NCBI taxonomy): Eukaryota > Metazoa > Arthropoda > Arachnida > Araneae > Theridiidae > Latrodectus > Latrodectus elegans. The sequence continues at coordinate 49,603,989 of CM057820.1, forward strand.
AAAACAATATTTTGAAATATAAGAAAATTATAAAATGCCCCAATCAGAAGTGAATGAATAAAATTATAATTAATCATACTGATTGTAAAATGAATGAATATCCACCATAAAATGATGTATACTGAATTGATCTTTGTAAATACAGAACAAATATATGGAAAAATATTTTGAAATCGCATTCAAAGGTAATATTATAACATATTTTAAAATAGATATTAATGGCATTGAGAAAAAATATATACCATTGTCATAAGAAGATATTTATCCAAGTATGAACAATAAGGAAAAATAGATTGCAAGAAGCTTCTTGCATCTAAAATGAAAACAATTTTCGTGTTTCAACAAAACTTTAAAAATTATGATTTTAAATTTTTTAAGTAAAATTTTAAATATAATGAAAAGAAAGCTTACGTGTTCAGTAATAGTAAGAACATTTAAAAAAAATTCTCTTAAAATGTAATGAATTTGGAAACATATGTGATAAGAAATTACAAGGAAAAGTTTTCCAAAAAAAAAAAAAAACATAATTCTTATATCCGAACTGGAGTACATTCTATATTATTAGAGAATATGCACAATAATTGGGCTGATATTAGGTATAAATTATTTTATTTTGAAATCAACAGTTTATAGCCTTCAAAATTGAGACAATGATTTATTTATTAAATCACTGTTAGTCTTCGAAATAACAGTACTTACGGGAAAAGAACGACATGGATTTGTTATCTTTCAAAATGCTTTAAGAGCATATATTTGCATATGAATTTTCCTACAGAAATTATAGTCTTAGCTTATTATATTACTTATAATGTATGAAAAATTTTACTCATTAACAAAAATCATACTAAAATATTAATTATTAGAGCTTGATACATTATTGCAAACCTTTTGCTGTATTAATATTTAAGATCTCATTTTTGGAATCATAAAACTCCTCAATTTCCTAAAATCCGATAAAAAACAAAAGTTTAATGCTTTAAAGTTGGGGTGTCATGATTAAAACAATTTAGGTGTGAAGAAATGTCTGGAACCAAATTGAATCTTGTAGAGGAGACTATTGCAAATATGTTTATGTATTATTATATAAGATCTCAAGGTTGGAATCATAACACTCCTCAATTTCCTAACATCCGATAAAAAATTAAAAACTAAATACTTTAAAGAGGTAGGGGGGTTATAAGGACATTTCAAATGAGTGTTTTTGTGTTTAGACTTAATCTAAATTGTTAATTATTGTATATATTTAATAATTATCCGACAGCAGTGTCATTGTTTTAATTTTGCATGATGTAAGTCTTGATATCCTGTTTTACAAAATTGATTCAGAAGATGTTCATTTTAATTTTGTTTGTTTTCAAAGGAAATGAATGTGAAATAATTTTTTATTTGAAGAGCTTGGTAATCTTAAATTGTAGAAATCAAAATATATGAATTTTATGAAGACATCTGCCAGATGTAATTAAAAGAAATTTAAATACTACAAAAATTTTAGGCTAATATTTTCTTCTGATTGACCTTAATAGATAATTCAGAGAATATTGCGATTCATTAAAATGGGAAATGCAAGAACTTTTCTGATCCAAAGAAAATCGAAACTGGCATATGCTCAAGGCAGTTTTATGATCTGTGAAACAAAATTACATAATATGTATTATTTTACATTTAGAATGTAAATCCAATAGTAAAAAAGCTGTTTGAAGATTGGAGATCATACGACTTAGTAATCAGAAAGTTACGTAATTTTACAATATATTTCTCAGTTTTAAATCATTCTGTCGGCATAGTTTAGTTTAATTTAATGGAAGTTCAACTGAATGTATCTTAGCATTTTTACTCTCCTGAAAAAATGATTTGTGTCATGTACAAAGAAGTATCCTAACTGCTTTTGCTGCTAAGCTTAATAAAGCTTACCACATATTTCTTTTTTTTACATGCAAATTTCTCTTTTACATTTTTATATTGAACAGTATAAACATTTCCTTAATGTTTTATTTATTTATGAATACTAGTGAATACAATTAATTTTGTTTTCTAACATGCAACAGTTTATCATGTAACTGTTTATACTAATTTCCTTCTAAGAAAAATATATAAATTTGAAATATTACATGCTCGAATTTTAACGTTTCAAAAAGTTTAAAATTACACCCATGTTTCTTAAACTACGCAATTTCATAATGTTCCTCTTTTAAAAAATTTCGTGAGTAAATGCAAAAATGATTCCAATTATATACAATGAATTCAGTTAATTATTTTAAACTAAACTTGAATTATCATAGTATTTTTAAAATCTTCATAAATAATTAGTTTTTATTCGTTATTTTAGGAATATTTTTTCTCGTTGAATCAATAACATTCAATATTTATTTTTATAATAATTGTTATTAAGCTAACAGTGACAGCATTATAACAATGATTTAATCACACTACCTTCCTATATGTACTTTGATTGAATTGTTTGCAAGAGCTTGGGATTTATCTTATAAAGCATAAATTTTTGTTCTTATCACAATTAACAGTATTTTGAAAGAGGATGTTCAATTGCCTATACACTTATTCAAAATAGCAATAAAAATCCTTAAAAAATTCAAACTTTGAAGCTCTTTGCTATTAAATAAAATTCCTCTAATATTTTATTTGTTGTAAAATTTATCGCTAAGCATATAAATTTTCTTAATACAGAAATTCTTTCTAAAAATATCACTGCCATTATAAGACACAGGTCGTATACTGATAACGATATTTGTTACAGTAAATAAATCAAATGAATAGTGCCATCTTCAATTACATCATTCTTTTGATTCACTTTATCAAATGAATGGTGTAATTGAAGATGTATAAGTTTAAACTAAATTACACCATTCACGTGATAAAATTGATCAAAGGAATGTTGTGTAATTGAAGATTTTACGCTATTCATTTTATTTATTTACTATAACTATCGTTATCACTACAAGACTCTCTTATCTTATAGTGGCAGTGATATTTTGCAGTGAAAATTCCTATGTTAGGGAAATTTATATAATTTGTGATAAAAATTTTACAATAAATAAAATATTAAAGAAATAAAATATCAGATTATTATTTACTTGGGTATTAACGTAGAGTCAAAACTGACTTGGAAAAAACAAATTGACACTTCAATAGATAGAGGAGACTTGAGATCTAAGCTAATTAAAAGCATCACTTGGGGCTCTACTCAAAATGTACTGTCTCCAGCATGTAAAAACTATGTGCGTCCCAATGCTTAATAGGGAAATGAGGTCATAATTACGGCCTAGCATTCTGACAGACACAAATTTTATATTTTTCAGAACAGCATGTTGCGTTGAATGACTGTAAGAACTAAATTAAATTAACTGCATTTATTAAGGTCTATAGTTGCTATGGAACTACAGACTAAATTGGAGCTCTTGGATGACAGACGTAACAGAAATGATATGATTCTTGTTGAAACAATCGCAAGAAGAAAGAGAAATTTTCTAGGAACATACAGCCTATTAATTGATAGACGTAACAGAAATGATATGATTCTTGTTGAAACAATCGCAAGAAGAAAGAGAAATTTTCTAGGAACATACAGCCTATTAATTGAGAGACTAAAAATCCATACATCATTTCTTTCAATTATTAATGATCTCTCTGACACTTATGATATTCCTACCTCAGATCACCAGACTTTTTCAGGGGAACGGAATCCTGTTGAGGATCTAGATAGGTTGGCGGAACATCTAGATTTTGTTTTGGGCGTTAAGAAATAGAGAGTATTGAAAAGTGCTGTTCTAGTTACAATTAATAACAGATACCCTTCTGACGATTGCAACATATTTTCACAGATGATTCTTAAAAGAATGCTATATAAATGCAGGTACTGGAGTGTATTAAAAATATTTTAGTATAAACCGCCCTATGGAGAAATATTACAATAATTTCGATGGTGAGCCTTGTATTATAGCTCATGCATTTGACAAATCAGGAAGCATCCATGATAAAAAAAAATCGTTTTTATTTGTTGCGTTACAAGCTATTATTTTTTCACTTACTCATCTGAATTATAATAATAATGCACTAGCCCACTCTTGCAGAATGAACTGCACGAACTCATTGAAATCAAGGACTGCGTTGCTCTTCAATAGACCTGAGCCACTGTGATGTTTTTGAAAGTGAGCAGGCAGACAGACTTCCAAAATCTGGTTCCCTGATCCAGCCAAATCCCTCTTTGCCTTTGTATAACATCAAACGTCTAATCCTCAATAAAATATAGGATGGCAGAGTTTTCTTTTATGTTGGTGCTGCTATGGACAGGCAGTGGAAAACTCTACTGAATGGGAACAACAAAATCCTTGGCTCCTCAGCACGAGCTGTTGGTGTCGCTTGTTTCCGGGTGACAACTGGACATGACTACCTGCAAAAGCATCTGCATCGAATAGGTGTCATGGATTTTACTCTTTGTCCATTGTGCGGTCATGGTGATATGGATACCTCTCTTCTCAAGAACTGTCCTGAAGTTTTACTTTATGACTGACAACTCATTTGAAGCTACAAAAGGACTTTAGTCTAGTTTTTGTACTTGTTCATTTTTTATTAGGCTTCTCGTCAATTAATGGTAGAAACGGTGAGGAAAGTCATAGGATAAAAAAAAATTCAATTTATTAAAAAGTGTGCCTATTTTTTTGCAAATGTGTGAAAAAAAATTTAAGTAAATAACATAATACCGTTTTGAATATTCGTTATCAAACTAATTTGTTTTGACATAATAATTTTGATTCATTGAATTATACAACTTTGTTTGCCCTTAGTGAAGGAATATGTTTAAAATCAGCTAATATTATTCAAAAATTAGCCCTACATTAAAAGTATTTTCGTTATTAATATATTCCAGAAAAAATGATTCATAGGTAAAATTCATTTCAGAGAAAAGAAAAATAATAAAATAATATTTTATTTAAGTAAAACTTAAAACATTTTTCGGAATGTTTTATATTTTTATTTCTTTATTCACGTTACATCTATTGTCATATTTTGAATAAAAGTTCTTCATTATTTTCTGTTATTTAAAATTGTATGAGTAATTTTCTAGTACTGTTATATATAGTTGTAAGAAGTGTTATGAAAATCTTATGAAGATAAGATAAATGGAAGAAAAATATTGTTTTCTTTATAACTGAAAAAATAAATATTAGCATAATTGAAAAATAAAAATAATAAATTTTACAGAATATCTCTGATTGGAAGTAGATACCAGAATTTAAAATTTTGAAAGCATCTATTATATTTCATCATTAACTTGACGAATAAATATAGGAGATACGCGTTCAAAAATTAATGATGCCATTTCAAAATTCGAAAACAAATGGTACCAGTTACAATATTGTAATAGCTATCGTAAAAGGAGTTCTATTATAAGTAGGGAAAACATCCATTACTGTTATTGGTATATTTGAATTCTATTTGAATCTGGAGAGAGTTAAATTAAGTTGAATGTATTAAATATGCAATTGTTTGATGTATTATTCTAAGACACTGTAGAATAAATTTTTACTTAATCACCCGGCTATTTTAATATCTATCTCTTATTACTAAAATTATTATTTCATATTCAACCGCAAATTAAAATTTGGTTATTCTAATAATCAGAACTTTTTAATTTTTTATTAGATTCTTTAAAAATTATTAATATTTTTAAAATATTTACTGTTACTAACAACGAATAATAAAATATAAAGTTATCGAATGTTGTTCTCATTAAATCAAATTTACTTTCAAAAGATGTAATTATGTAAGTTCTTGATGGCGTCTAATTGTTTACACAAGATATAAAATTTGGATTCATTACGAATATGTTATAGATAAAATTTAAATGAAGCTTTACTAATTATTTTTGCTTACAGTAGTAAAGTTTCTAAAAGCTCATATAAAGTGTATTTGGCAAATTTTAGCCTATGCTACAACCATATGGAAAAATTAATTATATTACTTGTGAATAAAAAATGCTTAAGCCTAATTTCTAATTTTTGGATTAAAAAAATATTATTAAATGTCTTTTTTTCTAGTCAAGCTTGCATTTAAATGTATACTGAATTTGCTTGTAATTAGAACTCATAGTCCTTAAAGAAAATCTGGATGTTTGATTTATTTAATTAAAATTTTTCTTTCTCCTCAATGCCTAAAAACTAGAATGTAAGACCCTGAAGAAAGCATGCAAAATTTATGTGAAACAACAGCATGCATTTCGATAATTATTGCCATTTGTAAGCTCTATTAAAAGAGGTAAAATATGCATTATTTAAGATAAGCTTTTTTTTTCTCCTTTGCTGTCTTAATATGTCTTGTAGAAGAAATCAAGCATCTTTCGAGTACTATTGTAAATTTGGTTTATCCTTGAAGGAAAATTGGAATTGTTGCTTATTCTTGAAAGAAATAATTCATCATGTTGGACAAAATAAAGCAATTGTGATACGGATCAGTAATTTCTGGTTGAGAGGGAACAGTTGCACGTCAGGATTGATGGTATCTGTGTTGTTGCTCTACAACATGTCATTATAATCATATTGTGCGCATGACAGTGGTCAATCTCTCAACACCTCATGGATTATGGAATAATTAAATCAAACAATTATACATCTTTCGGTGCTCTCTTATACCATTCAATGTCATTTAAGGGTTAGTAGAATGTCAACAAGGGGTTCACTGCTTTACTTACTCTTGATTAATAAATAATGCCATCAATGGTTAATGAAGAATGTCGCTTCTTTTTGATGATTGGAATCAATGAATTTTAATGTAGAAACACATGGTGAGAGACTGCTGAAGTATTGCGATATGCTTTGCCACACTGCCTAGCCTCTGGTATCAGGGTCTGGGGTAAAAATGGATATTATACCCTCATCCTACAAGTATATTATGGCTGTACACAAAACGACCAGTGCTATATTTCTTATGTGATGAAACCTGTCATCCTTCTATCTTTTTAGAATTTACCATTATACATATTATAATAGGCTAATAAATGACCTCGTGTGACACTTAATTTTCAGGAATTCTTGCTAACTCAACTGATGCTTGGCTTGCTAATTCATGGTATCTATTACCAATGGAAAACTTGTAGTCCATGTTTTTACGAAAAATGGCCTAAAATGTATTACTAGCAGCTACACAAAATCAGTATTGATAATATGTTGCCCTCATATAGACTGTTATATTTAAAGAACAAATCTAAATCACATTTAATTTGATATCGAAGCATGTAGTAGCATTCATTGACAACAATAGTGGCTACACTATATACGGTGTTTGTCATCATGCACACTTCAAAAGAAAATTTTCGATTTTTTAATCTTTCTATAACTTTTTATCTGCCAAATAAATTTTATTGTCATGTCTTTGGTTTTTCTTGGCATTACATTTTGACTCGCTAGCAGTATTTAATAATATGCATGTGATGAGTTTTAGAATTAATTTGAATTTTAATCAGTGTTTTCATTGAAACAAAACAATGTAAATTAATGATCCAAAAGATTCATAATTTCAAATATTTTTTTTTATAAATTCCATTGCTTTTTCATGCCAACAAACCTCTAGTTTAATAATTCGCATCAATGTAATAAAACAAGTTTTAGGATATAATATAATATGATTCCAGAAATTTAAAATTCTCTACCTATATATTTCTTAATAATAATGGACTTTGGAAGACTAACCCTTCACCACAACAAGGCAAGAAACTGATACTCATTTATCGTTATTTGGTAGGCACCTGTGAATCGAGTCACGGAAGGGAAAGCATTACCCTCTGCATAGCACTACAAAACCCCGCATAAATAGTGGACCACATTTATACATCATATCAGAAGATAGAACAGAGAAACACAGAGAGAAAGAAACATGTCCGGACCGGGATTTGAAACCAGGACTAACATCCTAGTAGTTAGGAACACTAAGCACTCAGCCATCGATCACCTCTCTATCAGTATGATTTGTATCAAAGGAGTGTATACAAGAAATATTCTTCTAAAAATGCTGAAAACAGGATTTTTCAAGAGCGCTAATTATTTACTGTCTAAAAACTTAATATTTGTGAAAAGGAAATTAAAAGACATGAATATTTCCATTTCAAAATTAAAATATCAGAAAAGATAAATATCAAAGCTCACTTTTTTAAATTGATTACTCTCTTGAATATTAAGGATTGAATTATCCAAGAAGAGAAAATATGGATTAAAAATATAATAGATTTCCATGCAAAGAACCAAAATTAGAGAATGACTTTCAATGAAAGACTTAATGAAGCATAAAATATATGAAAACTAATTTAGAATAAACTATACTTACTTTTATAATTTTCAAATAATTATCCCTTAAAAGTATAATTTTGACAAAACATTTTACAGAAATAATCTGCTTTAAAAATATTAGAATTTAACATTATGTGTTTTTACCTTTTAATATCCTTTTCATTATTGATGTTATATACATGACTTAAAAATTAAAGAGAGTAGAGATGTTTAATAGTAGAGATGTTTAATAGTATTAAACATCTCTACTATTAAACATCTCTACTCTCTTTAATTTTTACATATAAATTACAAATTTAAAATATTAAACATCTAATAGTAGAGATGTTTAATATTTTAAATTTGTAATTTATATTATGTGAAAAGAGTTCTAATACGAAATTGAATTGGTACACATATACAATTTCTTTACATGAAAATGAATTGATGAATTTAGAATAATGAAAAATTTTCTATGGTCTACATTCATGCCTAACTCCCTTCTTAGTAGGTCATTTCTCTTTCAAAGTACAATACTCCAAATAATGTTATCCCTAATTCAACATTTTTATTTTTAAATATTACCTTAAAAATATTTAGTGTAAAATATTAAGGAACGCGCTTATAGTCAAAGCTATAATTTTTCTCATAAATTTACAGAAGAAAAATTAATTTAAAAACAAATTGTTTATTCTTTAATCACACACACACTTAGGTTCCATAATTTATTTCAGAACTTAGGGATAATGTTCCAACTAAGAATAAATTAAGCAAGACTATATTAAGTATTTTTTTAATTCCATTATACTTGGATTCTAAATCTTCATGAAAATAAAAATGTTATTTATAAAATATAGACTTTCAAATTACAAAGAAGATGTTTTAGCTTATAAAGTAAATTTTTAACAAATATTATAATTATGTTTACAAACAGTATCTTATTTCACACACACACATACATAATAAGCTCAAAGTATGTTTTCAAAATTTTCTCTTTCCTTAAGAATTTCTTATTTATATTAACGCAAAGTTATTTAATCTGTAACAAAATGAACTTCTTTAGTTTGAGAGTAATTTTAAAATGTATTTAAATTTGGTTCTCTGCTATAACTCTGTTAAAACTCTATTGTTAAGTTTTTAAACTTGCTTGAACTATTTTCTTAGAAGCAAAGTATAAATGAATTAAAATCTAATAATAATATTTTTTTTACAAAAAGAGGCTTTATCTTCCATTTTCTTAGCTTAATTATATTTATTCGAGATATAAATAAGCGAATTTTTTAAAAAGCTAAATTATCTTCTATTAATTAACAAATAGAGCATTATTTATTTTTATTTTATCTATACATAATTCTCAGTATTTATTTTTATAAAATTGTTTACGTATATAAAATGGTTTATTTGTAAGTTAAAAAAATGCAATATATAATCCTCATGTAAAAAATTACATTCCAAATTTGTACTGTGGAACTTAGTGTTATTTGTCTTAAAATATTTTTTTTTCTAAATAAAAGCTTTACAGCTTTCAAAATATTAAGCATTTATATTTAACAAAAACTATTTTTAATGATTTACTTAAACTTACCAATATTAATACATGGTGCATTTATGATAAGAAAAACACTTATGGTTATTCCTTGTGGTTATGTTAAATATACAGTCACTAAGAAAAACTCCATGAAGGGAATTGTGTTAAAATAATATTTTCTTTGTCATATATAATTCTTATAATTTTTTTTTCTTATCAGATTCGCATCAGCAGTTAAAATAAGTAAAACATAATATATTAAATGTAATTAGTCATAAGCAACATTGGAATTGAACAATAATGAATAATAAGTTTTGAGATTGGAATAATGATTTTGAAATTTCAAAGGATACTCAAGCATAAGGTCACTGCATCGTAAATCACAGTATTAGAACAGATATTCATGACATCTTAAAAAAAATTGAATAAAACAAGAAATCTGAAGGAAAAAAAAATTTTTAGCAAAACATTTATTACATAAAGCAGTAAGTAATAGTTATTAATGTAAATGCTTTTCAATTTGCGGTCTTCCGGTGATTGCTTTCAAGCACAATGTATAATGGAGACTGATTATAAATTTATGTAAGCCAAAATAAAATTATATTCATGTGACTACTAACTAGTATAAATATTATGCTAGTTAGTTATATATTATATTAGTTAGTTATATATACATTCTAGAATATGTAAATATTTTTCCTGGTCTACAATCACGCATAATTTCCTTCTCATTTGGTCATTTCTACTTCAAAGTTCAATAAACCAACTAATTTTAATTTATTCAATATTTTTATTTTTAAATATTACCTTGATAAATATTTATTTTAAAATATTAAATTATGGAACATATTTATAGTCACAGCTATCATTTTTCCTCATAAATTTACAGAAGAAAAATTAATTTAAAAACAAATTTCTTACTTATTAATCACATTTACCAATCTATGATTCAGAACTTAGGGATATTGTTCCAATTAAGGATATATTAAAAAAGACTATATTAAGCATTTCTTTTAAATTCAATTACACTTGGATTCTAAATCTTCATGAAAATAAAAATTTTATTATTTATAAAATGCTACCTTTTAAATTACAAAGAAGATATTTTGCTCTGAAAGAAATTTTTTAACAAATATTATAATATAAATATGTGGGGGGGAGGGTTGAAAGTGCCACCAGAGGACCATTCCCATCAAGTCACGCAGGACACTCAGAGGAGAGGAGTAAGAGACGACAAGGAGTAAAAGACGTGAAGTGATAATGGACTTTCGAATTATACATAAAAGTTGTTAGAATTGACAATGTGCTTTGATATTAATTTGTATACATGTAAATAACTTTATCTTGTTCTTTGAACACATAATTAAATAATTTTAATCTTAAATGTGTTAATTCCTGATAATGAAGCCCACAGGATTCACTTATTTGGTGTAAGAAGTGGAAAAGAAAATAATACCGTTACAAGGATTATTCATCCTACATGTCAAGCCTCAGAAAAGGGTACGTACATTTTTTAATTTCTAGATGATGTTAAATAACATCAAAAAAACGCATTGCATTGCAGATCATTAAGTCGGACAATGTAAAAGTTCTACATAAATTTATATTCCATTCCGACGGAGATCGGTCAAATCGAAAGCGTATAAGAGAATTTTCTGGTTTTAATTTTCTGATTGAATATGAAGAATTTAACAAGAAATTAAAAGTAATAGAAGATAATTTTTCGTTGAACGAGTTAATTACAATTTCTAATATCTTAAATATTTCCTTCGAAGAAAACAAATCTGAAATAGGAAAAAGAATACTTGAGCAATTGTGTTCATTGAATTCTTTAGATGAGTGAATGAGCGACACCTGTATGCCCGAATTGGAAGTAGACGAAACAAACAAAAATGAAAGTGAAACAGATTCTCCATTGCAATGTGGAAATAAAAATAATACTTTAAATATGTGTGATATTTCTAATGAACTTAGTAAAAATAATGATTCTCAAAATATTTATATCAATTATTTTGATATCGAAAGCACAGTTACCAAATTTAATACTGAGTCGCATGAAAACATAGATAAGTGGATTGAGAGTTTTGAAAATATATCGAAACTGTTCCATTTATCAGATTTACAAAAATTTATTTTTAGTAAAAGATCGCTTGATGGAAATGCTTTATTATTTGTTAGAACAGAGCCAGATATAAAACTCGTAGGAAAAACTAAATGATGCCTTAATCGACGAATTTTCCATTGAAATAAATTCAGCAAATCTTCACGAATTACTGAGTAAAAAGAAAATGAAAAATTTAGAATCCGTTCAGGAATATTTTTTAAAAATGAAAGAACTTTGTCACTCAGGAAAAATTTATGATGCCGCGTTAATATATTATGTGATTAAAGTACTTAATTATAAACCTGAAAATAAAATTAGTTTATATGGATGCAAAAATTTTATAGAATTTAAAAATAAACTTAAAGTGTATGAAAAGTGACTCAGCAAAGAGTAAATATGCTTTCGATGAAACGAAAACAAAACATGATGAAAATTTTAGATCTTATTCTTTTCATAAAATTAAATCAAAATGTGATGGTAATGATAAATTTATTTCTAAGTAAGAAAATATGAATAAAGTTAAATTTGATGGTAATTTAGATTCAATTATTTAAATGTGTCGTAATTGTGGTTCACGTTTACATATTTCTAAATATTATATACATAAAGATAAGGGTTTAAAGTGCTTTTCCTGTCAGACATTTCGACATAAAGCTTCAGAATGTCAGAAATCCAACAAAACAAGCTCTATTGATGTTCAACCAAAAATAAATGCTATCAGTTCTGAAAAATTAATTCTTAAAGATGTTAAAATTGGTACTTTGAATATAACTTCATTAACTGATACTAGAAGTCAAAAAATCATTTTGAAAAAAAGTTTATTGAATAAAATTTAAGACGCTGTTAGCTCATAATCTTCTAATATTTAGTTGACTGGTTTAGGAATGAGGTATATTAAATCACTAGGTTATTTTAATTCAGAATTTACAATTGATAATTCAAAAGTTGGTACAAATATTTTCGTTATAAGTAATGACTCTGTAAGTTGTTGATTTAATTGTAGGAACTGACATTATTAACCAAGATACTTTAATACTTTCAATCAATGGAGTATCGTATCACATTAACAAGAGCAAAACAGATAATTTCTTAATTTTGTAAATCTTAACGATGAATCAGAAATTGATGTAAGTCACATTAAGGATAACACATTGTGGTCTGAAATACAGTCATTAATAAAAAATTATGTTCCTAATAAAATTAAAAATGTTGATATTAAGATGAAATCCCCATTTGTTCTCCCCCCCCCCGACGACTACCACCTTTTGAGAAAAAAATAGTTGAAGCTCAAATTGAAGAATGGTTTTAGCTAAGGGAACACTTCGTAATACTTCTTCCGATTTCTCTTCACCTGTAGTATTAGTTAAGAAAAAAAATAATTCTCACAGACTTTTTATTGATTATAGACGGCTTAATAAGAAAACGGTTCGTGAATATTTCCCTTTACCAGTTATTGCTGACGTAATAAATAAATTACATTCTTCCGTGGTGTTCACAAATTTGGATTATTTTCAAATTTATCATAAGAAACGGTTTCTTCCATGTTGACGTTGAAGAAAATTATTGCATATATACTTCCTTCGTTACGCATGATGGTCAGTATGAGTTTCTGAAGTGCCCGTTTGGATTAATTTATTTTCCGAGTATTTTTCAAAAATACATCAATAATGTGTTTCGACAATTATTAAAAGAACGTGTTGTAGTGATTTACATGGATAATTTAATTATTCCTGCCGAAAACGAAACCGAAGGTATTTGAAAACTTGAACTTGTCCTGCAAACTGCATAGGAGTATGGACTGGAATTGAACTTAAAGAAATGTAAATTTTTGAAACGTAAAATAGAATTTTTGGGCATTAAAATAATAAATGGTAAATTACACCTGTCAACAAATAAAACGAAAGATGTAATTATTTTTCCCGAACCAAAAAGTACAAAAGAAGTTCAGAGATTTTTTTAGGATTGACTGGATACCTTAGAAAGTTTATTAAGAATTATTCGATTATTGCTAAACCTTTAAGTGATTTATTGAGGAAAGAGTCAAAATTTAACTTTACAGAAAATGAAATAAATTCCTTTAACCAATTGAAATATATTTTATCCGCAAAACCCGTTCTTACAATTTTTAACCCTCAAATTGAAACCGAAATTCATTGTGATGTCAGCACTGGTGGTTATGGTGCCACTCTTATTCAAATGTCCATAGTAAATGATCAGTTCCACCCTGTCAACTACACGAATAAGAAAACAACAGAAGCTGAGCGAAAATATTCTAGTTACGAATTAGAAGTTATGGCTGTCATAGAAGCTTTAAAAAAATTAGGGTATATGTGTTGGGAATTAATTTTAAAGAAGTTACTGACTGTAATGCGTTTGCTATAACAATGAACAAAAAAGATTTATGCACAAAAATTGCTAGATTGACTTTAATGCTAAGTGATTTTGAATACACAATTGAGCACAGAAATGGTTCTAGTATTCGACATGTCGATGCTTTAAGCAGGAATCCAATTTGTATGATAACTCAAGATAGTCCAACACTAAAACTAATTCAAGCATAAGACACAGATGAACATATCAAAACAATTAAAGAGACATTAAAACAAAAACTTCATGATGAATATTTACTCAAAAATGATGTTCTTTATAAATAAATATGTTAATGGTAACCCGAGAATGGTCATTTTGCAGTTAAAAAACAGAAGATAACTTAAATTCTAACTTTTACATTCCTCATGTTAAGCACAAAAATGGAGAAATGTTTATCTAATTGTAAGCAATCGAAAAAGAGGTAAACAAGAACGAGAATTACATCCAGAATTACAAGGAGAATTATAATCGAAAGAGACGACACTCCTTTACATATAGATCATTTAGATCCGTTAGAAAGTATTCATAAGAGATATAAATATATATTTGCTGTGATCGATAGTTTTACCAAATTTATATGGCTTAATCCAACTAAACTACTGGCGTTTCTGAAGTAATTTCAAAGTTAGAACTCCAAAAGACTATTTTTGGTGACCCCTCTTGCATCATTTTGGATAAAGGTTCTGCATTTACTTCAAATGATTTCCAAGAATATTGTCGCCGCTAAGAAATTAAACACATTTGATTAACCACCGGTTTACCTAAATCCAATGGTCAAGTTGAGCGCCTTAACTCCAGTATAATTTCTGTTCTGTCTAAACTGTCTATCGACTGTTTAGACAGAACAGAAATTAGAAACAGACAATAAGATTATTAGAAACAAATAGATAATTAGAAACAGATAGACAACTCAGCTAAATGGTATTTGCATGTTAGTAATGTACAACAGGTTATAAGCTCAAGTTTTCACAGAAGAATTAATACAACACCATTTGAATTGTTATTTGGTACAAAAACGAAACGAAAAAGTGACGTTAAAATTAAAGATCTTTTAGATGCAGAATTGCGATCAGATATCATTAATAATCGCGATATTTTAGAGAAGAAGCTAAAAAAAACAAATTTTAAAAGTTCAAAATGGAAATTCCAAAACCAACAATTTAAGAAGAAAACAAGCAAGAAAATTCAAATTAAATGATATTGTTGCTATTAAGCATATACAACAAGATCCAGGTCTCAAGCTAAAAACCACATATTTAGACCCCTACAAAATATTCAAAGTTAAAAGCAACACACCTACATAATGCAAAAAACTAGTTTTACCGAAGGTCCCCTGATTACTAATACTTGTGCTAAGTACATGAAGCCTTGGTCCGATGTAACTTAAAATGTGCTGAAGGAGGAAAATAAGACACCGATGACGAACATCTCCTGATTTTGACTTTTTTACCCACAGAATTGCTACATTTTAAGACTAAAACGTTTTATTTCAGACTGTTAACTTTTCAACTATTTTTTAAAAAAAGAACTGAGATGTGTTCAAGACGTTCCCTTTTGAAGATGGCCAATGACGAGAGTGAAGATGCTGCTACCGATTATCTAACCAAATGAAGATGAAGGAGTCCTCCACTACGGAATCACAAATTCGAGGAACAACGACGATGATTTAGAAGAGAATTGAAAAGACGAATTAGACGAAAATTGACAACACTGTTTAACTATTTTCTTCTTGAACATGTTACTGCTCCTAATCATTTTTATTTCAGGAAATTCTGATTCCAGACGAATGCTGAGGTCAGCTTTTGTCATCAGGATGGCTAATTGTGGGGTTGAAAGTGCCACTAGAGGGCCATTCCCATCGAGTTTGTCGCTGGACACACAGAAGAGAGGAGTATGAGATGACGAGGAGGAGAACGGTAATGTAATAGATGAAAAAGACGATGACATGAAGACGTGAAATGATATTGGACTTTCGAATTATACATAAAAGATGTTAGAATGGATAATGTACTTTGATATTAATTCGTATATTTGTAAATAGCTTTATCTTGTTCTTTGAACATATAATTAAATAATTTTAACTTTAAATGCGTTAATTCCTGACAATGAAGACCACAGGATCCATATATATATATATATATATATATATATATATATATATATATATATATATATATATATATATATATATATATATATTTTTGTAAAAATGAGAATCATAAGCCAATTAATGATTCATTAAATATTATAAAATGCATATTACAATGAAAAATAGCCACTAAAATCCTCCTCTCAGGATTAAATTGTGTTATTAAATACTGTAAACAGATCGCTTATGTTTGGATTTTTATGTATAAAAACAACTGGCAATTATAATTGCAAAACAAGTAATGAATAATTATAAGAATATCTAATTCATATGAAAAAGTTACTATTCGAAACATAAAAATGATTAAAATTTCAAGGCATTTGTAAGACGCAGTAATGATCAGAGACATCTGTAACACTTCTTAAAAAGTTTTGTATTTATTTTTCATTCATTACATGTTTAGTAATGTGGTTAATGACACAATTCTACCGGAAAATAACACTTTGATTAAGAAGAGAAACTTTGAATTTCCCTGTAATGTTTCGGAATTCGATAGTGGCAGGATCATTCCCAACAGAGAGTGTGGATACATGCGCTTTGATAAAATCAACTACATAGGTCAAAATTTAACCAGTGTTATGTGAGTATTTAATTAATAGTTAGAGCTGATAGTCATTATGAATGATATTTATTACCGCAACAAACTTTATAAATAACGTCTGAGAGATGTATTGTGGAATCAGAAGGATGAATTGCATAAGTATGAAAAGTTGAAATTTTTTATAACACTTATAGGTTATTAAAAAATAAGTATCTAACACTTTGTTTTTTTATTACTTTTTTAACATAATTAACAAAAATACTCAAATTAATGGTCTTTTAAAATAAAAAAAAACTAATGTTGCTATATCTGGACATTACGCCCATGTTTTTTGCAGAAACATTAATCATGTTACTCATAAACATGGCTTAATTAAATTTATCATAAAATTAAAATAAATAAGTTTTGAATGTGAAAATATAATTTTCTAAATACAGGAATTAAATGTTAATTTCATTTTACCTCGTGGTAGAATAAAATATTATATTTCATTAAATAATGTATAGTCATATTAATTCACAAGTCAAAAAGTGTATCTGTATAAATACATTTTAAATCGTTTTTGGAAATTTTGTATCTTAAAAATTATTGATAAATATATTATAAGAATAATGTTTTTCGTGCAAAACATAAACTAGTGCTGCATTTATGATTTAACAATGAGAAATAATTCTGTTACTTATTTCTTACAATATCTAAAATCATAATATTTTAATGATTTATTATATATAATCTAAAATATATTAAAATGCTATAATAAATTTTAATTTTATAATTTAGCTTTATAAATTTCACACTGTTGTAAAAGTAAGATATTGACTATATTTTAACCATTTGTTTTAGAAAAAAAATAATAAAAAAAATATTATTTAAGATTTTATGCTTAAAATAAATTGAAAAAAAAAATCGCAATGCTTGTGAATAATTAATTTTAGAGAAATAAAGTTATGCATAAAAATTGTGAAATGATATAGCTTCATGCATGCAATTTAAATGACTGAAATCTTTACTGTATTAATATAATCCAATATCTTCGTTAATTATTCAGATTCAAAACAATGGCTTGAGTTGTTCTCAATAAATATATTCAATGATGCTGACTAGTGTCCTTAACAATCTCGATGTCCTTTACAATTCTGTTTTAATACTGTATAAATAAATAATACGAATAAATATTGTAATAATATATATAGGAAAGAATAAAGCTATGGTATTAATTATTGTTTTTGCATAGGAAAATTTCACTAGAGCAGTTTCTATTATTACAGGGACATTTATATCATATATCGAAAGAATAAAATTATATCAATTATTCATTTATGTTCAAATTGCTATTGTTTGTATGTAGTTTATGTAGTGTAATACTAATAAACTACATAATTTATTTAGGAAATAAATATGTGAATTTTTGTCCCTATTTTTTTTTGAATTAAAAAGAATCAGTACTATAAAGAAGGTGAATTGCGCTTCCTACAAGAATTGTTAACAGAGGTAATTTCAATTCAAAATATATTCCAATCTATTATAAAATATACAGCCCATGCATAAAATCTACATTAGATTATAAATTAAAAAAAAAAATTTGTAGTTGCATTCCTATATGGAAAAAAGAATATCGTCTAAAATTGTTACCATAAAATCGAAACAAAATTTAGTTGTATGTTTAGAGCTAAATTATTGTTTTTAGATTTTATATTTGACTGGAAAAAGAGATTAAACTATTTTTTAAATCCACGTGTTTTATTTATTTGTATTATATTTATTGATTTAAATGATTTACCATAAAAAAATAATTCTAACACATATATATATTGGTTATTCTAAATATTTTTTTCTATACTTCTATATTATAATGAAGTTTTCTGAGGTTTCATTTACCTCGAATAATGGAATAAAATGAAATATGGAATAAAGTATGCATACAAAACCACTCAAATGACATTATAAAAATTAAAGTCAGAAGTTTAATTAAAAAAAAAATTTATTTAGTGAATTATTACAATGAGCAGAAAGAATATTTAAGCAAGTGCACACACAAACTTTATTTCAACTACTATAAAATGTTTTGAAATAAGCATTTTACATCTTAAACAATCACAATAGTTCCATTCTTCAACATTCATGTTTTAAATAACAATAATCCTCCAGTAATTATTTATGGATTCTTTAATACATTCAGCCAAATGTCCTCACAAATATAAAATAATACCAAACGAGAGCAAGCTTAAAAATTCAAAATTAAAGAATTATAATTATTTATATGATAACGTAAATAATGCACACTTAAAAAGTGAGTATTTCCTTTAGTAATTATTTCTGTAGAATAATTTATTCAGCACAATTAACTTAACATTAGATTATAAGAATGTAAATTTATAAAAATATTCTTCATTTGAATCAAAATAGATTCATTCTTATTAATTATATAGATTGATGTAAAATTATATCTAAATATTTTTTAATATATTAATTTGCATTAAGAACTAGCCTATGTTTCAAGAAATTTACATAGATTCAATTATTTTTCCATTTAAAACAACGGAATTTGAAAAGTTCGCATCTTTAAAATTTTTAAAAAAACTTAAATCTTTAAGATCACTTTTTTCATTTATTGTGTTTCAACCTTTGTTATCCTTACCTTTCCTTCATTATAGTAGTTTAATCAGCAAACTTTTTTGGATTAATCATTATAAAATTCTAGTAATATATTTGATCATACAATATCTAAATAATTAAATTTATTTTAAACTTTTTTCTACTGGATTTGTATCAAAAACACTTTTATTTACATTTTCATTCCTGACCATGCATTTTACATTTTTGTTTCCTTAACTTTACCTTTCAACCTTTATTTTCTTATGATTTAAACCTTTTGATAATTTTACAGATTAAGTATTATTTCATTTAGATCTTTGTTAAATTCTGTGTTTAATTCTTAACTGCACTTTATTATATTTCTTTTTATCATTACCTCTTTTTAATTGAATTATTATTATTATTATTTTCTGAAATAAAACTTTTTAATGGTTATCAATGATTGAATTATCGTTCTTTTACAATATCACTTGCATTCTCTAAACGTATAGAAATAGCAATTTCTATATTTATTTTCATTTGATTTTCTAGTGTGATTTTCTTCTCTTCAATTAATATGAATTTCATTCATTCGCCTATAAGTAAAATAATAGTATTTTAAAATATAAGTATTTTATTTTTTTTAAATTACTTTTCTAATAATTATTATTTAAAATATCGAAACACTCATTTGTCAAAGTGAATATCATTTTACTTTCTTTAGTCAGTATGATGTCTAATCAAATATTATTTTGGAATTTTCTTTTAATTTGACCTAAACGTTTTCATAGCATATAACTATTTCAAGGAATAATTTTACTTAAAATATATTTTTTGTATAAATTAACTAGGATTTTTTTTCTGTATTTCATATAATATCAATGATTTTATTTTAAGCAATTATAATTCTGAAATCAAAATATTAAAAAAAATTAGTTGCAAGTTTGTCAATAACTGTCAAGAAGCAAAATCACGTCTGATATAATAGCTTAAATTTAATTTTTCTTTAATTTAAAAGGGAAATGTATTGAAAGAAAACCATAATGCTGAAATGGCATGACTTTGAATAATATAAACAAAGGTATGCTTAATTATTTCTGGGAATTTTTTTTAACCAAATTCTGATCATAATTTAAGTATCTTTATACAAAAACAACCATGAATACAATACATTAATTGCAAATAAATAAATAAAACTTCAGTCGTCTGATTTTTGTAGTGCATAGCACATATACTTTTCGTAGTAATTATAATAATAAAATGAAATATTTTAAGGAGAAACTTCCGTATAATATCATTTTAAAAACGTAATATATTCGTATATTCAGAATACATTAAAATTTTAATTTCTAGAGTATGAGCTTTCTTTTGTGTTAATATTTTATAAATAATTCTGCTAAATGCTTGAATATAAATTTGGGAACATTTTAACAATAATACAATATTTTTTGTTAGAATATAGTATCAAGTTTATGTCTTCATAAAAAATTTTATATTTTAAAATTACTAAATATAATTTTAAAATTGCTAAATTATATTTGTAGACTTTAATTTTTCCCTTTATAAAAGTTCCTATGCTTTATTTATAATTAGTAATTTACATAGGTTCTAATATAGACAATATATCATTACAAAAGTAAATCTGGAATATTTTCTTAAGATTAGAAATTAAGTTGTTCAACTTAAGATATAAATTGTAGAAAAGACATATTTCAGAATTTTATTATTATTAAGGAGCATTTAATTACTTAACTTTCACATCGTTTCTTAAAGTTTATGCAATATTTTACATAAATTTAATTAACGTATATAAAATTTATCTGGATAAGATTGAACCGGTTTTGTGCAGATACACTGTTGGAAAAAAGTAGAAGAAAACTAAGTTCTTATTTTAGATGTGAGAAGAGTTTTGAATTTTTATAAAATAATTTCATTGTAGAACTTTTAAAAATTTATTTACAATCAGATAATTGTATCTATAGCAAAAAACAAGAAATGAAAAATTATTTGTTTGTTGCAATTAAAAAATAATTTCATTCACATCATACTATGCGAAAAAAGTAGGAGGACAGTTCAAAGTAATGAAAATGAAATTCTTATTAATAAATAATTCTTCTATTATTGAATTTATCTAGTTCAAAGATTCTATTTGCATTTGAATCATAAAATTTTGAAATTTGGTTTGACAGAAGTTGTCTGAAACACAACTCAAGGCTTCTGGAAGTTTGATCAAAGATTCATATTGCTTGCCTCTTGCGTAAACAAGCTTAACAGTTACTGACTATATATTTTTAACAACATTGAGCATATATTATATACTTTTAGCAGACTATGGTAAAACTTGATCATTATTTGTTTCAAACCAATTTTTAAAGGGGATTGGTTGCATGAATTGGTGATCCATATTGTAAAAATATTCAATTTTCTACTCTTAGCTACGAACTATAGGAAAGAAGACTGCAAATTTAAAATTTGAATGTAATCTGTATGTATTTGTCTTTCCCCCAGAAATTCTAGATTTGTATTTTAACGTAGCCAATAGTTATCCAAAGCATTAAAATACCTCCTCCTACCTTTCTGGAAGAATAGGTTTCTTCTTGCGTACCCAGACGAGGTTAATGATATTGATAACTCTCTGAGAGATCTAAATTGATTTTTTTCATCAGAGAAAATATCTGAATTCCAAGGCATGTGTTCTTTGATCCATTGTAGACTGTGCTCAATGCGCCTTTCGTTTCGTTTAACATAATGCTTTCTTTTCTTGAATATGAACGTATCAGATCTTTTTATGCGACTTTAAAGTGTTCTTCTGATTACATGCATGATTCCAAATGGTTCTTGGTTTTTCCAATGCATCCCTGCATTTTTTAAGTTCTTTAAAGATTTTTCTTTGATTACATAGTATCAACCTTTTAGGTCTCCCAATCTTTGCTTTCCTCTTACTCTTTAGATTTTTCAAGAATCTAACAACAGCGTTAGGAGTGATGTTTAGGTAGTTTCCAGTTGCTCTTACACTTTTTCCTACATCTTTACATACTACAATTTGGCTTTTTGGAAACTACCTTAAAGTTTTCCCACTAAATATTTTAACTGTACTATAATTCAGCAAGTTTTTCAACAAAATATATCTTTTGAAAGAAAGACAGTTTAAAAGGATTCTGTTTTCAACTTATTAAACTGCTACTGATTCCAAAATAAGAATACTTTTGCAAGAGCCTTTCTCCTTTTTTTCCCGCCTCAAAATTTCTCAAGTTCAATTTTATAATATTTTATTAGTGGTAAATAAAATACAGTAACTGATTATAAAAGAAAAATTAGTTTAATAAAAAAATACATTAATTGCTCTAAAATTTAAAGCATATTTTATAAATAGTGCCTTTCTCTTTTTTTCAGCAGTGTAATTATTAACTCACAATTATTCCATTACTTGCAAAAACGTTCAGCATGACAAGACCATATTTAGTCATGCTGAATCTTTTTGCAATGAAATGGATTTAAGAACATCTGAACGAAATCAAATTGCTCAATCTTTAATTGTTTTGATTTCACTTTATTAAAATTCTTAGATTTAAATCAGCCTTTGATGAAAATTTTATCTTTTTCAATTTAAAAAATCATTTAATATTAAGATTATTTTACTCGGATTCAAGAATAATTAAGTTCATATTATTGCATTTATGTACAGTATTTTGAATAAGATTAATTTAAAGAGAAACTATATGTTAATGCAATAATTCAATACAATGTAAACAATAGTCATTATTTTGTTTAAAATATATTAATATAATATAATTATATTTAAGCATTGTGCGAGAAACAATTTTCTCGCACAAAGCTTAGATATTTGATTAAAAGTCATATGTCATCACGCTTATGGAATGCACCAGAGAGTATTTTAAAAAGTAATTTATTTAATTTAGAATGCAAGAGAAACATGATTTTAAATATCCTTTCGTAAATCATAAGCGATTCTCTTCAGTGTTTCATTGAAATTAACAAAATAAGACAGATGTTGCGATTAAACATTTAAACTAACATGTCTGCCTCAGTTGCAAGATATGTATGCAGTTTAAATAAGTCTTCATATCAGAATCATTTCGTTTGATAATAGTGTGCTAATTAACATAATTGTTCGATTATTTTATTAAATGCAAATTTTATTTAAAAGAAAATATTAATAATAGGAAATTTTATTAAGAAATCCAAATTAGCAGTTCGCGTTATAAATGACCTTGAAGTAAAATATATCGAAGCCATTTGCAGAAGGCTGTCAAGCATCTTAATATAAATATAAAAGGAATAACTATATTTTTTTTTCTTGTTTACTAATTTTCAATTATTTGAATAGTTTTGAAATTTGTTTTTCAGTCTGAGCGACACATCCATAATGAATTAATAATTCATTCACCGAAATTTCAAGATAGATTACAATATTACTTTTACATTTTTCTATAAAAACCTTTGAAACTTTTTATTTAGTTTTAATATTATAAAACTAAATTTTTTACTTATTATACAATAAAATTCAACCAAATAAAATTATACTTTATTTCACATGTTTTAAATACGAAAAATTAACCTTAAAAGTCAAACTTAACATGAGACTGTATCAATGATTTCGTTATTGCACTTTCGTTATTTTCTTTTGTCTTTGGTGATTATATAAACAAAGGCAAAAATAATAAAAATCATTTTAAATCTAGTATTTTTATTGAAGAAAGAAATTAAATAATGAATTAATGCATTACTTAAAAGGGTAGTTAATGATTGCAAATAGGAGAGGGGATTGTCATGAAATATGTGTTTCTAAAAGATCTGGTATTCTGACATTGGTGAAGGTAATGGAGGATTTACAATATTCATTTAAATCAGTAGTACTTGAAAGTTTTTAATGAATACATCTTTTAAATAAACTTTATCTTGTTTAAAAATATTACATAGTTCAACTTTATGTAAAATCACGAATAAAATAACTTACGCAGTTTTGATAAGTTTTTGATAAATTTGATAGTTTTTATTGAAAAACAATTATTTGAATAGTTTTGAAATTTGTTTTTCAGTCTGAGCGACACATCCATAATGAATTAATAATTCATTCACCGAAATCTCAAGATGGATTAGAAACAATTTGTGATTGCATTTTGATTATTTTACAAAAAAATGAACATTAAGAATTATTAAATTGAAATTACGCATCAACTTACAAAAATAATAGGCCATGTTATTTTCCTACTCTAAGACTTTTGTAGACTTTCGGAAAAGTAGCACAATTATATAATTATAGTGATTAATTTTACTTATTTGAAATTGTGGTTAATTAATTATTGCTAATTTGGCAAAACTGAAAAGAATAACCAATAGCTCAAATGTAATTCATTCATTATTCAAAATAAAAATATTTTATTTATCTTGAAAAATGTATATTAAAATTATTCAATCTATCTAATATTGTGTGTTAAATTTAAAGAGAAAAATTCAATATTACTTTTACATGCATACTATTTTGGAGGAGTTACTAAAATTGTAATCTTCCTCAAATCAACACTTCGAAAAGAAAATTTATGGTAAAATAAAGTTTTTCTGACTGTATCATCTACTAACATTGTTCATTAATAGATTGATTGAATTAAAAAAGATAAAATTTAAAATGATTCACCATAGAAGAACATTTTGAGATAAAAAATTGTACAGAATTGAGGAAAATGTACTTAAATATGAAAAAGTCTTTTTATTCTCTTTATTAAGATTTATAATTTAGATATTTTAAATGTTGATACAAATTAGTTCATTTACTTGTAATACGTTACTAGATAAACAACTGTTGCCGAAAAAAAACATCTATCCCTATTAAACTGATAAACTGATATTAAAGATACATTTGCCCACACGTTATATATATATATATATATATATATATATTTATATATATATATATATATACATATATATATATATATATATATATATATATATATATATATATATATATATATATATATATATATATATATATATATATATATATAGGTTTTTGTCTCTCATAATGTCTCTCAGCATAATGTCATTTGTTTACATTATATGTTGAACGATTAAGTGCAACCATCCATCTATAAAGATGAACCATCTCCACTCTAAAGTGCAGATGGTTCATCTTTATTCACTGCAGATTCAACTTGCTGTTGATTCAACAGTTCAACAGAAAACATTTATCAAAAGATATTTATTTTGTGTTCTAAATATTATTTGTATTCAATGTACACTTTTTGATAGACAAAATTTTTGAAACAAACATACTATAGCCCTTAGCGTACAATATTGCTAAACAAAACATGGACATCATATATTGGGTGATTATCTTAATTTCACTTCTGTCAAAAGTTTACAAAGGATTTTTTTAATGTTTCAGAAATGTTCAAAAGGTAACATTATAACAATGACAAATGATACATATTTTTTCAGTTTTATAAATTTCTTCAGCAGCAAAATTATTTCAAAATATTTTTATTTTTATTTTTGGATAAAATGTAATTTTTAAAATAACATAAAGCACAGTAAGCTGAACTGATTCAAAATGACGGCGAAATCTGTTCCCCAAAAGTTAACTTTATTTATAAATAATTGTCAGAATCTTTAATATTCGCTTCATAAGCTAACTAAATATTGCTGAATTTCATAGTGAACAATATTATAGTAGTGAGGAAGAAATACATTTTGAATATTAAAAGGGAACTTTTCTTAATTTTTGTTCCTTTTAAATTAAAATTATTTTATTGATTTTAGTAAATCATGCATAGCTTTTTATTTTTAAATTTTGGATATAATTGACATGTAAAATGCTTATTTCAATATTGAATCTGATTCCTTGAGAAAGTTACAATGTTATTAAAACTATCCCAGTATATTCAAATGTAAAAAAACTAATTTCACTTGATTATTGAAAAAATACAATAGAATATTTTATTATTAAAAATATTATATTCGTATTATTTGAAGTTTAATTTTATGTTAAACTTCAAAATTACACACTTTGCATCGATAATTTAAAAAAAAACTAATTTTTCATTTTTCAAAAAATTAATGATTAATAAGCTTTTATAAATTTACACAATAATAAATTGCTTCTTTTTGAGGAATTTAGTGATATATACTTTAACTGTCAATCTTTTCAATTTTGATAAAGAAGAATTTATTCTATGATCTACAATAAAAATAACTTTAAATATGAAACTTTATGCTCCACCAGATGTGATAGAAGTTATGTTTTTACAGTCTAAATATTTAATGTTATCTGAATATTATTATATAATGAGACAACAGACCACACATTATTATTTCTTTAGGATTTTAGGATTTAGTAACAAAAATTAATAATATCAACAAATTAATCGAGCCTTGATTAAGTTAACAGAGAAATCATAATGTATGAAATAATAAGTACTATCTTAATTTTCCTTGTTTAAAAAATCAGATATCTATTTAAAAACGATGAAAAATAAATCAATTTGATGACTATTCTTCAGATTAATTTATTTTTAAGGTAATAAGTTTAAAAAAATTGCAATTATGAATTTTGAATTTGAAAATATAATGTAGTTATTATTATTTACTGAAGGAAATATTTAGTGAAGGATGTAAAAAACGAGAATTTGTAAGAAGTAACTACTTTATTAAGGTAGTTTCCAAACAAAATCATGCATCTTAATAAAAATAAAAATTGTATACTTACAAATTCATAAATATTGTATTTGTTAAATCGTATCACTAGAAAAATTTATCATTTCCTTTACTGTAATTTATTTTTTATTTTAGATAACTTTAAAAACGAATGTATAGATAATAGTTACGAAATTATGATATTAAGCTTAGATATAAAAACGAGAATGGCAAAAATAGATTATTTTTGGACATCATTATTCTTAACTATTTCGTACACTATAGTAGAGTAATTTCAAACCGAGATTCATTTTCCCTAAATATTCAAATTTTTGAACAAAATGGAGAAATTTTAGTAAATTCAGCTTTTTATTTTTTACTAGTTCCTAATTAATAAACATAAGAAATAAATGCAAGAGTTGAAAAATAATGAATGTTAAAAAATATTAAATGTTTCTAAGTATTAATACTTTATACCTAAAAACATTCATTAAAATGTTTAGGCCTTTATTTTGATTAAAATATTTAATGGATTTAAACTTTTTAATTAATATAAAGGTCTCACACTAAATGTTTTTAAAAATTCATATTCCACGTACAGGCATATATGTTTTTTGTTATTTTTCCATAATAAATTCATACGCTTTTAACATTTAAGGAATTTTATGAACTGTGAAAAAGAAAAGCTTTTATTTAGCTTTCTGAATGAAATTAAATTACACCATACAAATGGTGCGAATAATAATTGTTTTAAATGTCAAGAGGTAAAAGTTTTGATCCAATTCGATGAGATTTTAACAATAATCATTAATGGAATATCTTTTGACGCAAAATATAAATTATTTGCTATAAAAAGAGCACTAAACTTATTTCCGAGTAATAAACTGATATATTAGATAAAAACATGTATGAGAGTGTAACACATACTTCAAAACAATATCAATTTTTGAAAATGAATTAAAAATTATTCGATGATGTTTAAACGTTGTATAATTTAGTAAATAATTGTGACAAATTAAGAATACTCTGTTGTCAATGTTTTAATATTAATGTTTTTATTAAAATAACATAATAACATATAAATAATATTTAAAATGTATTTAACATGCATTATTTAATGCAAAATGTACTTGTTTAATTAAAGTTTATAATCTCATATGGTGCAAGTTTTAATCATTTATCAACTAAAAAATTAAATAATTACTGACATTAATATTAAAATTGATTAGTATTTCTATGAAGAAGCATATTATATTAACAAATTTGATTAACATATATTAATTGAATTATAACAATTCATTATAAATTTGCATATAAAATCGCCAAACGTAAAATTTCGAAAAAAAATATCCTTAGTTTATTTTCCAGTCATTTATTAATGACTATTTAATTTGCTTAAAATTGTTTTCTATTTTATTTGTTAAAAATGTTTTTATAAATATAGCCACATTTTTCTTTCACTCATAAGCATGTGTTCTTCCGGTTTATAATGTTTAAAAGTCTAGATTAAATGTCAATATGACATTTAATTTATAAATTTCTCTTTTAAAATTCAAATAAAGTAAATACTTATGTTAATGTATCTTCATAAGGTTAATGTGCTATGTGATTTTTATTTTAATTGACATTTAGAAATCAAATGTAATATTTAATAAACTTGAACAAAATCACAATTCGAAATTATCATTCCTTTAAAATACGATAGAAATTGGGGGAAACAATTTCCATCGATTTTAATTCCTTGAACATAATACTGAAGAGAAAATTATTTTTATATATATTATTACATATAATGTTTACGTATAACACCAAGTTATATTTTAAAGTAAATAAAATTTAATAAAATGTAATATAAAATTATATAGTGGAGATTAATAAGAAGACTATATATATATATATATATATATATATATATATATATATATATATATATATATATATATATATATATATATATATATATATATATATATATATATATAATATATATATATATATATATTTTCATGTTACTATATTGTAAAAAATTTTACATTTTAGCCATCATATCTTAAAAATTTATTCTTTAACATATGCCAAGGATCTAGAATTTTATAGAATCAAAATCACTGAAAAGTGAAATTGTTTGATTACAATACATTGTTGATGTATAAAAATGGTGAATCCTCATATGAAAAAATACTGAACCATTTTATCCGGTAATAATTCTTTATTTGTTAATATAAGTAGCAAGAAATAGCAACTGAGCATCTTCTCAATAAGGAAAACTTCATAATACTATTATATATAGTTTTGAAATGAATACAAAATGACATGTTTGATAACTCTTCTGATATCCGTTTGTAGAAAATATAAAATTTGCACTATTAATAATCATTGGAAAAAAATAGCGAAGATATTAAGTGATACGTGAATCCTCACCCTAAATAAATGAAGAAGTATTCTGAACTGTGAAATTATATGAATTAATCGTTAAATATGTGTTTGAATTGATGAAATGTTCAATATTTTTTATTAAAAAGGTGTAATGAAATTGATTACTTGATTAATGAATTGAATGAACGCATCAGTTTGCAGATTTCTAGTATAGATTCAACTTTTATGATTTGAATAAAACGTCGCTTGTTCTCAAAAATTGTTAAAACTAACTACCTAAGGTTTTCAAGACTGTGAGAAAAACAGAAGAAGCATGTTACCATTAGCTGTTTGGAATATCCTATATTTGCAAATATACAAATTTTATTGAATATTTTATTTTAGCAGAACTATTAATATTTGAGACAATTATTGATTAAAAAGGCGTACTGAAATTGATCACTTGAGTAATGAATTGACTTTTGTAAATGCATTTATGATTCAAATTAAGTTTTACTAAGTTCAAGTTGATTTCATCCCAACAGAGGTTATTAATATAAATCATAACTGTATAAACGCATAAGTGTATTCAAAATGAAACTAGTACAATACAACATAAAATGTGTTATTATAGTAAAATAAAATAAAATATGTAAAAATAGAAATTTTTTTTTTTTTTTTTTTTTTTAAACATTTAATCACTGATTATAATGACAAAATGTAAGAATATTTATATTACCAAAATTGATTTCATTAAATAAATTTTAAAAAAAGCAAAAAATGAAACTTAAATCGACTAATAAATCAATCTTTGAAAATTTGGCTGTCTTTTGATTAATCAAGAAACTTAAAATCAGATGGCAAAGCATATTCCTTCACGGAATTGAATAGTCAATAAGGTGAAAAGAATTCACACACATACACACACAAACGCACACACATACACACACAAACACATACACACACAAACACACACACATACACATACACACACAAACACACACACATACACATACACACACAAACACACACACATACACATACACACACAAACACACACACATACACATACACACACAAACACACACACACACACAAACACACACACATACACATACACACACAAACACACACACATACACATACACACACAAACACACACACACACACACATTGTTTCGCATTTAATAAAATATGATATTTCACTTAATATCATAATTTTTTGAAAGCAATACTCTCTATCTAATCAAACAATGATAACACATCTATGATTAAATGATTTTTCTTTGTAACAAAATCCCAATCAAATCTCCCTCAAAAGATGAAATTCAGTTTTTTGTATTTTGGAATAAAATTTCTTCTTGATTTACATTCACTTCCTTATAATCAACTAATTTTCCCCTTTCTCTTTTATTCATGGCTTCCTTTCAGGTATTTGAATTTTAAAACAAATTTTCCATTTTATTTTGTGGAGAATTTTGTCAATACATATAAACAAAGTACAATAGTTTAAATTTGTCAAACTTTTCTTGAATACTTTTAAATAGAGTATACAGGATAACATAAATGATACATTTTAAATGTAGCGTTTACTTTTATTTGGTTTTTAAATTTAATTGTGTAATGTTAAATTAGATTAATCCGATAAGGAACTTTGAAATATTTTTCCTACTTGTGAATGAAACAGCAATGAAAGATAATTCATGAAAAATAAAGAAGAAATCATCGTAAAATTGCCCCTTAATTAGGATTACGTATACTTACAAAACAAGCTAAACACTACTAAAAGTTGCAAAATGACTGATGACAACTGAATGAGAAGTTTTATCGCGTAAGCCACCGTTTGCTTTGCGAGCTAAGATTAATATAGGTTAATTTATGTTCAGAAATATTAGTTTCATGATAACTTTTAAATTTGTAGTGTTCTCATTGCTATGAAATTCAAATTTATACATTAATTTTACTAACATTACAAACTATATATATAGCATCCAAATAAAAAATATTAAATTAAAAATTAAAAAAAATAATCAAATTTTTCACTAAATATAGAAAATAATTTAAAATATTTTTATTATTATTAAATTAAAGAATAATAGAAATGTTTAAATATGTAAAACTGCAGATGTCATTTTTAAAAAATATGAAAATGGCACGCTGAACCGTAATTTCTTTTTTAAAATTGTTTTATTTCCCTACAAATATTATCATTTTGAAATTATAAATTCGGACATAAATTAATAGATTAAAATCCATACGTAAAAATAAATCAAAAAATAAAATATTTTAGATTAATATTTTTCTCTATACAAAATTCATAGTGATTGATAATGTGATATGAATTTAATATAATAAAAAAAAATATTTAGAATCATTCATTGCAAGAGATTGGCTACTGGGATATTTATCTGAGAATAAATGTGCTCACTTAGTGCGCAGATTATATAATACATACCTCGAAGATGATTTCTGATATTGATTTCTCTCTTTAGATCCTATGTAACACATTATATCTCTGGTGAATTTATTTTCTGAAATAATACTTGTGTAAATAATTTTGTAAGAATAATTTTTTACTCATTTCTTTTATAAAGTTATTTTTCATGTTACTATATTTGAAACATTTAATTAATTAAATGTTAGTGAACTTTTATCCATGACAAATTTTGAATTTTTCTTATTTCTATCATTAGAAAATTACATAAATTTTATGGCTATAAGCGTTTACCATATTTAATATATTATTTTACATATGATCTTAATTTCTTATAAAGTTTGATAATATAATGAATATATATATATGTGTGTGTGTGTGTGTGTGTATGCGTGCATTAGTGAATGATAAGTATAGCTTCGCTTAATATTCTAACATAAACTTAATACTATATTTATTTTTTGACCAAATCCATTTTATTATAAAGATAAAATATCATTATACTGCTTTTTAAGTATTAGTTCTAAATCGGAATTCATTTGGATATATTTTAAAATTTCATACAAAAATTTATCTTCACAAAAGCTAAATCAAACCGTAAAGAGTGTAAGTTAATAAATATAACTAATTTATTTTTAATATATAATTTTAGTTTTTGTGACCATAGCTATTTAATTTTTGTTTAAAGGATAAATTTTTAATATCGTAAGAAATAGTGATTTGTGGGAAATGTGAAGTAATCGTTCAGACAGCTATTATATCAATAAATAACTTATCTTATATTATCTAATTAAAGAGCTTCAATTAATACAATTGAGTAAATATCTTAGATTATGTTTATTAATTATTTTAGTACATTATAACATATTTATAATAGTAGTTAACACATACGCAATAAGAAAAAATATTAATAAAATATCCTCATTAATAAAATTGCAACACCAAAAGAATCCCTAAAGCAATTTTTTAAGAATTAGATTATGTTGTTCATGCACATATATAATGAAGCTCTTTGTTTTTCGAGAAAAGATATTTTTCATTTCTACAATATATATGAATTTGATTTGCTACCTCTAATATTAAGTGAAGCAATTTTACTAATGGAAGTTCTAAATTTGCCAAAACAGGTTTACTTAATAAAGCAGTTACTATTACTGTATCCAAAACAAGAACCTATAACAGAAGTTTCATAAGTAAGAAAGTATTTGCTTTTTAATATAAAAAAACATGTGATTCTCTTAAAATTTTTTGAACTAGTGGTACATATTTGTTAGCTAGATCAGTGGTGCGCAAACTAGGGGCCACAAAATTTTTTCCATTATGCTTGCATGCTGCATACCATAATGTGTACATATAAATAGTAAGGCACCGTCACTCACTGATTAATTGCAATTTCATGCTATCCGCTCTTTCTTTGACAGTGATGCGTAATATATGTAACGCATATATTACGCATATACATGTAACGCATATATTACGTAATATTGTGAAGACGCCAGTTTTCCACTCCAGTAGATAACGCCCTCTTCGCGGTAATTCACCAGTTTTACTGAAAAGCGCCTATTTGATTAGACGTTAACCGCAGGGAAAAGGCAAAAATCCGTTTTCGTGATCAGCCAATCAGATGGCGAGGTACACAGTGTATCTGATAGTCAGATTGAAGACGTGAAGTGTTCGCATGAAGTTGTAGCATGTAGCAGTTGGCTTGCAATTGTTTTAATTTATCCTCGAGTTTTATCATGTATTTTTATTTGGCTTTGATACTCTTTGTTATCAGGTACGAATCATCATTAGAGAAAGATCTTTGTTAACTTTATTGAATTTCTCGAAAAAAATGGTAAAATTTTATAGATTATTTGTTTTAATTTATATAATTTAACCCCTATCTTCATAGTGGATAAATGAGTAATACGTATACCAAGTCCTCAGCTAACAAACGAACAAATACTGATGAAGAGTCTCAAAATCTTGAACTAAATGCCTGATCTAAAAAAAAAGAAAGTACAAAGAGGAATTTATTAAGTATGGTTTTACATTTTGTGTTGTTGATAATGAAGAACGCCCGATAAGTGTCATTTGAAACGAAAAATTAGCAAATGAGATCATGAAACCAGCTAAATTAAAAAGACACCTCGAAACTAAACATAAAGAACTTCAAAATGAACATGCCGATTTTTTTCTAAGACGAGATGAAAATCTGAAAATTCAAAGTGCACATTTAAAGAAATTTACAATAATACTTCAGAAAGCATTACTAGCTTCTTTAGAAATTTCTTATCTTATAGGAAAAATAATGAAACCCCATATAATTGGAGAATCCCTTATCCTTTCTGCAGCAACTAAGATGACATCAATTATGCGTAGTGATAAATATGGAAATGAACTATAAGCAATATCATTATCAAGGGATACCGTATCTCGGTGGATTTCCAAAATGTCACGAAATATTGAGTCAGAAGTTATAAAACATTATACAAAATTCATCAGCGAAACGTTTTTATGTTGCAAAAGTTTCGAAGGAAAAACAACTGGAGGAAAAGTATTCGAAGTAATAAATGATTATTTTAAAACAAAGTCCCTTTCCTGGGCAAACTGTGTTTCGGGTTGTACTTATGGTGCTGTAGCATTAAAAGTTTCGAAAAAAGAGCTCAGGAGCTTAATTCAGAAAGTGACACCTCATATGGTATTCAATCAATGTATGATTCATCGGCAAGCTCCTGTTGCAAAACATATGGATGAAGAGTGGCACAACATATTACAAGACGCAGTTAGTTTAATTAACTACATTAAATGCTACAGCCACAACAGACGCTTCTTTTCAATACTTTGTAATGAGATGGGCTCAACGTATGAGAGATTACTATTACACACCGAAGTTGTATGTTTTTTACGTGGGAAAATACTATGACGGATATTTGATTTGAGAAATGAAGTGAACATGTTTTAATCGAAAAGAAACATAGATTGACAAGTTATTGTATCAATGAAGTTTGGCTAGGAAAGCTGAGTTATTTTCAAAAACCTTACCGACTTAAATTTGAGCTTGCAGGGTGAGATTTCAACTATCATAACTTCAACCAGTAAAAGTCAAACTTTTAAGAATAAGCTTAGTCTCTGGCAAACTGAATTGAATAAAAACAACACCGATATTTTCCCTTGCTTTAACGATTTTATCAAGGAAAATAATATAGATATATTTACATTTATATACATCATTTCCAATCATATTGAAAAGTTAAAGAAAATTTTTCGAGAAGTTTCGAGGATTTTCCTGAAAACGATCTTGGTTGGATTCGTGATCCGTTTTCCTTTGCCATATGCAGTTCAACTCTTCAAATTAGTGAGAAATCTAATGTGATTATACTCTTCGAAATAATTTTAAGATTCAGCCTTGATAAAAAATTTAGGCTATTTGTGGAAAAACAATATCCCTTTTTATGCAAGAATGCCATCAGAGTATTAATATAATTTACATCAACATATTTATGTGAAATTGGATTTAGCAAACTAGTTTCATCACTAGTTTACTTTTTGCGTTATACAAACAGTATTTTCTTAAAACTATACATAGAATTAATATGAGTCAAATACTATGATGTTTTTATTCGATGAAATGAAAAAAATGCGCGAAATATACATCGTATTTGTGAACATTTATCTCTAGGGTTTGCCAAAAACATTTTCTCTACAAAAGGATTCGCAGACGAAAAACGTTTGCGCACCACTGAGCTAGATTATCTTTCTATATAATGTTTTAAAATATTTCTTGTTTTTCAGGCAGACCGAAATAAATTCCTAAAGGAATTAATTTAGTAATTATATTAATATTTAAATATAATTATAAAGACAATTTTTAGCGGCTGTACATAATAAATTTGTGTATCAAAAATATTAGCCAAAATTGCACTGGTTTTTATGCATTAATTCAGTGATTCTCAACCTGTGGGGCATATCCAAGAGAAAATTATATAAAAATTGATTAAGTAATTGACAGGAAAGAACACACACACATACAAAACAAAATACATTTCGACATATTTAATAATTAACTTATTAAATTAATTTACTAAATTAAAAACAAATTTAATAATTATTAGTGACTTCCTTGGGCATGTCTTTCAGAGCAAAGTTTTTCGAAGGAGGGATTAATATTAGAAATAGACACTATTAGTTCTTTTTCTATATTTAGCTGAGATCTATATTTTGTCTTCAAAGATGCCACCGCAGAAATCCAGTTTTACAAAGGTAAGAGGTTGAAAATGGTAGTATAATACGAAATGCCCTTGTTTTTAGTGCAGAAAACTCATCATTCCTATCCAAAATTCAAATAGTGATTTATTACTCAATTGTCTTATGATTTCGCCCTTTGCCGTGAAGTCTATGAAGGTTTCTTGATCTTCAATTGGGAGTCCTTCGGAAGTATTTTGAAATGGATCCTTCACCCGCTTGTTACTTGATATTAGTTTATCGTCAGCAAGAAAGTACTCTTTAAAATTCCTTGCTAGCTCTGCTAAGCGATTCTCAATGCTACAAAAACAGCTTTTACATGTTGTTCTTCAACCTTGTAAGCTTTAATAAAATCATTAAAAACAAAATCGAATATATTGACCATGTAGCTCAATTTCATCTCAAATAAACTATCGCAAAAATTCTCAGCTTCCGGTCTGTTTTCCTCTTCTAGTAAAACGGCAATTTCTTCTCTTAATTCATAAACACGTTGCAAAAATTTCCCTCTTGAAAAGCATCTTACCTCGATATCAAATAGTAACGCTGAGTGTACTGCACCCATATCTTTACAAAGTGCGGAAAGATTCTTTATTTCAGGGGTCTCATTTTTATATAATTTAATACGGTTACACAACCGCAGTTAACACAATATTCAAACCAGGACTCATTTCTTTAGAAGCCAAAGTTTCTCTGTGGATCATACAATGTGTCCAGACAGACTGAGGCGATTTTTGTTTCACAAGTGCTTGAATACTTGGGAATCTTCCAGACATAGAGTAAGCACCATCGGTGCATATTCCGAAGTAATCTTTCCATTCTATGTTTGCCTACAAACATTTAAGATAGCAAATAATGCAAGTGTTCTTGCTTTGAGTTCTATTGGTTTGTAAAAAAGTATTTCTTCTACTACTGACAAATCATCACAAAATCTAACATAGGCAATGAAATAAGCATCTTTGTTACTATCTGTTGCCTCATTGAGTTGTATTGAAAACAATTTGTCACGCAACTTCGTCAAAAACTGACACTCTACATCTTTAGCTATGTCAGCAATTCGACAGGCAACAGTATTATTTGAAAGGGTACAGACTGCAATTGTTTTTAAAAATTATCTCTAAACTTAATTTCGACAATCTCAGTTGCGCAAAATAAGCTCTTCACCAATGGCATGAGGCTTTTTACATCTGGCTATTTTATATGAAACTTTGTAAGAGGTAATTAAATCTTTTTCATACACAGACAAAGTTTTTTTAAACAATGATGATTGCTTTTCATATGATTTTAATTTTAATTCGAAGAATTCTCTGGGTTTGTTTACGTACTCACTATGAAGCGTTTCCAAATGTCGTGTAAGTTTATTAGATTTCATGCTGTCTGCCGCCAACATTTTTGAGCAAATCATATACACAGGGACTTTTCTTTTTCATTTACTTCAGTACTAGTGAACCCAAAATTTAAGTATTCTTGAGAATACTTTAATACTTTCTTGTTTTTGTTTTCGGAACCACACTCGCGCGTGAACTTATTGATGCTTGTCTATCGTCTAATGCTCGCTTACGCCCGCTTAAAAATTTATCCATGATTCTGAATAAGTCTGCTACCGTGAATATTTAATACAGTGATCTGTAATTACACGAAAATATATATAACATACACATTCAGAATAAGGATCGACTCGAATGAGGTTGTCTGGAATTAAAATTGGCGACATTGAACTTTCTCCTTTTCCCTATGAGAAAACATTTGTTCACATCTGTGCACGATCCTAACTTAATTTTTAAGCTGACCAGATAAATCGAAACTTCTCGCGAAACCCTAAGAATGTACGACATGGCGGGACGCAAGAGCGATAAAAAGGTATAGGATTCTTGTTTTTCAAAGCTGAGGATAAGTGTTGTAAAGTGTCCAAAAATTTACATATTCTTGGTAATTTGTAAAGATTAAAATTAAGGTTGTAGTGTTGGTTTAGCGCCAAAATACACAAAATACATTTATTGTTGTATACATTTTATTGTATACGGTGGGGAGGGAGCGCGTGAAAATTATGATTGAAAATTAGGCCGTTAATACTAAAGGTATAGAAACACTGCATTAATTCAATATTATTCTGTTATAAAGATACATTTTTATATTTGATACGTGCATTGCTTTCATAATTTTCCACATATCAGTTAAATTCACAAGAAATTAAATGCCTTTACAATATGACTCAAAGGAAAACAAAATGCTAAAAGACATCTCTAAGAAAACAAGAAACTAACAGACATTTCTTAAGTTATAATATTCTCATTGCGAAACCATAATATATATAAAAAAGAAAAATGAGAGCCAAATAATAAAGCAAAGAATTATAAGAATTTATTTTATTAAATAATATTTCTTATGGTTAATAAAGAGTAAAAAAGACTAGAAATTTGAATAACAGGCAAAATAACAGAAATAATAAAATCATTCTACAAAATAAATTCATATCTATTCATACCTCCGTATTGCGAGTATGGTGCTTATCAGTTAATTACCAATTATTCTATGTGATAGAAAATGAGGTACTAGGATTACAGTATAAGTTCATAGAAAATCGCAGAAGGATAAAGTAAATCCTCGATAAATAAGGAGTAATAATGATTTAAAGACAAATGGTGAATATGTAAATAATATTCCATACCAATTATGATACATCTTATATCATGTTAATATTTTATTTTAAAGCATATAATAAAAAATATACAGTTATAATTTGTATTATATGATTTTATAGAATAAAACGATATATATATATTATATATATATATATATATATATATATATATATATATATATATATATATATATATATATATATATATATATATATATATATATATATATATATATATATATATATATATATATATATATATATATATATATATATATAAGAATTGATAAGTATGTTCATTTTAAAAATATTTATCAAGAATTTTCATTTAATTAACCTCATATCATAAAAAAAGCACTCAGATAAATGACAAAATATATTCTTTATCTTAGCGCTTCATGGTATTTAGCTAATTAAGTGCTTTTATATCATTTAAGGCATGAATTAGCTAATATTAATGTTTTCCTTTCATACTTTTTCCATAGGTAATGTATTCTACACAATATTAATTATATTTTAAGTACATTTTTATTTATTTTATATATCCATAAAAAATTGACAAAAATTATTTTTGCACATTAAAACTAAATATATATGAAAAATCAATAAATAAAGTCATTCATTTTATAATTTGAAATCTAATATTACTTTTTTTGTTTCCAACTGCTTTCTCAAATGAAATTTATATCAACAGATATTCGAAATTTATTACATATAATATTATTTGTTCGATATATTAGCGTAGTATTTAAAAATTGTCCTCTTAATATATATTCTTATTATAGTAGGCCCTCGTTTACCCAATCCTTTACTTTTAATCCACATTTATGCGATAAAATTTTGAAAATAATTATTCTTTGATAAGTGTTTTTCTGGCACTTCTTTCACCATTTTTACTTTATTATCTGATTTAATTTCCAATTATATTTGATTTTTATGACTGACATTTTTATTGGTTAATTTATTGTATTTAAATACAATGTCTGGTATTGAAAAATGTATCACCAAGAAAGAGAGTTGTCAGAAAGTGAAAAAATTCGGCAAATAGAGAGAAGCAGTAACCAGCAACAAGTGATATGTATTTCGAAATGTGCATAATGCATAGTGAGAACAGAATCGGGTCAGTTGGTTATAGGACCATTGTGGACGTTCGGATGGCGGACTGACAAATGGCTCTAAGTTTCTTGTCAACCATTCGCCAATTTTTTTCTTCTGAAAATTGAAGTAGCGGGGTTTTCAAAAGGTGTGCTATCATATCTCAAACGTTTTTGATTGGTGAGAGATCTGTCGAGCAAAATGGCAAAGGAAGCAATCGTATACTTTGCAGGACATGTTGGCTGATGCGAGCAATGGTCGGTTCTGGCGTTATACTGCTGATAAAGGGCATGAGGCAGGCACCACTCGGAAAGTAGAGGAGTGTTACCGGTGGCAGTGCATCATCCACGTAATTGTGAGGGCGCGCCAGTCAGTCAGATAAGCGAAAGCGTGGGCGAAGAGAAGGAAGAACGGGAATTGGTATGAGAAGGGGTTGCTAAACTTCCAGACTCCCGGGACAATGAGGATTATATACATTGCAAATTATATGTATGTATCTATAATTTATGTTTTAGTAATTAGTGTTTGTGTATGTTGATATCAAATAAATGAGACATTAGAAATCTTGTTAATTTTCATGTTAATAACACAATAGAAGGTTGCAGCTCTGAAACATTACGAGTATCACGCCGTGTTATGTTACAGTAATGTTGGGCTGTTGTATTTCCTTGAATACATACTATAGGTATACTGGAATCATACGTAATGACAGCCCAAATAGCGATGCAGCTTTGTCACGTGATAAGGCACTCAGCAATTGCTATGTGATTGGACCTGTCTCCACATTGACGCCACACTCGTACTCTGTGACTCTCACTGCAATAACAGAAACGTGATTCATCTGAAAAGATGATTCGCTGACAGTCCGCCTACCACATCGTTTTATTCAGGCTCCATTCCTGACGCTGGCATCTATACTGTGAGGTCAATGGTAGTCTTCTTACCGGGCGCCACTAGCGCAGGCCACTTGCAATCAATCTATGGCAAATAGTTTTGAATGATATTGGAGCATCCAGGGTGTCTTGCACATGCTGCAAAATTTCGGTAGACGTTCTTTGATGGGCCAACACAGCAAACCGTTGGAGACAAGCTTTGTTCCATATAATATACAGATTGATAAGTTCCGTTATTGCTGCTAAAAATTGTCTGCTTACTAAATCCTCAGGTTTTTTTATCAACTATGTCAAGTTCTAAGTTAAAAATTTCACAATCTATTATTTTTTATTTCAGAATATGTGCTTAATTCTTTTGCTCGTAAATCTTGCTTATGTGTGTTAGAATGTTTGTGTGTTTAAATCTTTACCTGTAATTTACATCCTCACCCGATTGATAATTTCTTCGACATAAATTTTGAAATTTAAAGTGCATTTATAATTAATTAATATTATAAATACCATTATTTGTTAAAAAAATCTAATCTAATTTAAAGAACTATTTGTCATGAGAGGTTTAGTAATTTTAAACACCAAGTTTCAACTTTATATTGATGTAATTTTCCAGTAAATAATGTATTTCATTTCAATATATATATATAACTTAATACTTCTTAACTTACTATTTCATAATAATAACACCTTAAAATTAATACCTTTAACTATTATAAATTAATAAAACTCCTTATGCCCGTAAAATAACTAAGACAACTTAAGAATGGTTTATAAATAAAGTGAACTGAATATTATATTATCGACAGTAATTTTAAAATAGCTACATATACTTTAATTCTGATTAAATTGAATGCTTAATTTTCTATATCTAAATGCAACCTATTCACTTCTAAACGAAATTAGAGATATACAGTTTAACGCATAAAATGTTGTAACAAATTAATGATATGGATACACAATAACAATTTATGTAAATCGCTTAACAGTTACTGTACTCTGATGGTGAATTCTATTACTTTAAAGCACGGAAGGAGTAATATAACAAGATTTGAAGATAGTGTTACATTTCAACTCTACCTTAATTAAATGATGGTTTTTAAGATCACATTTCTGGAGTAGGTAATTTCTTAATGTCTTATAACTTAAATACCAAGCACTAATTGTCACTAAATATAACAAAAAATAGTCTTTAATATTGATTTTAATAAAGTTTAATGGGAAAATATCATTTACAAAATAATATCTACAGATTATCCAAACAAAGTTCATTCAGAAAAATTAAGGATTAGTATTCGAATACGTTGTAAGAATATCTGATATAATGTATATTACCCAAATTTTCGGAACAATAAAATTTTAGCAGCACCAATTAGCTAATTAGGAATTTTTTAAGAATATTTTACAAAATTTTGAAAAAAGTCATTTTTTTGTTGGAAGTTTCTCTTTACTATAATATTTTTATTTACTTTCTCAAATTAACTGATGTCATAAAGAAACGCGTCTGTATGTCAAAATGAGATGCGTCTTTTAAAATCTTAGCTGCATATTTAAATTTTCCATGATATATAGTTTCTTGAAATTCTAAAACGATTATTTCATGCTCTCATTCGACATTAAAGTAATATATTTCTACATTAAAGCAAATGAATGTTGGCGAAAATGTAGGCTAGTATGACAAAAGTTCTGAAAAAATGATTAAGTCATGTTGTAAAGCGCTTGACTCTTTAAAAGGCAAATCAGTCAGAAACATTTTCTGCTATTTTGAAAACCACCGATTTAAACGAGTTTTTGGTTTTAAATAAGTCCAACGTACTTTTTATTATTTTTTTAATTATAACTGTCATTGTATTTCACCTTGATTTTGTGAATTGTTTACTGCAAATGTGTTTAAAACTAAAATATAGTTTTCTCAATATTAATGGATAATTTAGTATACCTTATTTAATTTAACAAAATAAAAAAATAAAAAATATTATTCCCTAAAGTTTGAAATTCAACCCTGTCTTTCCCTGCCAGTTCATCTCTTACTCATTAAAACATGTACACCAGAGCTAGTATATAAGATATTTCAAATAAAGTCTTAATATATAAATTTGGGTAATATTGAACTGAAATCAAACCCTCGAAAGTTACTTTGATAAAAAAACATAAAATGTGTATGTATAAGTTTTATAATAACACTTAAAATTAAAGATTATTGTTCATTATCTAAACCTGTTAGTCCTGTTAGTGGCCGCACCGTGGCAAGGGGGTGTTGTTGGGATGAGTGGGTGAAGTATGTCGGGAGTCTTTACTCCTGGTATGGTCACCCAAGGCGTGAAGACCACTCCATAATTCCCAGCTAACACTAACAGGCATGGAGCCAAGACAGTCTTCATCTTCACGGTGCTCCATTCTTCGGACTACAGAAGTTGCACTTTTTCTTTCTATGAATCATTTGACAAACGATACCGATACTGCATCGTCCGTCACGAAGGATAAACAGGGGCGCACTTCAGGTTTAGGCAGAGGATCTCGTTCGAAAAATCATCTATGGTCTCCTTTTGTTTTAAAAACCCTTAAGATCTTGCAGTGCAACTTTAATGTACTGTCTGCTTTGGCTACTAGGGTCAAATTGGATCAATTATTGAAAATGGCGGAAATTATTGACGTCCAGGTAATTGCCATTCAGTAAACTCAGTAAAGGATGAATACAACTCTTAGGTGTAATGGATACCACATTTACAGGAAGGACAGACATAATTCGAGAGGTGGAGGCTTGCCCTTCTTTATTCGAAACAACAAATACGAAAGCATTAGCACTCCCGTATTTGAAAACTTTGACCTTGAAATCCAGGGTATAAAAATTACATGGAGAGGAAAACCCTTAAACATATTCAATGTTTACCAACCGCCTAACCAAAACCGGCTACTGGATAGTCTCTCTAACATCATGGACAAAGATTCCATCATTCTCGGTGACTTGAATGCTAAACATACCATCTGGGTTGCTCCAGTATAAATTATAGAGGTCTTGACGTTCTCCAGTCGGCTGATGACTGTAATTGTATGATCCTATATAATGGAACGTCCACCTACAGTTCTTTTAGCTATAACTCGTCCGAGGCGTTAGACATAGCCATGACCAGTACAATGTTATTCCCGCAATGTTCGTCGTCAACACTGGACAACATTGGAAGTGATGATCTGCCTATCATTATAGAATCCAATAAGAGACAAAGAGACTTCTTCAATTCCACTGAAAAATTCTGGAACTTCTAGAGAGCCTACTGGACCTCTTTTAAAAACTCAGTAGATAGTGAATTGGCTTCTCTGTCACTTAATGAATTTCAAAACGTTTCCTGGCAGAATTTATTTGAAATTATGCCAGGAAGCTTAAGAATTTCAAAGAAATTCTTAAGCATGCAAAAGATTTTATCACTATAGGTAATGCGAAACATTATATTCCTCATTTCACTCAGGATTCTACTACTCTGGAGCCACTTCTCTAGAAAAGAAAAGATCTCCTTTAAACTGGTAGTCGTAAGGAGAATGGTTCTAGACCTAAGATCAATAAAATTAATCATGAAATTAAATTAGCATATGCACATTTAAAAAGATCTAGATAGAACGAAATTTGTAATAAAATTAACGTGAGA
Source organism: Latrodectus elegans (assembly GCA_030067965.1). NCBI lineage: Eukaryota > Metazoa > Arthropoda > Arachnida > Araneae > Theridiidae > Latrodectus > Latrodectus elegans. The sequence continues at coordinate 49,648,455 of CM057820.1, forward strand.
ACTCCCCATTCTCTTACGAGAAACATCCAAAATACTAGGGATTCATTCTAGACCTGGAATTTACATGCAACAAACATATATAATACATTTCCTTGAAAGCCAGGAAATGACTACGCATCCTGAAATACATTCCTGGTAGAGACTGGGGAGCGGATGCAACTACCATAAGAACTACCTACCTAGCCTTCATTAGGCCCATTTTAGAATATGGCTTCCCAATCTACGGTTGTGCTTCTAATTCCAATTTGGAAAAATTAGAAAAAGTCCAATTGTGTGCTGCACGGACCATTACTGGCTTGAAACGCAGCTGTCCATCAGAAATATTACTCTTCGAAGCAGACTTACAACCTCTTCATATCAGAAGACAATCCTGTCTTATTAAATATTACAATAAACTCTACAGTTATGGCCAAGGCAATCTCACGTCAAGTTACCTAAGTTACTGGACTTCGTTCCAAACATTAAAGAAGCACAGTCTCTTTAGTCTGGTTAACCTCACTACACTTAATCAAAAACAATGTCGAGCCACGTGCCCTTCACTGTGGTCTGAACCCTGCTGAGTCTCTTCCCAATGTTCATTTCAATTACGAACTTTCTACGACAGTCATCAAGAGGGATTGTTTACCTGAATTGCTAAAACAAGTAACCTTGGAATTCATTAATATAATACTACCAAATGACAAAAATCTACACTGATGGCAGTAAAATAAATCACCGAACTGGTAGCAGAATTTTCATTGAGACTCCTCATGACAAACTCTCTCTTAGTCAACGTAATCCCGACTTCTGTTCAGTCTTTCATACCGAACTAATAGCCATGAACATCGGATTGAAATCTATCATGAGTAAAACTAATTATAGTGATGTCTGGATATTAACTGATAGTCGTAGCTCAATTTAACATCTGAAAAATGGACTTGCTTGGGAGACCAAACAAGTCTTTCTATTCTATACAAGCTTAAAATTGTCTCCCTTCGGCATAATATCTATTTTCAATGGATCCCGTCTCACGGGGATATTAAAGGCAAGGAAATAGCAGACACCTTAGCGAAGGAGGGCTCAAGTCATCCTGCTCCTGCTTCTTTCGTACTTACCTACCTAGAACTGTTTTCCCTGCGAAAAACCCAGATTATAACCAATTGCCTGGTACCTTTGGCTCACCACTTCTACAAGGGTAGAAAGCCGGGACTTTCTATTGCTCTTTTCTGTGACATGAAATCTCTCACTTGCCTTGCACGTCTCGCCTCTGGCCACCTGAAATACCTTACTTTTGTAGCGGGTAACAAGACCTTCCCCCCTGTCCTAAATGTCATGGACACCAAGCTTCTCCTGAACATATCCTGAAATGTATGAATATAAAATGGGATGAAATTTACACATCTCTCATGTTTTGTCATCGATTTCTTGTCCGTCAACAGATTCCTAGATTTAGTCTGACTCCGTCAGACTCTTGAAGATAAACAACAAAACAACAATTTGTAACATCAATTGATGTAAAATGAGTACAAACAAAAATATCATACAATTGACATGAATAGTTAATATTTTGAGACTTACTTTTTGCTTCAATGTGCTGTAAATACTAATTATCTGAGACAATAACTAATTTGATTAAAACACAATCGATATACATTAATGTCCTTTTAAAAGAAGCTAAATATGCACAACCATAATCATTCTATAAATATTTACATTAATTAAACTATATTACAGAATCTTAACATAATAATTTAAGATTATATGATATATAATTATAATTAAAATTGCTTCAAATTTTTAACAAAAACAATAGTGAGATAGATGGAAATATGTTTGTATAATTAATTAAAATGTCATAGCATTTATAGTTTTACTGATTATTATGTATAATATATTTTGAGTACATATGTCTGTCTTAAAATATAATACCAGCCTGATAATTTCCACAATTTTTAAACAAGTATCTTACCTTTTAGTTGAGGTAGATAGACAAGTAGAATTGAAAGGTATTTTATTTAACTTTGAAAATAAATCACTAAATCAAAGATATTTTTTTTGTCTTATGTCAGCCAGGCTGTCAATTATTACTGCGCTGCTCCACTTTTTCATACAGAACCACATTTGGTGTGGAGTCCGACTGCTTCAGTACACACACGCCTTAGGGACCCGTTTATGTGGTAGGCAACCAAACACACTCCATTTTTACACAGAAAGGACAAAGGCAGGATAGATAGAGAGGGAAAGTACATCCATGCCGAACCGGGATTCAAACACAGGACCTCCTTATCCGCAGTCAGGTACTCTGACACAGGGCGATCGGCGTCAAAGATATTGAATCTATTTATCATTAATGAAAATGTATAAATTAAAAAAGTTATATATATTGTGTTGGCATCAAAATTCTTAATAATGATATAAATTTAAAGCTTAAGTAGTGAAATCGTTATAAGAGATCTACCTTGCTTTCAAGGAATACTTTTAATTTTATCACAATAATTCTGATAAACAGTAAACAACCTCTAAAAATAATTTTTCTAGTTTCTTGAGCATTAAGTTTTTCAAATACTCAAACTTTTAATCATTAGATTAAATATAAAAATATTTGTGATTGTACAAAATCACAAATATCTTTGAAACAACACGATGTTAAATATAATATATTATTTCTCATATGTAAATTTGTATTTTAGAGAAAGATAGGGCTTTATTTTTTTCTTCTAAAAATAGGATTATAAAATGCACAAACGTAAAATGCAATTGTTATGTAGCAAGGGTATTTCCATGGAAATCCTCATTTGTCAGTTAATCAAATCAGTAATTGCATTTCAATTGCTAACAAAATTTCCAAAAGTGAAATCTAATATAAATGTGTCACAACCACTGACATATTATACTGGTAAAGCAGATTTAAGAACCGATTCTGCAATACCCTTTTTTAAATTACTATGCTGCGTAAAATCTGTAAAGTGGTCAAAACATCAGTTTTTCCTTCAAAAAACATAAGTATTTCTAGAACTGTTTTCGCTAAATGATTGCTAACATACATACATACATATACATACATATATATATACATATATATATATATTATATCTATCTATATAAATAAATTTCTGTAAATTTAAAGGAAAATAAATTTCAATTAAACTTGTTATTCTGAAATTCACTAATCTTAAATTGTATTTCATTTTTCGAAATGTATTTACACCCTAGAAATAATAATTTTTTTGTATATAATCTGGTTTGAATTCTCATCTACATGTATTTTTAAATATGTTTGTTTAATGCATAATTTGTGCTTCTCATAACTTCTTTAAATATGCATACAGATATTAACATGTATATATTATTGTAATTGTATACAGTAATTAAATAGTATTTTATTCCTATTAATTTCATTTTAGCAATCTATGAGAATTTTAAAACTAACAAAAATTCATATTGCTTATAAATGATTACAACATTTTTAATGAGTTATTAAAAATCTCCCTCAGGCGTGAAATATTTTTAATTTCATTGTATTCAATAATTAATTTATTAAAAATTTTGACTTTAATTTTTAGAATCAACTTCTTTCCAAAAATTAATTCACATATAATAAAAATAATTTTATCAAACTGTTTACTCTATGCAGTATATCATGTTGACTTCTTATTCATCAGCAAAATATGTTAGCTCTTCTTCTTTATATAAGATACAAAATACATGTACTTGCTTTTGACATTTTCAGACCGTTAATCTGTTGTTTTCTAAAACAACACATGCTTAATATTAAGATTTATTTTGTCTTTATGTTACAGATTTATGGCATTTTTCTTATTCAGATCTTAGATTCAAAATTTCTAAATATAAAACTTTATATCATTATAAAATTTTTGAATTCCATAATTCAATGTGATTTCTTTCGGGACCAATTAACAAAGTTGTTTTTAAACTTTTTGCTTTACTTGTAATTTTCCTAAAACATTTTTCTTTTCAATCCTTAATTTTCTATAATGTTTAAAAAAACATTTTCTATAATGTTTTTTTTAAACCTTATGGAAAATATTTTCTTTTGTTGAATAAAAAAACTAGCAACGATGTAACACTATTTTTTCTTTTTATGATGCAAAATATAATAATTTAAGAGAAACCTGATATATACTATTATTAGTTCAAACTAGTTATAGTTATTTTATGTACACATCAGCAGAACATTTTAACTTAAACACTTGAGTAAATATACACCTAAATTTTTATTTTTAGTAGGGAATATATATAAATTTTAAAAAAGATTATTATTTTCTTATAATATCTAAAATATATTCCAAATACCTATATTTATATGTAAAACTACACAGGATATAATTTGTAAAGTAATATATAAAATAACATAAATACTTTTATCATAAGATATTTTAAAACTGTTTAAATAAAGAAAAATTTCATTTTTCTGGCATGCTTCATATGCCAATGTTCATATAGATGGTTAATAGTATTCGTATTTATTTGGGAACGAAACCAAAGCTAAGACAAAAGTTACTAAACACGATATAATAAATTTGTAATCAAATAAACATATGAACTTCTTTTATAAGTTAAAAAATATTTCACAAAAAATAATTAGGAATGTCATAAATGATTGATTAAAATATTTAAAATTTGCAATTATGTTCATTATAAAAACGCAAATTTTAATAAAATATGGATCTCCAAATAAAAAGCTTAGAAGCAATGGTCTTATTTTTACATATACAGGAGGATCATTATGCCTAGCCCATTTTGTAGAAATATATTAACGTGTATCTATTTGATATTATAGATGAACGGTACTCCAAGACACAACAGAAGAATGAACTGAGGTGGTTGTTGCACGTTTACATGGTCAGCTGTTTCCGAAAGCCAGAGAGACTTTCCGTAGAAAGTTTCGAAAAGAAGCACACACACAAAAAATTATTTGAAAACTGAAAAAATTATCAGAAACAGATTTTTGCTCACCAGATCTGTTCTCAGTGAGAATTATCAGGTCAACCTAAGATGTTAATTAAAACAATAGCGAATATCCTTAAAGATATTGAACGTAGCACCGATGCATCAACTCATCCCTTTAGTTGTGAACTGTCCGTTAATGATTTAGTAGTGAACTCAATCGTTGGCATGAAAATGTTTCAATATAATTAAAAAGAGGAACTATTTTAAGCCCAGGTTCTCCATAAACTGGAACTTGAGGATTACGGTGACGTGAAAGTGTGCACTAGGCTGTAGAACAAAAATAATTAATGAATAACATCCTTTTGAGTGACGAAACGATATGCATGTGTTACTGTGAACCATCATAATTGTATTATCTGACCTTCATAACACCCAATTACTTTATCAAATATCAGAGGAATATACCCAAGGAAAATGTATAACTTGATTTCAACAAACAAAATGTCTATGAGTCAGTTATGTTTGAAGAAAACAATATAGCAGATGACATCTATCTCGATATGTTACAACTGTTCCTTGAACAAAAGCTACTGGATGATGGGATTCTTTATTTCGTAATCTTCCAATAAGGCGAGTTACCAACACACTTCTCTTGGATTGTAAGTAATTACTTCAAAAACATTTTTCTTATAGATGGGTAGAAAGAAGATTCATAGGCTTTTGGTCATCTTGGTTCCTGAACAGATACCACTCAATTTTTATTTTACCAACAGGTTCATGAAGGAAATGGTATACAAGAATAAATTTTCAAATCCAAAACAAAAGACCAACTAAACCAAGAATGCAAAATGATTACCATGCCAATGTTGGAAAATTTATTTTTAGCTTCACTAAATCTTTTCAAAGCTTGTTTTGAAATGTATGGATATTACATTGAAAAGAATTGATATGTTGTATATAATTTTTATTGAAATATAAAATGCATGATAAATTTTTTTATAAAAAATGAACTAGGAATTTATGATTACAAGTATATAATTCGAAACTGGTAAGTAAGTTATGTTTTTAATTAAAAATGATTTTATATAATAATTTAAACAAATTATAAGGATAAAATAAGAAATAAATATTTCTTAACACAGAAAAGAATAAAAGAAAAACATAACATTTCTTTTTATAAATGATAATAGAGTTGATGCTGACAGTAAGCATAAATATATAACATCATTTATTTAATCCTATGACCTTGGATGAGAAATGTTTGTTAAATTTAGCTCAGGTGCATTTTTTGGTACATAAATATTTTGTTTTGATATCTTAAATGATAGACACTAATTTCTTATTTTTTTCACATCTAATTTTATCTTGTTTCATAAATAATTGATTCAATAAAATAGAAAGAGTAGAATCATAGAAATTAAATTTCAATTGAGCCATAAAAATGTTCAGTATTAAATTTAAAATATAATGTTTGACTTAACAAATTGAACTACGTTTCAGATTAAAATTTAATATATCATAATAAAATTAACTAAAATACTTTGAATTTGAGATAAATTCCTTTTGTAATTTCTTTTTAATTTTAACAAGCATGGTTTTATATATAAATTAGTTCTATTTTATGGAAAATGTATTTAAATTGATTACTTTAAGCTTATAAAGACTAATATCTTTAAATTCAAGAACAGTTCCTTAACTGTCTATGTATGGCCCGTAGTGGGGAACGAATCTGATACCCCGGTAAACTCACAGATAGATACAGTTTAAATATTCCATAAAAATTAATTATCATAATTGATTGTTAAAAATGAATCAATCAATCATTGAAATTTATTAAAATCTTTCCATTTTAATCAAAAACATTTGCGTAAAACATCTCTAAACATAGAAATCAAAAAATAAATAAATTTAACGTTTTTCATAGTTTTTTTTTTCAGATAATAACACTTTATTAATGATACTACATTTAGAATATTCTGTTATATTAAGTTTTAATATTAATATTAAAATATCCGGTCTTTTAAGGGCAGCATTTTTTTTCTATATGTTTTCAACTTTTATAGCTTAAATTCATTCAAATAATTTGTAATGAATTGGCCTGAATCTTATTAAATATGATTCAAACCAACAATTAACACTATTTACGATTAAAGTGAAAATAAGGACCAAAAATCTATAGAGGAATACTGTAGATTTTTCTAAGTATGTCTGTATGTCATTCAATATCTATTGTCTCTCTCTCTCTCTTTACACACACACACATACACACACGCACACACACACACACACACACACACACACGCACACACACACAGAAACACACACGCGCACACACACACAGACACACACACACACACACACACACACACACACACACACACACAGACACACACACACACAGACACACACACACAGACACACACACACAGACACACACACACAGACACACACACACACAGACACACACACACAGACACATACAAACACACAGACACACACACACACAGACACACACACACACACATACACACACACACACAGACACACAGAGACACACACACACACACAGACAGACACAAACACACACACAGACAGACACACACACACACAGACACACACACACACACACACACACACACATATATATATTATATATATATATATATAGCAAGTGAGCATCAATTAAGCATTTTTATTTTATCCTGTAATGTCCATTATATTCAGTAACTTTTCGATTTCAAATAAGTCTTTAGAATTACTGTATAATAACTTGCGTCATATTTATAGTATTCTAATAACTTTTTGCAGAAACATTTGGAGCAAATGTAAATATCAAATTTCTACGGAAGGGACCTATTTTACCATATGTACATTGACGAGTATTCCAAAGATTATATATATTACATATTAAGGTATTTATTATGCTATTAGGAATGATTATCTCGAATCTGTACATTATTCATACAAGAACCAGTGTCCTTAATATAACACTTACTGCTTTTCTGCTAATGGGAATTAAGGAAGAATATAATGCAAGTCAATGCACTGTTTAATTAAATTAATGCTTATTTGATAAATGTTCTTTGTAATATCTGTTCTCAGTACTGACTTGAGCTAAGAAGAAGTTATATAAAAAATTAATTATTCCTAACTATTGATATTTAAATTTTTAATTTTTTATTGATATGTTATTACAAATGACTTTAAGGTGTTGAATTTTATTAACTTCTAAACGTTTTAGAGAACTAATTTTAAAAATGAAAACTTCTAATTAACGTTATCTATGTTAAATCGACAAGCGACTAACAGTCAACGTGGGAAAACAGTGAGCTTTATCACTCCTATGAGTGCATCGCTTTACACGCAGAAAGAAAATTAATTTAGAAAATTATCAGACAATTGTTATGCAATACAACATTATGTCCAAGTGAGTAGACATATTTTATTCTATTGTCAAACAACTGACATACAAAAATTATTTATTTTATCAAAATTTTCTATTGAATATAAATTTATAAGCGTGGATGCATTTGTTTCAATCATTCATTCGCTTACACGAAAACTTTCACAAACTAAATATTCATATCAGTCTTAGAATTTTTAATTTGAAAATTTTATAAATGAATTGCTTGAAATTATGACAATAATTATAGTCGAAATTTTAGATTTTCAAAAAATGTTGGCATTTATTTAGACACACATAATAGAAATATAATATAGTTTTTCTCTAATTCTAAATGAAAAATACCTACGATGAACATGCAATCTATTTCAGAAATGCAAATTTTAAAATATTACTTGTCCTTAATCCTCATTAGTGATTTAGTATTTTTCCTGTTATTCAATTCTTGAAACTTTTTTTCAACTGAAAAGAAATTTTGTTCCCTAATTCTTAAATGATTAAAGGTAAACAGTATTTAACTCTATCGTATACCGTACTAATAAATCCTATTTATATGTTTAGTAAAGTATATCTTCATTTAATTTATAATGACATATACAGTAGGATCAACTGTCAAACAAAAATTATTTATTTTAATCAGAATAGTACAAATTTTTGTGTGTATGTTTTAAGATCTATATTAATTTTTTGATGTAAATATTTGAATCTTGAATATGATACATTGTTTCTTCATTTACTTTATAATGACATAAAGTGTAGTGAAGTGTCCTAGAAAAATTATTTATTTTAAAAGGAATAGTACAATTTTTAGTATGTATATTTTACGATATTTACATGATAAGTTGGAAAATTAAAATCATGAATAAAAAAATCAATCGCATAAGAGATAATCAAGGGTCAAATTGAAGGTATAAAATGGACGATTAGTAAATTACTATTTACTGTATAAGCTAAAATTGATTTTTAATAAAATTTAATCTCTAATTTACGAAGAAGATTTAAGGTCTTATGAAATCGTGGAATAAACATTATAAAAGTTTTTATTCCAAGATTTCATTCAGTTATTAATATTACTTTAAACAGAATAATTTAATTATGTACATATTTTTTTAAAATTTGCACAAAGATACATTTTTAAGAATGTTTTTAGCATATTTCGTTTTCCGAAATGCTTTTAATATATTTTAACTACAATTTTAATAATTTTCTAATCATTCATGAAACATTTTAAAATAATTTTTTAAGAATTTGTAGCATCACAATTATGTTTTCAATATTACATTTAAATTTTTAAAAAGATAAGTTCTTAAAAATGGTATTTTTAAGTTCAACAAAATGAGAGAAATACTTAAGAAAATCAGAAAATTATTTTCAATGAAAAATGTGCCTTAGTGTTTTCAAAAGTATTTCTCTCCTAGTATCAAAATTTTTTATTTTAATTAATCAAAACAAAAAATTCTGAAAAATTTTAATTTGTTATTTTTTTAGAATTTTTTTATTAAAAATCTCCTTAGTCTTGTCTATAATTCTGGTAAAGTTTTAATGAATAGCTTATTTGTTGCTATATATAACGTAATTGCGTAAATTATAATATATATAACTCCAAAAATAATGTTAGATATCGATAGTAGAAACGAGAGAGTTTCGTTTGTTTGTCGCACAACGGTCATTTTTTGCACACGAGGGCTAATTAGACTGGGACTTACGGCTTAAAGTGGATTCTGAACCACTACAAACATATATGCGCAACATGGGATTTGAACCCCCGAACTGAAGGCAAGAGCGCTAACCATTCGGCTACCAGGTCGGCAGAAAAGAAAGAGAGAAGGCTTGTAGAAATATATATACTATGATATCCAACACCCAAGGAAAAACATCCATAAAAAATGTTTAATACTTGAAGCACAATAGAAATATTCTTTATTTTAGTCTTATTAAACTTGAAATGTAACGGTAGAAATATTGCAAAAAAATAGAATGGTTATATTTATTTTCTGACACGGGATTTTCAATAAAAATATTGTAGGATAGAAATGTTTCCTCTTCACAAAAGATGATTTCCTACTGAGAAAATGGTTGCGTCTTTAACAGAGTTAAGCTTAAACATTTATGAATGCGTATTCATTATTAAGTACAATAGTTATTTATGCATCTTCTATCTGAATAAGTTGATTAATATTAGTGGATTAGTGTTTAATTTAGCATCTTTTTCTTAAAATCCCTCATAAGTTCCTTTGGCTTCTCATGCAAAACTGCTTGTAATTTAATGGAATAAACTACAGTTTTCTGTAATATTCATCTTTATTTACAAAGAGAGATAGTTAAGAAACGCAAAATGATGTTATTTTGTCACCAAACAATTGTGTTTTAAAAAGCCATAACTAATTTTTAAGTTAATTTTTTATTTTTAAATTTGATGTAAAAATATTTTTGATTTTCACCTTAAAGTATAGATAATATGTCAATAGTACATTAAATAAGATCTAAATTCGGAAAATAAAGATACTAAAGATGAAAAATTTTAATTAGTTTATTTTAATTTCTGAGTATTTTTTATTTACACTCTTTATTTTCAAATGGAATAAATATTAGAAATGTTATAAGGTGGCACAAAATAATAATAACTCATTATATTTGAATTGATTAAATATTAACATTTTAAAATTAATCGCCTCGTGTGCCGCAAGAATCTATGAAACTCAAACTTTGTAAGCTTTTTAATTATAGATAGAAAAAATAGTAATTAAAACAATACAAATTATTGAAATAACTCTTCTCCACTATATTGGAAACACTCAAAATTGTAAATATAATTTACATTTCAATTCAAAAATAGCATTTCTTTCAAAAACTAACAATATTTATAAAAACTAACAAAATTATAGATTTAAAAATCTATAATTTTGGTCAATATATCGAGAACAAAAGGTATATGCTTATAGCAAAATTTTCTAAAACTTATAGCCATATGATACATTTTTAGTTTCTTAAAAAAATACATTTTTTGTGATCTTTGTCCGGTATTTGTTTTTCAATATCAGTTTTTCACTTAATCTTATATTTTCATAGTTCTTGCTCTTCAGAAAAAGCTTTTAAAATTCTTGCATGGACATCTTCTATTCATGAGTTTTCATCTTACCTTTTTTATATCAGTAAAACTACTTTTCTAAATGAATAGCTATTCTCTCAATCTTTATCTTATTTATATACGAATTTCTAATTTCTATCCATTTCCCTAGATAAGTTAAAAGCTCCCTTCAGAAAATTCTCCCTTAAAACACTTCAAAAAAAAACTCCCTCTATTATTTTGTTTTGGCCAAGTAAAAATTCAAAATATTGTAAAAGTTAAATTTCTTTTTTTATTACCAAAAGACCATAACTTCTCTCTTACAAATAGTTTCTTCAACAGAAAATCTTAACTAACTTATATTATGTTTCTGTTTTTCCGTTTTGTAAATTGTCATTTATCTTTTAAAATGTGTTGCATATCTTTAAATTTTGTAATATTTTATGGAAGAAAATTACTGTTTTGATATTATTATGCAGGCACCAATTCTTTACAAATTATCCTTGCATTTCGCTTCCTCTGAAATTAAATAGTACTTAAAATCTCTAAGAACATAATTTTACAAAATATAGTCATTTACATTACATTGCAAATCATTTACATTATGACGTTTAACTAGTAAGTGTTCTTCAAAAGCAGAAAAAATATATTCTTTTAAATTTTGTCAAGAATTTTCATAAAGGCAATTTTGGGTACTTTTATTTTATGTAGTACTTTCAATTTCAGCGTATAATGCTAGAACTCTAATGAGATGATACAATCAAAGTGTGTTGATAAAATTGCATTCATATGTACAGAAAGTAAAGTAATTATATTCGATATAAAATCAGTATTTATTTGATATAATGAGAATATATATTCATTAAAAATTTTCACGTTAATAATACATGGGGACTTAATACGATTATATATTTTAAAAGTATGTTGCTTCTAAACTGTATTAAATAATTTAATGTAAATCAGCAAATGTATTTTGTAAAGAATTTCATTAAAGTTTTTGTAATTAATACATGAAATAAAAGTAACAAAAATTAACATGTATGCCTATCCAATGTTAATTATCAAATTTTCAGAAAAAATATAAGCGTTTTATATTGAAAAATTACTGGTGATGAATATAATTTTATTATAGAGATAATTTGATGGCAGTTTGTTGCAATTAACTAGCTGAAGTTGAGCATGAAAAACTGTGTAAAGAGCTCTGCAGGACCCATTTAATTATGTAATATACTTTTATATAGAAATCTATACCTATCGATACAGATATGAATGCTTAACTGTCATTTGAGGAATTTTCATCTACTAAAAAATCTTTTTTACAAGGAGAGAAATACTCTATTTATTTCTCATTAATATTTAATGAGCAAAATATCCTATGCTAATGAAACAACTGTCATTATATTTGAATATCATTTTATTGGATTGATTTTACTTTTATTATATTGGATTGAGAATGCTGAAAGAGCTTTATTTCATTTGCACACTCCCTCTTCATGTCCATGACTGAACTCTTGTTTAAATCACAAAATTTAATTATAATAGAATATATAATAATTCATGTTAGAGTCTTGAAATAATTTCAAACCTTTCAATTCAATAATTAAAATTGTTGTTTCAAAGAAGTAATATTGAACTTACGTTTTCTTGAATGAAACTTGAAGCATACGTTCTTTTGTATTCTTTTGTTTTATTATAAATTTTGTTGAATTCTAGAATACAAACCTCATCGTATATAATAAAAGTTATTAATAATCATTTAACTTATGTTAAGTTCGTTGTAATCATAAGTTTTAATTAAGCTGTGAGAGCATTCTTCTCATTTTAGAGTAATAATTCAAATATAATGAAAACAGAACTAATAAATTAATTAATGGCTCCCAGATAACAAGTAAATGATTTATGTATCGGATGTCAGGTTTTCAAAAACTATTTTAAATTACTAAATATAATTGTTAGAGCTCTGCTTTTTGTCAGCAGTTTCTGGAATTTAATTACCATACTGAGAATAAATCATTGTAGGAGATTCGAATCAAATTTAAAACTCATATTATTTAAATCAAAATATTTTTTCGACAGAGGAAAAGGGAAAATAGAGTTAAGTAATCATTCTTAATAAATTAAGTACATTTTTCATATGGTTCAAAAATAAGTTTTTTTTTTGTTACTGTTTTATAGTGATGAGTTACATAAATTAAAAGCTTACTTTTACAAAACTCTTATATTAACTTAATATTTATTTGGATGTATTTTAATTGTTTATCAAGCAATATATGCATTCTTTTATTTAGTAGAGCGACTACTATTTAAAATATTTATATATTTATAATTGACATAAAAATCTTAATAATTCAGAATATCATTTCAGAATTCCATACCCATTTTCTTTTGCTACTGGATGTATGGTATCTTCCTCTTTGTTGAAATTATTGCCGATTTTCTACATCAGTTATTTGAAAATAATTTAAATTAAGGCTTGTTATTAAGATTGATGTTTTGCGTTAAGTATTTATGCTATTTTATTGAGCTTGCAAATAAATGTTTTCTTTTGCTACATAAGAATACGTTTTAATTTTAAGTCTGCTAAGGAATAGCAAGATACACTCAACCCAAATTCACGTGTCTCACTTCAGATGTTAAATCCGGATACTTTTCTGTGTATTCAATTTCGGACTTAATTCTCCTAATGCTTGTTATGCAGATGTAACAGTCGGTTAAATGATCACTCTGTTCCCTCCAATTTATAGGAACTGATAACGGCATATGAGTACCATTTTCCTGTATCATCCAGAAATCTGATACATTATATACAGAATATACATGTGGTCTAAACATTATCGAAATTCACAATTTTACAACCGAGCAAAATAATTTTGTCTCCCCCCCCCCCAATAAAAGCAGAGGAAAAGCTCATAATACTTTCTCACAAGTAATGAGAAATTTCGTATTTGAATCGTGAAAGTCAGTTTTCCACAAATGTATCGGAAGATTTTTGGCTAAATACTTTCTTGACTTAGTGAAAAGTTTATAGAATTTAAAACTAATAAAAACACACCAAAACAGCATCAGAAATAAAAACAGCAACCACTATATATGTGTTTTTATCCTCACTATTATTTCAATACTAACTACTAACATTTGTTTCCTGAAACAACAAATTAAAACATAAGTAGGCATAAAAGTTCTTAGAACATGTTTCGACATGAATAACAGCTACATGGCATCGAATCAGTTTGAATACATTTATCCTTAATTTTCAAGAATCAAGGGAAAATACAAGGAGTATTCAGGGAAAAAATTATATCTAATAAAAGATGTCTAATTACATATTTGGATTCAGCATATAAAATTACAATATAATGATTATTTAGTTTTATAAACTGAAAATTGTGTTGAATAGTGTTATTTAAATAGTTGATATAAATTTAACATAGTGATAAAAACAATAAAACTCGATGAATTATTATAAGAAAAATATTAAAAGCATTTAAATATAACAATATCATTAGCAATTACTTAATTATTTTCTTTATTTTAAAATTTGTAACTTTTCCCTGATTTCAAAAAGTTACCTATTATTTTTAAAGTCATTAAAAATGCTGAAAAATAAAAAAGTTAAAGATATTTTTTCTTTTTAAATAAAATTAAAGGCAACTACTGGCTTTGATTTACTATAACTATTATATAAAAATAATGAAGTTTATAGGAAAAACACTTTTAAAAAATAAATGTTAAATAAATATGATTGCACAATTACTTTTGTAAATATAATCCTCAGTGAATTGTATCTAACAGAATATGTATATATATAGTAATGTGTTCCAAATTCAGTTGTTAAGATCTTAAGAACTCTAAATGTATCTGTATATGAAATGTTGAAACAATTTATACAGATAGAAACACCCAATTGTTTGAAATTACTTATGTCACAGTAGTATACATTTTATATAAGGAAAATAAAGTTATTTTCTGATATTTAACTTATAAAAGTTATTACCTAAAGTAATAATAATATTTGAACCAATGTATTATGTTCACATACATGAATAAAATATGCAAATTTTTTCGACACTTTTTAATAGGTTTGGTGTAGGTAATATGTAATAATTGTTCCACTTATGAGATAAATTCATTTGTGAATTGTTTTATATAAATTGAATTTCTTGTGCATGTGTATCTTATAAAACATAAACATTTTTTTTGTCATTATTCAGATTAACGTACTTACTTAAAATATACAATGGAATAATATAAAATTTTCCAAAATTGAATTTTGTCCTTTAGCTCTGAATACATTCCAAGAAACATTCTGTACATAAGTTTCAAATAAACGTAAAAACGTATTTAATAATATATCCAACTCAAGTCGGTATAAAACAATTCTTAATAAGAAGATTAATATTGAGATATATCTACTTTATTTCATAGGTTGATTCAAAAACATATGCGATAAATAAATATAGTTTTCATGAACGTATAGAGATTTTCTTTTCACAAAGTATGAGCTGGATTCTCAGAAAAATAGGAGTCTTATGTTATTTGTCGACCTACTCAATCTCAAAAACTACATATCGTAAAAATATGCGGTTGTTTTAACCAGTGAATCTATAAAATTTAGAAAATACTTAGTCTTGTATGTATTTGGAATAAATCTATAATTGTTTTAATACTAAGTTCGAAAAATCTAACAAAAAATGCTATTAAAGTTATAAGTCTAAATTGTTTTTGTATGTTAAAGTAATAATATATCTACTGAATCATTTAAAAAAAGCATGCTTTAACTATATATCAATAACTTACAATTTTTCGCTATTAAAATATTTGATTACCTAAAATTTGTTTTTATATTATTTACATATATTATGGCATTTGAATAATGTGAGAAATATTTATTTAACTTATCCAAAGGTTTATTGAATCTATAAAATTATTTTTAATTTTAGAAATCTATAAAATTATTGTTTTATAGATTTCTAATATCATTTCACCCACGTTTGAGCATAGAAGGAGAATACTGTTTAAATATTCATAAAATCAATATTTTATTATTTGAGAGGAATTTGAAAAGTTAGCTACAATATTTTCTCACCAAATTTTAAATTTGGTTGTCTTCTTAGTCCAAACATTTCAATACATAGAAATCAGCGTCGAAATATTAACAAAATCTCACCATAGATATGATTATATATGGGTGAAATACAATTATATTGTATTTATTATATATAAAATTTTAAGAAATAATTTATTTCTTATCATGCAACTTCTGAAATTTAACGACAAGTTCAAATATTAGTAGCATTAATTGTCAATTGTTAAATGTAATATAATTCATTGTTGAATTTTAAGAAACCACATAAATAAATTAAATTAATCATTCAGGTCAAAATGACCTTAGTTGTGTTTATTTTTTTCTTTTAATATCATTCTCCTGTTTCAAAATACATATTTTGAACATTTTTATCGTTCATAATCTCAAGCTTTGCAGTTAGACTAAAACAACAATGTGAACTTGAACAATATTTCAAATTTAAAAAAGTTAAAAAGGAAATAATCTTAGAAGTAGGAATTGCTGTTAGTGTTCACACTTAATATTTAAATATCATATTTGGGTACATTTTGTCTATCAAATGTTAAAACATTAATTTTAATTAAAAATTTATAAATTAGTTGAAAATAAATTTTATTTTGAATAAACATAGAAAACTATCAACACAAATTTAATCTTATTGATGTTGAAAATCTCTCTCTCCCTCTCTCTCTAACTCTTTATTACCCTTTTTGACTTTTATTAAATATTTTTTTCAGTTCTGAACGAAAAGAATTTGCAACATTTATTTTTCTGTAAAAAATGAAAGCTCATGCACTCGTATATTCTTGTTTAATTTTCTCTTACTCCGCCATTAAGTACTTGACAAATAAGTACTGTATTTTAATTCATTAGAAATCGAATTAAAAAATTAAACCTCATTAAGTATACTGCTCATTCATCTTATTCTTCATTGTTTTAAAAAAGAAGCAACAAATTATTTATATAGTTAATAGCAATGCTATAAAATAATTTTGAAATTAAAGAGGTATATATTCCGGTTTTAAATTAATTTATACACACACATATACACATATATATATATGTATATATATATATATATATATGCATATATATATATATATATATATATATATTTTTTATATATATATTTTTATATATATATATATATATATATATATATATATATATATATATATATATATATATATATTCATGTCATCTTTTCAAACACATTGAACAAAAAAATCATCTGCATATTCTAGAAAAATAGATATAATGCTCTTTTAATTTAAGAAATAAAAAAGTAAAAAAGTAAACAAATTTCAAAGATTAAAAAGAGAAATTGCGTACTAATAATAGCATTTAAAACATAATCATCATAGTTATTATGAAACATTGACTATAAAATTTAATAAGCAAACATTACAAATAAGGATATTTGTGAACCTGTATTCAAAAATAGTAATTTGCTTGTGAAATGAACTTCTAACAACTTTTTCATTCTTTTATATTTCTTAAAAGTGCTCGTGGTTTTTTAAATATTTTGAGAAAAAGACATTAAATTATTCTTTAAATCATAATTTCATGATTTGTGTTTTCCGTTTTCAAATTTCTAGGCTGTTTAGTTTTTATAGAAAACGAGAGAGTAAAAGATATAATAGTTTTTAGATATCTATTGATTATTAGAATAAAAGTTTGTTTCAAAATGTTCCAAAACGTTTTCTTATATTTTGATAACTGCTATGCCACATCATGACGATTGCAGAATGCCAAATTATTATGTATTAGTCACCAACATAAAACTTCTATTGAAAAATTAGTGTTTAAATGTACTGAGCTGTTGATTAACCGAAGATAAATGAGGAATTCTGAATGTGCGTTCTAATTATTTGGGATAGTTCTACGACATATTAGAACATGTCTTTTTTTCGATTTCTTATTTGAACTCTTTTTGCTCAATGATCATAAATAAAATATAAATGAAGACTCGTCTGAAGCTCGTAAATCTTATAATTATTGTCATTAAGCCAACAATTACAGAATGTCCTAGGAAATAGAAGTTCTTATCTCGCATTACTAAGTAAAAATGTGTACAAGAGATTGAGTTATCATTTTATTGAAATATGAGTTCCTATTGTCATTTGAATTTAATAAAATCCACTCTAAGGTAAATGACTTCAAATCTTTTAATGTTCGAAAGAAATGACAGAGTTCACGCTTCAAACTTTTGTAAAACTATTGTAGAATATAAATGTACATTAATTTTATGTGTTTGTATTTAATAGTAAACATATGTTATATACAAATTGATATATTGCACACAAATTAATTTTCATTCATTAAAAATTTATTTTATATTTGATAATTTACTGTAATGAAATTAAAGACATGAAATTTGGAAACGTTTCAATCCTTTGAACACTTTCTTGAGCCCAGCGTCACCGTTTCCAAAAACAGCTCCTACGGCGGTGCGAGATGACATTTTCAACCCTCTTAACCAAAAGGAGAAGGTCATTTTCACCCCACTGCAGTTTTCACCGTGACAAATCCTTATCTTTTGAGGGTGATACACCACGCTACGTCTGCCGCAATTTTTATGAAAATGTGTTTACCATTAATACTATACTTATCGACAAGCAATCGATTTTCTTTCCATCCGTTGTTTTACATACCAAATTAAGAAATGTTATAAGAATTTTAAGATTGTATGCCTGCATTTGTAAAACAAATTTATATATGTTATTATATGAATTTGTATAGCAATTATAAGTAGTGTAGTGTGTATTTGTGTAGTAATTATATATATATATATATATATATATATATATATATATATATATATATATATATATATATATATATATATATATATGTATATATATATATATATATATATATATATATATATATATATATATATATATATATATATATATATATATATATATATATATATATATATATGTATATATATATATATATATATATATATATATATATATATATATATATATCTCACACAGCATTAATTTAGCTGTATTTACATAAATAGATTTGTCTAAATTCAATAAATGTAATTTATGATAATAGAATTATATAAATCATTTTCTACAAGATTGCCATACTTACCTAATACCATCTTTTTTCCATGTGTAAATTATTACAAAGAGTAGAGAGTTCAATGTTAAGACGTCATTCAATAAAAATAATTTCGAAATAAAACTTTATAATTTTTTTCTGTAACAAAAAATCTTTTTAGAAAAACAGTTTTATGCAATTTAAAAATGTGATTAAAAATTACTGTATATTTTTAAAAATAATAAAACAAATTTATTTTACTTCATGAAAAAAACATTTTGCACGAAATATTTAATTTTTAAGTTTTATTGTCTGTCATATGGGAGCAATTCTGGTGTAAAAATGATTTTATTAAAGAATATGTAAATTAAAGACAAAACTATTTTTCTGTACATGAAATTAAATATTTGTTGTTAAGACACTTTTTTAATTTTATTTTTTACGAGTAAAACTACGATAGATTATTGGACCTCTAAGAATGAAAAATTATTTGAAGAATTGGTTCATATGTGTGTAAGACGCTAAAAATATCCCACCAAGAAGAAAACAATAATATTTAATTTTGTGTCAAAAGGAAATCCAATTATCAAAATACTATAAAATCACTAAAATGTTGCTTTCAATTATAATCAAACGCATTATATTATTTTTATACTTGAAGCATAGAAATATACAGAATGTTTATATTTTAACATATTTCAGAATGTCATATATCTCTAAACATATATTTCTGATGTCAGTAATTTTAGTTGCTGATAGTGACTTGATATATAAAATAATTTCATAACAAGGGATTCGTTCGTTATATTTTGGAAGAAAGTTATAAAAATCCAATCAAAAACTTGATTATTGTTATTGCTTCATACAACAGAAATTAAAAATTAATTCATTTCAAATATTTTCAGAATAAGATTCTTAAACTATAATAAAATAAAGCAGTAACAATAGCTGTTTTTTTTTTATCAAAAATTGCATGCACTAATATATAAATTTATTTCACATAATTTTATGAAAGTTATTGATAGAATATAATGCGTAAATATATTTTTGTCAGAATGTCACAAAAATTAGTGAATAATTTCAGTTATCGTTATTCAACATTCTGTTGCAAAGATTTTTATCTTAAAAATATAATCTAGCCAAAGTGCTTGAACAATTTTTTATGCAATTCCTTAAATTTTAATATACATAGTAAATTTTATGGTTTAGTTATATTATGAATTAATATTTTTACATAATTGCATTAATTAATTTAATTAATTCGTATTTATATTACATTATGAAATATTTACCATTTAGAAATTAACTCAACCAATATCTGGTCCTCATTAATTTTTCTAAGCTTCATACATTTTTTTACAAATTATGAAAGGTCACATTAGGGTTGGGAATCTACATAAATTCCTAAGTCTTTTTTATAAGATAAATTTATAAGTGTTAAAAATAATGCTAGTTATTTTCTCGAAGAACAAATTGAAGCGTTAATGCGAAATGTGAATTTGTGTGATATTTAAATTTTCCTGATTGGTGTCGTTTAAATTAAATTTATATAACTTTTGTTTTATAACATCGATTAAAATAGTTTTTGGAGTGGAATTTCTATTGGGAATCTAATCAGTGCTTAATAATAGGAGATATATCTCCATTTTTTTAATTTCTCATTTTACTTGTTTAAGAAATAAATTTTCCCTTCTTTAAATTTTAATCAATTACAAATAAAGTTTAAATTTAAGAAATATTTTATATTGTGGGGACGCAATTAAGGAAAAATAATTTACAGCTGAATTATTAAAGCTATTTGTACAAAATGTAACATTCCTAATCTATTTAAAAGTTGCTTTTAATTGTAAAAATTGTAAAGCTTTTGCTATTTAAATTAAAATTAAAATGTTTTAATATAGTTAAATGAGATGATTACTCCCTCAAATTTTAAATATTTTAAGCTTTTCTAACTGTTGGATGATCAACTTTCCACGACATTTCACTGCAGCAAATTTCCTAAAGCAAGAAAGATAATAAATGAACTAAAATAATTTTGATTTTTAAGCAACAAATTCATTAAATATATCATAATGATCCTCTTGTAAGAATTTTTATATTTCTGAATTTATTAATTTAATATTTACTTATTTATGTTTGTTAATTTGCTTAAACCTAATTAAATAAACATTTTAGTCCAAATCTCTTGTTAAATTGAAATGATCAATTGAATATCTTGATTTAAATTGAAATGGGAATCTAATGTTTTTCTCTTCTGCGTATTATTGCCTGAAGAATGCTGTAAAGATTGATAAAAGTCCCTAATTTTTACCTTGCTGAAAATTAAGGATTAATATAAAAAGGAAAATCATAAAGGTTTTCTTTTAAATTTGTTTTGATTTTATTAAATTTATACATAAGTAAAATACCAAATGAATGATTAAAGTTCTGGTATTTGGCTCATTTTCTGATGTAATATTCCCTTTGGTGTTGATTTGTTTAAGTGTATTATCAACCAGCTATAAAAATTGTATTCAGTCACATTATTTTCGGGTTTACAAAATTACTGCAAAGTAAAAAGCAAATCTATAAATGAATGGGATAAATAATGGGGAAATCTTCGAACTAAAATCCGATTAACTTTTATTCAGTTAAAAATGCACCATTGAAAACTATTCCTAAATACTTCATATAAATGGCATGTGAAAATTTCGTAAAGAATGCACATGACAATTTAGAAAAAAATGCATTTGCTAAATTTGAAATAAAAGGCACATGCTAATTTTGAAAAAAATGAACGTGACAACTTTGTCAAAATATAATTTTAAAAAGACACGGTAAGTTGAAAGTGAAAAATTTAATTTATATGAAAGAGACATTATTTTTTCTTTTAGATATAGAAATTAGCATTTTAATATTAAAACTGTTAGTTTTATTACTCTTACTAAAATGTTTGAAATATTATTAAAAATTGTTTATTTTTTTTAATTTTATGATAATCACTAAAAACATTCCCCACGCCACAAAAATTATGTTAAATGTTTTTTTAAATTTTTCAGAATAATCCTTGAAAGGATATATGTCGAGCTAAGTATCAATTATTTTTTATTTTATATAATTTTTGAAAAAAAATTTATCCATTTTCTGACATTTTCGGCGAAATTTAATAATTTTTGCAATGAATGTTTCATAGAAATAGAATAATTTGATATATTTTAAAATACATATTTTAAAATAAGTATTTGTATAATACGTAAGCAGAGAAAAATTTCAATGCAATAAATGAAAAAATTAATGCTTGAGGCATGATTCGAAGTTAATAAAGTTACTAAAAATTTAAAAATGAGAATAATGCAAATTTAGTTAGTCAACAGTTTTTTTTTTTTAATTTTAACTATTTTTTTTATTTTTTATCGACGTTGCTTCATATTTAAAGCAGTTAATTATTTTTCAAAATGTATTGAGCAGAAAATTTTATTATTTTAAAACTAAATTGCATAAAAGTTTGGCTAGATAATATTATCGTACATAATAATACATGATATGGAGTGAGAACTGATATTGGTTATTTCATAACGCATGAGGATAAAATATAATATTTGTAAAACTAACAAGTAAATATAGTATTTATAGAATAATTTAACTTAATATTTTCCATACATTTGATAGAGTTAACATCAAATAAAAAAATAAAATAAAATAAAAAAAACATCATACGTGACTGCAAAAAAATTAATAGAAATCTATCAAGAGAAGCATAATCACAATGGCACAAAATTTAGCTAGTATATGTATATAGATTTTTTCCACAATATAAAATATTTCAATAATTGTTCCTTTTAAAATGCTGATATTTAAAAACAGCCTAATTTATGAGTCTCTCCTTCAAACTTTATTGTTTTATTATCAACAATATTTTTTTTTTTGTATTTTTAATTTTTGAGTTTCGCTTTATATGCTTTATATGGAGATGAATCGTGACGAATGCTTTGGCTTATGCGCTGTTTGTCTATTTTTCCCCAATGTTATTGTTGTGATATTAATACCTTTCAGACTTTGCGTAACAGCATTTCCCATATTAAATGTACTAGCTGCTGTTAAAACACCCATTTCTAATCTCTTGGGAGAAATAAAAATCTCTTTGGGGCAATTTTGTCAAATAACACAATGTTTGCATTTTCAGCAGCGCAAAGATTTAATAGTTCATCAGATGCTACTCGTTGATAAACTGGCAATATTTTTGATAGTATATTTTCATTTATGAAAGTTTTCATCTTGCTATGGCTTGGTGTTTTAATTTTCTGTGCCAAAGCTCGATTGTATTAGCACTAAGAATCTTTCCCTGCAGGACACTTTGAATGTTTGGTTTTTCACTAGTAGTGCTACAGCGTTCCAGTAACGCAAAGATGGCAGTTTTCATTGCATTAATATCGGGAACATTATTTGTGTAGTAGCTTTTCAATAGTTATTCGTTAAACGAGATATTACCCCTTCAGTCAAAAATTTCCTTTTTTTTACCTCCCAAACATTTTCCTTTTGCCTTATATTCTTTCATTTTATTCCGCAGACCAGTTCCAATACTTTTTGCCACATGATTAATACATTCTTTTTTTGTGATTTTAAAATCACTATAAACATTGTTCTCTGTTAAATACTCAAATGTTTTGTAATTCCCATCAGATAAGAGACTTGTGTATAGCATTCCACACATTCAATTGTTCGCTTCCAAAGTATCAAAAAAGCGAACATTTCCATAGAATTTGATGAGTCTTCATAGTTTTTAGCATACAGCCCAGAGCTTTTATGTCCCTCATATCAAATACTAAACTCAGCTGTATGAAAGCCCACCTCGTGTTTGGAAACTTCACATAAATGGCAATACTTCGAAACAATTTCAAATTCAATAACTCTATGCCAGTTAATATATCTATCACACAGATAATACCATAAAGAGAATTATGGCCTCTCTTTTGCCATGTTCCATCATAGGAAATACAAATATCAATTATTTTTTCGTTTCATATGTTTCGATTGTGTTTTGCATGTTTCTCTAACACTGTTTCCATGGACATTTTCAGAAGTTTTTCTATAAAAAATTTCACTTCAGAAACTAACTGTGAGAAACATTTATAAAGTGTTTTCCTGCCCATGGAATGTAATCCTTGCATCATAGAAAACTTTCCAATCGCTGCATGTCTTTCTCTAAAACACAAAAATCTTTCTACAATATTCTTATTTATTTCAAATTTTCTTTGATTTGGTAAAAAAGGGTAGAAATGCTTTACTAAGATTATAATTACAAGATTCACAATAAACATGTTGCTTAGTTGAAAATCCAAATTCACTAGTTTTGTTCACAGATAATGAATGTTCAACACAGTGTTTACACTTAAATCCTTGCAAAAGAATTGGCCAAACATCATCAGACAATATTGTATAACCAGATTTATCTGAAGAGTCAATTATATGACTGAAAAGATCCGGTTTCTGTTTACTTTTTTTTGGCGTTTCCAAACAGTTTGATAGTTCATCATTGCTGCAGATGTGATTTTCGGCTGTTATAGACTCATCATTTTTTGTTTATTAAATCTAGCTTTAATTCTTTCAGCAGCAAGTTTCCTTTTCTTTGAAAGCCTACTTTTAGGTGCATGCCATCGAAAACTAACTTTATGCATATTTTGAATATTCAAAACAA
This sequence comes from Latrodectus elegans, assembly GCA_030067965.1. NCBI lineage: Eukaryota > Metazoa > Arthropoda > Arachnida > Araneae > Theridiidae > Latrodectus > Latrodectus elegans. Next base: position 49,673,614 of record CM057820.1, read on the forward strand.
AGATAACGAAAGCAACTTATGAAATACTAAAGAATACAACCCCAGCTAATCGAAATATTGTAAGTAAATATTAATACAAATCCAGTTACAGTTAATTCAAATGTGTTGCTACTTAAATTAGAAACTTCAAAATTAATTTATGAAATTAATAGTGAAAAAACACTTTTTGCTGCATAAAATATAAATATGAACTAAATATTAGCCGATTTGCGTCAAGAAATAGATGTGGTTGACCTCGCCCACTTTCAAATTTTTTTTTGTTTTGGTTTGCATAAATGGCAATACAATCGCTTCTGATTATCGGATTTCCGAAATTTAACTTTCAAGTTGAAAAGAACAAATGGAACTTTTAATTTATGTTAAAAAATATTTTTGAAAAATTTGAAGATTTTTGTCAATTTTAACGTCCCTTTAAAACTTATATCAAATAAATGTAAAAATAAAAAAAGTAATTATCATTCTGTGTACTTATTTTGTATTACTGTATAAGGTTGTGCACTAATTCCAAGTGTTTCCAATGTATTTTTAAAATAGTTAGTGTAAAAAACTTGGTAGTGACCAAATTTTAAGTGTATCTAAGCATATAATAAAGATTATCATTTACGACATAAAAGTAAATATGATTACATATTAATAGTCTCAAAAAACCTCATTCATGCTATCATAATAAATGTGATTAGGTACAAATTCAAGGCAGCAAATATTTATTTATTTAACCAAATTCTATTCTCAAAACTTTGGACTTTCCACGTTCATATTAAAGTTAATGAAGGCAATAATATCTAACTTTATATTATTAAAATAATTCTGATTAAACTATAAGTTGGTCATAAAATATGTAGACATATTTAGATTATAGCATTAATGTGGTTTTATCATAATTAAATTAAAGTTATTCCGATAAGCGAATCATTTAACTTGGAACTTCCTCAATTATTTATATTTTAATTTATCTTGTAAGTCTCTTTATAATTAAATAACTCAACAATGAATTTATAATGTTTACTCTCAAAATGGTACATTATAAATTATTCAGAGAAAATGTGCTAAAAATATCCTATGCTTTAAAATTAGATATATGAATTAACTAAGTAGAGTAAATTAAACAAAAAGGTAAAAAATAAAGTATTTTATTTTCAAAACATTAAATTACTTTCTTGCAGTAATTCGAATATTAATTAAGCTTAATGTGGAAGAGTACTACTCAGCCAACAAATTATTAATTATGTTTCCCCTACAAAGCTCGTTTAAATGAATATTTCAAACTTATAGCTCATCTTGCAAAATTGAAACATAACAAAATAAATCTCTAAGTTTCTTATAAGGCACACGAAATTTTTAATTAGTCTTGACGTCAAATGAATATGCTTACAACAAGTTAATTTCATGATGCATAATGCATTAAAAATTTACATTTACACTTAAATTAACACAAACTAAACATTATTTAATTAAGAGTAAAATTTTCCCTTGAAGTTTTAAGTACTTACTTTTTAATTTTGATATTTGGTCTTAAATACAAAAAGAATTTCAGGCTTTTAAGTCTACATTTATATATAAGCGTTTGTTTTACATCCTAAAAACTAATATGGGCTGAATTGATTTTTAAATCTGAACTAAGATTTTTCATATTTTTCACCTGCTAATGAGCATGTGCCGTAACATGTGTGTTCCTGATACATACGCTCATTTCCTGAATCCCATAGATTAATTTGTATTAAACTACATCGATATATTTTAGGATAAAAACGGTTCTTATGCACACAAAACAATACAAATTTTTGACTATTTTTAAACTTTAAAATGTATCTATATTTATTTTTAATTTAATCGACTATTTTCGTTATTTTTAAGGTGGGGATTCAAATTTATCTTCTCAAGCAATGTTAATAAATGAATGAAAGGTCGTTTGAAAATTTCATTTTGATAATTTGAAGTGCATTTTTAAATACTTCATTTGTGTGTATGTTTATGTGACAGTAACTAACTTAAATAGAGATTAATGTTTTTACGTAATATATATTTGAGATATTGCAGGATTAAAAGTATTAATAAATCAATTTCATGCATGATCACAAGAGAAAGTTTCTGTTGTAAATGTCTTTAAAATAAAAGTAAACGTTGAAATCATTTACAAGTTTTTTGAAATTCTTTCGTTGTGTTTCATCAGCAAAACATGTAAATTAGATATCTATATATTAAATAGTTATTCAGAAACACAAATTAAACATTAAATATTTTTAGTTAAATTAGGAAAAAATGGTAAAATATTTTCGAAAGATTCAAAACAATTTAAGTGGAGCATATATTTCACGTTAAATGAGTAACTACATAAATGAGTGTGTCTTGTAAATTAATCTTATTAAAGACTTAATTTCACAAATTATTTAAATTTTTAGAAATGAAATGAAATTCTTCTTTTGTAAGCCAGCATTTCTCAACCATTATTCGTGCCACAGTTTTCAATCACTGTTTTAATCACACCCTCACCCCCTATTTGCAGTAAAATGTGTATACAATAATAATATACAATAATCTGCACTACAGTCTTAATTTTAAAGCTAATAATCTGCCAAGACTACTGAACTTTTTTTGACATTTAGTGGAACAGATTTTCAGCATTGACAAGGAAGAATCCGTTGTCACTTTGCACCGGAATCTACTCTTCTGTCCAGCACCTTGGGAATTTTCATGCTTTTGATATTAATTCCAATTTGTCACGAGAATAATACATTATTGAAAACATTCCGTCTTGAGCATTCCCAGGTGTAAGCAATTTTATTTTATTTTATGATAGGAGAAGGAGGATGTTCGATAATGGCAGTTTAATTTTATGGCAGTTTAACTCCATTCGATCTATTTGTGTATGCTATATATGTTATGTATTATCTACAGCTCACAGAATTAAATATTCATATCAGAAGATTTATTCTGAAACATGTATAAGTGTTTAAGCGGTATTAAGAGAGCATGAAACAATAGTTAAGCATCTATAAGTACACGGACAAATGTTGCTCCGAAAATAAAATCAACAAAATTGCCTGAAGAATATTCATATTTTGTATGTAACAGTATTGAGAAATCAGAAGACAATTTAGTAATAAATTCTTCTTTGAATTTTGAACAGGAGTAAATAAAATTTCTGTAGTACAAACAAAGGTTTCTATAACTATTTTCAATATTCTATTTTTTGAATCTGGATTTTTTGCAGTGGTTCCTTTGAAGACGAAATATAGTTCTCAGCTAAATATTAAGGAAAAAATTGAGGGTGTTTATTTCTAATATTAAACCTTCCTTTGAAAAATTTAGCTCTGTAAGATAAACCCAAATAATTATAAATTCATCATAATTTTGAAAGTATTAGTATTTCTTAATCAAAGCTACTGAATTAAGTAAAATAATAAAATGTTTTGAGTTATACATACATACATGCACACACACACACACACATATATATATAATATATATATATATGTATATATATATATATATATATATATATATATAGTAACTTAATTTAATTAGTTATTTATTAAAAATTATTTTAAAACGTATTTTGATTTAATTTACATGTGCATTTAACTTTGCAAATTAATTTTTAAATAATATTTTATCTTGTATATTTTTACGTACCCACTTTAATGTACCCCACAGGTTGAGAATAATTTCTGTACGCTTTTTGATAGGTAGAGACTTCGTTAAATACTTTCAAAAGTATTTATTGTGAGATCCCATAGGCACTTAATATTTCCTAGTCTTACATATATAGAAAAACAAATTGATGAATTAAAAATATTTCAGTAAATTTTAAATAAAATATCTGCTACGGACTGAAACATATAATTTTGATTATAATTTCTAAATATTCAATATATTTAAGAAGTTGTTTTCATTAAAGTCATTAACCTAGATCAAAATCTATTTAGCAATTAAATTCGTGGTTTCTATAATACCCGAAAATGGTAAACATTTTAGGTGTACTTATAAAATATAGTGTTGGAAATCTTCTTTACGAATTTATGATAAAAAATCAGATTCAAATCTAAGTTATAAATCAATTACTGAAAATAATTAATATGCTAAGACAATTCTGTATTGAAATATTTAATCTGAGCTTTATTGACATGTTGAAAACATGTCTTAGGGTTTAACTATGCTTTAATTTTTTTTCATATATGATATCATTTCGAGTAATTCTGTTGGATGTTTGTTTATAATTTCACTCTGTATCATGTTTAAATGTATATACTTTATGCAATAATTTTCCAATCCTATACTTTCAAGCAAAACTTAAATATATATATGCAATTGAATCGTTACAAAATCAAGCTCCAAAAAGAAACTCAACCACAATTCGTTATCAATTGGTGTTGAGTTCATGCGAAATCCTGCTGAGACGTGTCAAAACTATAAAACTATCCACATTTTATAATGCATATATATATATATATATATATATATATATATATACATTAAAATTGTGTTTAATCTTATATTTTATTCATTAATTTTCCTTTTATTTTTATTGGTTTAAATGGTTTAATGTTTAATACTTTTGTTTTTATATTTTAAGACAAGTTCAGGTAGCAAATATATAATAAAAAGAATATTATAAGAATGTACTTTTGTTCTACAGAAATATTAAACATTTGTTTCCCCCTTACTCTAATTTCAAAATAGCTTAACTGTTTCATCGAAGCAGTGATAACAAATAACAAAATAAAATTGAATTTACTACATTTATTTTATACACTAGTTGATTTGCATGAAATTTACTCCTAGTTTTCTTATGTTCCTGTATGTATTACATTTGTCCATGGTAAATTAAACTGAAGGCAAAAGTTATGTTTTTAGTTTTTGTTTTTTATATTATGATATATTTTAATTAATTTTTTAAATACAATAATTAATCTATTACATAATAAAATTGTTACACTTATTAACAAACAATTAAAAACATTGTTATTCATGAACTTTAAATGTATTAGAATTAACAAAACATTATCGCATTGAATTAAAATTTTAGACATAAGATCATGTAAAGTACAAAAAAAGCCGTATTCTCGTGTCTATATCCTTTGATAAATGTAACATGATTGTATCTTTGCAAAATAAAGAATTCAAGTTCAAACTTTTCGCACTAATTTTTCTGTTTAAAGTAAATTAAGTAGGCTTATAGGTGAATCTGGATTCAATTTTTTCTAATAAAGTTACCATTTAAAAAACACAAATTTCGTTTTTTCTTTTTAAAATGTTTATTTCTCAGCTTATATCTCATTCTTAATCATTGGTTCAGTTTTAAGGAAATGAAAGTGAAACGTTTTAATTTAGGAACTGAATTCACTTGATGTTTTAAAAGTGATAGATTAGAACTTTAAAATTAGCATGTCATAAACATGGAAATAGTTTAGATAATCACTTATACTGAAAAACATAACTTTTTCAATATATCTCGAGATCCATTAAAATTGTTCTTTTGTCTGTGTGCGAGTGAATGAGGTAATAATTCCACTACTTCAAAATTCCTGTTAAATAATTTTTATTTCTCTGACAAGCTCTGCAAAATTAAAAAAATATGTAAGAATGTTAATAAATGTGAATGTAAACTATCTAAATTTTACCTGGGAGCTCATTAATTTCAAAGAATATGTTCAAAACATTTGATCTACAATTGAATGGAAAAAATGTTTAACGACTTTTGTTGATTCTTTTGACCTTGCTAAAGATATTTACCTCATTTCCCAAAGTAAATAGAATATGCATTTAAAATGCCTCAAAATTAATGCATTTATGTGTTCATATATGTATATTTTTGCATTTTATAAATTTTACTTTATAGATATACGAAAATAATTTTAAGTCTACCTAAAGTATGTTTTAATGCGTTATTTTATTTAGTTATTCGAATGTTCAGTGTAAATATAAAGCTACTGTTAAGAAAAGTTTTAATTAAATTTTTTATGATTTTAAAGTAGTCAAATTCATATTTTTGCACACACATTGTATTTAATTTGCTTCTTTAAATTCCCATAATGTTAAGAAATTGAATGGATGGTGGGAATGGGAATATATACATACATACATACATACATATATATATATATATATATATATATATATATATATATATATATATATATATATATATAACTTTAAACCGTTAAAGTTCAAAGTACGTCTTAACATGACCGTCTTCTCTTATCAATTCTAGTTCCTTTTCTAACCATTGACACCGGGATCGCTGTTGAAGTAGCAAGTACTTGATGATGTCATGAGTAGAGATGTGTCATCATGTACTCCATATTTCACACACACACACACACACACACACACACACACACACACACACACATATATATATATATATATATATATATATATATATATAACCTTAATTATATAAATTTAATTACGCTCTGCTGATAACATTTTTAATAATTAAATAATTAAATGGATAATGTCTCTTGAGTTATAAATGTATAAATAAAAATTAATGGTATCTAATAAAAGTCGTGATTTTGAATATTTTGAATAAAGCTAATATTTAATATTTTGGCTTTCCTAAATTATTAACTCTTTTTTTGGTTAAATTTTTATTTTATTTTTTGCAAATAAACACTGAAATATGACTTAATGTCTCCATCTCACATATTTTTATTTATTTTTATAATACATATGACGAACTCATTTTGAAGCCTGGATTATTGATTTTCAAATGGAAATTTTAGCTGAAGAGTTTAGCAAACTTTATTGCCTGTGAAAAATATCGATAACCGAATATTTTCTAATGCAAGATTTCTATTTTTAACTTACTCATATTTATTAACATTCGTGTAACTTCTCCTCCGTGTAAAATATCATTAAATATTTTTATCAAGTGATGTATGTATTCTTACACAAAGAAGTACATATTAAAGAAAGGCTTTATATTGGAGAAATCCCATGACGAAAATATTTGAGATTAACTTGGATAAGCATCTTTTTCGACTCAAATACTAAATTTACCAGTGAGATTTGTAATTTTCATAAAGAGTTGTTTGGTAAAATTTTTAAAAATATTATGAGTGATGTACATTGAAGAGCAGATATAAAGAAAATGTTAGGCTTTTTACCAAGTCTTTAGACTTCAGAAATTTCAATATGATTTTGTTACTTTTATGTAAATATCTTTATTAGTGTGTAGCGTTTCATATTTTTGTGTGGTGTATTTGTGTTTAGTGTAATATGTAATTAGCAAATAAATGTTCTTTATTTCAATGTTTCACAAACTTTATGTTCATAGTTCTACAAGTGTTAAGTCGAAAGTTTCCTTTCAACTTCCAATTGCTTCACATATTTAAATTAACCTAATTTAAATTAATCTATTTTATTCTCTGCTAATGAGCATTTAGATTTTAATAAATACCTACATTTATTGAATTTTTGGCATTTTGTATGAACATAGAACATTAATATTTCTGACAAATAGTGGATCGTTTTATTCAACAAAATGATTTTAATGATTCAGAAAACATAAAATGTCATTAATTACACGAATTTTAAAATTTTCTCTTGAAATAATTGTGTTTTATATTTAAACACAGTTACATCATTTAAGTATTATAGATATGTGAGTAATTATAAATAGAAACTTTAAGAAATAATTAAATTTAAATAAATCTTCATTAGTTTTATATATAATTGTATACTTTTAAAAATGAATAGACTTCTCATTAAAATGTGGTTTTCAGCAAATGTATTTGCAACTGGTTTTAAAATATTTTTCTTTAACATATATCTTGATATCTGTATATTTTCAGTAAATCAGACAATTTAAAATTTACTAAACAGTTTTAAGAAGAAATGCAAATACAATCTATGAAATTGTATTAATGAATTATTTTTAGACATACATTACAATAGTTTTAATGATATTCAAAAGCACGAGTTGCACTTCCAGTTACAATATTTACAAACATACATCAGATGATTACAATTAATAAAACAGAGTAGTAAATAAGCCCATAAAGCTCGCAATTCTTTGGAAATATGCAAAAATGTTTTAATCATTCCTTAATTGAAAAGGAACACAGATTGGAAAATGTTCGCTATATTTTCTTCTTCTTCAGCACGACAACCTGAGATGGGCCAAGGCTTTCATCAGAATACTCCCCCATTGTGTTCTCCGGGAGGCAACAGTTCTCCAATTTGTCACTTTCAGCACTTTAAAGTCCTCCTTTACACTATCAGTCCATCTAAGTGTGGGCCAACCCCTAGATTTATTTGCAATGGACCTATAATTAAAAGTACCCGAAATCAAAGACGAGGGGTCCATTCCACAGATATCGCTATATTTTATGCATATAAAATTAAGAAAATTAAACAAACGTGCTTCAACATGGAAGAGGGAAATGGGAGGGAAAATAACTACAGTGAGGATTCCTTGTAGGCCTTGAGGAGCTGGTGGTTGTAGTCGTCGCATAATGTAGTAAATTACATCAGTATAAATTTAAAACATATCGTTCTGAAACAATGATGTTGATACAGAACTACTAAATAACAGATATGTAAAATGGTTATGAAGATAAAATATTTATGACTTTCACAAAATAGCTACTGTTAATGTTTCAGTATTTCGTTTCACCATCGATCCCTTTCATATTTAAAGAGTTTATCAACCGAGAAGTGAAATAGGTAGAATCTTTTCCATCTACTTCGGCTGAGTGACTTCTGCATTGGACAATTTGGAGGTGGTTGTGGAGGGGGAGTGAAACTTGTTGGTGGACCTTGAGAAACTTGTGTTTGCAGTCGCCGCAGAACAATCTTTGACTGATTATTCCAGATAGGGGAAATGTGAAAATGTGAGACTGAGGCAGCTGCCCAACACGACTTCGTTTTGTTTAGTAAAATATACATTTAAAATCTCGTATAACATTTATTTGTCCAAATGAGATAGTAGATTTGTCCAAATGAGATAGTAAATCCATAGATATTTATTGATCCAAATGAGATAGAGATAGTCCAAATGAGATAGATAGTCCAAATGAGATAGTAGATCCAAATGAGATAGTCAGATAGAGATAGTACAAATGAGATAGTCAGATAGAGATAGTACAAATGAGATAGTCAGATAGAGATAGTACAAATGAGATAGTCAGATAGAGATAGTACAAATGAGATAGTCCTATGTTTTACTTTTTACTTTTCACAGTCATGTAATCTATGCAGTGACTTATCACGGAATCCTATCATTGTTTGGGTGCATTTAAAAAAGGACGCTAAGTAATAGTGGTGTTACATAAATTTTAAAAATAAATTTTGATTGAAATATTTTTCGGAGAATTGTATTTTAAATTATTGTTGCAGTTGCGGAACAAGTAATAAATGAAAAAAGTCATATTTCTCTATTAAGTTCTCTCTCTCTCTCCAAACACACAGTTTAGTTAATATTAAAGTTTGCAATTTTGTTAAATAATCAATTTCCTTCTTTTTAAAAATTTATTCCTTGCCTGACAGTTAAGTTGCTTTATCATTTTATAACAAAAACTTGTACATCTGAAAATGACGGAAATACCTTATTTTTTACTGATAAAAATTCTTAAATACATATTATATGGGTCAGTATTTTATACGCATGAGATTTTTCTTTATTCCATTTAAAATTATTTAGTAAATAATTTAAATTATTTTAAATTTAGCGAATATTTGGTGTTGATATTTCATTTCTTTGAGATAAATAATGCAAGGGAGCTAACAAAATGTTAAGTTCATGATTTGTAATTGATTTGACTTGGTAAATGCTCCAAAATTTATCGTGATCTTTAGGATTCCAATTTTTTCCAAGTAGTCTAAGATGTTATATTCGATAATCCAGCGAATCAATGAGTCATTGTATATTATCCCGGAAAAACAGACGAATTTGAGAGCAAGAAATAAGATTTTGACGAATTTATTGAAAATGTTGTCCAATGAAAGTATCTATGAAAAATTAAGTTCAGTCTTTTGTCTGAGATTAGGAATATAAAAAATGCAAAACGTTAAAAAAGTATGAAAATATCCTAGAAAACAATTGAAAAATAATTACTATACCTTTTGTCACATTTTCTGGAAACTTATGAGTTAGGACACCATATTTAATTTTTAAATCTTTTTTCATATAGCAATTTTCACGTTTTACAAAATATTTCCCTTCTTTTTTTTCTCTCTCTCAGGAATTTTTTTTTTCAAAATAAACCTTTTTTTGAAACAATTATAAATTCTGCCTAATTTCCGATTTTTCAAAACATTTTATTATGAATTGGCAATTTTCTGACTTAATTACGCATAACTGTGTGTTTTTAAAAATTATAAAATTTGCATTTTTTTAGTCACTCATTAAATTGAATTTTTCTGAATTTAAAAAAATGCTAATTTAGATCTCTGCCAGTTTTTAGAAGTATTTTAGAAATTATTTTTCTTGAATATTTAAAGCACAAATAGCATAACACCATATGACAAACCTTGGTTTGTTTATTACACTTTGATTCATTGTATTGTTGGGAATGTTGCCGTCTTTACGTGAACAATCTTCAAGTAATTGCATTGTATTTGCCACCATTCGGAGAGAAAGCAGTGTTAAGTACTTTAAAAACTTATTTAACTGGCTTCTATTAATCATCCACTTAAATTACCATTTCCCAAATTATATAGTGATTCCTTAAATAAAATTGCTTAGAGGAAATCCACACACACATGATCTGCATGTATTGTTTGAATAAATTTAAAACTGTACACTCAAGAGCTAAGCCCAGCAAATTTTTGGAATGCAGCTTCCAATATTAGCAATGGAAACAAAAATTATGATCTCAAAAATAAAGATATTCTCTATTTTTAACGATAATTTCCGATTACATAGCTTGTAGAGAAAAATGTTTTACACTACGGAATCTCAAAGTAAAAAAATTAGAAAAAATCAAGTAGAAAGTTATGAAATTATAAAACTGACACTTCCCTGCTCTCTTATACATTTCCGAAGAGCTACATATTATGAAATACAAAAACACTTTCGTAGCAACTGGCAACATTTTTTAAGAACAGTAAGAACTTTAAATCAGTTTTAAGTAATTCATGATTCGAACATAATAAGAAATGAGATCCGATGATGTATATGTATTTCGCTGAAACAAGTAGTTTCTCATCGATGGAACACGAAAGGGAACGAGACGCCTTTGTTTGCAAAACACTTTCTGAGGCAGTGAATAGCGAGGGTTGGGGCAACTCTACAGCAAGGTCAGTTCAACTTCGATTAGGATAAAATTGCAGAAAAATCAGATCAAAATGACGAAATGAAGCATAGCTTATCTTTTAAGTTAGAGTCTTGATATAAATACTGACGAAAATTCTGTGAACAAACAGAATAAGAAATGAAATTATGCATTTTGTCTCAAACAAAAGAACAAGAATGAAATATCGTCAAAAAGAAAAGTTATGAGTTTCCCTCATATTTTTAGTGTAAAATCATATTTACTGTAGTTCCTCTTTCCCAATTTCCTAGCGTTAGCCTGAGGAACTGCTTAGTGAAAGCCATTTATGTGAACCGAGAAGTGAAGCATTCGACATTTAAGGCTTCACTTCTCGGTTTTCTGAATTTTATGTTTCTATTAATGCTAAATTATTCTATGAATGCAGTTTAAAATAAAAGCCTTTCTTACCTGAAATGTTTTACCTATTTCTAAAATATTTAGCTAGTCCTCTTTAATATTTAATAAATTCAATTAATTACAATTTTATTTTGTTCTTTGATTTATCACTTTAAATTGTTTCTACACAAGGGCAAAAAAATACTAAAGAAGGCACCTGATCAGTACGTAGTTTAACATGTATCGTCTTTCTCAAAGCCAAGACAGCGTCTTACAAGGCCTCCGAGTGTAGCTTGTTCACTGCAACACAGATGACTTAATTGAAATCCGAAGAAAAAGTTACAAGATGAAGTTACATAGTAATGAATAGACAGTGCTATTTACAAATGAAGTAAGGAAAAATATAAATGAAATGCTTGATAAAGTGGATGTGTACAAATAGTAAGACATTCCACAAAAATAAAAAAAAATTAAGTCCATAAAAATTCTTAATAACAACTAGAATAGTCCATTAAATGTATTGGGTAAGGAAAATAGAGCCTATCAAAGTCTGTATGAAGTACACAAGAAGTTCAAGTCCGCTGTTTTCACACTCGTGAACAGGTTCTTTCGAACGGAACTTATACACACATATCTAAAAGTGCATCCCGTGAACAACTACTCACGCCGATATTAACAAGCGGATCGTATCCATGAACTAACAATGCAGCCGAAAAAAAGTTTGAGTGTAAATATTTTCAATCATTTTGGCAAGTACTTTAGTTGATAGTGTCTGATATAGTTTTATATATTCAAAACAAATTCTCAATGTAACTAAATTTTGCTGCATCCTTTACTAAAGCCGATACAAATTAATACATAATACAGCAAAATTTAAGTTTTGTAATATTATCTATCAGTAATTTCACAAAATTTATAAACAAGAGATTTTTTTCGAAATCACTATTCTCGGAGATTGATTTTATTCCCCATATTTTTCGTATACTGAATTCTAGGGAAACTTATTGATTGTAAGCCCCAACTATATATTTTTTATGAAAATATTATTAACTATTATTCTTGTATTGCGATTATTTTTGTGGAAAAACTCATTGTGAGACAGAAAGTTGACTACGGTGAATTACTTTTTAAATAGGATTAAATTGAAACACTTGATTTCATATTTGAATGTAATAAAAATTGATAACATAATCTGTTACTTTTTAGATTTTATAAGTAAAATTCGTTTCGTTTACTTGCTAATGTTTATATTGAATTTAAATTTTACACAATAGTTTGTCATTTTATGCTACTTTTCGACTCGCAACATTATACAAATTGGAATCAACTGCTATTTATTACCCCCATGACCAAAGCAGGAATGGAACAAAAGGACTTTTTAAATGTGAATTCAGATATTCAGCTGTTACTTCTATTTCTAATAAATTACATCTACTTATCCTCGATTATATGAATATATGAGTTATACATTTGAATATATATTCAATGATATAATATTTTAAAAGTATGAAATTAAGCTAACACTCTTTTTTGATTTTATTAACAAATAATGAAGTATTCAACGAGGTATAAGACAGCAATATGTTTTATTCATTTTCTTATCCCTAACACTTTATAAAAAGGTGATTTGACTTTGCATAAGAATATTCCTCAAAATTTTAGTTTTTCGATTTTAAAAGAGATTTTAAGCTTGAAGACGCTGAATATATTATAACTCTACGGAAAATATTATTATTTAAATATAAACATATTGCAAATTATTAAATCAATGAAATTTAGAGATTATGCTCTTTCAAAACATTTAATTCAATACATTTTATGACTATTAAAGCTAATTTTTGTGTTTTTAAATATCATTTAAATGCCTATAAATAGATTTTCCTCAAGTTAGGTCAAAATGCACTATTTGGTTTCTAAATTGCAGTACTCTAATAACGGAAATAAAATATTAATTTCTGAAGTTTAGAGCGAGTTGAATTTTATTCAAGATTATCAATTAGAGGGCATAGAAATTAAATTCTTTCAGTAAAACATTTTCTTTAGAATAGGTGTTTCAGGTTTCTATAACTTTAGTACATTATTATTAAATCATGGATAAATAGAATATTGCATTAATAGTAATAAAATACAGAAATAGCCTATTCAATGTAAACAGAAAATACATTTTCTAAGAATATTTCAATTGCATTAAATTTGAAAATGCAATTTCTAAATTATAATATTTCGAAAAGTATGAAATTATTCATTTAAGGTTGATCTTATAATTGCATCATAGGCCATAAAATATATTACAAAATATTATGAAGCGTAAGTATTAAATGATTTCATAAATATGAATTACTGTCACTGTCACAGAGATCCAAAATTGTCAACCATAACCAAATTTCTTTGGTTTTACTTTAATATCAGTTTTACGCTTTCAAAAAAATAAAATAAAAACACATATAATTTGAACGGAAAAGCAAAAATAGTGTTATATAGACCATTCTCAATTATTTAAAATCTGCTAATTACAGCTGCGATAAAACTCCAAATGAAAAATTACATATCTATTGTTTGATAATTATTTGCAATTAGCACCTCGTAAGATTTAAATGCCTGATAAGCCATAAATATTTAATGAAAATTGAATAGCATTTTTTGAAAAATAAATGAAATAAGTTGCTTACGAGTCTTTTCGTAAAATTATCATCACATGTGTAGGAAACATTTGTTTATGAGAAATTAAAAAAGGAGTGATACAAATTCGAGTATAAGATTAACTATTGACAACGAAAATACTGAATTTCAAATACTAGATTATCTAAAATATTTTTATTCGGTAACTTGTTTGATATCAGTGGAGAAATAATGAAAGAGTGGTACATACGTGATTAACTTTCCAGAAAAATTTTTATAATACTTATTATTGCACTAAAATGTAGATTTTTAAAATTTTGGAAACTTAAAAAATCCAATCGTAAGTTTTAACAGTGCATTTTTTTTAGTTTTAATTTTCCTTACATCATTTTCTAAGATTATAAAGTTTAATATTTTAATATTAAGAAGTGACGCCAATTAAAACAACAGCTTAGTATTTCTTAAAAATGTTTCACATTTTATGAGAACAAATTATTACAAAAGTTTTGTCACTCTGATGTTATAACAACAGAGGTAAAGAATAGTTAAAAGTTTAAGAAAACTTTTTCGTTTCAGTGAAATTTTTATTAAATATGCCTTAATTAATTTTACAGCATTAAATAAATGAAGAAACCAAAATATTAGATTTTTAAATTTCAACCTTATTGCGGTTGAATATTTAATGGGATTTGCAATGAATATAATAAAATGTAAGAATAGATTGACCATTATTTTACATTAGATATAACTAAATAGTTAATACAACATGAAATAATTCAATAACTTTAAAGTCTTATTTCAAACTATTTTAGTGAAAATAAAACATACATAACAGAAAAGCTGACTTCACTAGAGGTAAGAATCTATATAAATTTTGTTGAGGCTTAGTCACGTGATTCCTAAAGTTGTAGTCACTGGAGAAAATAAAAATAAATTTACAACAGATTTGCCATAATTGTTAGCCTTTATTTCTTGTACGAATAAATATTGAACTAAGATAGAAAATATTGGATTCTCTCTATTTTTCATACTTTTCCATTATGTTTTTAATTCATTGTTCATACCTTTATAAGGATATTATTACAAATTCCTTATATATATGTATATATATATATATATATATATATATATATATATATATATATATATATATATATATATATATATATATATATATATATATATATATATATTCTATTATATATATATATATGTATGTATGTATATATTCTATTATATATATGCATTATATATATGTATATATATTCTAATATGTGTTAATGTATTAAATATATACAACTTCTTCAGGAATAAAGTATTGAAATGCCATGATGTGTGTGTGTGTGAGAGAGAGAGAGATAATTTTAATAAGCCTAATATATACTGATAATTTTAATAAGTCTGATAATATATATTTTAGACTTGCCTAGTACTTGTTTCACTCAGAGTTTGGAATTAGAAATCTGTCTCTCCCGCAAACACAGACATATATAGCCTTAAAGTTAAAATACATTTTTAATACAATTAAAAAATCTTTTATAAAAGGCATGCTTCCCTTGTAAATTCACGCATTCAAAATTCAAGGAACATACAATTTTAGGCATATTTCATACTAAATTCGGCCAAAAATATTTAAATATATGACATTAAAATATGATAAATCATCTTAAAATAATGTTATGCTTTTATTAAATTAATCACTTGTTAATTTAATAAAAGCAAAAAATTGATTCGGTTTAATAAGAGTTTCTAGATTCACTTAAGAAATGATTCTTTATATGAATATTCGACTTAAATTTCATTGAAAGAAAAATGCTTGAATGCTCATCTTTAATAATTATTTACTATTGGGATTACATTTACTAAGTATTACAAATGTTAAATAAAATTCAGTAGAAGGGACTGTGTGTGTGTATGTGTGTGTGTATGTGTGTGTGTGTATGTGTGTGTGTGTATGTGTGTGTGTGTATGTGTGTGTATGCGTGTGTGTATGTGTGTGTGCGTGCATGTGTGTGTGTGTATGTGTGTGTGCGTGCGTGCGTGTGTGTGTGTGTGTGCGCGCATGTGCGTGCGTGCGTGTGTGTGTGAGTGTGTTTGTGTAATTAAAAAATAGAATATTTTTATAGACATATATATTTTAAGTTGGGTTATCTTGGAATTTTCATTTATTTTGCCTTTGGATTGATATGTGCAATTCACTTTCATATTTTTTTAAGATGATCTTCGTAGATAAATGAAAGATCTTAGCATTTCAAAGAAGATGATCCTAGTGCTTTTCTAACTCGATTTTTTTCTTAAAACCTGTAGTCTTCTTCACAGATCTGAACATTCATATAAACTTAAAGATCAGTTTATATATTTTTGCGAGAGGTTTTCCTCTTCTACAAAAATTTTATTTCTTTTTCATAAGAAACTTTAATTTTAAGCAAACTTTCCATGAAAAACAATGTTAAAATTATGAAAAAGCTCAAATAAATATTAAAAGATTCACTTGTATTCATTTATGCAAAATCAATAAAAATATATTCATCATCATACAATAAATATTTCTCGCAATCATGGAAAGTAAAATTTTCCATGTAATAAAATGAACACCTACTAATCCTATTTTTATAGATAAATACTCATTAATTGAATTAATTATTTCTAATAGAACCGTATTTATTAAATAAGGAAAATAATTTTAATCCGATATTGCTACATGGAAAAAAAAATAAAGTTTTTAAATTTATAGATTTTCAAAATATTTCTTTAAGAATTATGCCTTGCAATTTTATAAAAACAAATAAAACGTAATTAATATTCTGAATTATAAAAATTAATTCCAATCATTCATTAATGCATTAAGAATAAAAGTTATGTATTTGGAAATACTCATAATACTTACGTACTCATAATGAAGAGTGTTAAACAATTTCGTTGACACCGGTCTGTGAAATGCCATAAGGCCCACAGCTATAATAAGGCATTTTAAATTCCACTGTTAAACCACTAAGAAATTTTCATAGGTGATGGATCATATTCAGGTATAGCAGAAGGGTACACCCAGAAAACTACCAAGTTACCACCCAAGGTTTAAATATTGTATTTGCATTAAAACTAACGTTAATAGTTAGTAGTTCTAAATGAGAGAATAGGAGGACGCAACCCTAAAGGTATTTTATGTATTAATTATAAAAAATGTTGCAAAGAGCATTATCATATTTTATCGCCTTACACGACCAATGCTAATGACTTGGTAAGCCTGCGTCTGTGTGCGAATTTATGTGAGTTTGAAATGATAACGGATTCAAGGAATGGAATGAGTCTTATGACAAGATATTCATCTCTGGGTTATTTAAATCACGTGGATATATTGAATTTTGAAATTTTAATAACTACTACTTTATTTCTAAGTTATAATTTTTAAATGGCTATTAACATTGATATAATTCAATATAATGTTGCTTATGCTATGGTATATATCGTTATTGCCAAAATTGTTATTTCCCGAAAGGAAAGTATTAACAGTTTTTTTACTTAAATTCATAGACAGTGAAATCCAGCAATCTTGGCTGTTTTGCGACAAGACAATTTGAAGCAGCGTAATTATTTGCTTCGTCTTTACAATAAATATTTTTTGTAGTCTGAAAAACTCGAAAATATTTCAGAATATTAATTTACTGATTGTTTGCTTAACATTCACATGCAATTTTAATGAATGAAATTAACATGTATTTACTTATTTGAACAATTTTGCTAAAAAAATTTCAGCACTCTTATCTTTTCAACAAAACTCACTCTAATCAATTTAAGCAAAGTATTCCAGAATTTATTTTCTATTAGTATTGTAGAAGAAAGTTATTCAAGACATTTTCATATATCTAATTTGTGTAACTTGTGTCTTTATAAAATGCTAAAATGTGTAATACAAAAATGTTTGTTGTTGTTCTTGACAGATAATTTGGTTAGTTTCATCTATTAAAGAACGTTATCGACTGTCCATTCCTGCTGACTAAAATGCAAAATACTAATTTTGAACATCTTTCACGTGGTAGATACCTGAGCTGGCACTCTTCTCCATGGTATCCCACATCAATGACGGGAAATATAAAAAAAATTTCTACTTTTCTTGGGCCTCTCACTGCGACCCCCTTCTGTGGTATTAAGCATCGAACCCCAAATTTCATACGCGGAAAATGACACCTTTCTTGTACAGACGTTAAGACCTTCATGACTTAAGCCATTTACGTCAATTAGCTTAATCAGTAAAATTTTTAGTAATTTTATAAAGTTAGAAATATTTAAATAATATGAAGCTTAAGGTGCAGTTATTTTTTTATTTATTTATTGTGAAGAATACATTGTTAATGTTGTCAAAAAAATATTTACTGCCGTAACATTTTTTGTTCTTATATTGTTGGATAAAATAGTATTTAATAAATAATTTTGATTTCCGTTAACTTTTAGTTTCGTTTCACATCAATTCATTTAACTGTGAATAAGTCACTTTGAATTTAGAAATACTATTTTCTTGAGTATGGATTCATACTCAGTAACTTAATTTTATGCAGTGCCATTGTTGTTAAAAGTAAGTAAAATAACATTATATAATTTCCAGTTTTATTTTTTATTATTATAATTTTAAGAATACTTTTACTCAGTCTTCGTTGAAATGATAAGTTCCACAAAGATAAGTTTAAATAGTAAATTTATTCTTCTTCTTTATTATTCTTCTACTTTTATATTCAACTAAAAAAATTTCGGTCAGTCAAAGACAGATGAGGACACACGAATGTGAGCTTGTTCTCTTTTTTAATTATATACAATTGAATTATGTATCTGATTCAGCACAAACACGGCAGAGTTTTTATATAACTGGCACGTCATAAAATTAAAATATCTTGCTATATTTCTAAATTATTTATCTAAAGAATGGACTTTTTTGTGAATAAATTTTCGATACTGCTGAACGTTCTGTCTGATATGGGTAAATAAGGTAAGTACCCATCACTTTTTTGTTTTCACATAAATCAGAAATTTATTGTGATCAATTATTGCTAAAATTACCCATTTTTTTAATTACGCATGCGATATTTATCAAATCAAGCTCAATACTTTGATTTCACTTTTCTATATGGGAATGGTGACTTTAACACATAAATCCAAATTGATGAAATAAGCCTTTTTTTTTGGTAAAATACATGTTTTATAAGAAATCAAATACCTGGAATAATCTTAAGAATGCAAATTTTACTAATTGGCACACATTTAACTAGAACTAAACCATGGAAATCTGATCTAATCATATTTCTGAAAGTAATTGAGTTCATAAAAAAAAGTTTTATAAAATATTTTCAGTATGAAATGTAAATTACCGTCCATTTGCAAAGGGTCCCCTTTCATTATCTTGATAGAAATTATTATTGAATGACATCTTTCCTAACCATCGGGCCAGAGGGGGTGTTGAGTGGCATTTTTGCAGGTTCTATCTTTGATCATTAGCTCAAAATTTCTACAAGCAGTTTTAAAAATAGGCTGTGGACAAATAGGGAGTAATGAGGTGGAAAAAATCATTATATTATGCATAAAAGAGTGGTTTTTATTCATTGATTCATTTATTATTCACTTCAGAATAGTTAATAAACACTTCTTTCTATCCCTAATGTAGTTGAAGATATATTGATATATATTAGAAATTGTTTATTTGAAAATGTTTTTAATTATTGCAATAGGGGAAATATATAATACAGCAACTATCTCGCTTCTTTGATTATTAGTAGTTTTGGAATACGTTATTTCAGAAATAATTTGATATTCCTAAAAAAAATCATATTCCCGAAACACTTTCTGAAATAAATTTTTGAAGGTTAAAAGTATTTTTAAAAAATTACAAATGAATTAGTAACTTATATTATTCACTTACTGATTAATATAAGGAGATACATAGGATATCAGAAATAGAAATGACATAAAAGACAAATCTACTTCATACCGAATTAAATTGTATAACTTAAAATTGTTGTTACTAATGACACTTGGACAAGGCAAGCTCGCTGTGACTTGGTTATGCGAACTTAAGTCAATTGGGAGTGCTTTTCGTTTAATTAGAGTAACATGAAGGTGAAAATACGACTTTTGCTCCTCAAATCCTCTGATAGGTGGCAGCACTAGAGGATCCACTTCCTCAATTTCAGTATTGATCTGAATGAAGAGTAAATTTCTCCAGATCATTGCACCCATGGTAACTACTCAACGACCGACCACAGGACTTTCAATTCCACAGATTTAACAATCTCGTATATCGCATGTACTCGATGGGTCTTTGGTGGCAATGGGAATCAAACACCTTCTTGGCACATACCCTAACCACTTGGCTACCACATGCTTACTTAAAATTTTAGAAAGTGAAATAATATATAAATAGTTTCAGAATACTTTTTTTTTTTTTTTTTTTTTTTTTTTTTTTTTTTGTTGTTAATGAGAAGAAGTTATTCGTTATGGTGAGATATTTTTTTTTTACATATTTTTGTAAATTATCCTATAAATATTATTTAAAAAATATAAAATTAAAATTGTTGTTAATTTAATTTTAAGAGTATTTGAATGAGAATCTAAGAAATTTTCAAATTCTCTTGAAACTTTCATCTTGTAAAAAGGATTGGAAAAAGTACATTAAAAAGCAGTGTGATAAAATTTTAACAATGTCTTAATTTATAAGCAATAATACGGGTGAAGCTTGATATCATAACCACCACAACTCATTAAATTTAATGTATCACTTTGACCTAATACATACCCAACGAAGCATAATTATAAATATTCTATTGGAGTGAGCAACATCTATAAACTTGGTTGCTGTTGTTCTTTCTTTCCATTGTTGTCTCAAAGAAGATTTAATATTAATTCACAAAATAAGCATTCGTAAATTTTATGAATCTTTGAGCTTTCGTGCCAGTTCAATAATCTACGCCAAGGACAATAACAATATACTGAGGTAATGAATAAAACAGAGAAAGACTTACCACCAGCTGCTCTGGAAGACCAGGTCTGCATAAAAGCTGATTATACCTATAGGAAAAACTTTAGACACGCGCGCGCGCGCGCGCGTTTAAGCTGCATAATATCTATTTTTATTTATTAACATACTTCTTGACTATTCATAAATTGATTATTTTGTATGTACTATTTTACAAAAGGGCAATACACTTAATAAAATATCTCAAAAAGCACAAGCCACACCAACTCGCTCACCCAGCGACAGTTCCTTCCTTCTCTTCCTGATTGCTACCTGTGTCCCTCGAAGCTCAAGAGGCGAAATCTGTATTCCCCCAATCAGGTCTTCTCACCACCGGAGACACCAGAACCGGTTTTTCAAGGAAGTCTGATGGCAAAGCGTTTTCTGTGTACCATGCCATAAGTGTCTAATTTCTGGATGCTACTGTTAATGAATATTTAATAAATAATGATGCATAAATATTTGAAAGCAATTCATTTTCCTTGCTTAATGACTATAAATTACTAGTAAAAGCCAAAAAATGGAGTTAATAAAACATCTTGAAACAGCCCACATTCTAACGTGAAAAATAAGAAGTACACTGACAATTTTATCTGGAAAAAATTTAATGATTGCAGCCATAATGATGTTATCGATACTTTTTGCTTAGAAATGCACATATATTCACAATTATTGCTGCATTTTACTAACTTTTGATGGAATTTCACTTAGCCAATTGACACAAGTATTCAAAAATAATGTTCCTTAAAATATATGCAGTACCGTGTAAGTGTATTTTAACAAGTAATAATTTTCTGTAATAATTCTCCAAATATTTTATAAATAATTATCAAAATTCAGTGTCTAATATGCTCGCAAATAGCTTACACAGGATTTGTGTTGTAAGTGCATTGAAAAAATCTTGTAAAAAGTATGTGATTTATATACACTACTGTAAAATTTTATAGTGAAATTTAACTCTAATTGTATAATGAATAATTTTAGAAAAAAAATTTGAAGTTTAAAATTCTCCTTCGAATTGTAAATAACCGCATCATTATTAGTATTAAAGGAAGTAATCTTATTATAATGAACAGATTCATTCGATTTAACCCACATATACGTTTATACAACTCTCGTGAGATTTCGAAAGTGACACACCCGCTTACGTCATGGAACGAGCTTATAAAGTTTATCCTCTGCGCCTAAAATGCAATCTTGCTCCCACAGTCAGGCCTGCATTGGTTTGAAAAAATGCTATGTATTCTCAGGCTTTGAGGCTGTGCTCCATTGTTTGAAGGCGTTCGGGCTCATGGACTTGGTTTGATGTTTCTGTTAACCAGGAGGGATAAGCCACAACAACAAACATACGTTTCGGTTAACTTTAGTTGATTAATCTACTTAAGATTATACTTTGAATTAGGAGTGATATTTTTCAAACCACAAAATTTCTTATTAAAATTTTTGGACAAGTGAGGTCTGATCAACTGAAAACAATACTAAGATTTCTGGTTTCAGCACTTCTGGTTTTAAACAGATTTTCCAAGTATTAAATCTACAAGTTTTAAATAATTATCCAAGAAGTCGAAATAAATTTTTTTAAATCTATCGATGATAGTAGCATTTAACGGTTTTATAAGGTTAAATGATTCACTAAATGAAACTGAAAATTCAGAATACTGCTTAAAATTGATGTAAAAATAAAAGTACACAAGTAAACTGAAATACTTTGGCTCAAGCAATGTGGATATTTTATTCTCATGCTAATATTCCATTGGAAAACGATTTTGTTACTTTCATCTGGCCTTTTCTTAAATGTAAACTTCTTTGTAACTGGAAACCGATAATATAAGTACAGAGTTAAACACTAACTGACAGACAATTTTTTTTCCGAATTTTCACATTCTAATGGTATTGTCGCTTAGTGATAGAATACTATTTCTTACTGCAAAAGATCCTGGGTTTGATGAATTGACAACGTCAACCAATGGAGAATGATATTATATCTCTGACTATTTCATGTATGTTTGTTGGAGTGGTGTATCAATTTTAACCGGATTCTTACCTTGCAAAACTTGAATATAAGACTATTAAAATTTTCCAGAAGTCACTTAAATCAGTGGCCATCATCTTAGGAAAACTTTGTTAGTTTTGTCCCAGACGTGATGCCAGCCTGTTGTGTTACACAATGTATACGTGATAGCGTATTTGATGCTACAAAATTTTAACATAGGATTTGAGCACATTACCTTGCAACAATAATTTTAATTGATTGCTAAAATTGCAGTACAATGTTTTACAATAAACTAATTGAGACAATAACTGATTATAATAAATAGTTTGTTATATTTTTTTGGGGAAAACTGAGTTTTTTTTAATAAAATGCAAACAATGTTGAGAAAAAATTTTTGTTCCAAGAAAACTAATTAGATAATGAACAATTGGCATGTTTATTAAACTTGAGCTATTGTGTATGAATAACAGTTAACGATAGCGATATTCTTAAAAAGAGAGGAAAAGTGGGCAACATGTTAATGAGGACTTACTTTATATTTTAGTTTCACAACTTGGATCATGAGAAAAAAATGAAATACCACTATCCATGAGTCCATCGTTTCCATATTAAAATCTGTAAAGTGTGCATCTGTGACTCAGGAATTGGTAATCCTTCTCACATTCTCCTTGAAACCCCATTTGTTTCACAAGAAAGAAACCAGCTTCCTGAGGATTTGAATAACAGATGTCTCCCAATTTTGGCAGACCTAGTGAAGAAAGAGACTTTTGTAATTTTTAAAAAGTCTATCTATTCTATTATTTATAATTCCCTTTTTATATCTTTTTTAATTACCCCCTTTTACTCCTTTTTTTCATCTCATGACTTATGTTTAAGTTGTGATGTAGTGCATTTGTTATATTTCCGGGCCCTCTGTGATATTCCTTGATGCACAAGGATATATTTTTGTTTTCCCAAATAGAAATCGATATTTATGAGTAATTAGTGTGATTGTATTATTTTTGGTTCAAAGTTATTTTAATAAACTTTTCAATTTTTCAAGACTTACCACTTTTTAAAAATAATTATCCTAGTTGGAATAAGCGAATTTTGTTTATTTGTAAAATAAATTAAATATCATGTTGATCAAAAACAACTTCAAACATTCCCAAACTTATGAGCAATTGATCAAACAATACACATTCAATAATTGATCTGGCACATACTGATGAGAAGGCGGAGCAATCACATATACGCAAGAGTTTGTTGATTTATTCGAATTTATTTGTTTTTACAGTATATGAATCTAACATTTCAAATATGGGGTCGAAGATAGTTAATATGTTTCATCTGAATCCAAAACATGTCTTTTTTTATTCTAGTTCATATTATTCACCTAGTGTAATAAGTACCAGCTATTTTTAATGCCAAATGGGATGACTGAATCGATTTTGAAGTGGAGAATGTGTAGATAAATTCTAATTTACTTATGCAATTTTATTTAGTTATCATTAAATTTATTTTAGAAACTATGATTTAAGTTAAAATGGTCATTGAACCACCTTAGATTTCAGAAATGTACTTCAAATTGAACCACCTTAGATTTCAGACTTTGAACTGTCGTCATCAAAACATCGAGTAAGTAGGTTAAGGTATTGAAATCTGGGATGAAGAGATTTTAATTTATTGCCAAAATATGATCAGTGTATTCAATACTGATATAAATTCTTTTACGTAAATGTAATATCTACAAAATATTCTTATAGTAACTATTTATGTTGATGACATTCTGTAACTGTTGTTACTGTTTTGCTTTAATGTTTTAAAAGCGTAATTTAGCATCCATTCATATTCGCTAAATGACTAACATTTTAAAGCTAACCCCACATAATATTCTCAAAAAATTGATGACAAGTGCAATTTAACATTGCCTATTTATTGCCTCAAACCTATTTTATTGAAATAATATAAATATTATTTTATAATATTTTATATTATTTCAATAAAATAGATTTGAGAATATATTGAAATCTGGTTTGTGTTAATCTGACTTATTAATACATTTATGGCAAAATATAGCCTAAAAAGGACATAAGAAATCTCAATGGACTTCATTTCCTTCCGACAGTAAATTTGAAAAATTAATACTTTTTTTTTAAGTACACCAAAAATAATATCTTTGTGTGTGTATGTGTGTGTGGTCTAAATTTTAAAAATATTTTTATTAATGTTAAAATGCAATGTTAAAATAAAAATTTCTAGTAAAATTACAATCAAATGGGTCATATGTCTATTTTTCCCTTTTTTTAAATAGTAATTTGTGACTCAAAGGTATTTTTAAAAATTAAATCTAAACAACTCAGAATTTGAAAAGAAATTGCTAAAATTATTTAGAAAAATCTTGAAATAAGCTACTTGAAATTAATTCATATTAGCAAAAATAAATTATTAAGTTAAAGGTAATTTTCTTCTTACTAAAATAAATTCTTTATCAGTAGTATTTTTTTTATAACGAATGCAATTTCATGTTTGCTACAAATACGCATTTTATTATGAAATGCGACGCTTTTTAATTGATCAATTTTCTCTGGCCTTGTTAAAAAATATACATCATTTGCTTGTTGAATATAAATTTCTAAATTTTATTTTCTTAATTTCAAAAGATTCACATTTGTTATATTGAAATACATACTGCAACTTGTCTATAAAGAATTTATTTTTCTACTATGATTTTAATAAACAATAAGTAAGCTCAAAATGTTATATTAGTGATGAAAGTTATTAAACTTTAAATTTTAATTTAATAAAAATTAACATGATAAATATTAAATTGCAGGTTCATTCGATCTTGAATTTTGAAACATTTTAAAGCAAAATCAAATGCTTTTGGTCAAAAAAAAATCCTACAATTCATATAAAACATTCTTTTAACATTAACGGCTCTTTCAATACAATTATAAGTAAAACTACATTAAGTTATACGTAATGTGATTATGCAATTAAGAAAACATTAATTATGCAAATAAAAATTAATAAAATTACGCATTGTGAATATTTTAAAGAAGGGCTAAGAAACATAATATTTTTAAAAATTGTTTTTTAGTAAATTAGTATTTTTCTTAAGAGTTCTTGTTAAATTTTTATTAGCAATAATTTTTATTCACTTATTCATAAATTACTAAACTTTCTAGCAGGACTATTTTAGCAGAATAAAGAAAGTTACAATCATTAAATGAAAGTAAATCAATTTAAGAGCATCATAAAACGTTAAAACTACACTCGATTGATTATTTTTTACCCATGGGAGAACATGGAGAAAATATTAAAATTACATTCGTTATCTGGTTGAATAAAAATACACATTTATCTTTAATTGCAATTAATGATTTTATTTTTTTTTTATATAAAAATGTTTTAAATCAAATAACACGCACTTTTTATCTATGGAATAAAAAATGCACGCAAATAATAATTTAATTGCTTATATTTGATGCGAAAAATATTTCAGTGAGCGCACACCCAAAGTAGAAATATAATTAATTTCAGTAAGAATTTTTCATTGAGTAGAAAGTACTCGGGATTTTAACTCAATTCAAATAATTCTACTAATGAATTATATTATAGGGGAAAATATTATTTAAATATTAAAATTATATGTATTGTTTATCAAAATTGATATTTTAAAAACAAAAGGAACATTACGATAATATTTGTACTCTTCTACACTTCAATAATTTAAATAATTATTTGAATATATATATATATATATATTTATATATATGGATCTAAATGAATGAATTTACTCTATTTTTTGACAAAGTTACACTTACAGGCATGCATTTTAATTATTAGTTTCTTTAAAACTTTAAACTCAGTAATCAAAATATTTCAGAACTACAAACGAAAAATTTCTATAAAATATAGTGCAGTAAAATAAATTGCTCAGAGTAAAATTTTGGCAGTTATAATAAAGAATTTCATTCAGATGATAGATCTTCGTAGTTAAAAAGAAGACAAAAGTTATTGTAAATTGGAGTTAGAAACTTTTTTTCACAAAACTAAAAGTGCAAGAAACCAACAGATAAAACTTTACCACGCTGTGAAATATGAGTTACAAAAAAGAAAGACATTGGAAAAAACAAATGGCTATCTTTTGCAAAAAAGAAAAAAAAGATAGTAAAGAAAATATACCTTAAAACGTACAAATTTTTCCTTTTTTAAGCACACACATATATGAAATATCACCAGAAATTACAGTTGAATTTTTACTGCATTTCTCTGTAGAAATACTTCATCAAATAGTTTATTTAGTTCCTAATTTGTACACACTATCTTTTCGTTACATCGCCCTTTTGAAATTAAAATTATTCTCATTTTAAGAGAGTTATCGAAGAATAGTTTAAATTAGTAATGCGCACACACCCACAAATATATATATATATGTGTGTGTGTGTAATATAGAATTTAAGATAAGTTAAATTAATGAAATAAAAGTTTTTTAAAGTGTAACCTATTTAATACAATTCTAAATTTATGAATGTTCTTTTATTTAAGTCCTACACTGAAGTTCTAAAACACAAGTGCCAATGAATTTCTAAGACTTGTTTTGTACATTTAACAATTACGTAGCATCACCTATATGAACTTCTTTCAGTAAAGAAAAGTTACACACAAATGTCTGCTAACTACGATATAAGTCACATCTATGTTATAGATGGACAATTTAACTTTATTGATTTCATCTTTTCTTTAAATAAATACTGTATGGAATGTATCTGTGTCTTGTATTCATTGCGCAAGTAACTCTCATTCCGTAAATTCGTAAGGAATGCCACACCGGCTCACCTGAGACAACTAACTATAAGAGATGCATTTTCATGAAGTTAAAGTATGTTGATTCACATGGAGCCCTTTTCAAATTCTGAATATTTTGAAATTCTCTATACGGTATATGTAAATAAATTACACGATCAGCAGAAAGGCTTTAATGGCATTAAGGCTTTAGTAACATTCCCTGCTGGCCCACATCTTCTCATCAAGCCGTCAAAACAATCCCTATTTAGTGTAATGCTTATGGGAGAGAAAATGCTTGATTAGTTCCAACTAACAGACTAGTAAACATACGAGGGAAAATTCAACAATATACGTTCTCTCATAATAAAATTCTGCACAAGAGAGAAGAGTTAATATTGTGGCGTCTCTAAAAACTGGTTTGGTAAATCATAAGCGATATGGATGCTAATTTTTCAGAACAAATTATCAATAAAGAATACTAGATAAGGATCTCGAGCAACGTATGAATAGTGCAACTTTGTCATGAATTCATCTAACATTCTTGGCAAATATCGTGCAAGCGGAGGAGACATATTTTCCCTAGACTGACGTCTGCGAAAGCCTCCATCATTAGGCGTTGGAAAATCTTAAATACCTTATCAATGTTCGACATCAATTGCTGTTTATTAATAATGTTTAGCATGCGATTTATAATAACAAGCTGATTGGGCAGGTATTCTACAGTGGTACGTTAACGGATGAATGAAACATATAATTACTACAAAGCACCAATTTTGGGAAAAAATTGTTTTTGCTTAATCCAAGGAATTTATTATTTTAACACGATGGTGTTCCAGCTCACAAAATATCTCCAGTGAAAGAGAGCCCCTTGAAGGAATTAAAAAATGAAATGTTTGAGTATTGTGGTTTGAAAATTAACCTCTACGATAGCCTTCTTGAGCCCACTAAGCCTTTTAAATATTTGTAGGGATGCTTTAAAATGAAGGTGTTTGCAATTTCTTCAACAAACAATGGCTGACTTTGAAGGACGTATTGCGTCGGTTGTGTAAAAGTTCCACTCTCAATACTTCAATATGTTATAATAAAACATGATCTAAACGTGATTTGCATCTCAAAGCATAAATTTTTTGAAACTTGTATAAAGGTATATTGTTAAAATTACTTGTTTCATTATCATATCGTTTTTTCTGGACAAAGTGTAATGGAATCGTGGAAAAACATATGCGCGTTTAAAGTACCCTATTCCTTGCATTAATATCCCTAAGATGCCTTTTGGTGCTCAATAGATTATTCTCTAAAATTTTGTTATATTTTCCTCTATCTGATTCTGTTTTAGATATAGGGTTGTTAATCACGAAATGGTCTCTTTTTAACCAGATGGCACCTTATCTGTGTTACTTTGTAGTTCATGCCTATTTTGCTATATCTAGAAAACGTTTTTGTAAAAACAGTAATCATACCGATTTAAGAAAGTGTCAAAGGCACAGTATCTTAATGACTGTGTATTGTATGAAACTATTTACAAATATGTGAGAAACATATTTTAAATTTTAGAGAAATTTTTTACAAAATTATGCTAAAAATAGTTATAATTTGTATTAAAAGAGCGTATGTTCATTGTTTGATAATTTTAATCTATTCTATAAACATAAAATCACCAATCCATATTATAGCCCTTGTTGTACTTTGGATAAGTAACGTTTCCCTAATTTTTTACACAAAAATATACACTTTATTACCATTATGTAAATGCATAAGTAAGTTAACATTAAGCTTGCGAAAACATTTCATACTGTCTGTATATTCCTTCATATTATTTTCTATTTAATTGTGCAATAATATTGACTAGAATATATTTCATGTCAATTGTTCGTATTTTTAGTTGGCTAATATTTTTTAAGACACTGCAAATGTTTCAATTGTCAAATCTAATTTTAACTTCTAATTTAAATTGTATAAAATATTTGTTAAAAATAAATAGTTCTACAACAAATATTTTCGGATAAAATATAAGGTATCGTGCAGTGTAATACACAAAATCCTTTACAATGAAATTACGATTGACGCTATTGGGCAAGATATCAACTTTGTGAAAATAAAGTAAAAAAGAGCAATTTTTGAGCCAAGTTCAAGCCAACTAAAGTTTAAGTAATATTTTTAAGAGTATTAATTATTATATAACAATAACTAATTTATTAAACAATCTATAAGAATTCAAATAATAGTATTGTCATTATATTTACAAATTTTCTCTAATAAGCACATTTTTGTGAAATTTAAAATTATTTTTTCTGAAAGGCAATAGTTTATATTTAAAACAATTTTATTTGAGTCTGTTCTATTTATCACATATAATTTGTTTTTATTTCAATCATGGAAAATAAATCTTAGAAATTATTCAAATCAGTTTTTTTAGTCAGATGCATTATTATACTTTGATTATTTTGATAACTATTTTACATTTAACGAAGAATAAAAATAATTAACAATCACATAAATTACTTTTTAAAATCAATTATTTCAAATTATTTATATTTTAATTTTATAGTTAAAACTTCTTCCACAAAACGTAAATTTCAAGCTAGTAAAGGTATTTAGTCAAAATTGTCCTCAAAATTTAAGGAAAATGAATTCTACTTCACCATTTTCAAGTCTGTAAAAATGAAAGAGAATAAATATCTCCACATATTCGAGAATCAGAAAGTCACTTAAACGATGATGCAGGTAAGAGTAAACATTAGTGTAATCTCTCTCTCTTTTCATTTTAATCAAACATACAGATTTCCCAAGAAAATAAGGAAATGATATTCAAAATCATTGACATATTACGTAGAATGAATGTTGCGAGAACTTACATTGTAAGTGTTGGTAAAAATGCAAACAGGAACAATTCAAAATTGGTTAAAATTTTGAGTACAGATACAATTTTTGAATTAAAGAATTAAAACCAGTGTTTCAAAAAGAAAAATAAATAATGTGGTCACACTTAATAATTTAATAATTCATTACAAATCTTAATAATTTCGTAATGCATAGTTTTATTTTAAATTATCAGAACTCAAACTCATATTAATATGCGATCTATTGATTGAGTTTGCAACGAAACTTAATTATTTAAGATTTTATATTCTTGTTGTTCTCTTATTAAAACATTGATTTAATTTCCTTTCCTCTTGAGTTCTGATCACTAAAAGCAAGATAAAATGATTCAAAATAATGAGATACAAGACATTAATACTCTAATGCCTTTCATGATTTACACAATTAAGATTTATTATGTAATTATTTAAATTACATGTATGTATATATAGTAACATTTTTATTTTCACTAGTAAATTTAGGCAAAAGATTAAGTAGGAGGATGAGGAAAAATAAAGCAAAGAAAAGTATTAAATAAATTTTGCTTAAATTACTTAAAATATTATATACATTAAAGTGTTATATTCAAACAAAATATTTGAATTACTATATAATTATGATTAGCCATATCTATATGTTTCAAGATTACATATTTTAAAGATATTATCAAGGAAAATTATTATTATAAGATGCATCTTCATTTTATTATTTATTCGTGACATATTTTTGTTTTTCTAATATTTTACTATGTATGGGCTTAATTTCGAATTAAAATGCCAATTTTATGAATGCTATAAACAAATCCGATTGTTACAAATTACAACAACATGTAGTGCCAAATGTTCTCAACTTCCTTTTCATTTGGGAGAACTTAAATGGTATTTTATTTTATTAAAAAAAGTGTTTTATTTTACATTATTAAAATTAAAATTACATTATTTTATTTTACATTATTATTATATTATTAAAAAAAGTATTTTATTTTACGCCAAACAATTATTATTATATTTCCAATGGGTGTAAAAAAGAAATCATACTCTTACTTAAGAGCGTATCATCATAGAATCAATTTTGACACATTATTTTGACACAAACTAATAAACACATTTAGATAAATCGATATTATTTCCATGCATTTCATTCACGAAAATAGTAGAATTTTTATGAAACAATGTGATTGTAAGCATTCCTTCAATAAATATGTCGCAAAAAGTAACAGCTAATTATTTTAAGTTTTAAAAATATCATGCATTCTATTTCGATATACTCACTTGATTATTTGTAAACTTACTTATTTTCCCAAAGTTTTATGAACAGTCTTTGACTTTATATAAGCAAAAATACTCATTAAGCTTTATTTATGTTGAAAAATAAATCTTGAATTTCCTACTTTCTCGAAGAACAGTTAACAGATTGCAGAGTATATATAAGTAGTCATTCGGAAAACTCTTAATTTAGTCACTCCAGAATATATTCACCTGTAAATTAGAAATGAAATATCTATTTTCCATAAATGAATTATATTTGATTGTAAGATCTTTTGCTAGGAACAACATTTCTTAAAATAATTCATTGGTGAACCTCTTTCTTGAATATAAATGTGTTTCCGAATTACATTAAGTTGCGTGATTAAAAATACAAAATTATACAAAAATTACAAAAATATTAAAAATTTCAAAGTGTTTTATATCTTTATGAAATGAATAGTACACATTTTCGTATGCCAATTTTTTAAACAATTTATAACAGTTTTTATTCATGCTTTTTATAAAAAAAATATCCTACAAATTCCTATGCATCAATTTGAAATGGAAGCGCAAGATGTATAGATAAGTTAGAAGAGATTTCCTTCCTGACACTGATAAATAATTGCTAAGCCTATTATTTATTAGTGAGAGGAATGGAATCCAAGAATTATCATTCCAAAATATATCATCTTACCACAGGACAATGATAATAATGGTCTCATGACGTTTATGAAAAAGACTTGTGTTAATCAATAAATCTCGACAAGAATTTGATATAGTAAATATCCTTATATCATAACTGGCTATTACTAGAATGTACAAAATAAAAATTTTATGAAGCTCTCAAATATTAACAGAAAAACATTATTTTGCTGGGCTCATTATCGAAATTTTACACTTTCCTAAGACAAAATTTAATTGATATACTAAATATTTCCCTCATTTATTGTTTGTCTTATTTTTTACTTAAATAAATCAATTACAAATTGATTTCTGCCTTAATTTTTCTAACTTAATTTCTGAGTTAAAAATATATGAAAATAAAAATTAATTTCTTAGAACGTTGCGTAAAAATAAGGTAACAAAATTATTTTTATTAAAAGTAAATGGTTTGTACATGAAATGATCAAAGATATAATTTTATATATACTTTTTCACAAGAATTACTTTATTTTAATGTAGATAACATGAAAATACACCACATACCATTGTTATATGAGGATATAAAAATAATTGCTTCTATTTTACTTTAAATGATTCAATAAAACAAACAAAACAGCATATTAAACAAACATACAAATATAAACTAAGCTATTTATTATTTAAGATTATATTCTTGGAATAAAAGGCTGTATTCCACAATTTCAATATACAATAATCTTAAAAATATCATTTTCTCTTCAATCGTGAAAATTTTCATAAACTTAGATTTTAGAAGCAGTTTAAATTATTTTTAAGAAAATTAAAATAAAATCTTTATATAATTAACATTTCTTTAGATAAGAAATCATAAAATTAAAGTTTAATGTTTACTTTGGTATAAAAAGTAAAACTAAATTTATCCTTCCATTTTTAAAATTCAATGTTAGTAAAAACTAGCTAAAATGTGTAGATTGTTTAATAAAATATTTATAAATATTAAACATATTCTAAAATACTTAAACTGATATACATACTATCTTGTTTACGACCTAATGCTATTTATTTCGCATGGAAATAAATTTCTTTCTATAGACAAAAACTCATATGCATTATTGAGGAAGTTGCTGTTGCTTCTTAAGTAGGGAAATCAAAATATAAACTATGAATTTAAGTATGCCAAAATACCTTCTTTTACTCAATGTTTAATGTAATATATTCTCTCTATTTGTATGTATATTAAATTATTTTAGAGAAATTTATAATAAGTTCTTACGACAACATATTTTATGAAAAAAAGCAAAGTACATTTTTATCTTGATAGAGCGTAAGTGTGCGGTAAATTTGTTGAATGAATAGTCATTGAATGAACTTTTATGAACTATTCAATTATCAAAATCTGATTGAAAGCAATAGAAATCAGTAATACGCTATTTATTTCCACTGGTTAAAAAATTACTTCACTTCTTCCTCGTTTCCAATATGCGTACCATAATTTAAGATTAATTAACTTTTTCTCACCTCATTAATTTAAAAGTTCTATACTCAGGCTAAACATTTAAGCAATTGTATACCATCTCATTAATTTTAAAATTAGTTTTCATGCAATAATTCAAAAATTAAAAAAATAATGTTGTTTGATAATTATGACTCTTTTATTTATTTCTAATTTAGGCTGTTTTTCGTAAAACTTGCGTTAAACACTCTTACCAGCCTTGAAATTCTACAGAGGTTTCTTGTTTAGTTCATTTTTTAATACATAATAAAAAATTATCTAAGGAATGAATGAATTAAATACGTGTTTAATTACCCTACCTTGTTTTTAGCCATTTTATTAAAATTTTATGTTACTAAAAATATTTTCAATTTTAAATATTGAATAAATAATGGTAAAGACAGAAAGTGGTGTTTAAATAAATTTCAACATTTTGGAAATATGTTAATACTGTAAAATAAAATTAAATTTATAACTAAGCAATGATTACTTAATTATAAATTGATGATTACTTATCTACAATAGCTTTCCAAATGTATCTCATGCCACTCAGATATGAACTAGTTAGTTCATAAGATATCCGATTTAACATGAGCAATATTTGAAATTCAATAATATTGCAGTTTGCTGAACAATTTACGACAAGGGCAAATGTTTGTAGTTATGCTAATTATATATGTAAAATGAACTACGGATCCTTCAATCCGCAGTTTAAGATAACAATGATTTTGAGCTCATTATAGGTTAAATGACAATATTTACTAGTAACGTAAATATAACGCTTAATTTTGTCATGAAGCTTATGTGAATGTAATCAAAATTTTTAACCCTGCATAAATTCTCGTTAGTTCATATATGCCAATAACATCATATCAACTAATATATTTAAGTGGACTATTTATTATGTGAAAAACATTTAATTAATCAATATTTACTTCTATCATATACCTGCATAATGCGTGTGCTTCCATAACATAAACTAATAGTTTTATATCTCATAAAATGTCAATTTAAAACATTAATAAGCATTTATCATTACTTGTCACAGAAATATTTCAGGTGCCAAATAAATTTTAAACAATAATTTACATTCCTTAAGTATTTGTTCTGAATCTTTGATTAAATCAAGACAGAATCTACTCTATATATTTAGGTAATTTGAAATTTAGAAATTGATTTTAATAATTATAATAATTTATACAAAAAACTTTATTCGTAATTAATTATTTATATTACTTAACAACTGAGACTTATAAATTTCACTGCTTATAATGTAACGCTAATTTCTCTATGTGACCCAAGCTTTGCTGTCTGTAACTTTATTAAATAAGTTTTGTAACTTTTTTATTGTACGTCATTTTTTATATTAACTCCTGAAGAAACGTTGATGTTTTAAGCGAATAAATACACTTTAATAAATCATTAGATGTAGTATTCTATAATGATCTTTGGTAATAAGACAACTTAATTTTTGGATATGATTTAAAGAAACGGATCAATCATAATCCATTTTATACATTAATGGTGTTTACATTGATTAAAACCTACTCTATACATTTTAAAAATTTATGTCAAATGGAAAATAACTAAATTTATAATGTCAGACTTGTTTTAATAAAATATTATCAAGTGAGGTTAAAAATGAGAGATTGATTACATTACCTAAATAACTAGGAAAGTATATTGTGTTCATATATCTAATAAATATATTAAAAAAGCAAAATTCAAAGAATGCCATAAGAAATTCAGTTTCTAAACTAAAAATAATAATTGTTTGTTAGTTGTAACTACTTTCTGATATTTTCGTATTTGTTTTTCATAGGTTTTATAATTTGAATTTACATTACATACATTTAGAATTGCATGATCTTGCAAATGGATTCCTAATATATCTCTATTTTGATTAGTTGTAAAGACCTATATGAAGTGAACCAACTGCAACTTTATGCTAGTACTCTTTAATTTACACATTGCCCAGAGTGGAATTTGATAGGATTGAAATTTTTTAGTCCTCGTCTTGCTTATGGTCTTGTTCGAAGAATCATGGGGTCATGGTTAAGGCTATACAGAAGAAAGATATTGTAAAAGAAGATAAAAGAAAATATTGTCCTAAGATGTTCCTCAAAATGAGTATACATTTAAAATCATGACTAAATAGTCAACTATTGAACTGATTTCTTGACTTTCTCAATTTCGGTGAAAAGCTATCATGAAGTTTTCTTATCTCTTGAAAAGAGAAATCGAATATTCTTCATGTCCACTTCATGTTAGAAGTATTCAGATTAAAAGTGAATATCCAACCGTGGTGTAGGGGAAAATTATGTGTTACTATTAAACAAATAGTTTTATAATCTTAAATTTGATTTTGACAAGCTTTTTAGTCTCAATATTACTAAGCAAAATATTAAAGGATTCTAAAGGTTATCAAAGACAGAAGTAGGAGACTAAAGAAACTATTTGTGAACTGGTATTCAATTTAAATAAAATTTTGCATTCAATAATTAGATCCATTAAACTAAACAGAGTCAAATAAGGTAACTTACAAGAAAATTAAATTTTTTTGAATAATATTTTAATTTTGAATAAAGATTAAAATATGAAAGGATATTCTGTACAAATTATATTTTTTTTTACTTTAAAAATAATTTGCGTCAAGCTGAAATGTTGTTCTATAACAAACTCAAAATAGCATCTTATTTTAGAATAAAAAAAGAATGTCATATCAGTCCATGGGTAAATTTTGTACACATTTATATAAATTTAATGAAAATATAAAACTAAATATATTTATATTAAAAAAATTTCACAGTTTAAAAATATTCTGACATTATAAAATGGAATAATAGGAATTTAGAGTATTGTGCTTTTACTCTTTGGTTTCAGTTCATAAATTATATTATTTTGTATGAATCTATGAGATATATAAAACTAAAAATATCTGTTATTTAAAAAACATTGAGCAAGTACTGGGTATATAACTGTATGAAATTTAAAAATAATAGTATTAGT
The DNA here is from genome assembly GCA_030067965.1 of Latrodectus elegans. Lineage (NCBI taxonomy): Eukaryota > Metazoa > Arthropoda > Arachnida > Araneae > Theridiidae > Latrodectus > Latrodectus elegans. The sequence continues at coordinate 49,710,842 of CM057820.1, forward strand.
GCTAATTATTTATCCCAAGCATATTTTTGATTATTAATTAAATGCGTTTCTCCGCCACATCAGTGTTAGTTCTAATACAGTCAATGAAATTTTACTATTATATATGTGTCTATTTAATAAATACTTTAATTTTTAATAAATAAAATACTTATTGTGTATCTAATTTTTTTTCTTTTTCTGTTTTCAATATTTCCATTTCCATATAAGCTATATAAAATTTGCACATTTTTGTGCAAACATTCTACGATGTATTTTTTAAATTTGCATTTAATATTTTTCTTTGACAAAAGATTTTATTAAAGTAATGCTTTCACAGCAGATTAAACTGAACAGCATTTTTCATCCAGGAATGTCCTCATGTTTAACGCATTTATAAGATAGCAAATTAATTTAATGATAATTTGTTATATACGTGCAAGCATTAAAAGAAACAAAAATTCCTACTTTTGATTCACATCATTCGGTAAATAAAATATTATTTTTATAGATACTTATCAGTAAAATATTGAGACCGTAAACCTGAAAAATAAAGTGTAAAATCTACCTTTAATTTTACCTTTGAAAATTGAGGCGGTATTTCTACGTTCTTTGATCAAACAAATTAATGAGTTAATATAAACTTAAAAGTTCAGTTAATATATTTGTAAGGAATATTCTTCATGTTGTTTAAAATGGGATTCATCAATAATAAAAACTAACGGAATTATATTAATTTATACTAACAAAACATTTGAAAAATTTTCCACGCAGTCCAACGTACATATCTTACGTAATTATTTTTAAATGATTTAGGATTCTCCTATTAAAATTTAAGATCTTCATTTTGCATACCTCTTTGTTTACTACTTTTATTTTGTTTTTAGAATATTTCTTTCATATTTATTACTTACTTTTAATAATAATTTTGTGACTGCAACTTTTTAGGATAACTTTTTGCTCATATTAACTTGTTTCTTTTTTCGTATTTTCAGTTCTTTAATAATTTACAAAAATGTTCCCTAAAAATGGAAATTATATGAATATATATAAATTTATTTAACTATGAGCAATCAGCTGAAGGTTGAATTCTGGTCCTATCCATAAGGATACATTATCGTATACCAATCTCTTTTAAAAATAATTACTAATAATAATACTAAAGTGAAATATCTTGCAAATAAATGTATACAAACTACTGGTGACACTCCATCATCTTTTTAGGGTATTGAATCGGTAAATTTTAGTATTTAATCAAATTCATTATTTTTAGTTTTACGCAAGAAATACTTTCAAGGAAAGAAAATATTAAGTTCTGCATAAAATAAGTGGAAAAAATCTGTTTTATGGTTCTAAAAATGAATCCTTTATTGATCATACTTTTATGAAATGTCTTTTTCCACAATTTCTTGTCAATTTGATATTGTTTCCAATTGTTTACGGTTGCCAATACCATTTTTATAAAAGAATGTGTATATTTACAAAATAATTGAAAAAATAGTTTAATCATTAGTAACATAGTACATATAACAGATAATTTAAAATATAAATAACTGGCAGAAACATTTACTTCCCTACATGAAACGTACTTCCATGCATTGGTTTTGAATAGTTTTGTCGGATATAATAAACTATAAGTTTCAATTTCCACTGCTGCTACTTTTTGATATTTTTTGACTTTTTCTTTAATAATTTTCTTTTATCATAATTTTTATTTTACGCTACAAAGATCAGTAAATTTAACAAACATTTATGAACATAAATTAAAACATTTAACATACATTAAAACTGAAATGCCAAAACAATGAGAATAAAAATACATAAATTCAAAGGCAAAATAACTTAACTGTGATTGTAAGCAGAAGATTATAATAACTTTAATTTTACTTCTAATAAAAGTGTTGGAGAATTCTATAGGAAGACAAGATTGGTTGATTTAAGTTTGGAAGAAAAAGTTGCAGATTCTTACCGGTACGTACATACTACTTCGAACTTTATTAGATTTGAGAAGAACTCAAGCAATTTATTTTCATTTATTTAAGTTTGTTGGAATTTGGAAATTCCAATAACATTAATTTATTAATTAGTTTCAAGCTCAAGAAGTTCTATTAGTTTATTTCCACAAGTACGTACAAAATATTATATTCAAAATGACAGACATACAAAACGATATACCATTTATTGAATGTGAATATCGCCTGCCAAAACATGCATCGAACTCTATATTAGACTATGATGATAATGCACCTCTAGCTATACAATTAACTTCTGAAGCTGGAATTTCAAATTTCACAATATTTTTGTGTCCTACAGCAGGATATGCTTCTGCTCCGAAGAAGCCTTCACTGTTAAAATCTGAACTAATAAATGCTATTTTTAACAAGAATGGGATTCAAGAAGTCAGACATACCAGAAACGGAAAACTAATCATCACTACAAATAATTATAAAACTACAACCAAAATTTGTAAAATCGAAACAGTATTAAATGTCCCTGTGATTCCCCAAATACAAATTGAACAATGCACTATGAAATTTATCATCCCGTTCATATCAGTGGACGAAAGTTTAGAAAATCTAGCATTAGAAATTGAAAATAACGGTCTCATTGTATCTCAAATACGATGTTTTAATTAAAAGTGATCTTCAGAGCTTTCAGAAACTATCTTGGTAAGAGTCTATGATCATAAAATCCCATCTCAAATTAAAGTGTTTTTATCTATTGTTAATGTAAAGATTTTTGTGGATAAAGTTTGTCAATGTGGAATTTGTTTTAAATTTACACATTTGACAAAAAATGTAAAGTATAATCAGCTTTATGCAGATTCTGTGGCGCGCATCACAATTGTGATCCTTGTTCAACTAAAGCCTCATATTGTGTAAACTGCAAAGGACTTCACGCTTCAGATGATCCTTCATGTTCATCTCGTGAAGAAGAAACTCGGTTTTTAAAATTTAAGGCAATAAACCATTTATCTTTTATTGAAACAAGAAGACAATTTAAAAGCTCTAAAACCGATTTTGCTACAATTGTAAAGTCTAATCAACTATCAGAAATTACTCATGCTAAAATAAATGATATAGTCACCTCAATACTTACGAAATTTGAAGAGTCAGTAGACAAAAAATCCTTAGCTATTCAAACCCAACAAGAAGCCATCCTTAATACTATTTCCCAAAAATTTGAAGAAACTGTAAGCAATGTTTTTGAAACTAGAAGTCTCTCTTCATCCCCTGCTAGAAGGAAAACTCGGAAAAGTAGTTGATTCCAAAAACAATCATCAAACCCTAGCAATAGTAACATTCATTTCAATCCAATTTTACCTGTGAATAATGTATTTAATTTTGGTAACTCTTTTGAAGAACAGTCAGAAATAATTGAAAATGCAAAATTCAGAAAGGGGGGAGCAATAAAATTTCCTAACAGATGGGACGCAATTTCCATACTGGGAGCATCATTTCTTAGAAGTGAAATTATAATCATAATAATTGTAACTATTTTCATGTTCTCATTAATTTCGTGGAATGCTCGAAGTGTTCTCAATAAGCGCCCATACATGAAACTTCATTATTTTAATTCTGCAGACGTTATTGCAATACAAGAAACTTGGTTAAGAAAAGTTGACAAGATATCTTTATTTAACGAAATAATTTCTTCAGGATAAAGAAGATAACCGAGGTGGTGGCCTTCTCCTAGCAGTGAATAAAACCATTATTCACTGCTAGGAGAAAGCCACCTCATACAGAGGAGTTCCACAAGGCAATTTTTTCCTATCCGTCACTCAGATGGTGACAGAGAACTCTTAGCAGTCAATATCAGTGGCAACGACTTCAATAACAATAATTACTGTATACATTACTCCTGGCAAATTTTCTTCATAGCATAATTCAAGGAATTCAGCCTCTTTATATCATCATAGGGGATTTCAATATTAGACATACATCATTAGGAAGCTGTTCCACTTCATCAAGGGCAAATGACCTTCTTGAATGGATTCAGGAAGAGAATTGCTGCCTCCTGAACTCTGAAATTCCAACACATTACGGTCCACATCATAAACTTTCACTCACTGATTTCACCTTTATATCACCAGACATTTATCAACATAGTCATATTGAAGTTAACCCAGATTGTTTTGGAAGTGATCATTTACCATCTGAAAATAGAATAGCTATTGGAGATATTGATCACCATATACCGAAAAGATCACGTATCCTGTGTTCAGAATTCATTGTTTCCCTTAATACTGATCAGGAAATTTCTAATCTTCACTCTAATTAACAATTCAATCATCTCTGCATAAATAAACTTCCCAAATTTCAAAGATGACAGAAAATGCCATGTAAACCTTATCCCCCATGGTGGTCTTCAAGGTGTGGTTATCTCCTAGCTGTGGGCCAAAAAAAGACGTCTTTGGCGTAAAGCTCAACGCACATGTGATAAGTAGGTTTGGATGGCATATAAAAGAACTGCAGCAGAACTACATCGACTACTCATATATCTCTCCCGAAAATATTAGGACGAAATAATAATTTCAGCTGGAACATCAAAAAATATTTTCAACTTTTTAAAAAATCTCCAAAATAGAGTTACAGTATCTCCAACTTCACATATGATCATATTACATAATAATTCTCCAGTGACAGATCCTACTCATCAAGCTAATATGTTTACAGGCTTCTACACTCTTTCATCAATTTTAGAGGTTATTCCACTGGATTTAAGTACAATTGTGAGGATTTCTCTTACAATAAACCCTTTACTGCATCTGAACTGCTAGACGCTTTCGCAAGATGCAAAAACTCGTCTGTTGGTCCAGATAAGATATCTGCAAAAATAATAAAAAGCATTACTACTACCAACCTAGACTACCTCCTCTCCCTGATGAATAAATCGTGGCTTACAGGTATTGTACCAGAAATATGGAATTCCTCAATTGTTATTCCAATCTTAAAACCGGGAAAGATGACCAATCTTTTGGCATCGTACCGTCTTATATCTCTGCCTAGAGTTATGTGTAAATTAATCGAAAGAATGATTTTAAAGAGATTTATTGTCCATATCTCAAACATATCTTACTTTCATCCCAATCACCACGGATTTCTGCCACATCAAGGTGGTGACAGTATTTTATCCATCATTCATCATCACATAATGTCTGCCAGATCCTCTAGAAAATTTGTTATTTTGGTTGTAGTGGATATTTCCCAGACCTATGATTCAGTTTGACCAGATGGCCTAGTTTATAAATTACTTCAGGCAAACATCAAAGGAAACGCTGCTTTGTGGATTCAACAGTTCATTACAGCTCACCATTTTCAAGTAAAGTGGAGAAATAAGCTATCTTCATCAGCCACCTCATACAGAGGAGTTCCACAGGGGAGAGTGTAATCTCCTTTCCTGTTCTCAGTGTTTATGGCAGACCTCTACGATATCCTTCCCCCTGACATCAAATACTTCATGTACGCTGATGATATATTTCTACAATATGAATCTGTTAACTTGGGAAAACTTCAGCAGAAACTAACATCTGAACTTGGAATATTACAAAATTGGCATCAAGAATGGAAGTTATTGATAGACCCACAAAAATGTTCTATTATTAACTTTTCTTCAAAACGACAACAACTTATTTCAACTTGTTTATCAACAATCATCCAATTTCCTGGAGTAAAAATATTTGAATTTTGGGATTACATTTTTCACACAGTTTATCTTTCTGTCATCATTTTCAGGAAAAGAGAAAAGCTATATCAAAAAAGTTGAATGCTTCAAAGGGAATCGCAGGTAATAGATGGGGTGCTCGTACCGCTCATCTTCTTCAAATCGTGAAATCCTTCATTGTCTCCAGTCTGGATTGTGGCTGTCATATATTTACTTCAGAATGCACAACAGACTGCAAAATCCTTGAAACTGTACACTGCCCTAAGTATTGCCACTGGTCTTCCTAAGCGGACCCCCATACCGATGGTTCTACAAGAAGCAGGAGAAACTTCTCTTCACTCTAGACATGAAATGCTCTCCTTAAACTTTTACACTCGGAATTTAAGCAAGTCATCATTATCCCCCGTGCTTCAGCTTGGAAAAAGCTAGCTTACAATCGAGTCAATCGTAATCATCCTCTAGCCCTTAAAGCCAAATTGTGGCTCCACCAAACAAGGAATAAATACCTCGTGCATATTAAAAATCCCAACTAGCTGGCCAAAAATGTAAAAAAAAAAAAAAAAAAAAAAAAAAAAAATTTGCTCCTCGAGTCTCCCTTTTCAGACTAAATCATTGCCAAAAGATATAATTTGTAAGCTATTTCACCAAGTTTGCAAATCATCATGGCAGACAGATACGATGATTTTTACAGATGCTTCAAAGCAAGGATCAACTATGAGCATTGCAATAGACAATTTTACAACCAGTTTATCAATAACAGGGAAATCTAGTTCCATAAACTCCATTTTCTCAGCAGAGGCTATGACACTGCTTATTGCAGTCTCTAAAATTTGCAGTGAACCCAAAAAATATGTCATTTTCACAGATTCACTTTCTCGCATCTCTGCTCTTTTAGATTGCTCCAGGACATCACCAACTATTATTCAACTGCTTCAATTCCAAATGATTCAATCTACTCAAATATGCTTGTCAATACAGTAAGTTTGGGTTCCCGGATATTTAGGGATTGCAGGTAATGAAATTGCAGACTCTTAGGCGAAAGCAGCAACTGTAAGTCATTATGCTGTTCGATCTATATTTCTCCTGAAGATCTGAAACAACACATCAAGAAATATTACTTTAAAGAAATTCTCAATCAATGGAAAAATAACAAATATGCTGAAGCAATTACTCATCTCACATCTATTCGCAAAAATCATAGGTTGTTAACAAAATCACGACTATAAAACGCATGGCTGACTAGAGCAAGAACAAGATTTTTTCCTACCAATTCGATTCTATTTATGTTTAATCTCTGGCATACAGATCGCTGTCAGTGCAGTGAACCTGAAACCATAGATCATATTCTCCTAGATTGTCCTTTATACGAACATCTGAGGAATCAACTACGGAAAAAATTAGAAATAGGAGCATTATCATTCTCTTGGATATTTGATCTATCTACAAATCCGGAAATTAACATTCTTGCATGCTGTGAATTTCTACGCATATCCAACAGATTCTAATTTTAATGAAAAAAAAGAAAGTTACAACTCAAAATACACCTTGAACAATTTTCTAACACGAATTTATAATTCCGATTTTTTTTCTTCACATATCAAGACGCGTTTATGTTAGTGATCACGGAATTCAACTGACTTTACTTAAATAAAGTTAGTCGATTGACAATATAAATCGGCTTCAAATACCTTCTTCAATGAGAGCTGCAAGCATTTTAGTATAAAGCTCCAAAAGTGCTCGCCATAACCTACCTACCTACTTCTAATAACCTTGAAATTAAATACCCATAGTAATCTATAGATATAAGAGTCCAATATTTTACATGGAACATCATATGATCTTGAAAAATGTTGATAGTAATTTTTTATTTTAAAATTATGTGATCAACGTTTTTATTAAATTTTTATTCTTATTGACTAAATTTTGAATTTTTAAAATTCTGCTTATGGTAAGGGGTATAAATTTTTTTTTAAAATTTACTTAAAGGTAATTAAAAATTATTTATACAATTAAATTTTGATCAAAATCATTCTTCATTATGGGTGATGTTAATGAAATATCCAATGATATTTCTAAATGTTATATTTACTGTGTTAAATTTTTTTCCCAATATTTGAAACATCATTTTATGTTGAAGGAATGTTACTTAATGTTTCTGTACTACTTGGGAAGCATTATCAGTACATTTTTAATCTATTAAACTTGATAATGAGACATATATAATCAAAACCAGTTTATATATATATATTATATTATATATATATATATATATATATATATATATATATATATCATTTGTTACGATGAAGCACCGAGAACTGGAGAATGTCAACATTCACATAGTCGATTGGTGTATGTCCAAAATATTTGCTAAATACCCTTATTTTTCACCGGTGAATGTCGACATTCACTATGCACTAATGGTGAACGTTGAACATGTCTGGGATTTATATTTTTTTCTACATAATTCAGTGGCGATAAATTTTTCGCCTCTCTTTCTGAGAGGAATAACTAATGAACTTAAAACACACAGTACTTTCAAAGTGAGAAGGGAAAATTATTCAAGTTAAAACTTATTTGATTACACAGTACATTCAAAATGAGATTTTTTAAGTTGCTACAAGTGGGGAGAAATCATAGAGACTTTCGTTTTTTAACTATGATTCAATCCCTCTCCAGTACTGTGCGATTCAAAATGAGAAAGGAAAAGAATAGAAGTAAAAAACTTGCTTAATTATACAATACATTCTAAATGAGAAAATAAAATAATAGAGAGAGTAATAATAAACTTCCTAAATTATGTGAATTAAATCTTATTTATTGCAGCAACTTAAACTATTATATATATATATATATATGACACTTTGAATTGCACAAGAGGAACTTGCTTTTACAACTGCATTTATTTGTTGAACACTTACTTTTGCAATGACACCGTGTACAGCCTTGCCCACCGCTTCTCGAATTAGCTACAGCTGCTTCTCTCAGAAAAATTTCTTGAAAAGCAATCTTACCTATGGAGCTTTCCTTTACAAATTTCAAACTGATTACTTGTGTAAAGCTGCTTGAGAGTACCATTTTCATCCGCAAGTTTATAATCGGAATTTTTGAAATCGGAGTTTTCTATTTTAACAACAACTGCTAAATCATTTCGGTTATCTGTACGACCACTCTCGACATCAGGGACTTATTATAGTATTACATTATAATAGTATTACATTATTAGTATAGTATTACCTATTTGAGCAGGAGGAAATAGATTTTGTGAGGTTAGCAACATTTTTGTTGCTTGCAGTAGAAGATTCTCTTTCGTGGCCGCTCATTGTATAGAAATAAACTCGTGTTTTTCATTCAGAACTTGATGTGAAGACATGGTAGATTGCAAGTCCTCTTCAATATTTTTCTTTAGAATTTGGTTTTCTGTTTAATCACCGCTCAAATTTTTGTCAGAAGTATTACCAGTTTCTTCAAGCTGTTCTTCGATTTCAAAAGTATTGGCGATTTCTTCAATTTGTTCCTCAGTTTCGATACTTGCAATTTGTTCGCTAGTCGAAAAAGACAATGCTATGCCTCTTTTCGCTTTAATGCCAAACATGGCTTCATAAAGACTTTGGCGTATTCCTTCGTGGTATGTAGTGTTCTTAGCAAATTGAACGAAGGGTAAACCTTCCGACCATTTATTTGTATTGTTATCGTTCATTCATGCAGTTAGCATATTTTGTATGTATAGTTTCCTAATTCACCCTTCCAACTGAGCCATGTGTTTGACTGTGACGAGACTTTCCAAGAACTAACATATCTTTACACATAGAGCACATATTTCGGATATGACTTGATTACTGAATTTTCTACCATTTCTGATTGCAATATAGCTGGAGCACCAAATGTTAAAAATTTTGGAAGAACGTGATACGCAACTTCTTCAGCCCTCTTTGTTTTCAAAGGTTGTAGCTGGACAAACTTAGTTAAATGATCTTGATACACCATTATGAGTTTATAATCACCATCTGAGTTTGACTGCAGATCTATCATCACATCTTGAGTTTAACTCAGAACTGATCATTGGTTTCACAATACCTTTCTTAGGTGCACTGTGTTTCATTTGACATTGCATAGATTTAAATACATTACAACTTCATATGCAATATTTTTGTATATATTTTGCAACTCTTTAAGCATACGTGTTCTCCCTCCGTGGCCTATCCTGGTGAGAGTTTCATACAGTATACCGAACAATTCCTCATTGGTAACATAATACTGTGTATTCGTTTCTCCTTGTTTTAATGGTACAATTAACTTCTCTTCATCATTAATTTTTAAAACGTCAAAACGTTTTAATCGTCTGTTATTCAAAGGTGTGTTTCACTTAGTTTTAACAAAAAACACTTCAGAATACTTTTCTCGAGAAAAATAAAAGCAATTGTTTTCTCGTTTACCCGCAATTAATACATTTAACTTTTTAAGAAAAAGATCACAATACACTGCACTATCCATTCTGTATAAATCAGGAAATCCGAAAAAAAATTAAGAAAACTTGGCTCTCACCATCAAACTTTACATATGCATAAGACTGACAAAGCTGACTGACTCCACCAGCACAAAGGGTTTGGCTGGAAACAGCAATTCGCCAGGATTTGTCGAGAGACTCCACCAGAGCAAAGGATTTGGCGAGAAACAGCCAGTCGGCTCCTCTCTTTTCGACATCCACCAGAGCATATCTGTGATTGTAGACATACACCGGTGAGGGTCCGAATCTACAAGGATGTGAAGATATATTCGATGTTTCACCGTTGTATTTGGTGTTTGTTGACATTCAACGGAGAATGTCGACATTCTCTAATTTCGGTCTTTCACAGTAACATATATATATATATATATATATATATATATATATATATATATATATATATATGATAATATTATAAACCTAATGATTTAACCAATATATATTTTTTATTTCCAAAGCAGCATTTTATTAATTTATTTGATTTATGTATTCATTCTGAGGAACGTTTTCATTTACTTCCGAATTATATTTCAGCTATTTTTACATTTATGTAACGAACCAAAATTTTATGACTGATATTTTGCGCTTGAAGATTTGCTATTTGATTCCGAATTATATTTCAGGTATTTTTGTATTTATGTAACGAACTAAGATTTCATAACTACAATACAATATAGATATATATATACATATATATATATTATATATACATATATATATATATATATATATATATATATATATATATATATATATATATATATATATATATATATATATATATATATATATATATATATATATATATATATATATATATATATATATATATATATATATATATATATATATATATATATATATATATATATATATATATATATATATATATATATATATATATATATATATATATATATATATATATATATATATATATATATATATATATATATACATATATATATATATATATATATATATATATATATATATATATATATATATATATATATATATATATATATATATTATATATATATATATACATATATATATATATATATATATATATATATATATATATATGTATATATCTATATATATCTATGTCTATATATATATATATATGTATATATATATATATATATATGTATATATATATATATATATATATATATATATATATATATATATATATACATATATATATATATATAGATATATATATATATTTCAGAAATCGGGATAAGAAGCAATTCTAAAATACGATTAATGAAATTACTATGAGTTCATCATAACTGCAGTCTTCATTAAAAATAAAACATTTATTATAGTAATATTATTAATGTAAATAATTAACAGTATAAATAAAATTTCTAAATTATATTCTACATTAGTTCAATGAAAACAGAAATAGGAAATTTGTTTTTCTTCACTGATCCTAGGGTAATCAGCTATCTCCTCTTCACAATACACAAATACTCGGGGCATATTCCTAAAAAACTCTTATTTTCAGTCTTTCATTATCAGCTCTTTTAATTAATCGAATGTAAATGTTAGAATTTGCTAAATAATTTTGCATACTCTGACATTTGCTTTGGTTTTTCTTTGGGCTGATATTACAGAACTTTCGCTGATGAATTTACACTGCACAATATGAAATAGAACATAAGTCTTCTAAACATAGAAAATATTTTTATTATTTATTCACTGAGTGGAGCAGAATGTATTCCAGAATTAATTTTTTATTCACATTAACTTTTGAAGTCCCATCTATATCTAATAAATTGCAAACTTGATTCTAATTCTAGGAAGTAAATCTCTCATATGCTGGAATACTTTTAAATTTTTGTAACCATTTTAAATAATATTTTGATTATCTGGCAATATTTGAACAATTATACGGATAAGCTGCAAAGTAAGGCATTTTATTGAGGAATAGGAGTTTTCGATATTTTTAATTAAACATTACTTTTGGAAGGAAATCTATTTATTTACACATTAACATTATTAACAAACATGATTTTATATTACTGAATGCTTAATAAAATTTTCTTATCAAGGAGATTCTATTATTAATAATATTTTAACGTGATATTGAATGTGTAATTATATTAATTTTTGGAATTAATATTTAATTTTTTTAATTTATTGTTTTCAGATACCAGTTTAATTATAAAATACCTAATAAAATATTTATTAATTTAAAATTATAAGCACTTTTATCTACACAAAATATGGATTTTGTAAAACAAATTTCGATGATTTCTATTACTTTTAATATTTTGATGGTCGTAAAGCTTTCTATTCGTAAACTACTTGAATCAACAATGATGGTTTTTTTCATTTTTAAATAAATTAGTAACAACTGGAATACTTACAAATGATTTCTTTGTTTAATTTTTTCTATTGATTTTAAAAAGATATTAAAAAATTGCCTCTATTTATTGTATTTCTTTATGTACCGCTTCCTTTAGAAACGTTTTATAATGAAACATTAAAGAAAATGTATGCCGGCATGTGTGAAATGAAAATATTCTTATTAAACACTTTAAAAAATGAACTTTTGTTTTAGACAAGTTTAATACAAAATAATTATCTAAGTTTTCTATATAAGCTTAAAATTGCCCTCATTTGTTATTTTATGAAAAAAAAGTAATATGAAACGAAAAATTAAAAAAACATTCTAATCAAATAAATAATTCTTTCATAATGGATAGAATGTGATATCATTTTTAGTCTAATATTATTTAAGTGGAATTTATTTTATACAGTTTTCAAACTTAAGATAATTTTTTTAACAAGAGCTAGTATTAAAATTTATATATGGAAAAATCTAAAAGAACTTCTGAAAACAATATACTACACATGTAGGTTGAAAAAACGTCACATTCAGTTTTAAATAAATAGAAATTCTGTCACTGCATTGTCTGTTTCTCTCGTCTTCAGTCTGCATGATGAAATGTATGTCAGCACAAAAAATTTGCACTGTTTCTGAGATTTTAAAATTCTGAAGGCATCAGGTGTCTTTTCATTTCATTTTTTGAATTTTATTCAGATTGTTTTCAAGGCTAACAAAAATACTTCAATGAAATGTGAAGGAATTTTTAAGTGAAGGAAAAGTTACGTAAGAGTGTTTCAGCGTTATGTAAGCTTATATGTGTCAAATAAAGTTCACTTGTTATATTAAAGTTGATCTCATATATAGGATAAGTTGTTTCAAAAGAAAGAGAAAATGTATCATTTTAGTTACTACAGAAAATGAAATTTTGAAGAGGGGAGTGAAAAACTTTTTTCTTGTAACGTATATTGTCCTTACATGATCGATTTTTTATCTTCTCTTAGTAAGGATAAAATATTTATGTAAAACCAATTTGAAGTTAAGTCATAATTTGTATTCGTTCATAAGCTATATTATTTTATTTGTGCTACACTTGGATCTCTTAAATTTTATGCATATTTTTTCTAGCATCTATCTTCAATGAACGATTGTTTTCTGCTACCTAATCGTAGATAAGAAGCAATAGTAATATATGAATAGTTGATATTGTCTTTTTGTGCATGTGTTGTTTTTGTGCATATAAATTTTATACCAAATTTATTAATATAAAATCAACACTGCAGTTATCAATGTTCTTATTTTCCTAGTTTTCCGGTTTCACCTTTTCCAATAAGTCACTAGTCGTAAATGCATTGGAATCAAGAAAATAATGTCCTAGATTCAATGCTTAACAGCTTCATAACTGTATGTCACTTTCAAGTGTTCAGTTCTTCTTTCGATATCTTAAATATTTCCATACGTGAGGATACATTTTGCAGTGAAAACATCTTTTGTTTTAAGGGAATGATTAAATTAAGTGTTTTATCCAAACTGCGATTTCTTCACAAAAGATAGTAACACACTTTTTCCACGTAAAATCATTGCCTACTATTAAATAAACAATGGTTTATCAACTTTCATTTGCTGATTAACAAAAACTAATCACTGGTGCCATATTATTCACATTAAACCAAATTTACGGATATCATATGCATATTAAATTAGTTATAAAATTTGGCAAAATTTTATGAACAAACTTAAAGATCCAAAATATAATACTTAACTTAAAGTATACAAAGATTAAACTTTATGCTAAATCAATAAGAAGCTTATCTGTGTAAGCAGATTGAACTGTGTATTAATTCTCCAACCATAAACAATAATATTAATCTTCTAGAGAATTTAAATTTTGAATTCATTTCATCAATAACTTAATGTAAACTTTGATTCTTCGAGTTTTACAAAACCTTTATGAAGTTTCTCAAGATCACATTCTAAGTGAATGGATAAATACACATTTCTATGAAAGTAAAAATCATTTAATTTTTAAATCAATTTTTTCAACAAATTTCTTAGCTTTTACTTTCCAAATTTCTTAGTTTCAATTTTTTAATTGTAATATATTTCAAAACACTTAGTCATTAAAAATGTTGTTCCCAAATAAGTTTTTTATAATCTGAATCTTACGTGACCTGAGAAATCGATGAATTATTTGTGAACTTACACTTCATTTACAAAGCTATAGCTATTATTGTTTTTTACAGTAACAAACATTTAGGCGAAAATTAATTTTGTTGCTTTCAGCATTATAATAACAATATTTTTTTCTGTAGGTTTTAAATTCCCCATGATTTATCATACTTGTTCAAAAACTATTTATTAGCATAATAATTAATTTAAAAACAATTTTATTTAATTTATTTTTACCTTTTAAAATACAGGAATATAGAATTTTTGTTTACTCATAATACGTGATAAGGCAAATCTAAGATTGATAAGGCATAGTACTTGATATGACCTACTTAACAAATCTAATTATAAATACTTGAATAAAATATATAATCTTTAATTGATTTTCAAGTTAAAATTTATATCATTTGTATTATTAAGTATTGTTTTATTCAAAAGACATGTTTATAAAATGTAATAAAATTAATCTCTGTTTAACGCATGCTTTTGCAATTTAGTAAATGGATTTTGTAGTTTTACAGAAATTTATATCTTGATTTTTCTTTATAGCTTACAAAAGTATGTACTTTTAAACTTACCAATTTATTTATAGATTCCCAATATTTTACTGCAACATTGCATATCTGAAACATTTTGCTTTGAAATAAGAAATGCAAAGTTTAAAAAATAAGATGAAATGAAAATGCTCGTTTCATCTTTAAGTCTGCAATCAAAATACCTTGAAGGAGGAGAAAATAAAAAATGTCTTTCAAAAATATTTATTATGTATTATTCACGCATAAATTGCCTAAAGTACTAGTTTATGTATAACATTTTTAGATTAGTTTGTAAAACTTTCGTGTTCCCTTGACGCTAATTTAAGCTTTGTCTTCTCATAGATCCCAGTTCACTTTTTAATTATTCACCTAACCACACGTTAGGGATTGAAATCATTCTAAGTTTTACTTAAGCATCATATTAAATATCATTCAATGCTTTTTAGCAGGAAAATAAATTTATAAAAGATTTTAATATAATATTTACATTTTTTCTTAATCCAAAACTTTTATAATAAATTTTTGTTTTATCCATTTTTTTTTAATTGTTAACATATATATATATATATATATATATATATATATATATATATATATATATATATATATATATATATATATATATATATATATATATATTATAATATTATAATTAATGATTCAGAAATGGACAAAAGTATTTTTTCAAAAAGGAAGTAGAGAATTGCTACTTTTTAAAAAATGAGTTATCAAATAAATGTATCTTCGTAAAGTTAAAAATATTTATTTTTTACAAAATTATATTTATAGATGAAACAAGGAAAATATGTTAATCATAAATGTATACAAGAGTAATAAAAGTACAAGTCATGCATTTTAGCTCTTTAAGAAAGAAAAATTAATCATGTATCTTAAAACAAATATTTTTAATACAATTGATTATAAAGAAATGTATTTCTGTAAATAAAACTGATATTAATGTACTTACGATCCAGAATACTTCCAAAATTTGTTTTTCTATGGGCAAAATGGTTCTTTTAGCTATTCATTTTTTGTCATAATTTCATCATATATCTATCATAAGGAAAATAATTGCATAAAGGGAAAATCATTACATCCTTTACTGTTACTATTCTATACACATATTGACTAACTCAGCCGAGGCATACAGCTTAGTTAAATTTTAAGAAACCACAGATATAAACTGTAAGAAAAGGAACCGAACTCATGAACTGACCATCAGATGGCCATAATAAATGCATTCAGTTGCTAGTTCAGCTTTTATTATCTCATAAATTACATTTGCTATCATTTCCTAAAATTATTTGAATAGATGTGATTTCTATCATGATAAACAAGTGGATATCATACGATTATGATTACATTGTTTATTATATAAGGAATAATTACTTCAATGAGTTGTTTTGTTTTCAATCCTTTTTATGCAGTATTTTTATGGTATATCTTTTATATCTTTTAATTATGAATAATCGAAGATTTATTAACTGTTATATGCTGGTAGCCTATTTATTGGGGAAAAATTGCTTTATTCGCATACAATTTTTTTGTGTGTTTTGAATACCAGAAACACAAAATGGAATAAAGAATCAGAGAGAGATAGAGAGAGAGAGAGAATCATTTATCAGAGATCTTTTGCATCCTAATAATTTTCAAGACTGTTTTTAAAATGAAATTGTTATTGAGTTGAGAATAAAATTATACAAAGAGATAAACGCCTCTACTAGCTGACACCTTTAAACAGCTCTTAATGCAGTAGAATTGATTTTTTGAACACTATAATTTGTAATTTGTATTATAATTGTAACTATTGTTAAATAGTTAACATATCTGTTTAATATATAGATAATATTTAATAAACATAAACTAGAACAAAATGTTTCATTGTATTGCTTCATTATTTGCTGAATAATTTGAAAACCATGAAAATATTTGCGATGAATTACGCAGGGTATTTTCTCATCATAATACAAAAATGAATTAATCGCATGAGAATACTTACACATTTAACTGCTTTTGAATTAGGGGTAATTTCCTAGTGTGATCATTACATGTTATTTACTCAGCTTACCTAGATACTGGCAGTTGATAATCACTTTGAAGACTCTATTGATATGTTTTTAAAAGCGATTATCAACTCATGTGTTCAGGAAATATTTTTCTTTACGTCGATATTCAAATCATGAAGTCTTCGCATTCATGTTAATTTTTTAGCTTTGCTTTCCGCAACTGTAAAAGAGGTATTCATTGAATCCTGACACATGCTCTACGTTTTGTACTGTGTGATAGCTTTGACACTGCGTTGTAGAATGTCTAATAACTTTAAATTCTATACTAATTTATTTTAATAATCTCCATCTAACTACCATCTGACAGTATTTTTCATGGGTAATAAATCATGTTAACATTTTGCAAGTAATAAATCTTGAAAAATCTCAACCACCAATTCCACCGTGGTAGTAGGACTGTCATTGTAGAGATCACAATAAAAATGTGTAGGAGAATTCATGATTTCACATTGTACCATTTATGCTGCTAAGCATGGAAGTCCTAGTAGTAGTCCCGTTTCCGAAATCGATTGACTAACTTGCCAGCTGGGGACGAAGTGTAAAACTTTGTTATCTTACATGATAGTTTGAGATCAGAGATATCACTGATACTTTATGCAGCTTTACTAATCCATAAAATTGCTGATTTCAGTTTCAGGTCACATTAAGACTGATGAACTGAAAATTTGCATAATAAAAGATGGCTCAAATTCAGTTGTTTTTAAGTACAAATACGTAGGTCCCGGTTTAATTAGCTCTCGTGTGCAAAAAATGACCGTTGAGTGACAAACAAACCAAACCAAACTTGAGTATAAATAGAAATGTAAAGTATATCTTTATTCTAAATATTAATGTTCCAATAATTGAAATGCATAATAACGAGAAGTATAAATATTAGAAACATTCATTTATTTGTTATGATTTATTAAACATTTTGTACGAATGTATTTAAAAATATGAATTAAAATTTCAAACAATTACATATATTATAATTAATCATTTTCAAACTATAATTTATCAAGAGATTTATGCTGTAAAATTTCATATTTTTGTTAAAACATTTTAATGACTAATACTTGTATGCCTTAAATGACTTTTCATTGTAATAATATAAATATAAACATTAAAAATAGGATTTTAATTTCATCTTACGTTATTTTGCTTTATAATTACTTACTTTCATAACTTACTGCAAGAGTTAAATCCTGAAAATGTATTCATTTCATGAAAATAAAAATGTTCATATTAATTTTTCTATTATGTTGATTAATTTTGTTATTTTATTATATACTTTGATTATAAGATAAATTTTTGGAATGCATTAATTTTCCCGGAATTATTACTTATTATTTTATTTTTTCTGGAAAATTAAATAATAAGTAATAGTTTCGCAAATACTTATCAGATAATACTAATGGCTTCTAATTTTATGATTTAAATCATAAAATATTTGTCTAGACTTTTTTTAAGACTTCAGTTACAAGCATGTTGCTGAGTTAAATAGTATATGTACTTTACAAAATACGAAATATATTTCCGTATATTTTTTAATATATGTTTCATACTTAAAAGGTTTTACTTCTATTTACTTTAATATTTCTTATTTTTTAAACGTAATATTCAGTAATTTAATACAGAGAACACGCATTACTCCACTTATTCTATTGCTTGACATGATCCTATGTGAACGTGACTTGTAATCTTTTACGCTGACGTTTCTAGTATTTGTTGAAAATATACCATTCTTTATATTTATAATGTCACATTGCCTTGTTTAAGACATTTAAATTCTATTATTTTGCAAGGACTCATGAAAAGGATTTAATACCACGTTAAGTGCAATATGAACTTTAAGCTTCGATGTAATACCATTTTGCTCGAAACATTCAGATCCTTGTTTGAAATGCAATCTTCTGCAGAAGAAAAGGAGTAAAATATCATTGTATTTTTTTATCTATTGAATAAACTTAGTTTACAGCATCTAGAACATTTTAAATGTTTGGTATATTATATTCATAATGATTATTTATATACCTGTAAAAAGTTACATTATTTCTTTATATGGATTTCATTGTTTTACAACAGGAATAAAAATATGATGAGGATAGATATTTATAAACATCAAATAAAACAGGTCAATATTGAATATACGCACAAAGTATATAAGATAAGATATATATTTATGAGATTCTAAACCCCATAATTATGATCTGATGAAATAAAATGATGTGGAACAAAACATTTGTGAAAGAAAGATGAAAAAATAAGTGGTTATTGTATTCTAAAGCTCGGTAAAGCTTTTAAAAGGAATAAAAAATGGAAAATAGAAAAAAATGACTTTTATAAAGAATATTGAAAACAGTTGTCATAAACTAATCTCTTGGTAATGTAACATATATTACAGTACAGCAAGTATTACTTTACTTGCATATAATAACTTCAATTTACACATTTATGAATTGGGCTTTTATATTTGTGATGTTGTATCACGAAAGATTTTAAATTTTTAAGTTTGATGACAGTTTGCTTTTGGCGTTGGCTTTCAGCCCCCCCCCTCCCTCTTTATGTGACTTCCTAGCCTTTTCGAGTTATTACACTTTGCAGAGAATCATTTTTTCTCTTAGAGTAGAGAATTACTCTAACTTTTGCAATTCTATTACTTAATACCAAGAGAGTTGGATACTTTGCAGATTCATATTTTTTTTTAAAAATGCCGCATTATTTTAAAAATTAAAAGATATTTTATTTTAGGTTAATATATTAATTTTCTATCTCACCGAGAAGAATTGCAGATAATATACAACCTTCCGTTTTAAATGATTTCTGGAAAACTTCATTTTACAGAAATTAATATTAAATTATTATTTTTGGCATTTTGTATATATATATATATATATATATATATATATATATATATATATATATATATATATATATATATATATATATATATATATATATATATATATATATATATATATATATACAAAACATAAAAATAATAATACACACACACACATATATATATATACACACACATATATATATACATATATATATATATATATATATATACACATATATATATATATATGTGTGTGTGTATACATACATACACACACATACGAGGGTTACTCTGAAATTTTTGAGATACGCCCAGACAAGAATTTACAAAATAAAAATTACGGTTTAATTTTAAAATACAAAGTATTTTAACACAGAAGACGATTATTTACGGACTTACTTCAACTTGTTTAGCGTAGAATAAATTTCAAACAGAAGAGAAAAAGGAGTTGACGCGAAAACATTTTCGCGCTATGATTTTCTATGATTTTAAAGCAGGATTAAATCAAGAAGAATGCGTTCAACGGTTGCAATTAGCATTTTGTGATGAATCTCCAGCTCGTGCTACTGTATTCAGATGCTTCAGAGAATTAAGAAGAGGTCGCAAATTTTTTCAAGATGAAAAACACACAGGAATGCCGCCGTCGGCAGTAATCCCGGATTATGTGTCTGTCGTACGAAAAATGTTAATGAATGATAATCGTTATACCTATCAAATGATACAGAAGGAACTCAACATTGGATCCGCAGCCATGCACAAAATCTTTCATGAAGAATTACATATGAAAAAAGTAGTTTACTGTTGAGTTCCCCATAATCTAACTGACCACAAAAAAGGAGCGTGTCAGAATCAGTAAAAAAAACTCTTAATTTGCTAAATGATGGTGGCCACCGCATCATTTCTAAAATTGTAACTGGTGATGAAACGTACATACCGTTTTTTGACTTTCCAACACGTCAAGAAAGCAAAGTATGAGTCTTTGAAGATGATCCCATGTCGACAATGATAAAAAAACAAACTGAAAAAGTGATGTACGCCGTTTCCTTCAGAAGTACGTGATTGGTCAAAACCATCAAGTTGGAAGGACAGAAGACAGTAACAGCAAACTGGTATACCACTAAATGTCTTCCAGAAATTCTACAAGAGCTGAATGTTAGGGGACTAATGCTTCACAATGACAATGCATCTTCACATACAGCCGGATTAATAGTTGAGTTTCTTTAACAAAAACAAATTAAAGTAATAGAACATCCACCCTATTCACCTGATCCAGCTTTGTGCGACTTTTGATTATTCTTTAATCTAAAAAAGAACTTACGTGGACGTCATTTTCAATCAGAAGAAGAGATTGATGTGGCTATAAATTCATTTTTTTCATCTATTCCAAGAAATGAATGGCTTGAGGCATTTAATCTGTGGAAAATTCGTCTACAAAAGTGCATTGATGCTGGAGGAGACTACTTTGAACACACCTAAAATTTTATACGTATAACTTTAAAAGTCTAGTTGTATCTCAAAATTTTCCGATTGATCTCCATGTGTGTGTGTATATATATATATATATATATATATATATATATATATATATATATATATATATATATATATATATATATATATATATATATATATATATATATATATATATATATATATATATATATATATATATGTTATGTTTTATCCTAAAATATATTAAATATATCAGGAATATATCAGGAGCAATAAATACATGCACATTAAATATAACAGCTTACTAATGTGTATCAAATAATGCATTTGATTAGTTTTCTTCTAAATATTAATTGAAAGTTTACATTCCTAAATATACAATACTGTATTTATTTGTTCAAAATCTTAAGTATTTATCATTCTGTGATTGTAAAATCTGCTCAAGATCAGAATTTTAATTGGAAATAATTTGTAAATTTATTTCTATAAGGAATAAAACTATTTTATAATTAGAGATGTGTAATGAAGATTTTCATAAGCACTTAAAACCAATGTATGAAAGACAAGTTAAAAGCCAAAGACAAGCTTTTAAAAAATATACATAAATGCAAATAGTAATGTAAATTTAAATAATATATTAATAAATATCAACTTATGTACAAGCGTAAACATAGCTGTGTCTAGGTAACATGCTTTTCAAGCCTATGCATTTGCCTATAGCATCCTGAGAATTATTAATTTCTATGATATATTATCTTGTCTAAAAATTTTAAGCAATAAGTATTATTTTTATGAATGAAATTTATATCTGAAATTTACATTAAGAATTTCCAAGTATATATGAAGAAATCTATATCCATAAACTTTTTAAATAACTGTCTAAATTCTTGTTTGCTTACCTATCATTTATATAATTTCAAGGAATTCTAATTTGCTTTTATTGTTTACTTTTTTATTGTTTAGAATTTGATTAAACATTTATATGTGTACACATTTATATACGCAAACATGTAAAAATTAATATTACACTTTTATTAGAAATTATAATTATAATTTTATACAAGTATAAGCATATTAAAATTGCAATCTTGTATAACTAAGGTATTTTTAATAATAATAAATTCCTCAAGACATAATGTTCTTTCATATGTAATTTTTTTAATTTTTAAATTTTGGATTTGGAGTTAAAAATAGCGATACACAACGTAGTAATTAACTCATATTGTTTAACTCTGTCTCGAAAGTGTATCACTCTTGAAATATAAAATAAAAACATCTTTAACCGTTACAAAATCATGTCATTAAAATATTAATTGCAACGATGAAATATAATACACCGAAGAAAATTTCTAAGAATACGAGAATAGAAGATAAACATTAATAATTTTAATAAATTGGCACGTTTAAATATGATTAAAATGAAAATCATTCCAACGTGCTATTTTTCTTTACCTTCTTAAATTAATATTTAAAATATTCAAGATTATATAATAAATAATTTCATATCATTATTACAGCAAGATTAATTTTACTTATCATTCAATCAAATGTTTATTTAAAAATGTATTGGAGATTTCTTAGTAAGTATAATCTTTATCAAATGTAGTTTTAAACTGCAACTGATTAATGAAACATGCAGTTGCCATGCTACGGTATTATAGCATGTTTCCATGATTTTTATGTATTCATCTTATTAATGTATTCTTATTTTTTCTGCCTTAGTTATTTGATAGACAGTAACAAACTTAAAAATGATTCAGATGTTCTTCCCTCGTGAATTTAAAATACATTTCATTAATAATTGTCTTGAGAATAATTTCAGAATAATTGTCCTAAAAATGATAACTTCAGAAGTTGTTCAACAGAATTGTGAAATTATTAGAGCTGTAATACATTTCCATGATTTAATAAAGTAATTAAACATTGTCATGGATAGGGAAAGAATAAGTTTCCACATCCTCTTTATTTTTTCTTAAGCACAATTTTTACATATAGAGGTAAAATATATTATACTAAAATTTATAAAATAAAGAGAATTTGCAATTTAAATTAGCTAACATAACATAGATAATAATTAGCTTTTATTAATAACTGCAGTAATGTATTTTTACGAGGAATCTGTTAAGAAAGAACAGTATATCTACATAAAATGTATTATAGTTTAAATGTATATTACATGTGAATGACGGTTATAGATACTTTAAAAAATTAAGTTTTGCTTTCTTTTCAGCAGATATTAATAGTTATATAAACAATATATTTCCGCATTTACGCGTAATATACCATTCACATTTTGCATATAGAACTACTATGTAGAATATTACAAATTTTATAAAGATTTTTTTTAAATGGTAAAGAGATAAAAAGGTCAATTAACATATCTTTATTGAAACAAAAATATGAAATTTTTAATTTCAATTCCAATCTTTATATAGACACAATTAAAGAAAACGTAATTAAAAATTCGTATTTGAAAAATAGTGATGCATTTTTACGTGAAAAGGTAATTGAAAAATTCCTTGTGATAAGAATTAAAAAGTAAGGTGTGTGCTTATAAAGTAGTTGCAAACACACAGTTTCTAAATTGTCGCATTTTAAGCAATAATCTTTAGGGAAACTGATCAAAGGATAATATGTAGGTGCAAACATTTTTAACTTAATATATATTACAACTGCAATAGCCATATATATATATTTATATATATAATATATATATATATATATATATATATATATATATATATATATATATATATATATATATATATATATATATATATATATATATATATATATATATATATATATATATATATATATCTATATATATAATATATATATATTATATATATATATATATATATATATACATTTATATTTCATCAAATGAAGAAAATTCTTAAGAAAATGCATAACTTATTTTCTTTTTAAAGTGAATTACATTATTCAAAGAAAGTTCTTTCTTTTAATGACTTCCAATGAACTTCCTTAATTAAAATTAACTTCCTTTTCCAAAGATATTTCATTTTATTTAATTTATTTTAAGTTCAATGCGAAAATTGCTTTTTCCTTAATATATTATTACGTAAACATAAATTTGCATTATAAAAAACAAAATGACTATTGATATCAATTTATAATTTTAGATATATATATTCTTAATTAAAAATACTAATACATAATTTTTGTTTTAAAATATAAAATAATATAATTTAAATATAGTCCGTGTATTAAAAATTTCATGTTGTTGAAACAGAAAATAATTTTTCAATATTTTTAACATTTTTATGTAATTTTATCCAATGTTTGTGTTTGAAAAACTCTGCACATGTAATAAGAATTTACTAATATAATAACTTATCAGTAAGAACTTGAGGAATGTAATATGGATGTTTTCAAAACATTTGATATAATATAAATAAAATATCAAGAATTGTTTAGTTTTCAAACTATACTACATTTTCGAAACTTTTTGTTACCAGTTCAGTAGAGTTTAATTATCCTTTATTTTTATTACTGGTTACGTTATACTTAGTTGATTTTGTTTCTTTTTTCTTCTTAAGATCGTACATACAATGGAATAATTCTTCTGAATTCTTTGACTTAAAGTGAGCTTTCATAACTATCAACACTTATGCATAAAAAATATGAAATAATATGAATTCATAGAAACATGAACGGATTTTTATTATATTTTTTTATTTCTTTTATTATATTAATTTATTTACGCATGTGTGTTTCTGTTTATGTATTGTAAATAAGGATTCAATGTATAATTTCATTAGTTTATAATTTTAAATTTCAGTTGAAGCAGTTTGAGAAAACTAATATTTCGTTACTTATGTTTTGATAAAATAAGTATTTTATTATTTATTTCATATTATTTAGAAATAATTAGCAAGTTCAATAATATTATATAAAAGCATTTGACATATAAATATTAATTTAAATATTTTTCCGTTCATTTTCAAAATTTTAGTTGTGAAATTTTTGAAGTAATATATTTACCTTCGAAAATTATTTTCGAAGGTTAATAACATTCATTTAGAAGTTTAACTTCAGATCTTTAAAAATTAAAAATAGATTTAATTTAAATTAAATTATTTTTAATAAAGAATAAATTTTTTATAGGGACCCCTCCCCCTGTTTGTCCCAGGGGGGAGGGGTCAATATAGAATACTTTTAATTTATCAATTATCCATTAATTATAATCAAAATAGATACTATAAACATCTATTTAGTTGGAAAATTGTAATTATTAGTTCATGGTTATTGCCTTTAGATTTGAATTAATTGGAATACTTTTGAGATTTTAAATACATAGGAAACATTTACAACTATTCAAAATATACATATTTTTAACTGTTTAGTAAGAAATATTTGATACATTGTATCTGGAACATATAATGTTTATAAAGTTATCTTGTTTTTTACCCACGATTGTAAATATATAAAAAGTTAAGCAGAAGATGTGTGTATAATAATTGAAACAAATTTCTAATTTTAACTTAATAAAAATGTAAAATATTCTGATATTTTACTTCTTATATCATTTATAAATTTTAATCAACATAGATTTAGTGAAAATTTTCCTTTTCTATACTATGTTTAATCTGATTTCAAACAATTTTAAGAATATTTGCATATACTTATTTGAAATTTTTAAATCCCTAATATATCATTAATTGTTGAAATATCCAGAAAAATGAATTTATTATATTGTAATCCCCAATATCATTAATTTATGAAATTTCCGTACAAATGAATTTGTTTTATTATGAAATTACTATTACAAGTGTAGCATTACTAATAAGAAAAAACTTTATTATTACCTCTTAGTACAGGAATACATTGAATGTATTCCTGTACCAAGAGGATCAAAATTCGTTCACCTCATTATTGAGTTTGTAAACTTGTTTCACAGTATTTCATCTTGATTATAGATATTGTTTTAATGAAAGACATTTTACCTTAATTACACTTTACATAAAACTTGATAGTTCCTGCATAATTTTATTTCATTTTGCCAAAAAATATATATACATTAAAATCGCTAATCACTTACACCGTCGAATGCTTTTTTTTTTTTACATAACTAAACATTTACAAAATATTTTATGAAACTATCTGAGACATTTATAAAGAAAACTTTCATAGTAGAATTTAAATGCAAAATTTAATTTTAAGCAAGCATGCAAACAACATCTAGTTTTTAATAACATCATATTTTTAGACATTCCTAAAACTTGCAATTATTTGGGGTCATTATATGTATCTTATTATGTTTAAATTCAATGTTCCAATGTATTATGCTGCAATACATTATAATACTGCGAAATAAAACTGAGCAAATAAATTAATTTATATCAAGTTTTAAGTAATATTAATTATACAAAAAATTTACTTGATTATTTGTTTCTGATTATCTGAACCTCAACTTAATATTTATTTCTAGTTACTTTTTAGTTTTAATCGTACATAGAGAACCTGATACCCAAATAAAATTAACTGCATGCCAAAAAAACAGCAGTTATTAGTGATATTTTCCATCCTCACTCAATATGATATAAGAAACAAGTAGTAGAAACAGTATAGAGCTTTCACGCCTAGCAATGTCCTTTTGATTGCAATATAATTAAAATTATTTATACATAAATTACGCTGTGATAGATGTTAAATTAACCCAGAGCTAACTGTGTTTCATTAGTAATAAACCTTTAATGAATAAAAACTTTTGCAATTTTATGAATATTTAAAAAGAATTGTGAATTATACTTTATCTTATAACGCGATTTTCATTTCATGAAAAGAATTCTAGCCTTGACTAGGTTTAAATTGATAAGTACTTTTCTGAAAACGTTTCATTTGATCCGTAATCATAAGATTAAACGCATGCAGATTAAAATGACATTTATTTAGTAATTTCACTATAACGAATAAGATTTATATGAATTATGAACTTTTAAAATCTTTTTTTCTGAGGCAACTTTTTATTCCGAAAACAGTTTTTAAACTTTTTAAATACTTAGTAAAATCATAAATTTTATAAAAGTTTATTATGTACTTCCCTCAGAAATAAAGAAGATCAAAATTTCAGCAGATTTATCCAAATAAGTACTCTGAACACTTGTTTTAGAAAAAAGATATTTAATTATCAACTTAGAAGGCAACAATTTTTAGTTCCTAATATTTTAAGTTTATCGGACTTGAATTTTTATCCCAAAAAGTATTAATTCATTTGCAAAATGCATACCAGAAATTGAAAGAAAGCATAAATCTAAAGTTTGGTTAATTTTTTACTAGTCTCCTTATTAAATTTCTTTTTTAATGTGTCGAAACATAGACATATTAGCATGATTAAATATATTCATAATGGAAATCTATTATGGAGATTTTAAAATCTGAACAAATGCTACGAAATATATTGAATAATTATGGAGTATCAAGAAATATAATTTCATGGGCATTGAAATCAAGCGTCAAAAATAAGAGATGTTCGATTATAACAAAAATAGTTGTAAGCTTGTTACCACAGCAAATGGTAGTCAATGTATCAAGCTGAAATTACCTTTCAGATTGAACAAATAAGTGGAATCATTTGTAGGGACAATTTTCCTTTTTATAACAAGATGAACGTTCTGAAGTGAATTATTCAAATATCTACCTTTAAATGCAAATCTGTCTTGTGTTTATATTTTGCATATAACAATTTATTTTATGGATCAAAAATTTCTGCAGCACATTAAGATATACTGGGAAAAAGTAGGAGCCCAGTGGTCCCTACTGATATGCCTTAATTTTCTTTAAAATGAGGTATTCTTAATGTTTTGATGTGATTAGAAAAGACCAAACAAAATATACCACATTTTTAATGCATGATCGCATTACAAATGAAATGCATTAAATGAAATTAGTATAGATGTTCACAGATGTTTA
The DNA here is from genome assembly GCA_030067965.1 of Latrodectus elegans. NCBI lineage: Eukaryota > Metazoa > Arthropoda > Arachnida > Araneae > Theridiidae > Latrodectus > Latrodectus elegans. Next base: position 49,739,316 of record CM057820.1, read on the forward strand.
TATATCTTTCGGAATGGTACTTTGATGGCTAAGAATAATGCATATGAGTTACTTATATTGTGGAATTAATAAATATTGATATTATTTTTAATTTAAAATTAAAGTAATGATAGACCTTGCACAATTTGTCTTGCAAAGAATATTCTTTATACTGAAGCAACGTAGTATAAAAAAAAATAAAATTACTCATATGTCTATCACTAAAAGATTAAAACATTATCTCTCAGTGATTTAATGCTTTTGAAAGTTTTGGAGATTATACTTTTAAGGAAACTCAAAATATCTTTCAAAAACTTCATAATATCCTTCAAACATTATCGAGTTTCAATTGCTCAAAAAATATCACATATTGTATTACATTATCTTGTTTCGATTCAAAACATTATATTCTTAGGTAAATGAAACTAAATAATTCTTTAAACCTAAATTACAAAAATTATTTTAAATTATATATATATATATATATATATATATATATATATATATATATATATATATATATATATATATATATATATATATATATATATATATATATATATATATATATATATATATATATATATATATATATATATATATATATATATATATATATATATATATATATATATATATATATATATACATATATCTTTATTACTGTTATATAAATATGAATTTAATTGAACAATTATTGGTTTTTAAACGTAAAGATTTTTTGAAAATTCTATAAAGCTAAGTTTTGATTCGGCTGCTATTCTTTATCGTTCTGAAATTTTTTTCATCTTTTTTGACAAATTTCAATGCTAAGTAGTCAGGATGTTTTATGATAGAATTTTAAGCTAATAGATAATCAACATTCAACATTTTATTTAAAATGAGCGTACAAATTTGTGGTACGTTATCTCTAACAGAAATTTTAAGTGTATGTGGAAATATTGCTAAGGAAAAGAAGATAAATTATTCTCATGCAATACACAAATGTTAATGAAGAAAATATAATTACAATATAAAATTTATATTGTTAAGTATGAATGACTAAAACTGTATTTTTTAAAATGTAAAATGTAACCCTATAGCATTTCCTCTAATTTGAGGTGAATTTATTCCTGCGAATAATTCTTGATCTTGAAATTTCTCCACGACACTTCTCAATAAGTACATATTTACACTTCTCATTAAATACATATTTACACTCCTCAGTAAATATCAATTTTGTTAAATACTTTTTGATGCTATCGATAATACGATACTACGAAAAGTAATAATTGATAATTTTACCCAAAATAGGACTATATTAAAATATCTTTGTTGAATGAAATTATGATATTCGAAGTAATTTTATCACAAAATTAATAAAATGATGAGGTAATTTTATTAATAAAACTGCAAAAATCTGAAATAACAATTGTTCAGAAAATTGTAAATGTTCAGAAAAATGAAATCATTAAAAAAAATTGACGTTCAAATGAAAATTCAGTTTTCATATTGTTTTACAAAGAAAATTCGTTATTGTTTTGACTATAAGGAAAAATATTGATAACAAAATTTTATTCTGTAATTATTTTTCACTTTTTATGAGTAATTCTCTTATTATTTAATCATTTTGAGCAACATTTTCCAATTTTATCGATTATTAAAAATTTTGCTTTTTTTATCAATTTTATCAATTACATCAATTTTGCAATCAAATCAATTTGATTATATATTTACGGATCTACTGGTTAGTGATTAATAAAAAATATGACTTTGTTTATTAATCCTATTAATAATGATTTTGTTTGTATTATAGTAGAAAAAATCACTTAATTAAAAATTAAATATGTAACTGAACATGTTGTATGATTTAATTAAAAGAAATTATTATTTTTTTAACAATAAAAGAAATAGTAATAATGCTTTAATGATAGCTTTATTAGTAAAATTTCAACTTGAATAATATTGTTTTGATTAAATTTTACCATACAAAGAAAAAACATGTTTATGAATAGATCTCTTTTGTAGATATAATTTTATAAGTTTCCCTATGATATTGACCTCAACACTGAGATATATAATTTATTGGGGAAAAAAGAACAAAATAAATGAATACTTAAATTTTGAGAGTATTCTTAAGAACACTTTGCAAACACGCCAAAGTTAATTTATTACAATTACTGATTTTAAATTTAAATTATCCAAAAGAAATGTTCTCTTTATTGTGCTGTGTTGAAATATATACTTTATATTTTCATACTTTTAAGTATGGTTACACTTTGATATATAAGATATTATTAAATTCAGGGAATATACTTCAGGAATTGATACATAACACTTTGGTGTTTCCTAAATGACGTAAATTGATGGTATGACATTTTATTATTTCTAAGGGGTGGTTGCACTTAGTATACACCTACTCATTGCAACAAGAAGCGAAAGAGATGGTGTCTTATACAGATGGGCACTCAGTGGGTGTTTCATTTCCCCCGAAAGTGAAAGAATAAAAAAAAGCACACACAGAGGGAGAATGGAACATCCTTTCCCGAATAGGATTTGAACCGGGAACTATGGCGTAGTGGACGCAAACCACTCCGCCATTGGTCAAACACTTTGTACTTATTAGATGAGGGAAAATTCATCTTATTTGCATCTGTATGAATCGTCAAGTCTTTTGTCCCTAATATAAATTAGATTATTATCCGAATAACATATTGGGCTTAGAGTGTTAAAAAAGAGTGCATTGTAAACATAAAGCAAAATTAAGCAAGTCAGTATATGTTTGAACCCCAGGGCAATTATTCACCTGTTAAAACAATTTAGTTTAGTATTGAAAGATATTTAGAAATAAAATCACTACTTTGGTTTCAATAGCTTTGAGTATTTAAATAATTATTGCCTACTACCATTTGAATTAATTCTCTTCGTTGTTGGAATATCCATTGTTTTGTAAATACCAAACTTTATGCCAAAATTTCAAAATGAAAATTCTGCACAATTAATTTCTTCACTTGATAAGATTTCAGCATCCAATATTAAGAAAATACTTGAATATTTTGCATTTTATTTTCATTTAGAGTTTTTCTATTTTAGTATTAACAGTTTTAAGATACTAAAATTAATAATTTTTAGTATCCAAAAAATATTTTTCGAAAAATTTTGCTGGTTGAAACTGCAATTATAACGAATGTGAAACAATGATTTAAATGATTATTTCGTGATAGAATTAATAACATGAAATAAGTTTTTCAAGCTTTAACATTAGTTGACTGTAACATATATTAATAAACATTCTTAATAATATGTAACAGATAAAAATAATAATGCAACATTTATTTATTTTAAATTTTATACTTGATTTGATAATTACGGCCATAAAATTTGATGAAATACTTGTATTTACGCATTGAAGTGCGTAAGAGATAACTATTTTTGGCTTATTCAGAATAAGCATATTTCAATTTGAAAATTTTGTAAAAGTGATTATAAAATATAAAAAAAAAATAATCTAAAAATGTAATGTCTGGTGATTAGTTTTTCATTCAGCGTAATCAAATACTTCATCTAAAATAATTGTTATAAATTATTTTCATTCTTTTTTGTGATATATGATTTAGCTTTCTTACATTTCTATATCGAAATAAAATTCCTATAACAGTTAACATATTTCAAATTGTATCAAAGAAATTCAAACTGGCTGAAATCTTAAATCTAAAAAAATATTGAAAAGAAACGCCTTCAAAAGGAGTAATTTTCCAGTTTTTGCTTCTTATATAATTCAATTAATTTTAAAATATTAACTATAAAAAGTATCTAAATAAATCCAATCTAACTGGAATCATCATTTTATTTCAATTTAATACAAACCAATTATTTATTTAAAAAGTATTTAACAAATTAGGATACATTTCACTCATGCAGTGCATAAATTTAAGAAGGTAAAGAAAAATTATGCAGATAAAAGTTAGTTGAAATATTTAATGCAAGTAACTTGAATGCAACTTGAAAACAGCTCCTTGTAATCCTTCAGAAAACCATTTCTTACTAATCAATAGAGTTTTGAATATAGACCCAGACAAACTTGTCAGCTAATTGTTGATTAAGCTAGATTCTTATCATCTGTGTTATAATTTATATCATCTGAAATTAAAAACAAGCAGAAATGATTCCAAAGTTTCTGAAGTTTGGTACATTTAATCACAAAGTTGTTATATTAACATGAAATCTTTAGTCAAGGTATCTTAACAAATTTAATCAAAGTTCATATTTTGAAAATGTTTGCACTCTTAAATATACTAGAACCATTTTAATCAAACTGATTGAAATTCTTATTACTTTTAGACTTAAATTACAACCAATGTTTAAAGATTAAAATTAATTTTTAAAAATAATTGTAAAGGCTCTATTATAATCAGAAGTGAATTCCATAGAATCAAATATCAAAAAGCATCCTAAAAGAGTTCGACAAATGAAAAACTCTTCGAATACTGAAAATAACTCTGTGTTTTTAAGAATGTGTAGATAACATTAGCTCTATTCATGAATACTTTACTTTTTTGTAAGTGATAAAACATGGATTTTGAAAAATGCTTATTTATTTATATTGTAGTTGGAATTTTTTTACAGTACCAAAATTGATTTCATTCAAAATTGAGACATTTAAGTCTGTTGTTCAATCTTCTTATAAAACAACATTTTTATTCACAGTACTCAATTAGATTTTCAAAGCACAGTTTTAAAATGATTTGTGTTAATATATACATAGTCAACTAATGTCAATTAGGGGATTTATAATTTAAAACGTATCAGAGATAACAAAAAAACAAATAAATAAAAGTTAATGGCAAGATTAACGTTCGTGTGATTTTAAATTCAAGAGAAAAGGTGTTTCAAGATAAATAAGATTCCCCAAATACTTTGTAAAATTTGAAAATAAATATTTTAAATCTATCATGTCTCATGCATATGTTTTTTTATTCAATCTGTTTATCTATACACAAAAGATAAGTATTTTTGAATCCTGGTGTAATTGACGATACTTTCACCAAATTCTATACACTTTTTGGTCATTTTACAAATTAATAGAAAATAATTTAATTTTTCTTATATAACAAAAGAGCTTTACACATAGAAATGCCGCATTTATAAAAAAAGTATTTTAAATATGTATACCTTCCAGCATTTTCTCTAGAAATATCGGTAATAGAATTTTCAAGGAAGAAAATAAGATTTTTTAACTTTATTCTTATGCATCAATGAAGTTTCAGAAAAGTTGGATTTCTTATTTTAAAACGAGTTAACTTTAATACAAACTAAATTAAGTCAATATATGAAATAAAAATTGGGAAATTTTTAAAGCACAATTTTATTATTTATTATTGGATATTAAGAAAATAAATAAACCCTACAATATAGTTTGATTAAATTATTTTTCATTGATTTATAGCTCATTATATTTAATGTCAAAACACATTTTTTAATTACCATGTCTAATCTATTTCTCCCCCCAATCAGTATTTAAAAATAGATTACATACCAAATATAATCTTCTAATTACTAAGCCGATGCTACATCTTTTGTCATCTGTGGAAAGAATAAACTACTTTTTTATTGAAAGAATAATAGAAAATAATCAGCTTATATTCGTTACTTTAATATTTTCTTGTATGATTTTTAATGAGAAAACCGTTTTAATAACCATAACTATTTTATGTAATGCTTTTATAAATTCGTGTTTAAATAAATAAATTAATTGATTAAAAAATGCATTTTTGTTATTCTTGTGACAAAATTTAGAGGGGTGGAATTCTGAATGAGGATAATGTTTATATAATTTCTACAATAAAATTGAATAGCTTTATCAAAGGGAATAAGATGTATGACAAGTGTTGCAGTGGATATACATAAAAATTGATCTTCAAAAATGGAACTTCAAAAATTTACATTAAGCTAAATTTCTATTTTAAGTCGATTCTTCGAATTGAATGTTCAAACATTTTATGTTTTATTAATATAAAGAAGATTGTGATATTTAATACTTTTAATATAAAACCTTTTTTAAAAATTTTCATGACGATTTAAACACGTTTCAAGTTGAATTAGGAGACCAGATTTTTGAATTTTCTTTTACAGAAACATTGGTGTTTTTTAATAATAAATATTAATTTATTACTAATAGAATTTCTATCTGTAATTAAGTATGAAATTGTAATTATATGAATCACATGATACTTTTTTTTTCTCAATTCATAGAATTAACCAAATATTTTTACTTATGTTTGATATTTAACACACATAATAATTATAATTTTTATTGAATTATGAAACATTAACAATTTGCTGTTATTAAAGTTTCAAAACATCATTTAAATTTGGTTGAATTAAAAAAAAATCATTTGTCGACAGCAGATTCTTAGAATGCATTCACCATCCTTTCAAATTGCATTAATTTAATAAAACAAATTCAAATATGATATAGCAACTCCATGATCACAAAAAGAATCATAAATATTATTCATCCCTATTTGTCAATATCTTAATTTTTATCTATAATTCAAAAGTGTAAGCAACATCATTCAAATCTAGATATTTCCAAGTTAAATATATGTCAACAAGTTAAAAAAAAATCAACATTGTTTAAGAATATGAGAGATGCAATATATAAATCTTTAACACGAAATATTTAACAAATTATATATTCAATCCGAACTTAAAGTGGTCAATTGTAAAACTATGAAATTGAATTAATTGACACTATGCTAAATATTTCAGTTGAAAATTTATAATGTCTAACTTTTTAGAAAACCTATAAAATTTACGAAATAGAATTATAATGCGTTTTTCTTCTAATTCTAAATGAAAAATACATGCAAAGAATAATATATAATCTATCTCAGAAACTACGATAAACCTAAACATTCTTTATGCAAGGAATTTAAATATTAATGAAATTTCTTTTTAATTCATAATAAATAAAACATTAATTCAAAATCACTTCAAATGAAAATACTATTTTTTAGACTGAATGACGATCAAGGCAGCATGACAAATACTTTGTGAATAATTCATGGGTGGGATAAGAGACAGCTTCTATGGTCAGATATCTGGAGTACGACCGCAGAAGGCTGACTTGGCCCAGAAGATTATAGACTATTGCTTGACATATGTAATGACCTTCACCCCTTGGATGACCCTACCAGAAAAATACATTCCCGAAGTACTTCGCCTACTCTAACCATTGACGCACCCTGGCCACGGTGAGGCAGTCTGTAAGACTTGAGTACCTTAAAATTTCTTGGGTCTGGAGCAGTAACCAGAGACTCAAACGTGGTTGTCTCTTTGGATAGGTTGTTTCTGGCCCTCTTGTCACCAATTCTAGAGAAAGTCACTACTTATCTCAGATTAAAAACCCTTCCTATGGTCTCGATGGCGTTTCCTTCCATGCTAACTTTTCTGACCAAGTCATCAAGCAAATGTAATTGACATGCTACTTGAAACAGTTAGCTCTTAAATGTGTTAATAATGTCCCCATGGATATTGTTCATGTGTACACGGGTGGAAGTAGATTTGATGGTGATAGCTCTGGCTTTGACATTTTTATTAGATTTTGGAATCAAAAAATAAAATCCAGTGAAGAAACCGGACCTGCATATCGCAATTCTAGAGAGTTTGAACTTCATCGTGTTGTTATTAAAGCTAAATTATATTTGGATCTTCTGGGATAGTAGATGTATTATGCAGCATTTGGCGTATTGACATAACGAGAGGAATGGTACAGATGCAGACATCTCGAGGAAACTAAAACAAGTTTCCCCTTCTCATCGGATACACTTCTGGTGGATTTCTTTACATGGTATCTTTGCTGGAAATGAAATTGAAGAGAGTTTTGCTATTGTGAATTCCAAATCAAAAATTTTAAGGAGCAAAAAAGTCATTGTTGGAATTCACAAACACGTAATATTTAAGAAGTAAATTTTACAATAGTATAGAAATAAGAATGAAAAATTAAGATTTTTTATATCAAGATTTATACGTTTTTACTTTAAAATATATAAACAGCTATCGATATTGTTTTTCAATTTTTGAAACATGTAAATTTTCATTTAAATTTTTTCGCTGATTATTTTTATTTCACATTTAACTTTTACAATAAAATATTATAGCTTTAACATCCTTAAGGTTTTAGCAATTTTAATATATTTTAATTCCATAAACTTTTAACTAATTTTGTTTTCTAATCTGTGAAGAATAAAAGAAAATAATTTAGATGGCTTTTAATTTAAAATATTATCGAATTTATTATTAAATCTTATTTATATTTTTAATAAAGCAAATTTTTGTGTGATGAATATGAAATACTACTTTTCCGCTTACTTTATTACGATTCATGCAGTGGTAATAATTGCCTTAGAGGAATTATATTTTTAAGACAGTAATATAATTTATACATTGTATACTCTACGATAAAAAAAATATAATTAAAAGATTGAATTAAATGTATTAAATTGACAACTGTTAAATTAATTTTTCATTTACTATTTGAATTTCAATCAAATGTATGACTTACGAGAAGAGAAATAAGATCTTATTAGGTATTACATCAAGATTCATCCAAAGATATCATTCATTTATTAAGAGTCCTACATACAGAGTCTTTAATTACAAATATTTTTTCGAAGTTTTAATAAATATATTTATGTGAAGAAATTTTTAATACATTTCGTTTTCCAAAATGATTTTAATGTATTTAAAAACAATTTTAATTATTTTTTGTCGGGGAAGTATTTTGAATGACTTTGGTCTATAAAAATATATTTTTCTGAGAAAATATATTTTTTTAATGAAACACAGAAAATAAATTGAATAGCACTGGTGTCATGGAATTTATAGTATTACAAAAATATTTTCAATATTACATTAAAAATCTATAAGTTGTATGATATTATTAAGTCCAACAAAATAAATGATAATACGAATCAGTAAGTTATCTTCAATAAAAGATTTATTTTTAACTTCAGAAATACATGTAAGCATTTTAAAGTAATAAAATAGAAAAAGCCCACAAAATTTATAATTTATTATTTTTAATCGTTTTAATTAAAAATTATTTAGCCTTGTATATTATTCTAATGAATTCTTATTCAACACATTTTTCATTGCTTACAATATATATTACTCTCAAAAGATATTATTAGCTTTTGTATGTCAAAATATTTACTTTATGCTATCATATATTAAAGAAAACAATCCATGAGAAAAATGTTTTATCTGAAGTTTGAAGCAATAGAAATATTCTTTATTTTTGTGTTGTTAAACTGTAAAATGTAACGGAAGAGATATTTTCTTGAAATGGAAGGGCTATTATGAACCTTCTTTTTTTTCTTAAAGAAGTCTTTTCGGTAAAAAAAAATTGTAGAAAGATTTATTTTTTAAAGAAAATTGCTTGATGAGAAATTGGTTTCATCCATATTTGTTAGCATTATAGTGCTAAGTTTGAGCATAAACCATCCTTCACAACATGAATATGTATTCATTAATGAGCATAATACTTATTTTTAATATCTTCTCACAAGGCCGGTAGATTAATATAAGTAGCGGACTTTATTTTCGTTTAGTATCTTAAAAGTTCCTTTGCTTCCTCAAGCTAAGCTGATTGCAGTCTTACAAAATAAATTTTAAGCTACAGTTCCCTGTAAAATAAATCTTCATTTGCAAAGAGTGAAAAATAAGAAATTCAAAACGGTTAAATTTTTACACATAAGTTGTGTCTTAGAAAACCCTTATTCATAGTTTTATGATTTTTATAAATATTTTATCAAAATATTTTTTTAATATACTTTCTTTAATTTGCTTTTGCAAAATGCTTTTGATTTTTTTTTAATGTAAATAATATGCCAGTGGTACTAAAAATAAGTTCTCAATTCGTAGAATAAAGATCCTAACGAAGGAAGGTTTTTCTAATTTCTCTGTCTCTGTATGGGTATTTTATGTTTAAATTCCTTATTTTCTTATAGAATAAATATCATTAATGTTATATAAAATAATAATAAAAAACTCACTTATTTATATTCATTGATGAGAACATAAATAGTTCAGAAAATGTATACTTTATTGTTGTACAATTTATAATTTTAAAACTTTCTAAATGACGAAATTATTAAATATTAAAGTATAATCTAAGAAATATAATTTTAATCTAAGTAAAATATGGCCCTGAGACCTGAAGGCTTAAAAGATCTTTCTCTCTCTCTCTCTCGCAATTTCACGTAAAACCTCAGATTTCAGAGGTTCAGTTTGTTATCTTTGAAATAAAGGGTTTAAAGAAGATTATGAGTGCAGTATACATATATTTTTAACGGAATATATCAACATAGATACAACATATAATTGTATGGGATATACAAAGATGATGAAATGGTTAAAAATATTAAAAATAACCACCACGTGTGCCGTTTGAATTCATCCCTTATAAATTTCATGTAGAAATCAAAAATATGCAGTGTTCCAGTGACCCAGAATAAGATGTATGGACTACGTTAATGAAGAATTTTAGATCCTAGAAGATGCACCAACTGGAATGTCCTCGCAAAAAGGATGACGTTATGAAAGACAGTTTTGGAGAACTACAGCATTGAACATGAAATTTCTAAAGGAAAGTTATTCGGTATACATTTATTATGCGAAAAGGAATACTAATTTTAGGGTAAAAAATCCCATGTTTAAATTCAGTGGTTGTTAATGGTGATAATATGTTGTGCTCTTGCATTTTTTCATGTGCATTTGTCAATGTAAATGTATTTGTTTTATTCCACTGCAACATATGAATACGATAGGTTATTAATAAAAATGTCCTTTAGAAAACCATTTTAATATTTTTATCTTATAATCATCAATTCCAAGCGTTAATTAATTTATACAAAATAACAGATTGCAAGAAACTATTATGGATAATATATTTCCATATTTTTGAATGTGAATTAATAACATAGTAATATTAAACAAGTAGAAAGTTTCAATGATGTTACTGATTTAATAGGGCAATTACTGTGATAAATTTAGTTTAATAAGACATAAAGTGTCTGAAATAAAAGTTGTTATCTCTGATGTTTTTGTCAGCATTTACCCATGGCAATTATTACGAGTTGGAGGTAAATATATTTTGCATAATATAAGCATGATCTACAGAAGAGCGTAGCAGTTTTTTAACAGTTAAGAATAGGGGTCAACAATCGGTAAGCTTATCATGACCCACTGAGGAGATTGTTTGTAGTTGTTTATATTTTAGATTGTTTGCTATTAATAATTTTAATTTAATTGTACTTAAACATGTGTTCATTTCATTTATTCAACATTTGTAAAAAACTGAATACAAAGTGATTTAATTTCTTTAATTCACTATAGTGCTAAATCAATGAAGTCCTTGGTTAGTTTCTTTGCATCAAAGTGGTTTCTTAAAGGGTAAAAAAGTCATCCAAAATGTGTTCTTCATTTCATATTGTTGTATTGTTTCGGATGCTGACATAAAATAAAACCACACTTCACAAAATAAGTAGTCAGGAAATAGTGAAAAGGATTTATGTGCTTTAGTGGTGATTTCAGAATATTTTTAATACAGAAAAACAATTGTCTCGAGTTAATTTTAAGACAGCTCTCATTTGTAGCCTCCAGCAGTTTATCTTCTTGAACACACATTCATCCTATTTGTTCCCAATGAATTACAGACCGGTCCCTTTTAGACCATAGTTATTTTATTGATAAGTCGCTCTCGAACTCTATTAAAACCAAATGCAGGTAATTGTGCACCAATTGGAAGAATGAATGTTACCGTCAATCTCCTATAAATCCCCAATATTGTCTGATTAATTCTTAAGATGCTTCTGTTCACGTAACTTCAACACAATTCCAGTTAATTATGTCAAATACACCAGCTTTGCAAACCACCCATTGATATCGAAAAATTCACCTATTGGTGACTTTTCAGAGAAATCATAATGAAGGCTATCCTAATCCAAATACTTTTTTAACTTAAAATATTTCTCAGCATAATAATCCTATTTCTTAGCAGGAGAGAAGCCATATTTACTGTGTATCCATATTGTCATAAAGCTGCTCAAGCAGATATGAATTAAAGGTATGTGCTTTGATGCGGTAATAACTTTTGTGACATCAATCAATGGGATAATAATTTATTTCCTCATTTGTTCGAATTCGGGTACCATAACTAAAGTAATCATATAATATTATTTATAAAAGCGTTTATTTATTTTGAAACAGAATCAAAATTTACGTATTCTTATATCAAAAAAATCAAAAAGATTTTATAACAAATGTAATAAACAAATTTTGCAGAACGGAGCTTAAAAAGCTAAAATAAGCAATGACTTTTCAAACAAAGCTTGAACTTGTTATTACATTCTATTTTTAAACATACTTAATATTTTTTTTAATAATTAACTTATAATTTCCTCTAATAAATAATATAAATTACATAAATTAATAAAAATCAAACTCTGAATTATTATAAATAAACTTTCAAATAATCTTTCATTGTCCCAAAGAAGGAATGCATTTATACGCTGTTTGAAAACGATCTAATTTCTAAAAGTTTAATTTTAGCCAACTTGCTAAAAAAAAAAAAAACACGTTTAAGATAAATTTGTTTTTGAAAATACATAGTAAAGGAATTAACTGAAACAAGAATTTCAAATCATGAACTTAAAAAATATAACTCTTGAAAAAATTATAAGAAAAACTAAAATATATTTAAAAATTAAACATTAATTTGCTAAAAATTAGAAATTTTTTGACGAAAATATCCAAGAGTAAATTAATAATGTTTTGTGTAGATATGATTTGAAACATTTAAATATTAAATTTCAAAATATTTTCCTGAAAAAAAAACTCATAAAATAATTCTAAAATTGCGATATAATTTAATCAATAGTGGATTTTATAAATATTTTTAAAATTCTAATCTTTTTAATATTATATTTTATGTTTAATTTCAATGGTCCAAAAATATTATTTTAAATACAAATATAATTATTATAATAGAATTTATTATGCCGAAAACAATTTATAAACTTCTTGAAAATTCCATTTGAAATATTTTTCGTCGTTACAGTGTACAATGAAACAAATTTACAGAACAAATAAGTAAAATGAAGTTTTTTTTATTTATTATTATTTACTATTTTCATAGAAAGCAGAAAAATATTATTGAATATTATTTAAAAGGCATATTTTGAAAACGAAATTGATTTAAGAACTTATTAAAACTGGCAGCAGAATTTATATTCTGCAATCAGTTTACAACCACTTTACTATTCTTTTTGTCTCATATACTGTCCGAAATTTTTGAAATTCACACGGATTATTAAAAACATATTAACGTAATGATACTTTAACTTTACTAACTTGCTAACTTTACTTATTGCATTCACTTATGCCTGCATAGTTTGATTCATTGCAGATAATTTCATTTGATTGACACATGCATTTGATTCATTCACACATGCATTTGATTAGATAATTTCCATGAATTAATCTGTAAAATATTTAACAAATCAGATCTAAATTTTATGACAGTTTTTAATTAGCAATATCTTAAACAATTTAATAAAATTTGTTATAAGGAAGTAACTCAATATGTGAGATCAATTTCATATATACATATATTTATATTTTTTCCAATGGCAGATTGTAGACAGTTACAACTGCAACAAAGTCTATTAATCTATTGTTCCTTGATACCCAAGGAACCGGCCAGAAACAGCGACCTCTTAGCCACCGAAAAGTTGCCCCAGGTGCACCATAGGGGGTGGGCCACCATCGCACCGCACCCTCACACATGCGATAGGGACCCATTTATAGGGTAGGCATCATTCATTCTTCATTCACATACACAAAGAAAGGACAAAGACAGGATAGAGAGAGAGAAAGTACATCCATGCCTGAACCCTGAACCGGGATTCGAATTCAGGATCATCGTAGTCAGGCACGCTGACTACTAGACAAATTGACTATATATATATATATATATATATATATATATATATATATATATATATATATATATATATATATATATATATATATATATATATATATATATATTATATATATATGTATGTATGTCTAAATATTTTGCATTTGAATCTTACGATTGTCTTATCTTTTGCTTAAATTTTAAATTGTAAATTCTCTTCCCCTTTTCCGAATCATATGGAACCCACTCTTAAATGATGCTTTTATTTTAAATCAAAAATAATAAATTAACTATTTAATTAGTTTAATTAAACGTAATTAAACAAATAAATGGAAATTTGAATAAGTATACTATATATAAATTAAATTTTAATAAATTTGAATACTATTCAGGATAATTACTACATAAATGAATATTTAGGATGAGAAAAAGTAATTGCGTGGCTCCATATAATATTTTGAATGCAAAATATTTTAGCAAGAAAATAATTACAAATCTAAAATGACAGCTTATTAATATTACAATTTTCAATATTTTAAATATATTTAAATTTTTTCTGAGTAATGTGAGATCTGTATAAAGTATTTATTCCGTTATTATATTTCAACATTTCATTTGCATATAATTTCTTAATACTTTCTTTTAAGTTCGAAATAGATCCTTTCAAAACACCATTATTTTTAATGAAAGAAATTAAATTTTAAAGTAATAATAATTATGATTTCAATGCTTTTATCGTGAAAGATAATTTTAAAAATAATATCGTAGTAATATCGTATTACCCACTTAATTACTAGAATAAAAAAAAGTCAAATTTTTAGACATAATTTATAAATACTCCAAAGGAAGCAAAACATAGCCAAACTAATTTTAAAAGATACATTTATTAGAAAACGCCTAATTCTACTGTTTTTGTTAGGCAAAAAAACTTAATTAGTTTTGAGTGTTCATTAAATTTTTACCTTCCTGAAATATAAAATTAAAGAACTATCATGTAATTAAATTGTATGTTAATTATATATTAAAAACTCTCAACATCTAGTATTATATCTTTATATATATATATATATATATATATATATATATATATATATATATATATATATATATATATATATATATATATATTAGAAATAGTCAAAGAAGTTAGCGATCATTCATCTGACTTAATTATTCCATTTCAATTTTTAGAAACAAAGTATTAAGCAAAAAATAGAGTTTGAAACAAAATTTTTATATATATAATTATTTATTTCATAACACGCGAAACTCTTTCAAAGACAGATACATATTTTCTAAAAAAAAGTTTCATATTTAAAATATTAACTTTAAATTTGCGTGAGGCAGAGGAAATTTATTGTATTTCTTTTATCAGTTGCGTTATCCAACACCTTAATTATTTTTAACAAAATGAATTAGCTATTTAATATTAAACTTATTCAGTAATTATAGAAACAAATCTCCTTTGAGACAAATACTCCTTTGATATATATGTTGTTAAATTTGCTGTGTTATTCTATATCTAATATTAATTTATTAGATTATTTTGGAAAATACATTGTGCTATGCTTTGCTAAACTTATATAGAAAATGCATCTGTTATGATGAAAAACTTGATGGATCATTTGAATGGTAAACCAAAAAATGATGTTTACTCATCTTTTTATTTATTGTGAGCTTCTTTCTAATTACTATTTGGTAATGAATGAATCAAAACAAATAGAGATGCAAATAAGGGTTGGTGATGAAAATACTAACATATTCAAAAAATAATGCTGAAGAAAACTGTTTTGTTGTTTCTAATCCTTGACGGTATATCTCAACGGAACCATATCTCCATAAAGACAAGAATTTCTAAAAAATCTGAAATCTGGTGCAATGGTATTTGGAAAGGAGCAGATTCAATCGATCATAGAACCAAAAGGTCCAAGATATATGTCAGTAAAATGTATTACCTGACAAACGCAAATTTTAAAAATAATATTTAAAATACTCAATACTTTATTATTGAAATAATTAATTGATGAATTTGAGTCAAAGGAAAATTCATTCGTGATACATCTGCTGGCTGCCATTTGCTCTGGTTAAGTACTTCAAGTCAATATATAAAATGAGTGCCTGTTAAATACTGTTCAATAAGAAGTATGATTATTATCTTTTACAGTCAAGATAAAATAAATATAGGATGAAACTGACGAGTCTATTTCCTTAAATGGGCTCTTAAGAAAACTTAGTGCCACGTAACTGATAATTTAAATTTTAAATTATACGAAATCTATTTAATCTAAGCAAAATATTTTAAATTCAACAAAAAGTATGTATAACTACTTAGAAACAAAAATGGTTCAAACGTTTCTTCAAAATTTATAAATATTTCTAATCATTATTGCAAGATTCTTAGACTATTATTTAGAAATATCCTTTCTACAACTTAATTATAAAATAAGTATTATGAATTAACTTAATCACGAACAAAATAAAAATCGGATGAAATGTACAAACTTAGGAAATATGAAAATACCCTGGAAAAAATGTACTATAAGGATATGAACACAGTTTAAAGTAACAATTTTAGTTAGAAATTTAACAGATTGTTAGATTATAGTTATTTATTTTTTACGCTAAACGCTTAATAATACGTAATTAATATGAGAATAAAAATGTGAGATCATTTCTGAAATAGAAAATAATTTTTATGTGCAGGACAAATAATGTTTTTACATCTCTTATAAATTTACGAAAATTCTTTAAGAAATTAAGAAAGAAAATAAATTAAGAAAAGGAGATTAACAATGCCCAAATATTTATAACATTATCTAAATCAATATTAAAACAATATTATCGCATATATTTTCTAAAAATACAGTTGGATTCCTCATTGTAGATATTTTTCTCGCTATGTCTGACAAAATAGTTTTGTGAATTTTACTAAAAAAAATTGCAAAGAATTTCAGTACACAAATTTTAAATTTGAATTTTTTTTATTTTATCCTAATGCTTATTTAATAACTCTCAATTATAAATGATATTCGAAGATGCAATTTTTCTTGTTATTGTCAAATAGTTTTCCTATAAAGGATTAAATTTTTAGGGATGAATATTACAATCATATTGCATTTTACTGTCTAAATGAAAATAAAATTGAAATTAAAATTTATCGGACGCAAGGAGAAATAAAATTTGTTAGGATAAACAAGAAAGATAATTATTTTTGAAATTTTTATCAAACATAATGAATTAAAAAATAAAAGATTTTCCTTTTTCTTAAACACAATAAGTAAAAAAACGTAAAAGTATTATACTATATGAAAAAGTATATTTTAATGGAAATTTAATGTTTTCAGTTTAATAATTGAAACTCTATTAAAAAGGGTTTGGGAAATATTTTTTCATGGTTTTAAATTTTAGAATCAATAAAAAATTAGTTTTATTATAGATTGCATAGGTATAAGAATGATATAACATTCCACCAACATTTATGTTATTTTGGTTAAACATATTTTACTTTTGAATCCTTAATTTAAAAAAAAAATATTATTAAAATGCTGGGAAATGGAAGGTAACATAGTAGAATATTTTCTAAAGTTTATTCTAGAATATTTATACATTCTCTTTAGTTTCATTTCTTATAAATACATAAGCATTTTGACAATATTTCATGTATAATTCCGGAGACAATAGCATAAATCTTTTCAGTTAAATACAGTTAAATTTATACTGCATTTAAAGAATTTACATGGCATAAGGGTATTTTAAACTTCATGAATAAGTTTGTAACACATGTGCTATATTTTTTATGTACTTTCTATAATAACTATTTTTATGGATAATTGCAGAATATTTTAAATAATTGATTGAAAAATGCTTTTTTTATATATAAAAAATTTTTAAACAAATTAAATATCTGTTCAAAGACATTTTTATAAAATTTTATAGACCACAAAATTGTAAAACATAAGAGGCAATCAAAAAACTACTTGAGATTTATGCTGCATTCTGATGCACTTAGTATTTTCATTCCAAATAAAAATATACTTTTGATTTAAGCAATATTTTGCTGAACCTAAAGAAGAATCGGGAATCTTTTCTTGATAATTTATTTTAATGCCAGTCTTAATGATAAAATTCAAGTTGGTCAGAGAACTATCTAAATTGTTTTATAATTGGTGATGTTCAAATACATATGAAATATTACGCAATTAATCTAAAAAAATTTTATTGAACTATAGATATAGAAATTATGAAAGTACGCTTTTAATTAATCTTCATTTATGAATACAGCGATGTAAAAAGATCTTAATACAATGAGAAATATACGTTAAATTTTTATTTGCATAAAAATGTCCCTTTAACTGAAATTTTGCTATTCAATTCATTGAAAAATACACTAATCATTGCATCATCATCATTAAAGAAAACGAAATACTTAGGAAATACATAAATACTTGTTCTTTTCTTAAATCAGAATTTTGAAAAAAAAGACATTAATTAAAAATTAAAAAATTTCGTTTTTAAAACTATAATAAAATTTTTAATTAGGTTTTGTTTGATATATACTTCCTGATAAATCAGCTTTATTTATATAAATTTTTTCATAAATAACTTTTTGTGAAAGAGAAATATTTTATTTACAATTCAAAACATAAACTAATATATGAATGCAGGAATAATTCTTGAAATAAAATTTCTTTACTTAGATTTACTGATTAACCACATTTCAACGGGAAGATGTATTGCATTAGTATGCTTACATCGGTCTGTGTGCACATTTCATACTCGCTGAGGAATCTTTTTTTTCTGTATATTTCTATTCAAACATTATCAATGACTAATTAATGAACATTCTAGAAATATTCCCTTCAATTTTGAAGAACATGGTAATATTTCATTTCCCACCTTTTTTCGCAAATAGCAATTTATGTAACATAAATAATTAAGTAATGTTTATATAATCAAAACTAATTTCTAAGCAATACAGTTATTTTCTATTTGAAAGTGTTTCTTACCAGATACAAATCAGATAGTATGAAGCCTCCAATTTTATTTCGAGTATCAAAAGTTAAGTTATTTGTTTTACGACTTATTATTGTTCTAAGAACCATTTATAAACTAAATAAAAATGTAACTGTAAACTATTAGCCAGGTTTTTAAGGAATTTCACTCTAATAATCTTTCCTTGTACACGTGTCTCGTTATGTAAAATTTAAATCTTTAATTTAGATGCATAAATTTTAGCCTAGAATTCTAGATATGATTCTGATGTTATATAAGACATTCGAACATCCAAAGAAAAATTTTAAATTTGATGCTGAATACAATATCAAAATTAAATCTATAACTAAACGATGAATGCAAAATATGGTATGTAAAACATAATTTATTGCCTGAATATGTAATCATAAATTTGTCTTTTAAATTATATAATTACAATTTTGTAACAAATAGTACAAAAATGTATTGCTAAAGTATTTATATATCGAAACAGAACATGTAATTTTTTCTTTTCTTTTAAGTTTTATTATATATGTAGCAATACGCGTTTCTTTACTATCGGTTACCCTCTCAGAGAAAGAATTTTGAAAAATCTAAATAATATGAATGAAACGTTCCCAACCATTGCAGAAATATTATTTTCTTTATACAATAAAAAGATAGGCGTCAAGTATGTTTAAATTAAAGTGGATTAGTATAAGTATTATTTTCAATATATCACATAATAAATTTTAAAAAAAATTACTGCGATAAATTTGAAAATTAATTCATAAAATTTATAAAGAAGTAAAATATGATTTAACTTAGATTTTCATTTATTATTACTTATTTATAAAAATACTTATGTCAATAACTCCTTAATTGATAATAAAATTCCAATGAAAGTATAAAAAATTCCTCTTAAAATTAATGTTTAGTTTAAATCCAGATTCAATATAATTCTATCACTTTTACTTGATGATGTTTTTCTTGCAAAAGCATTCCAAATTTATTCTCATTAATATAGCTATATGATTCTCCTCATATCATAATTAGCATAGTCCTTATAAAAATTGTCTATATAATATTATTCCATATTGTTTTTTATTATATTATACTTAGAGAGAAAAACTGATTAAATTTAAAATAATTGTATTAATAAATACTGCAACAGTTTACTCCTATTACTTAATTTTGAGTCTGACTAAATGCTAGCCATTTAAAAGAATATTTGATGAAGGAAACTAATTTAACTGAATCTCTTTATATAAATATGTTTTTAATATTTTTAATTATATATAAAATGTTTTGTCCCTTAGGCAGAGAAGAGCCTTAGGGAAAATATTGCATTGGAAAAAATACGGAAAAAGAGCTGATGCGAATGAATAATTTATATATATATATATAAAATTCTTTCAGTTAATAAATTCACATCAAAATTCCCAGAAGTCTCAAAAATTTCTCTGCCGTGGAATCTCATTCAAATTACACTCTTGTTCACTTTTCAGCTCGGCTCACGTTTACATTGAAGAATATGGAAGTTACATTCGCCAATTTTTTTTTTCTTTTCCACATTTTTAAGTTTTTTTCTGCAAATGATTCATGCAGAAGTATGAAATTCCTTGAATGGTCCATCAAATACAGAATACTAAGCAGAATTTATTACGAATTCACAGAACATTATTCTGAATCAATTCAAGCAATTTGTAACACAATTCAAAGTATTAAACATATACTTTTATTTTACTTTATTAAAAAAATTTTTAGGTATACACTTGATTGTGTACTCCAATTGTAATTCTTTTAATTTGCAGTTCGTGAAAAGCCATTTTTACATATTCATAAACACTAATTTTTTTCGTTTAAGCTCTTTATTCGTATTATATAAATAACGTATATTTTATATTATGTAAATAACATTTTCTTTAGTTGCTATTATATTTTCATTTGTTGATATATGTTTTCATTTGTCTTAAAGTGAATTAATTCACGTTTCGTTTATTCAGCTATTTATAACAACCTGAGCCATAACTTCATTCATTTTTAACGTCATTTTTACAATAAAGAAGAATTTTCTATGTTTTGTCTTTTGAATAAAATTCCTTTGAAACTTTAGGATATTTTATTTTGAATATTTCCTGCTACAACGTTTTTCTTTTTTTTTTTTTTTTAAAAAAAAAAACGCAAAGATTTGATGTGTATTAACTTTCTTGGAATTTTTATATTCCATGTAAATTTTTAGGAGTATATTTTCATAGCATGTATATTTCTTAGTAAATTTTTATGAAAATTTAGGACTATTTTAATGAGTAGAGTGTATATGTTATGTATATATAAGTTATGAAATAAAAAAAGGAATTTTATTATTTTGAAAAAATACCAACATTAAATATTTTTCATTTTTTAATTTAAATATTTATAAAAGTACGCACAACATTTAAAATATTTATCCAGTGGATATACATTTGCATATTTAAAATTTAAATCTAATAGATTTAAATTTTAAAACTATTAATATTTTTACTTCTATGATTTTATTATTTTATTTTACTGGATTTCTCATCTATTAACACAAAATTTTTCTCATATTTTTATTTTAGAATTTTATTAAAAGAATGTTAGCATTAAATTCAAGATTTCAAACAGAAGGATATTCACAATTCAAACAGAAGGAAACGCAAAATTTAAACAGAAAAACACATTTTGTTATCTTTGAAGATATTTAAATGAAAATATGTCTCAGATATTCATTACTTATTTTCTTATAACATTTCTTGAATATTTTTAACTTAGATATTCCAATATATTTTATACAGTGACACAATTGAACTTAATTTATTTTTAATCCTTTAGCAAATTTTATGTCTACAAATTTTTTTATTCTTTTCACAAATGATTAAATTTTTAAATTATTTTCAAGACATAATGTGAGTATTATAGAAAAACGAAAATAGTTTCATTCATAAGTTAATGAATTTGTTAACAGAAAGAATTGTCTTCTTTCTGTTAACAAATTCACTAATAAGTTTATAAATTCTCATGTATTTAAAATATTATTTTTCTCAATGCATTTAAAAGTTATTTTCCTTTGAAAAATTCTCCGAAAATATAATTTAAATTGATTAATATTTTCTAATACTTCCATCCTTTATGTCTTTCATTCGATACACTTAATAAGAAAATACTAATACTAACTTTTTTTAATATTTCAATGTTAGGCGTAATTAGAAACTATTTATGCATCTTTTTTAAAAATTAATAATCGGTTAGTAAATATTGAGATCATAATTGCATGCAGAGAAAGCAGATCGAGTTCTTCGAACCAGTTACCAAAAATAGAATTATTTTTCGAAACGCTTTTAAAAAACCATTTCTTACAAGTTTATCAATTTTCTACTTTTCACCTTCATAACTTTCGTATTTAGAGAAAAAACTTTCGGGTTGTTGGTTTTCCTTATGCATATCCGGAATTATTTAAACATTAATTGAAATATTTTTTCTAGTTGTTCAAGACAGATTTGAACAAATTGTATTCATGGACTTGCCAGCCACTTCATATGTTGATACCTTGCAAATTTTATGACCATTTTTGGTTAAAGAAATAATACAATATACATCTTCTTAAAAAAAAGGCACAGACCCTTTATTTTTCTCACATTACCAGTACATTTCCATGAATGATATTCTTCATAAATAAATGATTTTTATTAATGAAGTAATTTAAAGTGCTTGAGTAGGAGATTCTATTCCATTTTTATATTAACATACAAACCTTTTATACTATTATATATACTAAAATTGGCTTGACTACAGAATACTGTTTACAATTAATTTCTTAAAGAATTAATTCACCCAAGAATGTAATTACGAGTACATTCTGAACCAATAGGGTAACCTCAACTGCAAAATTCTGATAATATATTGTGAATTTTAAATTTAATTTTATTTATGATTAATTATTAATTTCGGTATATCATTCCTGTTGTGTAAAAGTGCAGGAAATAAAAATAATGCACTATAGTTTACTCAATAGCTTTAATTCTAACTGCATAATTCCACAGAAATAATCATATATCCTCATGAAAACAATTCATTGTTTTTACTTTTTAGATGATTTAAACTGTGATTATTGATGCTAGAAATCAATTCATAGAAACAAAAATAAGCATAATTTATAGAAATTATATGCTACTTAGACTTATTGTCCATCAAGTATATATGAATAAAAATTTCACATATTTTTTTATTTGATATTGAATACCAAAATATCTAAGAACAATATCATGATATTATCATATCTTTCTGCTACTTTCTTAATTAAGTATCAAATATGCCTTAATGGGAGCTTATTCAAACAATAATATATTATGAGCCGGAATTATTATTAACAACATAATTTTTTTTTTTCTGTTATAGACTTTGATTATGAGTACTCATTCATGTACCACAGAAAATGAGTGAAAGAATGTTTTTTAGTTATTTACCACTGGACATCATTACTTTGAAAACGAAAAAGACATGTTTCTTGTCAATTTTCTCAAAAAATTAATTTTAGATATATAATACATGTATTCACAAAGAGTTCTATGTGTAATGAATTTGAAATATATTACACATAAAAATATTGCAAATAAATAAAGGCAAAAATATAAATAAATTACCAACAGTAAAATTTTGCTTAGGTATGTCATTTTTGAAACTCATTTTTTCACACACACACGCAAGTACTTTTATAAATTAATATACAAAATCTAAACAATAAATTTTTTTATTTGAAACTTCTACTAAATAAATACAATAGAAAAATGCGTGAATATGATTAAGTCAGATGCTTACAGTAAAATTTTAAAATTTATTTTTAATTGATACCTTAAATTCTGAAGAGCTATTTGTTTCTTAATTAATTCAATTTTCTATTTAAAAAATCATTTTAATATATTGTAGGTGTGTTAAAATAAGTATACAGAAATTATTTTTATAGATAAAATACAAAAAAGTGTTGCAGTTAAAAAAAAAAATAGTCTTTATTTACTTAAGTTCATTTTGCATTAAACATATTCTTTTGGAAGACACATATTTTGTTTTCCATAAGCATCAGTTGATTTTTGAATGCAGGTAATGAATGTGAGTTCTTCTTTTTGAAACGTTTAACATTAATGGAGTCGACTGACTAAATGTTTTGCCTGTAGCGATATCTTATGGAATTTCCTGAATAGTTGAAGTTTCCATTTTTCTTTTATGAGTTCAGCAAATAATAATTGTGCAACATTTTATCCTGAATTTGTTAAAAAAAATGTATTTTTAACATCTGTTTAAAGTTCACGCATATATATTAACAATTTTTCAATTTCATTTCTACATATGAGTATTCTGTTCAAATCTTGGCTTACCGAAGATAGATGAACTATTCTTAACTTTATATTTTGGAAAAGTATTAAATATACCTCTATTTTTATTTTTAGTTATTTATTTTGATGTTTCTTTAAATGCTTACACAGTTATCTGCGGAATTTCTTCTTTTATGTCTACTATTAATCTAAACTTTCAGTATTCACGGCCTTTTTTTAATCATACATTTCAATGCCTAAACCTACACTATGAGCTCAATTTTAAACATTACAAATTACCAAGAATATGGAAATTAATTGACATTTAGCAACAACAGATCTTAGCATTGTAAAACAAGGATCCAGTATATTTTTTATTTCTATGGTAGGACACAGTGAATTCTAGCAGTTTCACGAGAAGTTTTTGTCTTGAACATTCTAATATGTCGACAATATACCATCTCCAGTACGGAAAGATGTGAGCAATTGTTTTCACTTACGGAGGAGGTAAGCATTCAATAACGCCTGTTTCAATTCTAGCCAGTCTCATTGGAGACGATCAATCAATCACTGTAGAATCTATTTTCAAATATGTATGTCATAAATGTTTTCATAATAATTCCGATTCCCTGTATTAAATATTCATGGCAACGTATTTATGCAGAATTAAGGATAAAATTTTAAACGGTGGTAAGCGAACATTAAGTGATAGTCTAGCATCAAAAAATATACAAATGATCGTGTCTCCTAAAATACAAACAAGATAACATACTCAGGAATATTTAAATTTTGGATTTCCCACCATTGAAGTAAATAAAGAAAAAAGGTCACTCTGCATCATTTTCTCGAAAAATGTTGGTATCAGACTACATAAAACGTAATAAACTTAAAAGGCATTTGGAGACGCTTTATATGAGTACATTAACGAACCCTGAGAAATCTCTAAATAAAAATATAAATCATACAAAAAAATAAAATATATTTATTTAAGAAAACTTTATCTAGGAATGAGTTTATTGCATCTTATATATTTTAATATAGAATAACACACAAGATGTAAAAAGCCTGATACCTTTTAGTAATTGAGACTGTAGAAGCTATGATTGGATACAATTTTGCAAAACAATAGCAGTTTATACGCCTTTCAAATAATTCTATTACCTATGGATCTGATGATACATTTGAAAATGCTATGTCAACTTCTCTCAAAGCTGAGTGAAAAATTATTTTCAATACAACTTGATGAAGCAACAGATAGAAATAAAAATGCTTATTTCATTTCCTGTGTTCCATTTTGTAATGAAATCAGTAATAGCAGAACCACTTTTCTGCAAATTGATATTTAAATTTTAAAAATCGTGTTTAATAAAATATCCCATAACAATAAATAAATAAATATTTTTTAATAGTTAGAAAATAAAAAAAGTCTTAAAAATTATTAAATTTTTTACAAAATAAAGTTGCTTTATTAATGCTTCTTTAATTTTGAAATAACTTTCCTGTGTATACCTCGTATGAAACGAAATGGATTCTTTAACAAGTTCCCTACTTTATAGGAATTATTTTCACAGGGAATAGCATGGAGAACTTTTCTACTTACCTGTTCAAAAAGGAAAATTAACCAAAATATTTCATATGAATTTTCTAATGTACAATTTTCGGTTTTCTTGATGAAGCGAATCGACTCTCAATATTTTTCAACAGGACAAAATTAGCAAATTAAATAAACTCGAATTAATCGCTTAAATTTAAGATTAAAAAATTTTCCCTTATTTTGGTATTCAGATTTTTTTTAAATAGATTGTATTAATTTGAATTAATTAGGCATGTCTTAAAATATAACTGTAAAAATTAAATATTTTTTGTCATTAAAATTTTTAAAAAAGGCATTTAATAAATATACAGCACACAAGTCTTTTCTATGTGGCGCCATCTATTGATGAAATGAAAAACTCAAAGATTATAAATAATACCCTATTAATAGAATTGGGCTTAAATTTAAAAAATACATACTTACCATTGGATAAAAATTTTTCAACTTGGTTTTAGAATTTTAATTTTACATTTTTAACTATGCACAATTTTAAATAAATCGTTCATTGAAAGAATTGAAAGAATGACAGCATGATTCTAATTTTTATCGTAAACGTCTGTAATAGTTAACAATTTTTAGCTAATGGGAATTTAAATGATGAAATTTATCTAAGTTAAATTGAAAATTTATACAAGAATTTATTAGCAAAACTCAAAGAATTTCGTAAAGAGACTCAGGATTTATTTTCTTTTAACCATTGATGCGAAATATATTTTTTATCAATAGTGTCAGTTTCAGTGATTCTATTATTGTTATATGATATTTAAATTTTGCAAATAACAGTAAGCGGTTTGTTCAAAGCTACATTTTGTCTAGTAGTGCCATTTATATGACTAATCAAGACTACATAGAATTTAAGTTCTGACTTTGATTTGAAGGGCTTCATTAAAAATACAAATGCAAATAAGTACAGTCTTCTTTTTCTTGCAACATGAAATTTAATTTATGTGATCAGTAATATATCGCTTAAATGATGTAAATATAAAATGCTAAATATAATTGAATAAATTTGTAAAACAATATGTTCAAAACAAAAACTTTAAGATTTTAGATTTTAAAATAACATTTCTTGGATCAGTACAACACATTGAATTGTTATTACTGTAAAGTAAAACTTTTATAAACCTTAAAAGATTTAAATGTTTGAATACTTTTTTAATTTCCTCCTGGAAATTTGCAAATTATGTGCACATTCATTATTAATATTATTTTTTTATGAAAAGACTCACACACACACTATGTAAAGATTTCTTTCAGTGTAAAGAATCCTTCCACATTTTATAAACATAAAATAGTTAAAATTACATAAAACTAGCACTTTGATGTTTTTACAATTGACAGTCAAATTGAAAAAAAAATGTCTTTAGTTTGAATAACAATTTCAACAAAACTCACATACCTCTTTTAGTTGTATTTTTCAAATCATAGTAGAACTTCACCATTGTTATGAAATATGCACACGTGTGTGTGTATATATATATATATATATATATATATATATATATATATATATATATATATATATATATATATATATATATATATATATATATATATATATATATATATATATATATATATATAAAGTAATAAATACAATGCTGAAAATACAATATAATAAAATGGGAACTGCAGCTAAAGAAAAATTTGCCAATATAAATAAAATAAAACATGAAAATTATTGAAATCAGAAATATAAAACTGAGAAAATACTAAAATATACAATGCAAATGACAAGAAGAAGGCATAGGGACCATGTCTTCTTAAAGAAGAAGATGGCCAGCTATGCAAAATGAACACTTTTCTGACATGCTCGAAGGACAAATGTCTAAATATCTTCGAGCAATTTCCCGGAAGAACGTTCGTATTAAAAGAAAAAAAAATTAGAGAATAGCTATATATATCTATATATATATACGTAGAAAAGTAAAATTACTCACAATAGATTACTCACAATAGATTAAACATACGTACAGTAGAAAAATACATAATACCAAGGTCAGTAATCAGATTAATGGTTTATTTTGTTTGTCTCTCAATGGTCATTTTTGCACACGAGGACTAATTAGACGGGGGGATCTATGGTTTAAAATAGATTTTGAACCTCTACAAACGTCTATGCCTAAGATGGGATTCGAACCTTCGATCCGTTAAACCGAAGGCAAGAGCGCTAACCATTCGTCTGCCAGTTCGGCTCAATCAGAATGAATTTATAAATGATAAACAGTAGGAGAGTTACCAAAAGTAAATTTTAAATTAGAATAAAGAAATATTGCCAAGAATAATTAAATTCAAAAAGTTAAAGTGGTTTTGAAGCATGTAAATTTGAAATTTAAATGTGTTAAAGAGGATTTAAACTTAAGTTATGTATAAAATAAAGTGTATGAATTTAGGTGTTTTCAGGATTCTTGTAAGAACTTCAATGCTTGGGTGTCCTTCTGTAGTTATAAAAACTACGCATTACTTCAATCTTACAAGCGATTCCCTACTTCCTGCATATTTTAAAATTAAGTGAATTGGATTATTATTATTTTTAGGTGAACTATTAGGCGTTTAATTTGATTTTTAGTAGATTCATAATTGTTACGGATATTATATATGCGATTAAGTTAATTAATTATAACGTTTCTGTATATTTTTAAAGAAATATTTGAGTTCCAGTAAATTAACTTATTAACATGAAAATTAAATTGATTTGTTTTGTCGAAGACATCATTACATGTAGTAGAATTATCAATAGTGATAAATAAATCCAAAAATTCTGTTTTAGTATCAAATAAATTAATTTTAATTAGAGAAAGTTCTTCAGGGTAAAAAGTTTAAGAAATATCTTCAAATTTGAAATTGAAATTTGAAGATATTTCTTAAACTTTTTACCCTGAAGAACTTTCTCCAAATCAGAATGAACCTGAAGAACTTTCTTCAAATTGAATATCTTCAAATTTGAATAATGAAAACATCTATGCATCTGAAAGCAAAAGGATATTGATAAAATAAGTTCTTTTTGTTCATAATAATGTAGAAATAAATTTGCTAGTGTGCTAGAAAATTTGGATCCCTATGTAATTCCACAATTTTAATAAAAATATTTTCACCGTTAAATATAAAATAATTATAAATGCACATTTTAACTAAATTGTTCCAGTAATCAAAATTAATAATTAATAAGTTTCTATAGTTCTGATAACAAAGTTGTAATACATCGTTTAATTTATCAATGGGAATAACTGTAAAAAAGGTCTTTAAACTCAAAAGAATTAACACAATAAATACAATTTTTGATAAAAAAAAATCCAAAATAGGTTTATTGTTATTAATGATCCAAGTGGCGTCTGATTTAACAATATTGTCTAATATAATATAAAGAAATTTAGCAAAATGATTACACGTTTATTCATGTATGATTTAGTACCACAGGTGATAAATCTAAACTTTATAAGATTTTTGTGAAATTTAGGAATGACAGTTAAATAAGGAAATTCTAACTTATTGTTAATATTTAAAAGTTTATAAAACCTAAGGATTTTTTATTAATGTTATTAACTGTGGAGTTTAAAGATTTATATGTCCTGGAATTTAATGTCTCATTATCAATTAAATCTAAATAAGAATAATTTTTTTTTCAATCTGGAAGTTTAAACTTTTTAATAAAATTAAAGAATTTATTTTTGTTAATAATTTAACATTTCCTGGTATTAAGGTTGGTCCATTAAAGCCAGCCATTAATAATCTAAAGGTAACTTCATCATTACGTCAGTAGATGACTATGTTAATTATAAAACTATGTAAACTCTCACTAAGACTACTTATATTCCAAAATTCAATGAATTCACATATTCTTCCTATTATTGTGAATGCAATGCTTTAATCAACTGAACCCAAAAGTTCACATTTGAATCATCATTACAAAACTTAAAAATTAATATTAATAATCCTTAGGAAATATGGTTGAATCTGTTATGAACCACTGTCTGTGTATTGACAGCGCATAAGTAAATAATTTGTTATTTATGAGAAATCTTCCTGGTATCTTTATCTCTATTACAATCTGAAGTGAAAATTCAAGGAATAGATATTCATTTAATTATAATTTTTTTTCATAAAATAGAAACTCTCTGTTTTTTTAATTTGAAGTTTTATTGAAAAATGCTCTAATTTTTATTTATTTATTTTTTACTTTTTTTTTCTTTTTACTTTAAAGTAAAATGCACATTTAATTAATTTTACATTATTTATTGTAATTATATACTAGAGGTTAATAAAATTTGTTCAGGCATTTGAAGATTCGTTTCAATCATCAAAATTCTGTGTCTGCTTAAATATGTACTTGTATATTCGTATAATGTACAATATAACTGGAACATCCGAGTTGAAGTACCCAAATGCAATTGTCTATGAAAATCTGAAAAAAAGGAAATCGTATAAAAATATTTATTATTCTTTATTCGAAATGTATGTATGTTGAAAATTAATCTGTGTGGCATCACATTATGAAACAATTATTTTTTATATACTTATTCATTCAATGATCAAATAATGGAAATAATTTCCTTACCTCATATAGGCAGAAAACAAACTATATATTAAAGATTCGTATACGTTTAAGAAGATTGAACAGTTTTTCTTATACTTTTCCAAATTTGAAGTCACTTTTTTTCCTATACATCTGATGGGAAATGAAAGAAAAATTCCTACCAAGTCCCTCACTTTATTAAAATTAACTTCACTGGAAACTGAATTAAGTTTTTTTTTTTTTTTTTGATAGATCTGTTCAAAAAAGATAAGTAGACCCTATAATTCTACAGGATTTTCTCGTATTAAAATCGTACGCTCGACTTCTTACTCAATTTCATAAAGGAGAAATAGAATTTCATATTTTCTAGAAAACACATAATAAACAATTAAATAAACTCAAAATGATCGCCTAAATTTGATTTATTAATTTTCTTTATAGTTGATTTTTTAAAATATATTTGGTTTAAACATAGGAATCTTAAAATATAACAATGAAGGTTTCTCTTTTTTTTTTTTTTTTTTTTTTGTGGTTAAAATTTTAAGTCATCTATGTAACATGGCGCCATCTACTCATTGATAAATTAAAAAATTCAAATATTACAGTGTTTTAAAATATTATATTGAAATTGAGTTTAAATTTCAGAAAATTAAGCATCATTTTTTAATTATTTTAAATATTTAGTAATGTATTTTAAATTGTATAAAATTTAACGGTATTAAACAATAGACGATTTTAAAGAGAATGTTTCAAACAGTGAAAAAATCAAATAATTCTTATATTTATGAATAAATGTTTTAATATTTCACATTTTTTGTGAATCAAATGAATTTGAAAAGTATTCTTCATACTTGATAAAAATTGAAAAATTCGTTAGTTCTTAAATATAGTTGATTCTTGAGACAAGAATATTGCTTACGAGAATTCGAAAATTTCATAAAATGGTCTCAAGATTTTTTTTTTTTTTTTAACTATAACTGTAAAGAATATTTTATCAACGGTGGTAGCATCATTCCTATTTTAATTTTTACTGTTTCAAATGAGTCATAATTTTTTTAAACTGATTAAAATAAAGTTTCGATTTCATTTCACTTAGCACTGCATCTATTTCAAATCTTTAATGATTTTGATGAAGGACTATGAATTTTATTACGACATTACGAGTTTAAAATTGTCTGTTAAAAAGTGTCATTTTTTTACAGACTAGTATAAAATACAGCCAATGAACGGTTAGATTATATTATTATTCTGTTGTCTATTTTGCGCATTTTTTAAAAAAAATGTTCTAACAAATAATTTTCTTTTATATTTACCATTGTAAATGAAATATATTCTATTCATATCAACAGATGGCAGCATCAACTAATAATTAGTTGTATAATAATAATTTTTTCAGAACTTCAAAATTTAAAATCGATTCGAAAGCAGTGGAATAATTTATGTACATAAAATTGCATATTAATAATTTTCTTTTTCATAAATATATGTTGTTACCTTGAAATTGAAAAATATAATATGAAATATAACTTGAAAAATATATTTCACTGTAATTAATAAACCATTCCAGCCTAAAAAATATTCTTTTTCAAAATGTAAAACAGAAAAAATTCTTCAATTTCCGTTGCAGAAATCCATTTTTCGAATAAAATTCAGTATTTTTTGTAAATAATAACTAAGTATACAACACACTGACTCTTTCTAATAATAAATATATCTTAATTTGTATTTTATTTATAAGATTAATTTAAAATTAGTTTAAGAAATAATTATATGGGAAAAAAATAATAAATGCTTAAGAATATAGATAATTGTTGTTCTTTTTAATCACTTTATCTCATAATTAATTAAAAGTTATTTATTTATTAATTTACGTAAAGTATTATGTATTTATTTTATTTTATAGGGAGTAAAATGCATAACGTGCAGTTTTTAAAACTCATTTTACAGAAGATGAACCGAAAAACAGCTTCTTTTAAAAATGAATAATTTCAAATGTATCTCAAAAATTTTAATTTTTGAAACGGTTTATGCATGTTAAATCGAACAACCCACCATAATACTTTACTACTTATTTGAAAGCAGGTTGTTAATTTATGGTTTCAAATGCATTATGTAATTATCAACCATTGTCTACTCGATAATTAAATAGAACGTGAACATTACTCCATTGTACAACTCTTATAAAAAGATAAATGTAAGACTTTATAATAGAGAATATTGACTACACGAGAATAGTATGCATTTAAGTGTAATAGAGAACATAGAATTTTCGCATTTAAAACTTATAAAGGAAAACGATAAATCCTATTTATAAAACTCGATAAGTAGTATATGTTCAGCTTCTCACATTAAGAGAGTAAACATAAATTATAACTTTATACCACTTTCTTGGTAAATTTAACAATACGATTATTGTTTGTTGAATAATGCTTAATTGAGAATACTCAAATATTAACATAAATAAATATAAGTAATTTATTTATGTAAATATTCTCAATTAAAGAACTACACAATGAGAAGTATTATTTATTCCTAAATAAGGAAATTTGTGGAGAATAATATTAATATTCATCAAACAAATTCCTAGCAATATTAGGTAGATATTCTGAGCCACCGCATTTTCTCAGTGGAAAAGTTTGATCTAATAACTATTATATATGTATATATAGAGAGAAATACTTAATTTCATATAAAACCTTTAAATTTATTAAGAAAGATTTAGATTCAAATATTCCATTTTATTATTTATATAACTTACAAGTAAATAAATAACCTTATCCCACATTAAGATTGCATTTCTGTAAGCAATTTGCAAAATTTTCCATATATATATATATATATATATATATATACTATATAAGTTCTATATATATATATATATATATATATATATATATATATATATATATATATATATATATATATATATATATATATATATATATATATATATGCATATACTATATAAGTTCCCTGTTTGGAAATTTTGTTATAATTTACTGTAGCGCGCGCGCGCAAATACTAATTATATTTTATATAAATATTATAAATTATAATATTATATCCAAATGCCTATTTGTGATAAAATATTTTCAATTAAATGCAATAATGTATTATTTCTGTTTGAATATATACTTAAACATGAGTGTGTGTTGTGTATATGTGTGGATATAAACATATTATTTAAATATATATGTTTATATTCATTTAATTATGTTACTCAAACAGAATATTATTGAAATAGATATATTTAACTTTGTGAATCATCGTCAATAATAAAACAATAATACTATGTTTTTTTTATTATTCTTTTGTCCGTATTGTTGGATGTTCTTGCAGTTTTGCGAGAAATTTTGATTTCAACATAATGCTGTCTTCACCATTCCCAGATGTGAGCAATTGTGTACTAATAAGGAGAACAAAGTTTGATAACGACAGTTTCTTACTCCAGACGCACCAGTCTTATTCCAGTAGACCTTTTTACTGCTTTCGAATCTGTCGTGAGTATGTATATGTTACATTTCTGTATTAATTGCAATTCAAAGTATTAAATATTAACGACATCAAATTTATGCATACACTTAGATAATTTTTAAGCGGGTATAAATGAGCATTAAACGATTATCAAACAGTTACACAGACATTCGTGATTCCGATAATAAAATCAAGAAAATATTCTGAAGAATACTTGAATTTCGGTTTTACTAGAACTGGAATAAATGAAGTAGAAAGGCTCCTGTATATCATTTGTTCAAAAATATTAACAGCATACAGCCCAAAACCTCAAAAGTTAATTATGTATTTCGAAACGTTTCATAGTGAGTGATTAAACAAACCCTGATAAGTTATTTTAATTAAAATTGAAATCATATGGAAAGCGAAAATTATATTTTTGAAAGAACTTCTGTGAATGAAAATGCTTTTATTGCCTCTTACAAAATTTCGTATAAAATAGCCCGATGTATAAAGCCTTGCACTCATTGAAGAAGATTTTATTTAGATCTCAGCAATTGAGTCAATTATTTTCTCCAGACTATTTTTGAAAATGATTTTACAAAAAAATTGCAGTCCATACCTCTTTCAAATGATACTATTGCTCGTCAAATTAGTGACATAGTAGAAGATGTACAGTGTCAGGTTTTCTTCAAGTTGCGTGACAATTTATATTCAATACATCTTGATGAGGCAATAAATAATAATAAAGATGCTCATTTCATTCCATATATTCAATTTCTTGATGATATATCAGTCGTAGAACTACATTTCTGCAAATCAATAGGACGTAAAGCATCAACACTCGCGTTATTCGCTATCTTAAATATTTTTGAACAAGGCTCACATGGAATAGAAGAGTTGCGTCGGAATATACACCGATGGCGTTCGTTCATTGTAAGGAAATTTCCAAAGTATACAAGCTCTTGGAAAATAAAAATCATGACAATGCTTCAAGATACAGTGCTTGATTCACAGAGAAGCTCTGGTTTCAAAAGAAATGAGTCCTGTTCAGAATTTTGTGTTAAATACTGCTGTAACCGTTGTAAATTATATAAAAATGAGATTTTGAAAATCAAAAATCTTTTCAGATTTTGTGAAGACATGTTTGCAGAACATTGAGCTTTACGATTTTAATGTGAGGCAAGATGGTTATTACGTGGAAAGTTTTGAAACGTTTTTATAAATTGAGAAAAGTAATCACTGTTTTCTTATAAGAGGAAAACAGACCGAATGCGGAAAACTTACGTGGTGGTGTATTTGAGATGAAATTGGACAACTTGATTGGTATATTAGAAATTTGATCTAAATCTTTAACTATAAGGATCAAATACGCATATATTCAAAGCGGGTGACAAAGTTAATGCTTCTGTAGAAAATTAGATTTGTGGAGCAGAAATTTAAAAACCTGATTATGTTTGTTAGTGTAGATGAGAGAGATTGTGTTAAAACTTTAAAAGTATAGAAAGAAATAACATGTAAAAATTGTTTTTGTAACCTCTGAAAATCATTTAACCATGCTGCCAAAGAATTTTAATGAATATTTTCTTGGTAACGAGAAACTGATTCATATATTACTCCCACAAAGAACTCTCTACTGTCGAAGAGGAAACCTTTATAGATATCACTACAATTGGAAAAACCAAACGACAATTTAGCAAAATAACACATTTTAAAATTTTGGGTTGGTGTGAAAAATGAGTTTTCTGCACTAAAAAATGGACATTTCGTATTCTGTAACTACCTATGTCAAACTAGATATTCTGCAAATGCTATGGCGAAACCAAAATATAGGTCTTAGCTAAAAATAGATAAAGAACTGAGAGCGGTTATTTCCGATACTAAGCCTTTCTTCGAAAAGCTATTCAGTGGGTGATCAGTTAACGAAAATAATTTGTTATATGACTATGTTCACTATCTGAAATGTTTGTTAACAGATTGTTGATTTACCATAGTTTAATTCATTCTGGAGAACCTAAAAATGAAATTTAAAAAAAAGGATGTACAATTTCTTATTAACTTCATAAAAACTAATACATATAGTCTTGCATATTAATCAGTGCTTTTTATTTTTTGTAATAGGATTTCAAAGAATATGTCCAATGTCGATTGCTTTTCTCTCTTTTTCAGGATTTTCTGGAATTAGTTAATGACATCACTACTGTAAAGTGATTAATAACATTGTTATATACTTGCCGTCTGGAATTAGTTATTCGAGACTACGTATGAGACTTTGCATGAACAAGGGATGGAGGAAGTTGTTGGAAATGAAATAACTTTCAGTTTTGAATTAAATCAAAAGCAAACTAATGATTTACTTTGGCTATAAATATTCTATTGTAATTTTTTTCCAATATAGAACATTGAAGTTCAATTGTCAATCAACATAATTCAAGAGTGATGAAAAACGAATTTTTGCCCTTTGGGTTTGGCAACCCTGTACATTATGCTCCGAGAAGCAAAAAATGTTCGTTAGAATTCGTTTTAGTTCGTTATCCGAACATGTGTTTGTTGTCCAAACACAAAAAATTTTTCTTCAAAGTTTTCATTATCTGATTTGTACTAGGCTTGAACTGTTCGTTAATCGATCACCCACTGTACTTTGCAAATCGGGCCCAAGAAAATCACTAATATGTATTAAATTTGTTACTAATTTAGTAATTTTTTATTAAGTTTTCATTTAGTAAGTTGTTCTAATTTAAAAAATTAATCATTAAGTATTATGTTGAAATATGTTTGGTTTTTTATGTGTGTGTGTATGTGTGATTTCATTTCAGTCAGTTGATAAATATTTAAAAAATCTTTTCTGATTCTTACGTCTCCCCTTTAGTATGTTCATAGCCACACAGGTTGAGAACCGCTGAACTAAAGGGTAGAGAATAATTTATTCATTTTGTTTAGAATTGATTTCCTTTGTAATTCATCAAAATGATTTTTTTAAGTACAGTTTTATTGTTGTTAAGTGGAGTAGTTATGTGCTGAATATTTGTAATAATTAAATCATTCATTAATTATATCAACAGTTAAAATTGGTGGGATTGATAATATTGTTGTACTCAAATATATATGTTCAAATGCAATTTTGTGCTTGTTGGATTTGCGGTATATTTTCCCATATGCAAATTTATGTTTTTTAATTGACGTTTCCGTTCGTTTTGACAGAACTTAGTTATTGGAAAACGCATAATTAGTTATGTACTCAAATTGTCTCAACTGATAAAGCACGTGAATTAAACAGAGTTAGATTAAAACATTTTTGCTTAATTTTAAAAATAATTTTCACTGATTCATACAGATAATGCTTGCTTTCTTAAAAATTTATTAAATTATTTGAAATGTTAAAATGAGTGGCAGTCAAATGCTATTAATCTTCCTCAAAATTCGTATTTACTTTACTTTTATTTGGTGGAAGAGCTGCTTCGCAAAGCGTAAATATTTTCAGACACTTTTAGTAATATAACTAATTGATATTAATTTACCTATTAAAGGTGCTTTCTCAATTCTTATTTATTTAATTTCTATTGAAAGGTTTTAAGATTTAGAAGATGTAGGTTTCTCTTGTGCTTTTAACGTCTTCTCCACATTTTAAAGCTATTTTTATGCTCGAATATTCATCCAAATGCTAGATAATTGGAGACATCTAATTGGGATTTTCATATTCGCTTAGTAAGAATCTTAATTAATATTGTAATGTATCATAACTTTATTGATTTAAGAATCAGATACTTTTTGACTGTCAAAACAAGGTACATTTAATCATTTAATATGCATACTAATACATCTAATGTAAAGTACATCTAAATAATTATTAGTAACTCTAGATTATATATATATATATATATATATATATATATATATATATATATATATATATATATATATATATATATATATATATATATATATATATATATGTAGTTACACACGTTTATTCTCTAAATCGTTTCTAATACATACAGACTATCATTTCCGTAAATCTTCAAAAAACCACTAATCACTAAGGTATATTTAACCACTTAATGTATACTCGTATACTAATGCTTTCAATGTAATGAACATCTAAATAATCCTTTGTAACTCTAAATTAATAATACACGTTTATCTTTAGGTGATTAGTCTGGGATATTAGAAGCAATAGTATACTATCACTTCTAAAAGCCCCATAATACAATTTCTATAATTCTTCAAAAATCACTAATCACTATGGTATATTTAAAAACTTTAAATTAATGTTTAATCACCTTACGTTAATGTTACTTTTAATGTAAACAATATCTAAATTTTCTGTTTCTTTTCTAATGCCCACAAATACTCGTTTCCATAAATCTTCAAAAACCACTAAGCATTTTCCAATTTTATTCCATCTTTGCTGGTATTCGTATATCGTATTCAATATAACAAGTGACATCAAATAATATAAAGACCATGAAAACGACATGATAATTACATATTATCTATAAATGATTCTTGAGTGATTAATAAACGACACAATTTATTACAAAAAGTTATTCATGCTTAAGAATTTTTTTTAAAAATAGTTAAAATGTTTGTTTAAATTATTTACATGAGCAACAGATTTCATTTGTATAATTGAAAAAACAGTTTAATCCTTAAAGAGTATAAAACATTTATACATTTAAAATAATTATTTTTTTATAGTATTTTAATATAATAGTGTTTTTTTTAAATTCTAGAATGGTCATCTCCAAAGAATATGAAAATCAAAAATTTATATTATCCTGACCTTTTACCACTTCACTGAAATAACATAGATTGCTCTGTAGAAAAGTAATTCTTAAAGAAAATAAAAGTCTTAGTTAAAATAATTAATTTTAAAGCATAAATGTGTTTTTATTTGATTTATACAATTCATGAGCTCTTTCAAATTGTTAATTTACGGTAAGTATTAGTTATCTTTAATTTTTTTCAATAAATTTAAAAATTTCTATTCTATACTTTCCTCCCGTTGAAGTTTCCTGAGAAAGTAATAATGATTCTCTATTGATTTGATAAAGTAAACTTCTCCTTTCAGAAAGATAGCAATCAAAAATAAATTAAATTAAAAGATTTATGCTGCATTAGCAAATTTTGTGAAAAATGAATTATTGGAATTTTGATGCGAGGCAATGAAGGTTGGTAGGAAATGCTTTTATGGTTAACGACTCAACAAATAATATTTTACAGTTTGAAGTTTTATTTTGTGTGTTTGAATCATTCATGCTCATAGTTTTTATTACTTTGGAACAATTTCGATTACATAGATAAACCTGTTATGACATTTATAATTGATACTGTAATAAGATAATTTTCGTTTCTTTTAAATATCATAGTTAGAATTAATTTTAAAATTAGCTGTAATTTACGGGCACAGTTTCCAAATAAAAGTTTAAAAATGTGCTTATTCAAGTTATTTCATAATATTTATGTAAGATAAACTATAAAATTTTATTAATGATCTAAAACGTATTGTGTGTGTTATCATAACGTAAATTAGCTTTTTCAACTTGAATAGCCTCGTGTTTGAAATAAATAATATTCACATCCTTTTAAAGTTTAACAGAAGGGTGAAATGTTTGCACTAGATTTTCATTATTTACTTTAAAGTGAAATAAAAACATTAAACTAGTAATATGACATTAAAAGGCTGATAAAGAATTTAAACACTAAGCCTATATAGACTGTTCTTACAAAACATATATCTTAAGGACAGTACCAAACATGATTTTGTACATTTATTTTTTTCAGAAAATATTATTAAATATTTAGTTATGTATAAAAATATTTATGATTGTTATTCCACAAAATTATTATACAAATGATCAGGGAAAATATTTACAATTAAATCAATACAATCACACAATCAATGTAAAATTACTTAATCTTTCAAAACACACAAATAACAACAACTCGAAAAAAGCCAAAATTTCATATTCACATTCTTACATTTATTAATTTCTTCAATTTGTAAGGTGTTGAATGCACTGTCATGTTTTAATGAGAAAGTCATCTTTTTGAAACTAGTTATCACTGGAGTCCAACTCAGTTACAGTGAAACATGTGTGTGTGTGTGTTGATGCAACAACAACTATTGACTTAAAAGAATTCTTCATAAAAAAGTTATAATGTAATAATCCAAGTTCCCAATAGTGTACAAGGAATACAATAGTGTACAAGGAACACATGGCCCATAATGTGCCAATAAATACCTACCCTATACAAAAGGTTAACAGATAATTTCATTACTACATTATTATTTCATTTTCCCAGAAACAATTGTAATAATTCATAAATTAGAAAAATTGGAAAAGATTAAACGTTTGAGAGCCGTTTTATCGTTTGAGCAATATTTTTCAGAATCTTTTAGTAAATATAATGTATGTAGGTAAATTTAATAATAATAATGAATGTAATTAATAAATATGTTAAGTAAATTTTTGCGCATGTTAAAATTATGTATAGATTATCCTGTAGATACGGATAGATTCTATAGTTTCATCATAATCGTACTAGTCTTTTTAAAAATAAATTTTAAGAGCATTTAAAGAATTAGACTTATTTTATTATTAAATCAAAAATAATTAAACATAACATAAAAGAAAATAAAACAAAAATTCTGTTGTTAAAAATGTAAAACATGAAACAAATAACCCAATTTATCTTAATACTAAAATTAATAAATAACCCATTTTTCATTTAAAAAATCACAAATTCTTTCATACCTAAAATACTTAAGCCCAATATCAGATACATCTTAAGTATATAAAGAACATTTAGGTTACGAAACAGAGTTATCCAAAAGTTACATAAAAAAGAAGAAACTTTGCTTTACATAGAATCTAGCGTAAGACGTTGGCAGAAAAGAAATTTAACTATGCCTCCCCCATTTGTTCAAGAAGTATGAAACGTTAAAGAAGCAAGTCTAATTTTAGTCTACAGTTTTCATCTATATTATTCGATCTAGCAGTACAAAACAACGTTAACATCTGCATGATATAGCATTGTCATGGCAGATACACATTATATATGTATATATATACACACACACACACATATATATATACACACACACACACACACACACACACATATATATATATATATATATATATATATATATATATATATATATATATATATATATATATATATATATATATATATATATATATACATATATATATATATATATATATATATATATATATATATATATATATATATATAGATAGATAGATAGATAGATAGATGGATAGATCAGTGTTTCCCAATCTTTTTTTGTGCCATGCCCTACCATAAAACCTTCTAAAATTTCTAAAATTCTTATGTCCCCCTCCATGTAATATACACGTAATTTTTAATATTAAACAATTGAATTATTCACTTAATGAACTTAAAAGATAGGTTTCAGCAAGAAATCACATGGAAATTGTTAACAAAACACAGTAAGTAAATTTCCAAAATATATAATGAAAAACTAAAACTCAAATTCAAAATAATTTTAATAAAGATTTTTCTATAATAATTTAATATTTTAATTTAGTGAGATATCCTTGCGCTTGCTGCACAGAGATTTTATTTTAGGTTCCAATTTTGTTAGTTTCCGACTTAAGTCTCCCTCTTGTATTATATCCACACGATTTTTTTTACCAGGAAAACATTTACAGCACGAAATCCAGATTCACCTAAATATGAAGATGGAAAAGGTAAAATAGTTTCTTACACATTGGGTTGAATTTGTGTCTTTGATTTTTCTTTCCTAATAAAGTCATGCCATCGATTCACTTATATTACATAAAGCTTTAGCTGACTCTTCATTTTGCATTTCTGTGATTTCTTAATGATAGTGCATATCGGATACATCAGACAAATCCACTAACATTGCCTGTGCATCATAGTAAGTTATCAATACTGCCTCAGTGTCTATCAAAGTTGATTCATCCATTTGCATTGAGAATTTTCTTGTTTTCAACTATTCAAAAAGTTGTTTTTCAATATCTTCACTCATTTTGCCCATTCTTCTGATCACAGTATCGCTATTGAGTGGCATAGCTTTTACATCTTGTCATCTTTTACAAGAGCCATGTTCAGAAATGCTGATATTAAAGAATTCATTAAGTTCTCTCCTATAGTATGATTTTGTCCAGACTTATTGATGAATGAAGAAATTTGATAGCTAGCCTCAAAAAAATATGATTGTGAGTTGAAGTGTGAACAATCAATAGAGACTTTACGGTTTTTTTCTTTTCCAATTTTATCTTTAGAGCTTGAAAGTAATTCAAATCTGAATTAACATGAGCATTATGCTTCGCTTTCAATTACGCCTCGATTCGCCTTGTTTCGTTAATTCATTGATGACGCATGACTCATCAAAAAAGAAACCACTCGTAGACAGCAGGTATGGTCCCAAATTTGATATATTTCTCAGAATATTGACGAATTTTTTTCTGGCTTGCACCACTCATTTCATTATGGGGTGAAAGATATATATATATATATATATATATATATATATATAATATATATATATATATATATATATATATATATATATACATAGGATCAATTAAAACTAAAACGAAATTATTTGTAAAAATTAATTTAATGTGACATAGAGTAAACGTATTCTAAAAAATGCATATTTATTTAAATGTTTATAACACATTTACTACACCACCACCACAAAAACACATTTTTTACCATTTGACAAATTTTTCAGGAAAGTTATGCTTCTAAAATTAAAATAATCAGATACACAGAAATTATATCTGTACAATGTGTATATTTTTTTTAAATCAAACATACTTTTAGAACATTTTTTACGAACGCCTATTTCAAATTAACACTAAG
Source organism: Latrodectus elegans (assembly GCA_030067965.1). Classification (NCBI taxonomy): domain Eukaryota; kingdom Metazoa; phylum Arthropoda; class Arachnida; order Araneae; family Theridiidae; genus Latrodectus; species Latrodectus elegans. Next base: position 49,782,005 of record CM057820.1, read on the forward strand.
TAAATGCTACGAAACACAACAGAATTTGCCATGGGCCTTTTAGAGGCGAACAACTGCGTTTTTTAGCGAGATTTTAAGGTGCAACGGAGTCCACTCAGTCTGCTGTAGAGAAGTTAACTTGACGACGCCAACAACTCAGTTGATATTTTGGTTTCGTCAAACGAATATGTAATATCTATTAATCCCAATTATTAAGGAATTTGCTATTTTTTCAATTTTCGCAGCGAAATCTAGCATTACATTTTAAATGGCCAGGAGAAAAATGTTAAATTCGTATCTAAATAATTTTCAACGCGCCCAACTTAAAAATCAAATTGCCTACTTTTTTCCTATGACGAATGGAACCCACGTTGGGAAACACAGCATTAGATCAATAGAAAGTTACATAAACTTAAAAAAAAAATATGAACTAGCAGTCTATAAAGCTAATATGGATTCAAAACATAAAGAATTTTTTTTTTCAATTTACTGCTCATTGAATAATATGCAGAATGTACAATCAAAGATCACTATCAGAAATAATTATTTTTCCGATGGTCTTTAACTAAGGATAATTTTTATAGTATTTACTCTATTAAAACACTTGTGTTCGAGATTTAAGTTTCAAAATTATTTCATCCGGACAAACAAAAATCAACAAATATTAACAGTAAAGCTAATCTGTAAACAACATATTTGAAATACACATTGGTAAGGTTCATTCTGATATTTTGAATAAAAAATTTAATTACTAAATTTTCTAATTGACTAATAAAACAAATACTTATTGTTATACGCCAGAATATAATCAACTTTTCATACGAAGTAAATTTTAAAATATAAAATATTAGATGATTTTAAAATGCTAATCATACGCTGATTACACTATTCATTTATTCCCAGAATAAGTTATGAAGTGGAAGTGTCAGAAATTTCCGAGATGGAAGTCAAATATATATATATATATATATATATATATACACATATATATATATATATATATATATATATATATATATATATATATATATATATATATATATATATATATATATATATATATATATATATATATATATATATATATATATATATATATATATATATATATATATATATATATATATATATATATATATATATATATATATATATATATATATATATATATATATGTTTGTATGTATAAGTTAAAATTCTTTTCATTCAAATGTATAGTAGTGTAGTCTCAGATTCATCTATAAAAATGTATAAACTGCTTATGTTTATAAATAGTTCTTAAAATAGTTCTGAGAATGAGAATACTTTCAAAGTATATCCCTACATTAAAGCATTTGTTAAGGATTTTCTAGGCTTTAAGAAAAATATAATTCCTTCAAAACCTTCAGTAAATTTTATAAATTCATTATATGAGACCCCCCTTTAATATTAACTCCACCATTACTAGTTAAATTTAATTTTTTATCATGTTTTATTATGCAGGATATTTATAACTTAAGTAAATATATAGTCAGTTACCCGTAGAGCCTATTATCTTGTCGTATTTTGATGAAACTCGGTATATATGCATAGGGACTATTATGAAAATATTTCTGTAATAAAATTATAGTTTATGTTCTGAGCTCAAATGCATTTTCAAAGGTTCTTCAGGTGAATTAATCAAACTTATAAAGAAAGTTGGATTCAGAGCCATGCAATTATTCTGATTGTCTTTTTGAGCTTGATCCTTCTGTTGTGGCGAAACTCGATAATTTCTGAAAAACTTCGAGGAAAACGCAGATTCATTTTTAATAATTAAATGACAGAGATAAATATTCAAAACATATATTATGTAAATTAGTAATTCATTTTAGCAACTTAATAATAAGAGAAGTTAACATTTACAATTAAATCATTCCAGATTAGATAAATGATGAAATTCTAACTTTAAATTTCTTTTGCAAAATTTACACATTAACATTTCATAACTAAATTTGACCAGATGGATTCCGAATGAGATTCACCTGTTTTAGAAGTAGCATTGTTATATCTCCTATCGTCAAAAGCTTCACCGGTCTCCGGTGTCGATGATTCTCTTTTCTTTCCATTTCCCATCCTCTGCTCGTCATCTTCGCTTTCCATTTCCCTCCACTGATATTTCAACATATTCACTTAGCTTATTGCTCAGCATCTCGCTTGCTTTCTCTTTTTCTCTTTTTTCTATAAGCTTTCTCTTTTTTTCTTTGTTATCTCTCATCAGAATTTGTCGAACATCTTCCTCTCCATTCAGAAAAGTCGAAATAGGACAGTTATACTCCGTTTACAAATTAAATCTTTCCCTTAATCTCATTCTGCTGAAATGGGATCCTGTTCTCAATCATGGACTCCTTTTTTCTGAGACTTCTCCTTTTTTAGATGAAGTTTCCAACTCTTCAAATTCCCGTCTTGGATCCTCCTCTTTAAACCATTGATTCACCAAAGTTCTATAGTACCTTTTATACTTCTATGGGATAGGTCAGAAATCTCTCCCCCTCAAACCTGACTGCTCAGATTTACATATAAAAGATATCATAAAACAAAAATTTTCTTAAAATTTTCTCAAGACTACCCATTTATTCCAAAAGGAAAAATGTATTCTTTTATATTATACTTGTCTCATTGTACAAACTTTTATTACATCCTTTCCTTTATATTTTAACAGCATAGTTTGAAAGTAAATAAGGAAAAACTCTTAAAATTTAAGTGACAATAAAAATATAAGCATCTGATTTCTCAGGGTTTGGTTATGTCGTTTTACACTACGACACTTTCTTCTGTAAGAGCCAATAATCATGCTTTTACAGAAGAAAGATCAAGATGTAGAGGTAACACAGTTTTATGAATAATATCTAGCTGCACTGCACGCAAATATCATCGCTAAAAAATACTGTGATAGGGCCTATGTTGAAAAATGGTTTTAAGAAAATGATTATTTAATTTGAAGAGGTACGAGATTTACTGCTAACCTGGTAACTTATTTACCATTAGGAGACATATTAAGTGTGCTTTCAAAAGATAGTGAAAAGTAGTTACGAATGAGGCTGTCGAAGAACTAACTGTTGTAGTGCTTAATAAATCCGGCATTCCTCTTCATTCTTCCGCAGATGTTCGATCGGTGTTAAGTGAGTTGATGATTATTTGTTGACAGTGTTAAAAAAGCTGCAATTCATATTAAATTTATTTCCAAATATGATTCATATCACGTAAATGCGACAATTTCAATACCACCAAATACACTTTGATTTCACTTTTTAACTGTTGATTGCAATCATTATTGATGAATTTCAAACTGGAAAATTATATTTTCAGATCAGGTGCACTTTTCTTTAGGTAGAGCAGGGAATAATCAAAATAGCCACACAAGGGGTGTTTCAATTTTTAATGCCCAGAACAAATAACCGCTACATTTTTAATACATGACCGCATTGAGTGAAGTTACTGCTCTGATTTTATTCTCTGAACGTTTTTATTTAAATCCTTTCATTCCTCAAGATCATAAAAATGCCTTACCAGAAGTACTCTTTATTATCATTTCTTTCAACAGTACATTATCCCTGATAATATTCGCAAACAATGGTTTCTATGCAAAATGGCGAAGCTCTTTTCATTGTTCACAAATTCATATAACTGTCACATGCTAACTTTTGTGAAAGTTAAAATTTAATATATTTGGAGTATTACTAAGGTTTTTTTTAAATTCTCTCCTTATTGCTTACCCTAATAAACACCTTTTGAGATTTCTATTAGAGTAATGGATTCCTAAAAAACGGTGTTTGTGAAAGATTAATTAGGATTTTTAGCTGTTCAAGAACTTATACTATCCATCATGTAATTAAAATATCTAGAAAGATTTCCACACTACCACTGCGTGCTACAATCTACATTCAACATGTTACTATTGTCAATACAGCACACGGAGTGCATTTAATAATTGAATAGATTTTAGTGATGCTGACATACCTCTGTCGTTTTCAAGTTCTATAATTTACCCTTGTCAAAGTTGTCAACTTTTTTTATTACCGAAATATTTTCCTAAAATTTATATAAGGCAGTCATCAAGTTTTATCATATTCCGATTGGTAGAACAATATTTAAGTTATCTTAATAGAGTTTCTTTAATTATAATCACGTTTGTAACTAATATTTATGTCACGTGATCAAACAATGGTAAACAATGTTACTATAGTATATATACCATGACTAGTATTCGATGGCAACAAGTCATCAAAGACTTTACAGACCTCTATTTTTATGACTCATAACTGAAGACGGTGCTAAATGTCACTATCATTCGTTTATTTGACATTGGAATTTATAATAAATAGCTCAGAGACAACTAATGAAAAGTAAATTTTTCAGGACATTCCTCCCGAGTCTTTGGGCCATCACAATTCATCGCTTTATCATAGCCATTAAAATCTGTTGATATGTTCTGATGTTACACTCATAATCATATTAATGATGATAAATATTCTCTGAGACAAGTTACATTGTTTTCTTGAAATGAGAAAATTTCATATCATGCAGATGGAATCAATGTCAAACAATATCAAACAAAATCTTTTGATTTTTCAAAATCCTGTAAGTTGAACACAAATTCAACCCTGTATCATTATCTTCAAATATCTACATTGTCGATTCAAAATTTGAGTATAAATATTTTCATTGTTTTTTTGTTCCATTCTTTATAATTATATATACATAGAGTGATGTTGGTCTTGTTAAGTCTGACAAATTTACATAACTTGTATTACTGCTAATAAAAATGTTTTATTTTTTGTTTATAAAAATTTAAAATTTTCACAACTGATATCCGATTCTCGTGTCAAAATTTCTCAACTGATGAAATAGCCATTATTAGTAAACAATTGGAATAAATTACCAAATTAATTAATGTAATTAATATTAAATTATATTGTTTGCTTTTAAGTTTTCGGCAAAAATATCTGATGAATGTAATTCATTTATTCATAGCATTTGTGAATACAAAGATAGTTGCAAATGGAACATCAGTTATATTAATGGCAAAAATACTAAACTATGTATACAAAGTTTTATTAATTTATATTTATAAGATTGGAATCCTTAAAGGTAATTTAAGCAATAATGTTTTTAATGGCAATGGCTCTACTCCTTAAAGCTAATTTATGGAAAAAATGCTTTTAATGGCAATGGCTTTTAATGGCTTAAAGCTATTAAAGGCTAAAATACAAAACTAACTATTTATACAAAGTTTGATTAATTTATAACTATAAGACTGGACTCCTTAAAGCTAGCACACGCTCAGAAATTAATTATTTATAGAAATACAAAATATGTTCACCGATACTTCAAATTATTTCCAAAGTAGGTTAGTATTTAAATCCTGTAATTAATCATTTAATTCCAAAAAGTTAAATCCACTTTTATCAGAAAATTAGTATAAAATGTGAAGTATAACTTAAAAATTTAAGGAGAAATTATTTTTTATAATTACAGATAGGTTTCAAAATACAGTGTAATCGAATATTTTGAAACTACCAAATTGCTTCTACTTGCTTCTAATTTACCAGATATTTTTTAAGCAAAATATCAATTTAACAGCCTATAATTTTCCTTAACTACTTAAAAATATTCTACTTAATTGGCAAAAAGAATTAATTTTGTTTACGCAGAATTAGTAACATTTTATAATTCTGATTTCTGGGAAGCTTTAATATATTTTCGAAATTTGTTTTTCGTGGTAAATAAATATTAATACATTATTAAGATATTAAACTTATAATAAAGATAATGATTGCGGGTAAAAATAAAAGTTTCAATATAAAATTAATTGTTAAATTGATATTTAATAAAATATGAATGCAAATGATTTAAAATTTAAAACTCAATTAAAAAGTGTTTATTTTTAATATTTCTTACCAATTATAAGATCTATGCATCAAAATAGTGATACGCAATTGAAACAAAATATTCTTTCTTTAGAATTTTTAAATATATTCATCTGGAATTTTTTTTAACTTTGAAGTATTTGAATTAAATTATTTAATGTTTATAGGGAAATATATTTTTGTATTCCTTATAAAAAATTGTGTAAAAAATATTTTAATGTACTTTAAATAAAAAAAATATTATAAAAATAGAATTTTGTGTAAATGTAATTTATTAAAAACATATTAAGACTGAAACTTAATTGACAATAATTTGTTAATTATTTTATTGTTATTCAGTTTAAATTGTTAATACTGAAAATTTCTTTGCAAGCTGGAAGATCACAAAGTCGAGGGGGAAATCTGCTAGTCTGCTAGTAAGTTATTTTATTATTCATAAGAATATAAATATATATATATATATATATATATATATATATATATATATATATATATATATATATATATATTATATATATATATATATATATATATATATATATATATATATATATATATATATATATATATATATATATATATATATATATATATATGTATATTATATATATATTATATATATAATATATTGCTTATCTGTTTAATGTATACCAATATACATTATAATACCAACATACATTATAATAGTGGTATAAATACAACCAGTATGACAAGTATGGTAGAGAATAACTGTGGAAATGTTGACAAAAGAGCCAAATACATACAATTAGAGAAATTATGGTCCGCATGTATTCCATGACACAATCTATGACATTTCTGTTGCCAAAGGGGAAAATTTTAAAACAAATACCATTTTCATCAAGTTCAAAAATTATGTTATTCCCTAGACTTTACACTCTAGCTCTGATAATAGATAGCAGCATGCCACGTTTTTAAAAATTTTACTTTTATTCAAAGAATGCATTTTATTTCAGAATATGATGCATATAATGCCAAGATGAATGCATTGTGACATAGAAATTCATATGTTGTTGTTTTGAATAATTCTCTATTAATGTTTACAAAGAATCACTAGCAATCTCTAAATAGTTCCATTTCTGCTGCTTATAACGATTTGAAGAGATCGAATAGTAAGTTGTTTTGTTAAATATAATAAAAATCTTAGTGGGAATTGTTCCAAATAAATTCCGGTAATAATATTTCAAAACGTTTCATCTCTCATATATTTTGAGATAGTCATACTGGATGTCAGATCACTAGCTCAAAATATATGTCATTTTCTAAATATTATTAGGATGCTATTTTTCTAAAAATACTTCCCGAGTGAAGCACAAATTCTTGAATAGAATGTGTGTGTGTTGTGTGTTTATATTATATATATATATATATATATATATATATATATATAATATATAATATATATATGTATATATATATATAATATATATATATATATAGAGAGAGAGAGATAGACATAGATACAGATAGATAGATAGATAGATATCAAGCTTTTACAGCGATGATCGAGCATTGTTGATTTATCTGTGTGAATATTTAAAATTCTAAATTTTATTAATTTAATATTTAAAATTTCCAATTAAAAATATATATATAAAAGCCTCATTAATGTTTTTCTGCATTATTAGAATCAGATGCTAAGATAGAAATAGAATGCACAAATTGCATTTTCATGAAAAGAAGTTTTTATTAAGAGATTTTAATTTACAATTAATTAATCAACTTTTATGCCACCAGTTTATTATTTATAATGGAGAAATATCTAATTACAAAATCATTCGTAGTAATAAAACATTTATACTTGTTTTGAATAAGAGAATTTACGGAAAATCTAACTTAAAAATCCGATTTAATTATTTTTATGTGTTTGAATTTATATACATATTTGTGGTTTGATCTTTCAAACGAAAAAGTATAAATAAATGAAAAAATGTTTGTTTCTTTAAGCAAAATATCATCTAAAAATAGAAGAATTACAGATTTTATTAAAACACTTTCTAGAATAATTCGTACTGCATGCATATTTAAATATGTTGTTCTCTGAATTTTAATAATTAAAGAGTTTGTTGCTCAAATTTTGATTAAAAGATATACCTAAATTTGATATTTTTATAATTTTAAATTGACTAGAATATTAATTATATGTCATGAATTTATATTAAAAACACTTAAAATTTGCATATATAAATTGAATTAAAAATATATATATATATATATATATATATATATATATATATATATATATATATATATATATATATATATATATATATATATATATATATAATATTAATGGGTAAACAGGTAAATGTTAGTTAATGCTATAATACAAGAAAAATTTAAATAAATGAAAAAATTTGAGATAAATATTGTGTTTTTATTAAATTAATCATTTATAATTATGCATGAAGTAAATTTTAACTAGATATTTAAAATATTGTTTAAAAAGTAAACACAGTTTTGCATATTATCATATTAAACACATAATATATTTTTTTCTCTCATCTCTCACAACATTATAATCTAAAATATATAAAACATTCTTGAAAATAAAAAAATTCCTCATGGCTTCTTGTTTGTTTTGTTAATAGATTAAGAAAAAGATATAATGAATCTTTTCCAAAAAATATAACATATCAAAACATAACTTAAGTAATTAAGTACGTTTACAGCATCAAAACTAATCGAATTTATTCAATAAATGCCAAAGTTTATTTTTATTGTAAATTGAACAGAATATATCAATTTAAGCAATCTGGTGTGTTATTAAAAAATAATAATAATCCAGGTTTGAATTCACATTTCTTGTAGTAAAATATTGCTGTAACAACAAGCAAGTGAGATTCTACTTTCTTTCGTTTGGATCTTGATATTTTCTCTTAGAGTGACAGATAGCTATTTGCTATTCCTGAGATGTTGTTTGTTAAAACCTGTTTTTTCTAGAAAAGATGATGTGTTCAGTGGAACAATGGATATTTTTATGTAAGAGTTTAGATAGCCAAATCATAATTTTTGAAAACAAACTGGGGTTTGCAATGAAAGTTCAACCTGAATTAAAAGCAATTAAAAATATATACAAAATTTGTTATATCTGTATAGACGGAAAGCGAGAACAATAGTCGTTCTTAGAACATTTGACCACCTCATATATCAGTCACTAATGACAGAATCCAAATAATTTTTTGAACGTGTATTATGTTTTCAATTCTTAAATTTGAAATCGATAATAGATTACGAAAACTCTCTGAGCATATATCATGATGTATGTTTCAGATATATTTTTACTCAAGATTCAGGCTCATCAGCTTTTCAATGATTGCATCACCAATATATTCAAATGAGTTGCATGAATAGTAATGGCTATGAAATTGATATGCTATACATTTTTTTTCTTAAAAGATTATTTTACGTATATGTCTTTTTATAAAAATTGATGAATTTTAGAAAAAGAAAATACTCGTGCTTTTAGCAAATCATCATTGAGTTCAAAATAATTCACAGTATTAGCCATCATATCCAGAAAATCAATCATAGAACATGTTATTGTCACCATATGATAAATACTGTATAGTTTGTTAGGCTTTGGTGTCCGCATGGAATGTCTTTGTGGAATGACATGGTTTGCAAACAGTGCTACTGTTGTATATCATGAATATATAATAGGACCAAATACTTTTGTTTAGAATTGAAATATTTTTATGGTCATGTTATTGCTACACTCTATATAGACTATACATAACAACATTTTCAGATTCAGCTATATTTAGGTAACTGTATCTAAATATTCCCTAATAATGTATTCTTGCTCATACCAGCAAACCTAAATAAAAAAAAAATATTTTTCTTCTTATATGATATTGCTCATGGTTTATTTTGATAAAGCAGCATATTTTTTTCATCTTCAATGAAAGGTTCACTTTAATATGGAAGTCATTTAGTGTAGCAGAAATTATAGTTTGTAATCCCTGTAAAACATTTCTGTCACCAATTTTCAAATGATTATATGGTTTTGAAGTTTTCCAGAAACAAAAATGGTATACTATACTTTCTAATAATTCTAAAATATTTTTAAATGATTTCATTTGTATTCTGAATTTTATAGTAATCTCATTTACAAATTAGTTTTTTACTCGGAGTAAAAGTCTTAAAATAGCAAATGTAGTTACAAAGAAGAAATATTATTATTTCATTTGTATGTGATAACTATGAATAATGTCATTAAAGTATGCGTTTAAATTTTTTTAATTGATTTAAAAACACAGTATTTTTGGAAAAAAAATGAAATCATAAAGCTATATTTATTTAATTGGCAATAGGATCTTAAACCCTTTTCTATTACATATAATTTTCTTTTTATTAATTTATTTTTCATCCACATAAAAATATCCGATCATGCAAACATGCACTCTTAAAATCAATGAGAAAAATATATCTTTTTTTTTTCAAAACATAACATCGATATGTACAATAAAATAAGGAGAAATATTGGAAGAAAAATACAATTTTGTTAGATCACAAATTATTTTATTTAAATTAAAACCATACTATTTACATAAAAGTCTATAAAATCTGAAAGGCATTTATGAATTTGGAAAAAATATAAGCCATAAGGAACTACTATACAGCTATTACATACCACCAGAAAAATACACTTCTATTTAAATCAGAATTAATAGATATTATTATGTTTTGAATTCTTACAAATATTATTTCAAATGCTGCTTTTATTCTCAGGTGTTTCTATTATTTCAGTATCCACCTGTATTCACTGTTGTATGAAGGACAAAGACAAGTATACGTATATTCACAAATATTGCTTACAAATTTTTCATACGTCTAAAGATTTAATTAGGTCTAATTTAAATATTAGTCTTATCATTATATTTAAATATTGATCTTATCATTTTAGTATATTTACCTTATACTACTTAGGATGTAAATATACTAAAATAATTAGACCAATATCTTTTACTTTATAGTCAATCATCTCTAGAGAGATAATTCATATTTATGCAGATTTAAATCGCAATTTTTAAGGGATTAAAGTATATTGAGTAAAAATATATCTTGCACCTTTGAATGGAAAATATTTTTAAATACAACTGTAGGCCATTTTTATCATAGAAATCAAATTAATATTATTTTATATAAGAAAGATTTATGATTAATGTGAGAGAAACGAATGCTTAATAAAAAAACACATTTCTCTCTATAAATCAAATATCTTTAAGTATTTAATTTGCTTTATGCTTACAAATGCTTCATTTTATGGTATGAATTCATTTTGAAATTACACTTTAGAAATTTACTAAATTATTGAATTTAAATTCCGGATGGTGTTACTTAAATTTATCATTTTTTCATTCTTATTTTTTAAAAACATAAAGAAAATTTATTAATTTTTAAAATTTTTTTAAATAAATAAAAATGTGGTTGACCCATTAAGTATAAAATACGTACAATCATGATTTACGAATATACACTCACTTCCAAAAGTTAAGCACGAAGATGTAAAATGCAAACAAATCCACAAATACTGCTTTGATTGACACAAAATTTGGCTGGGAAATAGCATATATATATATATATATATATATATATATGTATATATATATACATACATTCCTATATATATATATACATACATTCCTATATATGTATATACATATATATATATATGTATATATATATGTGAAGAAAATAAAATCAATAATTATATATAGAAATGAGAAAAGTATTAAAGTTTTGTAAGTTATCATATAATGACATACTGGAGATTTAAGCACAATTGTGAATAAAATGAAAATAAATAGCATAAAATGAAAAAATGACCATTAATAGGGTATGTGATTTCCCTCATCTGTACACAAAGCTTATACGTTGTTTCAATTTAGGTTATCAACCACCGTAGAATCAAGCAATAGCCCTTTTTCTTGTAAAGCAGTTTCAAGCTCAATAAAAAGGATTTGATGTGAGAAATGTTAAGATACAGCAAGGCGAGAGCATCCCAAAGATTTTCAATGGGACTAATTTTGGGCGAATATGTTGGCCACGCCATACGCGTAATCCTTTCACTCTTTAGGTAGTTATCGACGATGCATATATACGTGGGGACGTTAGCTATAGTCCATTAAAGCAAAAGTAGGGCCAACTTCTGCAGCATACAATCTCACAATGAGTTCTAGGACTTCATCTCGATACCAAACAACCTTCACAGAGCCCCATTTAAAGATGTGCAGGTCGGAGCGGTATTCTAATGAAAGCCCTGCCCATACCATAATGCTTCCGCCTCGGGATACGTGATGTTCGATGATGTTTTGGGGCTGATGTTCGATGATGCTTTGGTCTGATGATGTTTTGGCGTGATACTCGTTAACGCTCATTCTTATACGCATGTCATCTGCCTCCAGAACAAATCTTTACTCATCAGTAAACATGACATTGCCCCAGACAGACACAATCCAATTGGCATATTTCAGGCATCACTTTAATCGTGCCACTCTTAATTGGCCGGATAGACAAGCACAAACTCGAGTTTCCCGAGTGTACAGTCCCCTCATGTGTAATCTTCAGAGTACTGAAGCTGCAGATATCACCTTACTAATGGACGCTGTAACCATAGATGCCATACGTTTAAAGGTCGCTCTGTGATTCCATGTCACTAAAATCGCAATATACCGATCTTCCGCAGGGTTTGTAACACTTGGGTAACTGGCTACGAGTTTTCGGCCAACTGTCTGTGTGATTTGGAATTTTTTCCATAAACATAAAATTACAAATTAACGTTATGATGAATGCCGAAATAATGAGCAACACATGAGATTGACTGTTCTACTTCAATGCGCCTCACAACATGCCAACACTCAGAATCTTCCTTTCTTCTTCTGTAAGTCATAGAAACACGTATGACTTGAAAACAAATCATACGAAAGTTTTAAACACCTTCTATCAGCATTTACAATCAACTTCTGTAAGCCTTCATAAAGTTGATATCTTATAAGACTGCCTTTTTCCATATTTCTTGACATGAAGGCGCGATTGGCTGTTACCTAATACATTTGCATGCTTCCATCTACCTCTGCAGCGATGTGCATCCTTCTCAATTTTGATTGGTTTCCGGAAGTCAGCATTTTCCTCTCTGTGCTTAACTTTTGAAAGTGAGTGTATTACGCGCGCGTGACTATATAAATCAAAATAATTCATTTCATGCAGAATTAATTCATGTGCAGTAAAAAATAGAATACGATATCTAAGACATCCAAGATTAACAAGAAGTAAATTTTTGGGTAAAAATGTATATTTTCTTGTACTTTAATTCCTGAAACATTACGAATTTCAAATTAATCATCAAAGTTATTCGCATGAGTAAACTAGGAAGCAATCAGGCTATTTGCGTTTGTTTCCATCATTGTAAATGTTTAAGTTTGCATACATATAATCACGGAAGAAGTTTTATACAGATAATATGTTTATATTGTGTCTAATTCATATAATTTTATATAATTTAAATAATACGTACACTTTAAAATTAATTTAAAAACTTATGTATGAAACTATTCCATGAATGCAATATTTAATAACATTTACTTATATTTTTCACACAAGAATATATATATAATAACACATTTTTTTGTAATTAGTCTTTATAATATTTTGTACTTAATAAAAAAATTTGTGTAAGCATTTGATAGAGCTCCTAATTGTATTAGGTTGTTCGGAAAGCAATTTCGTTTTTTCTACATATATTAGTTTTTTGCTAGTAAAAACTAACCTATTTATGGTTGTGGAATTGTGCTACTACCAGAAAGATGATAAAGCTATTGAACTAGAGTAGACAATGTGCAATGCAATACAGTATTTATTTTCTGCACATTTTTCATTTTCATGAAAAACGAAATGACTTTCCGAACATCCAATATTATAAAACTCCGATAAAATATATCAAATTATTTTGTAAAACAGGAAACTGATCTATCTGTACATTAATCATTTGATTTTAAAACTTAATTATGCTTTCTTGTATTTATCTTAACAGTTAATATTAGTATAAAATGATTAGTACATACACAGCTCACTTTTAATTTTTTTTTCAAATTTATGCTTAAAAATAACAATATGAAAACTTTAGAAATAAATTTAATTTCTTCAATTTGTTATTGTGGTAATAAATGTTTTTTAAAATTTCAATTCTTATAAATATTTGTTGAAAAAATTCAAAAACACAACACTGACATTTACTTAAGATTTTGCCAATTTAATCAATATTTTAAGTAAATGAATTAATGTATAAAATGAAAAAGATGAATAAATATATCTTAAATTCTTAATAATACATACTCTTATATTTTAAGTTATTATATATATAGTCTTATAATATCAATATAAGAGAATAATACTCCTATATTTATACATCTTAAAAAAAAAAAGAGTATTATCAATAAATACATAATACTTTTAAAATGAATACATACATATAAAAATAAAAAATTTCAAAACGTGTGAAATGCCTTTAAAAACTGAAGTATTTAACACGAACATTTAAAATACTTAACAAATATTTAACATGAATTATTGAACTGAATTACAAAATATTTATAATGCCCTTATTACAATGAATTTATAAAATAATTAAATGATTAACAAACCCAAACATTGTATGAAACTCATTTACATTTACGTAATTCACACTGTTCCCATTTGCAAATGCTTGCTGTAAGACATGTAAAAAATGTATTGGGTTGTTCGGAAAGTCATTTCGTTTTTCATGAAAATGAAAAACGTGCTGCAAATAAATATTGTATTGCATTGCACAATGCCTATTTTAGTCCAATAGCTTTTACCATCTTTCTGGTAGTAGTACGATTGCTCAGTCATAAAGTGGTTGGTTTTTACTAGGAAAAGCTAATCCATGTAGTAAAAACGAAATTACTTTCCGAACACAACCCAATATTATAAAAATAAAACTGTATACTTTTTATCCAAAAAATATTCAAAAATTAATAAAAACTTTGAACTTTTGTAACATATAATAAATGTATCGATATTTAACGTTCATTACCATTTAAAATAGCTAATTTAAATAAATTAAGAATATATCATTCACAAAATTGCCACTTTATATATATATATATATATATATATATATATATATATATATATATATAAATTAAGTTTAAACATATATATATATATGTTTAAACTTAATTTTTAAACATTTTAAATATACAGTAAAATTTAACATAAAATTAACTACATTTATGCTAATGTCATTTAATTAAGCATAACGTTTTGTTATATTTTAAAATTCTTTTGTATAAAACATTCGTGATATGGTAAACCAGCTTATATTAATATTAATTAATTTTTATAGGAATTAACAATAATTCTTTTTAAACATTTATCGAAAATTTTTAAAAAAAACATACTAAATAATAATATCCTATAGTATAAAGCCAATTAAATAATTTTGATATATTTTATCGGAGAAATATCAACTAATAAATGTTAGAAGAGAATTTCAAACATCGATCCTGTTTCCTTGTACTCTTTCACTTTTTTAATCATTATTTTTATTAAAGTAATCATTAATATTTCAAAATGTAAATTCATCAAAAAATTGTTTGCTGTTAAATTCTTCAATAATAAATAACCCGACAGCAGCAAATTATCTGACAGTTGCATTTTGTATGTTCTCGATATCTTTTCAGCCAATAGACGACTACTGACGTCACAGATGAACTTCCTTCTCACCTTCCATCCCCCGGTACCAAGAGGGATGCTCAAGAGCAGATCAGGATGTTGGAGAACGGAGGGATTGTGAGAGGAGGTTCTGACCGAAACTTCTTTCGCCCTACTATTCATTCTTCAAGAGGATAAAGTTGAGAAACTTCTATCAAGATGCTTCCAACACTGAAAGAGGGTAATATGATGATAGAAATTTTTATATCATTTTTATGGATCGAAAATTTTAAAGTAAAAAAAAATGTTGCTTATATTTTATTTTATGATTAATATTTTTTCCACATATTTTTGTAAATTAGGAGCATGCTCTTGCTCTTTTCAACTTAATTTTCAAGCCTGCTAATATATAGTTTCAAATTACTCTTCAGGAGATTTATATATACATTATAAAATGATTTAGAATTTTATTGTAATATATTCATGGAAATCAAATAAAGAATGAAGATAACACGTGTTTTATAAAAGGATTGTGTTTCATATAAACTGTTATATACATTTTTAAGAATTCAGTATGTGTGGTAATTCAGAGATAAAAAAAAATCTAAAGGATACGATTAACGTTGAAATTCAATATTTAGATTTAAAAAAATGTTAGATAAAAAAAGTTTTAATTTGTATTAGTAATTTGTATCATTGTTAGGATAAATTCATTTAAAAACCTCTCCATTAATTTAATATTTAATGTTTTAATATATAATATATAGCAAGACGAATGATAACTTGCAATAAATAATATTTTATTATTTTTTAAAATAATGCATGTACAATTGTTAACAATAATTATATGTATCAGAATAAAAATTTATTTCTTAAGTAATTAATATTTTGAACTAAAATTTTATTTAACAATTAATAATAAATGAAAGTATTTCCTATTCATATTTTCACTAGAGATTAAATTTTATTTATTGTAAATATTTAACAGTACTAGTTCCATCGTACATAGGAGGAAAATTATCTTTCTAAAATTTTAATTTTAAATTATTATTAAAATGAATTTATAAAATATACACGATTATTTAAGAATGGTTTTAAATGACTATTTTACTACAAAAAATACAAAAAGATTTTTTTAAACTAAAAATTAATTACTTATAAAATAAAAATATAGAAACGATGTTTTCTTTCTTTCTTTTTTTTTTAGAATTTTTTGTTTCGAACAGTTTGGCTTATAAAGAATATAATAAAACATTAATTTTACAACTTTATTGTAAATATATCTCTTTTTATCTAAATTACTATATTTTACCAAAATTCAGCTTTTGTTTATATGATATCATAATATATATAAAATCTTATATCATTTTACTTCGGGAAAACTCATACTTTAAATAACATAATTTATTCATAAAAGTTTTATGAAATGCATATCATCAAATTAAATGAATTTTATCATAGAATATTTTTTTCGAATTAAATTACTTAGCAGATTTTATGAGATCTGTAAATAAAAATATCATCAATGTTATATAAAATGATACAAGTTTAAAATTTTTAATAAATTGTAATTTAAAGTATACAATTTTATTGATAATTTTGTATGTTGATTCAATCCAAATGAAGTTAAAATAATAAGAAAATAAAGATTGCCCAAACAATGGCATGATTTATAAAAATAGTTAGAAAATGTTCATCATCATTCGCTCTTTTCAAAAAATACATTAGAATTTAAATATGATTTAGTATTTTATTTTGTATTTAACGATTTTCAATATTTGGAGTCAAATAAATAAAAATAATTTATACATTACAGGGAATAATTCGAACATTTTATTTTGGAATTTAAATGTAATTTTTTACAACGAGTATATAAATCTTTCTGTTTTATTACATTTTTAATAATATGTGTGTGTTTCCCATTTAATAGGGGGTAATTATGATTAAATTAATTCGTGTAATGCTAATGCTTCCCTACTTTATATAATTGAAAGATTTTCTCTGATCACCTATAAATTAAATTATTCTAGAACATAATTTAAGACATTTTCTAAACTATTTAAAGATTAAAACTTAATTAATGTTAATACCTTTTAAAATAAGGTATCACTATATATTTAATAATGATTAAAGAAATTAGATCAGATTAACAAAAGCGAAGTTTAGGGCTAAAGAATTATATTTGTAAGACTTTAATTCATTAGAATCTTAACGAACTATAAATAACAATTTTTAATCAACATTAAGTAAAATTTTGTTAACAATTTAGTAACCACTCCTTAATGTAGTGTACGTGTAAAGTATAATAAGAGTGAATATTTCATGGTTGGCTTAGTTTGCTCTAATCAACTATTCATTAAAATAATTTAAACTAATGATATTGCATTGAGATTTTGAGGATTTTTTTAAATTTGTGAATGTAGCAATTTCAAAAAATGATTTTTAAACTCCTTTGATTTTATATTTTGATTTACATAAAAATATAAATGTAATTTATGCTTCCGAAAGAAATTTTTTATAACGAAAACTGAGTCCATCCCTTGAAAATAAGATGAATTAAGTGAGCTTTTACAAACAATTGTAATTCATTTGTGCCAGTTTAGTTATTTTGTAAAATAGTTAGAGTAACTTTTATATTTTTTGAAAATACATAATATAAAAATTTATATAAGAAATAACTATCTTAAATAATTTTAAAGTTTTTGGTCTCAATGATATCCTTAGTTCTAAATACGCAGATCAGTCTCTTTAAAGACTCTTATAACATGATAACTACCTTTCAAAACAGTAAAAGTGAAAAAATTTTTGCATATAATTAAAATTAGAAATGAATATACTCCTATAAGTACACTTTTTGATTTCAAGTAAATTCGTAGATAAAGTTCTAAAAATAAAATAAATTAATAATTGAAATTAATTTGCAAAATTAATATTATATAAATTTATTGAACATAAAATATTATATAATTACATAAAATATTATATACATATTATTCAACATTCGATTAGGAATATTTCTACTTCTTCTGCAGGAAACAAATCTACAAAATCCTATAAAGGAAATTAATAATCTGTCTAAGCATGTTATTGATATTTTATCTGCCATTTTGACTTTTAAAAAAGCTCAAAACAAAAAACATGACATGAGAATATTTTATGATTAAAAATGTTTAGCATAAAACGTGCAAGTATGGAGTACGAGCATGTTCTCAACAACATTTCAAATAGTTGAGGGATATAATAGAATTGTTGATGTAATTTTGATATTGCGAAAGTTATTACAGTCACCTGTATAGTGTGTCTAATATCTTGTTTTTGTGCCAAATGTTAATTATTCATTCCTATAAAATATCACATCATAAAACGCTTTGCTATTTTATCAATATTCGTCCAAGTGCAATTTTTGAATAATTTTTAATATCGGGATAGTAATCTGGAGATAGGATAAACTGAAATGAATTTTATTTCTTTGAAAATATGTATTTTTATTTGGTGTCTAAGGAAATCATGACATTTTTGTATTAAAAAAAATAATTGCATTTTTTTTTCAACTTCGAAATCTTTCTTTTGTGAACTTTTCGAATGTGATCTAAATGAATAGTAATGAACATTGTAAGGTAATAGTAATTGAAATATTAAATGAAAATTACATTAATAATTTCAAGTTTTACTTAACAAATAAATATTTTAAGAGAGGATATATTTAGGAAAAGTTATTAGGCTTAGTACAGAAGTAGTGATATACTCTATTTCTTTACTAAGTTCTTAATTACATCATGTTATGTGTTAAGGTAAATATCTGTGAATACTTACCTATACAATGTTAATACCTTCATAATATTAAATGAATTAATATAGTTAATGATATAAACTAAAAAATACATATGCTACTGGTATTAAGCTATAAATCTCATTTATAACTTGTTATTATTTCTAATTTACAAACAACAATTTTTTAAATTTAAAAAATTTAACAAGTATTTCTGAAGGAAGTTTGTTATTATTTAATTTAATTGACGATTATTACTTTAAATTGTAGATCATTTCCATCATTTTATAATGCT
This sequence comes from Latrodectus elegans, assembly GCA_030067965.1. Classification (NCBI taxonomy): domain Eukaryota; kingdom Metazoa; phylum Arthropoda; class Arachnida; order Araneae; family Theridiidae; genus Latrodectus; species Latrodectus elegans. The sequence goes on from CM057820.1 coordinate 49,801,632, forward strand.
TTAATATTTTTTGAATTCTTAAGCAATTTTTACGTATTTTTTTTATATATATATATATATATATATATATTCATGCTAATTTCTTAGGTAAGTATGTCAAATAACTCCTACATTAAAATTATGAAATAAGTAAATGTAACATAGTTTATCTTATATACATATGAAATAAGTAATCTGTGTTAATAATTGCATTTTTCATGACAAAATGTGATGATAACATATATTTATTATAAATACGATTACTATAATTAATTTTATTGCACATTATTTTGTATTTAATGGCGATTGAATAAATAATATCAGAAAATTTCATTTTCAAGTATAGCCTAATTAATTTAATGTAGCCTTTTGTCATAAGATTAGAGTTTATATATTTATTGACAAGTTTTATTACCTTGTCAAAATGCATTAATATAGCCGATTTTCACCATTATTTGCTTTTCCTAGCAGAAATGTTTTCATTTTTCTTGGGTAAATTATTTTATGCTTTCTTACCTCTTAATATTATTATCTCGATAAGAAATATTGATTCTGAAGAATAGCAGAGGAATGTAACTGAGAATTGTAACATAAATAGAAGTATTATGAAATTCATAAATATTAGAAACATTTTTATGCTATCCATTATTCTTATCAATTCGTTATTAAAAGTTCAGAACTCAAATTACGTGGATTGATGGACTTCAAAATTAAATTCATAAATATTGTTTTCTCAGTGGTTATCGATGTGAATGAAATGGCAGATTCACTCGCTAAGGGAAGAATAATTGAGTGAGACGACTTCAAACAACTTCTTCCAGTATCATTTAAAAAGTATATTTTTTAAGAAATAAATGGATACTTTTAAATTTGATTAGCCGGCAAAATCAACAGGAAAAATCAAGAGCTAATATTCAAGTTACGTGGAAAATATTTCGTCAAACATTTCGTTAAGAGACTGTGCCATGTTTCAGACTGCAAACAGGCCATGATGGCAATGATTGCTTGGTATAATATCTAAATAAAACAGGCATCATTTCATCTAGTTTATACCAACTTTGTAATTCGTGCACTATGAATGCAAAATATAATCTTGTATAAAGAAGTTAGATAAAAGATTCTAAAAAAATGGATAAAATACACAAATTGTACAGGAAAACCTTAAATTTCATGAGCTACTTTAAAGAGACTACCATCTATTGTTTGTTTCCTTGTTAATTTTTTTAAAATTTTTAAATTATTACTTCTGAAGTTATTTTGTTTCAATAATTACTTTAAATGTTTGTTCTTTTTAATATTTTTTCTTCTGTGATATTTGAACTTACTGTTTTCAAGCACTGAAATTATTTTTCATATTTTCTAAGTTTTTTTTAATACGGAATTAGAAAGAATTATGGTTATATTTTGCTCTAATAATTATATAGAATATCAAAAGAATTTTACTTAAAACCATTTGCAAGGTAGGAACGTTTTATAACATGAAACTTATAGTTAATAAAATAAATAAAATTTATAATATATTGTTTCTCTCAAGAAGTGAAATTTTTTCTCTTAAATTCAGAAATAAAATATTTTTCGTTTAAAGAAGTTTTTAGTTCCAAAACATATAAAAATGAAAATACATTACAATGTAGATCTATAGTTAGTTATATTATTAATTTACTTTCCTTAAAATACTGTATGTTTTCTTTTACAGTGATAAGTTCAGTTAAAATGATATTTCCCCAAAATTATAATTCAATAATAAAATCATTGCATAAAAAATAAAATCATTTGCATGTAAATAAAGCTTTTGTTATCATTCACATAGAAAAAAATTACACAATATTTGAGATGAAGTAAAAAATAATGCCCAAATGTTTTTTTCTCCAAAATCCCAAGCATGTTCTGTGTGAAAAACTTGTAAAATTATTATCAAATTATAAGCAAAATATCTAAAACACTTTTTTAAAGAAGGAATATATCTGAAAATATTTTTTTAAATGTTAATATGCATATATTTTATACAAGGCATATTGAATTTTATTATAGCTGCCTCAATATTTTATTTATATAAAACTGAATTGTTTTTATTTTTATTCAAATCTTGTGTGATGAATGTAACTTAAATAACTAAGAAATAAATAAAATGACTTTATTGTTAATATATTCCGACAAAATGCTTTTAATCAATTAATCTACTTTGACTTAAATTTAAAACCAAATAAAAATAAATCATAATTGAAAATATTTACTATTCATAAGCAATTAAAAATATTTAATACATCTATTTGGATTAAACTACAAATGAAAGCTTGTGTTTCAAATCTTATTTATAAATGTCTTTTTCATTTAAATTAATCGAAACGAAAATAACTAATTCAAATATTGAATGTTTATTTCACTCATAATAAAAAAACCACTTTTAAAACATCAACAATTTTCAATCATTATATTTACTGTGAAAAAATTTAACATAAACAAATATTACAGAAATTGTAAAATTTTAAATATATATATATATATATATATATATATATATATATATATATATATATATATATATATATAATATATATATATATATGTGTGTGTGTGTGTGTGTGTGTGTGTGTGTGTGTGTGTATGTATGTATGTATATATCTATGTATATAGATATACATATAAATATATATGTATGTGTTATTATTATAACTTAATATATGATTATTAATTAATTACCTGGCATCCAGGTGTATACATTAATTTTCAATATTAGAGAAATTTGAAAGACAAAAATTACCAAAAACTGTTTAATTTCTGACGTCACTACTATGATTTGTGAAGGTACTTATATATTTTAAGCCAGTCTCATCCACGAAAAATATCAACAGATGAAAATATTAATATATCGATTAATGTCAAAATTAATAAACAACAATGTCAAAATTAATAATGTCTGTAATATTAAACTCGTATCATAGAGCAATATTGAAGATATATTAATAGCATTGAGGAAATCTTCAAAAATTCATAGATCCAAGCGTGTTGCTTTCTTAGATCCAAAAGAAAAAAAATGAAACAACTGTCTCAGCAGAGAAGTGAAATAGTATTTTTTAACAAAATACAATTGGCATCTCCTTTGTAAACCTTCCTTTAAATTTATTAAAAATAAAATTTTTATTTAAAATTGAAATTAGTTTTTATGATTAAAATTACCTCTTACGCCAGTTGATGCGGAACTGGCAGCTGAATGGTTAATACTCTGGACTACGGTTTAACAGCTCAAATGTGTGAGTTTTAATTCCATTGTGAAGGTGGATCTGTGCAGTACTTGGAATTTTACTTTAAACTATAGGTCCTGATGTACTTAGCTCTGATTTTAAGTTATAAACAAGCAATAAGTATGTTGAATTTTAAATATTTGTATGATGTATTCACGTTTATTCAATGAACAATTTTAATTCCTTTTTTAACATTTACAAATTTTTTTGGATATGTAAAATAGTTTTTAGTAAAAATTTGTATTAATGATTTTTAAAAATTAATATTATTAAAAATTTGTAAAATATTACACAGATTTCAGATTTTTCTTCTTTAAAAATTCCTATGTATAGAAAATTATATTACATTTCTCTATAAATAAACTTACTTAATAATATAGTATAAATAAACTGAAATTTTGGTAAATTAAGTTGATTTTCATACATTTATTTCATTCAAGATCATACTTAATGCTTTATCAATCTACTTGAATTTGATGCAAGTTTTATATTTTCCTTCAGTTGCTGTCTTGAGTTTTACGTGTTTTAATGTATGTAGTATTTCTACAGAAATACAGTGAATTTTTGAAAAGCAGTTGTTCAAATTATATAATATATATTGAAATTATTTTATATAAATTATAAAATATCTTGAAATCTAATTTTTATAAATTCTATAATATAAAGAATAGTTCTTATAAAAACCATTGGTTTTCTGAATCAAAATTTCCATTTATTCTATAAATAAACTTAGATTAGTAAACATATTTGCTTAAAGATTTTAGTTACCCTTGAAAAAAATTTCAAATATGCAATTTTATTTGCAAAGACTATTAATATTAGTTTATTAGTTATTTATAAATAGATGCTAAAATATAAATTTTCGATCTAACATTTTTAAGAGTATTTCGTAGTTGAACAATAATATTAAAGGAAAATGTTACTTATTCTATGAGAAAATACTAACTTTTGGTCCTTTCTTGTCTTATCACAAAGCATATATAAAATGAATTATCTTCAATCATCATATATGATCAGCAATATTTTATAGAAATTGATATTTATTTTTCTTACTAACATACGGTTTAAAAATATAACATGATGATAAAATGTATCATGAAATGGTAAATTCAATAAATGGGGTAAATTCAATATGTTTAACATCCATTTCAATGTTTATTTGAATTGATAAATTGAAATTTAGGAATATTATTTTATGCAAAATATTTATAGGATGATGAAATGTAATATACTTATCTATTTATTATATCTTTGAACATAATATCATAGCATAAGATAATTTCATCTTTGAAAACGTTTATTGATTTTCATAAAACATAAAAAAGTGACAAATACACTATTTTTATGTGAAAGTGTGACATTTATAAATAAAATAATCAAATGCCGCGCTACTTCCAAATCAATTACTAAATAAAAATGTATTAAAATATTCTTTGTGGATGTACGTGGAATTCTAATCATGATTTCATTATCTTTCACTTACAATTAATTAAGAAGAATTTTCTGCTATTTATGAGCATCCCAAAACATTTGCTTTCTTTCTTTCACTAAAAATTATTATTCTAATTATAAAATTTTCAACGTAACGCAGATAAAAATAATAAATGTTAAACATGACAACGTAGAAATTAGAGATTTAACTTTACACAGAAAATATCTGGTGAAGAAACGTCAAATTTAGCTTCAAATTATAAATATCAGTTCCTAATAACGTCAAAACTCTTGAGAGATTTTTAACTTCGCATTAATCACTGAAAGGATTTACAGTTTAAAAAATGTTTTTGTAAATAATTTGTCATTATGTCAAAGATTTTGTCACGCATTTTAACTTATGGTTAAACATATTTAAAACTTAAATTAATACTTGAAAATCTCTACAAGCAATTTTGTAACGATTTTTAAAGGAATATTTTTATTTACGTTCAGCGATATTAGCTTGAAAAATAAATGCAAGATCGTTGTGAAGTGGTAATTGTGCTTAAAAATTATATTTGTTACATCTTAACATAAACAATAAAACCATTATTTTCAAAAATTAATACTCACAAAATAATATGATATTCTATTACTTTAATTTTTATAATATTGCTTTAAACTTTACAATATCACTTCAATTTTATGCAATATTGTAAACATTTTATTTATATTTTATGCGATAAAATATTCATATTTAAAACAGCATGATAAATATACAGTAAAATTAAAAATATCAACAAGGTTATTATATTTTTTTATAAATATGTATAAATTATATTTTTAAAGAAATATTCTTTCGAGGAAACAAAACCAATTTTCTTAAATATTGTTAGACTACATATTTGGAAATAACATTTAATTGATGTATATTGAAGTATCAAATAGTTTTAATAACATATAACGTAACAAATAACTTTACAATATTATGCAATTATTACTTTAGTTAATATTAAGGAAATTTAAGGAATATTATCCTTGAAATATTTAATACAACTTGTCTACCATATAATCGATAAATCTGGTAAAACTTTGATTTACTGTGTTTTAATTTAATTTAACAGCCATTGAACAGAATTCTCTTTGGGAATAGACTAGAATTTTGTTTACAATCTATGGTAGATGAAGGACCTTTACTAAACAAGAAAACAATTTCTCTTATAAAGCAGAATTAAGTTAAAATAGGCAATACATGGAATTCCTGTAATTTTTAATATTAAAAAGAATATATGATTTTTAACAATATTAAATAATAATATTTTTAATACGATTATAAAATATTCTTAAAAAAATATATGTTAATCTATTCATAAAAACTATTTTAATTTAATATAAAATAACATATTTGTTTTAGTTTTTATGATTATTAAATAAACAATCGATAAAAATACTATAAATGTATGTTAATAATATATTTATTTCATAAATAGCTCTACACACACATGTTATTTCCTACATACAACTTTAATAACTTGATAAATTAAATACAAATGCATGATATATATAATTTAAAGAGATTTTAGTATTAAAATCTAAAATTACACTATTTTCATTGGATACAAATTCTTACTATGAAATTGCGATAAAATGAACAAATTTTAATGAATTTCATTTTAATTATATTATTTTAGTCTGATAAGTTCCCTTAAATGTGCCACTATATAAAAAAAACTTGAAAAAGTTATACTTTATGATATTTTTACTTAGGATTAAGAAATTCATTTTCAAGAAAGAAAAATTACAGCTCTTTAAATTTTAGAAATTACAAACATGAACTTCAAGTGCTTATGCAATTGACTTTAATACATTTAATAAAAAAAATATTTCCATTTTCTACTTATGTAATTATAAGCAGTTTTTAGCTCATAACTTACGAAATTTCATCCTGAAGTTGTTGTTCTGTGTCCGATTACTTCAGGTTCCATCAATATGCATCTTGAGTTTTATATACTCACAGAAATAATATTTCTATTTAGTAGAATTCAGGCAAAATATATATTTGGGAAACAGAATATCTTTGCATTATCCGAGTACTTAAGATTTTAAACTAGCTTGATATCTATAATATACCATATTAAGTGATCATGATTGGTTTTTTTTTTTTCCTTAATTTTCAGACACTAGAATATTAATGTAAATTGAAATTTCTATTGTCTGGAAATATTGAAGGTATTTAATTAAATATATTAGTTTCTTTAGAGAATTATTTTCTGCTTTTAATCTCCTCATATTTAAAAAACATTCTATGAAATCATGCAAATTTTAGAGCAAAAATTTTGCAAGAAACAACTTTATTTGCTTATTTTTAATAAAGCTTATCATTAATCACATTTGCGTTGGGAAGTGTTATTAATTTAACAGTTGTTTATTTTTATATTCACCTATATATATATATCCCTTTAATTAAAGTCACTTTTTAAACATCTAATTTTTGCAATATAATACAAAATCACTGAGTCAAAAGCAATGTACAAATGAATGAACAGAAAAAATAACTCATACTTTTAAGAAACATTATAAAAAGCAAATTATATTTTTTCTCTTATTATCTTGAATTAATTAAAAATTAATTTTAATTATTTTATATTTACGTACACCAACAAATTGAATTCGTCCATTCTTAGTCGCTATTATGATGTAATCTTTAGTGCTGGTTTTGGTATTGTTTGTATTGTTTTATATTAATAATCATCGATAATATAATGTTTCTTAATAACACTTGTTTTTAAAAATTAAGATATCAACAGTTTTAATGTTTTATTATATAACATCAGTTATTTATTTAAAATTTATTAAAAATATTTAAATTCGGGATGTACAAACATGTCTATAAGACATTCTACTTACAAATAGATTGCATTTATTGACCAAAGTAGTGAATACAGTGAACTTATTTTGCAATTTGGATGAGCAAATTTAAAACTGATGAATTATCTGTATTCATAAGCTCATTTTGATTAGGTTTATGCTTTTAGAAATAGAATCAACTTAAGATTTATTGAATCTTTGTTTTTCTAAAAAGAAGTTGTGATTTTACCTCACGATAAGTTAGTAAATAAAATAATAAAATTTTTCAAAAATCAAAAATTTCCGTGTTTTTTTCTCATGTCACGAATTTTTATTTTCTGAATAAAGAAATCTATATATATATATATATATATATATATATATATATATATATATATATATATATATATATATATATATATATATATATATATATTAGCTGCATTATTTAAATTAGTCAGCAATTTAAACTATTAAATTAATAAAATAAAAATAATTTAAATTAGTCATTTGTTAAATAAATTTTTGACAATGATAGAAAAGTTTATAGGATTAAACTATTTTATTTTGGAGTTAATCCGTTTTATATAAAGTATACATCCAACTATTTAGCTGTTGATTTCACTTCAGTTTATTAGCCATTACATAAATTAACTACGCCAAAAGAAAGTGAAAATATATGTGATACATATTCAAGGACGCTTAAATATATTTATAATTATCTCAATTCTTCATAAATTGCAACTCCGAATGCATTATAATAAGCTATTATAGCTTATTATAGGATATATCATATAACACTATAGTCATATGCTTTTATAGGTTGTTATATGTTGTATCATATAATAATATAGTCATAAGCTATTATAGATTTTACAGATTTAAATTTGCAACAAAAAATTCAGATTTAAAGAAAAAAAGATACTGTGAAGAAAAAAAAAAATTTTAAGTCTTTGTCATGAAGAAAAAAAATGCTTCCACTTTTTGATGCTTTAACTTTATTTATGAAAGCAATCAATGGATTTATTTATGTGAGTTAACTTAGAGAATCAAAGAAAGAGAATCTAAAAAATTCCTTCTACTTCCTAACCCTATACAAATCACATTTCTTTAAGCAATTTCATTCCACAAGCGGATTTGAAATACCCGAAAAAACTTTTTTGTCCTGTTTCCATCAAGTTCGTATTTCCTTATTTCTTAGCATCTAAGATAAAGGTAAAAATTTTTTTTGTCGTTGTGTACTGTTGAGAAAATTGCATTTTGATTTGTAGTAATTCGATATATTTCTTTCTTTCTTAGATTTTGGTCTCGCAATTTATAAATTGTGAGAAATAATATTTTCCATTTAATTTTGAATCTATTTATTTTCAGAAACGATGAAATATGTTCTCATTATAAATTGAGGTTGATTGCATAAAAAATATTTCTTTTCAGTGATCTACACATAAGTCAAATTTTTTAGTTAATAATGAAATTATTAAGCTATTTTTAAAGAATATATTCCAATATAATTACGAAATAAATATATCATATAACTCCATTTTTTCCTTTAAAAGCGTATTTTAACAGCTAAAGAATGAAGATTTCTGTATTGATTATTTCATTACAAAAGAAAACATTTCTTGGTAAAAGTGTCAAAAATTATTCATATATGTTCTTTAAATAAAATTATATTTAATTTAAAAAGTATTTGAAGTAAATATCCTAATTTATGGTATTTACTGTAAGCCATTTTCATCAATATTTTATTTAAAAGTTGAGATAAAAATTAAACTTTATCAATGTGTTCAAAAAATAGAAAAAATAACATGTAAAAATTGCGAATGATAAGTTTTAAATGAATGAACATAGTAGATGTGCGTTTGCTGCATACGTAAACATATGAAGACATATTTGAATGTGAAATTATGTGTACGGTACGTAGGTATGGTGTATAGTAATAATAAGAATCTTTATATATATATATGTATATCAGGCTACTTTTAAATAATTAAAACTTACAGATTGCTTACAAAATATTTATTCAGTGGGTTATCAAGGTATTATGAGTTTACCATATACGAAGATGTTTTTCGAAGTCAAAAATGAAAATCAATAGGTGCATTAAAATCAAAGTTGAAAGAAAAGAAAAGTAATTATTGAACTTTTAAAAAATTCAAATAATTGGATTAAATTTCTTCCACAAATAATATTTATTAAGGAAATGGATGAACGTTTTTCAATAAATACGTACTGGAAACAAGGTTTCTTAGAGTTAATAAAAATGGCAATGCTAACTTATAGAATGTACTCCTTTTAAAAATCTTCTCTCTTAAATTATTTACGTTTAGAGGATAGAACTTAATTTATCCATGAAAGATCAAACTCAAAATTTGTGTCACGTAGATATTCAATACTTATGACGATGAATACGAATATTAAAAAAAAATCTAAATTAACATTTTAAACGAAACACTACTCCAGTTTTCAGTAAAAAATCAGTTAAGCATATTTTAATAATTAATGTGTTATTTACAATAAGCATTACATCAATATTTTTATTGCATATAACGATTGTTGAAATCAGAATTTATTGTTGGAAAGGAATTATTGATGCGGTTGAAAAAACAAAATTAATTTCTGATATCTCTTCTGACTAAAAATACATGTTGAAAAAATACAAGAATAAAACTGAGATACAATTTTCCTGCTGTTCACTAGTTTCTAAACATTTATGGAATTTTCATGTAACATAAATAGAAGCTGCATACATATGGGCTCAGAACTCCTAATTTCACTAAAAGAAAATTTAATAACTTTAAAAATCTAAAAACAATTTCTACCATAAAATGATGTCAGTTATATATATATTTGGTCTTTTAGTATCCAGAAAATAGTCGTACAATCACGTATATGGAGTTTGTTGTTTATTTTAAAAACATTTAAGGCGTTATCAAAGATTGAAAACTAACAAATAACATAAAGGAGGTGCAGTTAACGATGATTACAAGTTTATGTAATTAAAATATATTTATTGATCCAAAATTTGTGTTCATCTTATATAAATGTTTCTATCATTTTGCAACCTTTTCATTAGAGGATAACCGATATTTGATATTCAGAGAGCACAAGGTTTTATTTTCCAGCAATCGCATGCGTAATATATTGCTTGCATGCTATTAAATATTATTCGAGGGGTCAAAAAACAGAAATAAGTAAATGAAAATATGAATGAAAGGGAAGTAGCCTTTTAAGTGTAATGCAATTAAACGGATCTTTTTACTTTCTATTTATTACTGTACACTATGTAGAAAATTAAAGTAATGATTTGAAACAAAGCAGCAAATGAAATGTTTTAAAAATAACATTATCATGTTTTATAACTAAAATTAAATTTCTGAAAATTATGCACACAAAAATACCTTCAGTTTTTTATTTTAATTTTTGAGAAATATTATAAGAATAAAGTAGCTAATCAAATGTTTAAATTTATTGTATTTTCTAAAATAAGTTTATTTAGCTTCACTTGCACAAAATAGCCACAAGTAATAATTTTCCATAAATTTTCGTAATTTGCTATTTCTTTGAAATATCAAAATAAATTAGCTTAGAACAGTCATTATTAATATATTATTTTCAGAGCCCATATTGTGAAAGGTACTTGAATACTTATTTTGCTCATACATATTAAAAACTCTATTAGAATTTTTGCAGGTGAATTTATTAATGCTAAATTTAATAGATATATTTTACTGATATTTATAATATCTATAATATTGAATAATAAGACAGTTTTGATTCGGTGGAGTGAAATTTGTATCTTAGGGGCTACGAGAAATTATGAAAGATTTTCATCAAGTTTACTGGTCACAATGTGTATTTCATATTTTAGACAAGTGAATACATCTTGCATTTTAATCTACATTTCCATGCCGTAATTTCCCCTGTCATTATGACTTCCATAAGACATTTAAAATTGTCTCATTAATAATAAGCTACTCGCTTCATGTCAATTTATGTATCCCAAAACTGAATATATTAACGTTACTTTGTAATATATTAAGTACGATAACCAAACATATATTCAGTTAAAGTGCTGCTATTAGTAACAAAAGATTCAAATAACTTTCAAGTACAACGTAAAGGATATTTTTCTTTTTTACCACAGTTCACCCACGTTTTAAAACCACTGATAGGAAATATAATTTGTCATTAGTTAAATCACAAAATTCACTTCTCATCTTAAAAATTGTGTAAGTTAGAAACGTATAAGAAGTAAAACACATTCACTTTAACTAAATAAAGTATTATTTCGTAACACATTCTTACTAATTTTCAAATTTATCATTAAGTTTAAGGAAATAAAACATGTAACAGAAAGGAAAATCGCACGTTTTATGTACAATCAAAACATTTTATAATTATGTTATTAAGATTTATAATATTTCATAAAGTCTCTAATAGTTAATAAGCTAAAATGAGATTTTTTAGTAATTTATTTATATGATATGCATATATTAGTTTGTATAGTAATTTTAAGAATTTCATTTAATACAAAATATTTAAAAAAACCTAAGTAAAGAAGCTAATTTGGAAAATTATAAATATTAAATGTATTTAATTTAAATTTTACATAAAACGAAATAATTTTACATAAAACAAAATAATGAAATTGATAATTGTGATACTAAAATCAATTTATTTAAAACATATGATCAATTAATTCCCCTTTTTCTAAGAGATTCAATCTAATTAAAATACATTTACTATCATGGAATTTTTATTGCCATTTGTTAACATTATTACATTAAGAAATGCTTATTTTCTTCCTTTTGTCATCAATTATATTCGAAATTAACTTAACAAAAAAGAGAAACTGTTAAAAGCAACTTGTTGTGATTTAGTAATAATATTTATATACAAAATTTAAATTTTTGTTTGGAAGTATGTCTAAATTTAAATGTACAGAAAAATAATAATAAATCCTTGTGATTGTCCAGTAAGTTTTTTTTTAATTCTAGAAAATTGGGAAAACAATTTTCTTGTTAAATACTATAAAATTGCAAAGAAAATTTACCGACGAAATTAAAATCTTTCGCCTTAGTCAATTTAATTAAGATTGCGTCACACTGAAAGCATGAAAATAAAAAAAAAAAAAGATTGACATGCATTGTAACGCAGATCAAATTAATTAGTGAGTTTTTACGCAGTATTATTCCCGTTTATGTTTCCTTATTCTTTCTTTTCCTTTTTTTTTTCAAACAGTGTGCGAGAACATTATATTTAATAAAACATGTTTCCTGTTTAAATCTCGTTTATCCCATGAATTGTTTATTGTCATTGGGACTACTTTCAGTTGAATCAAACTAACTACAGAATTCCATGTGGTGATTTATCCTAATTGAACATAGATTTTAATAGAGGATTCTTGTTATTTATTGCTGTTAATTATTTGGATTAGATTACTAAGTAATTGAGACAGAAAAATTGAGAAAAATAGTAATATATAATTAATATGCCTTCCAGATGAGAATATTTAGTGCTATTTATTTGAAAATGGCAAAAAAGATCGTAATTAAGAATCTGTTTACATTTTTAATTAAGAATAAGTGTTTGAGTAGCAAAACATTGTGCAAGTTCAAATAAAATATAAGAGAATTTTCAAATTCAAATTTAAAATAGCATGAAATTGCTTAAAATTTATTAGGTAAGAAAAAGATGCCAGTTGTTTAAATCATTATTGTAACCATATTTCAAAATTTTAAGAATGGGAATTCTAAAATTTATAAGAAAAATAAGAATCGTTTTCATAATTGTCTATAACTTTTGATTAAATTTAGTCAGTTCTTTAAATAGAACTAAAATAAGGGATTAAAAATGACAATACGATTTTCTCAACAGTTGATAAGTTTAATCATGATCGAGCTAAAAACTATTCTTACTAACTGCTGGTTAAGTGCTCGGGGGATGAATGTTGCGAGCATCCGTTTTATGCCACAGATCTTCATCAAATGATTAGTCATACAAGTAATGGGTGAAATCTGATTGAGAATTTTGTGAAAATTTTTATCATGGATTTTGCCCTGATTTTACAAAGCTTGGTAAGCTGTACTTTAAAAAACACGTTAACTCCTTTCGTAAGGGATGGAAAAGTGGAGATAGAAAAGAAGAATTGATCGTGTAACTGCTTAATGCAGATTACATCACGTGAAAACATCAAGTTGTAATATAATAGTGCATAGCGTTTTTCTACAATGCTTTGTTTACACTAGTATACAACAGTTTTGGTAATAATTAATTCACCTACTTGCCTATCAAGAGATTTTGTGTCAAGACTAAGTCAATACACATAATTTCAAGTCGTCAAGTGTAACACTGATACAGCCAAAATTGGTGTAAATTGTCAAACCAGCTGAGAAAAATGTCGGTGAAGGTGGGTGACTGTAGACATGTAATAATACTGTAAACAATGCTCAAGCATTTTGCCATTGTTGAAAACCATATTTGCTCTGGATTTTTGAGAAAAAAATATTCATTTCATTTGAAATTTCTAGGACTTTCTGTTCATCAAAATGTAACATACAGTAATTGATCGAAAAAGGGTGGCCTATGGGGCCAATTCAAAATGCTCCCATGAACAAACTACCATATGTTTACTCAGTAGAGTTAATTGAGCAGATTGTAAAGTTAATGACAAAAATTTCTCGCTACTTATCCTAGTAAGATTCAAATAATTGGGAGAAATTGTAGGCATGTTTTAAGAACATTGACGTTAAAGTTTTATATCATAATTATTGTGCAAGAAGAAAGTGCATTTCTGTTCAAGGGATTTGAGAAAAGTTGTCATTAATGTTTTGAGCCAGGTTAATGAGAGACGAGATGAGGTTATTTTTATCTGTAAATGTAAGCTCGTAAAACAACATCTCTTGGCTAAATAACATTAACAATACGCAAAACAGTAATATGTACAACAACAATCCACGTGTAATCCACTAAGAACTTGTATGAAGAGTATATTGGTGTTTGGTATGCCAATCAAGATCACATTTTAATTAGAAATTATTTAGTAAAATAACCTTTTGATTGTGTAGGGTGCTCTTATGACTAACCAGAGATTTATATGATAAATTCTAAATTTAACACTTCAAATTATTCAATTATAAGAATATTTGTAATATATATCTATGTGTTAAGATGCACAGTTTATTAATGTTCAACAATACTTTAGCGGCTTTAGAACAGTGTAAATATATGAAATTCCCTACATGTAAAATAATAAAAGAAAATTTACCTATATTTTTAATTATTTCTTTATAAAAAAAAATAAATAGCTTTTTTTGTGATAACTAAATTGTTTAATAGTTTTTCTAGTGAAAAATCATCAAAAACTATAACTCAAATCCTTGAATAACTTTAATCAACATTGTTAAAAAAGTTATTTCTCAGTAAAAAGAGCTTAAAAGTTACGGTTATTACATTTGATTACATTGATTACTAATAACAGTTACGGTTATTACATTTGATTACATTGATTACTAATAACAGTTACGGTTATTACATTTGATCAATACTGATGCAAGTATTTCAGAATTTTAAGCTGCTTTAAGCTCTAATTGTAGAAAGAACATTTATTGCTTAAAGTATAAAATGTTTCTTTAATTGTTGATCATATATTTGAACCTCATTCTAATTTTATATCGAAAGCAAGCAGATTCCCAAAAATTGTCTATTTTTTTCTCAAATAATCCACATAATTTATCTAACCAGTTTAGCATAAATTTAAATTGAACCACATTTATTTTTAATGATAAAAATGTGATATTCAATTATGCTAAATAAATCAGCCCATATAAGTTTTTACGAACAGTTCTCAGCTTTTGAAAAAATGTTATCACTCTATCAGATGAATAATAACTTTCGTATTTTCCTTTTATTGGAAAACTTCCAAAAAGGAACACTGCTTTTCATGCTGGCGAAATGTCTGGAATCACTTACTGAAACTTATCTTCCACGGAGACTCCTAATATATCATTGATTTTCACGAATCATAGACAAAATGTTTTCTTGAGTTTTCTTCTGATTTCTCATAAATTCAAAACACAAAATTTTTGCTTCCAAACAAAAGAAAAGACTTGAACAAATTATTCGCATGTTTACCAAAATTTCATATTGTTTTATTCTTATATAATTTACGAAAGTATATATTCTCATATTCATCACTCCCATATTTATTACAAATTCTTGTGATTAGTTTCTAAGATTCACTGATTTCAAATTTCAGATCAAGGACTATCCTTCAAAATGCATTTCATTATAATTTGTTATTTTAGGCATCAAATCAATTATTAACTTAGAAAAATCAAGGGTAACCAAATTCTTTTGATAGCTTTTAAGTACTGCGTACTACACTTTAGATTCCTCTATATATAAGGCAGGTATAATACAATATATTTCAGACTTCCATTTATATGGTGGTCAATATATATGCTAAATATAAGCAATCTCAAATTTTGTGCAAAATATTTTTTAATCTTTAAAATACTGTTGTGTAAAAATACAAAAGTTTCCCTTTAATATTTTCTTGTAAATATATTTTGCTCTTGAAGTAACGAAATTTTGTTAAAAACATCTCTGTAAATATTATTCCAGCAAAGAAATAAGAACATTTTTACACTTCAAACAAATCCTTAAGAATTACTTTTATATTGGGTGTTATTTTCGAGTTTAGATTGTGTATAAATCCGAAAGAGTGTTTTTTATAGATTTTTCCAAAGTTCTTGAAATCATGAGGAAAACAAGAACTTCATGAAAACTCAAGAATCCGTAGTGAATGCTTGGCTAAATTGAGCAATAACTTTTTCAGGAGTAAGGGTTCACACAACTTCATAAATCTCTTCTTGTCTCTAGAATTCCTTTGGGACTGTTATGTAGGGCGGGTGACGACTCGTCATCTGTGGTCATTTTTTCATCGTGAGAAGCGACATTTCCTGTTCCCCAGACTCATTCCTCATGTGGTCGTCGGGGTCATAAAAGTGGGTCGTAAAAATTCCACAAGAAGGACAAGGCGAAAACATTTAATAGGAATCTAAAGAGAAAAAATGGTATTTGGAATGTGTTGTTCTTTATCAAGGATTTGATTGCTAAGAGAAGAATTTCTCTTGCGAAAACAATCCAGATATACTTCATATTTTGGATTTTTTCCTGCAATAATTCAACGTAGTGGATAGTAAAGCGTTTATAAATACGAGATTCTGATTAATGCACACACACAAACACAAGCTCTTAAAAATATTCGGCATTTTCCCAAAAGTTGTAAAGGAGTGCAATATTTGTAATATTAAAGTAAGATCTTAAAAAGTAGTATGTGGGTATCCTAAAGGAATAATAATTCCTTGTTTATAAATATGTTTTAAAATAAAAAATCCAAATTAAAAAATCATGAATAACAAAGATTCAGTGTTATGAAAGCAAAGACCATTTCAAGATGTAAATTTCTGAACATATAAATAAAGTACTTCTTAAAAAGGAGGAAGTTAAGTTCAAAAACAAGAAACAATTTCACCTCAATGCTTGGAAATAAATTTGCTCAGAAATTAATTTTTTCAATATTATTTAGAGTGAGCTTCACATCAAACACTATACTTAGCAATTTTTGCTAATTTCAGAAATAAACTTTTTTAAATGAACTAAAAATGGTTACCATAAAGTTAAATATACAGTTACATTTATTGTCTCTCTATCTTAATTAAAAATTAAATATTTCTGTAATGAGCATCAGGTTTGTGTTGATTGGGAGTCAATGAAATAAACTCCGAACAATAAAAAGGAATTTTATTCGTAGAACTTCCATATGATGTGGGAAAAACCCAGCAGTTACAACAGTTACGAATCACAATTATACAGTATCAATTCAACGGTAAGCAGCTCCCCAAAACGGAGGGTTTTAAATACCATAGACAGACAGCTCATATCCACTAGCTTATCACTGCCGCTGGAAACTCAGAAACTGACTCGATCCTTGAAAGGGTGGTATTTATAGCTTACTTGGCGTGAAAGTCTAGGTCTTTCTCCAAGGTTCCGGAAGCTTCCAGTCCATCTCGCTCAATAACAGCCCGAGACCTTAAATGATAAAAGTTTCCAGATCTATCTATTTCTAGCCAAATCTTTCTAAGTCGCCAATAATCTCCTCAAGTGGTCACCAAGCAGCCAAATCATTGTACAGTCATTACAAGCAGCCAATTCATTCTTAACGTAAGCCTATGTTTCTATTTTTTATATTTCTATTTTTGTCGTTACTAAATTTGTGTGCGAATCTGTCTAAGATATTTCAAGGTGAATACAAAAAATATTTTCAAACTTTAACAATATATTAAGCAATGTACGTTAAGAAAAATTGATTGAACATTTCAACAATGATATTATATTTTGTATGAGCCGAGACAAATCTGAAAAAAAGAAGTATATTTATAACTGACGTTATAAAATACATTTTAAAAATATTAAATAAAAATATTGTTACAATTTATTTTAATACGTTAGTAATAAATAATTTAATTTGAAATCCTTAACATAATATTAACGGTTTTCTATATAGACATTGAAAATGCACTCTTAGCTATTCTTTAGGTTTTGAAAAAACATTGTATACCACTGGACTTCCATTAAAATTAAGAGAACTTGAAGAAAAAAAATTTCATTTCGATTTTATATAGTCTTTCTGATTACTGAAATACATTATTTATTTCTTAAGAAACAGATAACTCAAAAGTAGATTTTAATTTGGTAAGGCACATATTTACCTTTTAATAATGATCAACAAGAATTGCACTTTTTTTTCATTTGCAAAGTAAAACGCATAGGTAAGGAATGAAGCAGAGAGATGCTTTAGTTAAAACTAGGATTGAATATTGTTATGGATTATTAATCTAAGCACGAATATATAATTTTATGTGTGTTTCAAAAAATTTGTGGTAAATAAAAAGAACAGTTAGTTAAAAATACTTACAATCAAAAAATACCATTTTTTATACCAAAAGTAACACGTTTTATTAGAATTTTAGTTTGAGAGTCATTTTCTAACCAAAATATCAGCTTTAAAAATGCGTCCAAAACGAAGCTAAAAAAAGGTATCCTCTCACAGGAGTTTAAAGTAGTTACAATATTCTGCTGTTAATAAAATGAATGTGTTTGTGACTCCTCTCCCTTTGAAATCACTGCTAAAATCTAAAAATGAAAATTATTACAGTGCTAATACTTTAATTAATTGAAATTTAATTAAGTCATTTCTTTCAATTTAGTGAAAATTTAGTGTAACAGGGGTTTTATTTAATTAATATATGCATTTATCTTTATTAATTCGTGCGAAATACATGCACAAATTACTATTCAAAAAGTCATTTTATGCACCACTTAAATATTTTAAACATATGTTTTTTATTCAGGTTTTCAATTTGTCATGTTTTCTAAAAAAATGATTAACCATAAAATGATTTTTCCTCTAGTACCAGTTCAGATTATGATTACGCCACTTTATTGCAATTTTTAT
This sequence comes from Latrodectus elegans, assembly GCA_030067965.1. Lineage (NCBI taxonomy): Eukaryota > Metazoa > Arthropoda > Arachnida > Araneae > Theridiidae > Latrodectus > Latrodectus elegans. Next base: position 49,820,637 of record CM057820.1, read on the forward strand.
TTTTTTAAAACACCCCTTACACCAAATAACTTTTTTATCTGAGTCATATAACGTATTGGGAAGGCGTCGTAAACTCGTTTGGTTGACAAGTTTTCTGCCTACCTTCAAATAGCATTCTTCAATCAGTAGCAAGCAAGGCGAAATTCGTCGAATGTTTGAGTGTCATAGGCAATGAGAAAAAAATTATGCATGATTCTTACCAATAAAAGTATTAAGTAAATTAAGGAAGTATTTTAGTTAGAATGTTGCTTATTTAGTAAAATATTTCAAAATCAAGAAAATTATTTACTATAGTAAATAAATTGTTTCCAAATTTTCAAATCTTTAGCGATACATACGTTGAAAACGTTGAAAATGGAAAACAAAAACAAACTAAAAAAAGAACGAGAAAACATCCACTTAACGGTTAGCTTAAATCGGCAAGGATGATTTGAATTTTTATATTATTTTTATTTTTTGAAGCAATTCTTATACAATCACACACACTCTCTCTCTATACATTTGAACATAACATATACTCCACATTAGGTTGAACATACATGTATAACATAAAAGTTTATAATAATTATATTAATAGTTCGCTATAGTTACTTGATAAAAACTAAGTGCATGCTTCACAATAAATTTAATATTACACTAGAAAACACTTACGCGTCTTAAGAGTACTTTTAGCTTAACTGTACTGTAAAGAAATTTTGTTTTTTCTATCTTTGAATACAATGAGAAATTAATTTTGTAATAAGAGAAAGTATATTTAAATCTTTGTGTGAACATATTTAACAACATGATTCATGATAATCAAAAATATTTCTGAAGTACTTAATTGAAATCAAGAAAATACAAATTTATTAAATATCATTTTACATGTGTATTTATATGTAATTTTTAAATCTTACCAAGTTGTGACATGTTTAAAGAAAACATATAGGGATAAAAGCATGTAAACCACGTGAGAAACAATGTCCCTTCATAAACTAAGATTACTATTGCACTTATATACTGAGAATACAAATCACATTACGAATTACTGCATTTCAAATTACTTTTTCATATATCAGAGTACCGATAGCATTCTTACTTGCTAATACCTATGGCATATTCTTTTCAATATTTAATTCATAATTAAATTCATTAGTTTAATAAGTAAAATATCAATACAACAAAATTTAAATCCCAATGTATTAACTTTGTAATTATGTCAAAATTGCCATTTTCTTATTTCATAATGATGCGTAAAAAATTGTAAAATTCTCTCACCTGATGTTTTCGGTGTACATGATAAAAACGTACTTCTAATATTTGTTATTGAAAATAATTCTTGTATTTATATGATTTACATTTGATTAACTACACTTAAGTAATTTTGAACAATATAACTACTGAATAGGTATATGTAGATTAAGGTACAAAATATATGCAGTACAACTATATTTTAATCCTTTAAACTATTGCTATTTCTGTAATTAAATTTTTTACATACTCATTACTTTACCAATAAGAGCATAAGTTTTGAAAAAAAATAAATGCTGACAGTAGTCCAGTTGTAGTAAAGTGTCACCCTTGTAAAATAAATATTGGAAGAATTAAACATAACGTTTCTAAGTTTTCTAGAAGTCAAGACCTTCTGTTATGATAATCCCAAAAAATATTAATTTTTTATAATTTAATGTTCTTAATGTTTGCAGATATAAAGCTTAAAATGGAAGATGTCAGTGTAGATAACATTCTAGTGCTTAAGTTTAGTTAAATGCACTAGTCCAGTTTACACACACATTGATGATACTCAACATTAAAGTTACGATACTTATTGGAAATAATGATTTGAAATACATCCTCATTGTGAACCTTTATTTTATACCAAGCTCTAACTGTAACGTTAGAGCCCAAGAAGGTATCTTTCGTTTTTGTATACTTGATATATAAGGGTAATCATTATTTTTTAGTATAAGAGAACCCTTTTGCTATGATTACAAAAAGCAGAAAAGGGTGATTCATGCAATAGAGAAAATATTATAAACTTCATTATTATTTTGACTGTTTTCTATTTATTATTAATGGAAATTATAAAATTCAAGCAGTACATGTTAAGAATCCTAGATTTTAAAAATATAATTTTCCAACTGAACTATTCTTAAACCAAACTTATGTGCCTGAGTGCTTAGAACAGCAGAATTAATCTTGTATATTATTTGTATAAAAAGCACAAATAAAAAGTTTATTTTAATTTTATAACAGGTTCATCATAAACTTGTTTTGTGATTTTAATATTTGTCAGTAACAGCGACATAATTTAAATAGATAAAATAAACATAAAGAACAAATTCATCAGAAGCAGTTTTATTTAATTCTAAGAAACATTTAACTAAATTTATGAACATATTCAAATAATTTATTTTTTATGGTTACCAACAAAAAATAAATTATAAAACTACTTTTGAATATGTTTTGCAATAATAATGTTTTTTCTTATATTAAAACAATAACAATATATATATTATAGTAAATAATATTATTAGTACAAATTTTCATCATTAGTTTCAGATTCTTAATTTAATAACTTAATCAAATATTAAATTTGATGGGTTAAAAGAATTTTCAGTGATACTAAAAAAATACAACTATTTATATATCTTTAATAAAATACAAGAAATTGCATTCGACAGTTTTTCAAACTTAAGAATTATATATTGTTGTCAAAGATTTATATGTGTTTTACCTCAGACAGATGAATAGCAACTCTTAAGTATTAGTAACTTATACTAAACAAGAAATATTTTATAGATTTAAAATAGCTTCGTTTTAAATTCTGCCGTAGTATTTTGTATTTTAAACTCTTGTGGATTTGGGATTATTGTTTATTTTCGAAGAATATTAACTGTTCAATTTTAAAGCATCTGGATCAAGAAAAATATTTTCCAACTTTTGAGCGACAGGAGATAAAAGATGCCTTTCATGTGTATGGAATAATAAATGTGCAAATCGTGTCAAGACGGTGATCCTCGATCCCTTGGTAAAAGGAAATTTCTTTTCTTTGTATAAAAAAGCTGATATTTTTTATCTTTATATTGCGTTTCTTTTGCAGTTTGTTTTTAAACAAAATATTTTGTCAAAAATATTTAAAATTTGTATTCAATAAAAATTAAAATAAAATTCCATGATCAATTTATTAAAAGAATATATAATTGCTTATATTTTCTTTTCAAACAAGGATAAATGTTGAGAATGGTATGAAAACAGAAAACAATTAGATTAATAATTTTAAAAATGAACTAAAATATTAACTTTTCCTCGCAATTTCATGAAAGCAATGCTTACAAAATTTATAAAATTTAAAATTAGCATTTCTAATTTTTGATATGATGACAGTTTCGCCATCTTTGTCACTGAGTTGCCTAGTTGTTCTTTTTATTTAAATTTATACAGTATTATAAAAATAAACTTTTCTTAAAATAAAATTGAAATTTCAAAAAATTTGATAATTGGTCAATTGTAGATTTTAATAGTTTCTAATCTTCATAAAGAGTATCCTACTAGGCAAACAGAAATTTGAATTAGAACTCATTGAAATCATTTGCAATATATAAAAAAATATCAAAATAAAATTATTACAAAAAACTAAGAACATGGACTGCGTTTTATAACTTAAAGCTTTATATAGAATTTAGAAACATAAAACGTCTTTACAATCTTTCATTTTGGTTAACAATCTATTTTAATATATATGAAATATAAAAATATTTTATTTCACTATTCATAATCTGAAAAATATGTAAAATTTTAATTGTCAATACAAGAATGAGAAAAATATATTCCAGGGGAATACTGTAATGTGCAGCTAAGAAAAATATAATTGGAATCGAGTAACTAATGGAAAAAATAAAAATGAGGAGCATGAATATTTTCTTTCAGCTCAAAAATAACTCTTCTTTTATTCTGTGCATACGAATTTCATGCATTTATTATCTCAACCTTCTGAATATTAAATGCCATCTCTTTCTTTCGGTTTTCGAATCATTGTTATCTATGCCTCTCGGTTATGGATTTAAAAAAATAGCAATTTTCATTCCTTCAAAGCTTGCGTGCTATAGGTCGCAAAAAGTTATTTCAAAATACACGTTAGGCTTTTATCTTAAAGTCTTTTGAATAATTTAAGAAAAAGTGGTAGCAAATCACACGAAGTTAGAATTTATTCACAATTTCGGCCATTTAAATGTAGATTTAATCCATCGCATTTAAAGCATGGCTGAACTTAATCGTCCATCCTGTCTTTCCAAAAGGGGAAATTGGATATTGCTGTAGGGAAATTTGCAAGATACTGTTAATGAGGTATTGAAAATCACACAGAATCGCACATATCTGTTGGTTTATCTTTTGATTTAATATTTCTGTAATTATTTCTCAGCCATCTGTGAAACATTTGAATTGAATAACAAATTAGGGAAATTTTAACCTGTAATAAAATTTTATTTATTATAATTACTTGAACTGAACCATTTTAAACTAAAGATTCAACTAAGAAAAATATTCAACTTTCTAAGAAATCATTAAACATTTTAGTGTAAACTGAAATCTGATTTTCTTTTAAATTCTGTTTCTTTCTTTTGATTACATTATTACATATATTTAATGAAAATTTTAAGAATATGACATATTTCTAACTAAAACCTTGTTTAAACAATATCATTTATAGCTATACATATTTCTAAAGAAAAATATTTTCGAGTTTTTTTTTTTTGCATTTTTTTTAATTGTGGGAAAATTTTTATAACACAATAGAAATGTTTTCACTCTTTATAAATGTTTTACAAAATAATTATTAGAAAAAAGATTTTCCAACGATTACACAATCTAATTAAATCTATATAATATTTGATATTTTATTTTTAATAGTACTTTAATAAAGAGTAATATTTCTATTACTGACTACTCACATAAGTATAAGGGTAAATACATATATATATATATATATATATATATATATATATATATATATATATATATATATATATATATATATATATATATATATATATATATATATATACAGGAATTGGACAAAAATATGGAAACACCCTAAAAAAACACGTTTCCTTGCTTAATGTGATGTATGAAACCCGTTGGAATTCAAAACAGTTTGCAGTCTTTTCGGAATGGATAAATACAGTTCCTGTATGTTTGCCAAGGGAAAATGGTACTATCCTTCCTGATGAACGGTGGCAAGTTCAGATAATGATGTTGGCGGTGGATAGCGAGAACGCACTTTTCGCTCTTATGTAGACCATAAAGGTTCGATAATATTCAGGACTGGGGACTGTGGTAGCCAGGGGATATGCGACAAATCATCTACGTGCTCAGAAAACCAGTCCTGAATAATGTGAGCTGTGTGAACGGGTTTTGTTGTCTTGGAAGACACCATCACCATTGGGAAACAAAGTTTGTACCATGGGATGGACTTGATCAGCCAAAATGTTCATATAAGTCTTGGCAGTAATCTGCCCAGACAGAGTTATAATGGGGCCAACAGAGAACCATGATATGGCTGCCCAAACCATCACAGAATACCCATCATGTTTCATTATTGGCAACAAGCAGTTTGTATTATAAGTTTGAGATGGCATTCTCCAGACGTAAACTCGTCCAGAAGTGGGAAAGAAATATGAAAAAAGACTCATCAGACCATATTACTCTCATCCCCTGCTCTATAGTCGAGGCTTTTTGACTTAAATACCACTTTTTCCTGTTACGGACAATATCATCACTGATGAATGGCTTTTCAATTGAAGCATGGCCAGCAATTCCCTGTTTATGAAGCTCCTTTCGAATTGTTTTGCTACTCACAGGATTTGGTAACATGATATACATTTCAGCAGTAACTTTCGCAACTGTGGTCTTCAAATTTTTCGTGATAATCCTCCTTAATAATCGTCTGTCACGATCGCTCAGCACACATTTTCAAACTTGCGCAGTGATTTAGCGAATGATGTTTTTCCACATTTCAAATATGTGGAAAAATCTTCGATACAGTACCTCTTGAAACACTAAACACCTCGGCTACCTTGCTTACGGAAGCGCCTATTATACACGCTCCAGCAATTTGCCCACTTTTGAAGTCTGTTATCTACGCCAGAATGAAATGCTAACCTCCCATAACAGTGCTTCCGACAACGACTGAACTGCTCAGGGCATATACGAAGTTGTTTAGGTGGCATCAGTAGGCTAAAATGCCAGCGCCACCTACATATTTCATTAAAATCAATCTTTCTTTTCAAATATGCATTTCACAAGGTGCTTACATATTTTTGTCCTACCGCTGTATATATATATATATATATATATATATATATATATATATATATATATATATATATATATATATATATATATATATATATATATATATACATACATATATATATATATATATATATATATATATATATATATATATATATATATATATATATATATATATATATATATATATATATATATATATACAGTAATTTCTTGTATTATTTAGGTCTTCTTGTAGAGAGAGTTCTTAAAATTAGCAAAAAATGTCTGATTGATTTATTCAAAGTAAAATAAACAGATAAAAAAACTTAAAGTGACCTAAGATTATATAAAAATTTATATGTTCTTTCTACTTCTTAAGTAATGCTTTACTGAATAGTTGTAACTAAACTGGTCAAGCGTAAATATTTACAATTTAGTATTATCATATTAGAGAAATCAACTGTAATTTATAGTTGATGATAGTCTATTAAGAGTTAAGGAGTGAGAATAATATGAATAATTTGAGATTTTATTAAAATTATGTGAATTTTAACAGAACACTTTTATATAACTTTTATATAATCTACATTTTATGTACTTGGTAATCATGAAATCTTGTAAGAAATTTGTGAAAAAAGATTAAAAATAGGTGCTCCTCATCATTATAGTGAAACTAATTCAGATCAAATTTTAGTGTTCTCAATTTCAAATGTCAATTTCAATGACGTAGTAAATAATACAGTAACAGAAAATAATAATTTCCAGTTATGAACTGTTGAAAAATTATTTAATTTTTTAACAAATCCAAGCTTAAGAATAGTTATTAAAGTTTTCATATTTACAATACGTATATTAAAATCTAATTATTTTTTTAATGTGAAAAATAATATGACTGCAAATACAATGTGCTTCCTTTGCTATTTGGCTTAAAGTACTCTGCATTTGTTGAAATTATCCTCAATGTTTTACATATAAAAATTAGAAATTTAAACAAAAAAAAGCATTAAACGAATTTTTTAAAAACTTACAAATTTCATATGCAGGGTTACGTAACTGAAGATGTCTGAATCATATGTTATCATAAGTGTTTTATAGTTATCAATCCAGTATATTCTAAAAAGGATTAAATAATTTCTAATTGTTTTTCAATTTCAACATTTTTTAAATATAAGCATTTTTAGGCCAATGATCTACAATGTTAATATTTTTCATTTGCCGGCCAGCTTGTCTAGTGATCAGCATGCCTGACTACGGATAGGGAGGTCCTGGATTTAAATCCCGGTTCAACCATGGATGTACTTTTTCTCTCTCTATCCTGTCTTTGTCCTTTCCTTGTGTGTGAATGAGATATGAATGGTACCTACCCTATAAATGGGACCCTATGGCATGTGTGAGGGTGCGATGGTAGCACACCCCCTGTGGTGCACTCAGGGCAATTCCTCGGCGGCAAAGAGGTCGGTGTTTCTGGACGGTTCCTTGGGACAATACATCCCGTTATACTCCGACCATTGGAAAAAAAATTATTTTAAAAGAAAGCAATAAAGTTAATACAATTTATATAGTATTCAACACTTTAAATGGGTTATGTAAGACAAATGTCGATAAAAATATTTATACAGCGAAAATGTAAAGTATTTTATTTATCAGATCATATTATTCACATCACATTCTTTTTGCTTAAAAATTATAAAAGCACTAAAAGATATAAAAATTAAATAAAATATTGCCAAAATATTTTTATTAAGCAAGCTTAAAAATATATATCATCAATGTCCTTATTTTTTATACTTTTAATAAATGTTTTTACACTTTTAATAAATTTGTTATTCATAGGTTGATAAAATTTCAAGCAAACATTGTTACCAAGAGACTATTTATTTTTTTATGAATTTAATCAAATGTAATTAATTCATAAGTTAATATTCCAAGATTTTCTCCTGAATAATTTTAATCAGTTTGTTATAAAGTCAAAAACAGATGCACTTTCAGAAAGATTGTCTATTTCATGAGAAGATATCATAATAAATCTTTTAAAATGTTTACTTAGTTTTAATAAAAATGAAAATAATTTTTTTTACAATAAGTAAACATTTTTAAAATTATAAAAATTCATTATATATTTCTTATATCTGCATGCTTCAAAACTCATTTAATTTTTCAATTTTTCTCATTTCCTTCCGACTCCCTTGTAAAATAATAAAATAAGCAAATATATAGAAAAGGCTTTGTTAAAAGCATTTTTAAACTAAATAAACTGTTTTTAAAAGTTTTTTTTTCAAATAAAATTGGTTTCGCAGTACTCACAAAACTACGACTTCTCATGATCACTTTCTAAATCTGAGATTTAACTCTGATTCATTTTCACTTCTTACATTGTAAAATATAAACGTGTAAATTTGCAAAATCTTTTCGATCTTCCATAACAAATTCTCTTCCATAATTTATATTTTAATAATTGAAAAATTAATAAAAAATATACAGAACATGTCCAGTTAAATGAATTCTAAAATTAGATATAGTAATGTTTATAGCATTTAATTACTACTTTTGCAATTCTTGGTTTCAGTTAAAAACCTTTTTTCATTGTTATGATTTTAGTTTCACTTATCTTGCACATATATCCCCTAATTAATATATTTAAAACATTTCAAGGCACTTCCTGATTCTTTACATTAATTGAATTATTAACTAAAGGAAACAAAAAACAGTTTGTTTATATAATTGCATTTTAAATTAATTCTTATCCACAGAGAAAAATTATTTGTATCAAAATATTGGAAATGAAAACTATTTTTAGGATAATATTCAAAATAAGAGAAGAAGAATCTATTTTCAGAATTTGAAAATACTTTGCCTAATCCAAAAAGCAAAAGAGGAAAAAATCTTTATATTAAACAGTAAGTGTATCTTAAAAATATTTCTTCGTGTTTTGAAAGATACCCACATAAATCCTTTCTTTCATCAGATTTCATGTTTGCGACAGTCACTAATCTGGTTTAACTCAAAAGAAACCATTCAAAAGTTATAGTAGAAATTTATTTCAAATTTTTTTAAGATTTAAGTTCTCCCCCTTGCAGTTATGCACAACATTATTTTTACCTAAGATGTATTATCAATCATGTTTTAATGTATAATGCATAAAGGTTACACATCATAACAAAACTCAAATACCAACTATATAAATTACTAATAATATAAACTAGTTTTATATAAATTTCAAGTATTTTTAAATCCGCTTTATTTAAAAATACAGTGCTAGTAATACTTCATGAAATAAATAAATGTATATTTTAGAAATATACGATTATGCTCAAAATGTTTATTCTATAAAAATGTTTTTGAAAAATGTTTTGATATTATATTGGGTATTTAATATTATCACAAAAAATGATATTTTTTCATCGTCACTTTTGAATCATTTTCATTTTCATTGTAGTACATTAATTCTTTAATTTCCTAAAACTTACTAAATAAATTTCCACCTCATGTTTTTAATTTTCAATATAAAAATTTTTTTATTTACTAATTTAAAAAAATTAATAAATATTATTTCAAAAATGAAATTTTACAACAATTAGGAAATATTATAAGTAATGGTAGTATAGTACCAAAATTTAAATATCCGCAAAAGAGAAAATTACATTACAATGAAATTTAGATTTCACAAATGTATTTAGGTACGTTGCATGTTTTTCAAAATAGATATGGATAAAAAAAGAATTTTCGTTTATTTTCTGTTAGGTTTTAAAATGATTTTTGTAATTACTGATTTATTTTTATATAATTTTTGGAACCATAAATAAATTTATATTTCTATCAGTATGAGCGAAGCAGAAATATTATATTACAATTTTTCTTACTGTAATATTTTTTCATTTTTTAAATCTTATTGAGTATTATAAACATGAAAGTTTTCATAATGAATTGTGTTCAAAATAACAGAATCAAAGATAACTGCTGAACTAGCCATTTTTCAGATTTCTCTGTTGCATTGAATAAATAATACTTGTAACTAATACTTGAAATTTACGTACTTTTTATATAGGTTTCTGAAAAAGTATTGCTTGTTTCTTTTTCTGCAAAAATTATCTTTATAAAAATTTTTTGAGAATATACTTTTATTACAATAGATTTTATTAATGTTTTGATATTTATAAGTCTTATTTTTGATATTAAACAAGTTTTCCTTTTAAGAATGCATTTAAATAAATAACTTTAAATATTTTTAGGTAAGTATTTCTTAACAATTTCTCTAACAATGTTTTATAAACCTTTCATTGTTAACTCGGTGTATTAAAAAGTATAGATTCTTTATTTTTTATTATTTCTTTTATAATTCTTATAAAATAGTATATTCTATTTTTAAATATTTAATGCAATTTCCTATTAAATGTGCTTAGAGCACAAGTATTTTGCATAACGATAAACTTAAAAAAATGTTTTTGTTTTACTTTTTACTAACACATCCTTTTTTTATTTATAAAAATCTTTAAAATATTAATTTTTTCTTCCTCTGCTCTTATCTTGATGTTTGTAAATTAGTAAGTAAATAATTGTATTTTACAATTACCTTTCAGAAAAATAGTCATGAATAATTAAGAAGATCCGATTTAAATTAAAAAAATAAATATCTTATAAAATCTTTCCTGCTCGGAGTTCTTTGTATTGAAATCAGCATTTTCAGTTATAGCGCAATATGCATATTTAATTAAGAAATTTGATTTATTATAAACTGTATCATTTGGTATTTGTGTTCTTAAAAATAATTGAGAAAATAATTTGAAAAATTTATTTATTTTTTATTTATTTATTCATTTATTTTATTTATTTATTTATTTTTTCTTTTGAAATTCCGGTGAACGCTCCTTTTCTTAGTTCTTATTCAAAGCAAAAATATATCCTGATTTATTTGCATTTCATAATTTTCTTTTAATTAATGCTTGTGGAAAAATATCTTTCATCATAATAACAGGAAAATACTTATCTCATAGTTTGCCATTTTAATTTGACAGCATTAAAATAAATTAGTATTTTTATTCTTATTTGCAATAATAGATGCCATTAAGACAATTATCTTTCTTACCATTTTATTTGTACATTTCAGCAAATGTTTCAAAGTAGGATCCGTAAAAGAGGGATAAAAAAAATGAATTGTGCAACTGCATTTTTACAATTATGAGTAGAAAATTTATTTTAATAAAATGAAATTAATTTTAAGTTTTAAATTCCCTCAAACTATAGAAGCTATAACAACAATTATATTTGGTTTCACAGTTTATTCTACTCATATGCTAATTTTTATGATATATTAGCAGAGATTATGTTAATTTGAAAAATAGTTTTGAACAGGATAAGTAATGAATTTAAAAAATGAACATTTTTGTTGCTACTAATAATAATGAAGTAGTTTATATTATATATATATAAACTACTTCATTATTATTATAATTTATGTATATATATATATATATATATATATATATATATATATATATATATATTTGTATATATATATATATATATATTTATATATGTATTTATATACATATATATATATATATATATATATATATATACATATATACATACATATATATATATATACATATATATATATATATATATATATATATATATATATATATATATATATATATATATATATATATATATAAGCTTATAAGAAAATATTTCTTTGAAAATAGCTGCCTGTTATGGATTACGTAAGATAGCAATAATAGTAAAAAACAATAAAGTAAGATGAATATATATAATATAGTATTGATTGATACATATCTAAATGCAAATTATGAATTTATCATTAACAGATATTACATTTAACAGTTCTTAATGTCGATGCAGTTAACATAAGGTAACATGTTCCAAAGTACATTCTGCTATCCTAGTGCCTAAATTTATTGAAGAAAATAACAGATATTTTTTCTTCCTTACAATTCAGTTATTGAAGAATAATAGAATAGTCAAGTAATTTTGCTTATTCTCTGTTAATTTTTATTTTAACTAATTCATTCTTAAAGATATTTTTGCACCGTAAATCAATAGGAAACCTTAAATGAACTTCCCTGATTGATAATTTTCTGACAAAAGACGAAGAAAATCGTCCTTTTACTTTAAACGTTACTGCGTCTTTAAGATCAGACGATGGCAATGAGGCTCCAAAATGTTTCTTATAATTTGTTGGTTGAATGTTAACCCTACTTTTAAATGTTCCTAATGTTTTAGTTTACTTCTACCCAAACCAAGTAATAAACATAATTTGCATTTTTCTATTGTCACTCAAATTATCAATGATTGTGGAGAATTTCAATTGCTATTATCGTCCCTATTGATGGCTGCATTTATTTTAAAACATTTTAAAATATTACTAATCATAATTTATTTTTCCATTTGCTATCCATATATACTCTCTATCTAATTTTTCACTCTTAAAACCTAAATTTAATATAATCCGAAGTTTTTCATAACAATGGATGTATTTTCAGACATCTTTAGCAAAATTATGTAATATGATTAAATTATACTAGGTAATAAAATATAAAATGATATTTAAATATTTGACACTTTACTTTGATATTTGCTTCCGAGTTAGCATAAATAAAATTCTTACTTTGATAGCTAAAATTTTATTGATTGGCAATATTTTTAGAAAATCCACAGCAATGTTCATATATATTTTAATTAAAATCATTTAATAAAATCAGATATGAATCAGTATGTCAAATCACACTTTAAAATATGTTTTTATATTATAATAATAAATATCTTTTATAATGTTTAATGCATAACATAAATTTTAAAACTAAATTACCATATACTTTAACTGCTGACATCAAGTTTTCTTTAATTATTGGCAATTTTGAAGTAATTTTGAATTTATTAATAGTAATCAAAATGGAACTCAAAATATTAATTACTTCAATTTTTTTAAGAATGTTAGACTTTTTTAATTTTTTGATGATCAGTAATGTGAAAAAGAAACAAGAAAATCAATCTTAGGGTACAATATAATGCAAATTTGGGAAATTATTTACTAAAACATTTTCCTGATATTTTAATAGTATACGAGACGGCACATTGTATGCATTTTTAAATTGCACAATATTTTATTGTTAATTATTATTCAAATCAATACATAAAAAATTATTTAAGAAATTTTATTCTTGACCAATTAGGGAAAATTTACAACAATTATTTTTATTTTGAATTTAAACTAATTGAAATTTTTATTTTAAAATATAATTCTTTGCCAGTAAATAAAATTTACATTAACAAATGTTTACTTGCAAGGTTAAAAGTAATACTGGAAGAAAAATAATTAATTGGATATCCAGAGAGAAATTTCTTGAGATAACTTTACACCCACTGTAAAGGAACCATAAGTAGGTTCTTTCTTTTCGTATATATAGCTTAAAAGTTTAATATATTTAAGGAACTTTAGTTTTAACAATTTTAAGTTTTAAGAATGTGGTAGTAATTAATAGCCTTTTTGGTAACATTTTAAATCAAACAAAATTTTTACAAAGAAATTCTTAATTCTTAAACTCTTTATTTTCTAAAATAAAAATTACCTAACATAATTCGAGCAAAAATTAATGAAGTGTGATAATTTTAATTTTTTCAGAGAATTTCAGAAAATAGAATTTCGCAACTTATGGAAAAAACTGAGGTATTTACTATGCATGTGACGAAATGCTTAAAAAATTCAGAACTTCTTGTTATTCAATTTTTGCTATCAACAAAAGTATTTCCATATATTAATGTTTGAATATAATTTTATAAAAATTATTTTAAAGTAATTTAAAATAAAATTAAGTATTATAATTTAAACTATTGAATACTATATTAACTAGGCTATAGAAATATGTGCAGTAATTGCAATATGACCGAAATTAACTTTCACTGGTAATAAAAATTCAGTCATTGGCATATTATATTAGAGAAAGTTATGATTATAGTTTGAGATAGCATCTCGCGTGCAAAAGTGTGGTTTTGGAAGTGATTATATATTTCTATTCTTTCGCGTATTATAAATGAATGTTGCTGTTAACATTTTAAAATGCCACCAATCCTGTCCAGTAGTCGGCCTGCCTGAGTGCAGAAAAGGGGTCCTGGGTTCGAATCCCAGGTAGGTCATGAATGTACTTTCTCTCTCTCTCTTTCCTGTCTTTGTCCTTTCCTTGTATGCATGGGTAATGAATTGTTGTCTGCGATTTAAAATTTTACCTATGGCATACGTGTACTGAGGAAGTCGGGATCCACACCAAATTACGTTTCATTTGGAAAAGTGGAGCAGCACAATCAATATTGCCATCCTATCTTGCAGCATTTTAAAAAGCGACTTTTGTTACCAGAAGTCATGTTAAATGATGCAGCAGTTATATAAAATATAAATGTTATATAATGGGAGTATAAATTATGTAATACATTATATATATATATATAAAATACTATGCAATTGTTGAGTATAACATTAAAATGGGGAAAAAAAAGGAATCAATATGGATTTTTATCAACAGATTTAAATATTAAAACTAAATTCTATAAATAAAACTTTCGTAGGGAAATGAAAAATAATACTGACTCATGGTTTAACAAAATCACAAATATTAAAATATTGAAGAAATAGGTTCAAGTTATTATCAGGAAGAAAACCATTAAATAAATGAAATAAATTATTTTTGGTAATCAAGTTATAAAAAATTTTTTCCCAAGAAACTCCAGTAATATGAAAAAGTACTTTATCATATTATTTTTTTGATTGTATTTAAAAATATTATTGTATTTGATAAAGAACTAAATTGGAATTGTTTTCATTTTTTGACCATTATTTCTTACAATACACTACGAAACATATCTATTTCATTACGAGTTACACTATATTTTGAAACATCATATTTAGAAAAAAAAGGACATTCTCATGGTATTAATATTTTGAAGCATATATTTCAAATGTTCACTTTTTTAACACAAAAAATAATTACCTTGATAATTGCCATACTCTGACACACATATATATTACAATATTAAGAGAAAGTACTGTTCGGAGCAAGAATTATTCATGGACTAAAAGATAATCATATTTTTCATAGATAAAAAAATAATAATTAATGAGAATACACTAATCTAATTATAAAATCAATCTTTCAATAATTTTATTCATGATGTACTCATATTAATATTTGAACAACGTTTAATTAATTATTTTTTGGGTGCTTCATTAAAAAATTCAATAAATCCAAAAATTTAAAGCACAAACAGTAATAAGGAATAATTCATTTAAAATTCTTTAGATAAAGGCGAATTCAAAAAACAATATCCTATAGATATTTATTTTTATATCCAAATCTGAAATATAGTTACAAATTTCAAGTACTGCTATGAAATATTAATTTGGTAAAAATAAGAAAAATGTTATATTCATATTTTTTCTTCGTATGCAATGTGTTCCTGGCTACCATATTATTTGTAAACATCGATATTTTAAAGCGTGTGCCTAGTTATAAATTTATTACAGATATATACTAGTTGTTTCTTGTTCATAGGTTTATAAAGTTTATGCTATTCCACAATAAACTTCTCGTATGGAAAATAGTACTTGAAATGTAATAGAAAGTCATTGTGATCTTTGTGTAAGAAATGAAAATACTTACCCACAAGTTTCTGATTTCTATAGAAATCGAATTACAGCCATAGGTATTTTTCTGTATTATATATGTCATAGTATTTTTCTTGTTTAAAAGAAATCTCATGAATGATTATAGATAAGGAGTAATCGTGAAATAATTTTAGATGCTAATGATTGTTTCATATTTTATTTCGAAAATAAAAATTAGTCCATTGAGACTGATAGGGATATTCAAGAAGAGACAGGTAAGATAATCAATATGGTTATACAAAATTCCGTGATGAATAGTTGAGAAGACAGACGTATTATCAACCTGTTGATCGCATTACAATCTACTGAAAGTGTAGATCAGCGAAAGAGGGTAATTGAGATTAAAAGGTCTTGAATACTTATACATCAGCAAGAGCCTGGTAATTTTTAACCATGGTTAGGTGACGAGATCACACCTGAATTAACATCTTTTTCTTCCATCTCCCCAACAACGAATTTAAGAAGTCTCAGATTAAGGTAGACATGTCCCAACCTACAGAACTTAAGTAATCTTGTGAGGGAGATTGCCATCAACTACTGACTAATGCTTCATTTAGTTCAGCTTAGACAGCAGGTGTGCTGTTATCCAACCACTGTGGCTTAATTAACAGAAAAATACAGTAAATTAATTTTAATCGCGCGATAAAAAATTCACTATGTAATATCATTTATTAATTTGAATTCAACATTATTTGTGGATATGGGCGTTATCAAAGTTCTATAGCGCAGTAATTTTGTTTTCCTGCTAGATATACCAGATTTTAAATATCCATATAAATATTTGCTACCAGTAGTAGCTATATTATGTATCTCTGGTATTTTTCATCTTTTACAGTATTTAATTCAGAGCCCAGGTAGGTTAAACTGTTATTTATTTGAATTTTGTAGCTTCATATGTCAAGATATGTGTTATCAAAACTATTATTGTTCGTGTACTTGATCTCAGTTTGATTAATTGAAGGATAAATTTTCTTTTTGTCACTTTTCAAGGAAAAGAAGTCTTATTTAAGAGCCCCAAGAATCTGCGTGAAAGTAGCGATATCATCTGCAAATGCAAAAAATTGCACACATGACTTAGAACAACATGACATAACCAAACCCTGAGAAAACAGATGTGTATATTTTTATTGTCATTTTAAATTTAAAATTTTCCTCCTTTCTTTTCATACTATGCTCTTAAAAATAAAGGAAACGATGTAATAAAAACTCCTACAATGAGGCAAGTGTAATAAAAGAATAATTTTTTCCTTTCGGAATGGATGGGTGATCTTTATAAAATTGCTAGAAACGTTTGTGTTTTGTGATATATTTTATATGTAAATCTGACCAGTTGAGATCGAAGGGGAGTGATTTCTGACCTATCCCATAGAGGTATAGGAGGTACTTTAGAACTTTGGAAAACCAATGGTGCAAAAAGGAGGAGCTAAGACAAAAATTTGAAGAATTAAAAACTGCATCTAAAAAAGGAGAAAACACACAGAAGTTCCTCTCACAGGGAAGCCCGATATAGAAAATTAATACACGATTGAGACTAGATCTTCATAGAGCACATTGAGAAACTGAGAAGAAGTTAGTTGTAAACGGAGTATAACTGCCTTGTCCAGTAGGAACCCTGTCTTGACTTTCTTGAATGGAGCTGCAGATATCAGACAAATACATGAGTATAAGAAGAGATAACAAAGTCTGAGAAGAGATAGCAGAGATAAAAGAGAAAAACTCACCAGGAATGAGCAAACCAAGCGAGATGCTGAGCAGTAAGCCAAGTGATGTGTTAAAATATCAGCCGATGGAAATGCAATGCGAAGATGACGAGTAGAGGACGGGAAGTCGATGAGAAAAGAGAATCATCGACACTGGAAAGCTGTGATATTATTGACGATAGCAGACACTACACTGCTACTTCTAAAAGGGTTGAGTCTGATCTCCTGTTCCTTTCCCGTCTGGTCACACTCAGTTATGATATATTATTGTGTAAATGTCATAAAAGAAACATAAAGTTATAATTCCCTCAATAATTTAATCAAGAATACTTTGATTGTATGTAAATTTCTTTTGTCATTAAGTTGCTAAAAAAGTTTAATTATTATTCATGTTTATCACTATGCAGTTCACTAATCTATGTAATCAATTCAATCGTTAGAAACGAAATAATACAATATATTAAGCTAAAAATATTAAGTTGTAATAAGAATATCACAATAATAGAATCCTTTGAATTAAATCTCCTTAAGTCAAATTACTTTCCTTGTCAGTGTGAGTTTTATTCCTCAAAGATCATTCACTTATAAAAGTAAATTCGCTTTATAAGATAACTTAAAATTAAATCCTTTTCCAAAAACTTCTTTATGATTCAACTTATGAATATGACTGTCAAAATATTCATTACCTTAAATGCATATAAGTGGAAATTCAATTTGCTTTACAAGAAAGAAAAATTGTATAAAAGTTTCCTTAATACTCACTTTTGCAACAAATAGTAACTTAATGTAAATGCTAGATGCAAAATATTTTATAAGATAATTATGTATATATGTACATCGTGAATTTCAATTTTTCCAAAAATCAGTAGCAGACATTAATCTCCGTATATCATAATTCAGAAAGTTCTATTACATATATATTTGCTTTTCAAAGTTTCAAAACAGATAACGTATGAAAGTTAAAGACTCACATGGTAGTTGCAATTCCAAACAGAGGATTTATGCCCTGCAATGAAATATGGTAATTTACGGTGAACAAAGTACTTGATGAACTATTTGAATGTGATGATTGTAATGAACTTCATTCAGTGTCACATTCAATTATGTAAGCTCATGTTATGTAAACGGGATTTTCTTAAGATTTAATTATACATTTCTCGTTTGAGAAATTCTGTATTAGTTTTTTCCACTTTCAAACAATTTTCCTGTTCAAAATAATTATATTTGTAAAAGGATTTCTTTTTGCCATATCAAATCTCTGATCGATTGTCTTCGATATAATTCTAAATTTTGTGCTAAAAAAATAATTAAAAAACAAATAAATTATTAGCTACTTATATTTATAGAAATATAATCTTAGAAAGGCTCAAATTGCTGGCTTTCAAGCTTCCATTATTAGTTTAATATGGTTGAAATACTACATTAAGAGAAACTTTTTTCAAAGATTTTCAACACCTACATTCGAATATTCTTTAAGTACATTATACCATACAAAACTCACTTTGATCTAAAATGAAAATTAACCTACTTTTCTGCTAATTTCAATTGTGATAAATTATTTCATCTGATTTTTGAACCTTGTAAGTTATCTTTTAGTTAAAAAAAAAGAAATCCTACTGTTTATTACTAAGAAAATTTTATAATACCTTTTACAACGGAGAGTAATATAACCTCCCCTTACAAAAAATGCCAAAACTAATTTTTCATCCTTGTTTATTTAATAAATATATTGTTATACATAATATTATTAGAGAAAGATATTCAAATTAGTATTATGATTTAAAATATGTACATTTGATGAACCTATTCACAATTAAATTACAAGAGGTAACTATTTCATAATTTATTATTCTTTATATAAAGACGAAATATATAAAATATACAACCCAAAATGAAATCACATGGTTATTTTAAAACTCAATAAAGCCATTTAATTTTAAATACTACTGCACTTTAAAATTTATTAGATTTCCATTAGATATTATAATAAAAAAATGCAAATTATTAAAACTCTTTTTATTTGGCCTTAGAGTACTTTTCATAAAATTAAAATAACATAATGTAATAAGTTTTTTTTTTCATCTCATGAACTACATATTAACTTCTAAAAATAATTCTGAAAGTTTAATAATCGAGTACTATCGATGCACTAAAGTTTACTTTCAGTTTTATTGAGTTAGGATATCGAGAAACTGTGAGCAATTTATGCTTAATATTTTCGGTAGTTGCGAGATGAACTTTCTAATGTTCAAGGGGATACTGAAATAGGATCTTTATGGCTATCGCATGCCATGCTCCTTTTCCAAACAGCACCAGCTTCATCATCATGCAGCCCCGATGATGAAATCTCGTTAACCCATCAGATGCTGACAATGTTTCACGCTTAGACAAGCATATCTTCTATATATTAATTTAAAGGCAACCGTGCAAAATCGCATACCACTAGATTATTACTAGAATCTTCATCTTAGAGAAATCAGATGATAGAAATATTGCTTATGGATTAAAAATATTCAGCAGAATTTTTTTTGTATGCAAAACAACTTATATTATTTTTTTAACCAGAGTATACAAATGAAATATACATTGCTTAATAGTATTCCATGCTTTTTTAATCATTAATGAAAAACTCGGGTATAAAATGTTTATAGCATGATATAAATCTAAATATTTTCTTTAATTTCATAATGTTTATAATAATTAGTATTTATAAATATCTTAACAGAGAAATTCTTTTATATTATTAACTAACTAATCTCAAAAAAATCCTGTTTAGAAGGTTTAAATGAAACAAATAAGATTATCATTCTTTCATTGATTGAATCAAATTATATAGATGTATTTTATGCTAAGAAAGATAATGTTTTAAGGGAAATAAGCTAGCAAGAATCACATTGCACAATGATATAAAATTATTTTGCTTAATTTGAGGAAAAATAAATATTTTATGCTTTTGAAATTAGTCCAGAGCCAAACTATTAACGTATATAGGAAGAAAATATATTAGAAAATATATTTCTAATAAAAAAAATAATAATTCTGCTTACACACAAAATTAAATACACTGATCAACAAACATTTTCAAATTGATTTAAAAACAAAGTGCCCTGTTTCAGTAAATAATAATCCCAGTATAACATAAGGCATTTAATAGAATTTCTGCAAAAATGAGAAATATTTTATTTATTCGATTGTAGAATTTATCCTATTTGAATGATCAATTAATTCTGATAACAGAAATATTCTAAAATTTTTATGAAGAATATTTAATAATGATTTCTGCAAGAAAAAGATTTGTTTATGAATTGTTGGTTATTAGTATATAGATCCAATATTCTCTTAACAATTTAAATTAATATAATTTGATCAAAAGCAAAAATATTAATCGCTCGCTTTCATCGAAGTTCTGAATTTGGAGGAATTATTTTTATAATATTGGTAACAATGTGTTTCTATGGTCATATTTATATAGGAATGCAAACATATGCATAAAAAAACTGTGGAAATGGTTTTATTAATGGAAAATCTCTCTTTGAGAATAGCCCTGTTTTTTGAGCTTGAATGTTGAATTTGAAAATGTTTCTTTAAAATATCTGATCATAATGCTGCTGTAAATAAAAACCAATACAATTTTATCGAGAGTAAATGATAAATATTTAGAAAAAAATAAATATATCGAAAACATCCTTTATTTAAACGATAAAGTAAAGAAAATAATTATATGATAATAGTTATTTACGCTATTAAATAACATGCATTCGTTGGAAAATTTATAATACGGAAGAATGTTTTCTAAGAAACGTGTTATCTGGTATTTCTTATTCACATGCGCACTTCAAACTGCTGAGTAATTAAAAGAGTCACGTGTAACCTCTGACCATAAAGAAATGCCAGAAGTCTTACTGTTATATGAAACGCCTCCATTGTTGATACAGCTTGGTCACTGAAATTAACTGTGACTGAATTTCAAACAAATTAATGTTAAATTTTAGAATGTTGCATTCTATTCTGATCAGGTCGCATAGTTAAAAATACTAAAAATTTTAACTACATTCTAAAATACATTAAAAAGAAAATTACAATTTTACAGTGTAAGATTGCAATTTTATCTTATAAATAGTTTTACTACAACATTTTCTTGCGCATTAAAATAATAAGTTAATGTACATAAGTATAAACACATGAATATTATTTAAAAATGCAGTCATCAATTTATATCCAATAAAAAGTATTTTTTTTAAAAAGAAAATTGATATAGAAACAAAAGAGTTTAAATGTAACTTAATTTTGACACGATATTATATACTGTACCTATACTAAACTATCCAAAAAATTAAAAAAAATTACTTGCCGATGTTATTAGTTTAGAAGTATTAAAAATGTTTTCCTTTCATACTAAAAATACTTAATTGTATTGAATTTCTTATGTAATCTGCCAAAATAAAATATTTTGAACATTTAAAATTATCTACTGGTGTTATGTGTAATACTCTATCACTATATGTCAATACATTAGATATAATTTGAATTTCATACTTTAAAAATGAAAATTATTCTTTGAATTAAAAATTTAATGGTCTTATTATCAGCAATTTAAAAATTGTAAATTTACTTTGAATATACCTTCCAAGGTTTAGGAAAGAAATGTTATATAGAAAATGTCAGTATTTTATTATCATATATTTTAACTATAAAATATACTAATTTGTGTTTAAGAATAATTGATTTTACAAAATTAGATATGTTCATTTAAATTTTACATAACTGTCAAATATTATCAAAGAAAAATAGAAATGCTATAATTTCCAAAAAGATTTCGAAAAATTAAAGCAAATTTTTTATTTATTACATTGTTTATCTAAGAATATAATTTAATGTATAATTTTAAGTACAGTTATGTTCAGTATATTTAAATTACATGCCATTTTTTCAATTTCATATATTTTAATTTTTATAGTTTATTTAATAATGAATATTTGAAGTAAAATATGTTAGAAACTTGTTTCTATACGCAAAATATTTTTAAAGAATTTACTGGAAAATTTTTGTAGGACAATAATATACTATCATGAAAATAAAATTTGTCCTGTCAAAATATAATTGGAGAAAAGTCATTAACTGCATTTGGGAAAAATACTGTCTTCTTGACTGTTCAAATGTTATTATTTATTATTACTATTACACAAAGTGGTAAATTCATTGAATATGGAAGAGAAAAATTAAAATTAAATTTTTTATATAAATAAAATTTAAAAAGTGAAAAAAGAGGAAATTTGTGTAAAATCACATATATTTTTTGAATAGTTATATTAGAAACTGTATATTTCTTGTCATATTTATTTTTGAAAACTCAATTGAAAATTGTAAAGAAAAAGAATTAAACTTCTTAACAAAATATTACGGAAATAAAAACAAAATAAGTTCATTAGTATTAACACTTATGTGTAGTAAAATAGTTTGCAAATTTTTAACTTCAGTAAATGATATTCTTACGTAATGATTTAACAATATTTTTCAATTATTTTTCAACATTTTTCATTAATGATTTAACATGATACCAGTTACAAATGCATAGTTATATACTCGCTGCTTAGTTTTTTGATATCAGCTCATTTAAGTTTTATCATAAATATTTCCTCGGATGCACCATCATCCTTGTTTCACCATCAATAATTCTATGAAATTTCACAGCAATTTTCGTGAATATGTCATTAATGCAAATATTTAAATAAATATTTACATCTACTGATATAATATACCAGTTTATGTGAATTTTTATGTTATATTTTAGTAACTATACATAATATTCATGAAATGTACACAAGAAAATGTTTGAAGAAATGTTGTATTCGATTTAAATATAAAAGGCATATTTAAATCCATTTAAATATAATTATTCATCATGAATTTATTAATCATGAAATTTAAAACCCTTTAAAATAAATACATAATAAAAATGAATAAATCACTATAATTTGAAATGAATGTCAATACTTTTCTTTAATTATTCAAAATCATAAGCAAAAGTGATTAATAATCAAATTATGTAATATGCTGAAATCTTTTGATGTCGCCTATTCTAATTTAACTGCTGCTCTACTTCTGTGTTAGAACAGGTGTCATGGAAAGCGGGACATTTTTCTTGTTTTTCGTTTTCAGTGTCAAATATGGTCAGATTTGTATAATGGTGTCAAAGCAAAAGTCATTTTTTATGTAAAAGTTTTTCACCTTTACGAAATGAAAAATAACCATCTATTTTTAAATTAAGTAAATATTGGTGGAATAATTCATATTTGTAAAATGTATTGATATCTAGGAAAAGGAATTGTTGCCAGAAACATGGATTTTGTTATAATTCTACGGTACTTACAAAAAGGATAATTATGAATACAGAGATCTGAAGCAAGACTGTAATCACATATCACCTAAACTTTATGCAGTTTTATAAACAAGAGACCAATATACCCATATCAGGTACTATTTATATTTGCTTAATAACTTTACTGACTATAAATATGCCTCCTTATCTAATTTCATGTTCTTAAAAAAGGTCATTAGTTCTTCTTATTTAGATTAATCTCCCACATATAAATGTCTCAATGAAATGTTTCAGACTTACCAAGTGAAAATATTTAACAAACATATGCAAAATTTTTAGCATGAATTTTACTGGAAGAAGTAGTTTAAATGAATTAATTAATTACATACATATATATATATATATATATATATATATATATATATATATATATATATATATATATATATATATATATATATATATGTGTGTGTGTGTGTGTGTGTGTGTGTGTGTGTGTGTGTGTGTGTGTGTGTGTGTGTGTGTGTGTGTGTGTGTGTGTGTGTGTGTGTGTGTGTGTGTGTGTGTGTGTGTGTGTGTGTGTGTGTGTGTATCCCCACTCTATATTATTTATTATAATTTATAAATTAAAAAGTAAACATTTTGAAATTCAAAAGATGTTATAAATTTAATTAGAAGCTAAATAAAAATGCTATTAATTATTTAGATGTTCCCTTGTTTGTCTTAAAAATACTAAGTACAATCATAGATTTTTGACTTATCATTGCCTATTAACACAATGATGAATTCAAAATTCAGTTATTATACATTGTAAGTAATGAAAGTTAAGTGTCAGTAGTTCAAATTATATAAGTGTAATTTGTAATACACTAAGTATCATACAAAACAGAATATTCTAAGTTTTACAGATTTCTATTTTTAACTAAAAAACATTTATCATTAAGCAAATTCTAGATAAAATATTATTGAATTATTCAAAAATAAGCTTCTTATAACTTAAGTCTAATTTGCGAATCCTATTTATTGCATACAGTTTCATTTTTCATTATGTATTTGCGTAACAGCTATAAGTAAAATTATGAAATATACAATTTAAAACAATGCACATTATGATAAAATTATTTACTTGCTTGTCAAAATATATTACTGTAAAATTTAGTCTTAATTTGTTTTAATATTAAATATTTGTATAATAATTTTTGTGTGCAATTTATCCAGTCTATTTTGTTATGAATTTTCTTCTGGTATTAATTTTGCTTTTAATTTTCATAGAATTTGTAATAAAAATTATAAATATTATAAAAAAAATTAGATTCTAGTCTCGTCCAACAATGTAAAGAAGATACTCTTCAAATATTAATATTTATATGAAGTATTATTAGAAAAAAAATATAGGAAAAGATAAACATTAGAATTTAGCCTGAAGTTAAAGAAAATTTGGTGAATACGATTGTTAGAAAATCACTTTAAGGCCTAATAAATATTTTAAACAATTTTGGAAAATAAATAAATGTCTTTTATAGTTAACTTATAAGTACATAAAATATTTCTTTTTTGAGCCTAAAGTTATATGTTTTAGCAAAAAATTAATTAGCACATTTTCCAAGAGAAAGAAAATACCATATTTTTTTCATGTAAACAAGATATGAATTATTAAACCAAAATTTCAATTAAATTACAAAATACTATGAATTTTCCATGAACGCATTATTCCTTATTGTTATTATAATATTAAAGATACACATTAAAAACTTATTAGAGAATTTCAAAAACAAACAACTTTAGAGATACTTCAGAAAGCGTAAGGCTTAAACAGAAATTATAGTAAAAAATAAATAAGCTCCAATATATATGAATATTTAACACAAAATATATTTTGCTTTTAATTTCTTTATTGATGCCAACTTATTTTGTTATCTAGTGTTACTAGAGTTAATCAGTATATTATCTTCAAGATGTATTTGAATTAATATTCCTTAATAATTTCTTGAATGATGAGTAATTTCTGCAATAAGCTTTTGGTTCACTCTGACTTGTAATGATTAAACACCATAAATTATTCTTAAAAATATTACACACACAAAAATACATACACAAATATATATATATATATATATATATATATATATATATATATATATATATATATATATATATATATATGTATGTATATATATATATATATATATAATATATATATATGTATATATATATATATATATATATATATATGTTTTGTATATATATATATATATACAAAACATACCACTACCATTCATTATCATTTCTAAGATCCATTCCTCAATTAATACTCAATGAATATACTAACACTTCATTCAAAACTCAAATACTTCAGTCAAAACTCTATTTTCATACCCAATTTTCTAGAGCTCTTAAATCTGATATTATGATTCAATTTCCAAATTTTATGTTTTAAAGTAAATAAATTGTATTATTTTATTTAATAAGTGTCAAAAAGTAATAAATAATATACTTTATTAATAGTAAATATTTCTTTAATAGTTGTTTCAATTAAAATCATGGAATAATTGAAGACCGAATTAATTTTACTTAGTTATGTAAGTTAATTCAAACTTCTTTATAAAAATTACTATTTAATTTTTATTATTTTAATTCATATTGCTATCATTTATATTTCATTAATGTGATATTTATTGTATCAAAAAGAATTACAATATATGCTGAAAATGTTCATTTATTTTAAATTATAAAATATATATATATATATATATATATATATATATATAATATATATATTATTATTATTATATATATGTGTATATTATTATATATGTATATTATATATGTATAAAATAATATATATTAATTCCTTTAAAATATATACTATACAAACGCATTGACTTTAAATAATAATTCTAATGTAGTTCATTAAACACTTTCCCTAGCCGAAATATTTCCTTTAACGTAAAATATTATACATTAAATAGAAACAAAAATATTTTAAAATAAAAGTTCATATGTATAACTAATAAACAATTTATATTTTATTGCGAAAGTCAATCACTAAATTTATTGTAATAAGTAACCTTTTTCAGCAAGTATTAGAAAAACCTTTTATTTTTATATTGTCAGAATAAAAATACTTTTTTTTAAAGGATAAACTTAGTAACTAACAATGTTTAAATGAAATGAATGCTTTCAAGAATAAAAGATTTAGCTCCATAACAATCTCCTGCTGATTTCCTTTCAATGTGTATGAGCACGTCAGCACTGGAAGATCTTCTGGTTGTAATCTTATATATATTTTTGTACAGTATTATGTTTCATACAATACAAAATAAGTGCGTGGTAGGTAATAAGTTTCTGAATGAAAGAAACACACAAAAAATTATTATATGTGATAGAATATAGTACGTGAAACAAAACAACAAATATCGCTGACCAATTTTCTTTGTCTTTTTTTAATGTCTTACTAAAAAATTAGTAACTATAAAAATAATGTCTGATATCTTCTCAATTATGTTGTATATTATTTTTAAAAAGAATATTCTCATTAATTTTATTGTACCAAACACTTTGGATGATTTTTCATAAACTGTTGTTTCATCTCAGACTGAAAAGTTCTGTAAAAAATAAACTACAAGTTTGGGTAAAATGTTTTAATGGAAATGCCTAACATTTTTTTATGTTAATTTTAAAGTCATTTTGATAAAACAAAATATCAATGGTTTTCTTAAAGATTTCATCCTTTTATATAATTTAAACTATTTCTTTCAAAAATTAATCTTTCTACGTAATAACAAATTCAAAAATTTTTTAAATTAAACTTTTCCTGATTGAACATTCGAAAATATAAGCTTTCAGTATCGATTACATCAATTTAAAGACGTATTTTCTTGAACGTAGATTTAAACGTTACCGTACAAACGTATTGAACGTAGATTTAATTTATTTCCTAGATTTAAATACTTTTGAATTGAATATATAATTTATATATATTATTTGAATGATGAATATATATATATATATATATATATATATATATATATATATATATAATTATGTTGTTTGCTTATTATTTTAAATTTCCTAATAATATGTTTCTATTTAGTGACATTTATGAAACTTTTCTTCATTGTTTCAAAATATAAATAAATTTACTTTGTGGTAAATCATTTCAATTCTTTTTTTATCTGCAAATTTTTAATTTTAAATATTTCTTTCATAGTAAATTAATACCAAAGATAGTCAAAGAATTAAGAAATTTTTGCAAGTTATTGCAATTTTAATACTATGGTACTTTATATGAATTTAAAATAAACACAGAATGAAATATATTTTTAATCAAAACATAATTTAACTGTAACTTTAAAATCATAATTTATCTGCCTTTTAATAAATACATGAATACTATTAATACTTTGATTATCATAAAATTTTAATCACAATGTATTCATATTTAAATTCCTCAATGTATTCATAAAAAGTTTTCCCCGAGCTTTAGTTTACACCATAATATGTACTGTAATTTGATTTTTCATGAACTCTTTCTATTATATCATTACCATCCATAGCAGTAGCATTCATCATTTATCATCCACAACAGTAGCAATTATCACAATGTAAAAATTACATTTTTTTTCTGCATTTAAAAACTTGACTTTTATTGATTGTTGATTTTACAATGTAATCTGCATAAGAAAATAGCAAAAAATAATGTATTTTTAATAAAGACGTATAGTAATTGATTGAGAATATTTTTAAATGATTTTACATTATGAAATTTTCAGCAAATTTATAAAAAAAAATTGAATATTTTGGGCTGTATAAATAAAGCGCATAAAATACAATAGGGACTTATGTCTGAGATATTGATGTTATGCATGTTCATTTTACCAATACTCATTTTTTTAAATTTTACGTAATTTACATAATAATTTGTTCTATTTACCCTTGAACATTCAGAGATATTTAAGGGTAAATTGAATTTAAGCAAAGAATCAGCCCTTAATCATATCTAATAAAATTATGTGTGTCATCTTCAGATGATTATATAATTACAAAATTTATTTAATGAGTTTATCAAGCATGGTTGACTATGTAAATAATAACAAACAAAGAAATGGCTGCAACTACAAGTGTTATTGTTTAAAGAAAATAATTTAAAGGTAGAGGAGTTTTATGAAATATTTTAATAATTTTAAAGGCATGGAGTTAAAATAACTCATTGTTTTTTAGTAAAGAATTTGCTATAAAAACATATGAACATATGTAAATTGGTATATAAACAACCATATTCATGGAAAATCTTCTTCTAATTAAATCGAATTTATAATTTATTTCTTAATTTTAGACATAAATAAAATAATATCTAATGTTATTCTTGTTACATTTACCATTGATTACTTCTGAAAATATAAGTAGCTTTCAGGAATTCATTGTAAACGGAAGTATAAAAAAAGTTTTCGCTAGAAATTTCCAAAATAATAGTGAAATAATTATCACATAAGCCTATTTTAATTTATGCCCACTCACTAACAGAAGCAACTTCTTTTCAATTTTCTTTGAGCTATGCATAAATCAATAAAGCATTTATTTAGCCTTGAAATACATTATTTTATTTATAGGTTTTATTATAATGTTCATAAGTATACTTTTTTTAACAGTTTAGATACATATCTATATACACATCATACACTCTTTATATGTTTATAGATTGTAAATTCTCAGCAAATATATGATATTTAAGTAACATCGGGAAAGCATCACTTTAAATATAATAAAAAGATATTTAAAATTTTACATTTTTCTTTTACTCTTGAATTATTTGTAAAAGAAGAAAACAAATTTCTCTTTTATTATTTTAGAGTCTTTATGCAATATATTAAAAACATTCCAACCAATGAAACAAGAATGCTTGGCAACCAAATTTTGGATCTTTTAATCATAAATATTTCGGGTAAATATTAAAATAGTTTTCATAAATATTTTATGTTTGTAAAGACAAGTAAATAATTTTACATTGATATATATTTCTATTGATTTTATAACCTGTTTTTAAATAATCACTTTATAATTTTTAAAAGTATAAAAATATGCCTTTCTATGAATCAGTTTGTGTAACTTTTATCGTTTTTTATTACTAAAATGTCAATCGATAAGTGAATAGGAAAATATTTCTGATATTAAAGTTATATACATAAAGGCTAATGGTAGTATTATGATAAAAGGATTAGAAAGAGAGAGAGAAATAGTTGTTGTTGTTCTCCTGTGCCAGATAGGCTAGCAAATCGGGGTGCGCTGTTATACTTTACCAACTGAACCGTATTTGGTGTGACATCCATCTTCTTCAGTACACACACAATCCATGGGGACCCGTTTACAGCGTAGGCAACCATTCACACCTCATTCACACACAATGAAAGGAAAAAGGCAGAATAGAGAGAGAGTACATCCATGCCTGAACCGGGATTCCAACCCAGCACCTCCCTACCCGTAGTCAGACACGCTGACCACTAGACAAGTTAACCGGCTGAGAGAAATAATTACTTTATATATATAATTTACACTGGGGTTAAAATTTAGCTTTATCGAATTTCATCGAAAACATTTAAAAAAATTATAAAATATTTCTTTAAACAAAGATGTAAAATTAAGTTTTCTAATTTTACGAAAGAATTTGCGCATTTTTTATTTATAAAATTAAAATATTGTCATCATTATTAATATAAAAATTGTAATATTTAAAGATTTCATCCTAAAAAGTAAACGTAATCAATCATTAAATGTTATGAGTGCATGATGAAGATATGATTTACTTATCTGCACACTTTTATTGGTTTTTAAAATTCTTATCATTCAGTGTTATTATGGTTAGAAATTGAGGATTTCATTGCTTTAATGTTTCGAAACAACTTCGAGATTATTTTACCACTTCACTAATTCTCTTGAAAAACTAAAATATTCTGTGGGCTCTAAAAAATATATCAGTAGCAACCAGTATTTTTCACGAAAATCGTATCGCAATTTGTTAGTCTCAGTTAATATATTGTTTTTGATTCTTAAAAAATATGTGTTTCTTCATTATCTTCTTCGAATTTTCTCATTAAACTATCCGTCAATCATCACAGTAACTCAAAAGCAATAAAAATGCATCAATACAATATTACAGATATATTTGACGTAAATTAGTTACAGGTGTTTTGATAATTAAAAGATTGTTTTATTATTAACACAGGTTTACTGTAAATGATTATATAGCAGGAGGCGTAATTGGATAAAGCGTAATTATTTGTACTTTTTTCAGATCAATATTAAATTTAATTTCGCTTGAAAAGAACTTTTGTTATGAATAGATACTAATCACACTTCTGTTATATCAATATAGTTGAATAAAAAAATTCTAATTCTATGTTTTAGTTAATTAATATGATTAATTTTTTTTATTTTATTATATGACAGTTTTAAATATTAATCTGGAAAAGTATTTTAAATTCCAATGTTATAATTTTTAGTGTTGATAATTTCAAAAAATTATTTTAATAAGAAAAATATTTTTTAAATAATTAATTAATTAATTTCTTATAATAGTGCGAATATGACTTTATTTGGACCTTATCTGCAGATAAGTATGTATTCATTTTCTCACTGTAAGCATTTATGTGCTTTTACTCCAAATATATAAATAATTTCTTTGGTATTTAAAGTTAAGTCTAATTATTGAAAAAAAAAATCAATGTATTGATTACTCTACTTCTAGTGTATACTTTCTTTAAACTAGACTTCTTTTTAAACTTAGTATGCTAAAAATTAAGCTAGTTAATATGTAATTGCAGTGATTTGTGTATTTTTTACTATTTTGATTTCTTTCATTTAAATAAATGAGCAGAATTATATGGATGTAAAATAAGTCAAATTATAACTTTTATTAATTAATATATTTATTATAATTATAAAGATTATGATCATGATAAATATCCACGTTTTCCTATAAGACGTTTTAATTTTAAAATCAGAATTTTTTTTTATTTGAGAAGATTTCTTTTTTTCTACACTTGCGATATCCTTAGTTCTTTTTGGATGAGAAAATAGTTAATATCTTCTGTTTGTTTCTGTAGTTATAAAAACGCTTCTTATGATAACTACATAAATTAGATTTTAATTTAAATAAATTTTATAAAAACTCAAAATGTATAACTTTGTAAACTTTAATTGAATGTTGCTATACTTATGAAACAGGATTTTTTGTTTAAATTGCACTTTTTCTCGCATCGTTCCATAACTGGTTAGATAATAACATGCAACTTTTGTTCAATATTTTTGTATCTAATTTATAGTTCAATGAACGGTGTTAATTTTATTTGGCAAAATTATTATTTTTATAATTGAAAATCCATATTAATAAGAAATCAACTGAGAATAATAATCTGTGGCCTCATCTTTTTCTTTATGTTATTGTTGTTAAAAGTAATTATGGTGTCTATTATGAATATTATTTTTTAACAACTTTTTCAATTAAAGTTTTTTCCTATGATTAATTGTGATTAGTCTTTTTTGTGTTCATATGACTCACAATACTGTTGTTAAAATTGGTATGGGATGAAGTAGCTTCCCAGATTTCAAATTTGACTTATTTATGAAATATGATTCGATACGTGTGTGCTGACGGCTAATATTACGTAATCATATTTATGAAATATGATTACGTAATGCTAGCCGTCAGCACACACGTGTGTATTATGATTATGTAATTATGTAGCCGAATAAGAATGTAACAATATTAATGTAATCTGCAGTATTATATTTGATAATCATGGAAATATTAATGCCATATTTATTTTTGACAAGTTTTATTAATAAAACGTATCAAAAAAGTAAATATGTTGCTATAATTAAGTAACTTAGCTATATATATATATATTATTCTTAGCTATATCATATTTTAGTAACCAAGTAATTTTTGTTGCGCTTTACAATAATCAATGAAAGAATAAATTCCTATATGATACATTGGATAAATAAATTAAGATTATTAAGCAATAAAATATATAAACTTAGATATTGCTTATTTTTACTTCATTATGATATTTATCTATATATTGATAACTTTAATCAGAATGTGTATTCAAATTAAGATATAAATATTTAAGAGTAATATGTATCAGTTGTGAATATCTTATAACAGATTAATAATTTAAAATCGTACATATTGACTAATAAAAACAAAGTAAATTTGAATGAAAGCAAAAAATTTCTCAAGACTAAGCGAAACGAAATTATATTTTCTAAACTAAAACATTCCACGTGTTTTGTGATTAAAGATGGCATTTAACTTTTGAGAGAGAAATTTAATTTTCTTTAAAATAAAAATTTCAGCAATCTATCCATTCATTACTGTTTCTTCTAGCTTACATTAAATATTAAAGTATTACAGATACATAAAATGTTTCATTTCTTCCAGCTCAGCGGATAAAATAAAATGCAACCACAGAATCTATTTTAAAATTGCTTTTTTTTTCAAGAAATCCAATGAATGTAACTCTTACAGATCTGATTTCTTATGAAAGAAATAGAAAATATACTTTTTGCTCTCTTTGGTACACTATGCAAAATTTAAATCAGCAACTTTTCTAAAAGAAGATGCTATTTTTCTATATTAAGCTCCATATTATAAGAAATATATGTTTCCAATGAATTTACTTCTGAAATCAATTTTAACTAAATGTATAAAATTTATTTAAAAAATTCGTATTAAATTTTCCCTTTCGTGTGTTTCCCATATATAAATATTTCATTACAATTAATATGTTTTATTTCCAGCTATGCTTAACTTATAACTCTGATCAAAAATTTAATA
Organism: Latrodectus elegans; assembly: GCA_030067965.1. Classification (NCBI taxonomy): domain Eukaryota; kingdom Metazoa; phylum Arthropoda; class Arachnida; order Araneae; family Theridiidae; genus Latrodectus; species Latrodectus elegans. Next base: position 49,854,446 of record CM057820.1, read on the forward strand.
ATTTTATTTTTATGATAAAAAAGAGCTAAATTTATTTTAAGGATTATATTTTTAGAAGCAAGTTCTGAAAATATTTTGATGTGTTCTAAATTCATTAAAAAAACATATCTAATTAACATTTTGCTATAACAGTTTAGGATTTACTGTATAAAGAAAAGTAATTAAAAATTATTGAAAATTTTATATTTATATTAAGTCATGAATTTGAAATTGCTTCGTTTTAAAGTGAGATTTTATTTTTCAGAGAAAACTGTGTAAGACGTCTTTTACTTTAAAATAATTAAACAACATATTATCATTCTAATCTAATGATACAATAAATGGTAGTGTGTGCAAAGAATATGTTTCTTAATTAGATTCAACATTAACCCTATACTTAAAAATGCACATTTTGTATTTAGATTTAAATTGATTTTAACTCCTAATAGGACGTCTAATATTATTTAAAAAGTTGAATATCTTTAATTGAATACATGAGAATGAATATTTATTTTTTTAGATTAATATCAGAGAATATGGAAAAACCAATTAATATATATATAATTGTTGAAAACATATAAAATTTATCATAATATAGGAGTCCATTTGCTTTTCCACTTACAAATACTGAATTTTTTTGTATCCTAAATTGAAAACAAAGCTTTTCCGTATTCAACAGTATATTGTTAAGAAAGCATGAGGAAACAAAGCCAAATAACATTTAACCCTATAAAATTATTTAAAATTATTAGAGCAGAGAAAAATTTATATATAAAATCTATAATCTAAATAATATCTGAAATCGAAAGAGTACATTCAAAACACGGGTCGGGAAAGTAAAAAGAGATCATATGTTATAAAAAAGCAATTTTAATAAACACAAAATGCATACACATTTAAAAATTACATATAAATTCAAAATAATGAATTATAATCAAGAAATCTAAAGGAATTTATAGCTCCATCGAAAAGTTGGAACAACTTCCTTCCTCAATGGAAACAAATTCTAAAGTTCTTACATAATAATAGGCGACAGCAAAATCTGTTCAAACTTTTTTCTTCAAAGCAAATAATGTTTAAATGTAATTGTACATTTATCAAAAAAAGAACAAAGAAGCATTTTGTTATAAAAAATTAAATCATTTTGATATTTTAACAATGATTGACAAATCAGAATGTAAAGCACTATCTTTCTCTCGCCATTCATCTTTATCGTAGTCATCAAACATGTAATGTGGTTCAATTCCTAAAAATATTAATTATGTCAATTAAAAATGTAAAGGTGTTTAAGTAAAACTTTAATTTGAGTATGCATGGATTTATAAAATCGTATAAATGTTTATTGTATTTATTATTACCACAATGAGGGTATAGTGACATAATAGTAAAATCGAGTATTATATGAATTCTCCAATGAAGACATTAGACCATGAATGAGTACCAAATCTTACTAATTTTTTTTCAAATGGAATACTAAATTATTTCCTAAGAGTTGTGGTATCATCACTATGATATTAACAAAGAAGCTTTACTTTGTCTTTTTAGCAAGAATCTGAAGCTTCAAAATTGTTGGTTCGTAATACTTAAGTAGAATATGTTTGAAAAATAGTGTTCCGAAGAAAATTTGATTTTTATCGCAGTTTGTTCCAGATTCATACAAATATAGAATTTTGCGATATATGTTAAATATTATTCTGCTCAGTAATACAATTTAAAAGAAAACCTTAACTTATTTGCTTAGACTTATTTATTTTTATCATTCCTCAGATTACGCAATGAATACAATATCATATAAATTTGGGATCTACAAAAGAGAGATGGATTCTGAATCACAAAAGATTAGTACAACTTGCTCAAATTGACTAAATGTTTGATACTTTATGCTTATTGGTATTTGAGACTAATAATTTAAGCAAAAACTCCCGAAAGTATTTCCAGGTATCAATTTCCTATAAAAGGCAGCCTACAAACTCCTATTTTTTAATGTTGTTTACTTCACTTGCTACTTCCTAGAGATGCTTATTTTGTATACATTGACGGTTCATCTCTACTGTATCTGAAGCGAAAGACGAGGTTTTCAATATATATATATGTATATATATATATATATATATATATATATATATATATATATATATATATATATATATATATATATATATATATATATATATATATATATATATATATATATATATATATATATATATATATATATATATATATATATATTTGTTGGGCTGGAAATATTCCAAATTTCAAAGTGAATAGTATCTTTGCTGCCCGATATTCTCTATAAAAATAATCGGTCCGGAAGAAGGGAAGAAATCTTATTTGCCACTTTCGGGCGTGCTCGAGCATATCAGAAGCATCGCCTCGAGTAGAATGTGCTCGGTAGAATTTTAGAGCGAATATTTATCGAATGTTTACGTTGTTTTTTATTCTAAAACTGAGAGATATATTGTTTGGAAATTCTTGTATTCTTAAAAAAATTAATCTGTTTATTCTTATGATCCTTTGCTGGTTTTTTTTTAAAAGGCAACATTGTGAGCAGTCAATGTGTTTGTTTTTCATTTGAAAAGTTATATCAAGATTTGGATGTAATATATAAATATTACTTCATTTAGAAATGTTGAAAAATCTTTAATGATTAAATGTATGTGATATAAATTGTTGAAAACATTTTATTGAAAGTTAAGTTTACTGAAGGGAAAAGGAGACAAATAAAATTGATATACCTTGTTGTAAAGTAAATTATGGAATTATGTTTTTCTTTTGCATCAGTTACATCATAGATACTTATTAATAAATAAATATTAAAATTAATTCGTAATAAACTTTAATTCATTCTGAACTATATAGTATTTTAAAGGAAATATGTTTACATCAATTATTTATTCAAACATTTAAATTCAATAAACAATAACATGCACAAACAACTCTAATATAAAAACTTGAGATAAAGAAACAAGGTAATAGTAAGCATTTTATTGATATTAATAAAAATACCACTTAAAAGTATGTGAGATTTCTTTTGAAATTTGAAGAGAATTATTAATTAGATTGCTAATTTTTTAAATGAATGCAAATCATTTAAGAAAAGTTTCTTTACAGTTCAAATTCTCCTCATTTTATTAATTAAATATTTAATAATAACATGGCTACTAATCGAAAAGTTAGCTATCATATACATGTATTAACATATAGTATAAAAGCGAAAAATATCTCTAAGATTAATAATTTATGTATTCATCAGACAGATAAAAGGCATTTACATTGAACAGTCTTCTTAGAATTTTGTAGTATTTCTCAAATAATAAAATAAACGTTATTTGTGTGTATTGAAAAATTATATTCAAGCTTATCTTTTTATTCTTGATTAAGGCTTATAAGATTATTCTTAAATAAGTTTTACTAAAAATGTTTTGCATAAGTAATCAATAGTTGCAACATCATTCCAATGATGTAATTATAGCGATCAACTAATCCTCATTTATTATTCAAATTATTTTACCTTTCATGAAAATTTTTTATCTTCCTTAATCAACTTTGAAATATTTCTTAATACAAAATACCACTTTGATCTATTTTGCTGATAGAAATATCAGTTGCTAATTATAAATATGCTATTTAATCATCCAGATTGCATATTGTTACATTATTCCATTTTTATATATGAATAAGTTAGTTCATCTCGTGTAATATGTACAAAGAGTTTTCTTCAATTTGTTAGAAAATGATGATTTGTGCGTGCGTATATTAAAAACTTTTAATATTGCTCTCAACTTATTGTATTTTAAATCTTCACAATAATAAACACTATATTCGCATTATATCAATTAAATTATATATTTAATTGAATCATTAAGAATTCATGCATGAATAAGATACTTCAGCATGTGTTATACATTATGTGACCAGACGTCCCGTTTTGAATTGGACTGTCCCTTTTTAGAGTTACGAGTCCCGGTGTCCCCGAAATGAACCCTGGGACGCAAAATTTCCCGTTTTCTGAAACCGCACGAAAATGTGAGTAGTCGAGCCGGCCTGACGGCCGTCGTGCCGGCTCGAAAAAATGTCTCTGAAGTTTGCATATAAAAATGTCTCTAAAGTTTGCATTATTAAACGATTGCCCTCACCCCCCCCCACACACTCCGCCCTCCGCTTCTTTTCTAAAACAAAACCTTTGATGCGAAGAAAAAGTGCTAAATGATAAAATATTTTATTACTAAAAGTAACGCGATAAGCTGCCAAATATGGTACAAGAATAAGATCTCGTAAGTCGCCAATTTTTCTCCTGAGCATGCACAGTTCTGTTCTTTCAGACTTGGTTTTGTTCTACGGGGTGGTCTGCAAATGAACGTATTTTTCGTTCGCCCACTTATCGATATTTGTTTTGTTGTTGTTTGATAATCGTGTACCTAGTAAATAACTTAAACTTCTTTTGTTTTGGAATCACAAGTTAAAATGCAGAAACGCAAGTGTACGTTCAATGTTAACTTACAAGCAAAATATCCGTTTACCAAGCAAATAAATACTCCCTCAGATGTCAGATGTGAAAAGTGTCGTACAGAATTTAGTGTTTCCCATGGTGGTGTCAGTGATATTGAACAGCATTTAAAGTCTCAAAAACATAAAAAAGCCGATTGTGTCGCCGCTTCGAGTTCTTTAATGTTAACTGTTTTTTAAGAAATCGGACGAACCAACTTTAAAGGATTTGGATATCGCCGTGGCAGAAAGCATCTGGGCTTATCACACGATACAAGAAAACTACAGTTTTCTCTCTAATTATTATTTATTATTATGCATGAAAATTAATTCAATCATGTTTTGATCCCAAATTTACATGCGCGCGTACGAAAGCAGAAGCTATTGTAGTAAATGTTTTGACGCCTACAGCAATGAAAGAATTAAACGATGATCTTGATAAGTCCAATTATATAACAATACTAAACGACGCTTCAAACCACGGTAACAAGAAAATATACCCTATTCTAGTGCGCTTTTTTCAACCTTACGTAGGTGTGCAAGTAAAAATTTTGTATCGCCAAGACCAACCAGGTGAGACTTCTGACATCATAGTCGATTATTTAAACCAAGTGTTGACAGATAATAATTTGACAGCAAAAGTCGTGGCATTTTGCGGAGACAATGCCAACGTGAATTTCAGAGGTGCGGCTAGGCGAGGAACTAACAATGTGTTAACGAAATTACAATCATCACTGAAAAAGACATTGATAGGTATTGGATGTGGAGCCCATGTAATTCACAATGCAATAAAATCTGCGGCAGACAGGCTACCCTTAGATTAAGAAAGCATTATTGAAAATAATGCTTTCGTAATCTAAGATATATTCAGTTTTTTTATATTTACACGATTCGAGTTGAAGCTCTAAAGGATTTCTGCGCCAAAGCTGAAACGGAATATCAACAAATGCTCGGCTATAGCAAAACAAGATGGCTTTCTCTTATGCCTACCTTGGAAAGGGTTTTAAAAATGTATCAGCCATTAAAAAACTACTTTTTGAGTATTGAAAAATGTCCCCTGTTACTAAAAAACTTTTTTAAAGATACCACATTCGAATTGCGGCTTTATTTTTTACACGCTCAGTCAGCAACTTTTCATCAAGCTGTATTGAAACTGGAAGGTCAGACTGTATCGGCAATTGAAGTTGCAAAAGAGAAATCAATCAACTAAAAGACAATTTGACTCAGAAACAGACCAATCAGTTTCTTTCATTTATGGTCCGTCAATTAATAGCTAAATAGAAAGATAATGTTACTGACATAGATAAAGAGTTTGTGAAAAGGGCGGCTACAGAATTTTATCAAAAAAGCCGTGAATATCTGGAGCAGTGGACTTGCTTTCTAACCAAAGAAATGGAGGTATTTTATTGGGCAGATTTAAAAAAAGTCCCCGCATGGGAAGACGTTCAAAAATCTCTGGATGTATTAATTGAAAAAGAATATATTGACTGTAATAATGATGCAGAAGTTTTTGACGAATTATCATTAATTTGTAACTACGTTCCATCTCAGAAAGCAACTGAATGGAATAATCTAAATGTTTCCACGGAAACTCGTTGGGTGAAAGTATTCAAGCACTTTCAAGCCAACAATCTTCTGCATGAAAACTTTTCTATTTTAATTGAATATATTTTATGTTTGCCTGCTACAAATGCTCTTGTAGAAAGAGTATTTTCTATGATAAACAAATTGTGGACATCTGAGATGATCTAGTTAGAAATTTCAGTTCTAAAGGCGATGTTGATAATTTAGGTGAATATAAAAAAAACGTGCCAAGAATTTCATTCTTACTTAAAATCATCGCTAGCTATATTAAAGCAAATTTGTTTATCTGATAAATGTAAATATAACTAAACGTTTCGGGTATATATATTTTTTAATTCGTAACTTTTAAGCTAACTGACTTTTTCTGAATAAATAACTTTAAAAAACTGTTTTTTTTATTGACTAACTGTTAATTAACCTAAATAAACCAATGTCCCTTTTTCGGTCAAAAAATAAATGGTCACGTTAGTTATATATGTTAATTTTTTTTAATACTGATAATTCCAATAGGAAAATTATTTATTACTCTAAGTGAAATTTTTATAAAATAATAAACTCTTTTTGGATATATTCGAGCTTCAAAGCACATACATAATATAAGGATGTTCATATGTATTAAAGGAAATTACACTAAAAAATCTATTGCTTTATATTGTTATAAGTAATTTTCTGAATCTCCCGACAAACAAAAGTTAAGTCTGTGGCGCCAGAGATTTGATTGAAATATAAACGAACAAGAATAGAACCAATAAAAAAAGAGGAAAATGTCGTTAAACTTTTTGCTAGAGTGCTCTGTTTGAATCTGTTGCTATTTTTTTTTCTAGAAGAGCCAAATGAAACCAATGTTGTGGATGTTTTTTATTTTCTTTTTTGTTTCAGAAAAAACAACGTTGATCAGAAAAATTACATTATAATTTTTTCTTCCTTTGTAATTTTTTTATTGTTTGTCACAGAAATGAAAGACTAAGATAAGGAAGAAACAAATGTAAAAAGATATACCAAAATTAGTACTAAATTATTAAATTGTCTACCTATGAAATAATTAGTTTAATAGTATGACATGCCTTAAAAAATTACATCGATATGTATGTACACATTAAATAAATAAAATACCAATAGGTGCACACGAATAACTTTTCTAATATTTAAATAAATCTTCAGTAACTTAAAATTAATCAAGAAACTCTTGGTCTTTTATGATTTTAAAAGTAAATAATTCAATTTTAATTACCAATCCTAACATATATTTTAAATTAAATTTTGGTTTGTCAGATTAATAATAACTATTTAAAATTTGAAGCAAAGTGACTACTTCAGCAATCTTAAGCAATCACGGTTATTTCAGCTTTAAAGAAAAATATAAATGCTTAAAAAACTATAATGTTGTGAAAAATTAACATTAAATATTCATTAACGCTTAAAATTTGTTTTGAACAAAGTCATCTGTTAAGACAAAATTTAGACAATACCTTACTTCAAATAAATTGCTTTACTAGCTTTATTCTCTTATAAAACTTTATAAAATTGTTCACACATAAAAATATTTATTTCGAAATTACTTTGATTCAGTATGCTAGAAATTCTCGTTGTTTAAATTTAAATAATTTAATATAATTTTACCTGTATTATATTTTTCCTTACAAATTTCTTTTACTCCAACCTTATACAACGAATTAAAAAATATATATAGAATTTACATGTTATGAGCATTTATAATATCATAATTAAATACCTTATACGAGTACCTCTATAATTTTAAAATATTAGTTAATTAGACATTATAAAGTAAAATGACAAATAGCGAATGATTTTATACTGTACTTATAATTCATAAGACACAAACAATAATTTAAATATTAAAGTACTAAAATATCGATTTAATAGATAAGAGCAGTTTTGTTTAATGTAATTTAACTTCAATAAAGTAAAAAGAAATGTAGCATAAAATATCAGCAATTTACTTGTCTTATTTTATCTTCGTTTTACTAGATTCAATTATATCTAAATGAAATAAAAAAATTGAATAATAAGAATAATAAGAGTTAGGAGAATTGTTGTAAGAATTGAAATTATTATTAAAATAATCTATTTCCAAAAATTGTGAAAAATACTTAAATAATAAAAGTATACAGAATGCGTATAATTATATTTTCTTAAAGTAAGATGCCTTACTTTTGCTCAAGTTACTCCACAGAAAATACATGTGAAGTATGGAAAATTTGCTTTTATACATTTTAAAAGTATAGTAGTTTTTATAAATAATGATTGTATCCACATTCTTATTAATCATTGTTAATTATTACTGAATGATTTCATAAGCAATTAAATATCATGATTCATACTTATTACTGATTCCTAATTTTTAACATTATCATATTTATATATGTTAATTTTAAAATTTACGAATTTACAGTATTAATATTTTTTTTAACATAATTTCTGCAAATCATTAAATAATATTAAGTTAAAAAGGGATGTATTTTAAAACATTTTTCTGTTTCTAAAAACTATTGGGAATCGACATAAGGAGCAGCTAATAAAAAATATAATTATATGTAAATCTTAAATTTTTATTTTAAAATTTTCTTATATAAAGTTATGAGTCTATGAAATAAGCTTAAAATGTTTCTTTGAAATTTCAGGAGATTGGAATAAATATTTAATTACATCTAACAGTAATATCATATTCATAAAATAGTAATATCATTGTATTTTTAAGAATAATGTGGTATTGTTTCAATCTCTGTACCTGATATTATTAGTGCTAGTAATCATTCTAATTAATTTTGTACTCTCTGTTTTTGAAATCTTGTATAGCTGGGATTGCTTCTTTTCGTTGTTTTACAGATGATAGCGAGATAACTTTGCATCATTGATAATTCATCCCATTAAAAAAAGAATGAAAATAATAATAATCTATGGCAAGAATTGACTACTTTATGATTTTAGATTCATTGGCACATCTCTTCGAAAAACGAATGAAGCAAAAGAAACGTTTGAAAAAAGTAATTGATTTCTAAAAGGAATAAATTAAATTGATTAAGCTAATATTATGATGTAATGATTATTTAACACAAAAATGTCAAAAGGCAAATAAAATATGGATTCTTCTCAAATAGAACTTACTTGTAAAGGGTAAACATATACTTTCCTTTTATTTAATGTTGCTTTTAACAATATGCTTGCATGACAAAAAATAGGATATTATTTCATAAATATTTATTATAAATATATGCATAAATTCAATTTCATTATAACAAATATACGTAAATAAATTTAAAGCCCTAGCTAGTAGAAACTCTTAGCTTACTTTCATATTTGTAAACTAAAAGATTGATTTGATTATATCTTTTGAAAAACGTTTTCTGACTAATTCAGATATATATATATATATATATATATATATATATATATATATATATATATATATATATATATATATATATATATATATATATATATATATATATATATATATATATATATATATATATATATATATATATATATATATATATATATATATATATATATATATATATATATATATATATATATATATATACATATATACCATTTTTATTGCATAAACCATAACTCAATTTATTTATTAAGTATATACTTGTTTACTTGAAATATTCCTTAATTGCCAAGAGATGCCTTTTTAAATATATATTTCTGTAATTAAATTGTGCAAATTGTAAATTCAAAACGTTAAGCTCACTTTTATTGACCATCACTGAATTTATAATCAATTTGATGGATTTTGTATAAATAAATCGAAATATGAAATTACATAACTTTATTAGTTAAAATACGTTAGTAAATTATTCATATAGTCATGTTTTTTTATCAATTATGACCTATATACATCTTACTAATTATAAATAGGCTTTTAAAACTGCATACTAGTTTAAAAATTGAACTATATCCATACATAAAATAAATTATTATTTCTGTTTAAAAATTTAAAACATATATAAAGTAATTTATATTTATTTTCTGTGATAAATAGAAAATTATTTACCTATCGCAAAAAATAATTGTTGTGTCATAAATATGTTCTGAGCAAACAAATGTTTTTAAAGGAAAATTTAATTAATTCTTAGAATTTAAAGAAGTTATTTCTCTTTTGATCTTATACTAAAATCTTCTATTAAATATCTTTTGAAACAATACTTTAATCTATAACTTTTTAGATTTTAACTGGTTTCTTTTTAGTGAAATTTTCCATTTTATCTATATTCTTAAATAAAATATACTATGTATGTGCATATTAAAGTTTATTTTGAATACGCACATTCTTAAAATGAAAATACGTGTAGTATATTCAATATTTCAAAAATGATATTACATAATTGTTATCGAAATTTTGTTCATTTTAATTTTTAAAAATATAAATAAGTATTTAAGTTAATTACTGATAAGGAGGTACTAATAATCAGTAAACAATAACGCTGATTAAATAAAGATATCTTGCAATAAAAAGCAAACTATTTTTTATCTTATCTATTACAGATAAATATAATGACAAATTTAAATGCAAATCTCATTTTACATTTAAATTTGTCAAAAGATTTATCTATCATAAATAAATAATCTATAATAAAAAATAGTTTGGATATAATATTTTAATTTCCAGGCATTTTCATTCTTACCAAATATTCCTAACATTTTGCAAGAATAAATAATCCAAAATCAATTGCTTTTATTAATCAAATGTAATATTTTCTATTTATTTTTCACATGAATATTTGAATGAGATTTTTATTAAAAAATATTTATAGTAACTCAGAACATTTAAATTGAAGATTTAAAAATGTTTCTTCTGAAATATGTTGCGCCTGTTTAGCCTACCAATATTAAATTATTTGTATTACATTAACGATAATCTTACAAAACATTATTTCTTTAGATGAGTATTTATAATTTAAATGTTTTCCATACACCATTTTGTTATATATTATTTTATCATATAAAATGAAAGTAATGTTCTTTAAATTTTAATAAATTGAAGCATATTTTTAAAAGGACATAATTTTTTAAAGGAGAAAAAATTCTTAAAATGTAATATAACTTTACTTGGACATTTAGAGAACAAAATGATATGTCAACTTTCATATTTTTATTAATTAGTAGGAATTAAATTATAAGATCCCTATTTAATTTTCTATCGAAAGGTTAATTTTTGATAATTTGTAAAACAGGTCAATTATATAAATACCATCAATTTCAAATATTAAAAGAATAATTAGTTAGTTAAATTCTATTTTTATAAAAATATTGAAAAAGTATTACTTGAGATATAAATAAACCAACATGATAATATTTTTTGAAAACATTACGGAAACAAATATTTTATTCAAAGCTATCTAAAAGATATCCAAATGTATAACTTATTTAATCGATATAGCATAATATATGTTGTTCTCCTATCGATTCAGACTAAAAATATTTCACAAATATGTATCAAAAAAGTCCTAGACAAATTTATGTACCTCCATGTCTTTTGTAATAAAGAACATGATACAAATACCATGTGTGATATATATCATAGAGTTCAAATCTTATAATAAAAAATATATTCTTCACCATTTCTTTTCGCGCTATTTTGTAAACATGTCTACAATGTTGAGAAATATTTCGGTGTATGTTTTGTAAGTCATTTTTGAAATATTCGTTCAAATGTCCCTTAAAAAAATCTTTAATTTTTAAGAAATAAAAGAATTTTACTTTTTAAAAATAAATTTTTATGTAGAATTTATTCCTATGATTGTAGAGTTGAAAATTTGTTTTCAGATATGCAATTTTTATAAATAAGTATAATCATTCTCATCTTATTAACAGAAATTATTAATTGTAGTTCGATTAAAAAATAGCTGATGATATTTTAAGAACTGCGTATTTAAGTTTACATTTCTGTGTGAATTAATTGGGGCAACCAAAAAATATTTTCACGAATTTTATTTTAATTGGTATAGGTTACCTTACACCCATGGTACAGCAATCTAATACAAAATTTGTCATCCCTTTAGCTTGCATGAGATGTTGTACATGGTTTAGCATAGATTTCAAAAAATCAAAACATACATTTTTGATCTCATCATCCTGAAACCAAACTTTTATAAAATTCTGAACTTTTGTTTTGTTTGTTGAGTTGTCCTTTTCACTCACACGTCTCTTTAGAGTGCTCTATAAATTTTCGATGGTATTTACGACAGAGGATTACCAAGCCAAACCAAACTTGTTAATTTCTGCTCTTATAAATATATCTTTGCTCGCTTAAAAGCTTAGCATGGACCAGATCTTGTTGAAAGATGTCAACACCACTAACGAACATTTGAATCATATGCACAATTTTTTTCTTTGCAGAAGTGTATTTTGTAGAGATCATATTATCCTCATCTGTTCTTAAGCTTCCAGGTATTCCGAAAGTAAACCAGAAAACATCTGTCTCCGAGGATGCGTAGTTGTTAGTTATTAGATGTTGTTTCTTGGTGTACTCTCCATCACTTCGTCTGTGACAAATCATAGTCTAATATATTATACAAAAAATTGCGTTTTGTAGCTGAATAGAAATTTCTTCTTGTTTTGTGAAATCTAGGATTGATATTTTCTTGTCTAATCTAAATAATTCCTTTATTAAAGGGGTTAACAATAGTTTCTTCATTAGTATTGTTGCAAATCTCGTAGATTTGCCAGATAAGTTCAGCAACAATTATCATTAAACTATTACCGAATTGCTGCTGAATCCACATTCACACCAGTTGTTAATAATTCTCTCTGAAAATCTCTACATATTTTCCCTACACATTTTATTACTGAGTACAAGAAATTTATTTATTCGAGATTGTCTGCTTTTAAATTTAAACTTTTGGAATCATTGTTCCGAGTTTCTTTAGCTGATTAATAATCCCAGAAATACTAGCTTTTCCAATTACAACTGTTGAAGCAATATCCTTCACAGTCATAGAAGTATGTTGACTAAAGGAAATAATTCCACTCCTTTTTCTGGCAGCGATATAAGCTATTTTAGATATACGTCAGAAGCAGACAATTTAAACATCGGCTACTTCTAATAGTAGTTAAAGCGCAACGAAAAGTTAATATTTTTTAACATATCATGATAAGATGAACTATTTATCACACACAAATGATAATAAAACACACACACAGTTAAGATTAGTCAAGGGCAGTTGCGCGTTGTAAATAGTTTGATTCACTGAAACTAGTTTCAGGCAGAAAATTCTAGAGAAATAGTATAATATTTTTGATAACCTGTTTAACCAAAAATGTATAAAAAATACACTATAACCAATGAAAACAATTAAAAAAGAACTATTTAATTAATTATAAATTTAGTCATAATTCTTAAACTTATCTGTAATTGTGAAAAGATATTATCTAATTGCAAAATATTGTTGATTCACATTCATCAATTTTTACATAGCTTCAATAAGAAAGTGAGCTGAAAAAACTCATTCTAAGAATATATTTAATTTATAAATTTATTTTATTTCTTCAAAATTTAAGATGAAATATTTACAATATAACAAAAATCCGGATTACTTTAAAACAAGCAAGAATTCCAAAGTAAACATTCACTTTTAACATCTGTAAAGATACTTGTAATTATTTATAAGCTATTAGGAAAATTAAAAAAAGGGAAGTAATAACAAAAAACTAAAAAAAAAAATATTCGCATTCTTCCTTATTTTTTGATATTCGTGTGATTAAATTTTTAAACAATTAAATATCATGACAACCAATAAAATTTATAATATCACATCATGAATTTTTACTAGATGCATAAATTGAATTAAACTAAAGGCATTATTGAAATCTTTCATAATTACTTAAATTAACTGCAAAGCGGTTACAAAGTTTGATTTCTTGACAGTTTCAGTAAATTAACAGCTTCTGAAAATAAAATTGCTGATGATTCTTCTATTTAGAGAGATGTGCTTTATATATATATATACATACATATATATATATATATATATATATATATATATATATATATATATATATATATATATATATATATATATATATATATATATATATATATATTATATATATATATATGTATGTATGTATGTATATATATATATATATATATAAAGGCTTATCTTACTTACACTTTAATGAAAGTTGGACTTTACCAATTACATGGAAACACCTGGGGAACCCAATGTTTGAGATGCTATCCAAGATAAATCATTTCTATTGGAAGACATTGCATCCATGAGCTATTTAATGTGCTTTAACTACCTTTAGTGAACTTCTTTTAAATCTTTATTCTCTTGAGTTTGAATTTGAATTCAGTTCTTTCCGATAAGGCGAAAGATGTTCCATCGAGTCTGGTCACCTTGACCTCTATCATATGTATATGAATCCTTTATCAGAGGAAAAAAAAATAATATTTTTGAATAAAATGTACTTAAAAATATATTTATTCAAGAATTTAAATTTTTATGGGTATCCTTAGAAGAATATATTTTATTTTTAAGGTTATTTGTATTAGATTTTTTTAACTTAGAAATAGTGAAGAAAATACCCTACAAAGTTTTGTTGAATATCAATATTTAAACAAGCAAATATAATTTGTTTAAAGTAACTTATTTTTTATTCTTTTGAGGGAAAATCCACGAAGAATGCAAAATTATAAAACTTATAAGACTAGCATTGAAGTTGACATTTTGAAAGACGAAAATCTTATAAGAGCTCTAAAATTCTCGTAAACTGTATCTATGGGGAAGTACAAGCACCTGCAACTGACTTTTCCTCTAGACTAAAATTTGACAAAAGTCTTTGGAAACAAGAATTCTTTAGAAAGAATGAATATAAGAAAGTAATAAATATAAAGGGCTATCGTCCGCATTTTTCATGTTTGATCATGGAACCCAAAAATCAAAAGCTGAATCTGTAGTGAATGAGATTAAATTCAAATACATAGAGAAGGTTTATTAATTGTACTGTATATGTTGCTAATTTTGACAGATAAATTTTTTTTAAATCCATAACACTGAATCTAAAAATTTAAAATAAATAAGATTATATCTATTGTTTAAAAGTTAATCTGCTTAAGATTTATAAAATCCATAGTAACATTTAGGGAATGAAATAAGGTATTAACAATTAATTATAGTGTCAGTGAGTTCAATATAATAATGCTATTTAAACCCATTAGTTAACTCAAAAGTCAAATAATGCATTGAATTATCTAATTGGTATATTTTATAATATTAGATGAGACTTCTTTATGACAAGTGCAAATTTTTTAACAAATAGAGAATAAACAATGGAATTACAATAACATATGGTAATTAATTCAACATATTTCAAGAACTTGCGAAACTGTATGTAGTATTTATTCATACATAATGGATTTTTCATTTAATGATACTATATGTTTTTAGATAGAATATTATACGTATACAGGAAACCGAACACTTAAAATTAAGTACAATTTTAGTATCAGTGTCAAAAATGAAGCACTATTAAATTTCTAACTAACATAGTTGATTTTAGAAAGTACTATGCATCTGTTTCAAGTATTCTTAGATATTGAGTAAATAAAGTTTGTTGGCTAATATTGATTGAAAGAAATAGAAACCATTCCCTATCAATGAGTTTGTATTAATTTGTCTATGTTTGTTACAAAAATGTAAACATGTAATTAATGGAAGTTAATGCAACATTTTTAAAAACTTACTCAAAATTTTCTATACTAAATTTTAATAGATATAAAGTGCCACAAGTGATTAATTTATAAGTGAAAAACATTTTTTCTTTAATTTAAATATATATATTAAATAACCTCATGTGCCAATTAAATCAAATAAATTTTTAAGTCTAATTACTTATAATTTTTTAAGTCTAATTTTTTTAAATTGTTCAATATAAACAAAATTAGACTTAAAAAATGTATTTTTGTATTACAAAATACTTTATTTTATTACACGTTTTGCCAGTAATTTCTTTGTCCTTATTTAGTTCATATGATACAAAAAAAATTGCTTGGGTAAAAAATGCATTTTAACCATAGCGAAAAATGTTAAATTCCATGTTAAAATAATGCATACTATATTGCTTACAATTAAAAAGTTTTATAGTGCTTTTTGAAAACGAAAATATGATTTTATTTAAAAAGATTATGTTATGAACTTCATTTTGTAATCACATTTGCTTATAAATCATATTTTGTTTAATGTTCTCAAATTGTACAACTCTAAATTTCTTAAAAAGAATTCAACTTTTACAAGTGCATTTATGCTGTATTCCTTTTCACTTAAAATATAATATATATTATACGTTTTGCAAATAGTTTATTGGGATTTATCTAAGTTTTATTCTTAACTATTGATTTATTGAACTTAAAGCTTATAAACGCCTACCGAAATCCCCCATTTTGAAAAAAAATTTATTGAAAACACACAGTATGCATTAATATTTAAATGAAAGACAATATTGAAATTAAGAAGAACGCAGTTCTTTGCGCAGCGATTTGAGGCGCAGTCTCATCGTTTTAAGTGGTGGCATTTCGTTTGCATCTGTATTTTCTTATTTGCAGGTGTATTTAAGGTTTAGGCAAAATTTATCTAAAAGCTACAATGCACAAATAACTTTGAAAAGGAATTCGCGGCACATATTTACCATAAGCAAATTATAGTAAAATATAATGTGACCTTCAAGAAGCAAGCTTTTCCTCACATATAAAGTACTATCAGTAAATATATAAAGTGAACTCAGCACAATGTATTAAGCACTAGATTATATTTAACAATTATTACAATTTCTGTTGATTTTAAAAAGGCATGAATAACAATAGAAAATATATGGAAAATACTAAAGGCAAATACTATTAAAATATTTAATTTGTATATTTGTAATTTTTTTCTTGAAAAATGTTGAATTATAAAAATTTTGTTTATCAAAATTTATTGGAAATAAAATAGTTTGAAACACTGTGTCTCAGAAATTATAAGAGCCATTTGTTTAGTATTTAGACTTTTAATTACGATGTTTTCCCTCAATTTCTGTGATTTTAAAATTATTTTAATTTTAAATAAATTTACTAATTAATTAAGAGGGGTTATTTTTTTAATCTACAATAAATGAAAAATTACGGTTCTAATCAAATTATGATTATGATAATAATTAGTTTCTAAGCTATAAATTCAATCAATATATTATTGTGCAAAAATGTATTGGGCAAATTGAGTAAACTCTCTTTGAATTTGTGAATATTTTATGTTACATTACATTTATGCTTCTAATTATTGGATTAATAGACCTTTGTATATTATACATTAAATTACTTCGTTAAAACTTAAATTAATTTATTCTCATACAAATATTTATTTCTACATTTTCTAAACAAATTCTATAAAGTTAAAAATTTTCAATATTTTTGAGCATGAGATATTAGTTTTGTTCTTTTGCATAAAATCAACTTCAAAGTGAAGAATATGGTTAAATGCTGCATTATTAGCAACGCTAAAGAAGTAGATACTTGAAAGTATTAAAATCTTATGTTAAAAGGAAGTGATTATTAACCATTTATCACACACAGTATTTTTAACTTGATCTTTTGAAATTAATTATTTCTGCTTGAATTTAGTAAAAACATTATAAAATTTTCAATGATATGTCTCATTATTAGTTACTTTAAAATTAGTAGTTAGGGCCATACAAAGTTAGTGAAAATATCAATAATGAATAAATTGTTTTCTGATTTAATTAAATATTATTTACTTTTTTGTTTGTCACTTTGAAGATCATTTGATGCTATAAGGGTAATTGCATTAGTAATAAGCTAACAATAAATAATTTTCAAAAATGGATGTGTGACTACTTTTGAATGAGACATTTTGCAAATACCTAGATTAAACTATCTTTGAAATACAACCTTACCTTTTTACAAGTTTTCATATTACTTTCAGTATTTCATAGTAATTTTTTACTAAAATAATTGTTAAACAAATGAAATAAATTAATTAAATAAATTGCATTTATAAATACATATTCCTCTTACACGCAAGCATAAGCCAAGAATTTTTGTTTTCAGATCATTTGTTTAAAAAAAGTAATAAATATCCATTCATAAATTTAAGATTAGAAATTTTTAAGAATATAGTTTTGTTTAACTTATAACTATTAAATGTATTTATATGTATAAGAAATAAATTGAATTTTAAAAAATTGAAATAATTAGAGAGATTAAATTTGTTAAATTCTGTTCAATGTATTGTTTAGCTATAAAACATTATTCACTCCTTTATTTCTGTTTGCGTGTGCATAAATGTAATCTCTATTGTCTATTATATGTATGAACTAATACTAAACTATTAATAAATGAGTTCTATTAAAAAGTAAATGCATAAAATTTTTATTTCATTTTTTCTATTCCTATATTAATACTTGTTACATTTAAATTTTCTTAGATCAATTATTTAAGGCAACTTACAATTGGGTATAAATATCTGAAGGACTAAGTTTTAACTAAATATGATAATATGTGTGTTGTATGCTTCTAAAAACTTTTACATCTGAATAGAAATGTCTGATAAAGTGTTATCTTTGGTAATTCAATAGTAGTTTTGAGGCAACAAATATATTTTGCTTCATTATTGGCAATGGGCCAGATGAATATCCTATCCGTAACAAGCACATACTATTACAAGTTTCTCATATTCTGAGATAGAAATAAAATCAATTGATCATTAGGTGAATATTTCTTAATGAGCATAATGCAACAGAAAAACGCTTGTAATATTTTTATTTTGCATGGCAAGCGAAAATCTTTTATTAAAAAAATTACCTGCTTTTTTTAATCATGAAAATATAATTGTTTTAGAGTATGGATGATTTCTTAATCTTGTTCATGCAAAGCATAGGTTTATTTTGTAATTATTTTTCACGCTTAATAAATATTTCAAAATGGCTTGCTAAATTTAATGATGATAGTTAATTTTACTGTCAACTAAATAATTAAAGTTTTATAATATTTTCTATGCTATAATTTACTAATATTGCTCTCTTGATATTTCAAATAAGACGTAAATATATTCAATTTAATTTTAATTTAGGTTTATAAACAAGTTTTTTTTCTCTAATAAATTATTCTATTATTAATTTATCATTACATTTGTAAGATTTATTTAATATATATAATAAATTAAAATAATACATTTTATCATAAAATAATCAATTGAAAAAATAAAAAAATGAAAGATATGTAGATGTTAAATACATATTTTGACAATATAAAGTTTTTAACAGTTTAGTTTAATCCATCTATATATATATATATATATATATATATATATATATATATATATATATATATATATAAATAAATACAATACAATATAATAGGAAATCTAGCCAGCGCAAAGGCAGGTAAAGAAAGCATTGAAGTTCTTACCAGAATCCTGAAAACACCTACATTTATATTTTTTTCCAAACAACTTTAACTTATAAATCTAATTACTCCAGGCAATACTTCTTTACTCTAATTTCAAAATTACTTTTGGCAACTCTCATAATATTTTCATATATAAGTTCAAACTGATTTGCTGAATTTGGCTTTATGTATTTATTTTTTACTGATGTATGTATGTTTCATTTATGTATCTCTAAATTTCTGCATTTACGTTTCATTCATTCGTATTTCTAATTTTATGCATTTATATTTATTCAAATGTTTTACGTAAGTTCTTTAATACGAACACGAACACTCTTTGGGGGAATTACTCGAAGATCTTCAGACATTTGTCCTTCGAGAGTTTGTCAGAAAAATGCGTTCTTTTGCATAGCTGGTCATCTCCTTACTGATGAAGACATGGTCCTTATGCCTTCTTCTTTTCATTTGTATCGTACATTTTGGTATTTTTCCAATTTCATATTGTCATGTTTTATCTATATATATATATATATATATATATATATATATATATATATATATATATATATATATATATATATATATATATATATATATATATATATATATATATATATATATATATATATATATATATATATATATATATATATATATATATATATATATATATATATATATTTATATATATATATATATATTATTTATAGCACTTTCAAAATTATATTTTAATCAACTTAATTTATCAAAAACCTAATTTTTCTAATTCTAAAGATATTCTGTCCTTACGGAAATATATTTGGCAAAATATTTTTCACTTTTCTAATTACAAATATTTTTTATCTATTCTTTATTTTCATAAAAATAGAATTTCTTTACGAAAGTACATTTTGTATATACTTAAGAAATATAAATAAATATTTATATTGTTATGTAATTCATAGGAAATATAAATACATCTAAAAAGGAGATATTTTAGTGAAATAATATATAAAAGGGAAGTAACAATGAAGCATATAATATTATTTGATGTAATGCCTCAATATATTTTATAAGTATATGTTTGTAGAAATAAATAATACACAAAAATTTCTATTGAAACAAATTTATTTAAATTTAACAGTTATCTATGTAAATGAATTATTATATACACATATATAAGAAGTCGCAAAATAACATACATGAAAGATCATCTATAATTTATTGGTATTGAATAACCTACACTTTTTATCGCTATGACCCTCAATTATATTTTTTTGTTACAGATACTTTCGTAAACACAAATTGTATAGCATATCTTAGAAAACACGTGATATTAAAAATACTACTACTAAGTCACTCCTTTATTATTATTTAAAAGTTATCTTAGATAATCTATTAAGTATTTTTCAATCTGATAAATATATTTTAATAACAATTCCATGTGATTATTACAATGAATAAACTTTCCAATCCTATAATCACATTAATAGCAATTGAGTGTGATTATTACATAGAATAAAATATTTATTTATAGGGTTTACTAATATTTTTTTATCAATTACATTATAATTTATAAAAAACTTAAAAATTTAATATGAAATTAATTCTAAAATAATATTTTACATTTCTTATTTCAATATCTTCATTTCAGTTAAAGAACAATAGCACACTTGATCATATCGTTTTGTATATATATTGATCATATCATTTATATATATATATATATATATATATATATATATATATATATACACACATATATGTATATATATATATGTATATACATATATATATATGTATATATATATGTATATATATATATACATATATATATATATATATATATTATATAAATATATCTATATCTATATATATATATATATATATATATATATATATATATATAATCTTAAATTTAAATTAATCTGTCTGATAAATAATATGGGCTTTAACGTAAAATATATAAATTCATTTAATGTATCCAAAATCCACATGAATGTTTAACGATATCCTTATATTTTTCTTAAACCAATCAAAAATATTTGCACATGTTAGTCTGTATGCACGGTAAAATATTTATGTTGCGAATGAATATAATTTTACATGAGATAAATCTTCATATCTAGTTTAAAATTATGAAGTAGAAATTAAGTACTCTAGAAAAACTATTTTATAATTTTTTCCATTAACACACTATTGGAATTTAAATTAATTAAGCTTTCAATAATCATATTTATATTATTTTAAAATTTTCTTTGGCAAAAGATACCATTTATTAAATTTTCATTTAATAATCTCAGTTACTAATAATTACTAATTACCAAATTAATATATTTTAAGTGAATAATGTATGTTGCAAAATTAATATCAACGTAAAGAGAATTTGTTTTTTTATGAAAATTCTCATAAATATTAGAATGGAAAATTGTCACAGAAACTTATTTATTATATGTAAAATCAGCATTGTTTTACCTGTTATTTTGTGTTAACTGCAATTTTAAAATTGAATAAAAGTTACTGGAAATTTTAGAAAAGTTAACTATATTTCTAGGATTTTATTAAGAAGATGTTTTGGATCTTTTCTTTCTAATATTTCAATTATGTTAGCAGTAGTTAATAATATTATTTAAACATCTGATTTCTTTTCTTAATGAAAAATATTTACAGAAGGATAAATCATTAACTTAGAACAAACGTAAATTACATTAATTAATTATCATATGCAAGAGGCAAAGACATGGTAATTTATTCTGCGAAATTTGATTTAAATGTTAGAACAAATTTTCGTTCTGCAATTAAAAGTAAACAATTGCATTTTTTTCATCTGGGGAATTTTTAAAATATTCAGCTCTTGACAGTGAAAAATTCAAAGTACTGAAATTTTACTTTATAAAATTACAGTCGATGTACCATCATAAAACTAGGTCTTTTCAATTTAGAAACACTAGCTAAGCAGAAAACCCACAATCATGGTGTGCTATGCAAAATAATGAAATTTCTTGAGGAAGAAATAATAACCAATAGCTGTATTTACCGTAGAAATAATCTGGGATGAATTGTCATATGGATTGGATATAAAACTTACTATATTCTGATAATGAGAGTACTTTCCAGCCCACTGACGCTCAAATCAGAAAATGTAATTTACTCTCCAGAATAAATGTACATGAATGTTCTATAGTTATTTATATTTATTTAGATCTTTCTGTTAATTATTAAATGTATACCATTGAATAGATACTACAAAAAATTTATAATTACCAAACAAACAAACAAACAATTGAAAAATATTTTTATACTCTTCTGAATAAAATAAATTAACAAATCTGCAGACATAAAAGTGCCTATAATATAAATGAAAAATACATTGTAACAATATTGAATAATGAAACAGATTATATTTTATCCGAAAATATTTTTGTGCTTTAAAAAATATAATTAGAATGCTGGCCACTCAAAATACAACACTGAAGGAAGTATGCACATCATGTGAGATTTACGAAATACGTTCGTGGTAAGAATATATGCTACATGAAATTCTAGTGATACCAATAAGAGCTATATAAAATAAGAAAAATTTTAATTATGAAAGCTGACAATTATCAGGTTTATCAAGATTTTTCGTCGGTTGTTTTCGTAAGATTACATAGAAGATATGGAGCATCTTTTGAGAAAATTTCTAAATTCAACAAAGAATGAATTGCAAACTATAGGGATTGCATATTGTCCACTAGGGAAATTAGCATTATCATACAGACAAAACAAAAATTATCATGCGGATCTGTAATTGCTACATACAAGAGAGAACGGTAGAACGACTGGATTTCTTTGTGAAAACAAAATGATGAATTACTGTTCTGCCTGAAACGCCACAGTGATTGCATTCGAACCTGCAAGTATCATGGTGAAAAACTGCTGAACTGCTGTGTTATACATCGCAACATTGATTTTGTTCCTAGTAACTTAATTTGGGGTTATGTTGTATTTCACTCACACATCTCTCAAGTACTTATTCCCAGCATATTGAACAGCTAGTACTTCATCAAAGAATTACAGATCATTTGGTCTTTCATGCATCTAGAACTTGATATCAGCTATATTTCATCAGAATCATCTGAGACAACCCGTTACACGCAATTCTTATGTTTTGCTATCTTATACCTCAGATTATATTGCTTCTCTCGACTCCTTGTTTTCTTAATTGGTCGCTAATCAGAAATGTGTGGTAAATGTTTGTATAACATCTAGTCCTAGATACACCATTTTTCACAGGACTAAAACAACTTTTGCATATGCAGAAACCATATCATTGCTTTTTTCTAAAAGATATATTTAAAGATTTTTTTTAACTCTGGATCAAGATATATGGCATCAGTTGTAGCAAACAATGGTAACTATACTGAGAACTGATTTTGCTATCATAAGCACTTCCCATGGGACTAATTTCAATCATGCAATTTTTTGTATAACACGTTATATACCAAATAAATTTTTTTCTGTGACATTTATCTTTCTTAGTATTTCATGCACACTATATTAATGTATATATTGTTCAATTGATGAAGAAATGAATTAAAGTAAAATGAATCGACTCTGAAAATGAAATAATATGAAGTAACACATTTGTTTCGTATTTCATTCTATATCTACTAAAGTTTTTATTGTATTGTTTGTTCTATCTTAGACCGTAAATAGCTTTTGATGTACAAGATTCTTTAATAACATTAAATAAAAAAAGAACTTCAGTTTGATTATTTAACACTGAAACTTTGGTATTATAAAATATTTTTAACATATTTTTTAATATTTATTGTTAACAAATTTGTTTAGTTGAAAACTAGTGTCTTTAAAATTATCTGTGTATTTATGTAATAGTTAAGTTGCGAAAATTTGTTTTTGTGAAATTTAGCATACATATAACTTCAATTTAAAAATAATTTCTTATATTTTATTAAATAACCAAAATAACTATTTCATAAATCAGTTTCAGTGGAATTATGTATTATTAAAAAAATTAAAGTATTACATTTATATGGTTATGTTTATAATTTTGTCATTTTTATTTAAATATTATTCATACAGATATAGTATTCATATTTCGACTCCCATTCAATTTGTATCATAACTAACGAGATTAAAAATTTCGTTATTTAGTTAATTTACAAAAGTTATTGAATTTTAAAAAAATGCTTTACAAAGATATGGTAATGCAATCTAAATAAACAAAAGGAGCTTGATTGGTGGTAGGTATGTATAAACAAACTTAAACTAAAAAGTTCTGATGGAAATTAAAATTCTGATTTTTATACATTCTTTTTCAAAATGAATCAAAGAACCAAGAATGATTTGTCCAATTGTGAGAAAATTTCATAAGCAAAGATATATTCATCGAAGAAACAAAAGATAAAGTTTTCAAAGCCCATGAATTTTGGTCATAGCGTGCATTTCTGTTTAAGCAACTCGCAAAGTATAAAACAGGTAATAGACTAGGAAAATTTATCTTTCTTTTTGTTTAGCCTTTGTGATTCTATGTAGAAATAATGAATGATGTCATCACAATATTTTTGTAAAACATATAGTCAATTAAAAGTCTTCAAACGTGATCGCATTGCGAATTGGTCATTTCGAGCAACAGGTAGTTACATGCAAAGTACTAACACAGCTTACAAAAATGCTAGCAGAAATAGTTGTTGATAGAAACTTACCAAAGATAATCTCAAGGTGGTCTAGGTACTCAAACTAAAGGGAAAATATAATAATTGTATAACTGTCCTGTATTTCTCCAACATTATCATTGCCTTCAATTCAAGGTACTACAAGTTTATCCATACTTCCTTGGTACCTTCCACCATTACACGGGACATGAATGAAAGGAGTTTTGCTCACAGTGTATAATTTTAAGTTGTCTCTTTTTGACCTCGCAGTATCGATAGAAAACCTTGGAGTGGGGTTGCAGAAGGTCATCAGGGCTGCTATCTGATTGACATCGCATAGTTTTCAGTGACAAATCTTGATTTATTCTTGAAGAAGATGACAATCATGTTAGTGTCTGGAGAGACTAGGGTTAAAGGTCTCAATCAAAGCTCGTTTTACAAGGGAATAAAGCTGTAACCCCTGGAGTTAGGGTAAAGGGTAATATTTCATACGACAGCAGGTCATTTCTAATCCTTTTCCATATATCTTTAACAGCTCCATGATATATTAATGACATTCTTCTTCAGGCATGTCATGTGGGGAACAATTTCCGACAAGGCAATGCGAGGCATTATACCTCTCGTATCTCTGCACTGCCTTCGTATTGCTATTAGTCTTTTTTATTTAATTCTTCAGATCTTTCCCCTGCAACACAGTACCACGCCAGATTTAGGAACCCCAAAATATAGCAAATCTAGGGCAACAACTGTTGAATACCTGGGAAAATGAATCACAATATGGCATTTGAGGAGTCTCATTTACTCTTTACTCACATGTATACAGACATATATACATGTGAGAACCAAAGGCCACTAAACACACTTCCACCAACTACTATTGATTTGAACATTCAAGTTGTAATAGTGATCTGTGGATGATCCTTATGGCCTACCTATTATGGCCAACCTAAAAATAGGTAGGCCTTATGGCCTACCTATTTTTTTATCATTTCATTATCTGTGCATGAGTGGTATGCATAATTAGTTTCTTTAGAAACAACGACCTTCTTGGTAGTGCATTTTTTTTTGTAACATATTGTATTTTATTAATTAACAAATTCAAAATAATAAAATAATCAATATAGGTAATAAAATAATAAATTAAAAAAATCAATAAAAAATTGTTATAGTGCTTTTATTTATTATAAATGCGCAATTAAATAAATTTCTTCCATCGAATAATTTATGTTTTTATAACTATTATTTATTTTATCACAATTTATGTATTTAATTATTCAAAATGTTATTTCCGTAGTTGTTTGTTAGTAGGAATAAAAGTCTACTCTATTTCTGGTATAATTGTTAAAGGGAAGTATTTTAAATTAAAAATTATATATATATATATATATATATATATATATATATATATATATATATGTATATATATATATATATATATATATATATATTATAAAATGTCATCCAAGAGAATCTGGCTTAGATAACAAATCCTAAGAATTGTTTTATTTAAAAGCTCTTTACAAAGAGAAAAAAATTTGTCTTGGGAAATTTCATACCTCATCTCCCAAAGTTATTTCCCTGTCTTCACTCGCGCAGTGCTCATCTCAAGTTGTGTGTTCATTTTATCTTCCATTTTTCACTTTGGAAGTAATTAAAGTTCTGAAATGTTTATTTTGTCTGAGAAGTTCAACGTTGCTTATTTATTTAGTTGTTATAACTTTCCGTTTCCTCGAATTTAATAGATCGTGTTTATCGCAAATTATATATTTTATTCGGTTCTACTGCTGTTTGAAATAATTTGCATCAAGGCATTGTAAACAATATTTTAACTATACCATAAACAGATAATTTAAATAAATTTAATTACTTTCACTTCTTTATAATTGTTGAAAGTTATTTAATTTAGACAAACGGAAAACAAAACTAGATATATTTCGTTACATTGCCTGTGTTTGTTATTAACATATAATCGTATCAATTAACAATTTTAAAAAAATAAAACTTTTTTACAGGAAAAAAGCAATTACTATTTACAGTTTTACTTCTTTAAATTTCATTTCTACCCATTATAAACATTTGAGAATTGCAGAAACTATTCGGAAATATGTCCACTTCAATCTATGTCATTTTGATAGTATTGTTCTAAACTTAAATTTGATGGAATAATATTGAAAAAATTTACGTTTAAATATTACTGATGCAAATTTTTTTGAATTTTATGTGATTTTTAATGTTGTAAAACATAATTATATATTCTTAAGAATCTTAGAAATCAAGAAAAAAATTTGGAGAAAAATAATTAAAAAAAATTCATTTGCACACAAATTGAAATGATATAAGTAACATATTTAAATTAAATATATATAACTAATACATAACTTCGATTATATTGATTTCAATTATATTGATTGATTCAGTTTAAAAATATTTTTTTGTGGATTATCCTGATAAAAATTTTAGAGATAGCCAAAAACTGAAGGTTTTAATAAGTTTTTTTTTAAATTAATGTTCATTAAGCTGTAAATATTTGTAATATTTATCTTGACATATATGAAAGAATCTTTGATAAGAGAAATTGAATTTGTCTATGAAAGGATATTCATTAGATATAAGGAATGTTGGAGCCTTTGGGAATTTCTCAGGATGTCAGATAGAAAGACAGTCAGTTATAAGTAAAGACACTTTCTTGGCACTTATAAGTTTTTAAAATGACATCATACATATGTATCAATTGCTGCTAATGAAATTTTGAAGTTTCATAGCTTGACAAGTTTTCAATTATTTTGAAAATGTGAAGATTAACTTTCAAACATAGAGAAGGAGTAAATGCGTGAATGATGATCAAATAAGTGTTTGTATGGCAAGCATAAGCAAAAAGAATGCGATAAATCAATGATCCAATAACTGATAATAATTATTAACTAAATAGATTTGCATAAAGATATCTTTATTTTTATCTTAGTGTTGATAAATTTTCCTCCTCATTGTCTTAAACTAAGTACAGAGAACAATTAGTTTTAAAATTTTAATCTCTCCTTTCATATAAGATTACCTTTTTACTTCGTTTAAAATTCTTTACTACTGTGAAATTAGTTTGCATGTTTCTTTACGATTGCAAAATAAAGCTCTCAATTATAAAGGTACAATAATTATTTTATTATTGTAACTGTGTTGGCAAAATTAATTATATATCTACTTTATATCCAATCCAGATAATTTTAATTCAAAATTATCCTTTTGTTGCATTTTAAGACAATTTTGAATCTTAAATATCTTGTTTAATTTTGCAAAGTAGTGAGCGAATATTTCTTTTGTATATTATATTCAGTATATATTTCATTAATTATCAAACATACATACTTCTTCAGAACTCCACAAAATTTTCTCTATTGTTACAAAATTTAATGTTTAAAAAATTATATTTTTTCTAAAAGAAGAAAAAAAATTATCTCTGTTTAAAAATGCAAATTTATTTTTATAAACAAGCTTTTATGGATAAAATATTTCAAATAAATAAATTTTTTAATAATCAAATAAAAAATATTTTTTGGAAGTAAAATGCGTAAATATTTTCTCATTCTTCTTTATTAATAAATTGTAATGCATTATTATAATGGTTATCTTTTGGATATACAATATTCGCGAGATAATTCTCATAATGAGTAATTTAGTTTATTATTTCAAGATTTATGTGTACAGATTTATTTCAGATTATAATTATTTAATTATTCATTTCCTATAAAATATTCTGTTTATTATAGCTACCCTATAATATTCTTTAAATATAAAGAAAGTTATAATTTTTCATGATATGTCAAGAAGTCTCTAAACTTGATGCACAAAAATGGGCGAGATGAAAATTCGAGATAGGTACGAGAAGCCGTCACATAAATTTTAATATGGTATTTTATGCATGATGTGACGACATCTTTTCTGTAAAAAAAAATCTATCCTAAGATACATTCTCTTATTTATTGAAGAATGGCATATCTTAAAACGAAACAAAATGAGAAATTTCTTTTTCTTCACTGTACTTTTGAATAAAAATGAATTGCAGAAAAAATATTTTATAAAACAATACAGGATGTTTGTTTTCCATAAATATGCTGCATTTCTCCATAAAATCATTAATAATTAACAGTTTTTAAAAAAATCTTAAATGTTCCTCGTAATAAATTCATATTATAAATTCATAAAAACTAATTTAACAATATATTCCATTTTCTCGAATGAATTAAATACAACAAATTAGAAGCTTAATTGTCTTTATAGTTAAAGTAAAAACGTATGGTTTGATAAAAATTAATTTACTTACTCTTATGATCACTTTCAATTTGTTTCGATATGTAAAATTATATTTTTCAAGTTCTGTTTCAATTTTTTAAGTAGTTTTTTACTTATCTAAGTTCAAAACAACAATTATATTTACTGTGTTGGTAGCCTTTTAAAATAGGGCGTGAAGAATTTGGAATAACATAAATTTATATAAACCATAACAAAAAGAATTTTAAAAAGATTTTGAAAAATATTCTACAATGTACACAGATATCCTCTTAAAATACAACACTAAATGAGATCAGAGATATCACAGCGAATTTCATTTGGCTGATAACACGTGAGCACCGAAATGTAGAACGGTTGTAAAATAATTGACACAACGTAATTCATACATTTTGTAAGAGGCTTCTAAGATAAGAACCGAGTTAAATATTCTGCCTATCCAGAAAATGAAATGAACAGAACAAGAACTGATTGATAAACAAAATTGTATTACAGTAGCCATACAAAGACATATTATTTTCGTATTGCCTTCATTGTCGTCACCAAACGGATTAGGGAGTAAGTTATTGAATTTAAAGCACTGAATAAAAGACTTTGCAAGCTGCGAGTTAAAGTCCAGAAGCAAATGTTCCAATTATATAGATTCATGCTCCCACTGAAGAAAAAACTTAGAAGGAGGAAAATGAGTTTTATGACATTCTAAATTGGATGTCATTCAAATCCTATAAAACTGGTAATGGGGAGGGGAAGGTTTATGCTTGCTATGTTCAGAAAAATGTAAAAACTTGAAGACCATTTACTGGATTCCATAGTCAGTATATATAAATTCATGTAATTAAAGTTTTAGTCTTATTGACTTTGCTATTTTATCTAATATGGTGATTGGAAGTTCAGCTTTTAAGCATAAAGATATACATAAGGTCACCTAGAGATTAAATGATGGTTGAACTCATAACTAAATTGATAACGTTCTCGTTGATATGAGACACAGAAGTTGTTTCTTAGATATGCGTACCTTTCGAAGAGCTGATTCGGAATTGAATCACTTCTTATTTATTTAAAATTACTTTGTAGAATCAATAGGTTTATAAACAAAAACAGGACAGAAAATTAAAAGACTTGATTTTCAACAACTAGTTAAAGAGGAAATTGATAGGGTATACAAAAAGAAGAAACTAAATGACAAAATATCAAGTGATCAAAAGGGCCTGCCAACAAAAAATACTTGAATGAATTTTAAAGAAATAATAATCATGGCGGTTTAGATAGCTATCCCAGTGTATATCGCTAAGAGAAGTAAGCAATAATTTGATGGACAGTGTTCAATGATAAAAGAAAGCAAGAACAGGTCTTATAATGATAGGGAAGCATTTCACTAGAGATGAAAAGGAACGATATATAGAGCTAAGAAGGGGATTGAATGGAATTCATAGGAGCAAATTGTTATCATATCTTAATGAATTAAAGAGCTAGCTTAAAAACCTAAAGACGCAAAGTGAGGCTAGTAAATTTTACCAATTATTTAATAAAATTAAAGCTGAAATTTTTAGCCAAGTATTATATCCTGAAGGAAATTAAATGTTAAATTACCAGAGATATGGAAGAAGTTTTATATAGATGGCTTGGATTTTTCAAACATCTGCTTCGGGATTGGAAAAACAAAGAAAATACGATTACTTATAACACTCTACTTACAATTAGCCGTAAATATGATAGAAATGAACACAATGCACCAACTCTCTATAATGTTTGACTAGAAATTATATATATAAATCGCTAAACAATAATAAATCAATTGTATCACATGTATCAAAGGTGAGATTTTAACTTATTATAGCAATATAGTAATAAGTTGCATTTTTCGTGATATTTGAACACAAGAACAAATGTTGGTTCTTGATATTTTAACGGAGTCTGAAAAAGGATTCTTCTGCCCTATTTCTAAAAAAAGGAGACAACATAGATTCTTGTAATTACAGAGGAGTTCTACAACATATAAAATCTTCTCCACAATTTTATACAAAAGTTGTTTAGGTACACTTCTGAAGTTATTGGAAATTACCAATGTGGTTTCCAGAGAATAAAAACAACAGCTGATCAAATACTCTGAAACAAATCTTGGAACATACAAGGGTATTTAATATAGACATCCTGTTAATGGATTTCAAATTTGCATATCACAAAATCAATAGGGAAATACTAATTGAAACTATGTTTGTGAATTAAACATTCCAATGAAACTAATAACTATGACTAGGATGACGGAAATGTAAAATACAGAAATAAAATTCAACCTTTCTTTACAGAGTTTTTCTATACTTAGAAACTTCTGCTAATGAGAGGCACACTTTCATATTTATTGTTTAATATGGCTCTGGTAAAAGTTGTACGAGATGATAAATTAAACACAAGTAGAACCATATCACAAAAGACAATTCAATCATTAGCATTTGCTGATGATATTGACATTGTTATGAAACAAACTAATTACTCCAATTTTTGAAAACAAATACATTTAATTAACAAAGAACCAAAAAATTACAAAGGAGTCATATTTGGGTTCACTAAAACTCTAACGCCTGCGTTGCGTACAAAAGTCAGTATCTATACTCCAAAACAAAAAAAAAATGCAGATTCTTCAGCCTGCTCCTGGCACCAACCGTCTCCCTACTCACCCTCCCCATCAAAGGCTCTTGAAATCGAAAGGGCTGAGTATGAGACATTACAGACTAAATAATTCCTTCCTTCACCGGATTTTTTTTCTTTTTCTTTTCTTTTCATTTTACGGAAATCAACCTGCAAATAAAAGAAAAAACACACACACAAATAACAAAGAACACAATTTAGTATTACAGATAGCCCTGATTAATCTGACTCTGGCTGTGATATACAAAATATATGGAATTATATAATATTAAATATAAAATAAAAATATATCACAAAAGAGAACGAGAAATAACTATGTAACACAAAAGAATTTGCAACACTAGCTAAATTTACAAATAAATACACAATATTATAAAAAATATAATTTTTTTAAGAAATTATGTTCGCATGAAACAACAATTGAAATTTTTAATAAAAGAAAACATTTTAATTTAATATCTGAGAAAGGAAAAGAAAATAATTATGTTTGGTTATTCAGCATTCTACTGAGACTATCGGCATTCTGGTGTAATTTGCCCTTTCTGTGAACAATATCAGAATTTAGACTTTGAAGTACCAAATCCCACCTTAAGAGTTTTAAATTAGAACCTGTATGATGTTTTAACCAAACTAAAGGGTTGTGATCAGTTTCTATAACAAATATATACTGACCATCTAAATAATATTTTAATTCAGTAACAGCAAAAGTTATTGCTGCACATTCCTTTTCTATAGTGCTATAATTTTTCTCAGACTTTGAAATTTTTTTACTCAGAAACAGGATAGGGTGTTCATTTTCCTTTTGATCTCTCTGAGATAAAACTACACCTATTCCTAAGTTTCATGCATCACATTGAATAATAAATGGTTTTTGAAAGTCTATACTGTGAAGTACAGGTTTCTTTATTAAAGTGTTCCTTAATTCTATGAATGTCTTTTCGCAGATATTATTCCATATTACAGTTACCCTCTTAGACTTTCCTTTTAGTAGGTCGGTTAAAAACGCAGCAACTACCGAAAATTCTAGTACATACTTGCGATAGTATCCAACAAGACCTAGGAAAGCACGTACTTTGGTTTTGCTTGAGGGACGTTTGAAATCGGTAATAGCTTTCACTTTAATATCACCTGGTGTTCTTTGACCTTGACTTACAAAGTGTTCCAAATATTTAACACGAAGTTGAGCGAATTTGCAGTTTAAGGGTTTTACAGTCAATTTCATTAATCGAATCTTCTCGAGAACACATTTAAGATGTTGGATGTGATCAGACCAAGTAAGTGAATATATGGCTATGTTATCTAAATAATGTACAGCAAAATATTCATAATTTTTTAATAACTCAGCCATTAACTTACTGAAATAATAAGGGGCATTCTTTAAACTGAATGCCATTCTCAAAGGTTTATAAACACCAAATGTCGTCGTAAATGCAGAATATCTTTGAGCCTTCGGACTCAAAGGTACTTGCCAATAACTTCGTGTTAAGTCTAATAAAGATATGAAATTCGCTTTCGAAACGAATTCAACGCGCTCTTCAATATTTGGTAATGGATAATATTGCGTTCTGGTAACCTCATTTAACATGCGATAATCAATGCATGGACGAGGGTCTTTTCCAGGAGCTTCAACTAATATTAAAGGTGTTGTTTAATCGGATTCACCTGGTTCCACCACCTTCAATTTCAACATCTTGTCTACTTCCGATTTCAAAATTTGTGTCTGTCCTGGGGACATTCGATATGGCTTAGCTATAATATTTTTTTTATCAGATTTTAACTTGATGTCCAGTTCAGCCAATTCTGTACAACCCGGTTTTTTTGAAAAAATATAAATAAATTGAATCAAAAATCTACTCAATTGCTTCTTCTGCTCTTCTAATTTTTCATTAAAACAGCTTTCAGGAAAGGTCTCTAAAAGGGTAGATGAATTAATTTCAAAACTTGGGATGTCTTCATTCTTACAATGAATATCTTCATTATCAGAATTAGAGGTAAAAATTAAATTAACATTTTCTGGACGCTGAAAATAGGGTTTTAACATATTTACATTGTATACATGTAATTTTTCTTCATCGGGAAATTGTATTATGTAATTGATTTCCGATAATTGTTTTTCTACTTTTCCTCGATCTATCCAATGAAAAGAAAATTTACTTGACCTAGAAGGTGCAACGACTAGCACAAGATCATTTTCTTTAAATTCTCTTTTCGTAGACTTACGGTCATATCAAAGTTTCTGTTTTTCTTTAGCATCTGTCTTATTTTGCCCAGCTAATTCTTGGCATCTTTTCATTCTATTTAAAAGATTAAAAACGTGAACAATCACACTATCTTCTTTAATGGTTTTACTAGTTAGATTTTCATATAATAGTGTTACGGGAGTTCTTAAGTTCCGACCACGGACTAATTCTGGAGTAGAATATCCTGTGCTATCATGAATGCAAGTTCTAAGTGCAAAAAGTGCCTGAGGTAAAATCTTCTCCCAATCTGTACCATTTCTAAACAAAGGACTTTCAGTATTCTCTTTAAAGTTCTATGCAATCTCTCAACAGGATTGCTTTGGGGATATTGAACAGAGCTATGCGTTATTTTAATACCAAAGTTTTCTAAAAATTCTGATGTTAGAACACTCATGAAAGATGTTTTTTTATCACTTTGCAACTCCCTAGGAACCCCATGCGGCTTAATATTTGAAGAAAAGCATCAACCACAGTAGAAGAACGTATATCTGATACTGGGATGGCATCTGGATACTTGGATGGCGTGCAAATGGCTATTATAATATACCGGTTACCACAGGAAGTTAGAGGTAAAGGACCACATGCATCAACGTTAATTCTTGTAAATATTTCCGGAATTACTGGAACCAGTTTCAACGGAGTATTTTTCTTATCTTGAGGCTTTCCTACTCGTTGACATTTGTCATAAGATTTAACAAAATTTTCTATTTCTTTAAAGCAGTTAGTTCAGTAGAAAGTTTTACACAACATATCTTTTGTTTTAGTTATACCTAAATGAGCTGCAGTTACCTCATGGCATATCCTTTTTAGCTGGTTGCGAAACTTCTTGGACACAACTAATAATCTTCTTACGGTTTCATCATTGTCCATTTTATTATAAAACAACATTTGTGTCATTTATTGTAATATATTTATTATCTTTTGAAGATTGTCGTTTAGCTTGATCAAAAAGAGGTTTCAAATCTTAGCACATTTTTTGTTCCCGAGCGAATTATTCTGGAGATGTCTTTATCAAATCCATCCCTTCAATTTCCGTTTTTAATGATGGCAAAATTGCATTTTGCTCTAATTCTTCATTTTTTTAGTTTTGAGGCAAGACCTAGAGTATTCTATTTCAGAATCAATGATATCTCTTTATTCATGCTATATTCCTTGCGTTTTTTTTTATCATCTCGAGTTTATAGCATTTATCATGTGTATTTTCACCTCTTCATGCCTTTAAGTTTCCTCAAATAAAGCGGCTGTTTTGTTTCCCAGTAAATATCTTCCTTGATCCAAAGAATCTCGAAGAACTTCTGCCTTTGTCAAAATGTGACCTAATTCACAATTTATTTCAACCTCGGCAATGGTAAGCATACTAAATTTTCATCAAGTGGTGTTCTTAACCAAACATTTTCCTTAGTGTACATATTAGGTTTCACGTATTTTCTCCAAATCAAGAGTTGCTTCAGTGTCTCTTAAGATTGGCATTCGAATTCCATTAACAGTGCCGATACTAGTGTAAGGGGCTATCAACTCATTAAATGTACATTTAGCAATTTCATTAGATGCTACCGATTCTAAGTTCTTTTTTATTTAGTCACACTGAGACCGCAAATGACTATAAGGACCACACTCATAACACCGGAGTTGCTTTCGTTTTTCATATTCCCTTTCATGTAAATAATTAGAATTTTTATTTTTATAGACTCTCTTAAGAACATGAGATTTAATATTTCGAACTACTTCATTAAACTTAAAGGCACGGTTTTCGTTTTGTTGACGAAAACCAAAATTATTTCGAGGGAGTTTTGTAAAATATTTCGTCTTAAAACTGTCTCTTAAACTTTCACATTCATCTGTTCTCTCTGCCAGATCATACGGCGAATTTATTTTAAGCCATTCCGCTAAAAAGTATTCTTTATTTCAATTGGCACACGACGTTTCAATTGATCTGCAACCATTAGTTCCTTAAGGTGTTCAAACGTCGTTATTTCTAATTCCGTAAGTCATTCCTTAAAGTAACTATTCAATTCTTGTGCACAATTTCGCCATGATTTTTCTGACATTTTCTGGTGTTTAAGAAACATTTGTCTTAATTTTTCGCTATTTAACTTGAATCATTTAAGAATAAGTTCCTTCACATAATCGTAATCATCAGCCCTTTCTGGAGGTTCTCTAGCTAACATGTTAGATATTTATGAAGGTAAAGTACTTACAAGATAAACTACCCATTCTTTTTTTTGGAATATAAGCCATTTCTGATCTACGTTCAAAATTTATTAAGTATAAACTCATCTCATCTTTCTTTTCATCATACTTTGGTGTTGTTTGAATTAACTGAATTTTTTAAGCTTGATCAGTCCTATTTGTAACTGATTCTCTGTTCGAAATTGCAGCATTTGAAGAGATTTCCAGATGTTTCATTTCCAAAATATGTTCTCTTTCTTCACGTCTAATTCTTTCCTCTTTTTCTTCGTGTTCCCTTTTAACTCTTTCCTCGATTACCCTATCTGATATACATTTTACTTCTTCCTCATTGAAGTTTTTACTAGCATTAATTATTTTTTTTAATATCTGGGATTTTAAAAAAAATCTGGAACCATTACCCCTAACTCTTCAGCTACTTCTACTAAATCTCCCTTTTTTCCCCGTGCTAAAAAAGCCATTTTATTTACTAAATGCTTTATCTCAGAAGAGATGCAATAATGAGAGAAAAGAAACAGACTACACCCACACGTATATGTAATATTTCTTAAATAACTATAGTAATTATTTACCACACACTACTAATATAAAACATATCAATAACATTTAAAAAACTAAATAAAAACAAACTATATTGCAACACAACAAATAGTGAACAGATGGAAAATCAATCATTTTGTAAAGAACAAGTTTAATGTTAAATTTTCTACTCTTGGTTTCAAGTTTTCATTACCAAGCTAATGTTTCATACACAGATAAATTAATCAAAAATGTATGAATCATTAATCAAAAATGTAAATTAAATGTATAAATCATATTCTTATATGATTATATACACCTGAATACTGGGTGCTCTTAATAAGGCAAAAGAGGGTCTACAACTGATTTTCAAAAAAAATATTTAGGAAACTTTTTGGACCACTGAAAGAAAATAACATATAAAAAATTCCATTTAACCATGAAATCTATAAAAAAATATTATGATCCCCCCCCATTGTAAAAATAGTGAAAGGCTTCTGCATTAGATGGTTAGAACATATTTATAGATACAATAATTCTTTCCTAGCATAAACACTTAACAGTTTCAAAAAATTGAAAGAAAAATGCCAAAAAAGAAGAAAATGTACCAGACTTTTAGAACTACTCTACTAAACGTTTAGGGTGAAATAGACAAAAAGCTGTAGGTAGGATAAGATCGGGTGGAGGAATCTTGTAGAGAGAGATCTATGGCCTGTAACAGGTTGTATGCTTTATGAAAAAGAGGAAGAGGGGAAGGAGATCAAAAGACTGAAACTAGTTTCTTGTGAAATGCAAGATGTAACAAAATCAACAATAACTATAATTAACTTTGTTGGCTATGCAGCAAGTTTTCGTATCAAAGAAGTTTTGAATGTGTTCTTGGGAAGTAGCAGTTTAGACTTCTTCTTCACATTACCAAAATTGTCCTGATATAGCAATGAGCAATGTATCCTAGCACTGTTATTGCTCATGCTTGGACCAAATATTTTTAATTAGCGATTGATCTGGAAAAGAAGTAGATCAAAGAAACAATTCTTTCTCATTGGTAAGGAAGTTCACTTCAACATTACACGTAAAGTACGGTCGTGGCTTATCTTGTTGGAATAAGGCTGATGGCAAACGATGAGTGAACGGGAAGAACTCGAGCTCCAATACCTCAGATATATATTGTTGGCAGTTCAGATTAAAGGAGTGCATATTAGAGAGATGCCATACTGAAATCCTGTACCTCACAAAATCATGATACCTAATGAAATATTACTGTGGGGATGCCTATGGAAACAGATCAGCTTTCTATCATCTGGGTTTCTCCATTGCATTTACTCTGTATTCGACCATCGGAACATTGCAGACTGAAGGCAATGTGAAGGCAATGACGGAAGGCATTCAGTGAAGGCAATGTTTCATTTCGGTGTCTGTGTCCAGTGTTTCAAGCACACAAACTCTTGAAGTCTTCAATTAGGTGTATAGGAAATAATAAATGCACTGCGGACATTTTACTTTTTCCGAAACTACTCAAATGTTTCATGAAAAAGAAGTCTAATGTTTCGAGCAGATACTGAATGATACCTAACAGACTGTATTTGTTAATCTAATGCTGGTGTTATGGTTGAGCAATCTATCACTGCCATGTGCACAAAATGTCTGTTATCACGTGCACTGTTGTAACGAGAAAGTTGCAATCAATTCAACACGATTGTGAATTTCCCTGAGAGATAATCTGCAATCTTTGCGGATTATCATTCTTTCTGAATCGAATTCTGAAACTTCCTTGAAAGATCTAGGTGTAGTTAAATAGCTCACGGAAAAATTCCTTTCTTCATGTTGTTAACTTCATTCCTCTTTATCTATTTCCCATAACTGGCACCACAATCCTTTGTGATGTGCGAAATCATTGAATATCTTATCACCATAATATGTGATATAAATTTCACATGATTTGATTCTTAATTTAAGGTACTACAGATTAACATGAATCTTTTGAATCGAATTAAAAAACTTATTAGTTGCTAAAAATAAAATTTAGTGGAAATGCATTTCGAAACTAAATAATAATTGTGAAATAAAATAGAACTACATTTTACAGAATTGTTTTCTAATGGATACTGAAATTTAAAAGCTGTAACTTTTTAATGGGAAAATGCGATGTTTACTACAATTTTTCATTTACTGGTGAGACTCATAATGTTTTTTTAAAAAACAATATTTTGACTTTAATTGTTCATTTCTCGCAGCATTCAATTACCTTCAAAATAAAAGAAATCTATATTATTTTTATGCTTATTAATTTAAATTCGCTTTTGTTGCTGTACCCAAAAAAATGGTCATATATATTTCAAATAATTTACTAATTAAAGTAAAAGTAATTTAAAAATATTATATAATTTTAAGTAATGTTTTTAGCACACTATGTGATGCTCATAAAAAAAGTGGCAAAATATTTTGAATGAAGGAGGAATGCTTGCAGAATATAAAAAAAGCTTTAATGTTTAAGAACTTATGTTTACTGATGCAGGACATCCGTTGGAATTACGTGATGCTTGAGCCTCAGGGCATGTAAGAATAAAACTTAAGACAGTTTCAGTAAATGTGATGACGCTTAAGCTGAAAAGCTTAAGTGAAACTGACAGACTACCATCACAGGAATTCTAATTTAAGTAATTTTTACAGTTTTCTGAGTATGTCATCTTTTCAATTATTTTGTTTCCGTCAAGTTTAGTGTACAGCTGAAACATAAACAAAATACGACTAGAAACAGAACATTTTATTCTTTAATATTATACGCATTTATGTAACTGTCAGAATGAATACATTTATTCATATGGAAGACAAAAGTTTTGAAAGCTATTTTTTTATATTAGAGATTAAGTAGTGCGTGAAGTTTTAAGCACTGATTCTATCTGCTTTTATAATATATATAAATGTGCTGTACCTAAATATTTCATTAATAATATTTATGAATATTTCATTCATAATTAATTATTCCAGATTACTCACCAATTATAAATTTTTCCATGTAAAACGTATGATTTTAATTGTTTTCGTCTTTTTTTGCTTTTTTATATTTTTCCCAATTTTACAATTGCCTCAGTTTTTAAAGAAAGTTTCTTAAGTTTAAAAATGATTCGAAAATTTTTCTATATTCAGGTAGACAAGCAAACTCCATCCTTAAATGTGGGCATGTTATGTTACGATAATGCTTTGGCTCGTACACTTTTTCATCATCATTTTTTCTTGGTTGTCATATTGCCTAATAAGATTTATATGGATAATTTAAGCTAATAAATATTCTTAAAATTTAGAAATTATTAATATTTTTCAAATCTTCTTAGCTAAAAATAAAATTTCCCCTCTTTGCTACAAATAAAATTTTCCTTTAAATTAATATCATTTAAATAAACTTTTCTTTAAAAAGTTATATCTAATATCAAATATTTGAACACTTTATATGATTGGCTTTTAATAATAAATTTATTTCAATTTATCTATAGTTCACACATCTATCACCATTACTTTTATTTCTTCATTTTCCATATTAAGTAGCATTTTTTCAAAATTTTCTGCATAAAAATATTTTGTGCATT
Organism: Latrodectus elegans; assembly: GCA_030067965.1. Classification (NCBI taxonomy): domain Eukaryota; kingdom Metazoa; phylum Arthropoda; class Arachnida; order Araneae; family Theridiidae; genus Latrodectus; species Latrodectus elegans. Next base: position 49,895,004 of record CM057820.1, read on the forward strand.
CACAATTTCAATTAGTTCAACTGTTCTCATTAAAATTCGAAGAGAAATGCAGATAAAAATTAAAATCTATAAAAATTAATTTATATACTTCCAGTATTTTCATATCTTTCTTATAATATCTAAAGTATAAAATTTAAATCACTATTGGAAAATCTGTTAGCTATACAGATGAACTGAATGTATGTTTATTTGATTTTATTTACGAATAATAAATTATTTTTATACAAACATACTTTTTGAGTTATATTCTTAATTTTTATGGAAACATACTTCTCTTGATAATCAGTGAACATAGAAGACACTCTTATGACCAGTAGCAAGATATTTATTTCGGAAAAATACTTCTTAATTGTAAATTTTTTATAAATAAATGTCTTCCTTCAACCTTGATAATAATTTTCCTTTTATAATTTTACATGACAATATTTTCTACTGATTTATTTCAAATTTATTAGATGCCTAAGATTTAAATTTTATTATGAAAATTACTAAATACAATAATTTTAATTTTCAAATAATTTTGAACATATACTGAATGTAGAAATGTAGACGAATATTGCTTACATTTTAGTGTTAATTCATATTTTTCAATGAAGAAATTTTCAATAACTCTCAAATATATTCTCCGATGGATAAGCATACCAGAAGCAGACAGAACAAATATTTTCCGTCATTCAAAACATTTAAAAGATATGACATTTGAATTTCAAACAACAAAGTATTTTCTTTATATTATCCTGAAAAAATAGGAGTTGAATTTTTACAAAACAAAATGAAAAATTTCCATGGAGTTACTTATTAATTACATTTATTTCACTCTATTTTTTCAGCTGAATTTCGACAAATAAAAGCAGTTAATTAAAAATTGTTAATATATGTTTTACTTCAAATAAATTTCAATATTTAATTTTAGGACAATCCCTTCCTTTTGTTAGGATATAAATACCTTAAAATAAAGGAATCTTAGAAAAAGTTTAGTGCCTTTAAAATGTTTAGTGTCTAGACGTTTTTTTTTTCTAAAACTAATATTATTCAATAAAAATAATGTTAATTAGCTGTAACAATTATTGAGAAAACACTTGCTTCAAACTAATTTAGGATATAAACAAATTAATGTCTTATCAGACCTGAAGATCTTCATTAGAATAATTATTAATTGCACTGTATTCAGCTTAAAAGGGAGATAATTTTATCAACCTGATTACTGTAGCCTACGTTTTTAAAATTAAGTGGAAATTTATAGTACGTAACAACATCAGTTGATTAGGAAAGAAAACAAATTTTAATGATAATTATAAGTAAAGTATCACTTGAATTCCTAATAAAAGAAAAGTAGCACATATTTTATAATATAATAATTCTGTTAATTGTGTTAAAGTTTAACTTCATTAAACTGTTCTAAAGGAAGCTCATAATTTTAATTGGAAAATAGTGAAATATCAACACAAAACTTTATATGATAATTCTTTAATTTCAAAAAAAAAAAAACATTTCTTTTTCTGAAATAAATTACAACTTCATTCATTAAGTTGAAGTCAACTCTGTAATGAATCTACAATGCATTTGATGCCAAAAAATTAAGAAATATGCTGAATTTAAAAAGTTCCATTTGTTCAAAATTACATTGCTGATTTTCAAACATATAACTTGCGAATTTTTTTTAATTTTCCCAATTTAAAGATATACTGTCTGGCATTTGACGAAACAATTGTGTGCAAATTTCTATTTAACATACTTTAACTCGTTCTTTGAATTCACTACTCACATTTTTAATAGTATTTTCTATATGACCGTTGAACCAATAGAGTTAAAAAGTTCACAAATTCAACATTGAAAATGTAATGAAGGGTAGTAGTACTTTAATTTTGAGTCATTTTATAAAATGAGATATACATATACCCAAACTCTCTTCAGCAACATTATATATCATACTAGCAAAACATGAATTTCTTACAAATAATTAGGAATTATTAACTTATTAACTTTATTATATATATATATATATATATATATATATATAATATATAATATATAATATATATATATATATATATATATATATATATATATATATATATATATATATATATATAATATATAATATATAATATATATGATGCTCTTTGACTGCAAAAGTTGTTCCCATTAACCACTGTTAAGTTGATGTTACAATCAAAATTTTATCAAAGAAAAAAATGCTCATTTACCATAATTTACTTTTTTCTTAGGTTTTGAAGTTAAATATTGATATTCTTATATCCGTTATATTAATATTCTCTCTTTAAAATTGCTACGGATTTAAGAATTCTAGTTTAATGTAAAGATTTAATTTTTATTTCAAAAATTGTAAGAGAAAATAATTTCCTATATATACTTGCTTTTAAGACTTAAGCACCCTGATAAATGTGTTAAATTTCCAAATCCAGTCAGTAAGCAAATAAACTTCGGTCTGCATGTATTTTGAATTCCAAAAGTAAAATAAATATGAAAAATTATTTTTTTAGCCAGTCTGAATACGATGTGTGATGGCTGTAAAGATTTACTGTAGAAAATACTCAATTCATGATTTCATATTAGAAATTATTTACACATAGTTATAATAATGACATCAAAGTGTTGATAAAATGGGAGAAAAAGCTTCGTTTAATTTGTTCTTCAAGCAATCCTGCTCTCATGTCTTCGAAAGCAGGAATAACATTAGAGTTGCTCTGGTTTCTGTCATAATTACTGAATGAAAATAATCAATTATAAGTTCTATTCGATTTTAATGTTGATCTTTCACTATTCCAGGATTATAGATATAATTCAAATTTTCAATCAAGCTGCAGTTCAAACTTCTGCCACTAGTAGTACAAAGATCATGATTCAGTAAATGGTTGATATATTGTTGTGTTAACATAGAAAGAAGTAAAAATCTATTTTCCTAAATATGATTACTATGTTACAGTGTTGCTAATTTCTATGCAATAAGAAATACGTACTTAGATATCATAAATCTGTATGCTTCTACACATATAATCTAGAAAGGCACAGTAAAATGTTGCTATAATCATGATAAATTAACTGGATGTAATTTTTGAAAAATTTCACTCCATGGATGAACCAAAATTTATCCCAATTATCGAGAAAGTATCCATATATAACATAAAAAAATATAAATTGTTCCAGAAATTTAATTAACATCACACATTTATTTGTAATAGTCAAACCTCCTTCTAACCAAACACAGTTATCACTAGTAAACTGACAGAACTAACTTTCTGAAAATACCTCAGATCTACACTTTGCCCTTTTTTCGCAAAATGAAATAGTTAAAGGCTAGTGAAACGCATGGCACAAAATCATTTTGTATTAGCACATTTATCGCTGCTAATTGTGACTCTGGTGCACTATGCAGCTCGAATGCTTGCTGCAGAGGCAATATGATGGGAAACAGCCTGAGGTCGCAAGTGGCATGCTTTTTTTTACTATAAAGTCATGTACCATTTATCATGAGAAATATGTTTCTTGTTTCAGTACTTTCCCTTAACATTTGCTGCACACAAACATACATTGTGGATACATCATTTCCCAGTCTTTCTGCAATATCATGGAAAGAATTCTCACATAATGCGGAGCCATAATGCGAAACCTTGTTCAAATCCAGAGATTTTATGATAATATCGTCATCTTCTTAAAAGTAAAGGTTAGTGCTCACGCATTTGATTCAACAACAAATGGATTTGGATTCCACTATTACCATGAATGTTTATAAGTGTTTGAAATTCACTTTAAACTGTAAGCTCTGGTCTAATTTGACCTGGCGATGCAGAAAATAACTCTTCAGTGACAAACCCACTTACTAAATAAAGCATTCATGACTAACAGCAAATCATTAAGAAGCATTTCAACAATAATTATCACTCACAAATATTACAGTTTTTTCACAGTCATATTATTTTACAGAATTAGACATCTTATAATGTCTAATTCTGTAAAATAATATGACGTTATTTCTCAAACATATGTACACGCTTACTACATTTCATTTATCCAGCACAGCTCATATGGGGTATTGAGATTTTTCCCTCTAGTGTAGTTATATATGTATATATTTACTCCCAAATATGTAAGTGTATGTTGCTTTATTAAAAGTACATAACATTTTAAAAGGACAAACTATTATGATTTTTATTACATGTTTGTTTTCTGAACTGTGCACGTTAGAAGATAAGTTAAAATCTCCGAAATTGGAACTCTGTATATTTGCTTCGTAATATAATTCGCATTATTAACAGAACTTTATATCCATTGAACTCAAAAAAGAATAGCAAGTATGTTCTTCAGATTAAGTATTTTTATAAAACATCAAATACGAGTTCATTTGTAAAATTTAAGTTTTATCAAACAAAAACTGATCATAAATCACAACTGAGGAAAATTTTTACAATTTATTATATACTTGGAAACACTTTACATATTTCTGTTTCCTCTATTTCAAACCACATTTTAATCAAAAATAAATTAAAATGTTTATTAATAATCTTTCTAGTACTCCTTAAATAAAACACTAAAATCCGAAGACATTTTTTCCTAAACGTATACGTTTTTTGTTCAGTGAAATCTATTTCTTTTTCCGTTTAAGGCTTAGAAAAATGTGAAAAAAATCCGCTGCAGCTATCACAATATATTTTATCAAAGTAGAAAATACCCTCTTATTGTGTTAGTAGTTTCGTTTTTCACTTTTCAATTTTTTCAAAATTCTTTTGAGACATAGCTGAAATTGTTGCTTTTGTCCCCTAAAGCTTAAGATTTCACAGACCGACTTAAACTCAGATTGACTTAAAAATTAAAACGATATACTATGTTTAATCTGATATCAAGGAACATATAATAACGAAATTTCTATTTGAAATAAAAGAAGTAATCCCTGCTCAGAGAAAAGTCAACCTTTTAAGGAAAAATATAGGGAAAGATGGGCAAAAAATCTGTGCTCAAAAATAATTTTTTAGCATTATTATGGAAGAAAATTATAAATTCTTAATTTTTTCCAATTTTTTTTCATTCTAGCTATAATTATTTAAAGCTTCTTCTTCATATTTCATAGTGAGATTTCCCTTTTGTTAAAATATATTATCATGAGATTCAAAATATAAAAATATTAAATATGGTAATTTTTGTCCATTTTAAAGCAATAAGTATTTGCAATAAAATAAAAGAATATAAAGTTAATTGCATTACATTTTAAGTGTATTTCATTTTAATAGCGTTTATTTCATTATCATAAAATCTAAGAATTAAAATTAGAGACATAAATGTAAAAACAAATTAATATTCGTTGTTGATTCATATTAATAATTACGTTCGAATTTATGAATACAATTATAAAAACATTTATCAAAATTTGTTTAATAACGTAATTTTATCTATAAATCTAATCTTATGTTATGAACATAAGAAACTACCCAATGAAATATCTTTTTAATTTTATTTTTTATTTATGTCTTAAAAAACACTAAATCTTAACTTATAAATAACTGAATTTGAGGTTAAATCTTAAAATTATACGTTTAATTTTACTTAAAATAAAAATAATACGCTTAACTTATTGATTTACTGTTATTTCAGTGAATCATGTAAAAAATACATTAAACAATTTTGAATTTTTATTTATTGGTTTGTACATTACTCCACTCAAGTAGCCTTAATCCTTTCTTCCCTTTGTAATCTTTCAAAAATTTAACTGATTGGTTCCACTTTCGTCATAAAACATTTGCGGAAAATGATTTTCTATGAATTTTATTCACTTTTTAAAATTTAGATTTCTTATATTTTAACTGATCCTAAAAGTTTGAGAATTTCAACTTTTGTTTCATGTAAAAGAGTATATCTTACTTTGTTTTAATCACTATTTATTCTTAATAAAGTTTTGAGTCAATTTTAGATGTAAAAGAATCGAGTGATCATGATCATACCTTCTATTTCAAAAATTTGATAAAACTCAAATATTACACAACTGTAGATAAACACTAAAAAACAATTAATCGAATTCGAATCGATATTGTGGATTAACAATAGAGATGATTAATTCCTATCGACCGAATCAAAATACACATTCGATACAAATCATCAACTAACTCTTTCTTCTTTACAGATGGCGTTCTGCGCTGCCAGTGGATTATTTCGCATTAGTTAAATATTAAAATTTCTATAAGACTTACTATATAAATTATTAATCTTTGAAAATTATTCAGTAATATTGTAAATACTACTGAATAATTTTCAAAGAAAAGACATTTCAAAAATCTTTTCTGCTACATAAATTAATATGAAGAATATTCCATATAATTCAATAATTAAAACAAAATTTCACATTGGTTGCAATTTATAAAAATATTTCCGTTTTTACAAAATAAGGTTTTTTGTATGTATGCAATATGATGTGCATGTCTTTGAAGGGAAAATTTTCAGAACCAATTTCTCAAGAATATTGAAACTAATTTCTTATTTTTAGTACTTATTTAAAAAAAATTATTTTAGTAGGGAAAGATCAAAAAGAGAATTTTAATGCCATATTAGAATTCAACAAAGATTTATGCTTTTATAGAGTAAGATGCAGTGTTCAGCTTAATCCGAATAATTTAAGCCCAATTGGAAGTATCGGATTTTTCTATTATACGAAGATAATTTGGAGACATTTTCTCCCACGCAACAAAGAATTTTTGTTCTAGCTAAGAAAAATAGTTTTTATAGGGTATTATATCTTATTATTATTAGGCTGCTTATTATAGGTTGACATAACAAATTAGTGGTCTTTTTTCTCAAGTTTGAATTAAAAAAAATTATCATTGAAAATCATATGTATTATATCATACAATTATTTTTTAAATCTTTCTAAAAATAAGAGATTAATAATATTAAAGTTTTAAATCAATTTTAAACATTTTATTGATGGATTGAGAATTAGATATTGCATTTTAATACCGAGTGAGCCCAAGCAATTGGCCTGTTGAAATACTGTAGAATATTACAATTATTTCTTTATATTCATATGTTACGTTTTTGGCAACAGAGCTCATGTATGTGGGGTTCATATTCTTTTAAGCGATAGTGATCAGTAAATTCAATTTAAGAATTCTTTTCAGAAGAGTAGTTATAGTATTGTTGCCTTCAGAAGGATATCGTAATATGTCATAGATCGCATCATAATTGTCAATTGTTCAGTGAGGTATTTACACCTGAGAAAATGATAAGCAAAGACTTGTAATCTCCACATTCACTTGTGATCTTTAATAGAATGGACTCTTAATGAAACGCATAAATGAAACAAATCATCGCATAATTGAAAATTTCAACATCAGATTCCAGGATGCCATGAATAGCATCACTACCCAAGGACTGAGAAAAGTCTATATACATCTTCTCAAGCTCACATATGTTATAAATTGAGTTGAGGGCTTTTTCAACACCTACAGTGAGAAAGAAGAGGAGCAATCGCATTTAATGCATTAGCTTTTATTTTATGCTTTGACTTTATTGTCCGGTTTTACATGCCACACTTGGTAAAAATATGCTTTAAAAGCTTATCATTAAATTTCACATTAATATGTAAGATAACCTTTAAACACTGCGAGTTATTATTAGAATGTTCATAAATAAATATGATTAGTGTTTAAATTAATCTATTTACACAAATAAAGCAACTATAAATCATCAAATAATTTTTCATATCTTTTCAAATGGTTTAATGAATTTGTAACTTTAATCAAAAAGCTTTATGGACAACTTATAGGAATTACAGATTTTTAAATATAAGGTGTTTTATAAGATCTTAAAGAAGAAAAACTTGAAATAAATGTTGACCGAATTGCATAAAAATATTTTGAATATAAATTCTTGAAAGTTTTTATTTATTCTAATATAAAAAATCAAAAGAAAGATTTAGTTTCTAATATTTTTATATAATGAATTATAATCTTAGTTCACTAATGTAATTGTCTTTAAACTACATTAAAGTTTAGATCAGAATATACGCATTCACTGGACAAAGAATTATAAACTTTTGAAATTTTCATTTAAATTCTAGCTTGGAATGAAATATTCAGATTTTTTTTAAACGTGTGTTACAGGTCATTAGAAATCAAGGATAAGAAAGGAATAAGAGGAAAAATATCATGTTTAATGAAATAAAATGGAAGAAATGATTAATGGAAGAAATTTAAATTCTAGCTGGGAATGAAATATTCAGATTTTTTTTAAACGTGTGTTACAGGTCATTAGAAATCAAGGATAAGAAAGGAATAAGAGGAAAAATATCATGTTTAATGAAATAAAATGGAAGAAATGATTAATGGAAGAAATTTAAATTCTAGCTGGGAATGAAATATTCAGATTTTTTTTAAACGTGTGTTACAGGTCATTAGAAATCAAGGATAAGAAAGGAATAAGAGGAAAAATATCATGTTTAATGAAATAAAATGGAAGAAATGATTAATGGAAGAAATTTAAATTCTAGCTGGGAATGAAATATTCAGATTTTTTTTAAACGTGTGTTACAGGTCATTAGAAATCAAGGATAATAAAGGAATAAGAGGAAAAAAATATCATGTTTAATGAAATAAAATTGATGAAATGACAGATGTTTTTACCATTTTTAAGAATGGCTTATTGTTGGTTCTCAGACTATAATCAAAAACTCAAAATCTCACTAATTTTTTTAAAAGAAGCAAAATTAAATATTTTCTAAAGTTGGAATCAGAACCCAAAGTCCATGTTTAGAGGATGTTACTAAGTTACGAGCATATAAGTTTAGAAATTCATAGGTGTCACCTTTAGCAATTGTGCAGCAGAATGGAAACTATTTCAAATTACAAAAATCTTTAACCAATCATAACAGATTTCAGTTCAACTCATGCTAAGATCACTGCACAAAATAGAAATTCACAGTCGGGTGCTTGTGAGAAAATCACTAATTTTTTCGGGAAACGCAAACATCCTTTTGAAGAGATATTGGGAAAAAGTATTCTGGAAATTCTAGGATTGGTAACAGGTATTGGTCGAATGAATTACGCTAAACTTTATTTCCCTCTTATGGAAGAGATTGAATTTGACAACTTAAGTACTCCAAGAATTTATTTCGCTTTACTCGCAATATACAAGAATTTGGTGCGATCATTATGATACGGGTTTGCTACTCTGCTGCATAAAAATGGTTGCCAGGTGTTTCTCTTAATTATTCAGTCATTAGATACATAGATATACTGGTAAATATGCAATGTTGTATTTTAATCTTATGGTGACGGATAATTCATAAAAAGACATTATAGCTAAACATCATGCAAGGAATGCTTAAAATTGGTTTGCTTCAATCCTTTCTGAATTCCAACACATTTTTTATTCCCCGCAAAGCCTACTCCATAAAACATCTGTGACATATCAATGAAAAGGCGCTCCGGACAAGATTCCCATTTTTCATTAATTTACAAGATCTAAAAAGCTGAATGACTAATGAATGGTACTTCCTGGACATAAGTGCGTTCAAGAACCAAATAGAATTGGTGCTCAAATAAATAATATCTGTTATTTCCTCAAACGGTGATCCAATGTAATATTGATCTTATGTTTTTAGTTCATTATTTATAGTGTGTGTGTAGATTATTACTCACTCATTTATCAAACTTATACATTTAACAAGCCTCAAAAATAAACCTTATGAAGTTTCTAATTTTAATTCTATCTATATATTTTAATGCAGAAAACAATATCTGTGATAACGATAACTGTGATAACACGCTATAAATATAAGATTAACTTAACTAATTACGTTTTTGCATAAATAATTAAAAGCCTTAATAAAAAAAATTGTTTGATGTTTAAGTTTTTTTTTTCCAAATTTACCTTAGTATTGGATTCGACATTTCTTATTGAATACCTTTGCAAAAATATCATTATATAGAAATAAATTTTATATAAAGAATTCAGAAGAAAAATAACGTAATGCAACACTGGAGTTTCCTCGAACTTATATATATTCTTTTAGAGTTGTTTGTTGGTGATCAAGTGAATTTATCCATTTTATGTCTGGAGTTGATCTCTACTCTGCAGTGAAATAAAAATCATTTATTTGCATTCTTGGTAAAAATGTTTTTATATAACGAGGCACGATATTGCTAAAACGAACATTATTCCAAAAATAGTATGCCTTGTGCATACATAAATATAGCGTTTTTCTTAACGATCTTTACCATTTTGTTTTAATGAAACTTATTTTGATGGTCATACGTATTCTTTTTTAGATAGTTACTTGGAAGTTTGTGTTGCCTGAAGAGAGCTTTTTTATATATTTAGCTACACATTAAACGGAAATTATCTCGCCTAATGAGTCGTACACAAGTTTTGAACCGAATACAAACTTTAGATGATGATCGTGAAAAAAAAAATCATTTTTTCGGAAAGCAAAAGTTTACGTGATGTGGTTAAAAAGAATTTCTTTTTCAATTTGCATTTCTTTCAAGCTATTTTTGAGATATTTTTAGCATCATGGGGAAAGAAAATGTATTATTTATAGAAACATTGCTAAATGATAAATTAATAAATCTATCTTAAATTTTTTATATTTAAAAGAGAATAATGGATAAAGAAATGATTTTGTAAAAAGTATCTTTCTTCTTTTATAAAACTATTGTAAATTCTTTAGAAATTGATGAAATTAACATTGAACATAATTTTATAATTATGAACTTAACGGAACAAAATATTTTCTCAAATCTTTATTAAAATACCGAAATGATAGTTAAAAATATTTTAAAACATTTTGCAAAATTTCTTATCATTTTGTCATTTATGCAATAATATGTCCCTGAAGATACTGAATTAAAATTTAAATCACATTATTTTGATTTTAATTCAGCATCTTCAGGATTTTGATATTATTTTCTATTTCTTTTAACTCAATGAAATTTACTATTATTTTCATTTTTTAAATAAACTTACTTTTTTCTTTCAATTCCATAATATTTTGGTCAACATAATCAACTGAATTATTTGTTTATTTGATAAATATAATTCTCCAATTGGAAATCAAATATAATTTTTTAGAGCAGGTTGAGAACCACATTAGAAATACATAAAGAAATTATTAAATTTTCTATTATATTGTAATTTATAGAAATACTGAAGTCAAAGAATTCTAGCTCATCTATATTGATTAAATATAATAGAGAAAAGTAATGCTCAATTGGTAAAATAATGCATCCTAACATAATGTTTTTCACGCATTTTAATTCTTTGAATAAATTTGAGAAATAGAAAATCCAATAATTTGTAACTAATTTATGAATAATTTTTGTGTTCTATTTGTGAGTGAAAGGCATTTTAATCATAAATAGAAGAAAATAATTATTCTTCTAATAGTGCGCACTTAAATGTAATTTTATTCCGGTGTAATTTTCTAATTCTTGATATAAACTAAAATTGGTGAAATTTATATTTCATTGCTCAAATTAAGAATATATTATGAGTAGTCTTTAATGAACAGATAATGAAAATATTATTTTTTTATTATTGATGCAGAAAATCTAGATAAAAAAATTCAGTTTCACAAAACTACCTATTTTTTCTTTCACTTAAGAATTTCATAGCCGCGCATTATTTCAAATTTGTAATTCTAACTTTCTCAAATTATCTTTATTTTAAATAATTGGGATTATCTAATGGATCTTATAAACTATAAATCAAGATTACTAAAATAAATGGTGTGATAGAAAATATAATTTTATTGCGTAAAACATTTTCATTTAAATTTTGATAAATTATTTCATTTAGAGCATTTCTTGAAGAAAGTAATAAAATTATTTACTTTATTTGTAGCACCATTTATAGTGTGGTTAATATTTTGAATCAATAAAGGCTTCTTAATAAATAAAATGTTACATTACATTTGATAGAAGATAATGTTCCATTACTTTTTGATATTGCATTATATTTTAAAAAATCTGTTTTCTATGAATATCAATAATTCCAAGTACTTGTAAATATGTTAATTAAATCATTCTTTTTGAAACACGTAAATAACACCAGCTTTTTTCATGAATTGCTTTATTTAATGAATACGTTATGATTTACAGGAATAAGTTGTTTTTTATTTCTGAATACATTTACGAAAAATTCAAAGATATCTTATCTTTGATTAGAATACGTTTATATAAGATGTTTATTTTAAAAAATCAGAATACAGCTGTCTTATTTTTTGAGAGATTTAAAAAAAATTGCAAATATGTTTTATTTATGTTTTTTATCAGAAATTTAGTTTATCACATCACGTTTGATAAAGTCATACATTCTATAAATTTATAAATCTACTATCAAAAATGCAAATAATTTTCTTTTTATGCATTCTTATCATTTTGCATCTATACATTTAAATATATTAGTCATTATTCAAAACAATTTCACCAGCTTAGAAAGGTAATGATTAACGACTTTAAGTACTTATTTGTATAGTAACGATATCTTTTTTTAATACAAAATTTCTGGCTCAATTTTTTTTTCTAAAACTAAGAAAAAAAGATATATAAAATAAAACAAATCAAGATATGTGATCCAGTAAAATTTTTTAAATAAATACACCATATTAATAAATTTAAAAATATTTTGGTTCGCGAGGGTATTTTTGGTCAACAAATACTGCAGAGTATATCAAATGAAACTGTTACATGGATATGTTTGTAGCATTCTCCATGTATTTGTTTTCAGGACATTTTTTCATAAGTAGTTTTTGCTAACCGTTTTTTACTCTGTTGGGAAGGAAACCTGAGAAGCACTTCTTAAGCTCCAATTCAGCACATTTGTCAATTGAAAACAAAGATACAACTTATAACTTTCGTTGTGAAGCAATAATTAAAATGAATTTTGGACTTATTTGAAAAAATATCTTTTCAGAAGATCAAAAACTTATTCTAACATATTCAGTTAATCTGAACCTCATCGCGAAGAATTTCATTAATATAATAATATTTAGCTGGCATATATATAGCTTTGAATAACATACCTACATTTAACACTAAAACCGTGAAAGTATACCTAAAACCTCGGGCTTGGTCTAATTGAACCAAATTAATAAAAATCCTTGATATTATGCTAAGTGTACGCTGTAATTATTTTGAAATGACATTGTTTTCAATTTTAACTTTAAATTGTTATAATAAATGATAAACATAATAAGATATATTATGGAATTTTGTATACTGTTAGCAAAATATATAGACAACTTTCATAGAAATATTTAGTCTCTTAACAATCAAGATTTCCTACAAAGTTCCTACACATTTTGGGCAGCTTCTTTTTTTTTCTATTTTGTACACTTAAGATATATTGATAATTTACAGTCACAATAAGTGTCTACAGTTTTGTTTCTAGCTTGAAAGCTTAGCCATTAACCCGTTTTTGCATCTGTGCAGATTCTTCAATAGTATTTGCTTTTGTCTGTGAGATTTACTTGTACTTTCTTATGTGATTGTACACAATATGTAACTCTTCAATAAATTGAAGATATTTTCTCCTCGTACGCGTTTTCTTTCAGTATCTTTTTTATAAAATCCATTATCACTTCAAGATCAATAATACTGTAGGATACATTAACTGACAATCTGCCATCATAGAATATTTCTGAGGCATTTGGTCGGCAATATCAATACCAAATTCCTTTAATTTATAAAATGATATTGTTTATAGAAGTTTCTTTGAGAGATTGTCAATATCAAATGTGGCATAAACGAAGCTCTATAATAAGACATTTTTGCAGGTTTTGGCTTGATAAACTGTCAAAGTTATATCATCATCCAGTAACAATATAGTGGCATCTTTACTTGTTATATAATGGCATCTTTACTTGTTTCACAAATTTAAATACCTCTTTTCCAATAGATTTATCATTCCAATTAAACTAGTATTCTTTTTTTTTAACATTTGGGAATTATCTGTCGAGAATTTCTTCTTTTATCTTCAAAAGGTTCTATCAAACGCAAAACGACGTATTCAGAGAGAGAGATAGGTTTTCAGGATGTTCCTCATCTTTACTCAAATATGGGGAACTTTTGAAAACGTAATTACTATCAACAACAGCAGCAAGCCAGAATTGGATACCAAATTTATTTCGTTTGCTTGGCATATATTGCATGAAACGATATCCGGTTTTAGACAGAAACAGCAGTTCATCAATAATTATAATTGGTCCTGGTTTGTAGAAAATTATCGAATTTTCAAAAAATTTCTTCCAAACTTCAGAATTGAAATAGAATTTATCTGTTCGAAAGCTTTCAGATCATGTATTTTTTGTGCCAGCAAAAATTGTTTAAGTTCTATGAATTTATCTCTAGCCATAGTATCGTGGGGAAAAGGTATACTGTAAACAGTAGACTAACTTCTCCGGAAAGCTTCTTCCTTCATGCTATTTTTTATATGACGAAGCATAGGCTCACTATAAGTAACCTCCATGAGATAATTGCATAGCCATTTTGAATATTTTGCTTTGATTAACAGATTGGGACACTCTTTTCTTTGAAAATATGTTCAGCAATTCTTCTACACATGCAACTTCCAGAGGTGACGCTTTCCCAACACGTTCAATCATTTGTATAATAAAAGTTCCAGAATTTATTTCATCTAGAATTGAATCTGACAACCTTTTACTTTTAGTTACGCATTGTGTTTTCTTCCCCAAAGTGGTATTTTTGCTAGTAAAATGAACAGAAAAATTAGTTACAGTGTCTTGATCCGAAGAAATATTTTCTTCATCCTGAGGAACATATTCATCATCGCTGAAAAAAATTTCTTCAATATTGTTTTTGAATTCATTTTCAGATAATTGTTACATAAATTCATGGGCTTCTTTTCTGTTAATTTAAGCAAATTTCTTCCAGCCGTTTTCACCTAAGATCAATTTTATCTCCGTTTAAAGGTTGGTAAAAATCGAACTGACTGGCATACTCAAATTGTCTCCGAGGAAAATGCGAACAACCAGTTTTGAAGTCATAAAGAACTAGATGTGTCCCTGTAGATTACGACATTGACTATGACAGTATTGCATAACATTCCACTCAATAGGTCCTAAAAAATCGGAGAAACCATTCCTTTAATACACTAACCATAGGCTTTTTCCTGTACGGAATGAAAACGGGAGGTTATCGGGGTCTGCAACACTGGCTACTGCTACTACAACGAAATTCTCAGCTGTTCTTCTGTTATCAGTATCAATGTGTTGAACTTGAAGTATTGCTCTATTTACATCTGAGAGCATAGAAAGAGGACAGGAAAAGCTTTTCCAATTCCAGAAAAAGTTGAATTGCTAATTTGGCTCTTTTGATTATAACGAGGCCGAAATTACCCATTCCACGGTTTTAGGTATAAGTATTAAAAGATAAAATGATAAGTATTTAGCATATATCATATTTTCACAGATTATTAGTTGTATAAAAGTAGGAAAATTCAAGAATTTTTTTCAATTCTGTAAGTAATTTTTTGAGAAAGTCGGACACTAATTTGATTTTTGGTCGAAATGACCACATCAGCAATTTTGGTGTTAGATGCATATATTTTTTCCAATGAAATGGATCTATCGACAAAGCTTTTATTTAAATTATTTTACTTTACAATCAATTTGCTTTAAGTAAGAGTGTTTTTCTATAATAATTAAAGCAAAATTATTAAGAATGATCTAAGAGTTCAAATGTGATGTTTCGTGGTACTTGAACTAAATGCAGAGTCATAAGCATCAGTACAACGGAAATGTCACGGACGTCTACACAAACGCCATATGTGTAAACAAGAGATGATAGGTACATATCCAAAGTCATTGCATATTTTTATCCCGAGTAATAGATCAAAATGATCTAATGCACGTAGGTAGTGGTGACACGTCAGCGCGAAGCAAGAAATTTATTATTGCAGTGTTGTAAGTGAATCCACGATTCGGCAGAAAACATAAGGTCAAAATATTTTACCTTTTTGGTTTCTCTTTGATAGCACTATTAAAGCTTCTTTAGCTAAATTACAGGAGATACATCCTGTAATGTTGCATAAATATAAGCAAACGTCATGTGTTATTGCTTTCTGTATTAGTGTTTAGAGTAAATATTGCACTCTGGACACTCCATATCGCTACCATGGCCTTCAAAATGTTGAAACAGAAAATTATTTTAAGAAACGGAGGTGTTTTAACATATCACTCAATAAATGTTTTCACACTTTTATTAGAAGTATTTATCAAGTGTTTGACATATTTTAAGACAGTTTTCTTAAGAGGACATGTGAATAAAACTTCTGTTTTGTTTCATGCTAGCAATGATGAACAATAGATTTACCATTATGATCTAGTTTTACCATTATGATCACATTCTGACTATTTTGAACCCAACTGATGATTCGAAATAAATTATTTATTAATTACCATCCGCTATGAGTGGAAAAAATTGTAATGCAATTAAACGCAATTCGACTAGGCTATAATTCAATATTTATGAAATTCATAAATATGCAAGGAAGCATATATGCTCACAAGTGGTTTCATATGTTACCACTCTTCAGACGACAAAAATTCAGACAACTATTATTTTGCTTACTCAAAAAAATGGACCTTCTCGTTAATATAATCTTTACTTGTGTGTGTGTGATATGAGTCAACAAACATTTAACAAATTTTGGTGTATGCATTAAATCATTTTTACTGTTTAATATGACATAGTTATAAATGAAATTCTTTATTCGTTTCTTAAATACTAAGGTATACCACTTTCTGAAAAAGATTTATATGCACTTTGAATCACTATTAATTTAATTATGAAAAGTTAAACATTTCTTTTTCACACACAACTCTATATTTTACATATTAATTGAAAATATTCCTCATTATTCATTAGATTATAGATTTGTTTTTTTGGTTATATGGGTATTCCAATTACATTTCATGAATAATAAGATTATTTACTCTGATTAATTCATAAAAAGTGGAAAACGTAACTCTGAAGCATGTACAGAAAATTTCCAATTAATTATTTAAAAATTAATGTTGGAAAATAAATAAATATTAATGATCGTAATTTTTAAAATAAATTCAATTTTAATGTATTGATATTTCATTAAGACTTATAAGCGATATCTACATATATGTTTAAATAAAACATTTAAATTTTTTTGTCCGACATTACGTTATTATTAATTTATACATTTAAAGTGAAATAATTAATTTTGTAATGGTTTGTTTAAATATTGTTAATTTAATTTCTAAGCAATAAGTGAAATCCATGTAATTTATTTTCAAGAAAGAAGGAATATATTATTGTTAAAGAGATAAAGTTTAATTAGATAAAAATAATTTTATTGCTATGAAATTAAAAGAAGCAACAAATTCATTGTAAACAGTAGTCTTTGTTACCTAACAAACTAATTATATTATCTTTCGTACAATTATTATAATCAAATCTAGCAAACTATTATGATAGTTATTCAAATTTCTAAACTATGTAAAAAAACTATTTTCCTACAGAAAACGATTTAAAATTTTGACTTGTAGCTTAAAAATATTTTCAGTTATAATGCTGAATTATTACAAAATTCAAACACAAGATTTTTGATCTGCAATTGTTTTATATGAAATATTTTTAAAAATTTAAAACTAAAACAAAGAGCAATGATATCAAATTGAAATAATAAATTAATGAATCAGTTTTCCTTTGAAAAGGTCTTTATTTTTTAAAACCTTACTTAATAAATTTATTATAAAGATATATATTTTATATTTTATATAAATTTAATTTATTATATTGATATTGAAAGTCACAAAATCTATTATAACTCCTCTCATTTGCATCAAACATTTTATCACTTTCAAAATATATTTTCATCTCTTACATAAATATGAAAAGGAAATTTTTAAAATCCCAAAGCAATATTTTTATTAAGTCGGGTTCTGATATTTTCTTTTTGTCTCATACCTTATTTTTTTATTCATCTTTATTTTTAGTACGCATGACTACCTATAATCTGTTAATATTTTTAAAATTATTTTGTGTTTAACAAACAGTTGAATATACAGTCTTAACTATAACCATGTTTATTTATTACCAAAATTAAAGAAAATTTCGGCAGCAATCGCTTACATGAAGATTCCAGAAAAAAACATATGTCAACTGTCCTTTGAAACAATTTTGATTTAGCACCAGATGTCTTTTATACGCATCGATCTTTTCCCCATTTATCAGATTTTTTTTCAAAATGTGCAGCAAATTGTCATAGATTTTTCAAGTAAAAAATTCTTTTTGTTCCTAAATCTTCATTAATATCTTATTCTTTTGACATTTCATCTTATGTCAATTCTATTTCTTTGAAGAAAACATTTTAATTGATTCAAGTTCCAAGATAAGAACAATTGCTTATTAATTATAATTGAGAAAACAAAATCTATAAAACATCTCAACAGAAAATACTTGAATTTTAATATTCTGTTCTGTGAATATTGAATTGCATTATATAGTGTAAAATTTCATTAAGTTCATTGCAAACATTTAATTTTTATAATTTCTGAAAATTTAAATTTTAAATAGTTGGAAAATTTTGAATGAATTTTTTGTACATTCTTAAATACTAAGATATATACCACATATTGTAAAAGACTTTCATGTACTTTGAATTACTATAAATTTAGTTATGAAAAGTTAAACATTTCTTTTTTAACTCTGTATTTTACATATTAATTAATTAATTAAAATTTTTATTCATAATTAAAAAAATTTTAATATTTTTTTAAGAAAACTAGACTATTTTCACAAGTCTAAAACGATTTCATTATGATGTTATGAACGTTATGTTCATGTTATCAACGTAATTAAACTAAGATTAAATGAAATTAATTTAAATAACAAATAAAACGTACGATTTGTATTACCTATTTTTAGAAACATACTAAATTTGTAGTAAACCAGATATTTGATTAACATTAATAAAAAATGTAACAGTGACGATTCTGTCCCACTTTATCTACATAGAATTTGTGTGTGAGAATAAATATATAAATGATCATGTAGATTAGCTTCATATAAAAGCACATATTTATAAAAGTTCAACTCTAAATATTTTCTTTCAGAATAAAATTAATTTATACAGTATTATTTCAGTGTATTCTTGAGACAAGAGTTTTCTCCCTATAGAATGTTGATGCTTCAAAATTTCCTATCTAATATATACTTCCTTATAAAATATGCACTGTGATATTAAGAAACAGCCGGCCAACTTTTCTAGTGGTCAGCGTGCCTGACTATGGATAGGGAGGTCCTGGGTTCGAAACCCGGTTCAGGCATGGATGAACTTTCTCTCTCTCTCTATCCTGTCTTTGTCCTTTCCTTGTATGTGTGAATGAAATATGAATGATGCCTACCCTATAAACGGGTCCCTATGGCATGTGTGAGGGTGCGATGGTGGCCCACCCCCTGTGGTGCACCCGGGGCATTGCTTCAACGGCTAACAGGTCGCTGTGTCTGGCCGGTTCCTTGGTATCTGGGAACAATAGATTAATATACTCTGTTGCAATTGTAACTGTCTACAATCTGCCATTGGAAAAAAAATTAAGAAACATATATTGCTTAAACAGTTCTAATTTTTACTTCAAATTAAATGCCTTCAATATGTAAAATGTTGATACATTTACAGTGACAACGAAACAAAAGATATGACTTATCGGCAATAGAAGACAAGAATTTTCAACGATAGAATGATATAAATCCTAACATATAAGTTCTAATGTATGTTTGTTTTTTCTCTTCATTCAAGTCTCTCATTTTGCATCATTTCCTTGTTTGAAAATATGCTTTTGAATGACTCCTCACGTGTACTGAGAATCAAGAAAGTAATAAGAATATTTGTTTCTACAGAGTAACTGAAAGGAAAATATTATAAAACTGTATGCTGTTATTTTCATAGATTATCAGTGCTACAGATAATTATACTATTAAAGTTTTTTACATAGTAACGATAAAATAAGTGTGTTTTAATAGATAAATAATTATAATAGGTTGCAGAGTTGATGCAGAATGATCCTCTTTCTATCTTTGATTTCAAGAATTTCATTTGTAAACCTGTAAATTTAAGCAATATCATGTACTACATCTGTTAAATGTTAAACGTGTATTCCAGAATATGAATATTATTGAGTATTGGACATTGCAATAGTTAAAATATCACATTATCGTTATTCATAATCAGATATGAATTTCTCTGTCTTCTTTAAGAACAAACTCCAATCCACCTATATTTTTATAACATTGCTGACAAATAGATTCAAATTTTGTGAAATGTTATTATTACTTGGAAAACATTCTCAAATCACTTTATCCATTGTTGGTTATTTGGTAAATAAATATTATTTACCTGCTTTTTTCTTCTACAATTAAATATTATACTATTAAACTCGAATCAGATTTATAAATTTGTTCAATAAATTGTTTGTTTTTAATACCGTTTTCATTAAATTCCAATTAATAAATGCATTTACTTTGCTATTAGATTGTAAATTTCACCTAAATTAATTATTTGTAGTAAAAAATATAATGCATTATAAATTTTCTTTCTTGTTCAAATTGTAACTGCCTGATATTGATTATTATAAATAAATTAGTTTCCTTAAAAATTTAATAAACAATCAAAAATTAAAACAAATGGATATTTGTATTTAAGAAATTTATAAAAAGTTCTTACAAACTTATTAATATGCAAGGAAGTAGATTAAAATACAATTAACGTAGGAAATTGACAATCCTTACGTCGATGATGGACATGGAAACGAATGAATTGTGTAGAACATTAGAACTGAATATGATATCACCATAAATAATATTATCATGATACCTCTGTGTGTCTTTTCTGACCTCAATAATAATTTGTCACACCACAAGTTCTCAAAGTACTCTTATAGAATTATATGACAATCAGAATCGTTGTGTGTCATTTAAGTCATGATGATTTTGCATTTTCTTTTTTCAATTAAATTGAATTATAGCAAGCAGAGTTTTGAATCAATTATAGCCAAATTTATTTCACACAATGCAGATAGATTACTTTAGTGATAAATAAATGTGTGGTGAAGTCTTAAAATATTGTATACTTAAAAATCACTATATATATATATATATTATTTGTTACTTAATGTTAATTAAATTAGAATTATGGGAAGTCCTTGTTGGCTTTAATTACCTTTTTTATTGAAATTGCTTAACAATGACATTTTGTTATCTTTTATGTATCTATACTTAAATAAATTGAAAAAATGATATTTAATAAAAACTTTTTCGTTTACCAAAACTTTATTTTAAAAACTAATTCAATGTAAGCACTGCTTTCACTATAAACTTTTACATACAACTCATTAAAGTATTTTAATCAAGTTGTATGTGGAAGTTTCATTGAACCCGAATTTTATAGGTAAGAACAGTGAAAGCTAACAATTATGTTTAATTTGATATAAAAAGGGTGATTTAATAATTGATTTGATCCGAAGTATTTTGATGTTAATCATTCTCTGAAATTCAAACATAACGAAAGTATGAACTTCTAACTGAGGATTTGTTATGAAAATATTTACTATAAGCAACAATTTATAAGATATAATTCAAATTTAAAATTAGAAATATTTCAGATTATTTCCTTTTTGAAATAATAAATAGTTCATCACAATATAAATAAAATGATTTTAATTTTAGTTTGTGAAAAACTTATCTAATGCTAACATTTTCCTATTATTAAGAAGATTAGTATTATTTATTTTGCTTGTTATATGAAATAAATTTTATATTAATAAATAGAAATAAACTTAAAATGTCTCCCAAAAATGCTTAAAATTTTTGCGTGTTTATACGACCTAAGAACATCAAATTTAAGTTATAAGAATCTTTGAATTGAATTGTTCCGTTTGTGTGTTATTCTTGGAAATAGCTTTTTATATTTATTCAGAATTACTAAGTGCATACTGAAATGAAGTGTATTGAAGCATATAGACGATGTCAATTTCCAGTGACTATATAAATATTTATTTTGCATATTTGAGTGCTTTGGGAATCAGACAATAAATATTTTAGTCATCTGGCTACTTCAAAGAAATAAATCGTGTCAGAATTCAATATTTTAAAATTTCCAAATAGGCTTCAGTAAACAGTAAGAAATCAAAAGAATTTTACAGATTTTAACTAAAATTAAATATTTTAAGTTTTACTTTTGCAATTAACATTTTGTAAAGAAAACAAATAAAATTTAATACAATGGCTGAAAATGCAACATCAAGAAAGAATTGTCAGAAAGTGACGGAACTTGGGAAGCAGAGTGAGACAGCAACGAACAATAAGTGATCTGTATTTTGAAATAATACGTATAATAGTGAGAACAGGGTCGGTTCAGTAGGTTGAAGGACCACCTTGGAAGGCTTTATACGAAGGCGAAGAATCAGTGGGAGAACGAATGGAGTCCTAAAAAATAGCTCTCCGTTCACTGATAACCGATTGCCAAAGTGCTTATTCTGAAAGAAGCAGTGGCAGGATCTACAAATGGCGTCTAATCATATCCCAAATGTGTTTGATTAGTGAGAGGCTTGGCGAACACATTGGTCAAGAAAGCAACTGCACACTTTTCAGGACATGTCGGCTGATAAGAATAATGTATAGTCATGCATTATCTTATACATGTGTGGTCATGCATTATCCAATAAAGGGCATATAGCAACTCCTGAAGAGGGGAGTGTCACCGGCTGCGTCACATCATACGCGTAACGTTTGGCAGTCATAGTGCCGTGAATATAAACTTAAGCTGATCAGGAATCTTAAGCAATGATGCCTCAAACCTGATGCTGCGTTGTCACATGGTCGGGCGTTTCGCAATAATGATTGCTGCATGATTGTACCTATCTCCACGTCGATGCCACTCTAACAAGAAGCGACTATCACTTAAGAAACAGAAGCATCACTCATCTGAGAAGAGGATGTTTTGTCAAACCTTTGTCCATGTCACTCTAATCCGACACCATTCCAGACGTTGACGTCTATAATATGGTGTTAATGACAATAGTAATGGAAGCCATGAGCGCAAGCCACTAGCAACCAATAGACAACAAATTGTTCTGCTCTATATGGGAGCATCCAGCAAGTTTTACATTTGTTGCAGAATTTCGGTTGAAGTGCTTTGCCTGGCCAACACCTCCTACCGTTTTAATCATCCATCCACGCTTGCTGACGTCACTCTGGCTACACCGGCACCCAGCAAACCTTCCGCAGTTCCTTGTTTAACCATCTTGGTAACAGAAGGTGCACTGTAGATGCATCCAGGTGTCTGTAAGCAGCAATTGCAATAAGGACCAATCTACTCTTCTCAGTCCAATCATCACGCCCCTCGTAAACTCCCCTCGAACTGACTCCGTCGACGATGGCCTGGTATTCTCAGCAATTATAGGCATTCTTTGCAACAAAAGCAAACTTTCGACGAATATTTTCCCAGCAGCAATAAGTGCGAATATTGTTCATTTCGTTGATTCCTCACCTTACGTGCGCTGGGGACTGCACATAGCACATCATTTGCCTAGCTCGGTAATATGCGTCTACCTTGAAATTTTCAATCTCAGGCAATGCACATTACAAAAGTATTTTTAAAATATCTATGCATTTAGTTATTACGCAAGTAATTTGCTCAATGGAAAATTTTTACTTTACTAATGGCGTAGAATTATTAGTTTTAACATTTATGTCTTTCTTTTGAAGAATTAGATTTATCCCATTTATATATATATATATATATATATATATATATATATATATATATATATATATATATATATATATATATATATATATATATATATATATATATATTGAACATTTTTAGAGAAAGTTTAATTAAGATACATTAATTAGAATAGTTCAATAAAACATTTGAATTAACAAATTCAAGAAATAATCTTATTTTACATATTTTAATATAGTATTTTTATATCATATAGGATTTTAAATTTGTTTGAAAAATACTCTAAATAAGAAAATGGCCTAATTAATAGTTTTCAATTACTTTTTTAGAACTTAAATTTTAAAACAAAAATTAATGATTATGTTACACAGATTTTATGTACGCGCAAAGTTTGTTAAAATAAAATATTTGAAATTTCCATAGGCACTATAGTAAAGAATACAACTGTTTTTTTTTTCTTTTTTTGTCAATGAAATATTTCTATAATTTTAATTTTATAATTGTTTTGTCTATATTGCTAAAGTCATTGTTATCCTAATATAAATGAATGATTATTAATAAATATGTGTTACAAAACATTTTGGATAGCAGAAGGAATACAGGTAAAATATTACGAATATTCGTCATAGGTTTAAATTCCTTAAAATATAACAAAAACTATGATAAATATTTTTTATAGGTTTAAAATGGCATTATTATATTGCACATGATTACTTCTAGTATTAAATGATAAAAAGATATATTTTATATTTTGAAAATTTATTTAGTCGTTACATAAAGACTACGACCTGAATTTTGTTGCAAAATAATTTTTAATTAATACCATATTTAATTTATGCTATCATGTTATATGCCATTCCAATTAAAAATTCTTGAATTTTCATTAACGTAATTTTTTTTGAAATGTCAAAATATTGTATGAATAAATTCAATGAAGCAAAATTTTTATTAGATAGAAGATGTCATTGACAATTAGATTCAGATCACCCGCATTCTACAATTCTTTGTTGGAAATAAAGAATCAATTGAAGCTAAGTATATCATTGCTGCTACGATGTGAAATCTTTAGGAAAACGAAAATTCTATGTCTTTGATATTTTGAATTATTTTCTTATTGCATTGTATTAATGCTTAATATGAATTTGAAAGACGTTTTTATCAAAATAATTTAAATTACATTCGATTTTATGTCATAATATATTATTTACACAGTAATGAATTAGCACCTTATTTCTTCCAATTTTTGATTAAGTATACTTAAAATAATGAGAAATTTTTGGAAGTTTAATCAAAATGTCTACAATCATTATTTGATGCTTTTAATAAGAAGTTTTATGATTTATATATATTTATTAATAATAGTAAAACTTACCTTGAAATTTTTAATATAATTTTAAAACAAGCATTTAAAAGATTCCAAATTTAAGAACCATTATATTTTATGCATGTTTTTTTCTATTTAACATGTCCAACAGTATTAAATAATGTAACTTTTTAATTTATATTAGGCTGATAACTCAAATTTTTTTTTATTTTACAAAATAATTTAAAATATATTCTTAATTTCAGATGTTGCAGAACTTTTTGAGAATAAAATAATTATTATAAATATTTATGTTTCTATAAATATTTATGTAAAATATTTATGTTTCTATAAATATGTCACTTATAACTTTAAAATTTGTGCTGACAATTTTATTTTCTAACTTGCTTCTCCAGCCCAGGTACCAACATATTATTTTTTATACTATTCGAATACTATCAGTAATTCTTATTGATGAGAGTTCTAATTTCATCAACATAGTTAGAGCTGTTGTTAAATTGGTATAGAGTTTCCCTAATTTGCTTAACCCTTAAAGGTTTGAATAGCTTAAATAAAGAATAAAAAAAATTTTTCAAGCTAAATTAGTTTAAAAAACTGTATTGTGAAACAACAAAATAAAAAAAAATTAGATCTTAGTTTTATTTTATTAATCTAAGGCAAATTAACAATATGTTTTCTTATTTCCAATGGAGAGGCAAAATACAAAGAACTAAAAGTTACAAAAGAATAAACTAAAGAAAACAGATCGAAGTCATTTGCCTAAGAAGCAATCTTGTCTCCCAATATCTCGCTTGCTCTGTTCAGTAGCCAAGAACCGACAAAGGGTCAGATGGCCCCTGTCCATTACTTTTCCGAAGACGCAGAGTGGACAAGTATGAATAGTAAGAATGCCTAAGCGCTTCAATTTTGAGGCAAGGAAGTCATGTTTTGTTGTTAGACGAAAGGTGGGAACAGCATTTCGTCTTTGTAAATTAGGATTAAGAGAAGGATCTAAATTACTCCAGCGTTTTTGATGCATATCAGTATGTAGGTCTGATGAGGCATTAGAAGCTAATAGATGCAGTTTAATTTTCCAATACGAGAAGGGTGCGTAAGGATGTTGTAGAAGACTGACACTTATCTCTGCAAGTGTGTCTGCTTTCTCATTGCACCATAAGCCACAGTTGTCGGACAACCACTGGAGAACAATTTGCTTCCGCCTAAAAGCAAAAGTTCTCAGGAATTCTTGACTTTGTTGAATTTCAGACATTCGTGTTTGTTCAACATTGAAGAAGAATTGGAGGGCTGCATAAGAGTCAGAAAGGATAACTGCTTTTAAAAACTTGCAATTAATATCTGATAGTTGTTTTAAAGCTATACATATTGCAATAACTTCACGATCAAAAAATGCACCTACATAATCTGACAGGACATAAAATGAAAGAAAAGTCAGATAAAACACCAATATTCGCGATATTGTTGCCTACTACAATTGGAGAAACATTTTTGAAAAATGAGTTAAATTGGAATAACATTTAAAATTCGATAATTAAAAGATATTGACCGGGGTTTAATTTAACAACAGCATTTAATTTTAAGCAGACGAGAGAAAATGTGAACAGATTTCAACTAAACATAAAAATTTCGATATCTTTGTTGAATTGAACTTAGATATCAAAAGATTTTATAAAAAATAAAAACAAAATTTTTCTACAAGACATTTAATTAATTAATTTTTTTAAAAATGCATAAATTAAAATAAATCTTCATCAAAGTTGCTTTTTTTCACTATTATATTCTATAACTATATATTTATTAATAATCCAGAAATGCAAAAGTTAATCTAGATTTTCCAAATGTTAAACTTAATAAAATGCCAGGAAATATTAACAAGGTGTTACACAAATTTTATGTGGATGTTAAAACTTTTAAAGTAAAATTACTGATTTGTAAGCCATTTTACGTAATTAATTTATTTATTTCATGTATAGATTCTACAAGCATTTTTTATTAATTCCACCTTTCTTTCTCTTTCTCTCTCTCGGAAGATTTTACAAGAAAAAACAATTTTAATAAAAAAAATAAAAGCAATCCACTATTCAACTCAATTATCAATTTCTCAATTTATTTGTTTGTATTATTGTGGTTTGTCTGAGCTTATTGACCCGTAGTTATCATTGAACTCTTGGTAAATCATTTATTTCTCTTCATCAAAATGCCTTGGATTTGGGATCATTTAAATATGACCGAAACGCCCGCATAGTTCTAGCTTCGTCTAAATATTTCGCATTCGATGGTCGCTGTAATTGAATGTACTCTTTACTCATTGTCATACATGGTTGTGATGTTGATTTAATACACTAAAGCATCTGCTTTCTTGTAAAACAAAGTGGGAAATTGCTATGTACGAATTGACTAAGCACGATTGAACAAATAGCCATGTTAAAGCGAAGAATATAAAGAAGTAAGAAAATTAATTGAATTTACTTTTGTATATCCTTCAGAAAATGGATTTAAATTCATTTTATGGCTTTGTGATAGTTTGTTCTGTAATAATTTATAACAATTATGTTTATTAATTTGAAAAAGGAAAAAAAAGGTACTTATATAAATTTCTTCTTTTATATTTTATTATCATATCAAATAAAATTTTATAATAATATTCAGAAATGTATGTTATTTCGGAATAAAATACAAATTTAAACTACACTCTAGTTATTCTACGCTTCTTATGTTAAGTAAATTTTTGTTTCTTATGTAAAATAAATCTAATGTTTCATTTCACTTTTTATTTACATAGATAAAAAAATACTATTAAATTCATCACAGTTTAAAATTATATTGCATTATCACTAATTTAGAAATTTATGGTTCAAAAATATTTAAATAGGAATACATAAATAATTGTTTTTTGATTAATATTTAAATTATTTTTTTAAATCTTTAGTGATTAATGTTTGAGAAAAAATAAAAACTTAGCGATGACAACTTTTAAATGTATAAATTTAAAAGAACATAAATATGAGATTGAATTGATATTTTAAAATCAATTGAATATAATAGGTATTTTGCGTAAGAGAATTTCATGGTCTAAATATAAAGCTTTTATTTAATTGTTTATAATTAAAAATTCTAGAATGTACTTTTTTTTTTCTAAATAGATTTTGAACTGCACAATCTGTATAACTTTTATAACATTTTAAAATTACCCATTTTATATGATATCTTATAACGCATTAACCTTTATAATTCTAAAATATATGCTACAATGTAAAATGCTATAAAATCACATCCATATTTAATTTTCGGATTATTTGATTGGTTTTTGATTTGCACGGGATGCATTGTTTCATAAAAATAAAAACATTCTATACATAACAACCATTTGCACACTGGATGTTGAAACAACCAGAAAGTTCTCTGTTTTACACATAGCCGTTCCATCGATGGGAGATCTAAAAATCATGACTTTTTTCAAGAGGAATAAGTTGAAAATAAAAGCATTTGTTGTGACAGAGTTTTCTCATAATGTAAATGATTTTTATTTGCCTGCAGTAGCCGGAAAAATATTACGAGTCATAGCAAAGAAATATGGAATGATCAAAATACGAATCATTTCGAAATAACTCTTGATATTTTGTTTCAGACTAATACCTATGCTTCTACATATTCTTTGTACTTAATCTAAGAAAATTAAACAACTTGATTGATACTTATTCATCATTAACTAATACAATAACAAGAAAGCTGTTATAAAATTAAAAGTAGCCTTAAACTGTAAATAGTAATTAATATTAAGACTTATTGCTTTTGTATTGTAATTGAGCCATACAAATTATTTAAAGATACTGTTAATACGGCTCAGTAAATGTTTAAAGATATGGTTAATAAGGTTTAATAATTACTTAAAGATAACAGAAAAATATTTTTCATCTCCAATCCAAAGTTGATGTACTTTAACTGCTGTAGTCATTAAATATTTTATGCTGAAACTATTTAAAAAAATAAATGCATATAATTAAACGAAATCCTCCAATTAGCTAATTTTTCCGTTTTTAAAGACAATAATTGCTTTTGAAATTTCAACTTTATATAAATTACTATGTTTCCTATAGTGGAAATAAATAAATATAAAGGTAAGAAAATATCATGTTTCGTGCGAAGGGTTAACGTTGTCATGAACTATATATTAGGCTATTTTGGTTACGATATCCTATTGCCTAGTTTTGAAAATTTATTGCCAGTTAGAGGGAAATATTTTGTGAAATATTTATCTTTTCATTCCCTTTGTTTCCCAAAGGCATAAAAGCAATAAAAATGGTCAATTGATTTTTTTCTTTAATTTTATTTCGCCAGTTTAAGACTTTATTGTATTATGAATCATTAAAAACAACAGTACTGCGTTTAGCATGCACAATAATTATTGCTCATATATATATATATATATACATTTATATATATATATAAATTTTTTGCATAATAAATTACTATGGAAATTCATTTGATTACTTTTATGAAGATTAGTACTTGTAGTTGCTTCCAAATGTCATCGAAACTTATAAGGTAGTGTAAAATGTATGTTAAAATTTATGTGATTTGAATTAAATTAAAATTATTGATAATTAACATCGTACGATAACGTTACTCATAGTACCCTTAATTTAAATTTAAGTAATATATTGATTATGAATATAAAACGTTAACACCGTGAAATTTTTTTTTAAAAAATCAATAAAAAATTATAAATACATTACATGCACATTTCAGAAGGAAAAAAATTATGCATAAATTCATGCTTATTCTATCAAAATATTAAGAAGCATGAATACCCTAGTGAAATTATAAAATTAAACTTTATAATTCAAAGATAAGAAAAGCTCTGAAAAGTAGTAAAAAAAACTTTTAAGACATTAGAAGTTAATATAGGAGTTAATACTTTTAAAACATGAAGATTTAATGGTAAATGTTCAATTTATTAAATTTCGCTTGTGCATTAACTCAAAATACAACTTGTGAATAAGTAGATTTAATCGCAGCATTATACAAGTTTCTCCTGAACTGTATTAAAGTGTTTTCAGTTCCCTCTTAAATAAAAAAAATCATAAGATGCAAGGAATATTTTTCTCACCCTATTTCCAAAACTCCTATATGGTTATTTTACTTTTACAAGAAAGACACTGATTGTGGCCTGAAGCGGGAAGTTAAATTAAATTTCCATTTGAACACAGCATTCTTTTGCTTTAACGAAGGAAGATATTTTTTCACTGTCCCATTACTTTTAGTTAGAACTTTTGATAACAACTTCTCATTTAGTATTTTTTATTCTGTGAAAGAAGTCTAAGCATACTTTTCTTTTGTCAGTTAGAAATGAGTTTCTTCATCATTAGTTTATCTTGGTTAATGAAGTAGTGCATTCTTTCATTTTTGAATATCCCTGCTAAAATTAACTGATTATGAGGACAATATCTTATAATATATAAGGAATTACAATTTCAGAAAATATAATTTTAAACAATCCTTAACAAATGTAATTATTATTCCAACATAAGATTGAACTTGGGAATATTAGTTAAGTATACAACTTATAAAATATGAATTTTTCTAAAATAATTAAATGTTATACATTTTACGATTAAAAAATTTTAAAAGGTATTTGAAATTTTGTTAAAGGGATTTTTATCATGTTTCCGATGTACCATTCAAAATTTCCAAGTATTTAGTGCAAATTTATATAAAAGTAAATACACCTAATTTTTCATGATGATTCCTAATTGTTCAACTCTTTTTCAACTCAAAATTTATTTCTATAAATATATTTTATAGATAAAGAAATAATATTTTAAAATATTTTTTTGAACATTTTTACACATTTACGTAATTTACACTCCCTTATAATATATATTATGTATTGATAATTTTTATACCTCTATGATGCTTTCTATAAGCAAAATTTGCTAATAATTCTATAAGCAATATTTAAGCAATAAAAATTTATTTTCAGATCTTCCTAATAAAATATTTATTTTATTGCAAAGAAATTCAAAGCATTTGAAAGGAATGTTTAGTTAAATTGTAAGATATATGTTTTGAACCTAAATTTTAAAGAAAATAACATTAAGTCATTCTATTTCCAATATACAATTTCTCAAAAATTCATCACGAAAAATAATTTTGTTCTATGTCGCATCCATGTTTATCAAAATTATTAAATGTAAGACTTTATCAAATTTAGATCCTAAAAATAGTGTTACTGGTTTTTAATCATTATTGGTATTCGTTAGTTAATGATTGTTGATATGTAAATAAAATATAATTTCAAAAATATGGTTTGTTAGTGAAAACGTTACATTTTAAATTACTTGGTTGAATTACATTAAGGATATCCTGAATTTCTCATATAATTTAAAGACATGCCTTTATTCACGATTGGGAAGAAAAGAATGAAGAATCATAAGCAAATATGTTGCTTTCTTTAAAGTTTAAAATATTTGCTGAAAAGAAAGAAATAACGATATATTCACATTTTCCAAAAGAAATATATTTATTAAACCGACAGAAGGTGACCCTCAGCCAATTTTCGATCGATAACAACAGTGGGTGAATTTTATTACTTTTTATGAAACAGTATTTAACTCCTAAAGGATTTCAACAAAATTTCAAAAAGTAGTTTCGTTGGGAATATTTCTCGAATTTAAATGAGCAATATGCTTAAATTTTCTCGTTCAATTTATATTTATCATAAGTAAAAGGTAGAGCGGAGTTATTTGAGGAATACAAGAATACGAATAAAACAATTTAAACTTCTCCTTTTTCATGAATTAAAGACAGTTTGTAAATGAAAAAGCTATTTTTCTATTTGATGCAGGCATTATTATTCATATGATATATAAATGCTCAGCGAAATTAAATTTATATAAATTTAAGCAATTATATGAAATTAAAATTAATCAAAGCGAAAGAAATCAATTTTAGCATATCTCATCATTTTAAGTAATGCCTTTCATTGATTTTCATAGATATTTTTAAACACTAACTTTCAACATGAAATCTATTAAACATATATATGCAAGTATTTTTAAATCTAGGGAATATTTATTTATTCATATTATTGTGTTACATTCAATGTTGTCATTTCCTGTTCCTTTAGTACTGTTAAGTACCATTGAGCACTATTACATTTTAAAATAATGCTAAGCTAACGCACACAATATCAGAACTCTATTCTTTTCTAAAACTTCATTAAAGAAACAATGGACATAAAAACCTTGTAGTGAAATTGCCAATGAAAAAAATCATAAAAAATCCTAATTTTTATCTAAGAAAGAAAGAAAGATATTATTTCTTAATATGGAATTTTATATTCATGAAATACTGAATAGTCTTAATAATTTAGCAAGTATTTAGGGTTTTAAATGAAAATATAGCTTCTTGGATGTTCATCTAAGAATGACTTGCAACATTTACACAGTATTCTGTAAAAAGTTAAATTATTAAATACACAATTTCAATACATTTTAAGTCATTTATAATATTAGAATATATATATATATATATATATATATATATATATATATATATATATATATATATATATATATATATATATATATATATATATATATATATATATATATATATATATTGTCAAACTAAGAATTTAAGTCTATAATAAATCATTTGAATTTAAATCATAGGATAGGCTTACATAGTTTTGCAATAATGAAGTCTAATTCAAATTATTAAAGTAAACTGAAAGACTATTTATTTTCTTAATCATAATTTTTTCTATGAAAATTTGCTTCTTTTTGAATTAAAATAATTATATTTTGCTAAGAAAAACCTGGTTTTTTAATATAAATAAAAATTTATTTTCCCTTTTTCTAAAATTCTCAAATTTAAATTCCTTCAAACCTAAGAATAAAATAAAATCTGTCAAAATTTTTAATAGTCAAAATTTTTCAGTGAAAATTTAGTCAACATTTTTAAAGGTCATAAAGAATTTTTCGCATTCTTTCATAAGAAAGTGAAGTTGTAACACAAAATACGCAACACTAAAGTAGTCTTGTTGTCTTATATGATAATATACAGCATTTTAAACCATGTCATAATTATTTTTTTCTATTACAGTAGCAAACCGCTTTCAGGAATGAAAAATCTGTGTAAACTTTTATCCTTATTTTTTAAGTATTAAATGAGATATTTTTAAGGATACTTAAATTACATTGTATATAAAAGCGATGAATCAAAATCTATCATTAAGCGTGTGTAAAATTATTTACTTGAAAAACTTAATTTTAAAAAGGAAATGTATGAATTATGTTCTTTAGACAATAAATCATATTTTCTTAACAAAATCACATAAACATAGATAGTCATTATTTATTTATCATTAAGGTAGCCGGGATTAAATTAATGAGGGAATCTAATGATCGCGCGAGTACAACACATCCAACTTAATTCCCTTACCCCAAAACTATTATATAATCTCCCAATAAAGTAGATGATTGCAGTTTTTGTCTATTGTTTTAAAAATTTTAAATTAAATTAATGTAGTTCTTATTTTGAGATACAGTTAAAATTCCTTACATTAAAGATTTCTCATATTCATTATATCAGCTATACATAAATCCTACTTTGAGAAATCTGCTATTACTATTGACATTTTGAATTTAATTGTTCACAATTTGAACTATTAGATATAGTTATATACCTTTATTTTGTAACAACCCAACCAGTATTTCTCGAAATATTTGAGATAAAAATGTTCCTACACCTATGTGAATAAAGCTCTTGTGGAAGTTCTTCATCGGTTGCTTTTACAGTGTTAATTTAAAAATACATTGATTTGAAATAACAACATTTCTTGATATATTTTAAAGCATATATAAAATGTACAAATAATTTCGATTTCTTTCACCAAAAACTGTTTTTTTTTCTTGATCTTCATATAATGTTTCATAGAAATGATTGTTAAGGCAGTAATTTCTAATACTTTTGACATAAGCATGCAAGAGAAGACCAATAATCAACTTTATTCACTTCATAAAGATGGTATAGTATACAATGACAGCTATTTTTTACCAATCAGATGCAATTTTTTGCGCTTTTCATGATTTAATTTCTCTTATAGAACTTCACTTTCTCACTTGTCAGAGTTAAATTTCACTTCTTAAAGGAATTTTCTGCTCTGATAATATTTGGATATTATTCAAAGTGTATTTGCAGATTTTAATCAAGTTGGTTAAAATTCTTTAAATGTTAACTGTGAATTCAGATTAACTGCGAATTATTTACAATGAAAGGGACAATATAAAAAATGCTCAAATTTTATGATAAAAACTTTTACTAATACTTTATCTTGTTGATCTCTTAATAAAGTCAATAAACATTAAAAAACTGCATTAAACTTAAGAACTAATAAACAACAAACACTAGTTTGTACATCTTAAGTTTTATTAAAGGAATTATTTACAGGGCAGAACATGAATATTATTTAATCATCATATCAGTAACCTTTTCCAAAACATATTTGTTAAATTGATAAATACAGAACAATTTATATTTACATTCAATTAATTATTTTTCTTAATATCTTCACTGCTAAAATTGAAATTTCAAAGCAGATGAAATAAGAATAACTCATTTTTTGTTATTGTTCACAGTAATTAAAGCAACGAAGAGAACTGTGTGTGTGTGTGTGTGAATTAAAAACGCACTTTTTAGTTGAAATTTATTAATTTTTTTATTTTATTTTTAAATTTTCAAACTAAACTGAATGAGTGTTACTTAATTTCAATCTTTAAGAATGATTAGTTTCTAAAAAATAACTATCACCATTTAACATAAAGTTTATGACAGTTTTAATGTAAAAAAATTGTAAGTTATTATTGCTGAACATTTTAATATAAAAAAATCTCAATATATTTTAATATCATTATAAATGTCCTATAATATATGTAATATTTTCTAAACGTGTATCCCGCTGCATGGTATTAACTTTTTTATCATACAGTTTTTTTTTCATACAAAATGTTCTTTATAAATTTTATGTATACATTTATATTCAAATAATGTTCAGTAGCATTCAAAATTTCAAGAGCTAAAAATAAATTAATTTGTATTTCCCATATTGTTCATAATGTATAGCAAACTTGTGAAATTTTTTTAACTTTTTTAATTATTTTAAAAGAAAAACAAGTTATTCGTATTAGGTTTATATTTTCCCAACTACTAAATATAAGTTGTTTTCAGTTAGATAATTCAAATAAATTCAATTTAGACATCATTTTTCAAATAAAACGCCACCAATCATCAGAAGCTCTTGGGAAAAAAATAATTAGACTTATTTATATATCGAGTCATAATATTCAAAATTGTCACAATATGAATAATATAAATTGAATATTAACATATTAATGAATTTACACATATTTATTTAAAATATTTGCCAAAATATGAACTTCACATAATGTTTATATCGATATGATATCTTTTATGATGGGCGGAAGGGTAGTTTGTAGATTCTCTCTACAGGTAACGCATATCCATATGATTTTTTTTCAAAACAATTTACATGGATATAACTGTAAATGAGCAAATATTATTTTGGCATATGTACTAGAAATATGTCTGTATCTAACCCCCGTATCTTACCCTTAATATGCTTGTAAAGAAAAAAATATACTTTCCTCGTGTCAAGCAAAACACCTTGATAGAGCAGAACTCAGATTTACATGAATATATTGTCTGATTATCCGATTGTATTCACATTTCTCACACAAAACTATTTTAGAGCAAAGAAAATTTAAAACTTAGTGTCAGACAAATTAATAAAAATTTTATAAATACGTAGTCATTAGTGATGTCAATCAAATGGTTTTCTAAAATTTCCATCGCATTTATTCGTTTTCCTTCACTTCTTTTGTAACAATTCCTTTTAATTGTTTTAATTTCGAATATCTATCTTCATTCAAAAAGAATTATCAGATCAAAAGACACTGTTTATCTGAATCTAAAATTCGCATGGTTGATCAGCAATGAATTAATTCGTTATCACCATAACAAAAGATTCGTTGAAGGAAATATGTACAAGCATTCTGACGGCATTTTTCTTAGATATTGGAATGGATTTACAGCGCAGACATGATTCATCTTCACATTATTACCTTAGAGTTATACTGTCTCAACATATATTTATTTCCAGTTTAATACACTAATTTTAAAGTTTCTTTATGTATTAATAAAATATTGAGAGAAAAATATGTTTTTTCATTGTTCGCAATTTTTGTTTTAAAAGATGATACTCAACGACTTAAGATAGGAGTTTCATGACTTATTTTAAGCCTGAACATATTATTTTCAACACACGTTCATTCTGTTTCTTTATAATAATGAATATTTTGGAAAAAAAGTGTAAAACATGCGTCTATTAATTACTATCCTTGTTCATGGAATAGTTGTATTTTATTTAAAGTTTTACAAGAATGTTGTTCTAGAATTGTACTAATTTTTCATTTATACAAAATATATCTCAGTAATCAGTTTACATGTGGCATTAACTGAAAACTTACATTCAATCTATAAATCATTTTAACTAATATGTAACTACCAAATTCTCGCTTTAGTTGTAGAATATATTTTACAATTAAAAGATAATTTTATAAAAGTGTTTTCTTTCGTTTCTAATTTACTAAATTTTTCAAGAGCTCTTAAGTTTTTATCTTTTTAAATAATGAAACATATTATTCGATTGATACTTAATTTTCAAAAGTTTCATGACAAACGATGACATTTATATAGTTAATTATTTATTGGTTTAGTAAATAATATTATATCTACCAGCAAACAAAATTTCTTTGCCATTCCAATAAATAACTTTTGCTGTTAATCAATTTCCACTACAGTGAAAATCTTTTGATTCTAAGTTGTAAGTACTTTGAAGAAAAGATATGACTTTTTTGGCAAGAAAGAATTTTAAAAAATTAAATAATTTAATGTTTTTGATCCTAAGTTCATCTACCTTAATTTTTGGTCACTCAAATTTTCCAAAATGAACATACCATTAATTTGAATAAACTTAAATTGATGTTAAAATTTCACTCTGAATATTTTCGCATATCATATATATAAGAATTCGATGTAGTTTGAAGTTATTAATACATTTTAGTTGCAATTCAATAAATGTTTCAGTTCTAAACACTCCTAAGTTGTATACATTCATCATTATAAAATAAGCTCAAAAATCCTAGAGTGTAAAACAATAAATAATAAAAACGCTTTTTACAGAAACAACTGAATTATCTTTCAATTATAAAATTTAAATTAAAGTAACAGTTAAAATGACCAAAATTGTCAATAACTTATAATATTTTTTGAATTTTCTCATTTATGAATGCTGATTTTTCAGAACTGATATTTTATAGATATTCTAGTGTTTCCTTTAAGAGATATAAGTGAATACAATTTATTATATTTTAAATTTTATTCAAGCTTTAAATATTTAGTTAGTTTTTCAAATTATTTTAAACTTCTGTCTTGACAGAATTTCAATAAAATCGCAAAGAAAAGGATTAAGGAAAGTAAGTTAGTTTATATTGAAAATAAATGAAGGCAACAAAAAATAAATGAATAATGTACTAAAATTAAAAGCATAACGACATTAATTATAAAAGAATATAAAATAAATAGCGTTATTTGCCTCGAAGAAAATAGGAAGGAAAATAAAAAGAATTTCCGATACACGTGGAAAAAATTACTGCAGCAAAGTGTTTTGTTTCCACTATGCATTGTTTGCTTTTTCCTACCAACAAAAAATATTAATTGAAAAGTAAATATGCTAATTAAACAATTATAAAGGAAAATGCAATAAAACATAAATTATCATATCATCGAATGTGTACAGAGAATAAAATCTCATTACCTAAAAATATTAATATGTGTAATTTTCGTCATATTATATATTTTTTATGACAAGTATGTTTAATTTAAATAAAAAATGAGCAATTTTAAATATAAATTAAATAATAAAAATGAAAAAAGTTAATTCAGAATAATATATAACATTAACTTTAATTTTTATATACATACATTTATAAAACATTTCTTACATTAATTTTTATCATAAATGCATAATTGTAAATAAAAACATAACAACTTATATTAAGACTACTTAAAAAACAAAAATCACTATGATTTTGGATGTTAATTTTTAAGTCTTATATATTGTAAAACTCCTCGAATTAATTTAATATTGAAATAGTATACAAAAAGTAGTAATGTACAAGCATGGTTTAATGTACAAGCATTTAATGTTTAAGTAATGTACAAGCATGGTAAATTATATTTACTATCAAAATATTTAAAATAGATTAAATTATTATTAGTAACATTATGTTTAAAATAAAATTGCAAATTTTTTATTAGTTAAGAATGGTTTTTTATAATTTTGAGAAATTTAAATAAGTATCGATATTATTTCCCTAGTAGAACATATAACGACTAAATTAACGTGCCTCAGCCGCCTGTAATGAATACGATGAATATTCGGTTAAGATTCGAACTCACTACCTCCCGGTAATGCAAACAGGTTAACATGAACTGTTGTTGTTATTGCATCAGCCTGTTCCCCTGTTTCTAGCCATAAGTTGGGTTCTACCAGTTAAATAAAGCAGTTGGTCTTCGTGATTTTGAATCAGAGAGCAAACAGAAAACTATAAATATTAAAGCTGTTATCCCTAAGAGTATAAATTCACTTGGAAGACATTGTAACCACGATATATTTAACGAGCACAGCCACCTTTAACGAACATGATGGTTTATTAAGCTAAGATTCTTACTCAGTACCTTCCGATAATGTGAACGACACCCTAACCAACCAGGCCACAATGGCTCTAGCATAAATTGTAGAAATCTAATCTCAATCCTAAGTCTTATCTCTTCATTTATTATTTTTGCTTTTTATTATATTGAAGAATCAAGAAATTGAGTAGAATAATATTTTATGTGTTAATTGTAATTTTCTTCACTTAGTGGAATTTTTAAATACTATCAAAATGTATCTCTTGCAGTTATTTTTTATTCTAAAATAAAAAAAAATTATCTTTCAAACCTTATAAATTTTTAAGTTACAAAAAACACTAAAGTCATGTTTAGATTAATTTTTATCTTTTAATTATTACATCAAATATGTAGAAAAACGTAAAATTTTAAATTGACGAAAATAATTTAATAGTTGGTGAAATGATGACGATATATTTGTATAATCTATACTTTTCGAAGTTAAATGGAGAGTAAATAATGAAACCAAATATCTTCTCAATATTCCAATTAGATCTTTCTTTCAGAAATAATTTTCCTGAAGATTTATTTGTAAAAATCACTTATAATTTTTTCTTCTTCAGTATTGAAAGTTTAATTAGCTGAATAAAATATATTAATATATTCTTTCTTTAAAGATCGGTATCTATTTGTAAAATTTATCACATTTCGGTGTAACGCATACTGTTGGTATGTGTTTTCATTATGCCTAATTTGTGGAATTTATTTCAAATCACTAATAATTTTACAGATTTTCTTGCTTTAATTAACATTAGTAATTAACACAAATCTTAGAAAAATAATATTTTTTGCGAATTGAAGCTGTGCTTAAGAACAGTTAGTTAAGTACTTAATTATTTTAAGAGTTTCGAATTTTATAAAAATTTAAAGTTTAATTACTATTTAAATTAAATTTTATCACACAATAATTTCTAATGAAAAATTAAATATGACAGTATTACTAATACAAAATTCAAGTTATGCAATTAATTGTGATAATAGTATGATATTAATAGTTCTAAAAATAATTGTTTCTTACACAGTTATCACAAAAATTTAACTAAAATGAAATTTAAATGGTTAACATTGATTATATAGTAAGTCTTCTAATAGTTTTAAATTTTAAATAATAAAATATTAGCTTAAGAAAGAAATAAAACTAAATTGTATAATGTTACCATATTTATTTCAAATCCAAACTTTTAAGACATTTTCAATTTACTCTAAGATTTATAAAATAATATATATAAGTACCAACCAAAACAAAATCCTTATCTTAAATTCATCATATAAATAAATAAAAGCATGTCAGATACAATAAGAATGACGGAAAAGTAACTTTTTAAAAATTGAAAACAATAATCTACTCTAATATTTTGCCCATCGGGCAATTCTAAATATTT
Source organism: Latrodectus elegans (assembly GCA_030067965.1). NCBI lineage: Eukaryota > Metazoa > Arthropoda > Arachnida > Araneae > Theridiidae > Latrodectus > Latrodectus elegans. The sequence continues at coordinate 49,935,270 of CM057820.1, forward strand.
AAGAACTTGAGAAAGAACTCTATTTGTGAGTTGACAGACGTTGACTTAGCTAGTAATGTACTTTTTAAATAATTGAAGAGGTTTTCATGTATCCATTTCTTTTCTTTTCATTAAAAATAAAAAGGTTGTTTTCGGCTTTAGTTTACATATTTATTAGTATTTCTAGTATGTATGTGAATACTTAAGATGTGTTTTATTTTAATAAAGTAAGCAAACATTTGAACTAAGATTAAATTTTGTTATTAGGAAGATGATTAAATATTAAAGTACGGAATCGTAATTTAAAATTCTTAATATAATATATGTTTGCTTATAACATATGAAAAGATTTTATGGGTTTATTTGCAATAACTACAAAGTATATAAGTATAAAACATGATAGTAACAAACAACAATTAACAGCAAATATTTAGCACTTCATCCAGCTAGAAGTAGAATAATTATCAAAAAATGTCACAAAACTCATATATTCAACTATAAAAATAGAAATTCAAATATTTAAGGAAACAAAGTAATATACTCAAATAAAAACAAATTGCAGCATCTTTATATAAGGGATTAATGGTTGTAACATAAATCCATGATTTTTCTACAAGTTGCGTGACACAATTATCTGAAAGTTACTCTATGATACTACAAAACTGTACAAATATTGTAAATAATGAAATATATGTAAAAAGAATCAAGAAAAGTATGCAAACATACATATATACAAAAAGCAACTAATAAATAAGAATTATTATTTTCATAGAAATGTAAAAATAAAAAACCAATTATTTTATTTTTGAGCGTAGTTTAACTATTGAATTTTAAATCAATTTTAAGTCATTAATAACACTGAATGATACGATGAGTAACTTCGTTATTAATACTAAAATTAACCAAAGAAGATATTTTCAAATTACTATTAATGAAATTTAAAAGTTTAACAAAAACACACACACACTAAGTATATAGCATCTTTTAAATTTTTTATAAAATCTTCATTAAATTTAAGACTTAAGACTTGTACTTACAAGAATTGTGTTTTGCTCATGTAGCTTGAGACACATGATTTATCCCTTTTACATTACAGCTTTATTTGATAATTATAGTTCTTCAGACTTTTATCAATTCATTCAATTTACTGTCGTAAATTATTTAGATTTATTTAAATTACATAAATTCTAACAAGTTCTCTGAAAATTACTTTTTCATAGATTTTAATAGAAACAGAAAAATTTCAATTATTTAATTAATGATAGTGAAATTAAATTATATGTATTAGTCTGAAAACAAATTGTTAAGTCCTATATGTAATTAACTATAATTTAAAACTTACTAAATCAATTTAAAAATAAGTAGATTATTGTTGCTTACTTTCCAAATAAATTAACCAAATAACTATTTATCCATATATAATATAAGTTTTTCTTATACATATATGCATCCCTTTTTCTGACAATCCTCATATTCTTGCGGTTTTGAGATGTCACAGCATAACTTTAAGAGACCTTTCTTCTATCAGTAGCAGAAACTCTATGCTGTTATGGTACGATTATCATTATCATCTAATGAAATTGAATGTCTTTCCGCTTGTTTCTATTCATATGAATATTATTATTGTACATTTGTATAGCTACATATTAGAATATTTATGATACTAGATCTAGCAATTATAATTTATCTTTGCTTAGTTGAGAAATTTTTGAAATCTACCTTTTCGGAAAAAGTGTTTGGGCCTCTTAGTGAAGCGTGTCCTCGTCATCCTGAAGAAGCTTTTGTCATCTTAATTTATAGAAGTAGAATCCCAAGACTTGGCTTATAACCCAAAATGTATCTTTCATAAAGGAGAGCATGTTGATCACTGTCCAATTTATGTGCCTAATCTTCGCTTATTGAATATGACTATTCTTTGATTAGGTCATTAACAAAATTCACTTTCTTCTAGTAAAACAAATTTCCCTAACAGGCCCCACTGCCCCTGACAACAGCTAATAAAAGAATACTTGGGAAACTACTTTCCTGTAAAATTTATAAATGCATTTTCCGTCAGTTTTTTTTCTTTTTAAATTTTAAAAGTTATCTGCTTACATCTACATACATACAATATGATATGATACCAATGCTCTCACGATCAAATATACTAACGAAATCTGTCAAGTAAATGTGCTCATCCGTATGTCTTAAATTTTCAAAAGAATGATCTAAGCAACAAAGTAAATAATGTTCTTTAATATATATATCTCACACATTACTCTCAGAAGGATTTCGAACTTGAAACATCTTGTTTGGAAAGTTCAATATAGTTTCAGAAAATGTCTGACAACTGCAGCAAGTGGAGTCCATGATTTTTGATTTTCCTTATTCATTCAGAAAACATAATATTTTTTCCTACTTCTAAGCCTCAAATACTTAAATTATTTCCATATTCAACAATTTTCAGTTCAGTATTCAGGCATTTTTATTTTTATATGCAATATTAATTTATTCTTATCAAGAGTATTCCCAAAATTCTTTAACAAGCTCTACTTGCTATGAAAAGAATTTTCTCTTATACAAATAAAGAATATTTAATGATTAACATTTTCCAAACCTCCGTATTTTTTACCATATATGACACTTTTTCACTTTTTTTTAAAACTGTGTTGTGTTTTGTTTCAGAGATAAAAGGACAAATATCCTTGTAACGAATATTTTTCAAAAAGTTTATTTGTGAGTTGGAAAATACGTATGTGTGTAACAAGTTTTTTGTTCTTTGAATTTAGTTGAGGTAAAAATTGGTATTATTTTTATAAATTCCCCAAACACATTTGAAATTTCTTTTTCAAAAATATCCGAAGACTTGGTTCAAAGATTTAAAACTCGATGAATGAAAAAAATAATTGTTAAATGAAAATTCATTCCACAATTAAATAAAACACTCCAACTACAGCTAAAATCAGTTCTAAAATCCTGGGTAGAGAAGGAAAATGTTCAGAAATTTATTTTCTAATGCATCAATGCATAATGAACCAAAATTATAAAATATCTTTGTAAAATTTAAAAATTTTAAAAATGTATTCATAGCACCATACATTAAAATTATATACAAAAACTGAAATCGATAACGATATTTAAAAGTAATTAGAATACGTTCAAATTAATAAATTAATCCTCACGATATAGAAACTTTTATTCACCATTATTTTAAATGTTAAAACTTAATATAATATCCAAAGATAGAAATAAAACATCAATAAAATTTTCAGTTTATAATAAAATGAAAATCAATTGTTTAAATAAAAATTAAATCTTGAGAAATCTTGATAAAAGTTAAAAAATTAAAAACAAATTTCATTGATTTTTGTTCAATACAATCTATAGAAGCACATGGAAATGGAATGCAATAAATTATAAATACATCTCTACGAATATAAACAGAATTGGCAAGTTTTTAAATAAAAATATCTAACAATTAATTTGGTTTTTCAAATAAAATACAAATCTTATCATTATAGAAAATAAATGTAAATATACTTCTGAATGCTTTAAAAGAAGTCACCAAATTAAATTGACACTTAACATTATTATTAAATTGAAAATTATTGTACTATTTAACTGAAATTGTTAAATTGAAATTTTTATTACATTGAAAATTATTGTACTATTTAACTGAAATTGTTAAATTGAAATTTTTATTACATTGAAAATTAAAATTGAAGTAAATAATTCATTAAAACAAAACATTATTTATTGAAGTCAAAACACATATATATTCAGATTTTGTTGACATTATAAGCTGTTAAATGCCAATAAAGATATTTATCTGGACTATTAAAATTATTAAAACTGTCTTAATATGTATTACATTATCGATTCGAAATATTCAGCAACTCTAATTTGAGCTATTGGTAAGCTTTCATATTTTTCTTCTCCTAAAGCCAAAGCAACAACATCCTTATTTCTCTTTAAGCTTTATTCTTCTTCTTTAAGCTTTGTTATTTGCCTTTATATCATAAACATAAATCTCGTTCATCTTTAAAATTAAATTAGTTACAAATATTTAATAATTTATTAAATAAATCTCACGTTTACGTTTGAAGAGATATTGTTGGTTTCTGCAACTAAAAATAAATATTATTGTTAGTAATAAGAAATTATAAATAATTTTTTATTTGTTTTTCTATTTAACATTTATATCGATTGCAGACTTATTGAATAAAACAATATTCTTTGTTTTTTTCTAATATTCTACGTTTATTTTTATTTCATTAAACTAAACATTTTGGTTATCTTTAAATTTTTAACGTGCTTAATTTAAATTTTACTTAAATATAATCGACTATATTATTTAAATATATTTTAAATAATTTTAACTATGATTTCTATATTACACACACCTTCTTTCATTCTGTTTGATAGCTTACGTTTTGCAGAGTAAAATACAGGTGAACTTTGTAGATATTAAGCAAGACATAATGTTGACAATATGCATGTTTGCTTATTATCAAACATGAAATGGAATTAATTTAGGTTGCCTCATCTTCCCTTCGTGCCCTCATTAAGATTAAATATTAGTACAAGAACACTAATTATTAAGGGTAAGATTAAATACTGGTACTTGTAAGTAATATTAAGAATTAACACTGAGAAGCAATCATTTTAGCTAACAGGAAAAAAAAAACATGTGTATTTCAATTATAAAATAAGATATCCTATAGCTTAATATTTACAAAAAACACAAGAGAGTCTTATTTGAAATTATATCTGTTTAAATCAACATAAGAATATTTTAATTTTTAAGTAACAAAATAATTTACTTATTAAAATTTGTATATTGCATAAAATTAATAATTGTCTATGTTTTTAGAGTGTAAAACAAAGTGCATTTGCTATTTTATAAAAGCTGAATAAATCAAAGATATTATTAAATTTAAATTTAATAAAAATGTGCTGAAATATAATATCAAGATGTTACAAATTTTATCCATATTTATGCTTTAAAAAATAAATAAGCATTTTAACTTTGGACTTTTTTATTGAAATTAAAATTGTTTACTGTACTTTTCAAATTTGCAATAAAATGGAGTTAGAGGTATGGACATAGTTTGTAAAATAAATATTTCTTCTCCAAGAAAATGTAACAAGCAAAATCAATCTGAACTCATCACCATAACATTAATTTTTATGAGAGTTAGCCATTATTCATTGAACTATTGATAGTTAACTGTTTTCAAATTAATTATTCTTGCGAAAGAATCAATACAGCATAAGAAAGTTTTCAGTAAGTGTTGAAAGCTTAAGTTTGTTACCCTTGTACTTTAAAATATGTTTCTGTATTTAATGTTTAAATTATGGGTTTTAAATCATATAAATAACTAGCAGAATATACCATCTTCACAGCGATTTTTTTAAACTATTTTATATCTGTTTAGTAAATAAAACCTTAACTGCATACTTACCAAGTATATACATTTCCATTAGAAAACATGTAAATTTCATAAATCATACTTATTTATGAATTTCAAAGAAACTAATTAATATAATCAAAATAAAATTAGGAGTTACGTTAAATAGCTTATGTGTACAATATACAGAAATGAGGAAAAATCTAACGAATTTAAAATATTATTTCTAATTGAAGTTTATGCTTATACATGAAAACTAGAAGTTCTGAAGTTTAATGCATAAAAGTGCACACATTACAAAATTATTTATTTAAGAGCAACTCAAAACATTGATTTGCATTACAAAATGAGCCTAATGTTTCCATATGTTAAATTAGAAATTGGTAAAGAAGAATAATAATTGAAAACAATACATTTCTGATAGAAAACTGAAAGAGAAAGATGAAAACACGTTTTCTGAAATGGTCCAAAACTATATTTTTCAAGAACTGCAAAAATATTATGAATAATTTTTTTAAGAAAATTACATTGTGGTAAGGTGAAAAGAAATCGGAATCCAATATTGTATTTCTACACTCATGCGTTATTTATAACTGCTAATTTTAAAAAGAGAAGAATAATTATGAAAAAAATTACAGTGTGAATTGCTACATTTCTTAAACGAGTTACATTAAAGCATTACAAGGTGCTCTAATCATGATTATTTTTTCAAGTGAATTACAAAAACTATATTCAAGATTTCGAAAGGAAATTTGACTTTTCGTTTACTAAATATGCATTCTGATATAGATTCCATTCCATGCTGTGTAGCCATTCTTAGCTCAACCATGGATAAAATTTCAATGGACAAATTGAACAAGTGTTTTATTTGCTTACATGGATTTTTTGATAAATTTTATATGTAAATCAATCAATTTATTTTTTCCGAAATCAATTATTAGTTAATTAATTCAAAGTAATTTCTTAAACTTTATTCGATGCCTATCTCACTTCTCAATGAACTATTATATCAGAATAGATAAAAAGAGTTATTTTATGTTAGTTTTTTCTTGTATAAATAAATTTCATAAAATCTCTTTGATATTTTATATAAAAAAGTTTTTAATTGATTTTTGCGAAGTTAGATGGAAACTTTGACTTTCTGAGAAAACACTAAGCTGAAAATAATTGAGAAAAAATAAGATTCTCTATCATATTAATATGTATACTATGTGTGAAAAATTAGCTTTGCTTAAAATTTTAGGTAATTATATATTTCAAGGGCATTTTGTAATAATAAATTTACCAAAAATTACAGTTAAATTGTTGTTACTGTTAAATTTCATGTTACTTTTTTGTTATAATTGCATATTTTAAATGAGGCTCTGAATTATTTTTTGCTAATATAACGTACACAAAATTACTTGAAACAATTAGAATGAAATTAAAATATGGTATTTGGATAACTTCAATAAAATGATAATTTGATCATAAAGTTTGTAACCCCTGCAAATGTATTTAATAAATTTATATTTTTTATTATTATAGATTTTGTGCATTAATATATACTATACATACTGTAAGCAATACCGATGTCTGTTCTACATTAACTCATATATCAATAAAACATTATTCATTATCTTACAAAATTTATAAATTAAAAGTGTTTCCTTTATTTCTAGTGATTTTATTCATTTAATTACAAATTAGTAAATAAGTCTTAAACTCTTTTAATTGATTTTAATTTTTTTAGTTGAAAAATTTCCATTATTTAGTTTTAATGATATTTATAAATATTTTACGTATGAAACAAAATATGTTAATGAAAAAAATCCCATTCAGAAAACTAAAAACTAAAAATAAGGTCTTAAATTCATAAAATAGATCATGTAAAGACACTGAAAAACTATTCAGGGATAAAATGATTGATAATAGAAATTCCGCTAAAGTAATCATAACATGTAATTCCAAAATTAATTAAGTTTTTATGACTTTGTACTTTTTTTCCTGTTTTCCCACACTAATAGTTGTGTTTTTGACATATAATCGATTCTATACTAATTTAATAACATTGTAAAATTAGTAATCAAATCCGTTGAGAAAAAATTTTTCCTTACTTAAACTATCCAATTTAAAATAAAAATTAATTATTAAATTAATGGATAATTTAAAGAAAAGGCGATTATTTTGTGGCATAGTTTTTATTAGAAGATCAGGAACACTTTTACAAGTATTTACATAAAAAGTAACATTTTGCTGACTTCTTTCACATGAATCTTATTGTAGAAGTTTGGTAAACTTGCAAAAAAGCATCCTTGATCCAAAGAAGGATTTGTAGAGTTACTTAAAGGTCTTTCTTGGAAGTTAAGGTACAACCGGACCAAACCAACTTGTGGTTGTTCTTCAAATCTCTGTATACAGTGACTTGGCACTTCTTGTAGGTGCTCTGAAAGAATATTAGATTTTAGAGTATAACATATTTTTATCAAATATGATACTTATTTTCTAAGAAAAGTAATACTCTTAAATTTAGAAGTAAAGTGAGAGAAGTGATGAAGAAAAATAATAGTAAATTTTTTCTATTTCCTTTATCCGAAAGAATAATTTAACACATTTTATATAAGAATTTTTATGACAGAAGCTCAGTTATCTTTTCATCATTCGCAATTGGAATACTAAGACAAAGCATGCATATTTTAAACTTTTTGATTGTTTTTGAACAAAACATAGTATTTAAGGATAAGTAGTCTCATGAATTTTAAGTTTAATTTTCTTGTTTGAATTTGTAATAGTTTTGAATTATTTCATTTGCTTTACTGCAATAATTTAATTTATTTCCTGCATAAGTTTCTTTCGAATAGTCAACAAGTTGATATTACCTTAAACCCAAAGTACATTTTGTGATTTAAGGCAATATCAACTTATTTACTAAGCTAATCTTAAAATTGAATGTTCTTATAACATTTTCAACTTACAATAAGAACTAGTATTCAGAATGAAAATATCATCTGAATTTTTCAAACATCATAAAATTTTACTTTAAATGCGTAGTATCTCCGTGGCTTATGAAATTTCAAATTTAAAAGTAAACAACTATCACCATTTTCATACAAATATTTCGCTGTTAATATAATTAAAGGAATCTATAATATATATATATATATATATATATATATATATATATATAATATATATATATATATATATATATAATTATTTCGACTGGGAAAGATGGTACAAACTCAGGTAAATTGCATCCAAATTGTTTTATATTATTCCCCACCATAAAGCTAATGAAAATTAAAATGAAATAAATGATTAAAAAAATGATTAAATGAACTTTTAGAAAATTATTGGAATGCATACATATGCATTAAATAATTATGCCCTAATTTCTTTGCAAAAATAACTACACATAATTCTATACTTAATATTCTTTATTTAAAACTTAATTAAAGCATTTAATTGTAAGAATAATAAATAAAAATGTGTTGATACTATTTTAATATATAGTATATCAAAAGATAATAATCTATTTCAAACTATGTCTCCATTCTGAAAATACTGTAAAACACTAACTTAAATTGCTATACAATATATCATTGACTGAAGCAAATTTGCCATTCACAATTTATATTTTCCTTGCAATATTTTCAGCGAAACTAAGCAGCTCTATTAATATTTTCGGAAATAGTTATTATATCTATGAAAGGTATGAAAGGTATTAATAATAGGTGTTGGTAATTAATAAAGAAACAATGAATTTAAATTTTGTAATTTTTTATTTTTACTTTAACATTTGCAAAGTATATAGGATGCGTACTTACATTTGCATTACTTAGTAAATATTTCATTTAAATAAACGTGAATGTTTTTCTTTATAAAAAAAATCTTATGTATGATAATGTATTTGATTGAAAAATAACTTCCCATCTTGAAAATGTTGAATTAAAATTGTTATTGTAATAAAGAAACATTTCTTAATCTTATTTCCTATTTAATAACAAATTATATGTTTTTAGAAATATTTAATTTAAATCTAATTATTGTAGATTATTAATTATATAAAATCAACATATAAATTGTTAATACGCGTTGAATTAGACCCTTTGTTTATTACAAAGAGCACATATATAGTTTGTTTAAGTTAAAATAATTTAAACATTAAAAAATTTCTCAATTTCTCATGACAAAAATTTTAATTTTATTTTTCAAAATTTCAAAAAAAATTATCATTTAATCAAATGATATTTTTCTTACCGTGCTTTCCTGTAAATCACAATCGCCTAATTGATCGTAATTAACTTCGCTTTTCTTGCAGGTTGTCAAACCAACAACGACATCCATTTTAAAGTTTGCTCCAGCAACAACCTGAATAAATAAAGCAAACATTTTTGTAATCTAACTTTTACATTATGCTAATGTAAAATAATTATTACTAATTAATAATAGGTGTTGGTAATTAATAAAGAAACAATGAATTTAAATTTTGTAATTTTTTATTTTTATTTTAACATTTGCAAAGTATATAGGATGCGTACTTACATTTGCATTACTTAGTAAATATTTCATTTAAATAAACGTGAAAGTTTTAATTCTATACGTTTTTGAACGAATTTTTAAATCTTGCAATGATAAATTAAAAATGCATTTTAAAATCTTCGCTCCCTTTCTTAAATAACTTAATAACAATAAATTGGAGTCGGTTTGTTTGAATTTATTTTGTAAGAGATGTTTAGTAAAAGAAAAAATATTATATCTGTGCAATATTACAAGTAATTGCAAAAAATAAAAAACAAATTATATTTTACTTTTATTTTTAAATAAAATGAAAAATATTCACTTGTTTTTTCGTTTACTTTTTATGACATAAATATAATCTAGAATGTGCATTACTTTAATTTTTCAAATCTAATTATACTTATTTCGAAAACTCTAATAAGCAAAGTAAATTAAAATTTTAAAGTATATATATATGATTTTTAATAATTATTTAATATACTTCAAATATACATTTTTTTAAGAAATACATTAATAATTTTTCATAAAAACCAATTCTTTTGAAAATCTACAATTAAGTTCTTACATTTATATTATCAGAAATTTCACGTTTATCATTTTATTTTGTATTAGAAAATGTTTCATAAAATCTCATGATGATAGTTCCATTTCTTTTTCAGCTACAATGGCTTTGAATAATTGCTAATCAAAAACTTGATTACTTATTAGCAGATACTTTTATATTAAATAAAATAAATAATTGCCTAATTTACTAATTAACTTTATAGCTTCTTATAACTTAAATCAAATGAAATACAATATAATAAAAATAGACTTAAAATAAATGTTATTATGCTTAAATGACTTTGATGGAACTTCAGAATTAGTAACTAATTAATGAAATTAATTTAAATGAGAATTAAATTAAGTTTGCTAAATGAAATAAAGTTCTCTTTCCTAAATTAAAATTTCATGATTTACAATTACTCTTATTACATATACGTTAATAGATGTAAATAAACATAAGGGAATATATATTAGAATAATATATTGACATTTAATGAACTATTAATATTTAAAAAAATCCAATTATTGAGTAGATCATTTTAATTAGACTAAAAACATTAAGACGCAATGTAAATAATATTTTTGATGGTGAAATATGAATTTCAGAATATTATATTTTCTAAATAAAATTTTCTGAAAACACACACACACATACTATTTGTATTTATAGAAATGATTAACTCTACAGCTAATAATTTCGTTAAGATAAATTGTAGCAATTATTCTTAAGGTGAGTGTTGGATTTTGTGTTGGAGGATACTTTTAATAACACAAGAAAGGTCGCAAGCATAGAATTTTCTATTATACTGTAAAAGTTTCAAAGCTAGGAAAATATTTATTTTTCTTATTTAAATAATTATTTTCTTTAATTTTCACCAAATTTTTTTCTATATAAATCATCATTCACATTTTGGTATGAAACCATTCTACTTGTTAAGCTATTTAAATTTGATTATAAAAAAAGATTATATTTATTATATTATATATATATATATATATATATATATATATATATATATATATATATATATATATATATATATATATATATATATATATAATTCTAATATTAAAAATTTACTGATTATGCTATTATTATAATTTTTTAAAAGATTTATGTCTTGATATTTTAACAATTCTTAAATATACTAATATTTGCGCAATTTTACATTCAAAGCTACAAATCACGTATAAAGCACTTAGAATAAAATCATTAAACACTGATACACGCGATATCAACATGTGTTCTAGAATTAGAACATCTCAAAACGTCAAACTTTAATTTACTTAAATACATTCTTAGTAACTGAATTTTTCACATTTTTGATGAGTATCAGATTTTTCTAACTCGTTAACACTACTAAATAAATCCTTTTTTATACTTAAAAATACGAAGATTTATTTTTCGATTAAAAAGATTTTATTAAGATGTGCCTCTTTTTAGAGCTGTTTCCAAAGTTTGGGTGAGTTTTAGGTAGAAAGAAAGGAAATATATAACGTATTTTTAAAATCTCTTGATATACTTAAGGGAATATAATATAAATAATATAATACTTCAGCATGAGATTTTAAGTTATATTCTACAAAAAATGTGTTCTCACCTGTCTTCTGGCCTTAAGAACTTTGACGAGCTTGTGGTGGTATTGGGATGCAAATTTCTTGGACAATGCTCTGGCGGCATGATCAGCAGCAGTTTGCACTTCATCAGAATCAACATCCACGTCTTCAAACCCACCTAAGAGACTGCAAGTAGCCAAAGCTACGAGAGCTAAAAGTAATATTGTCTTCAACATCTTGGATACTGATTTTGCAGCTTACTACAAGGAAGGCTAGCAGAAAGCTCTCTAAATTGGCAATGATTTTATACCCGAGGGAAGTAGAGATAAGTGCAATCCAGACAGATGTTGTTTTTCTCACTACGCACTAGAGTCATTAATGATTTTTTTTCATGTAACTCATATGTTTCAAGATAAATTGTTTAATCAATGATAAAATACATTCCAACTCTTTATTTGATACGCTATTAGTAGAAAGCGAAACGTATCCATTTTCTTAATTTTCTCATCACAAAACTACTCAACATTTTTAGAAAAAGGACATATTTCCTAGTTAAACAAGGGAATATAATATCTATAAGAGTATAAGTAAAATTTAATAAAATTTTTCCTAAATACATGATTTTTAATTCTAGGCTTATGAAAGTAAATTAATGATTAAGAGAGTATTATTTCATCAAAATAATTTCACAAATAATAATATTATTTCAAAAATTGAATTTTTAGAACATAATTTTAAATTTTAGCTTCAAAAATCGTTGTTTACACAAATATATTATGTCTTTTTATTCATAAGAAAGAGTATTTTACAAAGGAAAATAATATAAATTGGATTGCAGTTATATATGTATGCCGAGACTATTTTCTGTTTCTTTATTCTGTAAGCATTTATAGAAAAGTTGAAGAAATTAATTTATTTCACATTTCTGCAAAGTATTTCTTTAAATGTTTTGGGTACAACATACAACATTTTATGACTACGAAGTATTCAATTATATAAATATATATTATATATATATTATATATAAATTATATATATATATATTATATATATATTATATATATATATATATATATATATATATATATATATATATATATATATATATTATATATATATTATATATATATATATATATATATATATATATATATATATATATATATAATTTTTGAAGTTTATCTTTCAATGATTTTAAATTCATAGAAAACACATTTTAATATTTTAATTAATCTAATAATACATTGAGTCAAAAAAAATATTATCAATATGAAAATTTTTTTATTATTAACTAAGCTTATGTTTCCCCATTTTAGTCATAGGATTAGCAGTTGGCAAATTATTTATTAGTATTATGTCAATTTTAATTAACATTGAATTAAAGGAGAGAAAACTTATTTCAAAGAAATTTGTTATCAGTTACATGTGCATCGAAAAAAAATCTAAACCATGTGTATTATGTTAAATGCGTTAAAGTGCCTTAAATTTGCTTAATATTTTTCTGAATTGTGTGACTCTTTTATTCTTAAAGTATTTTTAATAAATGTTAAGAATTTAAATTGGAAATATAATTTCAACTACGCATTATATGTGTAAAGAATCATCATGGGCATTTTGTATTCATTCATACATTTTTTTTGCATGAGGTGTTATTTTAATACATTTCTGCAATGCATTCATTAAAATACCGAAGTTATTATGTAAAGTAAAATCAATATACGACTTTTTATTTCTAAAGTTTATACCTTTTTATCTATTATATAAAGAAATAAATGCTTTGTTATACTGAAAGTTTAATTTACAAATTTCATCAGAAATTATAAGGAAATCAAGTTTGCAAATTTGGAATTTCTTTAGTTAAATTTATTTATTTTTTTTTACATTTGTTAGGAATATCAAGAGCAATATGCATATTAAATCAGTTCATTTTAAATATCAGGAAATATAATAATAATTAGTTGTTCTAATAAGTTGGATTCAATGTTTCAATTTTTATTTCTGGCAGACACCATATTTGGTGATAATAAACAATATTTTAACCAAGATAATTAATAGTTTATTTGAACTAGACATATTTATTTATTTGAATTACTAGTATATTAAATATGTATTTATCAAAAAGAATCTGTTAATTATTTATAATAAGATCTGATATGGTATTGAAGTACATCATTCTTACCACATAGGATCCTGTAGTGTTTCTATTTTACATTAAATACAATTTAGCATTATATCAATATTACCAAAAATCTGACATTCTGTCTTTTTAATTTTAAGCTTAAAATACCGATTTTTATAATGTTCGGTTAAGAAAATGGTTTTCCTTAATTGATATTTGTCCCGTATTTTCTTAAAGTTTAATAACTCTTATTAATTATTACTTGCATAGCATATTAATAATTATTAAAGTAATTTCATTCGTTAGTTCAATAAATTGAGTATCCTCATTATTTTTATCCTGAGACTTCTAACGACTTTACTTTCTTGTGATATTATTTTTTTCAGATGTCCTTTGTTATTTCCACTTGACACTATAGTTTTTGAATTTAGCTCTTCTCCTTGTTCTTAAGCTTGAATATTTTTTTTTTAGTTTTATATTCAGGCTTCTTAATTTAAATTTTTGAGAAAAACCCATTTCAATTAAGAAGCTGACTTAAGCAAATAAGCATTTTGTGTTATATCATGTAAACTAATAAATATTTACTTAACTATGTTATCTCTTTCTACTTTTCTACTAACTTGCCTTTTCTTATCTTATACCATATCCAGTTATTTATGTTCTTATACGCTATTAAAGCAAGTAAATTTATTGGAAACTTAGAAACTCATATAAATATGTCTTCAAATGTATTTAATACGTTATCTTTCAGACATAATTAAAAAAAATTTCAAATCATATATTTTAGTACTAAATTATTGTACGTTATAAGAATTAAACTTAATGGAAATTATAAAAATTAATTAACCCATCACTATTATGTCATGTTTTTCATATCAATAGAAAGAATAAAAGTATGAGATGTTATTTTTTCATAACATTTTCTATTCATGCCTTCATATTATAAAATACTTAACAGTAATATAAGTACTTAATAGTATAATAAGTGATGGAATATTAAATATTTCACATACATAGTTCTATTCCTTTGTATATTTTAACAGCAAATGTTATCTCAATATTTTCAAAGATAATTTATTAAAATATAATCATTTGTTTTAATGATTCTGTGTTTATGTAAATTTAGAAAGATGTTATTTCTTTGGAAAGCTAAGCAGTCACTTCCATAAAATGATCACACTCATATAAATTCATGTAAAATATCGTTCATAAAATCTGAAAAAAAAAATAATGTGTCTTAAAATAGAAACAAAAAAGTGATATAATTGATATCATCTATAAAAAATGTGGTTTTAAATTATTTGAGTAAGGAATTATCTTTACAATTCTTGACTTGCTATCTGTAATTAAAAATAATTATTTCCTTTTGTAATATCATATTTGTATAAATACCTTTAGTATTTATACAAATTAATATATAATTATAGGATTAGTGAGATAGATATCCTCAAATGTTTTTATTTTACTATATTTAAGACAAATAACCTTGATAAATTTTCCCTTAAAAGTTACTTAAACAAATGTAAACGTGAAATGTATGCTTAAAATCAGTACAAAACGCAATGAATTCATTGCCGATATAAAATCATAGGAGTTTATGACCAATTAAAACTACAATTGACTGTAGAAATAAATATTAAATCAAACACGAAAGCTATTATATAGATGAACGTATTATGTGCACTCTGATCATAAATCCCTTCTTGAGTTTGCAAGAGTATATAGCAAGATTCACATTCTGCAGAAAATATCTTCACATTTTGGTACGTTGTGCTCTGCTTCCAGGGTTTCACTATCAATATTGAAGCCTCTAAATCCGATAGTATAAGGTAAACAGAACGTAGGTAAAATTGCGAGAGGTAAAGGGCTGAATAATCTCAAAGAGAGTTCTTAGTTAATCCTATTGTTTAGTCATAAGCTTTCGATGCTATCTCTAAGATATAAATTCTATTTATTATACTTCGTTTTACTTTATTTCAATATATTAGTATAGAAATTCATTCTGTTGGCAACACCTAAAGTAATCCTACATGAAGAAAAAGATACTTTGATTATTAAAAAAATAGTTTAATAATGAAAGTCTGAAATTTAGCAATTATTTATATAAAAAACATTTTTGAGGTGAAATTATAGAAATTGCTTTTAAGACGTTACCACTATTTTAAGCATATAACTAATCAATGTATTTCACCAAACAATTTACAACTTATGATCTATGAGTAAAAATACGTATAAAAGAATTGCATATAAGGGAATTGCGAATTTTATTTAAAATGTAGAATGTTTATTTTCTAGACATATGCGTAAGTGCGATATAAAACATACTTATACCCTTAAACATAAAAAAAGAAAAGAAAATATCTGTTTATCTATGTAAAATTTATAATGTTGTTGAAATGTAATGAACTAATTGCAAATCAATGAATCAAACAAAATAGTGTAGAATATTTTTTATATCATAGCTATAAAAACTGGAAAAAATTAAACATGAAAAAATATTCCATGAAAATATGGCAAAATCATTGTTTTTTCGTGTGACTAATACTTTATAGTCTTTTGATCTTTAATCGATAGCACATCTCACTTTTAAATTTTAAGAAAGTTTACTTAAACTCAGAATCCTAAAGTTACTTACATTCTTAAAATCAAAAATTGTGACTTATTAACTATTAAACACATACTCTATTATTATAAATTATAAAGTATGTGTTTAATAGATTAAGACAAAAGGATTGTTTTACACCGAGACTGACACATTTATGGAATAATTAAATATATCAGTCAGATAAATTTTAATGCTTTATTAATTATTTTACAAATCATTTAAAAAATTTACATTTACAATACTCTTATACATTACAACTTAAGCAAATTTTTCATTTAAATTTTCAGTGGTTTTATATCCTCAAGTGAAGAAATTTTTGAACAAAAGTTTTAAAATGAAATCTTTTTATAATATTTAACTGTGTGACATTAAATTTTCTCAGATTGATTATCAATGAATGCAAATCAATTTTTTTATAACTACAATCATTCATATTAATAGATGGCTGATTTAACATTATACTCAAAAAATTTGTCAATTTAAAATATAAGAACTATTTCAGTAAAATTGTGGTAAATGTGAACAATACTGCAAATTGATTGAATATATAGCAACTGAAAGCTTATATTGTTAAACAACCAAATAATGGAAAGGTCTTTTACTGACTGATTGATTAACCAATTCATTCCATTGACTAGAGACCATTTATCAAAGGGAATTTGTGATGTAAAGAAGATTCTTAAGAAGATCTGAGAGCTATTTACTTTCAGTTGAAAATAATAGCCGCAACATTAATGTTCATAAAATATTATAGAACATTTATAAAGTAGTGTATTTGTATACTATTTTTTTTTATATTTGCAAAGCTGAATGAGGCATTTTTCAACTAATAGTGCTTGGCATGCACTTTATTGTAAAGCATTTACGCTGTATTAAAATGTTTTAGTAAAATTTTCCTGGAAAGTATATTTATGTAAAAAAGATCTTCAGAATTGCAGCAATAAAATATAAAAGATAGTTTTGATAATAACTTGAATAATCAATAATAAATTGATGTCAACAATTTATGCTTTTTTAATAATAATCAAGTCCAAGTAATAAATTATTTGCAAAATAATAAAGTATTTCAGAAGTTAATATGAGAATGCAATTTATGAGCGTTTTTATGTATTTGTATAATAAACAGGTAAAATATTTTCAATAAATAGTTGATTCTTTCAATTTTTTTTCATTTTTATTCTGAGATGTTTTACAGTGTGCATTATATTTCTTTATTATATTTTGATACTCGTAAGATTATTGCTTTGGCTGTAATCAACATCCCTCATCACAATTGGTAGATTAAAATCATTCTTATGTTTATTCTTTTTGTAATGTTTAAATCTTTATCTCTTTCTTTCTCTCTCTACCCTACAGAATTACGTATTAAATATTTTCGTGTGGTACCATTAATAACTTTCTTAAAAAACACTATTTCAATTCATAAACTATCAGATACGCATGATTTGATATGAGCAAACAGCACGCAAATTCGAATGCATAAATTAGTTCATAAATTCAAGTTATACTTTTCAGAAGTAATTCATATAATTTTTAATGCTCTATCTAACTGCATTGAAGAAAGAATTAAAATCATTAAGACTAACAGGCTAATATTTTATGGAGCTAAGAACTTAAAATCTCTTATTTTACTTGATTTCATTTATATAACTCCCAGAAATGTCACTTTTCTCTCTGTTATGAATATACAAATATTTATTCGTGTAATCATGATACTCTAAAATATATATAAAAGTATTGGTAGAGTTATTAAATATTTTGCAAGCATTGAAATTTCCAGATAATAAAATATTATTTAAATATTTGAATTAAAGTAGATGATACTTTTTCATTAAAAAGTAAATTATTTATGAAAAAAGAGCATGTGATATAAATCAGTAAAATATATTTTAGTAGGAATTAAATATAAGAAAAATTTTAGTAATGCTCTTAATGCTTAGTATATGGGGAAATTTTGATATCCACTATGCATTATGAATCCTAATTTCCCTGATAGGTAATGATATTTAGACCCCATATGGAAGAAAGAGTGAAGAGCCTAGATAATATTAATATCAGTGATCTTGTATGCATTTGAACTACTGTCTTACAAAAATATCTATGTATTAAAAATACAATAAAAATTTACAAAATTCAATAAATCTCATTTGTAATGCAGATCAATTAAATAATTGTATAAATTAAACGATACAAATGATTGTAAAACAATAGCAAAATCGAAAACATAGGATATTTATAAATAAACTTGAATGCAATAAATCTTGCTTTTCCTTAGAAAACATAGTTTTTATTATCTAAATATTGAAGAAGTATGAATTGTTTCAATTTCATTGCCAGTAGATATTGTAATTTGAAAAAGCACATAGTTAACACCTTAATGGCTTACCTTTAAACTATTTTTTCTGAAGCAATTAAAATTGTTGTGTATATCTCAAGTAATTTTCTTATTTTTTCACATTATGGGATAAAATACTTAATAAAGACTCAAAAGAAAAATATTTTTTTGTGAATACTCTGATAAGGCGAAAGCTTTCGTCAGGAAAATTACAATTTTCATAAATCAACTAAAGTACATCTTGTGTTATGAGGGTAAAGGTACGTACCACTTCTTAGCATTTCATTATGTATCTAAACTCAGTTATACCAAGAATATTGCAAATTATTGTAAAATTCTTGCAAATACATGCCTCAATTCAATATATTTATAATTTTATCAAAGGACTCTTTATTTCTTGAATCAAATTTATTTTAATTTCATAAAAGACAATAAAGCTTCTTCATTCCCATGCATTTCTTATAACAAATTTGGTTTTAAAAACACTGCTTTATAACTCTGAGTTAAAGTATTTTAAATACCGTGAGAATACCCATTAATATATTTCTTATGTAACAAATTGATAAATTAAAAAAGAAATAAAATTAAATAAAAATATCAAGAATAAGATTGACAGAATTTCTAAGAAGTTAAAAATCTAATTCTACATTTCTTTAAATTATGAATTTTAACAATTGATTTGTAAATTACAGAGAATATTTAATTTCCTTTTTATAAAAAAATAAATCGTTGTTATTCTTTTACAAAACTAAAAGAATAAAAATATAGTTTAATAATAAATAATTACTTATGCCATCTATATGCAGATTAATATTCGAAGGGATAAATAGTGGTTTCAAGATTGGTGAAATTTGTTACTCTTATTTCTAGAAATAAATCTCTAGAGAAATCTGATTCATGCCAAATATGTTAAAATATTAGTATTTAAAATACTTTAATTATGAATTATCGTAAAATAAATCATTTATTTAATGAATGTAAATAACTTCTACTTTTTTATTTCAATATGCTTTTATGTTTCGTAATATTAATTATTATCTGTATTAGTTCTGGACAAAATATTTATACAAGAGATTTTAATTTTATTTGATGTTTATCAAATTCCTTACAAAAATATGTAATTGGTTCACGTATTTAATGGAGTTTGAAGTGATCTAAAATAGAAAACACTTAAATAACTTTCAGTGTTATAATTCAGTAAATTCAAAATGCACGTATTTCAATGTTAAAAAAATTCCACTGCATTTCAGAAATTATTTTATGTTTCTTAAATGTTTATTCAATTAAAACTTATTTTGCAAATAGTATTTTTAGAAAATTCGTAAATGTTCATAAAAAATGACAAAATAATCAAACCTATACAACAAAAACATACACTGCTGAAAATATCTCCCTTTCTATTTTTTCGAATTTTTATGTTCAACCTTTAATAAAATAAGATAACATAGAGAAAATAATTTGCAAACAAAATTATTCGAATGATAAAAATATAAAATCAAATAACTCAGCACTTAAATGGAATTTTTTAGAAATAATTCCATTAGTCTGTAACTGCTATGCATGACATGATTACCTTAAACAGTAATTTAGATTAAAAATGAATGAAATATTAATGTATTTTTTTAGTTCTATGAAATATTTTGCATATAATGTTGACTATATGAAAAATTCATCTTCAATTTTCCTCAAAAATTGATAGTTAGTTTTGAATGAGGCACTTCAGATTCTTATGTACAATATATTCTAGGGAACACTGAATAATGTATAAAAAAACAATTATTATACATAATACAGCATATTGTTTATTGAATGACTAGGCATATTTTGTGAGCTCTAATTTGATAATACAATAATTTAAATTATGCCATCATGTTTGTAAATACATACAAAAATATAATTATTTCAAAACCAAGTTATAATAAGACTATCAAAGACCGAATATGTTAACTTAAACATCATTCTTGGAACCCAAAACGCATCCAGATCTTATCAATTTGTGGTAATTTTTTGGATTCCTATAAACAAGGACTTCGCATTTCTTGTAGGTGCTCTGAAAAAAAATTATAATTTTTAGCATTTTATTATTTTTATTTTATGCAAATGAAAAACTTTACTTCAAGATTTATATATATATATATATATATGTATATATATATATTATATATTATATATATATATAGATAGATAGATAGATATAGATATAGATATAGATATATATATAAATGTAATATAAGAAAAAGGATACCTGCGTAGATGAAAAGAGTGTAGCAGATTACTGATGGTAACCATATCTGTTTATATTTATTTCTAGCGACATATAATAGTTTAAAGAACTTTTCTTTTTTTAGCTTTTATTTGTGCAAAAATCTGATGATAAAACTGTGATGATTTTTGAACACAAATATATTATATCAGTATTTACTTTTATTATAATATTTCAGTATTTTTATACTAAATACTATATTAGTATTATATAGGATGTTAGTTTCACGTATTTTCAATATTCGGTAATTATTAATAACCTTTCTGAACTTATTTGAAACATAAAACCAAACATAAAAATTTACAAAAATATGATGATTGACCATCTTCTGTAAAATCAGCAATTTTAGAAAAGATTAAGGTTTTATATGTTAAAAAGTTAAATTATATCAATGAAATGTTTAAACTGATTTAACACTTACACATAAACATAAAATATTAAATATATACTACTGTATATTGCAGAAAAGGTAAAAAGCATTTGTATAAATAATGTAATTATTCATATCAGGATTCAAAACTTAAAATATAATATCCTCAGATAAAGGAATTATACAACAAGAAGATGAAGCTTAAGAGAAGGCTAAATTGCCATTCAATTTTAAATAGGCGTTTGTAATTGGATTTTAACAATGAAGAGTTATATTTGAGTAACTCCATAAAATGAACAGTTTTGTGTAATTACTTTTTAATGATTTTTCTTTTTATTATTTAAGATTTCGAAATGGAGATATTCTTTATTATTTATCGTTCGGTCTGTTTGTTGCATTTAATCATAATTTCAACATTTTTTATTTGACCGGAAATAAATGTTATGCCATATCTTATGACTTAGATATAGATAAGGATTACTGCGATAATAATGAAAAAAGAAGTCACTCGATGTTTGATGTAGAACTAGCTTTGTCCTGATAAGAGTATTCTGCAAAATATGTAATTTCAATCTTCTGCAGGTTTTAAAGAAATACAATAACCTATATTTTTTAACTATATTACTAACTATGTCACAAAATGATATCGCATATTTATGTTTTTAAATATTTTATATTACTATTTCAATGGAATAAAAATTATTTCAGACTTCCTTTCAGGTTTAAAACTGTAATGAAGGTTAGGACTAAGCTATGTTATCCTTAACATCTTTTCAATGTCAGCTGATAAATTCTATAAAAATGTAGTTCTCTGAGTAAACTTTTGGTAACCAAATGACTTCAAATTCATGAATTGTAAAAGTATATTGAAATACTTTTAAAACTAGTGGAATGAATATTTAACGTTAGGCAGCAGAGAAAATATAAATGATATTGGAATCATTGGTATATTTTATTTAAAGTAAAAAAATACACATTTATTTGCATTGAAAAATTTAAAATCAAATTTATCATTACTTTTATAAAAAGATACCTATAAAGGAGAATGAAGTTTAAAGTGTTGAAATTATGTATTTGATATAGTTAAGTATAATCTCTGGATCGATATACTAAAGGGTGTTAAAATATTTTTTTCAAAAGTAATTTTTATAAAATTAGTAAATATTTTTCAGAGTATCAAAATTTATATCATAACAATTCAACTATTATATAGTATGTTGCATTTCATACTGAATTCCTATTAAATTTTAATCATAAACGCAATGAAGTATTTATTATATCAATAGTTTTATTTTGTGAACTTCATTCCTATTGGTTCATCAAGTATTTTAAAGAAATATTGTTACTGATTTTAGAAGAATTTCTGTTTAAAATTAGCAAAAAATATTCCAAAATATATGAATTATTATTTACCAAGCTATCTTGAAGCTCACACTCTTTGACATTTTCGAATTCAACTTCACTTTTCTTGCAGTTAGTTAAGCCCATAACAACATCAAGCTTATAATTCATTCCTGCAACCACCTAAAAAAAATTATTCTTTTAATTTCTAAAATAAATGAAAGCATTCACTGAATAAATATAGATTTCAATGTGATTTAATAAAATAAACAGATTTTTAATTATGATTCCCTTTTATTTCTGAATTTATATGGGGTAATATATTGAATTTATAAGACGGAATATAATTAAAATTATTTATATCAATTGCTTATATCTAAATTCTCATTTGTCATATCTTAATTTTAAAACCTCAGAACTAGTAAAATTAAAAATATTTTCTCGATATATAATAGTTATCTACTTATAATTTGAAAAGAAATATTTGTATATGTAATTAAAACAAATAATATAGTTTGAAAAATAAAAGCATAATTGATAAATTATCGATAAATTTTTAATTTAAAATTTTCTGTGAATTGTATTCCGGCATAGTTTAATAATTTATATTGTAAATGTTCAAAATGTTTGAAATATAAAAAGATAAATATTCTTCTTTTATGATAATAAATTAATAATAATAAAATAATATCTTTAAAATAAATTATTAAAGTATGTTGAAGGAATACTTTAGTTCAAAATTATACTATTTTATTGTAATTTTTCTTTACAAACGTATTTATGGTGAAAATAAATCTATAATAATTAACCTTGAAATATATATTTATTCTGCTTATGGGATAACTTATATCTTTATATTAAAAATATTTAAATACAAAATAAAAATATTTATAGTTGAATTATTACTAAAAAATACATAAAATGACATTATTACTTTTTTATTTATATGTTATTGCTTATAACTGTGTTAAATGTCCAATGAATGCTTATTATTTTGTATTTGCACTTAAATACTATAATTTTAGAACTTATAAGATATTATGAACATGGTACTTAAATATTTTCTCCAGAAATATGTGGTACCTAATTGTAATCTTTTAAGTCCTTTGTTAAAATCTAGTTATTTTACTATCACGATGAAATTTAATTGTAAATGTACTTTATAAATATTGTAATATTTGAGTCTCTGTGGTCTAATGTTTAAGCAACTCTCTTTTGAATTTAGTATCCCGAGTGAAATGGCTATTGCGCTTCTTATATTTTCATTCCCGTTTGTTAATAAGGATGCTTCAAAATTTTTTTTGCATTTTCTATTTGTGACACTTTATAAGGTCCACTGATTAAAAAATCATTCAAAAACGTAACTTATTAAAAGTATGTATTTATTAAAAGTACTTATTAAAAGTATGTTTTTTATTTTCAGCAGAATCTATTACTTTTATGTAGTAACTATTTCTAGAATTCCGTAAACTTTTAGCTTATTGTTTTGTGTTCTTATATGGAAAGAAAACACAATTTTTTGATTTGCTCTTGATAAAATGTATTTACTTGATAAAATTATTTAGATATAATTGCAATTATCAGTAGAGCTTAACAAAATATCCCTTTTTTTAAATATTAGAATATTAAATATTAGACGGTTGAAATTCCGATTTGCATTTACATAAATTTTAACATTAGATCCATAATTGTTTTTAATTTATGATTTGAAAATAATAGTTGTATTAATATTATATGTATAAAGCTGTAATTTTCTTATTTATAATTTTCTCACCTGTTTCTTGGCCTTGACAATTTTGACAAGCTTGTGGTGGTAGGGAGACTTGAATATTTTTGTTAATATGCTTGCTGCATGTTCCGCTGCTGTTCTAACGTCCTCATCAGCAACATTGGCGTCTTCGAAGCCACCAACAAGGCTGCAAGTAGCGAAGGCTACGAGAGATAAAATTACGATTTCTTTCAACATTTTCGCATTCTTTTGTTATAGCAGAGCCCTTTAATATTTGGAATGTTTTAAATAGTTGTGACGTTGGACTTTTATATTTCAGATTACATGTGTTTTTATAACATCTGTCTTTTCACTCTTTTGGTGACAGAATTATTTAAATGTATAATGGGATGATAAGCAATGTTACATTAAGATAAAGATATCACTTTTCTGAATACTCAGAATAATAATAACGATTTATAGCATTTTACAGATTCAAATAAAAAAACGACCTTCTGTCTTTTATATTTTCTTACTTCTAGACACTTTTAAATATAATTATTTTACTTCAATATTCATCGTTACATAAAAATCGAAAGCACATTATGTATTTTCTATAAAATTCTAAAGAAAAGGGGAAAATGTTAAGCAAATACTAATAGAATTCTTAAATGTAAAGTTTTAAAAGGCTTTCTGTAAAAATCAAAGCTCTAACAAAATAAGGATTTATTAATTCAGACATTGAAATAGAGTTTATTAAATAAAGATTGAGATCATGCATCTACTTTAATTTGAAGATTGATATGAACAAAGGAAAAATTATTTACAAAGAAACAATCAAATTAATTTAGCTTTATTCCCGTTAGACATTCAAAATTATGTTCATAATTTAGTCGTAAAACTTATGTATAATCGGAATAGTTCTATCCTTAGGTATCCTTAAGTAGAATAAATAATTTTATCCATAAACAATGGTAAACAGTTTCTTAATCTAAAATTACATTCTGATTTACATGTGATTAAGTTTTCTTCGTCAGTCTTAATTATTTTGCAATTACTTAGATGTCATTTTTAACTTAATTAGTTATTCGAAAACGCAAATGCATTCAAAAATTACTATTTGGAAAATCTCGTATGAATAAAGGGAATATTCCTAATTACTTAGGAATAAAGTTGTCTTTTTGAGATGAATACCATGTCCAATTCTATTGAACTCAAAATTTCAAATTATAATATAAAATAATAAAAAAAAAACAGTTCTTTTCATAATACCTTATTTTTGCAATTGCTCTTTATATCTTTCTTCAACTCGCCAAATCTCATTTGCATACTCTAATTATTAATCGTACTATATTTTTAAACGCATTTATCACTAGATTTTACAATCATCAGTTACATAAATCACTTCTACAGTTTATTTTTATAACTTTTTATCTTTTTTATCTAGTAACATCTTTTCGATATCTTTAAACAACTGTATTTTTTCATTCATTTTGCTGATAAAATAACTATTTTCTTATTCCTTATTTTTCCTACACCTCATATGATTTTCAAATAACCTTAGAAATATTTTTATTTATATAATTTAAATTTTTTATATTAAATATTTCTACTCATTTAAACTTTTTATATATTCAGAACTCCAGTAATATTCTTAAGAAAAGATCATTATCGTACTTGGAGTTTAGTCACAATTTATAAATAAGCTTTCTTAAAATTATACTTTAACTTATACTTTATTATACTCTACTTTGAATTTTTTCAGTTTTAATTACATTATTTTATAAATAAATCAGATTTTGATATTTTGTACCTTCTTTATATTCTTATTTTATCTTCTCTATATTATCAAAATATGTCTCAAAAATTAATATGAATATTAAAAAATGCTTTATTCGTTGCTTAGCTCAATTTAATGAATATTTCAAATGCCAAATTTTTTATTTTTTTTTTATTTTTCTAAATATGTAAAAAATATTATATTTCGAGAGTATTCTTTATACAATATTGGCCATATATACAAATATAAAGAAAAGAAATCTCTAAATTTCCGAGCATTACTTTCTTGATGAGTAAGAATGTTAATTTAGTTAACTTAGATTTCATCTCTTAATGTTCAAGGGAAATTAGACTTGAGGTTGGATTTCCCAAAAGCATTGATGAATGATTTTAACATAGCCATTTGAATATTCTCATTGGCTTAGTCACTCTACCATAAGAAATGATAAAATTAAACACTGCAAAATATTTTATCAAACCATTTATTTATGTGGTAGCAATTAAAGTTTACTGTGTAAATTTAACACTCATTCAAAGTAATAGTTATTAAGAGCTCTAAATTTATTTTGATAGTAAAATTTTAATCAAGCTTATGAATATTTTATAAACTGATAAGGAATTATTTTACATTTATATCAATGCATTTCAATTTTTATTCCTAAAATGTGTGAATTAAAATGTATTAGTACGTATATCTTTTGTTCTCTTTTATCAGCTAAATCTTGTGGTATAAGGATATCACATAAACCACATATGGTCTATTCTCTAATGGGTTCTGATATCGATGTATATTGCTGAATATCAATTATATTCATGTTATTGAGTTAACATCTCTACATTGATACTATTGATACATCACAGTGGTTATTCACGATTTGATTATGATGATGAATCAGGTTACGATAATTTCTATCGAATCATACCAGAAATGGGGAAAATGCGTAATATCAGAAATTATTATTAGTTATAATTATTGAAGTAACTTTTACAGTTATGTATTTTGGAATATTTGGATTTAAATAAATGCTTAATTTTCATAGCAAAATGGTATAACATATTTCAAATATGCTGTGTAACACAAAATTATCATAAATCAATTTACAATATCGCCAGGGTTAGCAAAAGTCTTGAACAAAAATTTCCTGACTCTCATCAGTATTTATATAAATACAAAAATGTACAAGCTAAACACAATAGAGATATTTGATCCTTACAAACCTTTATTAAATCCTATATATTCTGTCCTATATATTCAAAAGGATTAAATTAATTAACACGATTGGAATAAGTATACATTTTATGGTAGATTAAATTCAGTACGACAAGTTCAAAAATCAAGCAAGCAAATTTTTTAGTAAATGCGGTCACGATAAAATAAAAATAACAGCCTTTTTATGTGATTCTAACATTCTATTTGGATTTAACACACTATATGTTGTCAGTAGTATAATGAACAGCTTTAATCTAATCTACAAGGTAAATAAGAAAGTACTTGACGTTTTTAATGACCCACAAAAGAACATAACCTACAGAAAGTATAGCCCATTATTGTTAGTCCTCAAAGTAAGCCCCTGCTGACATCGCGTCTCCAGTTGTGCAATCCAATTGAGGTAAAAGTCAAGGGTTTTGGAGTAAAGAACTCCGTGAGTACTTGGCGCAAGTCTTTTTCGTTGAAGGATTTTCTACCAAGTTGATTGCCCAGGTAATGGAAGATATGGTTGATGGCAAAAAATCTCCCGACCAAATTGTTGTATTTCATTCCTAACCACTTGCATGATATGTGGCTTCTCATTATCGTCCGAGAACAGTACAACTTTGTGATTAAATAGTGCGAGCTCCTTCTGTAGCAATGTCTGTTGCAGATGCTCTAATTGCTGTAAGTACATGTCCGCAGTGACCTTTTGGCCCGTCGGTAGCAACTGGTACTGAAACACTTTAAGACTCGTCCACCAGGCAGCAGCTTCATCACAGAGGAACAAATCTCCTGACCTTAATTTGTGGAACCAATGCCTTACCATACGTTCATTCAACGTACGTTCATCTCCAAACACTTAACGTAACTCTTGACTTGACGCGGCAGTTAATAATCGTACTTTGAAGTAGTAAAGCAAACAACAACGGACGAGCTCATTCAACACGTCTATGTCTCTTCTCTCTGTGCAAGTTATGATTGATAAATGTTAGCAGTGGACATGCTTTGATTTCGATTGACATTTCTACTCTCGGCTAACCGGTGTCTCAGTGACGTCAGACACTAATTTGAATATTTATTCTTACTTCTTTCAATGGCAAGTCGAAAATGACAAGTACTTTCTTGTTAATCTAATATTTTATATTGTTCAATATGATCATTTTAGATATCTTCAACTCCAAACACCACGTCTCTTACATTAAGCTATTATAATTTTTACATTTTAGTAAATTTCTCTTCATTTATTTTACAGTTAATTTAATTTATTTTTACTTATAATACACATTTCTGATACATTTATCTTCCAGAGGTGAATTATTTTTACAGTTCATTTCAGACAAGTAAAATAAAGATAATATTCTAAATTTAAATACTGAAAACTGAATTAAATTTAGAAGATATTATATTCCTCTCTCTACAAATATAACAAAATAAAAATACAAGCGGATGTTAAATATGAAACATATAAGGAATTGTAACTTATATTCATTTAAAACTTTAATAATTTCTGATTTGGAGGCAATAGTAAGTCTAGGAAGTCGTTTTCAAGAACTCTCAGTTTGAAGCTTTTATATAGAATGAAATTTGTTAGTTTGAAATCAAAATGTAACACGAACTTATCAAAAGCACTTATAGGTGCTTAACTATAAAACATACACCCATAACATAGTTTACTTCATAGTTTGAACATAGTTTACTTCATAAATATAGCAATAGTTTACTTCATATATTTATTTTACTACCATTAGCAAAAATGCTCACAAATTTTAACTCAATTGAAATGGAGGGACTCAAAAATTTAACATGATTTTTTGAAATGGAAATTTTCATCACAATTTTGAAAATTATCTAAAATATTTTTGAATATTTTAGTATTTTAAGTATATATCAAATTAGGGTAGATAATTTGCAATAGGCGTATAACATTTGGAAGAGTCTATTACAGATGATATTTTACAAACCTATTTTATAAAAAATAAGATTTTATTTGTTATTAGTTTTTATATTTAACTAAATAAAAACAAGACTCTTTTATGGACATTATTTGAGCTTTGTACGGATTCAAAATAAGGCATTAATACGAAACATTATTGATTATGATTGACTTTTAGGAATGGTGCCTTGCATTTAGTGTTCTTATATTTACATACAAGAAAAAACATTCAGGTATTTTTCTAAAGTCTGATTCAATGTATTTAAATAGTCTCAAAATTCTAAGCTCAAGAGTTACGTGCATCCAAAGATATAAGTTAAGTGATAATGACATGAGTTAATTCATTAAAAGTAAATACTGTCATTGAAATGATGTTTCTTTTGTGCTGTTTACAATAAAATTGAATTTATGCATGGAAGTCACATTGTTGTTTTTGTTGCTTATCTCTAAGGGTCTGACGTAGTCAGACCAAATCTAGGAATCCGTTGACTGAAAGAATATCGATGACAAGGATGGAAGAAGTGTAGATTTGTCCCATAGTATATTCATACAATTCAGAATATGCGCAGGAGAAGCTTGGTGTCCATGGCATTTAGGACAGAGGAGGAAGGTCTTGTTACCTGCTAAAAAAGTGAGGCATTTCAGGTGGCCAGAGACGAGACGTGCAAGGCAAGTGCTGGATTTCCTATCACAAGAAAGAGCCAGAGAAAGTCCCGGCTTTCTATCATTGTAGAAGTGGTGAGTCAAAGATACCTGCCAAACGATTTTAATCAGGGCTTTTCTCAAGCAAAAGAACTTAAGGTAGGTAAGTGTGGAAGAAGAAGGAGCAGGATGACCAGAGCCCTCCTATGCTAAAGTGTCTGCTATTTCATTGCCTCCAATATCCACGTGAGACTGGATCCATTGAAAATAGATATTATGCCAAAGAGAGACAATTTTAAGCTTGTATAGAATAGAAAGGCTTGTTTGGTCTCCTAAGCAAGTCCAATTTTGTAGATGTGTAATTGAACTACGGCTATCAGTTAATACCCAGACAACACTATAGTTAATTTCACTCATGATAGATTCTAATCCGATGTTTATGGCTTTAAGTTCGCTGCAAAAGACTGAATAGAAGTCGGGATTACGTTGACTAAGAGAGAGTTTGTCAGGAGGAGTCCGGATGAAAATTCCGCTGCCAGTTCGGTGATTTATTTTGCTGCCATCATAGATTTTTATGTCATTTGGTCATATATTATTATAGATTTCCAAGGCTAGTTGTTTTAGCAATTCAGGTAAGTAATCCCTCTTGATAACTGCCTTAGAAAGTTCGTAATTGAACATTGGAAAGAACCTCAGCAGGATTCAGGCCACAGTGAAGGGCATGTGGTTTGACATTGTTCTCGATTAACTGTAGTGAGTTAATCAGACTGAAGGTGCTGTGCTTCTTTAATCTTTGAAACGGTGTCCAGTTGCTTAGGTAACTTGACGTGAGATTGCTTTGGCCATAACTATTAAGTTTATTGTAATATTTGACTAGACACAATCCCTTAGTCCTATTAGTGGCCTCATCGTGACAAGGGGGTGTTCCTGGGAAGAGTGGGCGAAGTACGTCAGGAGTTTTTACTCCTGGTAGGGTCACCCAAGGCGGGAAGGCTACTCCATGATTCTCAGCTAACACTAACAAGCAGAGAGCCAAGACTGTCTTCTTCCTCACGGTGCTCCAGTCTTCGGACAACAGAAGCTGCACTTTTTCTCCCTATGAATTAGTTGACAAATGATATCGATCCTGCATCGTCCGATGCGCAGGATAAACAGGGACTTGCTACAGGTTTAGGCAGAGTATCTCGTTCGAAAAGTCCAGAAGTCGCATTATTAAAACTAATCGAATTCTTTCAAAAGCTAATATTTTGTGGATAATATACAAATGCGTCGCAAACATACATTTCAATTAATTAATAAATAAGAAATGGAAGGTGGGAGAATAATATATTGTGAATCACAGTGAAATTAATAAAATATTTCTTTGCGGTAGTCTTTATAGAAATGCCCTTTCTAGTGAACTTTATATGAATAAATGATAGCATATATATATTAAATGATTGAGTGCCCCAACAAAATCCTAACTTGTTCAATTTTTATGCTAAAAAGATTGAGAAGACACATAATGTTAAATGATATTTAGTTGTGTGACAAGATGGAAATTATTTATATCTTTATGTATACTTTTATGTATATTTTATGTATACTTTTATATCTTTATGTATACCTATAGTAATTTATTTAAATGCATATCTTTTATTTTTAACTCTGTAATTTAAGTTAATAAGGAATAGTGTGATACATTATTCTTGAGCCTTTTGCTAACTTACAAAAAAATAAATCATTTTTATGCAACACACGAAAATATGTTATTAAACAAATTCTTTCATCCCATTTCAAAGTAAAAGTAGGTTAATATTTATGCTAAAACATAACATTAAACTCTGCATTCTGATCATTATCAGATCTATTATCAGGTTATATTATCTGATCATTGATCAGGTATAATAACACTTATGTATTTAATTTTATTCATTTTTCAATTTGCTGTCAGTAAATGAAACAATATTTATTTTTCTAAAGTGCATAAAAAGCAAAACACTCTTCATTATAATTGCATGTTAGATTTTTATAATGATATGTAATCACTACATAGAATTAAAATGTGTTTGAGTTTTCAAACCAATATCTTTAGAAAATATAATTGTTAAAACTTCTAATTTTATTAAAAAAATGTATTTGATCTGCCAATTTTTATTAATAAGAATTGTTTGCTGCATAAGTATTTTTAAAATTATTAACTTTGAATATTGAAAAAAGTTTTAAATATAATTACATATCAAATACTAAATAATCAAATCCTATAATATTCTTAAAATCAATTATTTAAATTACGTTATGTGTTTTACAACATTCATAGTTTTCTGGTGAAGATAAGTAATACTAAACAAAAAAAGCAATTTCATAAATAATTATTTACATATGTAAAGAAATATAACTAAGCATATTTTAACTTTATTTTTCAACATATAATCTCAATTTCTTGTTTTCACTTTTGAATTTTATTATTTTTTATTTTTGAGGTTTTCATTAGGAATAAATTATTTTTTATAAATTAAAATATTCGGACAACAACTTGAATAATTTGTTATTGAATTCGGTGATGTTAAACACATTTCTGCGTCATTAAAAATTGCTATAATAAGAGTTAGAACTTTTGTCCTTCACTGTTGATTTGTGTCAAAATTCAGTAATTTTTATGATTTTTGTTTTGAATTTGTTTTCATAATCGTATTGCGTTTCTTCTGATCAGAATTGGTTTAAAATTTTTCATTTCAATATAACATTTTTAATTATCTCATCCTTCCTTGATTATTGTAGATATATTAAATATTTTTATATATTTTTATATATCTCTTAATATATAAAAATATTTAATGTATCTACAAACATTTATTTTCAAGTAAAATAAATATATAGTGAAAATAATTGAATTTTGATTATAGCAGCATTGTAGTAAATGAATAATAAATTATTTAAGATCCTTAAACAAAGTTTAGAGAAAATTTCATATGAGTTTAGAGTATTGTCATTAAATGGTAATATAAATTTGTATATAATTTTATAAATTATATTTAATAGGAAAAAAACTCGTATTAAATTTTAAAGAAACTTTTAAAATTCATGAATTATTTCAAACACGAATTATTCTTCTGTTCAACTATGTTTTAATGTTTTCTTGTTATTTTCTGCAACATGTCCCTTAAGTTTCTTACATGTTTTACATTTAGACAAAATTATACAATTAATCAACAAAAGCTCAGAATTTCAAAAATAAAATGTTATGTTGTTATAAATAAATCCCCCACTTAATTTAAAAATTTTGAACTTTAACCATAAATCTTGGTGACTTTTATCTGAATTGAAGATGGATTCTTATCTTTGAGTCCTAAGAGAGTAAATGCACCTGTGAAGATAATAGGATTTGAAAAGTTTAAGTGGTTGGTATAATGATTATTGATGGAATGGATTAAATTTCACAGTTGTTTTCCTCTTATTTTTCCTATAGCATGAATGTGTGAAAGCCAATATATAATAAACATTACATTAATTTTATTGAAACTTTAAATAAAATATTTTAATATTTGAATTGTATAATATAATTTATAAATAACCATTTTCAATTCAATTTTAATTTAATATATAACTATGATTTTTCATTTTTCAAATATTTTAGAAATATATGAAATAAATCAAAATTTGTATATTTTATTGTTGTGTAAAAGAAATAAATAATTTTGACCTTCGGTAATAATCCCAAGAACTTAAAATTATAATGGTATCTGTCTTAAGAATGTAGAATAATTAAAATAAAAGTTAATTTTTTTATTCACAAAAAATTTATCAGTTTCCGAAATAATTTGACTTTATTTTATTTTTTTTCTTATTTTTTAAATTTATTTATTGGGTGTTGTTTCAGTAAGCTTTGTTTTTAATACTACATTTGTCAAATTGTTGAAAACAGGGTATACTTTCATATCTGACAAATATTTTTATGTTGTAAAATAATAACGTCTATCACTCACAATATATTATCGATAAATATAATGTTAATATCTTCAGCTTGCACAATGTTATGGAATGAAATCTTAATTAACTATCGTAATTAATTTGAATCTTAATGTTATGGAAATAAATCTGTAGTTGCTATTATTGGTGAGTGCTATGTTTAATAATAAATGAGTCATGCGATATGTACGAATATTAAAGGATGAAGGTTAAGCTCACATTAATTATAAAAAGGTCTTACAGATGTATAACATTCTATACGTCAAATGTTTTACATTTTACCTACATCACAGAATAGTATACATTTTATATCTCCCATGTTTTTTATCATTTTCATAAATTTGAGCTTCATTTTGTGATTTTTTTCGATGTAAGAAGAGTTTAAAAGGAAAAGACACTACTGCCAATTAAAATTACTACTTCAAGAAAGCAACATTGTATACGAGTAACATTTATACAACAGGAAAATTTTATTTCAAATAGTTAGCAATTTAACTTATTCATGCAAAATATGTTGTGACAAAAGCAATGTCTAAAATGTGTTTACAGGAAGAATGTGCACATCAAGTTTCTCTTCCATAATTTTCTTTTATTGTTTTTTGTAAGATAACATTTTTTGAGACATAGACCAAGCAAATGAATTTTTTTCATCTTGTTCATTAGGATCAAACCGTAGCCTGCAGAGAATTTACTTCATAATATTGTAGGAATATTCTCACAACAACACTATGAAGTCAATCTAAGGAAAATGCAATCACTGTGTACTAGCCAATCATTCAGTATGCCATGATCAAACTTATAGCAGCTTTATGTAGATAAACTTGTTATTTGCATAATCATAACTATGCTATAAATCGTGGGTGAGAAAAGAGACTTTTTGATGCAGCAAATACCTGCAGAAGCAGTTCGATTACCTTAGCAATGAGATAAAATGTCAGATCGCCAAATACGACTTCAACTGTCTCCGAAAGCTACACCCTACCATTCAAAGTACACTGTACCATTCAAAGGTGTTATCAATGTCAAAACTTATGCAGAAATGGAGTGACATTGTTTCCAATTTATATGCGTATCATGGCGCATCTATATTTGGCAGCATCGTGAAGAGCAACATTATTGACAGTACATTTCAGATCGTGATATTGCCATCAGTTGAAGCGATAGCACGAAGTACCATAGAATATATGTCTCGATCTTTCTCATTAACATCATTTTGTATAATGATCATTTCATCTGGTGAGTTAAGGATCTTCGCTCACTTATACATTTGAGTCCTTCGAAAGATTATATTTCAGTAATTAAATCGATATACTATGATCTCACACTACTAGTATTGTAAGGGCATTCTCTGGTAGGAAAAATGGCTACCCTTTAGATCTCCGACCAACAGAAAAATCTGATCATTTACTCAATAGTGACTGAAGCATCAGCATATGTTTGTCACTAGGAACAATGAAGTATATTATTAAATTGTTAGGACAACTGTATCTATGCTTTCATCAGGGTTATATTTCATTCAATCACAATCCGTTATATATATATATAACAAATGTTTCCAGTTTTAATTAAACATTATACTTATTTTTAATAATGATTAAATTTATAACATTCAACCTCTCATTTTTGAAAAAGATTATTATATTTCTAAAAACATTTTTAGATAAACATTAAGTTCAACTCAGTGGCAGTAACATACATATGGAAGAAGAAATGTTTTCACTTATTAGCGTTGACAGAAGAAAATTGATCATAAATCACGTTCTGAAATGTTCTTGAGTACTTCGCCCATTTTTGCAGGAAATCCTAAAATCTATATAATATTATATCTTACTTAATATTTCTTTTAAGCTGCTCCGACACTTTGAAAGGATTTCCAAACCTGTTTATTTTTTCCTAGAAATATTGCAAATATAAGGTATCTGAAAAGAAAAAAATATAAAATACAACATATTTGCTTTATTTAGTTTTTAAAGTCCATTTGTTTTTAAATGCACTTTTTTTTAATATTGCAGGGCTTAAATGCAACCAATTTGTAACATTTTTATGGAACTTCATAACATTTAAATATGTTACTCATTTATCTTTAGAAATTACTCTACAGAAAATATTTTTTTTAAATATTGAAACTCTTGAAAACTGGATTTAAGTTAAATATCAGTTCTAAATTAAGTGATACAAATATGCAGAATTTTTTTTTTAAATTTTATATGAAAAAACAATTTGCCTAATGTATTTGTATTTTCTTATGCTTTACTATACATTTTAAATAGGAACAGTTCTAGTCAGTACTTTAAGCCTAATAAATACTAGGTAAATTGAACGATATTTTTTTTTTACTTTAAAATGGGTGTAGCTAAATATCCAAATGATGCAAAGAAAACTTGTAGAATAAATCCTGTTTATTTTATTCGAAACATTTAACAGAGTGATATTTGAGCAATCTCTATCAATTTCCTTAAGTTACTAATTATTTTGTAAATATATATGCCTGTGCGTTTTATAAATTTATAGACATAATTTTTTTTTTCACATTAAACATGTAAACCGTTTTTATTTTTATGTACTACGTTGGTACTTTAAAAAGATACCATAAAGAAACGTGTAGAATTAATATTAAAATTTCAAGGTATATATTCTTGCTTTAGATTTAAGTTTCTAAAAAAAATTATTTTAAATAGATTTCAATAAAATTATGTTGTTTCTTTAAAAATAGCTCTTTCTTCCAAATTTCATTACTCATCTTACATGTATTGAAATAAATTATTAATTTTTACAGTTTATTAAATAAAGTTATATGATATTAAATCAATAACACTTTAAGATCAAATTAATTTTTAAAAAAAACACTATTTTAACATTGGTTTTGAAGCTGTAAATGAATCTTTAACAAATCAAAAAATCATAAATCATCCTTAGTTAGTGTTGCATCAATTGTTATTATGGACATGGTTATGTATCTCAAATACAAATTCATAGCATATTTGTACTAAATATTTATGTGTTACGTGTTATTTGAGCTACTATTTTCAGCATCGCTATTTCATTTCCTATTTTTTAAACAGGCTGACTGTAAATATTAGCAATTTATGTAAATATTCACTATTTTATCAGGAAAGTAAGAATTTTAGTTCATATCCAATTCATGGATTTTTTCCCTTCATTTGTTAAGATTTTTAATGAGTGTTATTTTTAATTATTAAAGACAAATGTTAGTAATGTTTCATTTGATGAAAAAAAAATAAATGTTGAATAGTGAATATTTTATAAATCTATAATATATAAAAAGATATTCATTACTTTTTATAATGTATATCTTTTTATTATTATAAAATAAAAAGATATACATTACATTTTTTATAATTTTGACTTTATTTATATTGATGCATGGCAAATTTTTATCATTTTAAATATTATAGATGCAAATTTACAAATTATTGTTATAAGCAGTTTTTAAAAATCTTTTATTACATTCTTGGTTTCAAAATTTAAGCAAGTTGTAAAAAACGTAAGTTATCTAAAAAAATTAAAATTTAAAGTTCGAGAAAAATTCTATTTATACAGCACTTATAAATTAATAGCGTAAACACTGGGGATAAGAACACGAAAAATAAATAATATAAGGTGTATTTTATGTTACATTTCATTTTGGAAGACAATATTGAAAAAAAAACAGTTTCTATCACAAAATCTTGTATTTCTATATTAACACTTAATTTTAAAAAAATATTAAAATTCAATTATTTTCTTTCAAAATAAAACTGATTTATCTAATTGGTTATTAAACAAACTACTAGCTATTGTTCTTAAATTGCTGTCTTTAATACATTTCAAAGAACATTCTATTGTTGTAAATGTTAAAAATTTGTTTTTAAAAGGAATTTTAGATAATTTACAAAAATGCATATTAAAATTAACTAATCTTTTTAAATATTGTTTTAGATTTATAAAACTTGTGGTTGTAGATTTATAAGTGAACAATTTCAAAAATGTATTTGATAATTGAAATTGCATAATCGACTTTTGTTGCACAGCTCATATTGCTTTCCTTTTCACAATTTTATCTAAGCGATTTCAAGGATTTTGGGACAAAAGACTGACACAGACTCTATTCAATTCAGGAATGAAATTGGGTATTCAGGGTGACTAAGCGAATAACTATAGAGTTGCTCAAGTATTTGAATTAACTTCATTCAACAAAGGAAATATTTACCAATGCTGAGGTATTGTTATCCTTGTAGGTTTCATATTGAATATTAGGAAATCTCTCTTGTGTAGCATAGATTCTATGCCTCTTCACATATCTGGAATTTCAGTTAAATTAGTTACGATTTCTAATTTTCCAGAATCTAAAGGAATTCTATTGATTGGTGTTTTAACTGTTCATATAATGAAGTCATGTAGAGTAGTATTATTTAAAAAAGGAAAATAGCTACCTATATTTCTTCTGAGAGTTAATTTTATAAAAAAATATACTTATTCATAATTTTTCTTAGTTACTGATGTGTAGTGACAATCGTAACACAATTATTTTTCTTAGCGGTTAATGTGTGATAATTTATAATAAAAATATCAGCTTCAAAGAAAGATTTTCGCCTGAGATAGAAATATGTAAAACATTCAAGTTCGCACGCGAATACGTTTTGCTTTTATCAAGTTAAAAATTTCGTTTATTAACAGTATCTTAACAATTTTTTGAAAGCAACAGATGTAAATTTAATAAATAAGAATGTGAGACATAGAAACAACTTACCTTTTGTATTGTTATTGCATCGATTTTATCTTAATTTTGAAAAAATTATATAACTGTGAATTACAAAATCTTGTCCATCCTAAATACTTGAAAATTCAAATATTATCCACTAAAAATAATTAATAAATAGAATCGAAAGTAAATGTAGAAGAAATGTGCTCTGTAAAGCTCCAAATTATATTGTGATCATTTTCAATAATGTAAAATTAGTTTCAATCATCTTCTGATCTAAATCCATCGGTTTGTTAAGACTTAAATAATTAAATTAGATCAACTCATCATTTAAAATAGCAAAAAAGAATTATCCTATGCCATTGACATTTATGTTCATCACTTTGAAAGAATTATATATATATATATATATATATATATATATATATATATATATATATATATAATTTAAATCTACAGTATTATGTACTAAACTTAGTGGCATGACTGTCCATGTGGGGTCTAAGGTCCATTTCTGCTTTTCTGACTCAGAAATCTGGGCTATGATACATATGCCCCGGTTAAGTAGTCAGCCTAAGTGAAAGTCCAAATGCTTATTTCCCAAACATGTTTGGTACTCAAATCTATTGACTCACTGAAAAGATGAAAAAGGCTGAGTAATCCTTGACTAAATTAAAAGAATATTGAAAATTAGATTTATTGACCACTAATTATTATAAAGTTAAAGATTTGTTAAACATTTGTGTAATATATTCTTGGAAAAATAATTTTGAGAATGTTATTTTCTTTTAATATAAATATAAAATTACATAACATTCCAAGCTTAATTCTGATATTCTTAATCTAAAATTTACTATACCCTTATAACAAATAATAGTTAAAAATGCTCATGCACAGAATCTAGAGCACAAAACTTAATTCTTTAGGTGTATATTCTTGTATGTTCTTTGAAATATAATTTTTAGTGAAGAATATTTGCCTTAAATAAACTTTCTAGCAAATTGAAATATTGAACTGTTTTTAAACTTCATTTATTTTGCTTCTTTAAAATTTGAGTTGTAGCACAAAGACATACGCGATCCATGGAATATTAAATGTTAATTATTTATAGTTCATGTGTTAATTCATAAATATAAGTCAACTAATTCAAGAAACTATTAATTTTGAAAATATATAATTTATCTAATACCATTAAAATTTGAGTTATCAGAAAAATTATCGAAAGAAAATTTAGTTTAAATAAATATTTACTGGTTTTTAACACAAATTTGGAAACCTTTTCGTTTTCTTTCTGATATAAATTACTTTAAAAAAAGAACAAATTCGAAAAAAGCAACCATAAAGACTAAGTGTTA
The DNA here is from genome assembly GCA_030067965.1 of Latrodectus elegans. Classification (NCBI taxonomy): domain Eukaryota; kingdom Metazoa; phylum Arthropoda; class Arachnida; order Araneae; family Theridiidae; genus Latrodectus; species Latrodectus elegans. The sequence continues at coordinate 49,975,534 of CM057820.1, forward strand.
ACGGAATTGGCTGGTATACCGTGGCTTTTGGGATGTCAACGCATTTTATTCTGTAATGCATTCCTAGGTTCGAGCCCACTCACTGTCTAACAAAGGGTAATGAATGCCACCACACTTCTGTTTTCTGCACTTATGTCTTGGTGTGATGTGGAAGTTTTTCTGTTTTTTTATTTGAGACACATGTTAGACCATTATTAATGATAAGCCCCAGTAAGGCAAAACCGCTATGGTAATTTTGGGCCTTGTACCAACTGTTGGTTGATAGTCAATCCTCTATGACGTTTTAAAGTACAAAAATTGGTAACATGAAATTATCTGAAGAATATATAAATTAGAGAAAAATAAGTTTTAGTGATTTGAAATATATTTATATGTTTGAATGAGATATTTCATGAAAAAAATTGAAGTTTTCTCTGTATTTTCCAGTTTTTAGCAATCAGTGTAAGCATTTACTATTTTAGCAACGCAAAAAAATCAAATTCATATTGAAAATTAAGTCTTTCTTATAAATCAAAATATTTTTTAATAATATAACATTCACCCATGCCTATATGTATATGTAAGTAAATATACATTCTTTTTTCCGTCTCACAGTCATGGTATATTAAGAAATCTTTAATATTCGCACAGAAATTACGATAGTGTAACAACATTTAATAATGCACAGAATGCCAATATTTGCGAAATAATATTCAATGACGATTAACATATATGAGTTGCTTTTTAATTGAGTTTCTCAAGAATTAATTTCCTAAGACAAGATTTTTATGAAACTAATAGAAATTAATTACTTTTGCACATTCCTATTCAGCAAAATTGAAGAGCAGTAATTGAATTTCTCATTATTGAAACCGGTATACCTAGTAATTATTAACTCCCAATTCAAATGGTAACTACACTCTCTCAACAACCTCAAGGTAATAATTACTACTTGGAAATAAATTAACTTCACCGACAAAGTGCTTCTATAAGTTTTCTCTCACATAATTTTCTCTTGATTCTACATTACTTAACAGAAAATCTAAACAAGAAGATATTTTTTTCCTATTATCATCGTTATACAAATGTATATGATTACATTTTATCCTAAATTCGTGGAAAAATTATTTATTTTAAAATATATGCATACTAAAATTTTTACAGCTTGTTTTGAGATTATAATGATGTTTATTTATAATTACAGTAAGCATTTATTTATACCATCATTCGCGTAAATTAAAAATGTTCTTTTACATTGCAGGAGCAAATATGTACCAGTTTATAATTTTAGCGTAAGACTCTGTGTTTATTTTTGTATTATACATACGAAAACGCATTTACTATTGTTAAAATTTAAATTTTTGGTTTGTACTGTAGTTTTTTAATACTTACTTAAGTTATGACTAATTATTTTTTTAATTTTTCAGTGCAATCGTAATTACTAAAGAAATAAATGAAAATGTTGCAAAATATTTCTTATTATAATAAATTATATTTAATAAACTATTATAATAAATATTTCATTATTATAATATATACTTATTATAATAAATAATAAATTATTTTGTATTTTCATTATAATAGCTATTATTGCATGTAACTAATTATTTTTCGAATAAAATATTGCATATATTAATTTTAATTAAGTCCAGTTTGATCATACAGCCACGATTTTTTATTTCTCGTATTGGACATTATATAAACAAGCTCCAAATTGGGAAACCTTTTTAGGAGATATTTTTAATTCAAGTGTATGAATAAATTTTAAGGGTTTTTATAAATTTTGTTTCATACCATACATTTTTTAGTTTTTAATTATGATTAGAAAGAAGGAAAGCAATAATCCCATACAATTTTAATAATATGGTTTATGATCGTTTCTACTGTTAAATTAAAATTTTGAATGATTCAAATGAACTTAAAAATAATCAGAACACGAAGTGCTTTTTGTGTGACCTAGAATAAGACTACATGCTATTCAATGGAAGGCTTTACATTACGTAACAGAATGCAGCCAAGTTGAACTACAACAGAATATTTCTTTCTTTTTTATTTCAGCATACACATGAGAGCAAGGAGAGATTGAAATTTTTCTGAGTTTTCTTGCCTAAAACACACTTTATGACTTACAATCTATAAAAAGTATTCACAAAAATCAAATGTGAAAATTAAATTCAAGTATTTTATAATTTTTTTATACATTTGACCGTTTACTACATCTAGTGTCACTCATGACTATTATGATGGATTTATAAACCATCAAAATATTAAATATTTCACCTTTCCTAATAAAACAATTAAATTCATGTTAATCTGTAATAAAACTATCAATTGAATACAACTAGAAAAATACTTTTATTTCCGGATTTTTTTCCTTCATTGTACTCGATAATGACAGCTATAATAATCTAGGATATTAAAAATTATGATTAAAACGCTATTATTAACTGCTGAAAAGTGATCTTTTCAAATATTTTCATAATCTAAATCACCATGCTTGACAATGAATACAACTATTGAATAATTTCTTACCTTTTTATAATTATGAAGAAATTAACGAGCACATATTCAAATATCTTATAGAAACATCTATACCAAATTATCATTCTATCAATACAAAAAATCATTTACTAAAATTAATATCTTTTTTCTCAAGTTCCTACAGTTTTCACTGTTTTCTGATATTTTGCATCCGAAAAGAAAATTTCACTGAAATTTAAAATTTTTGAGAAATATAAGATACAATAATTGAAAATAAATGTATAACAAATTAGCTTTGTGTAAATTTTAGTCTTCTAAAATAGTATACTAAAAATTTTAAATCAAATAAAAACAAGAATAAATAAAATATGTAAGTAAAAATGAGACAGAACTCATTTCAAATACGTATTTGCCTAAGTTACCTATGAATAATAAATCTGAAAAAATTCATAATACAAGGCAAAAACTCGAAATATTAATATTTAAATAGTTAGTTCATTAAAGGAGCGTTTTATAAAATACAACTCCATAGTTATAAAAATATGAGCGAAAAAAATTACTTAGCTTAAACTTTTACATATTGTATAAAAAATACCAAAAAATGAGTAATATACACATAAAAGTAATTATCAAATTTTACTGTTATTTTAAAAGGTGACAACCAGTTGAATTAAAGATATAAATTTATAATATATAATAGACATCGCAATGTACTCAGAGTGAAATGATATACCAAGGGGGCAGGCTGTTTAAAAGTCTTGTTTGGTCCCTGCTTCTAAACTTCAAGTCCCTCCCACATTCGAGATTACAATGGCATATTCACTGGATATGTCACTCCTTAAAATGACTTCAGTTCTGTTCTTTCACCAAATAGTTTCATATCCAATTAAATAATTAATGTATAGTAGTACTGTATGAAATTTAAAATAGGAATATAACTATTCAAAATATTAAATTAATTAAATTTTATATAAATTAATATCATTAATGAATTAAAAATAATTATTGTTTTATAATTTGAAATGAAATATATAAAATTTTGCTTTAAAAAGAAGTTAGTTAATTCATTCTTGCGATTTTTTTTAATATGGAAACATTTTACGGAGAAACAAAAAGCAATGTTTTAATGACGTCAAAAAATTCAGATATGAGCTATTGTATTCATAAACATGGTCTTTAGACTGATATAATTCTCGACGCTTTTCTGCATAAAGTAATGCGCTTTATGAATTCTTAACACAAAAAACACTGAAGTGTGAATATTAGTGCCAGGCATTTCATAGACATCTGGCATTTTTTAATGAAAAAATCATTTATATCGCAAAATGTTTTTCAATAAAAAAAATTTATGAGTTAATTTTTTAATCGACAAATGAATCGTTTCATAAAAATATTTCAGTAAATTTTCAGTAGAATGTATTAATAGCCAATTTCAGAATAATAGATTATTTTCAAACTTTTTAATTATTTCGTGTTTTATAAAATGAATACCTCTGTGTCTTTTTAACTAGCAAATACAATTGTAAATGATGTAGTTTTTCGTTATATTTACCAATATTGTTCAGCAAATTTCAGAATATTGAATTTGAACCATAATTTAATATATATATATATATATATATATATATATATATATATATATATATACATATATATACATATATATACATATATATATATATATATATATATACATATATATATATATATATATATATATATGTATATATATATATATATATATATATATATATATATGTATATATATATATAATAAACTATCATGAACAATACCCTTGAAAGTTAAAATTCCAACTAAGTTTCTAATGCAACCATATTTATTAACAAAGTTATATTCCCTACATATCTGAAGTAATTTTTCATTAATTTATTTTCTAGAAAAAAATAACATGATTTAAATTTTTTTGTTATTCAAAGATTTTATGATACAATTGAAAAATTCTAAATAAGGTTTTTGTAGTTGCTTACATAGACAGATATTTACTTTTTCTGTCACACTAGATAAAATGAAAAAAGCATATAGTAAAAGTTCCTAAGTTGGTATATTGTATTATTATTTTAATCGGTGACTAATAGCTGTTCCAAGAATTAATATTTTTAAATATATATTTATGTAATTTATATTTACATATTTTTTAATATTGCATTAATTAACTAAATTGTAAAAACTTTTTTTTTTCATTTTACAATTTATATACTTTTTTTTGAAAAAATTTATATTTAAAGATTTAATTTCATTTTTTCTGTGGAATAAGCTTCTTTTTCTGTTTAAATAAATTATAATTAATTTAGCAGTTAAATTATTTTATTTATGCATATAAACTAATGTAGTAATTTTACATATATTTTATGTTTATGTGGTTTTTTACATACACACACATGAATATTTATCTAAATTTAAATTAATTTTAATTGATTCAATAAATATTTTTTTAGTATAAATATTGTAAAAATTCTTTAGTGTATATTTCTTAAGTAATATATTATTATTATATTCTTTCTAAATTTTAAATTGCTTAACAATTAATTGACCTCTATTTTTAGAGGTAAATTTAAAAAATTTTAATATTTTCTTTCATATCTGCAGCTTGAGCTTATCGAACTGAATTCTCCTTTTTTATCCTTATCAACTTTAATTCTGCAGTTGAGAATTTTCTGAAAAACAAGAAAGAGTATTATATAATAACTAGCAAAGAATTAGTAGTATAAAAAGCTAATAATTAACAAAAAATTGTAAAAAGGATGTTTGATAATGATTAAGGCAATTTATTCTTTATATTTTATAACTATATATGAGATAATTTGTTCAAGAAGATATAAAATAGTCATTTTATATTTATATATTACATAAATTATAATTCTAAAATGTTACAAATATAATTTAATCTTGTGTCAAAATTTCTTTAAGATTAAAGCTAAAATTAATGTGGTTATTCATTCTGTTTTAAATATTAATTTATTAATTTCTTTCAAAATTTGTTTTGGAATGATTGTGAAAAGTTATAAAATAATACAATTTAAATAATTAAACTCAAAGACAGTTGTATTTTCAAAATTACAAAAGAAAACACTTGAGAATTTCGATGAAATATGTATAAACGTAAAATATTTTGCTTTCCGTTTAAACTTAGAATAAGTTTGTTATTGTATGATTTATAAACATCTTATTTGCTATTATTTCCCCATGATATTTAATATAATGTAAACTATTTAATTTCAAATTTTATATCAAAAACTAATTTTACAATTAATTCGTGAAATCCATTACGAATGTAGAAATAACGCTTAAATCTTTTTTCCTACATATCTTTATAAAAGAAAGCTGGAAGTCAGGAAATCTATGCCTATCGTAGTCAACAATCTATTTTGAATTTCGGACTTTAACCATTATTTGGAGAAACAAAACTAAGGAGAAGTGTTTAAGTTGTTAAATTAATTATAAATTTAATTTCAATAGTCGTGAAATAAACTTAATTCCACCAAAATTTGTGAATAACAAATTTTTTTTCTATTCTCTTATTTTAACTTTTCAACTATTTAAAACAACTAAAAAAATATATTTCTAGATACATTTAACATATATTTAATTCTTGATAAAATTTTTTGTTCAATAAACTTCATTAAAATTTAATTTCTTTACATTTATTTATTGTATCACACTTATGTAACAACTTTTAATAATAAACCATTGTTAGTAAAAATAAATTTTAACTTATAAATTAAATTATTAATTTAAAAATAACAAAATTTATTTAAATTTTGCCTAAATTTTCAATATTAGAAATATTGTGTATGTAATTCTGAAACAAATGCATCTGTGTATTGCAAAAAATGTAAAAAAAATTTTAAATTTTGATATTTTTAACTAGACATTAATTAATGCTTTTAGGTATTCAAAAAGCTGTTTTTAAATATTTTGTGTTACGTAGTAACAAAAATACACAGTATTTAATGCAGTGTTTTTTTTAAAAAAATCACGTAAAATATTATTCATTCATTATAATATGAAAAACAAATGAGCGTTAAATATCTGTATCATTTTAATTATCATACGTGAATAAATACTTCTAAAATATTCTCGCTATTAGAAGAATACTTACAGCATTTTCTTGCAACTCACATTCTTCTACGTTCTCATAACTAACCTCACTCTTTAAACAGTTTGTTAAGCCAACTGTAGCATTTAATCGATATGAAACAAGATCCTAATACAAAAATTTAAATAAATTTTTAATTTATTAAAATTAAAATAAAAACAACAATAGTAAAATTTTGAAAATTTGGAATAAAATTTTTTAAACTAGCTTGGAAATTTTAGATAAAAATATTTCTATTAAAATAAGAAAATTGAAAATTTAATTTAATATCTAATTACATTTCACCAAATACTTTGCACAGTATTATAGTTTTATGAAATTATTTAAATAATTAATTTGTTTATTGTATATAATTTTTATAATGATGATTTTAAATATAATTGTGATAATATTTCTTAAGTAATTATCCCTTAAAAATATTATTCCAGAAACAAAATAAAAAATGTTCTGTTCGCGTCTCCATTTATTTGCATAAGTCTTAAATATTTAAGAATAAAGTTCAACAATTCGAAGCATATTTGGAAATCTTTACCTTTACTTTGTTAAAAATATCATTTTTATCTAAAAATAAGTGATTTCCTAAAATTAGTTGCTAAATAGAAAGTAAAATTTTGATTAATATGAGGAAAATCTTTTGAAAATTAATGGTTAAAAATTAAGGAACAAGAAATGTAATTTCTTAGAGAAAGAAGTAATTTCAAATGTTGTTTCGTTAATTTGAATTAATTTTTTAATTATTTCTGCGGGGAAAAACCTATATCGAAGTAATCAAAATCTTTCTTTTTATATTTTAGTATTAATATATTAAATAATGAGAATCATAACTTTTATATTTAATGTTTCCAATTTCCAGTCTAGAAAAATATTCTGTAAAAGGATGGAATAAAATATGTTACGCTGAGACGAGAAAATATTTCTAGTTTATTTCAAACATTTACGGAATCTTAACCTGATTATTTATAATAAAAATCAGAAAAAATTAAATTGATACGACATTTCATGAAGACACAGAAAACTTATTTCATGTATTTGTAGATCATAATCTATATGTTTGATCAATGTGACATTATAACATTTTTTTCAATAGATTCAAAACCCTTCATAAGAGAGTGTTTCAAATCCTATGTCTCATTAAAGATTGATTAAAATGAGAATAAAGAAAAAGAATAACCTTCAAAGCATTAAAATATATGAAGCATTTTGTGAACAAAACAAAAACTGAATTTTTCTGCAAGTTACTATTCATTGAAAAACAACATTCTAAATAAAAATGTGAGAATTGATCAGAGAGAGAGAGAGAAGAGAGAAATGATGTAAAACTATTGAATGTTGTTGCATGTTTGTGGTACAGAAAATTAACTATTAGAGTTTTCAAATATTCACTTGTAAAATTTATAAATTCATCAGTCTATAAAGTTATAAGTTAAACAAATATGACGGTGTATGTGCTAGTTATAAAAACTAATAATCACGGTATTCTTTAATATTTCACTATGTATATAAGATTCGATATACTATAGTCAACTGCAAAATCAAATCGCTAGCAGAGAAAACTTGATTACTAATGTACAAAAATATTTGAGCGTATATTATTCAAAATTAATGTCTTTGATTTTGTCTCAAAATAATAAAATTAATGTTTCAGATTAGTAGATGCATAATCAAAAGTATGTTGCTTATTCAAAATTGATTAAATTAATTTAGAATCAATTTCATATACTTAAACTCTTCTTTTAAGTCTAATTTATGTTGAAAAGCTTTCATTGGAAAGAGAAACATATTTATCAAACATTTCAACATACCATAAATGTTTTAAAGTAAGCATGAAGATAAATTTCAAAAGCATAAAAAAGGAAAAACAATAAACTTACTCCACATAGTTTTGCAACTGAACAGACTGATTTTTCTGCGTAAGTAATTTCAACAATCTTTTGATGGTACTTGGAAGAGTGATGTTTGCTTAGCTCAGATAGCACAAGTTGGACAGCCTCTTTAAAACCTGGATCATCTAAATCAACTGGAGTATAATCTGTGCAGCCACTGCAAATGCAACTGACCAGAGGGCATAAGACAGAGAGAAGCAAAACGGACTTCCACATTCTGAGGCTTGTAAATTTCGTCTGTGTGTGCACTAGTTAAACACGATTTGAAAGATATATATAATCCCATTTGAATAAGAAACATCTGCACTGATAAGAAAAGTTTCCTTTGCGAAAAAATTCATATTCTGTGAAATCAATATTCATTTAAATGATAAAATTTTAGCCTAATTTCAATATGGAAAATTTGAACTTAAATTAAGTTTTCTAATTTTCTTCCTATCAAAAAGTTACCTATATTTAAACGTATTACTGTTATCTGCATTAAACTATGCATTTAGTATACGGCAAAAAATATATATAAATTAAAATCTTCACTATTAATTTAATTTAGGTTTCCTACACACACTGTCTATGAACTAGTGGGATTTGTAATACTTTGAATCATCGAGAACTTAATTTTTTTAAGTATTTGTGTGTTCAGAAATAATTTCTTAAATTTCATGTCATATTTATGAAATTATTAAGTAACTAATATTTAACATGAAATCTCGAAAGTATTCACAAAAAGTAGGAAAGTCATACATGTATAAGAATTCATCCTAATTCATGTGTAAGCAAAATATAAAATCATAATATATTATATTTATTTTTTTTTCTTTTTCTAGAGGTTAACAATAATTAAGCCTAACATTTCCCTCCCAGAAGAGTAGATTCATATCAGTGGACCACAGCAGACATTTAAAATGTTTGTGACTGTTTTTGTAACACATTGCCAAAATTTTATTAACATTCTTTTACAGTCTTTTTTTTTCTGTTACTTTTTTTCTGAACTACTAATTTTCTTACTATAAAAAAGTTACTTATATTTAAACATATTACTGTTATCTGCCTTAAATTATGCATATATTATACGGCAAAAATATATATAAATTTAAATGCGATCGGTGTTTTTACTAACCAATTTGTTGGATCACTCTTTATTTTTTTTATTTAGATGTATAAATGTTTGTTATATTCTAGTGAACTAATTTACTTTATTATTTTCGATTAAACTTAACCACAGAGCAAATTATTTAACTACGTGAATGCCGCATATAATTAATTTTCATAAAATGTTAATATACTTCTTCATAAATATTTAAATATAGATGTAGAAAAAATTGTGTTAATTAATAAATATTCAATAATACATTAAACCGTTATTGTTTCGCATTGTGTAGTTTTCATTTAAAATTTCTAAACTGAAATCGCATTTGACAAGCATAATACGCTAAATTATATACAAGTAACGTTTATATAAACCCTTAAAAGGTAACAACAACCTATTTTAAGATAATATTTTTATAGTAAAATACATGATCTACAATTGATTATTTAAAATAAATGAGTAATAAAATGAATGTAAAATGCTTTTACCAAAATGTTTTATTCTCCTAGGTATCTCATTCTAACGTGATTTTTTTGCTGTATATAAATGATTTTTAAAAATCAATGCACATTTATCCGTGGATATTTTTGTAAATCGTTTTAGAATATTACTAAAAATAGTATTTCAAAACCTCGCGTTGGAATACGCAAATAGCCATTTTTGATGCGCAGGAATTAAAAAAAATATTTTTGCACGTACAATACTGCTGTAACAACATTGGCTTCAATAAGGGGTACGCTATATATTTAAAAGAAATGCATAAAGAATTTTATCTAATTGCTTTCATAGCCAAATATTTGACAGAAATTTGGCTCAATGAAAGCAAGCATTTGAATATGAGTCCAAATTTTAAGATGTCCAATCGGGTTTTTTAGCTGTTTTAGAAAAATAATATTTATTGTTATTAAAGCTACTAATAACGAATTTCAAATATGCGAAAAAATTTATATATATACTTATTTATTGTGATTTCGCAACGAAGTATTCATAAAAAAAATAATCGTTCCAGAAAATTATTTAGGAAAAAAAGAATTTTATTATATAAAAATAAAATACTTTTCTCAAATTAATTTATAATTTGAGATATGACTGACTCTCCATTTTACTATTCCTTTGTAAAAGTTTTTTGAAGAGAAATGGATATATTTCAGTTATACAATTTTTATTAAGAAAAGATTTTTTCATTTGTACTTTACATGAAAACTTAATTTTGTTGGCATGTGTGAGAATTTAGAAAAAATAGAAACGCTTAATGAAGAACAAAAAAACTCAACAGCGTTTCAAAAATTAATGGTGATATGGATATTTTAAAATACTTCGAAAGAAAATCATTGGTGTGATTATATTAAAGAACAACAAAATGTTTAAGGGTAATATAAGTACATTTGTGTATTTGAAAAATGATAATACATACAGTAATTATAGTTCACAAAAAGAAAAATACTTAAATAAAGTAGGATTATTAAAAATCTGAATAAATAATTAGTGATGCCGATAAAATTATTAAATAAATATTGGCTGTCTTAGAAATCTATTATTATAGCTAAGAGTGACACTACAGGCAGTGAATAGTCAATTTTAGAAAGATTTTGTTATGTACTTGAATTTCCGATTGACATTTGGTTTTAAACGTGTTTAACTAAGCACACAACTTTTAAATAATTGCATACTTTTGAATAATTTTGAAGGCGTTAGAGAATATATACTCAAATTTCTTATACAGTCATATATATCACAGTTTTATTCTATCAATGCAAAAAATTATTTGCTATAAGTAATGGCTTGCTTTCAAGTATTCCTAATTTTTGCTGTTTCATAATGTTTTGTATCCGAAAGAAAAATTGTATTAAAATATAAAACTTCTGAGAAATATGAAATACAGTAGTTAATAGGAAATATTTAACAAATTAGTTTTCTGTAAAAATCTTCTAAAATAGTAACCAAAAATTTTAAAGTAAATAAATTTTAAAGCAAATAAATAAAATATGTAGATAAAAGTTTCAATCAATTTAAGATAAATAAGATATCAATTTAAGATATATATAATTTTTTTATATTAAAGACTTTAAAACTGTTTATTTGGTAAATTAAAAAACAAGTAATACAATGAGTGTAAAATGGTTTGACGTTAAATATTACGTTTTAAATGTATAATGCCTTCTAACATGATTTTATTCTGTATGTAAACAATTATTGGACCATTTATCTATTGGAAATTTTGAAAAGTGTTTTTAACATCACTGATAACAGTATTTTAAAGAATCTGCAAGTGAAGATTCGATTAACCGATTCTGAAGACTTGGATTTTAACGAAATATTTTTATATTTTGCAACTACTGCACTAGAGCACTGACTTAAATAAGTGAAACTCTTATCCGTTCAAAAAAAGAAAATTAGAAGACTTTCATAGGAATCTTTTTTATGTGAAATAGTTGAAAGAAGTTTATCTTCTTCAATAAATGCAAGCGTTTGAAAATCTGCATCCAAATTTCATGACGTCTTATGGGACTTTTTTTTTTAATTTTAGAAATTGCATATTTTGCAGTCATTAGAGTTACTAATGATGAATTTTAATTTAGCGAAAAATGGAAAATTACACGTTATTTTTGTAAAGTTTCATAAGAATTGACAAAAATCAATTACATTGAAAAATCTTTTGAAAAACGTATCATTACTTTATAAAATGAGACTTCTCAAGAGATGAAACGCTTGAATAGGATATAATATTTAATTCTTTGTGTAAATTACTTTCTGATAACTAACAATATATAAATTAAATTTATTACCGACTCCAGACTTTTGGTTTGAAGAAATATTGTTAAGAGAATTTGATAAATTTCATTTTTAAGAAAGTAAATATTTCATCATGAGAAAATGACTTCATTTGTACAATCCATGGAAATTCACTTATGTAATCATGTGGGGGAGTTTTGAGACTTTAAGAAATAGAAATGTTTAAGAGAAATCAAGAGAAACTAACAAGTTTTTCAAACAATATTGTATAATATATGAAAGTTTCTTTAATCTAATTATACGAAAGAAAAGAAAAGTTGATTAAATTAAAAACAAAAGATATCTTAATGATATGATGAATACGTTTCCGGAGTTCAAAAACACTAATCAAGTAAAATTAATAATTTCATTATATACAAGGAAAACTATTTCCATAAAATGTGATTATTAAACACCTAAAAAACTAATTAACATGGCTAATAAAATGATTAAAATATTAGCCAGATGATACATTGTTCAATAGATTAAAATATATTAAAAATATAATTTACAATTATTTTACAAATACCATGTGGCCACAATATCATACCTTAAATTCATTGACATGAAAATATGCTTAACTATTTTTATGAAAATATCTGAAAACGAGCTGAATTATATACAAAGAAAATACACGATAAAATAAAATGAATATTAGCTTATGTATTCACTTTTAAATGTTAAAACATTTTCTCTCTCTTCGACTTCTGGCATCATTTCAATGATCATATGAAAGACTATTTTACATTCCCTCGCGTAAGAAAGAATACTTCGAGGAGTTTTCAAGGGTTTGTTAAAATGGATGAAACAACTTTTCTAACACAAACACTCTAGTTTCCTTCTTCACCGTTTTCCCATCTTTTCGATCGCCTGAAAATCCATTTCCCACCCTAAAGGCGTAGGAAGAACCATATTTAATTTTGATGGCATCATTCGACTTGTCTTAAAAGCGTTAAATTAAAATTCTTACATTTCACGTATATACAACTTAGCCTTGAGATTATTTGCTGAATGAAAGATACCTACCATTTTAGAGATATCATCTAGGAAAATGTAAAGCTTTCCGCGCTTTAAAGAACGATGATTATCAATCACTGGTAAAACCATTTGATTAAAATCATTTCCTAGGAAAAATCGTTGCTTTTAAACTAGAGCCCATAAATTCAATATTTTAACAGGTGGATTATTTTCATGAAATCAGTTTCTTTGTAAACAAATATTAAATTATAATTTTCCCTATTAATGGTATTTTTAATTGGAACATAATTTAATGCATCAATGTAATGTGTATAAAATTCATAATCATAATAGAAAATGACTGCGCATAACTCTCCGTGCATGTAAATACATGAAATACATAATCAAAATCATGTTTGAAAAGTGCTTAAAAATTTGTTATAAAACATTTAAAAATATTTTTAACATTGTATGCATTTTATAACTATATTAATTAGATAATTCAATCATGAGAAATTGAAAACACTTGCACCTTATAATGTAAGTAAGAAATATTTGAAATCTTTAATTTTTTTAAGTAAATCGTTGATTACTTTAATCATCAAAGCAAAAATACAAAATAATTAACTCAAATCAAGCAGTCACGTCATTAGAATGAATGAATTTAAAAATTTAAGGCTTAATAAGCATATTTTGATTACACGTTGAACAATAAACATTTAAATATTTCCTAATATTTTTGAGTGTTAAAAAAACTCATGGTTTAAAATGGGGAAATATTAAGGGTTAATAATCTATATGTATCCTTTAAACAAAAGTACCTATAGTTTTTTTAGTTTCACAATTTTATTGTAATTTTATCGCATTAATATATGTTGCAAATCTATTTAGTTCAGTTTTACTTAAAGCAATGATTCATATGTTTTAATAAAAACACTTAATTTTTGTTATTGAAATCATTTTTTTTCCTAATAAATACATTTTTACTTAATTTTTTAATATTCATTTTACATTTTAAATATATTGTTAATATTAATAATAAATAATGTTATCGTACATATAAACTGATTCAGAAAAGAACAGAAAAATTTATGAGTTTCTATTAATGCAATATTTTAAATATAACAGAAGCGTTTAATTTAATGTAAAATTTGTATTTTTTCCCTGGTTCAGTGTATATTGATATAGATGTGTATTGAATTTTAAATAATTTCCTAATCAACCACCATATATTACAAGCAAGATTAAATTGTTTTAAAATTTTTATCATACCTATATGTTGTACTTATTGATGTAATTTCTCCTTTTTTATCCTTGAAAACTTAATCCTGCAGTCATGAATTTTCTGAAATAAAAGAAAAAAATTTATTGAATAATAGAAAGATACGTATAGAAAATTACGCAAAATAGTTATTTGATTAATGTTTTTACATTTAGATCTTTGAATTTTATTACTTTATATCAAATGTTCTGGTTATCAAAAAGTTAAAAGGGATTTAATAAAAGTTATTTCAATTATGTTTAGCAATAACAGTATTAAAAATTTAAACATCAATAGAAATTACTATAAGAAATATTCTTATGCCTTAAAAATTAAAATTTAAAGTATTAGAGTAGAAATGGGGTTTTCTTACCATTTGTTTATATTATAAATAATTACATATGATAGACTTGGTTTAAAACTAAATTTTTAAATGTATTATATTACATTTAAAAATTTAGTTTTAAACCAAGAAATGATTTTCATTTAAACAATAATTCCTCAAAAACTGTACAGAGTAGGATTTAACATGGCAGCTAAACCAACAATTTGTTGAAAATTATTTTAATAAATTTTAAAATATCAACATTACTTAACTTATGTGTAATATTTTTAATTAATATCAATATAATTTAAAAAAAAATAATAAAAAGACAAAATAACTTAAATTGATAAATTTGACTGGAATTATTTTATTATTTACGAAATATTTTAAATTTAGAAGAAAATTTTATTATATATATATATATATATAAACATTTGTATTTTTTTAAAGAATCTCTGTTTTTTTATAATTTCAGAATTTCCTATTTGTATTTGTTAGAGATTTTTTTCACTAAAAAACATACCCATGTACCCAATGAAAAAATTTAACTCAAGTATATCCATGCATAAATACAAAAAATCAGGTTTCCTCAACTTAAATAATTACAAATTGTTACCCAATATTTCTAATTATAAGACTTTTATCTACTATTTTCTTTTCTGTTATTTGCAATGGTTTGATTACGCAGCTATTCGTGACGGAGAGAAAACAATTTTATTTTTGTCACAATAATGGGAGCATCTGCTTACAATTACCCATTTACTCCTTTAAGAAAAGCCTTATTATCTTATTTCAATTATGAAAAATTTTAGCAAAATTTGTAATTATGTTTATAGATTTTTAATTGTATTGTTGAAGTATTTCAAAAAGGTCAAAATTTTAGTTGTCATAAGCAATTCTTAAAATATTTTGATACATTTCTTGATATATTTTGTTTTTAAACATCAAACAACACAATGCGCCAATTTTAACTATAACAAAATGTGTAAAAATTTAATTTGCATGTATATGGTACTATGTCTCATTGAACATAGTACATTTTTTATTATTCACAATCTAAAATAAAAGAATTTTAATACATGAATTGGGTCAGTTGTTTTCTCTGCAAAAGATTGATCTTTAACTAGAAAAATACTTACGGCATCCTCTTGTAGTTCACATTCATCTACATTCTTGAACTTAACTTCACTCTTCAGACAGTTTGTCATACCGACTGTATCATGAAATCGAAATGAAGCCAGCACCTAATACAAGTTATTTCAATACATTAACAAACAATTCTATTGCTCATGTAATATAAAGATGATTAACTTAAAAATAAAGTTATAAATGTGATTCAAATAAAAATACATAATAATTAAGATATTTATATTAAAGCATTTATTTTTCATGTATAAGGCATGTCGCAATTAAAATAACAATGATGTGGTATAAATAATAATAAATAAGTTTTAAAAAATAAAATAATTACATTAAATAATGTGAGTTACTACATTATATTTGCCATAACACATAATATTTTGTAATATATGTATTCATAATCATATAGGTAGATAGAGAGATAGATATATGTATATGTATACATGCATAATCATAATTAAAAATCAGAAATTAAATCAAATTTCCATTAAACTTTCATGCTACCACAAATTATGTAATATTTTTAATTTATAATAATATGTTTATAAAAAATTCAAAATATAAATATTATTATTATTAAAAGGGGTACACCTAATTTTAATTAAAATGTACAAAATGAAACTTTTTCTTACATACATACGAATTTTCAATATATTTCAAAATAATATGCTTAATCGTAATTACAAAATAATTTATAAATTTAAAATTTGAATTTGTATAAATTTTTAACTAAATATATACGTTTAAAAATTATGATTTTTTTATGTTTGTTTTCCCTTTTTTCTACTTTAATCTGTCTGTTTCTAAAATTATTTATCCTTACCAATATATCTATACCTATAATTTAAGTGCTTATCCTTAGATTAAGCAATAGTATTATCAATTTTTCATTTAATGGTAAATAATAAATATCCTAAAATCATCGGATATTATTAGATTTTCATTTTTAAAATTTTATTTTTCTTATGCTATATATATTTATATAAACAAAATTTCAAATTCTACTCATTTGATAGGAATTAAAAATTTATCCGGGGAAATTTTTTCCTCTCAAAGTTGTTAGATAAAAAAAGGAAATTAGTAATATATTTTAGTTCATAAAAAGAATTATTTACTAAAAACATCATTTACTAGTTTAATTACACCTTGTTGCTTTGTGTTCTGTGACTTAAATATTAAAAACTAATTTAATGCATAAGTTACAAATTTTCTAAATTAATATTTGACCATCAAGGACTTGTAAAAGCAGGAAAAACTTACTCCACACAATTTTTCAATCGAAAAAAGTGATTTCTCTGCTTCAATAACTTCAACAATTTTTTGATAATACTTGGAAAAATGATTTGTATTAAACCTGTGGAATGCAAGATTGGCTGCCTGTTTGAATTCAATATCATCCAAATCAACAAGTGTGAAATCCGTACATCCACTGCAAATGCAGTTGACAAGTGTACACAAAACTCATGAATGTCGGCTGAGAGTTTTCCAGTTAAGTGCGATTTGAGAGATACCTGTAACCAGATTTGAATACAAAAACATCTGGTATGATAAGAAAATTTTCCATAGTGAAAAACTAATAATCAGTAAAATCAGTGATTAACTAATGATATAATAATAGTCAAATATTAAATCTAAAAGATTAAAATTCATAATTCTTAATTTCATTGCATGATTAATTATTTTTGAATGAAATTTATACAATTAATTGTATGTAATTTTTTGCGATAGTTGTATGTTGTACGTATATAAAATTATTGTAAAAAATTATAAATCTGGAATATATAGTTTATATTGCTTGTTTAGTTACATTATATCTTTACACTATGTTTCTGGAGAATGAAACTTTCAAATTTAATAGAATTCGTTAATAACTTAAAGGAAACAACCTAATTTCTGAAACTTAATAATAGCCTTCCGGAAGATCTTTTCATAAGCCCTAAGCGATATTTACTAGTTACAAAAGAGAAAGCTTTACGATTTTAAACATTCACTGCAATAGACAGAAAAAAATACACATCACCCATCTTTATTGTTCAAGAATGGCTGGAAATTGAATCCGGAACCTTCTATTCCGAAGATCATGGCTATATTATTAGGTAAGGTTTAATTCCCTAAATGGATTACTTTGTAATATTTTGAAGTACAATTGAGTCAAAATATTATTTTAGAAACTACATATTGTCGGATCACCTATTTTTCCGATAAAACTTTATGTAAAAAAAAATGAATTTCAGTTTCGTTTTCTGAGCAAGGAAATGTGAGAAATTCTTCTGACCCGTCCTTTTATCGAAAATCTACTATATTTTTATTTAGTAATTTAAAAGCATACTAATAATTATATCTTGCTGTTACGATTAAAATATACTTTTCAGTTCAATCCCAGGAGTTTTTTTTTTTTAATTGAAAGAAATTGCGGTGTTTTTTCAAATTTTTCCAAGCATATCTGTCTGTGGGAATATTCAAGTGCTTTTCTGTTCGTTTTCAACACGTTATTAAAATTAATTAGAAAATTACAGAAATTTCTTTCTGTAATTTCCTAAGAAAATTATGTGTAAGTAATTTTGAATTAAGACCTCTATAAATTTAAAGCAATGTGTATTTGAAACTTTTTATAGATAATTTGCTATGCTAACTTCTCGTGATCAGAATACCAGAATTCTTAGTCACCTTTTTCAATGTACAAACCAAATAAAGAAACACATACTCAAATATACTAGTTAAAATCTTGCAATAATATAATACGATGTATTTATTCATTCTTAATAATATGGATTTATTAATAAATTATTATTTTTTAAAGTATAAGAATTTTATTGACTTTCTTTATTAGATTGCTTATTCCCCTTATTTTATTAGATTGCTTATTCCCCTTATTTTATTAGATTGCTTATTCCCCTTATTTTATTAGATTGCTTATTCCCCTTGTTGTATTGTATTGTCATCATTCTTTTGTTTTTTGCTTAGATTGCTTATTCCTCCCTTGTACTGTTTCTTTTTCAGTTTTTTAATCATAAGTTATAATATTTCTTTATCTTTTCTAACCAATCTATTGCCTTACCCTTTTAATCTGTTTTTCATGCCAGTTTTTTAATTTAGTAAGCTGATATGATCTGTTATTAATAGCAACATGATGTAAATAAAATTAATTTATTTAAGTTTTTTTCTTGAAAATTAATGTATCTTTTAAAATATATTAATTTTTCTTTTGAAATTTTACAAACAATTATAAATACAGAAAACATTAATTAATTAAAATCATATGGGTATTAAGTACTTGGAATTATACATGATACACTTTATTTACTGAAATTACTTAATTTGACAGTTAGTATTAAAATGCATTATCAGAATTGTATAGTTATCATTCTAAAACAATGTGAAGCTGATAAATATTATATTAAATTGTACAGTTGTAGTATTAAATCAGAAGAAAAATAAAACTATTTTGAAGATTTCTAATTCACAGATAAAATAAAACATTTTTGATGTGTAAGAAAATATTGTAATATCATTATAAGATATCTGGCCACATCTAAAAATTTGCAAATTGAAATGATGATTTGAGTCCTGATAACACTTTCAAAAAAAAATAAACATTCTAATTCACAAAATAACACTTATAACAACCTGTTTGAAAGATGCGAAACGACAGAAGCTTTTAATATCACAAGAGAAAATATGTTTGACTTACAATCTCGAAGGTCATTAAGTTATATGGAAATCTGTTCTGTGTAAGGGACTTTAAACTTAAACAATTATTTAATATAAAATTAGAAACAGAAACAGAACTTTCCCTTTAAAGTTTTAAAAAAATAACTGTGAATATGTAAAATATATGAAAAACCCTAATATTAACTTTCACAATTCCATACACACACACACAAAGAAGAAAAAAGCTACAACAAAGTTTTTTAATGAGATATAAATAATTGATATACATAAACTGATATGAACACATGCATTGCAAGAATTATCACTTTGAAAGTTTCTCACTAAATTATACAAAAATAAACTTTAAATTAATATATTACAAATTTTTTTATAAATGCTTATTTTATATTATATTTAATAATTTATGTTCAAAACTTTTACATTTATAAAATTTAAAATTTTTGGAAAACATTTATCAAAAAATGTGCATTATAAGAAAATAAATAAGCTATTATATTAGCTTGATTTTCAGTTTGTTTATCTAAAATAGGAATAAAATTTCAGTCGAATTTGCAAATCTCGATCCAAGAAATGTTATGATTATGTTCTCGATCCAAGAAAAATATACTAAAGACATGGAAAGCGTCTTTGAATAAATGAAATAGTTGTTTCAATGCTGAATCAGGTTTTCTTCTTCAGCATGTTTCCTTAAATCTCCGATATCTTGAGAATTTATTCTGCGCTCTAGTGACAAATACAGAATCATGTTTCATCATATTAATATCATGAATTTATCTTAAGCGATTTAAATTAACTGTCTTTCTTTTCTAAATAAAGTAATTTTCCCTTGTGAATATTCCTTGAAGGAGAGGCACCTAATATGTTGGATACATCGCTCAATGAAAAGCAAGTTTTTCTTTACTATAACAATAGGTAACTATAAATAATAAATAAAGAGCATGCAACAAACAAATTCCATTTTGATGCTAAAAATTCATTTTTATTAATATATATATATATATATATATATATATATAGTTCTAAACATAAATATATTGTAGAGAAATATTTTATATATATACGTTATTTTGAACATTCACAGCTTAAAATTCAGTTTGCTTTTATTAAAACTATAGATTTACCAAGAAATTTATAATTGTATATTGAAAATAATTTTTATGACAGTCCAAATTTGTTAACTTATTTCCGTGATATACGTCGAAATGCACACCAAAATTTCTATTTAAACTTTTATTTTGACATGTGCCAGTTAAAATAACTTTTATATTTCAGATATTGTGTTTTCAATATTTTGCATAAACAATTTCAAATGAAATGAAATATTTCATAATAAATCAATAAACATAAGCCACATTATTTATGAAAATTACACTAAAGCTATTTATAAAATAATCTATGAACTATATATATATATATATATATATATATATATATATATATATATATATATATATATATATATATATATATATATATATATATATATATATATATATATATATATATAATGTCAGTTTTTGATTTCTTTAATTAAAATATAATGATTTTTTTTGTCTAGTTTTTCTGGTTTCAAAGAAACCTATATTTTTTATACATCATTTAAAAAGATATGTGTCGTTATGATTTCCTTAAATTATTCGTAATTACTACGATTTTTTCGTACATTTATGAATAAATTTACTAGTAAACTCAAATATTGATGCGATAATACATAAATTATGGATGTATTTTTGTACACATACGAAATTAAAAATCAAATTTACTTTGAAAATATAATGTTAATAACCAGTTTCTATTAAAATATCTTGGTACTAACATAACCAAAAACTTTGGAAAAATATTATTTTTAAACAATCCATTTATTACGCATGTAAAACCTATCCATTTTTTCTATTTTAGCTTTCAAGCCGTATCATCTTCATTACATATGGAAAAAAAATCAGCATTTTATTGCATTTTTAATCAAAATAGATAATTATTCAGAAATAAAATAAACATATCAAACTCTGTTGCAGACATCGGTATAGTTAAAAATTTTTTATGATTTTTAATAATCAATATTATCAGTGTTTTTAAGCATTCTTCGACTATATATTTCTATATTTATTTTTCTTACACCTGATTATAATTTTTTTTTATTTTGAACTCAAGTTTATATTATTCTTTCATTTTTAACATGTTTTCTCAGAGTTAATAGATATACTTTTAATATTTACTTTTCCTAGAGTAGAAACTAATCTTTTTTTATTTTTTTTATTCAGGATGAACAAAATATGCATATTTATTCACCATCAGCATAATTTTATTAAACAAGCATTTGATTTCTAATCTATATGAAATTATTGACATAAATAATGTATACGGAAATAATTATAATCCTGCCTAAATGCAATAAATAGTTTAGAAAATCACTCACAAATTCTATTAATATGATTCTATCTGATAATGCATTTCATTAGCGTCTGTAAGTTTATATATCATATATTCGCAGTAATTAGTAAAATGCAAGTTATATAATGGAATGAAAACATTATATATATATATATATATATATATATATATATATATATATATATATATAACATCATATATATATAACATCATATATATAACATCATATATATAACATCATTTCTTTTTGAAATTTTCCATAGACATAATTTTAAAATTTGAAATAGAATAGTAAAATCACTCTCAAATCTGTGAATGGTTGTAAGAAAATGACATTAAAGGAATATGAGTGTATGTGAGCTTGTGTACTTTTTTGTATAAATAGTTTTCATAATTTCAATATATGTTGCATATTATTGTCTATAAAAATAATTCATTAAAAAAAATACTATTGTAGAATTTGACAAATTTTTCAGGTTAATTTAATGCTTGTATCGGGAATATTTCGTGAATGAATTTATGAAATAATTTTATTTTAATGGCAATAAAGGTATTTTATGAAGCATTTCAATTAATTTAGAATAAGTTTATCAATTTAAAGGTGAGACAGTATTATCCTTTTTTTCATAAAATCAAGCAAAATTAGGAGTTGAATAACTAGAGTTCCCATTTCAACAGTTCCATTAGATCAATTCCCATCTCAGAAATGAATGTTCGTAGCATGTTATTACCCACTTTAAACTGCATCTCACAGTCAAATTATATTTCCTATGAAATGCTGCCAAATAGCATACAAATGGGCAAACCAACTCATAAACGCTTCTTCGAATTACTTTTAATAGTAATTGTAAGAATTGTGTTAATGAAACATAAGATGATTCAAATTAAAATCTTGCAAATTTTATAATATATGAGAAAAAAATTTTATATATAGGGATAACTAAAAATTTTAATAAATTTTTTTAAAAATGTGTCTACATATATTAAATAATTTTATTTTGCCAGCCAACTTGTCTAGTGGTCAGCATGCCAGACTACGGATATGGAGGTTCTGGGTTCGAATCCCGTTTCAGGCATGGATGTACTTTCTCTCTCTATCTATCCTGTCTTTGTCCTTTCCTGGTGTGAATGAGGTGTAAATGGTTGCCAATCCTATAAACGGGTCCCTATGGTATATGTGTGTACTGAAGAAGTCGGACTCCACATCAAATACTGTTCAGTTGGAAAAGTGGAGCAACGCACCCGAATTTGTCAGCCTAGCTGGCACACGAGAAAAACAACATTTTTATTTTACGTGAATATTTTTATCTTTGTTATTAGCTTAATAGTAGTATATTCTTCATGCATGTTTGCTATTATTTTTTCATGTTTGCTATTATTCGTATTTTCAAGAAGTTTCCCGAAGAGATTACAGATAATTAGTTTGTTTCTTGATATTTTACTTAAAAAGAATTCTTATACTAAAGTATAAGTATGTTACAATTTGTACCGCTTTCATTACTCAACAGAATGCAATATAGAAGATTCATACGTAAATTTTAAAAGAATGTATTAATTTGAAAATTAAAAAAGCAATGTAAACAAACGTTTTCAGTTAAATCATATTTTTTGAACCTGTATTGATAATGATAGTTCTAAAATAATGAAATCTATCAGGATTTTATATTCAGTTGCATATCCTTTTCTTTTGAGGATTACAACATATCATCTCGCTTAATTAATAAGGCTTTTTAAGACATAGTTATAGATTTTTGCACTGGATAGTTAAAAATATTATTAATTATCAAAATACTAATTTAAACCTATTAAACAATTTAAGTTTCAAATTAACCAAGTTAATTGCCTGACATCTTTTTAAATTAATACTTTTTACTACACATCGAGAAAAAACTTATGACATGGAAACTTTGATCAACAAATTTTTCATCATTTGAAAATGTATGCCAAGGATTATTATCTAATGAATTATCCGTCCACTATGAACTTTATATAGCATTAACCATCGTTTCCGACCTCGATCATTTTGATAAGTATAGGTTGTAATTTTCCAAAATATTTTACAAACACAATGTTTCATGGGCATCAATAATTTTCAGACATATTACTCTCTTATCTCGTTCCATATTAAACAAATATAGTTGCAAAATACTTCTAAAGATTATCGTTAAACATTTTTGGAGTTATAGTGTATTTCCTTTTAGAGATGGCAGGCCATTTTGGAAATTTTTACGAGTAAAAAAATTGATGTAGTTAATTGAAATAAAAAAAATTAATTTATTTTTAAATAAACTTTGTTATATTTTTTAATTCTAATATATTTTTCAAAATGTTGCTTAAATGAAGCTTTATTTGGGATATATTATTCTTTCAGATACTAATTTTTGTTCAAAATCCCTTTTTGACAGCTTCTTCGAAACAATCCTTAAAATATGCAAATTTTTATCTTTAATTCAAATGCAATATGTGCACATTACTCTTTTTGCAACTTTATAAGTATTATCTTTTTCATTTCCTCAATGTTCAACAAACATTTGCATTATTTATCACGTAATTTATATCCTTCAAAATGTAAACGGGGAAATAAGTTGTTCGAAAATTTCTTGGAACTCATATTTTTTAACTTTTATATCGAAACACAAAGTAAAAGGAAAAATTATTTGGATCTCACTTTTACTTTCAACCACTTGAATCTCGATTATAATTTCAGGAAAAATCAGAATTGTTAAATGGAACGCAATTTCTTGAAATCTGTATGAAACACTTTTCCTTGTAACTTCGAGGAAAATCAGAATTGTTAAATGGAACGCAATTGTTTGAAATATGTAGGAAGAAATTTTTCCGGGTACCTTCTCAGAAATGCACATAAGATAAAATACCATAATTTTCATCTTTTATACAATATTAATGCTAAAATTATAGAATCTTTCTAGAAATTGAAAACAAAGAAATTGGATAGTGTAAAACTCTTGAATACTGTTTAAGCAAAATGAATTTTGATTGGCTATTACATGATGAAAAATTCATAACAACTGCGCATTTTATATTTTAATAGATCCATAAAAATATTTTATATTTTGCTAATTATTTACACTTTTGGACGCTTAAATTTACATCAACTACCTTATATTGCAGTTATTATAGTATGAGAAATGTATCTTTTTTTGTTCGTGAATATTTTCGATTTCGAAAGTTATATTATTACACATTTATTATAGGTTTTGAAATTAGAAAATATTATAATAATGAAGCTTTAACTTGTTAAGGTATATACAACTAGAGCGTATTGATTTAAATTGACCCTTTTTGTCTTTGGTAACATTGAACTTGCAGTTGAGAATTTTCTGAAAAATAAAAGGAAATAAATGTATTAATTAATATAATTGTCACACTTTTAACAAATAATTTTTTTATAAAATTCACATTACATATTTTTAAAATTATATACTTAAAAATAACCATTGTTTAGCATGTCATAAGTATAAGTGTTGCGTATGTGATAAAATGACTACGAATTCAAGACTAGAAGTTTGTTGACGCTATTATAAAAGCAATGATATATCTGCAGTTAAATGCTACTATAGACAACAACACAAATTAATATTTATTGATAACATTTAGCATTTCTAGCGTACAGAACATATATCTATTTAGTTAACACATATACCTTGACCCACTCCATTTCTCATACGTGGCTTGACAATTGTATTGAAATAAAAAAAAGGAAGTTATCACTAAAGCACACATATTCTATACTTAAACACCTTTTCGCCTTTTCCAAAGTCTACAGAAATGTAAACATTGGAGTCTATTCTGAAGAATCAATAGCAACTGACTTAAATAATTCGAAGCTTAATCTTAGAATTTTTTATCGCTTATTGAATTCAATATATTAATATGATTAAAAGTTAAAATATATGTATTAAATAGTAGAGTTTAGTTAGATACGAAAACTATCATTGCTTTCATGAGTTTTTTGTTATGTAACTCTGGACTTCTATGACACCGTCGGACTTTCTTGCACTGTTAATTATGTCTTTTCTGGTCGAATCTTGCCTAAACAGCATGTTGTTAATACAAACGTAATGGTTAAAATAATGTTTGACCAAGAACATCTTTGAAAACTGTAATGAAACACCATTTAAAGTCAGACTACATTAACGATTTAAAGTCAGTCGTTGAATACTTTTTAAAACAACAATCTTTTGAATCTAGGGAATTAGAAACAGCAAAATTCTAATTACTTATGTATATAAGTGCAAACTTTTTAGAAATATGAACTAAAGCGCTATTTATAAATAACATTTGATAAAAAGAACTATAATATTTTAGAAATTTAAATAATCAATTTCATTATCATTCCATACTTGGTAATCTTGGCTGTATTTGTCTGATTATATTTATATGATTTTATCAGAATATATGTATATCTATATATACTACAATTTTTGATTTCGAAAAATCCTCAAGTAATTAACCACTTATGTTAAATAACGATTTTTTACTATATAAATCAAGTTTTACTAATTTATAATCCAAATACGTCTGAAATAGTATAGAATAAAAGTAACATGTAAATAAACAATTCAGTGGAAAGACAGTCCATATAGTCTTTAGGTCCTACAGTGCCATATTTATTCTCCTGACCAAGGGCCCTGGGGAGCGAAACAAATGTCCCTGTTAAATACTCAGCCTAATGAGAGTGTAAAAATATAATGAAGTGAAATACTGGTTTTCTATAAAAATTTATACTTGAAATATTAGGTTATTAGGTATGATTAGTTTTAAATGTAAAAATGAAATTTTGAACTTTGCTTTGAATAGATGCTTTGAATCTCCTTTCTTTAAGATTTTCTAGGATTATTCATTTTTAACAGCAAACATTCGCTATATATGTAAATTTATCAGGAAATATGATTTACTTTGTCTCATTACAAATTTACGTAAACAAGATTTACCATCTTGCAGCTGAACTTTATGCTGATCAGTAAATGCTATATGTAATTAATTTCTTGTAACAATAATAATAACAGATAAATGAAAATTAATTCAAGTATGATATAAAACATTGAAAGGTGAGCTTTAGTAAAAGGAAACTTTGACTCAAGTTCATTATAATAAATGATATTGTTTTCATTGTTTTGCTACATCTCTGAATATAAAACCAACCCCATAAAGATATTTAAGAAATTATTTAAAAGTTACTCTAAATTTATCAATTAATTCTTAAATTAATTTGGCAACTACAAGCTGTTAAATTTTTTCCTCTTTAATTGTTAGCTTCATATTCCCCTTTGTTATGAAATAAACAAACAACATTATTTTTAAAGCAATACTAAGTAAATAAATATAAAATGTTCAACCCTTTAATTTTGATTTTTCATTTCTTTTCCAATTATCCAAATATATATATATATATATATATATATATATATATATATATATATATATATATATATATATATTACACTATTTTATCAAACATTACCTAAAAGTTGTCATTTCAAATTTAAAAAAGCTGAATTCAAATATTATATAAAAATTTCATGTCTTTAAGTACAAGAAAAATACTTGTATAAAAATATTAATAAAACTTATTTGATTTTCATTTGCATCTTTATGTTGTAATAAACGTATCAAATCCATATATTTTTATTATATATTTATAAAACTGCAGTTTGTGCTTTACTTTTTACTTTTGCAATTTTATTATTAAATTTCATCACACACATTATATATATACACATATATTTCTAGAAAATTTTCATTTGGTAAGAGACTTACAGCACTCTCTTGCAGTTCACAGTCTTCTATATTTTCATAATTAACTTCTTCCTTAAGGCAATTTGTTAATCCAACAGTAGCATTCAAACGATATGAAGCAAACTCCTACGATAAAACATTGACACATTTTGTGGTTAAAATTAATATTTAAAATAATTTCATACGAAGTACTACAAAATAATAAATTTAATTTAAAAATGTCAATTTAAAGTTCTAGTACTCTAAAGACGAAACTACTTTTTTGTTCTAAATAAATGTTGAAAATTTCTTACATAAGACATACCATTAAAATTATATTAAGTGTTATTATTTCATTTACTATGAGTTAATATTCCATTTTTGTTTAATAATATCACTTTGTAAAAGTTATATCGTATCTCCTATGAAAAAAACAATATTATTTTTAAAGTATATATTTACATAACTTATAGCATTTGCATTAATAAAACTTAAATATGTAAAGTACTAATTACTACGCTAAACTTAATAATTCCAAAATAAGTACTGTATCAATTTCTTGATGAAATTATGATATCAGTCTTTATTCGTGATATTTTTATCCACTGCAAAACTATCTCCTATTAGTTAAGAGATAATATAAAAAATGTGAAAATCAATAACTTCTTGACTCACAATAGCTTTGAATAGAATGGCATTCGCTTTTTCACAAAATAACACCAATTAAACATTAATAAAATAAAAAGTAGTACATATTCAGTATTATTAACTTTATCATAATTTACAATGCCATAATTATGTATCATGTAATCTCAAAAAGTTATAACCCGTCTTCAGTTAATGACTGCTACATGAGAAGGCAAAACAATCTGATGAATGATATCATTTTATTGGGAATAATAATTATTTAATCATCCTGGATAATTTAATTGAAAGTTTTGGTTTCCTTTCGTAAACTATTATGTTTACCTTCTTATAACAAAAGACTTGTTTTCTACTATTTTACTGAATTGGATGAGCATTTAGACAGGGAAAATTCAGTAATTAATAACCATTTAATACATTTATTCACAGTTTTTATCGATGTAAATATTATGAAATGTCTTTTATTATTTTAATATACTTGAAAATGTTTAAAAATCGTAATCTTTAATATTGAAATATTGATACATTGTTTAATGCTTTAAATATTTAATAAATTAAAATGCTCTAAGATGTGTAACGAAAACTCAATTACAGTATTAAAATATATTTGGATCTGAAAATCAAAAAAGGTTAGATTTGATTAAACAAACAGTTAATAAAATACTAATTTTCATACATTTAAAATACATTATAAAACATTTATAGTTATTTTCCAATTTTTTAATTTTTATTACAATATATATTATTTCGTTTTTATAATAAACAATATATATATATATATATATATATATATATATATATATATATATATATATATATATATATACATATACACAATTTTTAATGTTAGATATTTTGTAATTTTTAATTGGGTTCTCTGTTCAGATTTACTTTAAACATTTTAAATTTCTTTAAGCTTATACATTTAGTCTTAGTTTTTTTAGTTTTTGTTTTCTGTGTCTGTAACATAATGTTACACAGATTTCTGTAAAATAACGTGCTCATTCCGAAATTATTTCAATTATTTTGAAACAAGTTTAAATATATGATTTTAGATTTTGATCACTCTAAATATCTTTAAAAAATTATATGCAAAATAACGTAAAATATTATTTCAAAAATTATTGAAAGAACTTCATCTATACCACAATATAAAATTTATTACGATTTTTGCATTTTAATCAAACTTTTGCTCCTTTTTTTACTGAAACGTTAAAAAATAAACAAAATTTATTCACAAACACATTTTGAAAATATTTTAATTATAATCCTCGCAACTTCATTTAAATGAAATTGTATGTTTGAACTATATTCTATAATATTTTAAAATGTAAGCATTAATTAATTGGTTAAAGCAAACATTTGAATGATAAAATTATAGCACCTTAAGTATTATTATAAATTAAACATACCCCACATAATATAGGAACAGAACATAATGATTGCTGGCCATTTAAAATTTCAATAAGCTTGTGGTGGAATTTTGAGTTTTCATTATCAGAAAAGGATTTTGTTGCCACTCTTGTTGCTTCTCTCACTTTAGGATTATTTACATTAACATTTATGTACCCATAGCATCCTACGCAAACACTATAAACCAGAGGTATCATTGATACAAGTAGTAGGAATATTTTTCCCATTTTAGCAAGTACTGCTAATAATTATATTTCAAAAAATAAATAACAGAAATATACTTTTTTTCAGTGGTTTAACTTTTTTGTTTCCTGCATCCTAACTCACAATATATCCTATCTTTAAATTTAATCATTATGTTATTTTGTCGTATACATATTTCTCTCATTTCAGAAACTGTTTTTTGAAATAACACTCTTATCTGAATTACAATGCTTGGACATATGTTAGTAAAATATAATAGTGATAACGCGTATCTTTCAGATGTGAGTAAACAATACCAATATCGATAAAGTTATTTTAAATGATTATTCAAGTTCTCTTTCACACATTTCACCTTAAAAAAGAGAAACCATTTTAAAACAACAGTTTTTAAAATTTTGATATTGTAATATGGCTTTTTTAGAAAAAATCCTTATTGGTATGAAAATTAAGATTGAAATCATGAATAATTTATTTTTAAATTGTTCAAATATTCCTTATATTACGTTTCCAAATATATAAAAGTTCTTTATGCAAACATTTTAAATGGATAGTGATTTTTTTCATTATAAACTCATTTAACGTCAAATATTAGATATTTTTTATTAAATAATGTTTTGTTTACATTGTTTGATAAAAACAATATAAACTTTTTTTATTATATACAATATTTTTGCTAAAAATAAAAATGAAAATTGATAATAATCAATAAAAATAAAAATAAATACGCGAATATAATAACAATTCTCAAAAATATAATAACAATGTCCAAAAATCAAACAAATTAATTCCATGAGTATTCACAATCATTTTTATTCAAATAGTTTCCTCATTTTCATTCTTATATTTTCGTATGTTTCCCATTTCATTAGTTTCCTGGAAGTTTATTTAAAGTTTAAAGGTATATTCCAGCTTTAATGCATACTTTTATACTAATTACTTTTTAAACTTTTATGAAAAAAATTGAGATCATTTCTCAGCATAGCTTTAAAACCTTTTTGAAGTTAAAAGCTAAACTATTTTTCCAATCTATTCTTCACAAATTCGTTAATGCAAAATGGGGAAACACCCACATCAAAAGCAATTTATTTAACACTCTCATTCACTGCATCCACAAGCAGTTGATCCCCATATATAGTTTGATTTTTTTTCTTTCTACTTTAATTTTTAAAGATACTTAATTTTATTAAAACTTAGGAAACCTTTAAAGTTACTTTCATCGTTTTAATTTTCTACTTTAAATTGTATAAATCACATTTAAAGATAAAAACTTTTCAGGAAATTATAAAATTCATTTCATTTAATCCATTTCATTGAAATATAAAAAGTTAATAAATATGTTTATGCATTTATTCACCGAAAAATATTTTAATAGATTTTGGGTTTCCATTTTTTTGAGGTTTTGATTAAAAAATATGTCATGGAAAATTTAAAGTAATATAATAATGTGTATTAACACTTTTATATACAGATATTATTATAATTAAAAGGCACTTCTACATCTTTACATGCTATTTTTCTAAATTACAGTTTACAAAAACACATAGGATAAAAATAGAGAAGCTACCAAATTCTGCTCATATTGTATAAAACTGTTTAAATTAATCACATCATAAAAGTTGTGGACAATTCATTACGTGGAAAGAAGTAATTATGGCTTCAAAAACTGAAAATTTATTTTTATGTATATCAGCATTAGAAACTTTGCGAAGATACTGTATTAATATTTCTCATGTTTTGAGTTTTTTAGAGTTTATTCAGCTCATAATCAATTTCATATTTCATTAAAGAAGTATATCCCTCATAAAATATTATAGAAATTTTCCTCATAAAATATTATAGAATTCTGCAAATCAGATAGCTTTTCTTTACAAACAATGAAAAATAAATATGAATATTTTGAATTAATTTGACCTATTCTTTTTCATGATTTTAAATGACCTCTCTGCAGGTAGATTAAAAGTTCTGTAAATATATATATATATATATATATAATTTACTAATAAATTCTCTCTGTTTTTAGCCAATGGTAGATTGTAGACAGTAGAAGATTTTTTTCCAATGGTAGATTGTAGACAGTTACAACTGCCACATAGTCTATTAATCTATTGTTCCCTAATACCCAAGGAACCGGCCAGAAAAAGCGACCTCTTAGTTGCCGAGGCGTTGTCCCGGGTGCACCACAGGGGGTGGGCCACCATTGCACCCTCACACATGCCATAGGGGCCCGTTTATAGGTAGGCATCATTCATACTTCATTCACACACACAAGGAAAGGACAAAGACATGATAGAGAGAGAAAGTACATCCATGCCTAAACCGAGATTCGAACCCAGGACCTTCCTATCCGTAGTCAGGCACGCTGACAGAAGACAAGTTGGCAGGCTGTTCTTAGAAAGAAATAATAGAATAACAAAATTTTCATAGTTTGAAAAAACTTTCACGATTAATGCAATTATCATCATTATTTAGGACATCTTGTAATCATGTTGGAAATTGGTACATCTCATTTCAAATGAAGATTTTTATATTTTTCCTGTAGGCCAAGATTTGAATGAATGATAGTCCATATCTCCTACATTTTTGAATGTTTCCCCTTGAAAAATATTTTGTAAGAACAAAAACAAAGGATAGTTCGAAAACATTGTGCT
This sequence comes from Latrodectus elegans, assembly GCA_030067965.1. Taxonomy (NCBI): domain Eukaryota; kingdom Metazoa; phylum Arthropoda; class Arachnida; order Araneae; family Theridiidae; genus Latrodectus; species Latrodectus elegans. The sequence goes on from CM057820.1 coordinate 50,008,249, forward strand.
TCGAAATTTATTGATTCCTTAGAAATTTTCTGAGTAGCTCAGAGAATCTCTCAGAAGCATGTGTCCTATTTTTATTATGAAGCAGCAGAATTCTCTACCTATGGATTATATCCACCCTCTTGTCTTGGGGTGTTGTTTTTAAATGAGTCGATCTTTAACAGTATAAATACAAATTTAACTCTACATTAGGATTCAACCGCTCAAAATGTATAAGCACTTGAATCTCCCATCATATAGACAGTGTTCTCTTATACAGACTCAACTTTCAGTTTAGAGAGACAGAGGGAGATTTTCGGAGGTCACAATACCCTTTCCCCTTTATCATACTTTCATAAAAATCCCACTTTTCATGTGCACTAATCAATGTATTCATGAATTTGGTAGGTCTGGTTTTATGCCTTGCAAGCAATGAAATGCATATGATCATTTTATCATTTTTCATATTATTAATGAAAAAACATTATTAAAGACACAATTAATAAGGATTTTTTATAAACATGCTTTTTTTTCAATTTCATTTAAGGTGAAAGTTTAGGTATTTTATTTGCATAATATATTTCTTCTAATTTCTATTTATATACAATTTATACGTGCGTCAAAGTAAAATTATATTTTTCTCTAATCAGAATCTTTCTGATATTTCTTTTATATTTATAGCCTAATAACTATATTGTAAATTCAATCTATGAGATTCGGTTATTCAAATTTGAATAATTAATATTTTTTCCAATATTGCAAATATTTTACAGAAAAAACTGTAAAAATATATATATCTATACGGGGGAATAAATATTTTGCTGAATAAATGCTTAATTCTTGTTACAGACATTTCAGTAATTAATTACAATTAAGCTTACAAATTTATCTTACTTTTTTAATTAAATTTAAACAAGATAAGGGAAACAATTTTCCGTATTTTGTGATGAAATAAATAAATATTTTAAGGTAAAACTTGTAGTAGTTATCAATTTGTAGAAAACGACATTTATAATTTAAATGCTTATTTTGTTTTATAAATTTGCATTCTTACTGAACTAACACTAAGAAACTAGAATTTTAAACATTGTTTGAATAATTAATTGATAACTAGAGCAGGAAATTAAAATTTAACGCATTGTTGTTGACAAAATGAATTTTTAAGCATTTATTTAAGCTTCTTATCTCTTGTTAGGGTGAAGTAATTTCCCTTTAATAATATCTCTAATTTAAATACTTAGTTTTATATTGTAATGAAAATAAATTTATTGAACGAAAGAAATGAAGAGCAAAGAAGAAAATTATTTGAAATATATGATCTGATGCATGTTAATTTTTAAAAACAGTTTTATAAGAAAAATTTATTAAGGAGTTGCAAATGATTTAGAAAAATGAACACATATTTCTTTTATAAACTTTCTTTAATTCAAAAAAATAAGGTAAAATGGTTTTGCTACTTTTTAAATGTTAAAAAAACCTTTTTTTTATATTATTTACAGAAATAAACTAATAATCTAACTAATTTGTAGCACTTTAGAACATTATCTTAATATTCGGTCCATCAATTCCTTAAGCAAAGTTCTATAAATTTAGACAAATGTTTATTATTTATTAAGATGTACGTTAAAATGTTTTATATAATAAGCAGATTATATTACTCAAAATCTCTCATTAAAATCTTATATCACAAATTTAATAAATCTCACATTATAAATTAATTTCCATGTAAATTCAAAAAATGATTATAAATGCATGAGTGCCAAATTTTTTTAATACAAAAACTGATCATAAGCAGGAGACTTTAAAAATCCTGTAATTTTATACACTATTAAACACGTAGTATTAGTGATTAAATAACATAAATAAATATTTAAATAAAAGATAAATTTTACTGCAAATACACATAAAATTGCAGAAAATTACAAAACTGTTTTCGTTTTAAAATTGGTTGCCTTAAGAGGATATAGAAAAATTTTAATCTATATTTTCCTTTTAAATTTTTTAAATTTAATTATTTAAAAAAGAGTTAGAAAAATAAACCTATAAATCTTACTTAAACAATATTAACTTCTGAAATGACAAAAATCATAATTTATTGGAAATAGTTAGATTTTTTTAAAATAACCGCTCTAATATTTCCTATGATTTTACTTGTCATTCAATTGTTAAAACTGACTTATTATCCATTCCTCTTGTTGTCGGATTCTTTCCTCTTGTTATCGGTTTTATAAAGTTTCTAATTAATAAAAAATCTAATCTCATGTATTACTTATCTTATTGTTTTAACATTCATATTTTAAAATACAATATTAATAACAATTATTATATTCATAAAAATGGGATGAACAAGGTAGACTGTAATTAGTTTATTTTACTGGTTGTAGCATTTTTAATCTTGATTAAAATTGCTTTACTTGAAAAACAGTGAAACAAAAAATTGGCATTTACAAAAGAGCAATGTTTTATGAATGTACATTATATCATGAATAGTAACAATTATTTTTTGAAGTATTATTAAAAGAGCTTTTTATAATTTTTTTTTCAATTTATAAATATATTAAAATTGCCCTTAGCAATGTCTACAATAAATATTGTTCAGAAGCGTTTTAGTTTTTCAAAATACAAAGCATTTGGTTTATGCATTTTTTGCTTTAGCACATGGAATTAGCGATTCAGTGTTTTCTGCATCGTTTGCATAGAAGTTGCACAGTTATTAAAATTATTCACTTGAGTCAGATCGAAGAATATTAAAAAAAATTCATTTTCATTCGTTAAGCATATTTTTATAGAATTAAATCACAAAAGTATTAATTAGTTATTAATTATGGCATTCGCCTTCATTATGTACATATGAGTATGCGTGTAATATATATATACATACATATTGATATGCATGCCTAGGTGTGTAGGCATTATATGCATACAAATATACGGATATAGACATACACACACACACATACATAGCATGTATAAGTCTGTGTATTTTAGATAATGAATTTAGATGATTAAATGTAAATAAGAAAATAATTATATTGTGAAGGCCTATTTATAAAATCCATGAATGCACATAAATTAAAATCCCTAAACTGATATATATAAAGAGTAACTTTTAGGTGAATAAATATATTGATTTTTTTCACATAAATAAAAATATTTATATGTGTGTGTTTTATTTTTATTTTTCATATACATAAAACACACACATATAAATATAAATTATATATATATATATATATATATATATATATATATATATATATATATATGCGTGTGTGAGTGTATGAATGAATAAATAAGAATTGATAAATACCCAAACTCTAACATTTTTATTATTTTCTTGTATCTAGTTTACCAATTCAAAGCTTTTATCCCTTTCCGACAACTTGGGAATTCTTTTCATGCTCAAGAAAGACAAATACTAAGACATTTCTTTTCATTGACATTATCCAACTTGTCTTAAAAGAGAGTTAAATGAAAATTCTTGTACCTCTTCACATACAGAATGCAATTTAGTCCTTGTTTACTAACTAAGCGGACTTCGTTAAATGCTTGAAGTACGGAGAAGTATCAGCTTTAAATTATTGCAAGTAGATATTGTAGGACTAGAATCAACCAGGCGAAATACGCTGATTAAAAATCATTCTCATGTTCTGCATTACAGTAATCTGAATTCAGATTATTGCAGCCAACTTATTGAATTTCTCCAGATAAATCTCATTTATAGTAAAGATCTATTTGTGTATTGTATAAGTTCATGTATAAAACTCATTTAAAATATTATTTAATATCCATAAAATACATTTGCATTAACATAAATATATTGAATACATTATTAACTATAAGTTTTTTGCACAACGTATGAAAGAATTAAATGTGAGAAAATTATTTATATTTATTTGAAATAACATTTTAAAAGGAATGGAGTCATAGATATTCAGCAACTTTTTCTAAACATTGTAAGAAATAATATTAATTTTATATTGAAATTTTTTAAATGTATATAACTCTCTAGAATTTATTTAACCAGTAGTTTTTGACATATTTCTCTATATTAATTTACAAAACAAATAATTCTTCCCTCAAGATATGAATTGATTGTTAAAGCTTTAATAAAATTAAACAATATATGTAATATATGTGCATATATATATACATATACATACATACATATATATATATGTATATATATATATATATATATATATATATATATATATATATATATATATATATATATATATATATATATATATATATACAATTGCATTACACATAAAAATTATTAATAAATCAAATTAAAGAATTATTTAGGCCTAAGGGGAAATCATAGTAATTAATTATATGTAATTCAGAAATATTTGTTCTTAGAAAAGAATAAAAAAGTAGATACTGTGTAAAAAACGGAGGACAGAAACTATATAGATAACAGTAGTTTTAATTTCGGAGAAATTTTTGTGGTCAAAAAAGGAAATATTTATATTAATATTATTCTCATTAAAAAATTTTTAGTATATGAAATCTAAATGAGATTGATAGCACTAAACGAGAGTTTTTAATTTTTAAATTTCTATAACCTAATAAGCATTAAATGCCTTCAAATGTATAATTTTAATTATATTTATACAAGGTAAATTTTAAAAAGTATCCTAAACTTTTACTGAGTTACAAAGCGTATACGTCATAGAATGTACGAGCTGTATACGTCATAGAATGTACGAGCTGTATACGTCATAGAATGTACGAGCTGTATACATCATAGAAAGTAAGATCAAAAGCTATGCGTGTAATATATTTTACAGATTTAAATAATCGGGTAAGTTAAAACTAATTTTCCTATATATTTAGATAATTCACAAAAAAATACGTTATTAAAGATTTTATTAGGTGGAGTGGAAACTGTTGTATATTCTCAAAACATTGTATAAACAACTTTACTGACTGCAATGGAAGTGCAAGCTAAAGTATGAAGGCGTTATGTTAAAACTATGATTGTTAAAACTGTAATGTTAAAACTATAATTCCTTCCCGTCATGTTAAAACTATAATTCCATAATGATTAGAACTAGAAGAGCATCACTTGTAGAAATATGTAATATGACTTGCTGTCTATACTTTCTCTTAGAAAATAGGTTCAACCAAATGGCCATGGACTGAGGCTAAATCATTTGTGAAGAAATGTCATTGAAACAAATTAAAATGCTTAGGATGTGTATTCGCACATGGTACAAATGAGGCCGCGATGACCTAGTTGGTTAGAACATTGTTCTCACTATCGCAAAGTTGTGAGTTCAAATCCCGGCTTAACCGAAGGTCTTGGATGAAGGTCCTAAAGACAGCTGAGAAGCGTTTAAAATATCATGTTCATAGAGTGATCCAAGTAAAATAATACCTTTTGGGGTGGCAGACCAAGTATTTGGGTTCATCTACTTAGTCCCTACTTCAAAATCATCAGGAATCCACCCGGCTGTTTCAATCTAACTTATTGAGCCCAACTCGGAACTACGTACAGGGAAGCATGCTGGTGTAATAACAATAGCATACTACAAATATCAGATGTAGGTATTAAAAATGTTTTTCATGTGTAAAAATACACTCACCCCAAACAGATCATGAACATCAAAATCTCTAAGTAATTTAAATTTATATTTTATGCATTTCCTTATCACATTTATTCAAGAAATATTCAGTTATTTACTTACCATGTAACAAATAATAAACACATTATATTAAATATTCAAAGATATAATATATTATTTAAGAAAAAATAATCAAAATTATCTTAATAATTTAATCATCCATTAAAAAAAGGACGGGTTAAGACTAAGAGAACAACAGCCAAGCAGAAAGCAAATCACACACGCATTTAAAATGATTAGTTTAAAATAGCAATCACTTTGATTATTTAAGGTGATATTTTTAGATTCATGCCATTGTTAATTTTAATCAGCTTATTTTTTATCAAATTTTTTTCGTTCCATATTTTTAACTAGAAATAGAGGCTCTTAAACTAGATAATCCGACTTCATTGAATTTTGAAAATTATTACCTATAAAAATTACTATTTTATTACTTCTTTGTTCATAATTATGGTTCCCTAATTTAAATTTTATCAAAATCTTATATATTTCTTTAAAATGCCTTTTAAAACTATCGAAAATGATTACAATTTGTATAAGAAAAGAAATTGATTTATAATGCGTTTTATTTTTTGAGTAGCTCTAATCAAATGAATTAAATAACTATTTATGACCAATTATATAATCATTTGTAGAATAGTTATTCAGAATTATATTCAGTTATATTTTAAGGAACTTAAAATAGATTTTCTTTATCTGTAAAATACTGGTACAAAATTGGAAAAGCCTAACTCAGATAATAGTTCTGAATCACGTATAATAGATGCCCACATTTGCACAAAGCTATTGAAGTTAGTAAACCAAAATAATACTTTCCATGTAGAAATTTACAAAAAAAGAATTAAATAATACGAATAATTTTTGAATAAGGAATAAAAAATGCCTCTATTTAAAACATATAATTTATAATAAAGTATTTTTTATATGCTGCGCATATTATTAATCCTATATTTTTCAGCTGTTATATGTATGAACCAAAAATAACACAATTTAACAAAAATTATTAAAGTTAAATAATGTAAGATAATATCAAATATATATAAACATAAATTTAATATTTAAACACTCACATAAATACTCTACATGAACAAGATAATATCAAATATTTGTCTTTTTCTATTAAACAATTTTCTTGGAACCTTATACACTGATTTACAAATTCAATTCCTGGAGTATATTACTTTATTATTTCTTTTATGTATCAAAAGATTATTTTATTAATTATCTCCAGGAACAGCTTTTAGGAACAAAAGATGTCTCAAATTTTTTTATCAATGGCAAATTGAAATATTTTTAGACGAGATAGAGAAGAAGAAAAAAGATTTTTCAAACTTTACAACCTGATAACTAACTCTTTATCCTATTACAGATGCACTTTAAATTCCTTTTAATTTATATTCAGTATTCATACGTTAATTATAAATGAATTAAATCTATCTTTATTACTTTAGTACAATTTTAAATACATATTAATGGAATTAAAAGCTATTTTCGATCGTTCCTTAAAGAAATAATCTTTTCACCCTATTTCCTATGTTTTCTAACCTTGAACACTAAAATCATTAAAACTTGATTTTCTTTTCAAAAACACAAATTTAAATCTTAAGTAAGAAGTTTGATAATAATTCTCCTCTTTATAATACAACAAAACATTGCTGTACTGAAATGTCAACTACGAATTAAAACGTGTTATTAATTTGCTAATTCGGCTAATATTTTTTCAGTACAAAGGAAATAATTTCAAACCTCACACATTTTTTTCATTAAAGTAATTATAAATTATTTATTTTTTCATTAAAAATGAATCATTATTATTACTTTTCTTAGAATAAATTACTGTGAGTGTATTTATTCTAAAAATTATAATTTTATACATGTTTCATGTTTATAAAACTATTCAGTTTATTAAAAAATTCATTACTTTCTAAAAATTAAATAATTTCTGAAGAAACAATTTTAAAAATACAATTTTTGCTTAAACATATGGTAAATTATGGATGTATATTTTTATTAGTTGATTAATCACAGTATACATTATTTAAAAATTAAGCTCATAGTAATTAAGTAAATACATAATTTATCATATATCAAATATTTTCCAAATTTTAACACAATAATTTTGAGCAAACACAAAATAATCAAATTCAATAAAAAATTCAGTTTAAAAATAAGTTTTATACAATAAATTTTTTAAATGTTGATTTTTGCTTTTTTTATGATATAGAATCATTAAAACATAATTTCTAATAATACTTACTTAGTTAAAATAAATGTGTTAATGAATTAAATTAACTATGCAAAATTTTTTCAATCGTCATCAATAAAGCTTGCCATCATAAGAATGACAAAGAACTTTGTAAAGTTGAATATAGATTTTATTTTATAGTTACTATTTTACTTTATAGTTTCTATTCTTATACCTTCAACAATCAGATATCATATTAGGAAGAATTTGTCTAGACCTTGAGTTCATCCACACAACACAAATAGAAAAAAATCTACACCAATTCAAGTTTCAGAGAGACCCTTGATGAATAAGACAGATAAACTTTTCTATCATCTTATTCATCATATTTTAAGCTGTCAAGTTATCTAAATTATTACGAGTAAATATAATTAATAAAACACTTCCTTTAAAAAAAAATGCAAAGAGGACTATATATATATATATATATATATATATATATATATATATATATATATATATATATATATATATATATATATATATATATATATATACCCAAATTTCATAAATAATTAAAACTCCGACTATGCCTGTAAAAATATTCTACATATATATTTAATCGTTATTATCCTTAATAGAAGTACATCTATTCAAACAAGGTATCATTTTATACTATAATTTCATGTTTCATCTCCTATGATTGAGAAAATTTTTTTTTGGATTTAAACTTATTTCAGGTGAACAAATAATTGAAATTATTTTCAAAGTTTGAATCAATCTTTGAATGGAACACAAGAACAACCCTCATATTTTCTAAGAAAAGCTAAAGATTTCAAAGTTACTGTACCTATTAATATTTTATACAAAATCTAACATGAAATAAGCCATCTGATAATAATTCATTGAAATTAAGATTAAAAACAATCATAAACTATTGACAAAACTTTGAAAATTCCGAAACATTAGAATTCCAATTTTTTTTTTTTTTGGGGGGGGGGTAGGAAAAATGCCAGTTACAATAACAATTTTTGAAAGGTAAAGTTTATGCATAAAATTTATTTAATAAACCGCAAAACATTTATAAACATTACCTTAATGCAAAAATAAAAAATTATTCAAAACAAATGAAGTAAAATTATTTGAAGTAAAAAGTTTTACAAACTAAAAATTGTAGTAATCTCTACTACGTTATCTAACACACTCTATTTCATAACTATACCATAAAACATATTCCATGTAAAAACTGAGTATTACTTCACTTTTATGCTTTCCAAATTACAAACTGTTCTTTATAACTTTTGTTGAACAAAATATTTCAACATTCTTTTATTTCAATAGGCTGCACTTAAAATTTTGAATAACCTAAATTTGAAATAATTTTAAATTTACTTCAAAAAACATAATAACACAGAAGAATACTGCAGAATAACGCATCAAAAAACGGTATACAAGTTTTTTTTTCTTGAATTTTAGTCTCAAATATTTTTGCACTTCGAAATTTCATTTTATTCAACAGTTACAAAATTATTTATTAGAATCCTTACTTTTTGTAGGTTTATTAAAACGTAAATTTTTTAATTTCTACTGTCTTTTGTACACAAAATAACTTGCACTATCGTAACTTGCGTAATCACACAATTTATTCTGTTATATTTCTCACAGGCAATTACTTTAAAATAATAACTTTCATAGTAAACAGAGCACTATAAATAGTAAATAAATACCTCTCACCGGGCCACATATGTTGTATATGGAAGTTAATTTCGTTCACATCAACGTTTTTTGCTGCCAAACTAGCACGATTACAGAGCCAATTGTGATCTAAATAATTATTAAATATATCCGGAAAGGCACTCTCAATTAGTTCAATTCTCGTTTCAACATCAGTGCAGAAATTATCTGGTAATTTTATGTATTGTGTATTTTGATGCAACTCAATTTCACCATTTCCAATATCCAGCAATTGGTTAGAAAATACTTGTGACAATGGATCATTTTGCAATTGTACTCGCATATTCATATTCAATTGAAGTGTCTCAACACTTGTCCATAAAAACGATTGTTTTAAGCATGCTTTAATCTCATCATCAAAAGTAGAGTCAGTAATGCCTGCCGGAAATCACCAGACAGTAGTAAAACAGTACCACCGAAAAGTTTATTGTTGCCTTTCAAATCTTGCATAGTTCTACGAAATGCTTCAAGTGAATGTGACTCATAATACACTCATCCCAAATTATTATAGCTCTGTTTTGCAACACTGTAGCCATGCCGCTTCTTTTTTTTTTTAATGTTATACATTGCGTTTGATTTGTTATGAATGTCTAATGGTTTCAATGCTGAATGTGCTGTTCGTCCAGCATCTAACAAAGTTGCAGCAATGCCTGACGATGCAATTGTCAAAACAATTTTCTGTTGGGATCGTATCTTTGCAAGAATTAATGATATTAAGAATGTCTTACCAGTTCCACCAGGTGCGTCTAAGAAACAAAACCACCTTAGTCAGCATTGTCCCATTATAAATATTTTTGTTCGACTGTCAGTAATGTCAGCTCATTATTCGCAATAATTGTAGCTAAGTCAACGTCAGTGTACTGTTTTTCACGTTGCAAATCAGTTTTAACTAAGTTGGCAGCTGGTCGATCAGGTGATAGCATTCCATAATGACTAAGTGGCAAACTTGAAATTAAAATACATAAATCTTTGATCAACACTAATGCTTCATTATACATCTCTGGTGGGAAATCTAAATTCGGTCATTGATTTGTTCGTTTAATTCGATGCAGTATATCTTCAGTCATATAATTCTTATATTTTTCCCACAGAGTCGATGATTGTGTTGGAAAACATGTTGTTAAAATTATTGCAAACAGTTGACGAATATTATTCGGTGTAGATGTCAACGCTGCATCAGCAAGTGTCAAGTCCCAATGATTATCTGCTTCCAATAGCTGCAACTCGCAACATTCATCTTGATGTGTATTGAAACTCGACCGTTCACTGTTTGCAAATATTCGGAAGATGTTGGTCCGGAAATATTCAATAGCAATAAATGCAAAAAGAAGCATTCACGTTGTTCAGGATGTACAGTGTAAAGTCGTCCTATTTTATTCCATGTAAAATAGCGTGGAACATTGGTATATAATAATCTTTTAGCGAATTGGCCGAATACATAAGATTTTTGACATAATGTAAAGAATTCAGTTAGAGTCGTTTTCAGTGTCTCAAATGCTCTATGGAAAATATTTTCTTCGGTTAAATATACTCGTTGGCCTTTTTCAAGATGTACTGAAAGATGCTAGGTCGAAGGTGTTCTCTTTCGTGTATGAGAAAACTGAAGATACGCCAGATAGCTTCGTTGCTGCTTATATATCTATCCATCTAGTATCTTGCTATTTCATCATTTTTGTTTATATTTTGTACATCAAATACGGCCAAATCACCACCTTTATTAAGCTCTTTACAAATTAAATGGATCTGACGTAACTGCAAAACTCGACATTAATATGAGCCTTATACGCTTTTTACAGCAATGGTGAGTATGAACTACCCACCGATTATCAATTTCAACTTCATTTCTAGAATTCGATATTCGCATTGTAAATGTGTGACCACCATGTTCAGGGTCTCTGCAGCGATACAATGGATAATCATTGATATCCGTAATATTATCATTGGTAAAGAGTTTAGAGAAACGTTTCTTACACCTTCCTTCTTCAATGCATGGTGTTGTCATGTTAAAAGCACAGCACGGTACGGGGATCATGTGACTGGTAACAATATCAAATAATTCTGAGTCAGTTAATGGATCCGGAATTTCGGTAGAAATTATTTGGTCAATTTCTTCTCAAAGAATTTTATCTTCAAGCCAAACCAAATTATGAGAATGAGGCAAACCTCGCTTATTCCACTCAATAGAATACAGCCAGCAACGTGTGTTATCAAAAACTGAATTTTTTACGATTAAATCATTTAAATATTTTAACTTTTGTTTGAACACACGTACAACGATATCGCAATGTATTGATTGTTGGTCTGGAAATAACAAACATTTTATTTCTTCCCAATTTGGATTACATGTAAATGTAATAAACAAATCAGGTCAACCGTAATGACGTACATAAGTCATCGCATCTTGTATGTATTCTTGCATGCTCCGTGGACTGTCGATGTAGCTTGAAGGTAAAACACATGCAGTTCCGATGTCATTGGCGTTTAAATTTTCATCGATGTTTCCGATGATAGCATCTCGTAAATGGATGTATTCCTCTGATCTTAATTTAGCCTGGTTATATCTAATATACTGTAAATGTTCACTTTCGATCTTAGCGAACATATCCACATGTATTGATGGAATAGTTGATGATATCGAAGGATATAATTATCTTGATTAAGTTTAATCATCAATCGATCCACGTAGTAGTTCGTTGAACTAAGTTTTTTATTGATTTCATTATCTAAAAAAATGAGTTATTAAATGGTTAGAAAAATTAAGAGTAAGAAATTAAAATCATCAAAATAAAGAATTAAATAGTATAGATTATTAAACGTACCAGAGATTGGATCACGCTGTTTGATGTTAATGTGATATTCATCCTGTCCTTGCCAGAATATTAGGGGATACTGAAGTGCGTCATACGAACGATGAAGGTCTGAAATTAGATGAACAGTGCTGTCTCGACGTATGATTTTGAGGTCTCTGTTGTTAACTGGATCACCAACCATAATAACAGTAACTTCATCTACGGTTGGGGCGTTGAACCTGCCAGCGTGTTCTCCAGATGGTACTTTGTCGGCTTTGATGACGATTTGATAATTATCATTTCTTAATTGAGCCGATAGTCTTTTATATAATTGGATAATTTGATTATAATTTTCAAAAAAGTTATCCAATGATTCCACAATTGCTCTCTCTCTCTCTTCTGCTTCTTCGATGAAATTATGCAAACACCGAGTTGTCATGCATTCCTCACAACTGCCCATAAAATAAATTTGGAGTAAATTTGGATCATCATTAGGTATTGGCATTAATTACCCAATCTTGTGGTACACTTGGCCTTGGATTTTGAATGTAGTTTCAAAATTATTTCCATCAGATGTGAGATCGCAAATTTTAGTTGCGCCAAAGGACGTCATTTGGAAGAAGAATTGAATTTGCGTATCTTACGTAAAAATAATTTTTAATCGTCTGAATTGTCAGCAAGAAATGATTTTAAAGGTTCCGGCGGAATGCGAAGAGGTGCCAATACTTTTCCAGATGTGCAACACATACCGGTCGTTTCATTGCGGAATTTTAACGCTTCACAATATTGGCATATTTTATCCATTGCACCAATTAAAATTTTAGGATGTGCAGAGTAATTGATGTTTGGTGCATATTCGAACGCAAAGCGAACGAATGATGCACGTGTTAATGCACGGTTAGTTTGTTGTCGCTCTGTGTCGCGCGTTCTCTAAACGTGGTTATGTGCCGTTCTCATGCCGATCTTGTTCTCAATATATTTTGTCGTAGACGTTCATAACGCAGTTCTCGAGACTCTTGTCTGCGAATTTCTGCTGTTCTGATTCGTTGAACTGCGTTTCTTGCTTCAATTTGTTCTTCCGATTCATGAGCTCTATTAGCAGGCATACGTCATGCATATTTACTATACTGATTGTTAAGATTAGATTTTTTCCGTAGCGGAAATAAAAAAAATTAAAATAATTTATCATTTGAATAAATAAATAAGATCACAAAATGCACGGCTGAATAAATTAATAATTATCAAAATATAAATAAATTAATAATTATTAAATTATAGAATAAAAATAAAAGGCTATCAAGGAATACTTACATATTTTCGAGATGGTATGAAAATTAGAAGAGAAAAACAGTAATAAAAATTTTATTTTATTATTTATAATATTAAAAATATTCGAATCAAACACTGCACAATAATAACACAATACAAAGTAAAATTAAGAAAATTATTAACGAAAAATTGTTATTGTTTGATAATGTTGAGAATATGAAAGAAAATGACGTATGATTATGTTGAGAACATAAGCGAAAATGACTTGGAATCAAACAAATACTGTAATTCAGCTGAAAAATATATGAACAAAAACTGTTCGTGATATGATTGGTCGTCAAATACATCATGAAAATATATGTAAATTCTATATTCAACCACGCGCTTGCGCGCGCACGTTAATTCTCGAAGATAGTATAATCTAGAAATATAAACATGGCGCCTTTTGCCGAATACCTGTGCAACTTAGATGCTAAACCGCCATTTATTAGGAATTTATAGAACTAACCAATAAATAAACACTAGTATCATGTAATAAACATTTAATTTGCAATAATAAATATTGAGATCAATAATTAAGATAAAAATCATTCTATATTTTAAGTTGGACCACATTATAAATGGTTAAAAAACTTTATCAAAATCCGTTCAATTGTTTCGGAGTTTATCGCGAACATACATCGTGACACGAAATTTTTATATATGTATAAGATAAAATTCTAGATAATTAAATATATAATAAAATAATTTCATATAATAAAATATTAAATGTGACTCTAAAGAAAATAGTTTTCTATTCAGACTTATTATTTTAATACTCATGTAATAATTGTGAATAATTTATTTAAAATTATCAAATTATAAGCCCTCTACTTCCCTGCAAATTTTCTGAATAAAATACAATTCTAAACCTAAATTTCTTATTGTTAAATAAAATTTTGCAGTTTTACATGCTAAAATGTTTTCTATTCGAAGGTACATGGTAGTAAAAAATTATGTATTCAAATTTTCTGAAATTCATAATTTTTTTCAAAATATTTTTTTTAGTTTTTTTTAATAATTACTTAATAAATAATTCTTTATTTAAATTATTATTTTTTGTTTTAGGTTTTACGTCAGAGGAAAATTCAGTCATGGTACCTCATATCAATATTTCTACATCTATAAAAGAGACGAATTCTGATCCACCTTTGAATCCCAGTGGTTTATCTCCAATCTCTCCAACAGAACCTGAGGTTATGGAATGGGTACTTCCAGGAGTTGATCCATGGAGTTCTCCTGGACAACTTACAATTGCTATACTTCTTATTTTTTTGCTTTCTACTGCCATTATATTTTGCAATGCCCTCCTACTTATAGCAGTATATAGATTCAAAAGATTGAGAAATCCCAGCAATTATTTCGTTGCATCATTAGCTTCAGCTGACTTTGGAATAGGGCTTTTATTACCTCCTGGATTATATTTCGAATTCACAAGAGCCCATGTGCGGTGTATATTATTATGCTTCCTACCATACTGTCTCTTCATTTTGTTTTGCTCGGTTGCATTGCTGAGTTTAACAGCTGTTGCTGTAGACCGCTGCACCTCTTTGGCATCTCCATTAAAATACAATAATATTATTACCCATGGATCTGTAGTGAGGTATATAATTTTATTTTGGGTATATTCGCTCCTGATATCTTTCTTTCCCTTGTTATACTGGATATCAGCGAGAGGAACGTTCACTACTCAAAACTGTTCATTTATGACAGTTGTTCTTTGGCCATCGAGATTATTTCTTCTCGCAGTGCTGTTTCTACCATGCGCTCTACTTGTGATCTGCAGCTATGGATACGTATATATTGTGGCAAGGTCTCATGCAAGAGCCATCTTTTCTGCAGAATTATCCTTTAGACAGCATCCTCTGTCCGGACCAAAATATGGTCGCACTTTAGCAGCAACTGTAGGCCTATTTTGTCTATTGTGGATGCCGTTCCAAATGGTGGCATTCACTGACTCAATGGATGACAAAATCGTCTTCTACCTTGGTCTTCTAACAGTAACCAGCGCAGCAGCAGATCCCTGGATGTATGGATACAGAAGTGCCGAGTTTCGTATTGCATCCATTCGAATTTTGGAAACCACTTTTCCACAGTTGAAAGGCGCTCTACACAAGCCCCAAGTACGACATACCAGTTTCGCCAGCTGTGCTTCAAATATGAGAATAGGAATGACAACAAATCACTTAACACACACTGAGGCCACTATGTGCGCTACATTTATCGAAATACCAATTCTTACCAAATCTCTAGATGAAGCACCTGTAGCTGAATTGTAGATACCACCAAATGATAAAAGCTGTAACATACTTTAATGATCCAATAGCTTCAAGAATTAAATACAAATTACTACGCTTACACTAGTATGGCTACAAAACATGTATTTTCAGATAACTAAGTATATTTCTCCTTCAAATAACTTAATACCGTAAATTCTTTTTCAAAAAGTTCTGAGCAAAAGGATTTTTTCTAAATTCAACTCTATTGTTTAACAATTTTCAATTAAGAAAAATTGTAAAATAAGCCAGTGAAAGTTACCATATGTCTATTTCATTATTTCTGCTCAAACTAGTGGATAATTACTAATCAATCATCATATCTAATGTAGAAGAATATTTTATAAAATTTCATTCCATTCAAGTTTATTTATTTTTAACTGTGCCATGTATTCTCATCAAACTCAAGTTTATTTCACATGTATTCATTGTGTGATTAAACTTTCTAGCAATTGGAAAATGAAATTTCCATTCTAATAAATTAAGAAAACAAATTTTAACCATATATATTAAAAGAACTTCGAAGAAGAAAATGATTTTTGAATGGAAGCAATTTCGAACGAATGAAATTTTTTAATCATGCCCTGTTTTAAATTTAATAAGCAAAATAACGATTCTATAATATTTTTTAAAACTATTTAATATATTTTTGATGTTGTTGTCACTTTTACAACATTAAATAATAATAAGTAATTACAATTATCTGCAATTCTTATGTAAATCAATGTATGAAACTCAATGAATGGTAATCTACGCAGTACAAATCTATGGCATTACACATTCATATTTAAAGGAACTGTAAAATTCAATATAAATTTTTTGGGACGCATAACTTGATGATGAAAATGATAAATAATCTTGTGTAATATATACTTTTTTATACTTATTTCTTAAATATAATTATTAAAATAAAACTGCTTAGAAGTAACAGACTATATTTAAACTCAACTTATAATCTTAAGAGATAGCTCGAATTTAGAAAATTATTTATCATTATTAAAAAAGGCAATTATCGGCTACTGAAATAGTCATTCAAACACTAGTCATATTAAGTAAAACAATTTGATAATTTGAAATATATTGATTGTATTTTATATTTCGAAATTTAAAAATGATTCCAAAAATTAAATTATAAAATTTTATCATTACTTAATTACCTAGTAAATGTAAATATGATAAACAATAAACTTTATTATCATTATTATTATTATATGTGCAGTTAATATACTTCATGTACATATAACTAAATATTTTTATGCGTATGTATGCTTATATAAATATTTATACAGATTTAAATGTACATTTTAGGAAAGTGAATATTTTGATTAATAATTGTGGAAATATATAAAATAAAAACTCCTCATGATATATATTTCTGTACTTTGGAAATCAAACAATACTTTAGAATTTACAACAGCAATAATATCAAATGATTTTTTTGTCTCTATTTGATACAATGTACTGTTTATATATATATAAATGTTTATGAATTTGTAATTTATTTTATTACCATATAAATGTAAATGCTTTCAAATTAATATTTGTTGTGTCAGCAAATGAGTTATGTAAATATTACTTTCGTATTGTATTTGTGCAGCAGAACACTTTTTTACAATCATTTAATAAATCTGTCTCGTAAAAAAATTAAAAATAATATCCAATTGATTGTTCCGTAAATTTTCATAACTTATAATATCTGACTAGTAAAAAACGAATGTGATTTTTTTTAATATTTTAGATTAAAAATATATAAATAAATATTTTAGTAAAATTTTAAATTTATGCTGTTTAAAATTTATGTTTAATTTCCAAATAAAAATGTTTTAAAAAATTAATAAATTGCTTTAAATACAATAATTCTAAGTAAATATTAACAAAAACTAAATCCGAATATTTATGGCTAATTTCAGTTGATTGAAATACCCTATAGATATTTAAATGTATAATAAAATCCTTATGACCATTTTCAGAATACTAATTAAGTTAAAGAGAATTTATTTTCAAAATTAAATAAAACTAAATTTGAACATTTTTTTGTATATTTCGAAAAGTTCAAGTAGCCACTTCTTCGAAATACTAAAAAAATTGTTTTCATATTAATACTTTTACATTCATATGAAAGTATAGTTGAATGTATTGGTTGAGTTAAAGGAAAGGTGTTAAATATCAATTTAGTCAAGAAGAGGGAAGTGAATTTTATCAAAAGTAAATTTAGAAATAAAACTTTCCCATTTGTTTCCTGTTGTATTAAGCATCATATTCTTTACCCTTTTATAAAAACCTTCATCTACCATTAAAGCGTTGTTGGCCAACGAAATTCTGATGTTTGACAAATATTAGAAAAACAATTCTGATTACACATGTACATGAATGTTCCTAAATAAAAGAAAGCAAACCTTGTTAGGCACTATATCTGCTGTAATTTGGTTTGTTAATATTACAGCTTAAACTTCAATATTTCCTTAGTCCTTTTAATGTTTATGCGTGTTTTTGTATACGAAGAGTGTTTCAAAATTTAAAGATAAAAACGTGCTCTTTGCTTATAGAAGTCCTAATTTCTATTCTTCAATAATTCGCTCCAATTTAAAATAATGCAGTTATTCCAATTTAAAATAACTGCATTATTTTAAATTGGAGATGAGGGTTACATTTTTCTTTGTTATAATTATGCATCTTTAAAGGCAAATTCTTCAAGGTTTTAAAATATTTTTGCAATTGCAACAGGTTAATACAACTTACTATCCGTATGAAATGTTCTCTCGCAATGTCTGATGGATATTCGGAAAATTTTACCACAACCACAACTTTCGACTATCAGATGTGTGAACTGAATATTATAAATTCATCTTCTGAACCTTGGCAAAAATCTCTTTTAAATATTATTTTAGGATAAAACATGCATATATTTTATTTACTTGATAACCTCTAAAAAATACTAAGGTATGGAAAGATGTATATGACATTAAATTTTAACAATAAAAGCCTTATGGCTAACTTGTTGACAATTCAAGTCAGATGTGATTTCCTTTAATCACATCGGATGGCTTATATTTTCTTTATTCTTATAATAAACTAATACTCATAAATTAAACATTGATTATTTTAATAAAAAAATACAAAGTAAGGAATTTTTTTTTATTATTAAAATAGTCAACAGATAATATAAAAACTTGAAACTCAACTACTTTAAGAATTTAAGAAAATGATGAATGATTATAGGATTATGTTATGAACATATACATAAAGGTCTATGATAACTACAAATAATGACTGTGCTTTATTATAATATGATCTTGACAAGTTCCTCGTTCTTCAAAAGCCTTTAATCAAATGTGGTTGAAAACATTTTTTAAGTTTAACTTAACTATATCATAAATATTCCATCTGTGTTTTAATTATTCTGGCGTATTGGATGCTACTAATTTTTCAATGAATATTTCAAAATTATTTATTACACTAAATACGAATAGTTTCTCTGCTCTTTTCATTTATATCCAATTCCTGCAGAGTATGTGTTTAAATAGTTATATTCTCATATGTATTCTTACATAATAATTTTAATAACCTTGTTCATATATATTAAACTAGAAACTAAAGAAACATTTCCAAACATATTAATTCTAGTGCTATCATTTAACCTTGAGTGAATTTGTAAATATATTTTATATTTACAGTGTTTC
Source organism: Latrodectus elegans (assembly GCA_030067965.1). Lineage (NCBI taxonomy): Eukaryota > Metazoa > Arthropoda > Arachnida > Araneae > Theridiidae > Latrodectus > Latrodectus elegans. Next base: position 50,027,833 of record CM057820.1, read on the forward strand.
ACAAAATTATAAGATAACAGTGACTTTTCTGTTTAGTTATTATATGCAGCATATTTTTTACTTAATTAAATTGTTATAAATAAAGGAATTATGAAGTATGTACATATTATTTTAAAAGATAGATAACTGTACTAAATATATATATATTTTAACAAAACTTTATAGTTTTTTAATTTGAATAGCTGTTACAAAATTATACGCGACTTTAAAACCAATGCTTTTATAAAATTAAAAAGATGTAGATTCAGTATTTTTCTAAGTAGCTTCATGAGTTTTATCATACCATGAGTTTTCATGGTTGTCATAATCAACATAAGTTTTCATAGTTATCATTATTAACATGAGTTTTCATAGAGTTAATGAATTTTGGGAGTAAAGTTTTGTAAATTTTATTTAATTTATCTATGAAGCTATTTTCAATTCGTACTCAAAACTTTATCGATAATTATCTGCATAAAATAATAAATCATGTTAAGTTATTCCTCAATTTTTTTATTTAATCCAAATTTGTGGTTTGAAGATTCGTTGATTTAAGACTTTTAATTCTTCTCTTCTGAAATCAAAATTTAGTTGATTTCAAGATAGTGCATGTCACACATTCTTGTTGAAATTTCTAATACCTCCTAAAAAAATAAAAAATATAATATGTTAGTAAAGCTATGAGTAATAACAGCTAAATTAATTTTTAGGAACTCGTTTCAGTTCTCATTTTTAACGATACGCAAGTTTCCCGCACAATAACGAAACAACACTACTTCTTTGAACAATTTACTGAAGAAATCTTGATCGCTTGCCCGTAAATCATGTTATTATTAAATATTACTAACCGAAGCATCAAATGGATAGTTTCTTTTCACAGGGAAAATTAAATGATTTTCCAATTATCATTTTTGCTTATGATCTCTCTGTATGGATTTTATAAACTATCTAAGTTAACCACTTTTATCCATTCTTCTTTTTATGATGCTTTAAATCTTAATTTTCTTTTAATTTCCGAAGGACAACATTCAAATTTGGTCAAGTAAATTAGATTGTGTGTGTTTTATGTAAGATGAATTTAATTATAAATAGCATTATTCTAGGAGTAGATAAGTTCTTAGTCACATTCGGGAAATTGTGTCTATAACTTCGAGCTGATAATTTACTCTTTCTTACAAATTGCTTTGATTTTCCAGGAAAGACTGATTTTTAGAATAAGCATAATGAATAGCAAATTTAAAACTCTTAAGTACCTTGTTTATTTCCCTTTTTAAATTTTCGAAAATATTTTTAAAACCAAATTCTTCAAGATTTTAGCTCAGAAAAATCTTTTCCAGGTTGCATGATGAAATTCCTCATCAAAACAAATGCATAATATTCGAATTTTTTATATTATTGTTTGTTCTTTTTTCGCAATGTGAAGTATATGAACAATTATGAAAGAAAAATTATATTAATTTTAAAAACTCAATAGATTTTAAATATAAAATGTAAGTTGTACTACATTTATATCCCACTGAGATTTCAAAAATATTATTTGATGTACGAAACTAACTCAATTTTTTTCCTTTAGAGGATTTATTTAAGAATATATAACTCATTTTAATTGTTTTATTCCTTTAGAATTATTTATTTTATGGAATTTATTGTTTAACTGAATAATATCTTATGTTGTCTTATAATTTTGTGAAACTAATTGCAATTTTAAAATAGAAGTAAAATATCATTGTCACTTCATATAGTCTCCCTTATTTAACAACTATTAATTTTAAATCTGTAATTATCATATAACAATAATGCATTCACATTGTAAATAATCAGAAATGCATACAAATTATGAAATACATGTTTATTGTGTAAATATTGATTTCATTATGACTGTATAATCCATTAAAGGAAAAGTACTTACTCCTAACTACTAAATATTCCTTAAATGTTTGTACATTTCCTGTTTAAGCAATAAAAAAAGAAATACTTTCTCAATTTTTCTCCCTTTGATGTCTGCTCTATGTGTTATTTCGTATATATAATCAAATGTTTCCTAAATGGTGTGTAATAGAGCTTGCAGTGTCTCCACCCAATGAAAAGATTCCCGTGTAAATTGTCCCTCACACACGCTTTGTATGCAATGTTGTGATAAAGTTTGATGTGATATTTAAATTCTGCATTGTGTAAAAAGTATGCCATAACTCATCCTGTTCTTGTAATGTGCCGTAATCTTTATTGTGTGATGAGCTTCTATTAATATGTCTTCCCTTGTAAAACGCATAGATACAAATAAACTCAATATACGTATTTTGTCGTTATTTTTTTCTTTCCTGGATAGTTAATATTTTTTGAATTAATTTAATATTGATTTCATAATAGTATCTACACGCTAACTGCATAAACAAACTACTGAATGTAATCTAATAAATTATGAAAATCACATCGTATATTTTTTAGATTGTAGTAGTTAGTGTTGCGAAAATGACACTTGAACTTGAATGAACTTGAAATTATGTTAATAAGATATTAAAATTTTTAAGATTTATTTATAGGTTTTAAACATACATGAAGTACATTAGTTTCTTCTTAATGGTTTTAAAAGTGAGTTGAGGATTACTTTCGTCAGAAAGCTTAATTTATACTAAATAAAAAAATCAAAGGATAATGCTCAATATAAATTCTGTTTTTTGATATAAATATTATTTATCACTCAATAATCACTTCGTACAACCGAAGATTGATTATATTGAGGCTTAAAATGGATATCAAATTAAAAATACCACAAATTTTCATTCCCGCAGTGGATTCGAGCTGACGAACTGCCAAACCATAACCCAAAAATATTTAAACATACCATTCAGCAGCTGTGCTTGATCTCGCTACTTAGTGTGTGTGCTTCGGGTAATACTTAAATTTTTATTATTTTTATTATAATTTCTTATTAAACGATCATGAAATCTATATTACTCGGAGTGTTCTTAATTTTTTTATACAGGGAAATAAAATCATTCAAATCAAATGTTAAGAATTTGAATGTTAAAAAAATAAGTTCAAATGATAAACTTCATTTTTAACTAAGTTAAAATTAAAAATAGTGCAATTTAAAATGTACTGTAATAATGAACTAATATTGTTACGTAATAATTCACGTTTTCTAAAAAAATCTTCTGCTTTATATTTTCTTATTATATCATTCAAAACAAATTTAATCATACCAGCAAATTTAAAAATAGAAAGTATCTAAATTCATCTATTCGTGCATAATTGATGGGAAATTTATAATTGGAAAAACAAGCAGCATTTTTAGTTCTCATTTTTTCAGTTGTACAATTTCATTGTTTTTATAATAAATCTATGCGTTTCATAACATTCTCATTTTTACAACAGTCAACACAAAACATTTTAATGTTTTCATGTCTCTATTCGAAACATTTTTAATTGCTTATTTTAATTTTATTTCAAACAGCAATTTAAATTTAAGAAATATGATTTTTTAAACTATAATCTTTATAAGTACTTTATATTATTTTAATTAAAAATATTTCATGAAGCGACAAACTATAGAATATTTTTACAGCTGTGAGCTTATAGAATATTTTTAGTTTTCACTTTCTTTCTACAAATTTCTTTTAATTATCTAAAATTGTGTAAAAGAAACAAATCAATTTTTAACAGAATTATTTATAGTGTAGAATAATTTCATCAATATTACAGATACAACATCATTTTCTGTTGTGAATTATTCCTTCATTCCATCTCAAGCTCTGCACGTTATCCTCTATACAGAAACAGATACATAATTTTTTTTCAAATAATATTTAATAGCAGTGTTAAATGTCTTTAATAATAATTTTAAATTCTAATAAGAGAATATTCCAATTTCTACCAATATTCTTGATTACGCAAAAAAAAAAAAAATAATTTTGTCATCCAATAACTTGATAACTCTCATAATTCGAGAATTTTAGAATTTTAAAATTATCTTTAAAAAAATAACATGATGCTCCAATAAAAAGTTACTGTAGAACATATTCGCGCGCACCCGGTGAATATCTAATAAGCTCAAACTATTAAATAAAATGTGTTTTTTAAATAAATCATTTATTTCTGTAAATAAAAATTACTAACAGTATTATTGTACTAAAGAGACTGTGAAAAAAAATTAAGCCCACTTTTAAAGAAAGGGAAAAATAAATACCATTCTTTTGTAATATTTGTCATGCGTTCTTTATGTATTATTTTATTTATTATAATTTTCAATTGAATTGATTTTCAGAGTCTTTATGATAAACATTCTATCTCTAGACCAGAAATATCCATAAGATTTATACAAAAATAAAATTTGTTCTCTATACACAATTTTTATTTTAACTCAGTGAAATATACCTGGCTTTTAGTAGATCAATATGAATAACAACTAAATTAATAAATGCATAGTCTTGGTCATAAAATCAAAAATCTGTTCCTAAGTTCTTAGACAAAAGAATTTAAGAAATCGGTGTTTTTATAATTGTAAAACTTAATCTCACCTAAGATAGACTTTCTTATAAATAATACGAAATAAATTCATAATGATTTCATACTTTTCCCTGTTACGGTCGAAAAACAATGCCGCAGCACATTTTTTCAGCTCATCAAATGTGAGATTTTCAAAAGAGTTAAATGGTTAAAGTGATTCAGGGCATCGATTCTACAAGTATAATGATACGGAAATATAACAATACATTATTACTTACTTTTACTAATTAAATATTTTCCTAATTAGTAAACTAAGTAAAATACACTTATTTTAATTAGTAAAGTAATTGTTAATTTTATATTTTAAATATTTTCCTATGTTAAAAATGTAGAAGAAATATCACAAAGGATAAGACTATATAATAATAATTGTTTCTTTAATCATCATTGGAATAAAATCTGATACATATTAAAATTTTATATTAGCTGGGCTCACCGAAAGATAAAGTCGGGAAAACACACTTTTAAGTAGATAATTCTAAATTCTATACCAGCCTTTATTGAGCAATAGGAGAATAAAATTGTGCTTCATAGATTGGAAAAGTGTTTTGACACCGCATACGAAACAAACTTAAAGCCCAGGGCCATTGAAAAATATTTTAGAACGCATTGGATTAACTCCTTTTCGAGAGAGCTTTGCATATTATTCACTTGACGCCTGGGAGGAAAATGAGATTCCTGAAGCATCTACCCTGAAAAACTTTTAAACAAAAGAAAAAACCACTATATAAATTTTCTGTTGTTCAGCAAATCATATGCTCTCCAAAAAAGAGTTGCCCTACCACTACGCCACGTGAACTCTTAAGAGAAGAGTTTGAAATTTATCCAGATTTTTACCCGTGAGGCAATTAAATAATTCCAGATATATATACACATATATATATATAAACATGGCGAATACTAAGACACCGCAAAAGAACTTTAACTTTCATATGTGGGTTGACCACTATATAAAGTCATATATTACTGACCACTATGCAAATATGTGTGTGTTAAACTGATAATATTATACATTTTTATGCAACAAAGTTACAGTGCACACACATTATTGCTATAGCCATTAAAAATATTTTTAAGTTTTTCATATTTTTTTGGAATGTTTAGTTTAAACATTCTGTTTAATATTAATAAAATAAAAATATTTCAATAACAATAATTTACTTCGTGATAAAAAATATAAGTTCGTTTTATGGCCTAAGATGATTGAGCATTTTTGCTTCAAATTATTTGTCCTTAATGTTTCCACATCAACAATTTACTATTAACAGTGCTTCCTAATGATAGTTACAAACATAATTAACTCGTTCAAAATATATATATAATAAAATATGATAAGATACATATTTTATAATATATATAATAAAATATGTATCGCATATTTATATATAATAAAATATGATGCCATACATGTGTGTTTTCCATTTTTTAAAAACTTAAACAGCATACAGAACTTGCATACTTGATTTAATCATTGTTATTGGAAATTCTCATGTAAAGGAAACACATCAGAAAGTAATACAGGTTGGGAAATTAAGATCTTTATGAGAAAGTGCGCGAAGAATATTAAGTGTCAATTAGTATTTTCTGAGAGAGATGTTTCGCCAAGTTTTCATATAATACAGGAATATCACGAATAGAAATGATTGATTGAAAACCTCAGCTTGTACAATCATTTGCATCTTTCAATGATCTATGATAAAAGATTTCTATGAGGCACAACTTAATAGTAATTTAACAACAATAAGTGATTTTTAATACAGATTCGCAAGAATTAATATCATATGTTTAGATTTTTGCTTCAAATGAAATTTAATTGCGTTTTGCACATTCCAGTTCCCCAGAATGAAGATGTACAGTGGAATTTCTAATTACCGAATCCAATATATCTTCATTTAACAGGTTTTCACTACTCATTAACTCTCCATTTAAACAGATACTACATTCTCTTGACAACGTAAAGATAATATTCATTAGTCTTTGTGAGCCAAATACACAATCATGTGTTGAATACAAAATAGATTCATGTATTTTCTTCCATGGTTTCCTACATGATTCGTTTATGTAGATTTTATCCATCTGTATGTACATAATCGAAATTTTCAGAATTAATACTTGAAGCCTTTAAAACTTTTCCGTAAAGTTCACGAAGTTTATTCATTGAAAATGTATCTATAAAACTATCTACAAAATACTATCTTATGATATCTACAATGGCTAGTATAAAATTCTTTCAGTCAAGTACTTAAGAGAAAAGAATAACAACTGGCATAGTATACAATTTTATCAAAAATGTATAAAACCTATACAAAAATAAATAAATAAAAATACTATGCAAAAATAAAATTATTCATGAGAAATTACAAAAAAAACTTGAAGTAAAATATTGCATTAAATTTTTTTCATTATAAAGTCAAATAAAATTAATTAAATGCAATTAACTATAAATAAATTAAAGAAAATTTAATATTTTCAAAATTTGATAAAAATAAAGCATTAAAGGAACCAAATTAAGAGAATCAAAAATTAAATAAATAAAAATTTAAAAGTCTTAAAAATGCATAAAACAAAATATTTGTTGAATTTTCAGAGCTTAATAAAATCCTTACGAAAGTTGAGCATAAAATTTGATAGGTTGAGAAAAAAAATACATGAATAAATATTTTTTACAGTGTAGATATCATAAATTTAGATGAAAAAATTTTGAAAAACAATTTTTTTTTACTCTCTCACTTAAGATTGAAATTTATATTTCACGTGCAACAAATCCATACCACTTATGCTGCTTTTACTTAAAAACAGAATTTCTTCCATATATTTTTGAAAACATTTTGAGCAACTACTTTGAAATAACCAAAAATATGACACAAATAAGGATTTCTTTTCGTATATATACTAACAGTACACGCATGCTTTAATTAATCACTTTTTACATATTAAGTTTTAGTAGAATTTAAAACATAATAGAGGGAATTCTCGTAATTGTGTTATTTACTTTCAATAAAGTCCACACATAAAAACTATTTGTATCAAAGATACTTAAATTAATTTAGTATAAAATAATACCATAATGATTTTTGTGTATCCACCATTGCTAATCATGAATACAAAATTTAGAATTTATGTGTATTTTTGTGGTTTTAAATATATTTTTTCGTTGTTTATATAGTTGTATAAGTCGTTTTGAAAACTAACTTATTAATACTTTCCAAGCAAATATAACTATAGAATAATAATTATTATAATTTTTAACTACATGGAACAAAATTGCTAATTTCTATTATGGAAATAATAAATTGATAGTTTTTTAGAAGATTTATCCTTTTTTTATTATTTTAAGTATGAGAGAAAATTCAGAAATTCTATCAGTTATAAAAATAGAAGATATTATTTATATAACTAATAAAATTTCTGAATTTTTCAAATAATCCTCAGAAAAGATAAAATCAAATTTTTTTTTTTTAAGTTTTTTTTTTTTTATTTTATTTTTATTTTTATTTATTTATTTTCTTTTATTTAGCAATTTGTTGTTTAAAATTTTCTCTTAAGTGTTCATTTTTTAAGTGGATTTTAAGGAAAATGTTACTTTATTAACTGTAAAATAGGTTCACAGCTTATTAAAGTGAATTATAAAAAAAAATAGCACAAATGTAGTATACAGCAATGAATGGAAGTTATATGATTCGGAAAAACGTATAAGTTAGTAAGATGAGAATTCATATTTAACTCAAGAAATGAAATCTTTAAATAAAAAACTGTTTGGAAAAATATCTTTTTACTCTTATCTAATTCAAAAATTAAACTTCATGCTTTTATTTTTAAAATATATTAGACATATATATAAGAGTTGCGAAATTATACACAGAGGTGTGTTTTCCACATAATACATCTTATTAAAAAGTTTTTTTCTGTAAAGATGTATGACATGCAAAATCAAATGTTTTTTCTTGATTAAATTACACTTTCAACAGATAATCAAAATTTGATATGTATAACTATCAAAATTTTCCTAAGTTCTTGTTAAAAAGTAGATTTTACAAAATTATGTATTTAAATTTTAAGTTTATGGTGCATTGTGTACAAAAACTTGGATTTATAAAGAATTGGATACAGAATCTGGATGAGATAAGATTTTAAAAATCTTGGATTAGAAAGAATTTCGTAACAAATTTTATTTTCTCATTACAAAGGTCTTTTGATAAATACTAAATTGAAATTCCAACCTGTTATTGGATAAAATTTTAATTTATGATAAACCTTTAAAAAGAAATTTTAAAATATATTCAACAATTTATATTTAAGAAACAAGATAGAAATGAAAAATTTTTTAAAATAGGAAAACACAGAAAATATAAATTTTTATGATTTGCATTTATTTTAGAGCAAAGCATACCTTAAGTAAATGATTAATATAAAGTGTGTATTAGCTATTTTTAAAATGAACTTGCATTGTACAATGGAGAAAATATTTTTCCCTTAAATGTAGTTTCTTAATGATGCCACTTTCATCTTGCATATACAAATAGTTACTTTCCCTTGCATTAAGTTGAGTCCCTCCAAAACTTCACAGGTTTTGAATAAAGGAAAAAGCATTCCTTTCTTTTCTACTTTTCTTTTTTATCACTTTCTTCATTTCGAAACTCTTGAAAATTCATTCCACACCCTCGAGAGATAGAAAGAGGTATTTCTCTTCGATGGCGTCGCTTGGTTTGTCTTTAAAGAGAGTTAAATGAAAATTCTTATTTTTCTCACACTTAGGGAGACGGTCTGGTTAGTGTTTGCTGAATGAAAAATATTCTAAAAGTTTGATACATCAGCTGAAAAATCACAAACTTTTCACTAATATAACTACAAAATTCTGGAGATAATTATTTATGAAAAGACCATTTATCTATATATATATATATATATATATATATATATATATATATGAAATTCACTTTTATTCAAATACTGTTTATGAATATAAAGTTTTGATAAGATGACTTCTTTACTCAAAAATATTTTGAATTATAGAAATGTTTTGAAAGTTAGAAATGCATACTGAAATATGCAAAAATAATTTCATATTGTCGAAAAAATATTGTATCAACATATTCATGCAAATTAAGTAAAGTACAATCACTATATAATGAAGCTTTATATTTTATTTAAAATATCATATAATAAAATGATTTCTTTCTTTTCATAATAATCGTTCTTGAATATTTATTTAATATTTTGGGACAATGTTTGATTATAAAAAATTTTATTCATACCTAAATTTTTTCATTGTAATAGAATAAAGGGAAAAAACTTATGTTTACGGTGAATAAGAATAACATTGTTTTCTATTTTTAATCAAGGACTCAAAATCAAGAATATATTTTCAAATTTATAATCAAAGGCAGAAAATGAAAAGATTGAATCTAATTTTAATTTATTTATAATACCCTTTTTAGAAATATTTATTGATAGTTCTTAATCAACTTTATCAACATAACAACTACATAATCTTAAAGTATGCATAAGAAGACAAGATAAAATAGATTATATTTATAAATACTTTTCATTACATTTACTACATTAATTGATAGATGTATTTTAAAGATTAAAATGTGTATAACTCTTCTAAATATTTGAGGAATATATATATATATATATATATGTGTGTGTGTGTCATATATATATATATATATATATATATATGTGTGTGTGTGTGTGTGTGTTATATATGTGTGTGTGTGTGTGTGTGTGTTATTTATGTGTGTGTGTGTGTGTGTGTGTGTGTGTGTGTGTGTGTGTGTGTGTGTGTGTGTGTGTGTGTGTGTGTGTGTGTGTGTGTGTGTGTTATATATATATATGTGTGTGTGTGTGTGTGTTATATATATATATGTGTGTGTGTGTGTGTTATATATATATATATGTGTGTGTGTGTGTGTGTGTGTGTGTGTGTGTGTGTGTGTGTGTGTGTGTGTGTGTGTGTGTGTGTGTGTGTGTGTGTGTGTGTGTGTGTGTGTGTGTGTGTGTGTCTGTATGTATATATATAATGCAAGATTAGAAGTATCATAAGCGAAAATTAAAAAGTACAAGAATAGATAAAAATATTTAAATATTTTAGCAATATATTCAGCGTAAAAGCAGCTAAAATATAATTAATAGTATATTTTATAAAATTAAATATTAGATGGAGAATAATACATTGAAAATACAATGAAAATACCAAATGAAGAATAATAATATATTCATAAAATTAAATATATAGATGGAGAATAATATATTGGAAATACTAAATGGAAAACAATGCATTGAAAATAAGGAATATAGTAAGCATTTGGAAAAATGCTTAATATATATTTTAAAATTTCAAAGAAAAATATAAAATGGAACGAAGTACCAATATGGCCAGCTTCGTCAGGGAGTGTTGACCATATTGGCACAAAGTATGGCTTTTCTGCACTGGCCCAAGACTTTGTGCTAGTGTTGTCAACACCCCCTGGTCATATTGGTACTTCTATTTTATATTTTTTACAAGTATTCTGATAGTTCTTGCGTTTATTAATCTCTACAATGTTCCTTTAGTGTTTCAGTTCTGGTTAACATTCCCAAATTATGGTTCACTCACACATACACACAGTGATAATATATTTACTCAAAATGTATATTATTTTTTTCAACATATTACAAAAAGAATACAATAAGTCAGGTATAAGAAGAATGTATTCTTATACATGTCAGGTATATGAATACATGTCAGATATATGAATACAATCTTCTCTTATACCTGACAGAAGTTTTAAATTTTAATAAGTTATATTCTACACTGTTAATTATTAAATTGTTCTATATAAGTGTTAATCTTAGAATAGAGTAAAAAGTTTACTAATTTACTTTTCCGTAAAGCTGCAAAGCCAAAAAATATTTCATGTTTATTTGCAATTGGAAATAATAGATTATATTACAAAATTAATGCAATTTCTAGTTCTTCATTTTATCTTAGAAGTTGTATTAGGAAGCGCTGTAGAGCACTTAGTATAGATGGCGCTAATAAGCAATTAGGAAATTAAATCATGTCTCTGCTAGAAATATTGGCTGATATGATCTGCTTACATGAAATTTGCGGGTCACAAAGTGTTGTGAAGTTGAAAGTGTCAACTCACGCATCGAAATTGTCATTTACTATAATGGAACATGTCAAGAAGATTTTATCTCTTAAAATAGTTATTTTCCTTGAAAATCATTTAAATTCATAATATTTTATTTTGTTTGAAGACAAATAATGAAGTTGAAGCTCATTCATTTACTACAGAAAAAATTTACTAAATGCCAAGTTTAATGAACTAAATTGGCAATCACCATTCTTTTGTCATTAAACTTTTTTTAATTTATTAGATTCATAATCTTGCTAGAAATTTTTTATCTTCACGAAACTATTATTTTTCATTTATTTAATTTGACTATTTGTAATGATTATAGTTTTAAAATTGATTCATGTAATAATTTTATATTATGAACAGTAATATTTAAATATTAGCTAAAAATATACTCTCTTCGAACCGAAACTGAGCATTTATCTTAGTCGTAATGAAAACTGGAACTTAACTGAATAAAAATATCAATTTATTTCGGTTTGATACATTATCAGCCATTTTTTATTGTATCCAATTTATCAATATTTTATAATTTAATGTCAATCATATAGTTATTATTAAATAAACTTTTTTCTCAATTTCCTATATTAATGTTCACTAAAGCTTTTATGTTTCAGTTTCGCATAAAACTATTTGTAGAAGGCAGATTTATTTAGTTGAATGAAGTAGTAGTATTAAGGATATATTTTTTTAATCTTAGCATGTGATAATCTAGGAATGTTTGTAAAAGACAACTTTTCAATAGAAAAAGCAGCTCCTTGCCAGGAAATATCAAAGCGACATTCTAGAGAGAAAGGAATTGTGGTGCTAGTTTAATAATACGAGTGTCTAATAGGTCAGGAGATGTAAAAAGTCCAATAAGCGTTGGAATTAATTCACGAAGAGTAAGAACAATAGTCAACTAGAAATAAATAGTCGAGTAAAGAGTAAATTAAACATCATGTTTAGCCTTCAACCAGCTCTTTAATCTCTTGTTTTGCACCCCAAATTCTGTTGCGTCTTAGCCATTCCGATAAAGATTTTTAGGTATATAATAAATGTTTAATAAAATGTAAAGATTTTAACTTCTCTTTAGCTAAAAGTAATTTAGATTTTTTTTTTTGTAGATAGTAAATGCGTGAAATTAAATTTTTGTTACTCTACTATCTTTAAATAAAGCAACTTTGAAAAGTCTAAATGAAGAATTAAATTTAAGCAATTTTTACGAAATCTGAGCCCATTGCAAAATAAAATTATGAAATTTCAAAAATGCTTCCATATTTTATATGTTTTATTTAATTTTTCATCTAACAGCGATGCATTGTTAATAGAAAATTATAGTAGCTGTAATTTATTTGGACTCCCTGAGATATATATATATATATTCAAATATTATGTCTTAATTTTTTTCAAGTTATACCTTATTGATACATTTACAAACAATTTTACTCTTAAATGTAAATTCAAAAACATAAAAATGAAATTTGAGATAAAAGATTAAATTTTTGCAACAATTATCTATTTTTTCTAATTTAAAATAAAATAATTTAATCCACTATCCTGATACTTACTTATCTTTATAATTAATAAAAATATTTTAAATATAGATTATTTCATTTTAATTTAATAATTATTTAATTCTATTGAATTAAAAAGAAAAAAGATTAATTAATGATTCAACTTATTCTATTCCAATTTCAATACAAAACATTGTTAAAATTTTAAAAATAATTTGTTTTCAGGAATATAATTCAGTCCTTTATAATATTCCATAAAATGCCGAGAAACGTATAAACTATTCCATGCAAAATTTCCACTGACATATTACATTTTCGACAAATCTCTGATTTCCATCATTATATACATTTGCATCTATCATCTCATGAACTGAAAGGCCAAATTCAATCTCCTCAAACACGACTGTTGCGTAAGAATGAATAAAATCATCTTGAATAATAACCTTTTTTGAATAAACATTGTTACATTTTTTACTAGCGATAACAGTAAACTGTTAAGGTAGAACTAATTACTAAACAAATAAGTATTTTTCATATTTATTTATTTAACCATATTTTATCAAATTGTAAAAAAATAAAGGTGTGTGAATAAGCAAACAAATAAGATGTGTTCTGACAAAAATATGACAGTGGTTTTATATCCTGACAATTTAAAAATGTGGAGCAGTGGTTGCATCATACAATGAAACTAGACAGTCGTAATAATATGAAATTGCATTGTCGGCTTGTAGTCGTCATATGGCATTTTTTTATGTCATATTCCAATTCGGTAAATAAGATTTTGCAATAAAGAGAACAATCGACAACTGTGGTGTAGGAATCTTTATGCAATCTGCGCTTAGACCAATCATAAGAATATCAACGTAAAAAAAGTAAATGATAGTCTGTCTTTCTGAAGAAAATATTTGCTATGAAAATACTTTCATTTTTTGTTCTTTTAAGAATGCTTGGATGAAATGTGTGATAAATTTCTTATCTCACAAAATGAAACAATACTGTCTTATGAATAAATACTATCTTGAAATACTATTCTTTGCGCTATTTTTTTTATTTCGTTATGGTGATTAAAAAGGGTGGCATCTTTGTAGAACAATAAATAAAACTTTAGTGCAAAATAGCTGAATGATACATGCTAGCTTATTAAATAAGAGCAGTATCTTCTCTGATGGAATTTAACACTAAAATATATTAGCATTAAATTATATGTAACATATACAATTAACAATTTACATTTTAATGCAATGCAACAGTTTTCATTAATTCTATAATTCTTTCTGTACAAATTAAATAAAAGTCTATCATATCTGTGTAAATATATATATATCATAGAATTTAACAGTGCATTTATTATTATTCACATATTTGTCATCAGTTATTTTTTATCAACCATTAAATTTAAATTTCACTCTTCACCTTCTTCACTTTAACAATATTAATAATAAAATGTTTTGAGAAATTTCAATTTAACAAATTGAAAGTTAGCACATCAGGCTTTCAATGTAATCACAATTAAATGTTTTCAATTATAGGGTATGATATAAGAAATTTTTCGGAGATAAGTTGTTTGAATTACGTATAGTGCAATAAAATTTTAAATAAAACTGATGCAATAGCTACGTCAATTAAATTATTTCAATTAATATTTAATATTAATAAAATAGTAAAAGAATCAATTTTTAATTATTTTACTGAATAAACAATCGAATTAAATGTTTCACTCTTACTATGATATTTTTTAAAGTTTATGAATAATTTAATCCATTTTTTTGACTTGTGCCAGCTAGACTGACAATATGGGGTGCGCTGCTCCACTTTTTCATACTGAACCCTATTTGGTGTGGAATCACTGCTTCAGTATACACATGCCATAGGGACCCGTTTATAGGGTAGGCATCCATATCCATTCACAAAAAGGACAAAGGCAGGATAGATAGAGAGAAAGTACATCCATGCCCGAACCGGGATTCGAACGCCTATGCGCAGACAGGCACAATGACCACTAGAGAGGGCGGTTGGCATTTATTAGGAAATGGACATTAAATTAACTTTACATAGTCTTCTTAATATATAAACCCAACCACATTTAATTTTACGAAAAAAAAATTTTAATTGTATTTAAAAGTATTTTTATAATTGTGATTTAAGCAATTTTGTAATATTATTTAATCAATAACTATTACGTAAATAATTAATGATTTCACTATGTAAATATTAAAGCCTTACAAATTTTAATTAAAAGATTGATTAAAGAGTGTCTAATATCATTTAGAAATGAATGTAATATTAAAAAGACCGAAATATATAAAATATTTTTTTATTATTATAACAACTTCTAGTCCATGGATATAATCATTAACAAAATTTATAAATATATTTAAAATTTAAATATTCTTTAGTGCATTATTCATGAAATTTTAAAAATATCCTTTAGATAATCAAGTAATTTAACAGATTTTCGATATATTTTTTTCAAATATTTCCATAATTTATTAAAAATATACATGATAGAGTTGAAATATTTTTCTTTGAACTCATCCATTAATGGATGTAGTTTTGCTTTTTATAGAAAAGGTAAATAAGACAGACAAATCATTGATATATTTTCTGACAGCTTAAAAGCTGAATAAAATATTGTGCACTGAAACATCTATCCAAATATTACAAAAGTAATGCAACAAAATATATAGAAACAAAACTACCATGAATCTTTGTCTTATATATTTCCTATCTTACCAGCCACGGATTATTTTTCTATTTTCCCAATGGAAAATTATGTTTAAAAATAAACGTTAAAGCATTTGATTTTAATTAATTTTGAATGTGTAAGATAAGATTGAAACATACATTAATGAAGGTATCTTTATTGTATGTATAAATGTTAAAAATGTTTGTCACATATATTTTAAATCCTTATACACGATAAGAATATAAAATATTTTAAAATTAAAATCATACATTCCCTAGTATAAAGTGCTTTATTTTATACATTTTTCTAGTATATATATTAACCAATTACTAACAAATACTCAATTTGCATTAACTTTAGCAATTAACCCGTTATGAATTAGGATTTTGACTTTACTCTTATATTTTTATATTGTATATTTATTATTTACCTTTTAAAATTTTCTCCAGATGTTAACTTTAAACTATAAGCCTTGGTTTAATTACCTTCATTTTTAAAAAGTAACCATAAAAAACTATAGAAATGTTTTTAATTATTAATGAAGGAAGTCGTTGTTAACTTATTTTGATAAATATCTTTCTCAAAACATAACGGATTACTGACTTTATTGTTTAATTCTCTATTTCTTAAAATAAATTTACTTTTAAATCTTTTACACTCTTAAAAAAATTGAGTGGATTTCACTCAGGACAGAAATTTTACTCTTTTATTTTCAGAAAATTCAACCAATCTTTAAAATAGAAATTCACTCTTTTGAAAGATGTGGGTAAACCACTCCTTTTAAGAGGAGTAACAACATATCGTCTAAAGGGGTAAATTAGAGTGAATTTCAGTCTTTTATAGAAGTATTGCCGATTTTTTTATACTGACAATTTAGTGCAGAAATTAGATTTTGAATATTTTATTTTAAAAAATACTTTTTTTTTACAGTTACAATATAACGATTCGATTTCTTTATTCAATAATTTAACAGTACAATTGAATATGGCATTTTATAATTATAGTGGTTTTTAAATTACATACATTACAAAGCAAATTGTTCAGTGACGTGTATGTATTACATTATTTTATATCTATTTAGCCCATTAAATACAAAATTAGCTTTTACAAACATTATTAGTACAACAAATTGTACACAATTTAAAAAATACATAAATATTTTACATAAATGACTATTTTTGAATATTGATAATATGCATTTTTGGAGTTACAGGAGGATCAAGACATATTTACAGATTTTTTAAATATTTAGACATCAATGAAACTATGACTGAAATTAAAAATAAAATGCAAGATTATACAAAAAACATTTATTCTATGTTTAATAGAGAAAAAATTAAATAAAAATATGTATACAGAAATTCTTATGTTTATGATGTCAAATTAATACTGGAGCTTGACAGTTTTATTGTCAGTTTAATAAAACAAAATAAGAACTCCATGTTTCAGATATGCTTTTGCTAATTTTGTTTTTTATTTTTTTCTTCGCTGATGACAAAGACAACCATAAAATACGAATATAAATTATATTTCCATTGATAAAATTTTTAATTGGAAATTCTAAAATATATAAATTAATAGTACATTTTGATACATACAATTTTGTTTTCGTTTTATCAACGAATGCTTTTACTTAGTAACAATCAAATCAAAAATTGTCAATGAAATTTTGAAAAATAAAATACATATTGTCAGTGAAATTTTAATAAGTACAATACATACTGTCAATTAATATTCTGCAGATTAATATTTGCTTTATATTGTATTAACATTTAAATTAAAAAGGCTTCGAATTTTATTTATGAAAAAATTTTATTCTTATTCATTTGTAAAATTTTGTATTTGATATTAATCGCACTTTCAATTCAGTGCAATAAACTATATTAAATAATATTTCTAATATACATTGGATATATAAATCAACGAGAAAATTAATAATCATATTCCACGCAGTTTCGAAAGTAAAAGAATTCAAAAATGCATTCATTATAATTTACCATAAAATTTATAATAAATTAAATTTTGGTAAAAAAAAAGTAATTGAAATAAAAAATAAAATTTCCAAACACATTTTTATATTATTAAACATTATCAATTAATCAGTAATTTCAAATATCATAAATATTACATGAATACGAACTCAATAGAATTCATTCATTCACACTTTCGAAAACGAAAGCTTATGGTGAAAAATCACAAATATAAAGAATTGATTTAGTCATTCAATTAATATAAGAAATAAAGACTTACCGTAATTTTTCTGCGCTTCTTCTTGTCCAATTATATATATATATATATTTCAAATCAAATTGATTGCTTTTACAAAATGAAGCTTTAATTTCCTCCATTTTTAACGAAACTAAACCGAAAGCATAGAGCCACGTGATGGTTTAATCCAATCAGAGCGCATCACACATCAATCAGAGAGCAATAATTTAAATTAAGTTAAAACTTCCGGCATAATTAAAATTTATACTGCTTATCATTCATTGTTAAATTTGTATTACATCTGTGGTAGCAGTTGCAAAAATATTCGTTTTCGTAATGGGAATGTAAAACACACACACACACTTTTTACTATAAAGTTCCTTTCAGCTGAACAATAAATCCTGAGGTTATTCATGCTTAAGTATGTTAAGTAGATTTGGTTTGATATCTCATTTTTGGAAAAACGTATTAATTCGGAGAATTACATGCCTAAACATATTGACCTTCGGTTATAATTTTTATTCAAGTCTGCAAATGAGTTGGAATGCTTAAGGCCATAAATTGATAAAATTAAATAATTGGAAGTATAATACAATTAAACAAAAAATTTTGTTTTAACTTATCACATTAAAGTCAATCCATTGTAAAAATATTCATTGAATTAATAGTACCTTATTATCAAGAATAATTTAAAATAATGAATTTTTGTCTAATTTCTCACGATTATTCTTTTTCGTTTTAAATGGCATCAATAATTGCTTAGGTTTCGTTGCACACTCTTTATTTTAACATTTTCAAATCGCAGTAAATATTACACATTTTTTCTAACCCCTTAACAATGACTTGCCTGATTCTTCTAACTGAAATATTGCTTGTTTTTCACATTCTCTGTTTCATTACATTTATATAAAATGTAGTTTAAGAAATTTTTAAAGTATTCTAATACAGATATTCATGTAAATAAATAGATAAATTTGTTTACAAGAGAAAGTGCGTGCAATGTGAACATCATAAATGTTATTTTCAAACTCAAAAACTTGTATGCTTGAAATAATCAATATTTCTACCATTTGTAAAATGTGTTATACATTACCAGTTACATGCATTATACATTACAAGAAACAATGTATTATACATGGCCAGAAAACTATTAAATTCAGGTATTTCTAAGAATTTATGAATATTTATCAATATACACACACACAACACAAAACAGTTTCCATATACATATCGTGATATAGATCAACATATTATGATTTATTTATTAATTAAAGGAAGATAACTTTAAAATAGTTCCCACCTGGAAATGATAATGCTGCAGCTAAATATCATTTTTATAAAACAATAGCCATAATATAAAATATTACAAGATAGGCAGCTAGATAGTGTCTTCCGAAAATTTAAACTCTTAACCTAATAAGGGTATGTAGGTTAGGGCATCGTTCTCATTATTGGAAAGATGAGAGTTCAAATCCTTACTTGACGGAAGACCCATTTATTAAAGGCTTCTGGGGCATGTTAAATAGGTCGTATTCGCAGTGTCATCCAAGAGAAATAATACCTCTTAGCTAGTAGGTCAAGTATTGATTATCATCTGCATGATACCTACAACGTAATTATAAAGATTTCCACACGGCTGCTTCCATTTAGCTGATGGAGTACAACTCAGGGCTGACTAGGTTGGAAGTGTATGCTTGAGCAACAACAGCTAATTTAGTATGCGAATTGTTAGCCCTGTGGTAAAGCAGTTGGTGGTGATGGAATTGATAAGAATTCAAGATCTATTTCAAAACACAAATTTCAATTCACTTAGAATAAACTTGCAGAAAGTAATGTAAATAAAACTCTCTTGGAGAACAAAATCATTGTACTATTATAAACATGTTCAAAAGTATAGCTTACAGTCTTTGAACATAAGGATAAGCACTGCATTTAGGCAAAGACCTCTTTTTAACATCAATGTCCCTTAGTTCAATTTCCCAAAAGAAGTAATCTAATAAAATTACTCTTATTTGACATCATCCTGAATACCTAATTACAGCTTAACTATCACATAAAATATTCTTTTCTGCCAACATGGAAACCTTGATTGATAAAATTTTTATTATTTAACTTCTTTTTTTTTCTCCATGTCTGGCTACTAGCATTCATTATTTAACTAAGCATTTTTAAGTTTGTAACAATTTTAAAAGAAAATATATTTATCCATTTTAAGAAAAATAGTAAATATTTGAAGAAAAAACCTTTTTGTTTTTAAAATGATGAAAATATTTCTCAACAAAATAAAATTTGAGTAACATTTTATGCTATTCAAAATTTGCAGACCATAAATTAATTGTTTCACTGATTATAAGCGACTTATTTGTATAGAAGACTTTTAAATATTTTGCCTTTTAAATTAATATTTTAATTTGAAAAGACGCTACACTTTTTAGGATTAAAAGCTTCTTAAGTTATTCAGTAAATGAGTATTTTAAAATCAATGAATATAAATGAAATGATTTATTCAAAGTGATTCACGGTATTTTCAAAGAGAAAATTAATGAGAACTTAATGAACGATAAAAATGGAAATTTATTCCACAGTTATTGTTGAATATTCCTTATCGTCATGAAATACTATGCACATTGTGCATAATACACACATACACAAAGAGAAGTTATTCTTTTTTATTTAATTTTTATTCTTATTTACGATTATAAAGATTGTTGATATGAAATGGAATCGTAAAATAAAAATTAAAGTGAATGGTAAAAGTAATAAAGATAAAAATAAAATTCTGATAACTTTCAATGTCATAGTTGCATTATTAAAATCTGATATACTGAAATCGATTTTAAATCTCATTTTAATGTCATTATGAAAGCTTTTTAGTATAGATAAATTTTACAACAAACTGCCTATTTAAATGATGGTTAACTCAATAATTTTAGTGATTCATGTTAAAAAGACTTATTATAAAATACAACATTTGTCTCTTCATAAATATAGATTATAAATTACTTTTAATTAAAATTTTTGGGATGCATCATTTGGTTTAAAGCATTTAATGCATTGCCCTGTATAAATAAACATTTTGTTTAAAAATCATTTTGAGCAAAAAGCGAAAGTTTACAATAAACAAAAATTCAAGAAAAGTGAAACATATTCAATAATTTTTACACTTATATTGAATTTCTTGAAACAAAATTCTCAATATGTCATTATTAATCTTATGAAGTCATCATAGAAGTTTTTCATCATAAGTATTTACTATTATTATCTACTAATTATTTGTTAAAAATTTTATTAATTAGCTGAGCAATAGCTTAAAAATCTACGATTAGCTTTACACAACTATATGATACTATGTTTAATATAATTTAATAAATGCTTGACTCACAATCTTTATTTATTAATTTTAAATGTATTTTCTATTATGTACATTTCAAATGAATTTAAAACAAACATTTAAGTATATGTCAAGAATTAAAACATAAAATAAATAACAAATCTTATGATCATGTATTCTTAAATAAAAACATAAATTTTAAATAATATTTGTCTATTTATTTTAATTTGAAGAATCAAATAAGAGGAAAATAACCCTCAGAACTAAATGATGATTTGATTACTTTTAGAATATATTCCTCCATAGAGCTGAACATTTTTGGAAAAAATAATGATAGTTACAACAAAAATAATAATTTTTTTCTAAATTGTTTTGCTTAATTGTGTTGCTATTTCGCGTTAAACTTTTGATTACACTATTTAAACATACTAGGTTTGTGTCCTTTAGGCTGTATTTTTTTTTATTTTTAATATCCTTCCAATATATATTTATGAATCTTAATTAATAATTTTTAAATCCTTATTCTTAAAATTAATTCAATTAATTTCCTAAGTTTTAGTTCTTAGTATTTACAGAAACCTTAAGATTTTTACTGATAGTAAAATAACTTCATTTCTGTATGAGAAAACTGCAGTTCACCACAAAGTCTTGTTAAGCTTGAAAAGATTGTCTTCATCGCTATTAACATATCAACTGGTGCTTTCGTTGTAAAATTAAAAAAAAAAGAAAAATATTACAAAATTATTTCACTTGAGAGATATTTATTTCTAGTATACGTCACATGTTTCGAAGAAATTATTGAATCAAAGCTAATTAATGTGTAACTGCAAAATTTATAACATAAAATTTTTTTATTTTGTCGCTCCAATATATTAATAAAATTTTCAAAACCCTGACCTTCGGTATAAATATAGAATGAAGTCATTTATTGTTAATATTTAAATAAAACATTTAAGTTTATTTAAATTATACATCAATTGTGAGTTTCGGAACTTATACAAGTCAATTATATAAACAAATATTGAAATTTCTATTCAACATCCATTTGCCTATCATTTGGAAACTGATTTGAACTTAAAATATTTACGTTAATTGGGACCGATATCAGTAGGTTTATACTCCATAATAATCAGTGCAATTTTGTTCCAAGTATTAAATGTGTAAATCATTGACATATTTTTCATATATCAATGAAATATATAAATAAAAAAGCAATCGCGTATAGTGTTATTTTAATTCCTTTAATGTTAAACATTTTCATAAAATTATAAAGTAAATTTCTTATCTGTATAATATCATTGAAACTTTTGTGAGTGTGAACCAAATTCTACCGCAATTTATAATCAGCTTCAGATTCTTTATTTAATATCATAAAAAGACTTCTTGGCCATTTTTTACATTTAAATTTACTAAGAAATTAAAAGTAATTGCAATTTTAGTGCAAAAAATATTAATAAATATATTGCACTCTTAGTTACTTAAAACGTTATTTAAAAATAATTCATAACTTATTCTACTAATTATTTTAACCTAAATCACCCATGTCATATTGCATTTTAGCTTTAAAAAGTATACTAGTACATTTTTTATAAAACAATAACATATAAAAATTTGCAATTTACATGTATGGTTATTTAAAATCTTTTACACTATTTACAAACAATCAATAAAAATTTTGCTTATACAATATTTTTGGCATTAACATTTAAATAATCTTACAAATTTATTCATATGTAATATTGAAATCTTTCAAACAATCGCAAGATTTAACTTTGATAATTTTAACTTTACTCTGATCGATTCTTTTTCATATTACTAGAAACAAAAATAAAAAAGTGTTGCCTTTTAAACATTTACGAATATAAAATTATTTTGATAAAACAATTCAGACAAATGTTTGAAAAATAGAAAACAAAATATAAATGTCTAACAGACTATTTAAGCTAATTAAATTCAAATGGTGACAAGAAGAGAAAACATGGTTCTTTGATATTATTTTATATTAAATTGTAGGACTTTTTCTGTTTTTCAATATATCTTATCTTTCAAATTATTTTCTATAATGTGAAATTCATATACTATTAATATATGTTGAAAAGGAATACTTTTAAGTAAAATAGTATTCATGTTATGATATTCTCAATAAAAATTACTTGCAATTCACAGTAAAGTTATCCTTTTATGATGAAATTTTTCATTTCATTTTCTCCCACCATAAGGTTCTGAGTTTTTTTTTCCCCTCTTTAATATTTGTTTGAAGGAAAGCTTTCTGGACAATGCAAGTATTTTATTCGGAATTTAAACAGAATGGTAAATATTTATTCGAAATATTTGAGATATTTTCATCAATTTCATCATTATTATATGATTCACTTCTAACTTTTGTAGTTACATAATGTTGATAGAATTTTCATTGTCAGATAACGAGATAATGTGGAAGATATAAGCGCAAAAATTTTGATTTTATTCTTTTGGACAGTTTCAAACAGTATTTCACATACAAGTATCACCAATATTTGATGGCATTCTTTCCTTTTATCGATCTTTCCTACTTTATCGTCTAAATGAACTCTTTATTCCTTACCAAGTTATGATCCTAAAGAAGAATAACACTTCCATTAACTCAGAATAGCTTTACAAAATAATAGGCTTTTTTTATCTGTTCTTAATTTCTCGAAGAAGTAATTTTTAGTAAACTTTGACTTTTCTTTAACAAAATCTACATATTTCAAAGTTTCTAATGTGTTTTTTTTTTCTAATTATTCCTAAGATCCCATTTATTGTTAATATGTTTTTGTATAAGAATTATAGGAGAGTATATATTATAGCCTTTTCCATTTAAAATAAAAGTATTTAACTGAGGTTTGCTTCTACAGCGAGTCTCCACTTTAAAATTCAACAATTTAAGTATCTACCATGTACTTCGTAAAAAATCAAAATTTCTATTTTTTGATAACCAGAGCATACATCGGGGGTTATTTTATTTATCTTTTATTTTATTTTATTTATTTATTTTTGCTAACAATAAGTTTGAGGAACCTTGCAACAAATCGCATCCTCTTCTAAGCATTCATTTTCAATAGAAATATTTAAATTAGAGCTTAGAAGTGGAATACTTTATTAGTTATGTGCTTCTATATTTTGAACTATTATACATATTGAAATTTGCTAAATAATGTGTGAGGCAAGAAGATATTAAGACAAAGTGCAAGATCTAATTCTTTGATTATATTCTTAAAATGTTACTTATAGCCAATAAGTTCTCAGAATTGTTTTATTTTGCAATCTCTAGTGATAACTTATAGTGTCATAATTCTAAACCATTGAAAAATATTTTTAATTACATTTTTTCTGTCTTTTTTTCAAAGTGAATAAGGGAGAAGCTACTAGCAAAAATTAGATTTAATTAAACACTTTTAATGTTTCTAATGTATCACATCTTTAAGCATTCTGTGGAACTATTTTTCTTGCAAAATAATGATATTTTTAAGGACTATTAATCTAACATTTATAATTATATTAATTCTAGCATAATTACTGGATTAATAGTTCCTTAATAATTTTCCTTCAAAAGAGATATAGAAGGGTTATTATAAATAAGAGAATTTATTGTAAAAAGAACGTTTTCTCAGGAAATTAAGTGGACTTCCGTTTATATTTAATTGTAGTATCATTATTTCAATTGATATAAAACTCATCCTTTCTAATCTTATTATTTTTAGTTTTTTTCTAAATATTCAATATTTAAGACTAGTCACTATAACCTTTAAGACAGCTGTTGAATTTTTGAAATTACTAAAACTGTTTATCGAAATATAAAATAAGTGAATTACACTTTTAAACTTACATACAGTACACAAATAATTTTGAAAATTATTCTTATAAAATTCAAATTTCAGTATTTTAAATGGAGCTATTTTCGTTATTACCTTTAAAAGAAAATTTAGTAATATCTTATCTACATAAACAAATAACATTTTTTAACAGCTTTGGAGAATCATGCGCATTAACTCTATTAAATATTCGTTTTTACCTTTATCTAACATAAATCCCTCTCCTTATTCAAATAGTCTATTCATATGTTATTTTTAAGTATCTCCATGCATTTATAAGAAAAGTTAATATAATGATTTAATTCTTAATGTAAATACTATTTTTGAAATAACATAGAATAGAAATTAATTAAAAACAGTTTGCATGTTAGTAATATGCAATAATATCATAAATATGCATTATAACTAATGTTGTTTACAATCATCTCCATACGAAAGGCTTAAGATGCTTTAGTAGATGAATCATTTCCGTCAAAAAAAAGATTCTACTCGACTGGGATAGTGTGGAAAATAATTATATATTCATTTGAATAATTTGTCACTTCTATAACTTTCACAATTCATTTCAATATCTATAGTTGTGTTTTCAAGAATAACTGCTGTAAATGTGATATCTGAATAGTGAATTATTAAAGTGCTGTAAGTGAACAAATGTCTTTAATATAACAATACTGTAATGAAACAAATCTTTACTTTTGTCAATAAAAAATGTAATACAACAAATTACTTAGATTTCAAAATCTGATTTTTCAACAACACCAAAAATCTTATTATAAATTAGAAATAAATTATATACATATTATTTCCAATTATAAAAATATAATTGGAAGTAATATGTATATAAATAGAAATATGATGCAAATAGCTTAAGTCTGCAAGGTCATTTTCTCTCTTCAACAAAAAATATCAGACCAGTGTCTTTGAATCCTTATATTATTAACGACTTCTACGCTATATATATACAACTTCTATTCTATATATATATATATATATATATATATATATATATATATATATATATATATATATATATATATATATATATATATATATATATATATATATATATATATATATATATATATATATGGTGATTTTTTTTAAGTGACAGAGTTTGGAGCGCCCTGTAGTGCGATCTAATAGCCGAAATGACACCAAACTTGGTATTTAGACTAATCAAAATATGGGGGTAAAGATTCAGTAAAATCAATTATTAGTTCCAAAACCGCCACTTGGTCACTTTGTGGCGCTTCACATTGTCTAAAATGTGATAAAAGAAAAATATTAACACACTCAACCGTACAGTTAATTTAAATATTAGGCTTAATTCCGTGTTATTTTAAAAGAGGTACATTGCCGAGTAGGTTACATACCTCAAATTAAAAGTAGACCGAAAGAAGAAAACAACTGATGAATTTGACCACACAAAATGTAGAATAGTTCTCAGAAATAACAACAGGCATTATGTTCACAACGTTCTCCACAGTCTTACGTTACATATCACGAGGAATAAACCTTCACTGATCATAGAGTTATAAATCGCAATTTTCCAGTTACATGGCCCCCTTGTTCCTCTGACTTCTCGCCTCGGGATATTTAACTCAGGGGTTATTTGAAATCTCAAAGTTTATGTTGGTGAAATATCAAATTTGTCTATTCTAAAGGACAACATAATAAAGACAGTGTGGAATATTCCTCGTGATATGTTCGTAAGGTTGTGGAGAACGTTGTGCACAGATTCCCGGTGTTATTTCTGAGAACGATGCTTACATTGAATGTGGTCTAATTCCTCACCGGAGAAGTTAATGTAGTAAATGAACAATAATAATTTAACTGTACGATTGTATGTGTAAGTATTTTTCTATTCTCACATTTTATACATTGTAAAGCGCCACAAAATGCCCAAGTGGCGATTTTTGGAAATAAACATTTTTTAACGGAATCGTTTTTCTCTTGTTTTGATTAGTCCAAGTACCAAGTTTGGTAACATTTTGGCGATTAGATTATATATATGTATATATATATATATATATATATATATATATATATATATATATATATATATATATATATATATATATTGACATATACAGGGTGTCCACTAAAGTCCCTTGCCACCCTCTTAACTTCGAAAAGTCTGCTGCTATATTCATAAAAGTGGTGTCTAGGTATAGTAAAGCACCCATGCGCTACTGAATGAAACCAACTACAGCGCTTCCTGGTGGAAAAAAAGCGGAGTTAGCATTGCTATTTCGAAAACGAGATAGAGAGAAAAAGTGATTTACAAAGTTGTAGAGCATCCTCGATTTAGTACGAAAAGATACATACATAATATTAATGTGAAGAATACAACGGTTAAAACACGCATTTATTGATCAGGAGAGCGTGGAGGCCACTCTTTGAAACCGCCATACCCTAGTATTTGGTTGCCAAATTCCTTGATGAGGTACTGCTTCACTGGAGATGTTTTGTGACAGGCGCGACGTCATGTTGAAACCATGGATTTTTTAAGATTAAACAACAGCAGGTTTTCCACAAAATCGGGTAATACATTCTGTAGCAATCGTAAATATTGTACACCCGTTAGCGTACCATTGTAGAATATTGGACCTATCAGCTTGTTATTGTAAATTGCACACAAAATGTTAATAGCATACCTCATTTGATGTTGAACGTCGACGAAACATTTAGGATTTTCCAGGGCCCAGTAATGGGAGTTTTGCTTATTGTACATACCATTCCGTGAAAAGCATGCCTCATCCGGTCACATTACAACTGCCAAAAATGTTGGCTGGACCTGTATCTGATTCATGACGAAGTTGCACCATGCATAGAGTTGCTCGGCATCCCCGTCCATTAAAACCTGTTCAGGCGTTGGTTGGTATGGATGAGCACCTGATTCGCTTAGAATTTTTCAAACCTGACTTTTGGAGAGACCACAGTTTTGACTGATCTCTCTTACGCTGCATTTCAGATAAGCGAGTGCACATGCTAATACTTCATCCGGTTGAACTTGCCGTCCTACCTTAGCTGATCTGCCAGATCAAGGTTGACTAGTAATGTAACCTGTCTCCCTTGAGTGTTTCACAACATGTAGGATGGTTTGATGAGAAGGAGAAATGCGGGCTTGCAGGGCAACGTTGGCGGTACAACCTTGCTGCTGATCGTGCCTTGCGTGGACATTCACCGTACAGTAAAACCATCTCACAATACTCAGCATTGGAATACTCAGCCATAATCATGTGCATCAACTTACTAAAGCCTTAAGAAGATGATACTTTCATAGCTGTCTCAGGTGAACAGGCGTGACGTTCCTTACGTATTTACATAGTGCATTCAAAATGTTGGAATTATTTTTAATACTTCCGTTCTTCCCATTTCAAAATAAAACTGAAAAATTTAGGTACGAAAACGATTTTTTGTTTTTTTAATTATGCACACGTACGATGATCTACGTTACAGCATGAAACAACAAATGCGCGTTTTAACCGTTGTATTCTTCACATTCATGCCTACAAGGTATCGTTTCGTATACTAAATCGAGAATGTTTTACAACTTTGTAAATCACTTTTTCTATTTATCTCGTACCGTTTTCCAGAAAAAAAATGCTAACTCCGCTGTTTTCCACCAGGCGGCACTGTAGTCTGTTTTGTTCAGTAGCGCATGGCTGCTTTACTATACCTAGACACCACTTTTATGAATATAGCAGCAGGCATTCCTAAGTTAAGAGGGTGGCAAGGGACTTTAGTGGACACCCTGTATATATATATTAATATATGCATATACATATATATGTGTTATTAGTATATTATTCTGTTATTCTTAAATTACATTAAGAGAAGTAAACATTAATCTACATTAGGAGGTATATTAACTGTAACAGCTGTTTTAATAAATGTAGTTTATGTTAATGCAATTTATGTTAATTCTAAATGCAATTTATGTTAATGCAATTTATTCTAAATATATAATTTATTCTAAATATACACAGCATGAAAATTCTTATGATACCACAGATAAAGGTATAGTAGTAGTTACACTCATTTGCAGTAAGAAATACCTTAATAAAGGCTTCACAAGTGTTAAATAATCGAAATGTTAGCATTCTTTTCGACAAATATCTGTTCTCAATATCCCTTTCCTATTTTCTTTTACACGAAAATTCATTTCCCGCATGCCAGAGAGAAATTTATTATAGATAGATTGTTTGGCTTGTTTCAAAGCGAGTCAAATGACAATTCTTATTTAGTTTGCTTTATAACTTGCAGGGTCTTGGTTGTCACATATTGTTTTCGAAAAGAGAGATTTAGACTGTTCGCTCCATCGCTTAAAGACATCGACTTTATTTTATTAAATGGAAAAATGCTTAACAACTTAGTGAAATATGTTAATTAAAAATTGCCTGTAATAAATTTAGTATGTATTCAAATACTATTCACAGAAAAATAGAATCTAAACACTTTTATCTATTTAGGAAAATTTAATTTTTAACACTTAGTAAATATTTTTGGGTAATAGAACTTTTTTTCTTAATAAAATAAGTAATACAATAGTTTGCTATGCTTATTTCTTTTATAAGAAGCCTATATCAAAGTTATTTTTAAGGTTTTATTGCGACTTTAGCACTGCAAAAATGAAAATTTCATCCGTATTTGACTTCAATTTCAAAACAAATGTTTTCTCATCACTTCATTTTTATTGAGATAAAAACTCATTTCATCATATAAAAGCAATATTTTTTTCACGGTAATATTTACATTCATTATATAATGATAATCATGTAATTCATCGGTTACTATTTAAGAAGTTGATGATGGCAGGTATTTTGAATAACTACGAATATTCACATTGATTTTAATTTTACACATGTGAAAAGTTTATATATAATTCTAGTTGTTTATTTTTTGTATAAGTGAGAGAAAACAACGTTTGAAAACAATCCTTAAGAATTATGTGAGTCTGTAATTTGTAATATAGGAAATATTTCGAGTTTGTTGAAAAAGTTTTTAAGAAAAACAAATACGAATATTTGAAAATTTCTCAGATTCTAACTAAAAATATGTATAAAAACGACACTCTTAAAGAATACAAAATATTTTTGTAAAAACAAATGTTTTGAAATTAAAATAATATATTTTCTCCATTGAACAATTTTTTAACATTTTATTTTTGCTTTTATGTGCAAATAAGCATTACATTTTTTTATTTATTCCAAAATGAGTCATCTTCATTATGATCCAAATATTTCTTATTTTCTTTCGTAAGAAATTCTTATCTTCCTAAATATAAACATCAGAAATCAATATCAAAACTAAAATCTTTATTATTTTCTTCACTGCTCACCAAATAAAAGTGGTTTTTATTAAAATCGCTACGCTACGCGAAAAAAGAATAAAATGCCAATTTTAAATACTACCATTTCCCTCTGATCTTCAATGAAGTAATTTGTACTTGCAAAGAATTTGTATCATCCTTTTGTAAAATTAGTGTGTATTTCAACTATAATGTAACAAATTGAGATGCAAATAGGCATTCAGTAAAAAGCGATTGCTAATTAAAAGAGTCATCAGAAATAATTATTGATCGATTTTTCTACTTTCTCCATGCAGAAGATGAGATATATTACGATTTTAGCATTAATGGGTAGTATTGTAATATTACATGACACAAGCAAACGATCAGAATCTTTCAAGGCAAAGAGTGTATCAAGAAATTTCCTTCGACAGTATTTTCAGCAAAAGAAAATCTAGATGACGGATCTATTGTGCAATTGAGCTAGGCCACAGGTAGCTTTGCCAACATTATTACCATATATATAATAAACAGAGAAAACGTTGACATGTTATCATATTTTCTGATATGAAGTTTATTTTTATAAGTATTTAATTATTCATATTTGAATCTGGAAACATTTTAGCAAAAACTCAATAATTCTAAAAATTTTTCCCAAAACAAAATAGTACTGTTTTTCTTAAATTTTCCAATTTTTAAAATTATGTAATAATGTATTTTAATTTTACTATTAATTTAGATTGGAATTGAAATCATCCAGAATTCGATGATTATTTTTCTCCGTTATAATTATATTATTCATTCGCCCGAAACGTTGCCATATGAGATTCATTAACGAATAAAAATAGCATGTAATTAAATACTATAAGTGATTGGTTTTCAATGTTAATTCTATGTTAATACGTACAGAAAATATTATTTTTAGCTACAATTTTAAATTAAAATATTGCCTACATTATATTTTTAAATTTGAAAGAAGCAGTGTTTACATTTCATTCTAAGCACCTTGTGTAACTTATCTATTGTATTTTGTTACGTTTTTTTTTTATCACCTAAGTAATACAATCAACACATTCGTTATCTTCAGTAGCGCATTTGATATATTTGTCTTTAACGATGCATTGATTGTGGGTACACATATGGATTGCAACCACCAAATGGAAGAATTGTTGCAATGTAAAAAAGAAGAATTTGAAAATTTTCTCTATATACTATTGCAGAATATTAAAAGCACATTTAATATTTTTTTCACTAATTCGAGCTTAATTTAATCTTACAAATATATTATATCACGTCCTGTACTAGTATTATTATTATAGAGAAAGATTGAAAATTGAAATATTTTATATCGATCACCAATTTAACAGGCATCATTCATTTTAAAGATTAAAATTTATCTTACAAAGGAATTTCTTATATTTTATATATTAAATACAAGATAATTTTTCTGAACATGTAAAAATAATTTAGAAATGATAAACAATTTTAATTTTTAGAAAATGTGATCCATTGAAACTCTCGATGTATAATCACTATAACACTGGAGGGTTTTTAAAAATTCTTTGCTTTAAGCACTAATAAAAATTAGTATTAACTTTAGTCACTAACTTTTGATGTGTAATACTTTATATAATATTTACGTATATATAAAAGTATAATTACATAACTTTTAAACATTTTTTTCAATTTATTAATTTTTCTGAAAAAATGATGAAAATATAAACATATAGCCATTACATAAGCCATCGATAATGATAAATTTGTTAAACATTAAAAACCTTCTGAAAATTTTTCATTAATGATTAGCATTTAATATATTATTAAACTCTCTCTTTCTTTTATTTTAAAAACACAATGAAATAATTTAATGAATTCATTTTAGTAGTGAATATTTATATTTATGTTTCTGAATTATAATAACAAAATTATTTGACTAAATATTTCTGTGTTCTTAACTCGTATAACGAAGGGTTAGAGCTTTGGCCATCTATTTTCCCCTCAAATGCGATTTCTTATAGTGGTTCGTAATCTACCTTGTCTGATTAACATTTTGCGTAAAATATGACGGTTGAGTGACAAACAAACAAATCATGCCCATAATATCCCAAACTTTACAGATAAATATGCACTTATAAATTCATATATGCAGCATAAAATGTCGCGAAATCATTTCTTAATTTTATTTGTGCACCATAAACGTGTGTGTATACTTAAGTAAATATATACCTATATTAATACATATAACGATGCATGAAAATTGTGTAAAAGTAAGATCAAATACAATTCCATTAAAAAAAGTCCTGTAGAAACATAGAATTTAATATACAAAATGTGCACAGTAAACAGTAATCACATTTAAAAGTATAATTTTTCATGTCAATTGATGAATGGTTTTACAAAGAAATTTTATGGTAATCTTATTTGTAAAAACAAAATATATTGCAATTACAAATGATTTTCCATTTTCTTTGATAGAGCTTATTTCCCACACTTATACATTCATAACAATATTTAATAATAATAAGCAATTAGACTAAATTTCTGTATTTATGTGTATGTGCGTTTATATTTTAACGTTAATCTTTTATACAGATTATCTATATATAGATAGTGTCTATATTTCTTTTATGTCGATATTTATTATTTAAAATAAAATTTTTGTGTAGATTTTTCTAGTAAAAAGCATTTATCTATGTAATTTTTTTTAAAATTTCCTTAAAATTATTTAATCTTAATTATAAAATTTTATTTAAATTTCCATTCTTCTCAAATCATAAATGAAACTATTTCTTTAACAATAAACTCGAATAGTTATTCTACACGTCACTAGGCGTATTTACTAAAAACAAATATTTTTTACTTACATGACATTGCATTATATAAGGGAAATTTTATTATAAATAAAAAATAGTCCTCTAAAAATAATATTCACTCAATAATCTTCCTATTGGTTTTAATGAGGAGATAAAACCCCACTATATATACATATCTTATCTCATTTTTTAAGTATTTCCTTTTAGTATATCCTCTTCTTTGTCTTATTTACCCAAGTCAAGGTTACTGTCACTGTTAAGAGCTTTACATTTCAAATTGCTATCTAAATACAACATCAGTATCTAAATTTGTAATCTCTTTTAGAAATTCATGATAAATAAATAAAGCAAATCCTAAAAGTTATACACGCACTTTCACTATAAATACTATTATGTAATTTACAGGATTAATAGACATTTTTATCTTTTCTTGCCCGTCAGGTTATACGCATAGTTACATTAAACAATAAATTCAGCGTAATAGAAAGGTATAAAAGTGTTAAAAAATTACGTCTTACTGATGAGTCTAAGTTCGTATCACGTGAGAAAGAGATTGATATTTATTGATATATTTCTTTATATTGTTTATAGTAATTGGTTATTGCTTAGTATTTCAATTCAGAAATGTATTGGTAATGAAAAAACCTAGAATCCTTTATTATAGTTTATTTAATCATATATTTTGAAAATTGGAATTTCAAATTCTTGTTTCAATGAATCTTTATTACGATATAAATATCCTAAATAAAAATCATAATAGATAAATACTTTTTTACTAGAAAAATGCTACAAAATATCTGTAAAAAAACAGTTAAAATACATACATGGTAAACGGGGAATATATTAGCATTTTATTCCCTTCAATGTTCGGTTATGTATAGTGTTTCCTGAATGTTATCTTTAAATATTTTGAGAGTACTTTAAAATTCATTGCAGATTATTACCTCTAACTTATGGTGATAATTTAAATTATGTTATGGATAAAGCATCATGAGCTCAAAGGAATTTATTTTTCCTTTTCTCATAGATTCCATCTCACAAGAAGCTATGACAAGTTATATTAATGATTGGCCTCTTAATGTATACGAAAGTTTTCTATTGTTTTTCTTTTTAATACTTCATTTAAGACTATTATTCTCTCTCTCTCATATCTTATTACCTTTCATTTGTTAAATATTTTTTTAAGTATATGATAAAGACAAATTTCAACTCCATTCTCTCTCTCTTTATCTTGGTCACAATAAAGCATTAGAATATTTAAATAAAATTCAACGATATTACGTATCAGTAAACTAATATCTTATTGATGAAATATAATATGGTACAAATAAACTTTCTCTCCACAATAGCTTATATTTATAAATATGCTATCATAACTATCATAACATTTATAATCCTGAAAGAATAATGCCAGAATAAAAGCTACTCAACAGTTGTTTTTATGGTGAGATCATTAGTTATGTTTTATTACTTTTAAATTATCCCTGTATTTCATAATTTTATATTATTTTTAAAATATGCATAAATAAGCTGATATCTAAATATTTTTAAATATAATAAGTATTGTTCAGTTTTAAAAAAGAAACTACTCATTGAAATCGAACAGTATATTGATTTTACTCATAAATTATTTATTTATAAATTTAGTCACGATGAGACATCTGTCCCTATGATTATAACATAATTAAAATGTATAAATTATTAATGCCTCAGCTTTAATATTTATGATGTTAAATTTAAAATGTTATCAAATTTTATATATGGCTACTCCAAAGGCCAGAGTCCACAAGCCTTTGGAGTAGCCATTATGTCCATAGAATTTATTTATTTCCATAAAATACTATACAGCTTTTTAGATCTCTTTAAATTCGATAGAGAAGGAGAGTGATTTTGTATATATGTTTGTATCATAACTCGCATATTCTCTATGAGATTATGAGATGAAATACAGATTCTGTGGTGACAAGATTAGTTTTTGGAAATCAGACTGATGTTCAGCAACTTAGTTTTGAACTCTTCAAGGGTGAAGTATAATTGCATAAATGTCCATAAAGTATCAGCTACCTTCAGAGTAAAATTGCAACATTTCAGGGAGCATTGATCTATCTGAACATCTAGACAGTTTACTTATTTTCTTGGAACACCAAGGCACCATTTCTATACGAAAAGAACATGCCCCATATCAAGATATCCCCCCTCTCGATTCTTATTCATTGAAAGTAAACTAAAATGAGTTCATAGCTTTTTAAGCAAATTTAGCATTTTCCATCACCTTAAAACAAAGTGTAACTTTATTTACCTAACTATATTATCCGTTTATAATCCATAGGTGTCCAGTGTCTTCTTTAGTGACAATATTACAAAATTTTTGCTATTCGGGGAGAAATAAGTGATTTTCTCTAAGCCAACCAACTATGAATCCTTTCCTCTTCAATTCTTTATGGTTCAAGCTGAAATATATTTGGGAAAGCCTTGATTGACAATTCTTGTCATTTGAAGCAAAGTTGAATCTTTGTTTTGCCTTATAATTCGTTGGTGGTAATGTCGCTCGCATTCTTGGAAGACTGTGCTCTAACCGCAATTATGTCTTCTTGACAAGGACTGTGACTTTTAATTCCAATTACCGTAAACCTCTTATATGGCTAATTTTGTAACCTTAGTGAGATTTTCTATCTTCGAAATAGAGATCCATTAATTAGTCATTTTTCAAGTAGTGAAAGATCAATCGTTTTTAACATTTGTATTCTCTCAGTGTAAAATACATTCTTTCCCCTTACTTATAATACCATTCTAACGATGTGTAACCCACGTCATAAAAGGCTTGCATAAAATGAAAACTTTGCGAAACTTTAAACTGAAACTTCAAAGGATTTTACTTCATTGGATATACAGAAAAGTATATATAAAAATGTATTCAGGTATACATCGCTATATATACTGATAGTTATCAAAATAGTAAAAATACACCTTAGTTTACAAATAATTCTTTATTAGTATCATGTAGGACCAGCTATAGCATATTATACTGCTTAGCTTTTCCTAAGAATAGATTCTTACAAATATTGAATAGTGATTACAGGAATATTGTATCGCTCTTCATGGAGATATTGTAACTTCACAGAAAAGATTTCATTGAGATATGTCGATTCCATATAGAACATTTTAAAATATTTTAATAGCTCTGTTATATTGAAGTTGGATGACTTTGGGAGTCAAGGTGAGATTAATGAGTACGAGGATATATTACAGATGTAACATATCCTCGTACTCATTAAGCCATGATTTTGCAAGTCTTGCAGATTTGATAAATGCATTATCATACTGGAAAGATCATCTCTTGCAAGAAATATTGTTTGTCTCACAAGAGAAACCTGGTCAGCTAACATTTCTCTATATTTCTCCCCAATGATTCTTCCTCTCAGGGTAACGATTGACCCATCCAAAAACTATGACAAGGCTGTCCATATCAGGGCAGATCCACTTCTATGTTTGACAGTTGGAAAGATTCATACGCTTGTTCAAGAGTTCTCCAAATGCACAATCGTTCTGTTGTGGAGAAAGCGGGAGAGACAATACTTCAGACTATATTATTTCTTTTTTTTTTTACCATTGGACCAGTGTCTATGAGCGTCACATACCTGGAAATGACGTTTGATATTAATTTCAGTGACAAGTGGCTTAGAAATTGCTGCTTTAGCGTAAGAAATTATGAAATTGCCTTTTGACTCCATAATCATTGATTATTTTAATTAATGACAATTTTTCATCTCTGAAAATCTAAGAGATCCTAAGCTTTCAAAGAAGTTCAAGACTCATAGAATTTTAATAAATCTTCCAAATATTGCCAAAATATATAGATTTATACTTATAAACATCTAGTATTTAAGAGCAAATTATTATTATTATTATTATTATTTATTTATTTATTTATTTTTTTTTTTTTTTTTGAAATTAGGATTTTGAAAATATTTATATATATATATATATATATATATATATATATATATATATATATATATATATATATATATATATATATACTAAACTTACTATAATAATAATAACAATGAGAATAGCATTATTATTATTTTTGTCTTAACTAATACTTGAAATTTAACTCATAAAATAAAAAAGAATATACTTATAAAATCAAACCAATCTGGCAAATATTTATATAGAGTATTGAAATAAAACTAATAACAACGTATATAAATATATTAAATTAATTATATACGAATATAAAAGAATTTTAAGAGACAAATTATTGGAGCAATAGCTAAAAAGGAAATAATATACTGAAGCTAACTATTATATTCGGCAAACTTTAAAATTTCACAAATTCATGAAACAACTTTATACAAAATAAGTACCTTTTCCAATTATTACAACATTTAATATTAATTAAATCAGTTTATCTATAGTTTGACAAGTACAATAAAGTTTTATATATTAAAGAGAAATTTATAAACTCTCTCTCTCTCTCTCTCTTTCTCCGAATTTTGATAGAATTGCTTTAATTATGTTATAGTTGAAACGATTATGTCCGTAAAAGAGCCAAATTCTTAGACTAGATATAGAGAGCTGACTTTTAAATCCAATTTTTGTGCTATAAACCTTTTATATTTTGTTAAATTAGAAATATTGACTTGTATCAAAATGTTGTATAAAT
Organism: Latrodectus elegans; assembly: GCA_030067965.1. Taxonomy (NCBI): domain Eukaryota; kingdom Metazoa; phylum Arthropoda; class Arachnida; order Araneae; family Theridiidae; genus Latrodectus; species Latrodectus elegans. Next base: position 50,065,774 of record CM057820.1, read on the forward strand.
AAAATAATAAAATACCTTTCATAACCAATGAAAATTATGAAATATTTATAACATTATATTATTTTCAAACCACAGTGTATAAATAGAATACTTTATTTATGATATTTCTTTTATTTATCTTTCCCATGTGTACTTTAGAACATAAAAAGGCAATCATGACAGCGTTTTTTGTAAAGTCATAAATTTTGTTGGATTGCCATTTCATTGATGTTGAACAGTTGCAATGATATTTTTAAGGCTTATTTCCAGTCTCCTTTCAAAAAACTTTTCTTTTTCATTTAAAGTATTCATTACTCTCTCCTTAAAAAAAAAGCTCTTCAAGTTACCTTTTGACTACTTCTTGAAAAGTATTCTAGCCAAAGCTTGTTTATTCTGCAGTGCATGTAAATATTTGTTTTAATAATAAATTTCATGTTTAAATATGTTTCCCAGAATTTTAATTGTTACCTCTTATTGAAATCAGACTTGAAGATAACTTAGAATAATGTTTCTTATAAAAAAAAATCTGTTTATAAAAATACGATAATACGTCAATCAAAAATTACAATTCATCGCATTATTGCTCTACGAATTAAATTGCGTTTGTAAAGAAACTTTTATTTGCTCACAAAATTTGTATTACGTTAAAAGTTATTGGTAAAATTTTTACGCATACCTTTATATCCCTTCTTTCGTGAATAAATATAATGATTTTCTTTATTTTTTCATTTATGATAGAAATTTATTAGCACTTAATGGAAAACAAGAAAAAATAACAACGCTTAAATGAACTTATTGTAATAAATTTTTCTATCTTGCTATTTGCTATTATTACTATGATAGAAATAATTTTACTTTGTTAAGATATATAAGTATAGCATTCTAATAAGTATTCTTTAGCTTAAAGTTATTTTAATTATACAACTAATCACATATATTTGAAGAGCATAATAAATAATTATTTCACCAAAAGAATTATAAGTAGTTTTTGCTCGTTTTTTAAAATATAATGAAATGAAATGCTACGCAAATTATTGCAATAGATTATTGGACATTGTTGAAGTCTTGGTAAATGCCCTTAAACGCATTCACAAAATAGCTCCATCTGTTTGAATTCTGGTCAAGTGGTTCAACTGATAATTGAATCACTTGACGTAATGTTAAATTCAAGACTACATCTGAGGTATAGCTTATCGATGTTAGGTCATTTTAGTATTCTGAGTGCATATTTATGAAGCTAACTCGAGTGGTATATTTAGTTCAAAGTAGATTTCACAACTTTACAAACATTCGTGTCTTGGAGACAACATTGAATCAGTAAACTGTTGAACAACAGATAGATTCCGAATAGCTTAATCACAAGGTTGTCGCCACATCAACAAGTAAATAATGAATGAAAAATGGGGATAGGTAATTTTAATTGGCTGATTAAAATTACCTATTCTTTTTTTGTATTTAATTTTGAATTTAATCCTTCAATTTAATAAATTTCTACAAAAAAATTATATTTTTTTAATAAAGAAAAGTGTTTATTGTAGAAACTTATACAGCTTAGGTATAATTTTTTTCTTTTCTTTTCATTTGTATAAAATGAAAAGAAAAACTACTTGGTCAATATTTTTTTCTTTTAGCATTTAAAAATTATTATGAGGAAAAAATTTGTTTTTTATTAATTCTTATTGTAGTTTTATTCAAATTTTCAGTAATAAACAAAATTTAAAAAATCAATGAAAAATTTTCTGCGCATATACTTAAAAAAAATATTTATTATTACTTTTTTTATCATTATATTTTAAATAAATCAAATGCGTGTCTTATTTCTTAAATAAACTTTTCTTTTATCAAATTCTATGCTATGAAGTTACATTAAATTAGAAAAATATATTCTACTGTTTTTATTTTTGTAAGAATATAACGTGAAAAAAATTAATTATTTTATATTCTTTTCATAAAGTCATTTAATTTTTTAATCAAAAATTTCTTAAATAAATATATTGCAGTTTCACCAGGATTGATAATGTAACCATAATTGAATTGCAAAAATAGACTCAATTTTACTAAGACTATAATTTTTATATTTCTCTTGAACAATTTTTTTACTTCATTTGCCCAAATATATTACTAATTTTTCAGGCAAAACTTAACTTCTGAAAAGTAATCTACTTTTTTTTGCAAAATTCAATTAATTTCAAGCAAAAACTATTCCAGATTTGGGGATTAAATAATGATCGTTAAATATTAATTTAAATGTATTTCAAACGTTAAATACTCACTTTTAGAAATTTAATTTTTTATTACCTAATAGTATTCTCTACTAGCAATTAATAGAATTAATTAATATTGTTGATCTTAAAATAAATTTAATCAGTATACATAATGACAAAAAATGCTTAATTTATAATTTTAAAAGATGAAAAATTAAGTTTAGAAAAAAGTTATTCGTATATTTCTCTACTAAGTTTGTTTATTCAACCGCTTATAATAACTTAATTATGCATTTAGGGCTCAAGTATATTTAGTTTACAGCGTTTTTTGGCTGAAAATAGAGTACTAAATTAAATACAAAATGACGTCTTAGATTTTTGTTGCAAAATTTATTTCTTCATTATAAATTAAATAAAAAAGATTTTTCTTATAAACATTCCGTGTTTGTATGTGCATTCTGTATAATTTTCTCCCATAAAATTTTAACTTTCTATTATTTTTAATCATCCCGACAGTTTACTTAATATTTTAAAATGTTTTCAATATTTTTTTTTTCATAATATATAATGATATTCCTTTATCTTCCTTCAGATGGTTCATGAAATCCAATTTCAAATGCATATATTTACTTGTTGTTTCTTTGCATTTCAAATCTTTACTATTTATTCATAATGCAACATTTTCAGCCTTTTCTTCTATAAATTTATCATGCACTTGATAAGGGCTTAAAATGTACACCTAGGTACTATTCAGTACTTCAAAGTAAGGACTTATTATTTATTGTTTTGGGTTAAATTCTTGTTCAAAAATTGGATTTCCAAGTTTATTTCTAATTTTGCCAGATATATGTCCATTATTTTTCTGGATAACAAATTATTTAAATAATTATAATTATTTAAATTCAAAATTATGTCAAATTATCTCAATTCATAGAATGTGTTACTTAAATAACACTGTGCTTCTTTTAATTAATCAAATGATTTGCATTTGAAATATAAAATATTAAAATTAATGCCTTAAATTGATAATAATTATTCTTTATTATATATAAAAAGCAAGAATATAACTAATTTTTATAAAATTTAGTTGATAATTTTTAAATTTTTAATTGAATTACTAAATTTAAATATATCATTTGTCATTTGTTGATAAGTAACGAATTTCTGATAATAATTCTTTGTTATGATCAATAAATTATATCAATAATAAGTTTTGGTTTGAATAGAATGTTTACATCAAAAAATAGCAATAATTGAAATTATTTTATTAATGATTGTGAATAGAAAAATATTTAATTCTATTAACGCAAATAATAATTTTGTCATGATAGTTTGCTATATATTTTGAAATTTTAGATTTTGCTTAAAAGCATTTTAAAAATGAAATTACTAAAACATAAAAAAACTGTTAAAGAGAAAATTTTTTAAATGATATGTTTATTACATAAATAAAGCCTGTACATAAAATATTACATGAAAATATTCTCGAGATCATATTACAGTATAAAACAAAAATTAGATTGAGAGTATGTCAAAAACACTCTTTCATAGCTTTTAATAATAACCTTATGCTTTAAGCTCATAAAATACAAAATATGCTCTTAGGGAATATTCTTAAGATACAATATTTTTCAACGTAAGGAAATTTTCATATCCCAGGATATATTTTTATAAGTTAAACTTTGAAAATAGTGTTTCATACAAGAAATTATAGTAAAAATATTAGATTTTTATAAAAAAATATAAACAAATATGCATATCCAAATGAAGTATATATATTCAAAATTTACCGAAAACTCAAAGCGCTAAGAAACATCTAGATATCTTGGTACCAAAATTAATTATATTTCTATAAATATTAATAACTAGGCTATCTAATATATTTTGAAAAAATTTCATGGGTGATATTTATGATTGTTTTAATTTAGCCAAATGAAATTACAGTACATCCCCTGAGAAAGCAGTTGATGATTTTGTTAAGTCATAGGTAATTCAAGAACGTACTTACTCCCATAAATTTAAAAAATTAACAGCGTCTTAACTAACATCATAAATTTAATTGAAATGGCCAGGACATTTCCATCTAATTATAAAATTTTAAATTTACTTACGGAGACTTAAGAATTTTATAATTAAGAAATTGAAATATAAAGTTTCTTAATTGCTGAATTTATAGTTCCTTATTGTGAGAGTTATCCTCAAATATATCTTTTAGAAAAATATTTTAATTTAATTACCGTAAAAATTAAATAAGTCAAACGCTGCAAATATTATATAGAAATGAGTAATTAAATTTTCATTCATAACATAAAATATTAAAATAAATCTCGTATTTATATTAATACAAAGTAAAATGAGTGTACAATTATAAATGGTAATAAAAAATTTTATGAATAAGCAGTATCATGATATTTTATGTTTTAAACAAAATGTTTCATTTTCTTATTTTCTAGCAATTATATTTTTGTAATTAAGTCTGCCAAGAAGTTTATAAATTTTGCATGAATAAAATATAAAAATGAATGATATATCAATATTCATTTAGAGAATATATTATTAATAGTCTTCAATGTGAAAACTCAATTAAAAATGTCTTCAATGAAATCTCAGTTAAAAAAGACTCATTATTTTGGTGACACGAGTATAAGAAATAGAAAACTCTATAATACAAGAATAATGTAAATTATATAAATTTCGGACTCCCAATATATTTTATCGCATACATTTAAAAAAAAAAACATTTTCAGGTTTCTACAAGAAAAGCATAATAATGCTCAACTCAATGCAGAAATATATAAGTTTTGTCTGTTATAAAAATAATAAATTTTCTTTAACAAATAAATAATATTATTAAAATTGATAAAGTATTCAAATGACTTCTTAAACATATATTTTATTAATTATGGAGAAAATAATAAAAGGAATAGATATTTTGAAAAATATTATAAATTTAAATAATAGTTAGGCTTAAAATTTAATATTTTAGATTTTCCTTAGCTACATATCGATAAATATTATTGTACATATTTATAGTCTACTTATCTAATGCAAATGGAATTATAAAATTCATTTTTTCTAACTATATAAATGAAAAATTTCTTTTATTACTTTTTAAAACTTGGATGGAATGATTTACAGAGATTTTCCAAGATTCTCTTATTTAAACCTTACCTAATTCTTTGTTGAATTGATTATTACAAATCCTAACTAAATTTTCAGATTTTTCATATATTAGTTATTAAAACATTTCATATATAAACAACTCAGAGTAATTAATTTTAATTTTTTTCTATAAATCCCTGGCCTTTAATAACTAAGTCACTCTTTTCCAAAAGAAATTACAACTCTTCCTCAACATAGACGAGTAGAGATCACAAGTGACATAAAACAATATATTTATTAGCTCAATAAAGTTTCATAACTTTTATGAGTATAAACTGAATTTGTAATTCCTTTTGAGTTGTCGAAATGAGGATAATTTCTATTTGAGCATTATAAATCATAATAAAGACAAATAATTATAATGAAGATAGTAGAGCAAATATAATTTTATTACAGGAAATTCCAATGAATTTTTCTCTTCTTAGTTGAATACACTTAGACTAAAATGGTAAATTGTTGGAAAGTTTGCCTACGTGGATTGCAGTTTAATAAGCATATTTTGTGACAAATCTCATTAATGAATTTCTCATTGTCTGTGAGTCTAGTATTCTATATCTCCAATGTATGCATTCCCTTAAGCTCTACTCTTCACTTCATAAATCTTGCTCTGCTTCTATTCAGCAAACATTATTAAAACTGAGGGAGTACATACTAAATAAGAATTCTTCATTTAATTCTCTTTTAAAGCAGCTTGTGAAACAGCATTGATATGAGATGTCTTTCTTTCTCTCTCTCTCTCTCTCTCTGTGTGAGTGATAGAGTTATTTCCTGTAGCATGGGGAACGAAAGGAAGGGAAGTGCAACGAATGCTGTTTCATTTATTCAGGATTTTCGAAGTCTTAATGTCATACTTCCGACAGAAAGGAACACGAAGTTCAGTAATTGCTTGTACATTTTGAAGAATTTCATTTTATACTCAAGGAAGGGTCATGTTTTTCTTCTTGAAAATCAGCACGTTATGTTAGTTAATATATTACCTTTTATATTTGATTTAGTTACCCCTTTTATAGTTAAATTGATTTCATAGTATTTTATGTGGAGTTTCAAATACTCAAAAACATTTTTTTAAATTTTACTGGTAACTTATAAATTAAAAAAGTGGTATATCATATTATTGTTAATCATAGCGCTAAAGGAAGCAAACGTAAGATTAAGTTTTATTGCTATATTTAAATTTTTGATTTAAAGAATTATTTGAAAAAAATATAAACATTTTTTTTTTAAATTCCAGTCTGGCATCGTGGTGTAACAAGCTTAACTCTAAATCTGTCACACTATTGTCTCTCTTTCTAATTCATTTGAAAATTCTATTGTTCTTAAATGTTTGGAAGCATGACTTAGATATTAAAGGCCAGAGATTTATAAAAATAAAAATAATTAATTACTCTGAGTTGTTAAATCATTTCATATATTAACAACTCAGAGTAATTAATTTTTTTTATTTTTAAACCTAACTTATTTTTAAACTTAACCTTTTTTATTTTAAAACCTTCCAGTATCAATGTCATTGTTAATTAATATAATTAATTAGACAAATGATTAAAGAACTTATGAATAATTTCAATAATTATTTTATATAGTAACAATTACTCATTATTCTGAAATATTCAAAATAATATGGTAACTACAGTTATATGCTAGCTATACAACTAGCTAGTATACAACTAGCTATCCAGCCACATTTTTATCAGATAGGTAGTGCATTATACAAATATCAGATGATTAAAATTGCAACCTCTTATGAAATATAGATAAGGACAAATCAATAGTTAGAATCCCTGTTATGGTTGGCAACAACCTCAGCCACATGCCACTTCAAAGAATAAAGATAACTGGATGAATCCTTGGGTATACAATTTATGCAGCTTGCAAGCATAACCAAAATTGATTTAATGTCACAATGACGGATGCATTCCGAAATAATTGTTGAGGCAGAATGAGTTATACGTTTTTGATTGATCATATCATTTTAAACCATAATGTCGAATGAAGGGCCAGTGTAACAATGTATAATGTAACATGTTTGCGTTCTCACCCCACAGTATTTTCAGACTCGATTATGATTTTTTTCAGACTCGATGTTTTAGGCTGAAGGGGAATTCATCAATAAAGACAATATCATTCTTTTCCATTCTCCATGTCCGTTGTTCCATGTCACCATTCATGGTGAAAGCTCTTTATATATATCTTTGTGACAAGAACTGTCGAAGAAATTAAAAAACTGTGCAAGCATTCCCCTGAGCTGCAAACAACATAGAGTGGGACAAACTGACACTGAATGACGTGTGAGAAAATGAATCAGTTGTGCTAAAGCTCGTATAGCTGATGAACGATTAATCATTGCCATGCGCACATTATGCTTTTCATCACGCACAATAGTGAAACGAGTGATGCGATACGTTCAATCAGTCTACCATTCTTCCATGGATCTAGCGATTACAGATTTGAATCACAGCTACTTGGTTTCATCCAACTCAGTCACCAATTTCTCTGGAAAATAAACTGTCATCCTTGTAGGCCGCTATTTTTCTTTTCTCGAAATTAGAATTCTCAAAAGATGCTCGATATCTTCTACGAGGCATAATTAAACAAATTAGATAAAAATGAAATAAATTGTACTTCAAATCAGCAATTACTTCTCACTTTATATAACGCTTGCAAGTAGCATTTCAACTACCATTGATGTGCGTATGCCCTATTTGTATACCTTATAACCGCAATCACCTGATGTAATTTAAACTTTTAAGGTATAAAAATTTCATACAGTGTCAAAATTCTATATCGTTTCCAGAAAATTTCTCAAAATTCTAAGCCATCAAGATTGATGCATTTTTAAAGAGAAAGTTGAAATTTATTTAAGAGCCCGAGCATAACTCCAATGGAACTTACTTACATGAATATAATCAGATTAAATGTCACCCATTCGTTCAGTGTAAATTTAAATGAGACGAATATAATTTTCCTCACAAACATTCCAAACAGTATCAAATGATAATAATATTTGATTTGATGATAGCAACTACTTTATAATACTTGATTAAGGAAAAAGATTACAAGATATAATGTTAAATTTTGGCGCACTCATGTTTTGCAAAATTTTAAGTATATCTAATAAAATATCATTCATTTGATATCAAGAAGTGTTTTCTTTTTTTCGTTATCATTCTGAATATAACTTAATTACTAATATCTTATAACTCTCATTTAGCACTGTAACCACCAATAATTTTCGCTCAATAATCTCAAGTAACCGAGATAATAGCAAAATATTTTGTTAAAAGATCCTCGCGAAGTAGACTAACTCAAGTGGGACTGGCCTCTTCAATGTGGCATTTAGTGCAAACTCGGAAGGTCTTGACTCCATTGATTTAGAATTTTAACGTGACCATAAATATAAGTTAAAATGAGAAAAGATAACGAAATTTTAATATCATTTAACAAATAAGAATACGTTTTCTTCTCCAAATATTTGTTGTGTTGCTGTTATTCTCGGGATTATCTAGCTGAGCTAGACACTTTCCAATTATCCGAAAATGACTAAAAAGTTTCATAAAAGATGAGGAATCCGTAAAACCTCATCCGCAATATTTCAGTATTTGCTGTATAATTCCTGGCTATATAATTTCTACCCTTCACTACAAAGTGTGGAAATGAGGACTATATAGTGGGTATGCCATCGTAGTCCTCAAAATGAATCTTCCGAATGCAGGTCAAAAGTCCTAATTTAGAAGCAGAAGACCACAAAAGGTATCATATAACAAGGAAAGCATAGCGAACACGACATATTTAACATATTCCAACCACTATTAGAGAACACACAATCGATCTTTGATTGGATCGGTATTCAAACTCAGTATCATCAGAAAACGAGTACGAATGTCCAAAACCAACAAGGCAAATACAATTCTCTTTCTCCAAACATTGCATGCTATAGGGTTAATAAAATCTAAACTGACAATATTAAAAAACTCTCATTGTTCTGCTTCGATTAAACAGATTTAAATAAATTTTTAAATATATGTTATTTTCAGTAATCACAGTACTCAACGTGAAAGAATGTGTCATATTCATAAAACAGGTTTATAAGAATGGTAATAAACAAGAATCAAATTTGCATCTTGTGACTTTTATCAGATTTTTTTGATAATTATGAGTGTGCAGAATACAATTATAAAAAGTGAAGACTAAATAAAATCCAGTACTGTCCATCTAGCCAATCTTTTCTTACTCCTATTATATAAGCAGTTAATGACTTAGTAGTACTTAAGTAACCTTTGGGGATTAATATTAAAAATTACATTCCATATGAAAATCAGTGATGGATCATTAACAGTTCAGAATTGAGTCAGATTTCAACAAATCTAATGATATGGCATTGCATTTCGAAATAAAAGATCCTACATTTTATCTTCTATTTAAAAATTTAGAGAGAATTCAGTTGATTGAGTATTTTATGAATATTCCTTATTTTAACTCATGAATATAACCTTTAGCTTCAAAAATGTATTAAGCAGAATAATACGATGTACATAGAAAGCAAATTTTACAACCACTTTCTGATTTATATCCTCCATGATCAATATCTCTGTCTTATTTAAATCCTACATAAATATTTTTCATAATTATTTTGCATTAGATATTTCACGAATTTTTATAATTAGTACGTCTGATGAGCTTGCTAATATGCAACTGAAACAAAGACGATCGCATTGATATGAAATATTAGTAAGCTCATTCTTAAACATTATTAGCAAGATTTCCTTACTTATACTTCTCGCAGCACATAATTAGAGCCATTTATTAACAAAAATCTCTTCTTCAATTCAATTTGATGGTAAATAATTATGAGGTTTATGAAAGCCTAAAGTATTAGATTATCCACAAATCTGATGTCAAAAACCAATTCAGTATTCCAGTGTTTTTTTCTCTAAAATGGCCCAAAGAAAAGCTAAAAATAAAATAATAAATTCATGTTGATTTTTCTTATTTCAATTATTTATTTATTTAAATTAAGGAAGAGAATGTATTAAATTAAACATAAAAATTTTTTAATCGGTATATAGATTAAGTATTTACTTATTGATTTTAAAATGAAAAATGTTTTCAATACTGAAAAATTTGTGATAAAATTATCGGGCTTCGCCAAGGTGTGGCAAGACTTTTTACAATTATCATTCATCCATAAATATATTTTGCATATTTTTTTATTTCCTTTGTCCTTATCATATTGCAAATGTAGAAAATTAAAACAGCACTATTTTTAGAATTTCAAATAAATTTTGAGTCATTTGTTAGCACCATTTGAAATGTACGAAATTCTGCAAAAAGTGTTTAAACAGTCACAATTAAAGTTAAATAACGAATATCACTTCCATTAGGACATATCTTTTAGAGTCGAAAACAATAAACATTCAAATCTAGAAAATTATTATTAGCTCTTTCGATTCACATTTGTAAAACAAATCAAAATACAATTAAAGACAAATAATCATTCAGATTTACTTTTTTTAACATATATAAATTCAATATCAACTTAATACTTTACTTACAAAATTAATTATTTTCGATGGTAAAAATACTTTATAATCACTGAAGCGAAAGTTAGTTTTGATACATAATATAAAGACTAATAGCCTATAAAGATGACATTTTTTAATTTAAATTCGGTTAAATCTTTTTCTAATTTACAAAATTACTTTGGTATTGAACGCGTATAAAATAGAGCTTATTTTTCACATTAGCAAAATTTATATTAAAGGAATTTTTCGTTAATTTCAAATTAAATAAATTTCCATAGATGTTTAATAATTTTAAGTGCCTATAGTTAATTTATAATACTTTAAAACATATGGGGAGTTTAAAGTTTAAAATTTCATCATTTTAAACCTACTTCTCCAATTAATCTTTTTAACCAAAAATCTTGCTTCATACAATATCTTTATAGGACTCAATAGTGTTCAATATACAATACCTGACTTCTCAGTAAAAGCTTCAGTATTGCAGAGTTTCATTAATAGGGCATCTATCTCATATTTAGATTAAATAAGTTATAATTCACAAACATTTTAAAAACTGAGAAGCATCTAAATAATTTTAATTAAACAATATATAAAATTATTCACTAGTTTATCATCGACTTTATAATACAGGGGAAGCATACCATTTGGGCAACCTCTTACGCGATGACAACCTTTTCAATATGACATCTTCAGCACAATCTTATACGTGATTATTGTGCCTTATAAATAACACTGAGGTGTAATTCAAAGTACATGAAAGGAATCAGTAATATGTTGACTCTTGATTTATCAAGATAGCTTATGACATTGGACAAATTAATAACTTATTAAAAAAAAGTTTATTCTTATTAAAACGATTCAATTAAGTAAAACAATTCATGTGCCTTCACCTTATAGTTCAAATTTGAAAAGTAAGCTCTGTTCTTTATTTTACTTTCCACTAAATCTATTGAATCTTATATATAATGAATGTTGTATTGACTGGCTGGATAATTTTTATAAATTAAATTACCCATTTTTTGTAAAATTTTCTTCTCAATGAGAACCATAGATTCTCCTTTCTTTTTCTTTATTCTCTTTATTCTAACTTTTTACATGCATACATTTTCCCAGTAACTCTAACCTGACAAGCACGGACTTCACCAAAACCTCCCTAATCGATACACGATACATGCGAAAAGTTTTTGCTGTCACTGGCTGGCCTTCTAACCACTTCCATTGTAAATATCTATGAAAATACCGTATTTATGTGAATCTAACACACATTTGAATCAAGTTTTAAAATGGGGATTTTAAAACATAAAATAATAAAAAATTGTTTATTATTTAAAGTTTAATCGGCGAATGTAATGCGCATCATTGGTACGAGGAATTTTTTGAATCTTATTTTATACAACAATGGATTTATACATAAAGTAGCAGAACATAGAATTAAGCTGATCAGCATTAATGATTCCGTCATCTACACCTTCTCTTGGTTTCGAATCAAAACTTTGTCTGGGAACAGCTTTTCATTCTTAGAGATTTTAGGGCATGTTTTCCGTTTGAAGATTAAGAAAGGGGGAATTTGCACCCGTCTGCTGTTATTGCCAGAATCACTGTTACTAGTTTTTTCCATCTCGACGTTTTGATGTGATAACTTCTTTAGTCCTCCTCTCCATAACTGTGTAGTTACGAGGCATATCAAACCAAATTGGCGTCTTATCAGCGCTGCCAGTTTGCCCCATTAAAAATTCTTTTCCTTCCTAAGTGTAATGACATACCGCTGCAGTGTTAATAGTTTACCCTCAAAATGTACAGGAAGCTTCTGGAATATTGTTGTACGGCGTCTTATAGATAAGCCCATCCGCTTCATAAACTGATCCACCTATCCACGACTATCCTTAAACTCTTGTTTCGGTATTCCAAAAACTTCAGCCTCCTCTTTTGCTTTATTTCTTATGGTGTCACTAGTCACAGGTTGTCCAGTCTTCCTCTTTTCACGTATAAATTCCAGAACTTTTTCTTCAATTTTAGGGTGTCTTTCAAATGCGAGGGCCAGTGAATTTCTTTCTACTAACTTTAATTGCAAACAGTGCCAATTTCTGCTGCCACCACAAGCGAACATTGCTCTCAGCTACTTCGAACTATCTCCCTGCCTTTCTTTTGCCATTTTTTCAGCATAAAGAATTACTTTACGTTTGAAAGTAGCGTCATCGGACATTCTTCTCTGTTTGCCCTCCATTTCGTGACTACATACTCTGCAGCTTGTATCCTCTATGCAATAATGTGTCAACGATAAATGCGACGTTAAATGTAGTCGAGAAACACAGTAATCCATTGTTACGATTTAAATTTGGTTGACATCATCGGCGAACTGCTGACTTTGCACTTGAATCTAATGCACCATCGAATCTAATGAGTACCCCACCCCTATTTTGAATACTACATTTGGCCAAAAACGATGCGCGTTAGATTTCCGTAAATACGGTATGTAAATTCTTTAAAAGTCTCTCTTGAAAGGAAGTCTTTTACTGCTCTACCACATACAGTAAATAAATCTCTACTAGCTGTTTGAAGATTAGAATGACATCGTTGAATCAACCCTAAAATTGACAACATCCACAAATTCACTAGACTTTTTACTCAGGTACTTGGTAAAAACTTCTTGGGCAACATCTCCTTGATCTTTATCCACCTGAACCGCATAAGCATCTACAATGTCTAAAAAGTTAACACATTTGTTACAATGAAGCTTTGTTTCACAAAATTGGCGGAAAAGTTGGTGGCCAATAGGTTGCTGTTCGACAACATATAAATACTGGTAATCAATTTTTTTTAATTTCGAAAAGCAAAATAACTATGCAGTACTTGGTGAAACCCAAGCAGGTTCATAGGACTTTACAATGTATGTGTACCTATATGTATTTCAATATTAACACTTTTTAATGCTTAAAAAAAATTAAACTGACTTGTACAATGGTCACAAAAATTTTACAAAAAACTAAATGGCAAAAGTCATTCCTTTAATGTGATCATATCAGGACTGTTTCAATGATCACACTATACATCCTCCAAATGACGTTCTTGTGCAATGGTGTCTTTCTTATCTGTCCTACTTTTCGAGTTCCTGTAACAAGATATGTAAATGTTTTAGATGTATACAGCTGATTCTACCCTCTCATTTTTGGAAGACAGACAATTATAATGTTTCAAAGCAAACTTACTCTTTTTGTATTTCATTTTATACTATACTTGCAAATATAACTAAACATTATCATCCTTGTTGCAAACACTGTTAATCATACTGTTAATTTCTGTTAGCTCTCGTTTTAAAGTTGACATGGATGTCACATACGTTTTGATGTACCCCATTCCGATAGAAAATTAAGTCTCAGTAAAAGAATATCAATATGCCATTTTGTTTTATCTTTCTCATTATCTTGTTGATGTTTTGTTCTAGAAATAAAATCATATCAGTTATTTAAAAAATGTGCAATTTAATTTATAAAAATTATCCAGCCAGTGAATACAATATGAATACCACTTTAATTTTATATGTTTTTAAACACACAATGTATATTTTCCATGCACAATATTCCTTCAAAAGTGTAGTTTTACAATACTTGGATGCGTTTCCTTGCTAACGCCAAATATATATGAACTACTACTTTAAAATCTTTTGCAAAAGACAAATATGAAGATATGCTCGAAGATAATCATTCAATATCTTTTACGTATTCCAATATCAAAATTTTGGTTACAAATTATGCCTGTTATTTGAATTATTTTAGGCTTTCAATTACTATTTTTACAATTTGCACATCATTATAAGCACATCAGTAAAAATAAATATGTAATCATTTTCCATTTTTAATCTAAACTCATGAATTTTAAAAATTATATTTTATCTTAATCTTACAGAAATTTAAATTCTTTTTAACTTAGTATTTGTATTCTGAAAGTAAAAGCGTTTTATCCTATTTTCTTGCCCATTTTAATGAAACTTTTAATAAATAGTAATGACAACTTTTTATTTTATATATGTTGCATAAATGCCATGTATATTCTCCATTTACTATGCTCCTTCAATAGGATAGACTTACAGTACTTATCTTCCATGTTTGTTTTCCCTAAACGTGCTTTAGAAGATGAGAGAAAAATACAGAAATGTTTTCCTGTAGAATCATAAATATCTGAGAGCCGTTTCACCAATGTAAAAATAGTCCCTCGCAATGGAATTTTTCTCCATAATTTATTCACAACGCCCGCTTAAAACATTTCGTGTTCCTTCCTTCAAGAAATAAACGCGACAGTTTTCATCACAGATAGGCTCTGAAGGATATTTTTATTGCTCCTTTGAAAGTGTTATTGTTAACATTTACGTTTCTGTTGCTACACGTGAAAATGTTTGTTTCTGCAATAAAAAAATGGAGAGTTTCAGTTTCTAAAATTATTTAGCTATTATTCATATGTATTTTTTCTTAGCGTTGAAACTAGCTACGAATTTGAACTGGAGTGTCATTTAGCCATTAAAGAACATTAAGAATATTAATGTCTTACATAGAAATAAATACTTCAGATATTTGTCGACAAAATTAAATGTTTCATATTTATTTCAGGGATACACAGCAATGGGAGTTTCTGTTTTAATTTTGATATAAATGACAGTAAAGATGTTGTGAAGTTCAACTCAAGATTGCAAATTAAATATTTTTAATGAAATTTTCTTTTTAAATGCAGAAAAAATAATACCACGAGAAAACATGCTTCAATATTTAACCCAGAAATAGAGCATTCGGCTAATATCTTAATGAGTATTTTCAATTATAATTCGGGAACGAGATGTCCTCCATTGTTTTCAAAAGGGAAAAATAATATTAAAAGCCATGCATATAAGGAAAAGTATTAAATAGGGCACATTTATAGGTACATATTATAGTGAAATATTCCGCATTTTATTTTTCTTTCTCTGTATGTACAAGTGTGAGAGTTAAATCGCTTTGAACTTTACCAAAACTAATGATTTTGTTCATAAATCATCTTTCTATCCAATAACATATTTGTTCCCGACGTTTTATTTTATATTAAAAACTTTAGAATAAAATTTTGAGAAGAGAAAATTAACAAGCAATTATGCCATTTAAAATAACTTCCGTTCAACATGACAATTTATATAATCACTATAATTAAATTAAAATTTACAAGAACCAAATATCTATGCTTCAATTTATTCTCTAAGTATTAAGAGTAATGCAAAATTACGATTGCACAATCAATTAATTAATTCAAATTAATTTATTCTAATAATGTTTGACATTTTAACTATATTCGACAAAATGACGTTATAAACAAAATTTTCGTAATGAAACTTTCATTTAATTTCTGCATTGCCATGTATACATAAAAAAGTAAAATGTATTTATAAAGATAAATAATTTATTCTTGACAATATTCTATAAATATTGGCAAGAGTTGTTTAATTCTTTTTTAACAGTTATAAATCATTAATACTTATTTATAATTAATAAGATTTAAAGCTAACTAATGACCATTCCTGCTAAAGTTTATGAACATTAAACTATAAAATATTCAAATATATTTGATTCCTTACATTGCTTGTAAGAATCTTTCTAGAGTTTTTAATGATTAAAAAAATTAATTTTTGAAAAATAATCATTATGTTTTAAAAGTTAAAATATTTTTAAATAAATACGAAGATGGAATAAATTAAAGAAATTTTACATCAGAAGCATTACTAAGCCTTCCCCAGTAATTATTTTATTTTTTCAATTTCAAAGCAACTAATACCACAGAATAAAATTTCCCAGTTTACAAAATCACAACGCATCGCATCGATTATTACAGCATAAAGGGTAGATCGTCATTCCGTTCTCCGTATCCCATGTAAATTCCACTGAATTCGCCAGTACTGGGAGTATGATAAAATCGGTATCCTGGCCACCAAAGATTTCGAATGCTAATTTTTTCTCTGAGATGATCACTTTGAAGAATCCAACAGCCTATGGTAAAAGCAATGTAAAATATGCTAGTTTAAACATAATAATAAAAAATAATATATAAAGCATATACATATATATTTTTCTCTATATTAGATTATATGTTAATAATTTCACACAGATTTTAATGACTTTTGAATGCATACATTTACTTTCTAACATTGAATGACATGAATGATTTCATGGTTAATGATTAACTACTCCTATACAAATGAAAATTGTTCCTTTCCTTTCTATTCAGATTTACAGCTGCACTTTAACACTATTGACAAATTTTTAAATATTTTTCAATTTAACTTTATGCTGATCTTATCAGATCTCCTTTCTTCATTCTGAAAGAATATTAAACTATAACAGCATTATGAAATTTTTTATTATAACTCCAGTAAAAACATTTTTTTGCGCATGTAAGTATTAATTGTAAAAAAACGAATATTATAATTATTAATAATTTTACAAAGTAAGTTTCTTATGGGCCATTATTATTTAAAAAAAGTTTTTAAAAATAATTATTTTTAATATGTCCATTTAAACTTGTTTAGATCAACATTATGCTTCCTTACTTCAATTTATGGCATTTCATTATTAAACTCGCAATTCATTTTTATAACTTTATAATTGCAATTCCAATTAAATACTAGATGAAAACACTTCTAAGTTAAATAAAGTGGGGAATAAATGAATATCCTTGTCATTCTTCAAATACGGAAATAATGCGTATTCTTCAAATAAGCAAATATGCAAATAATAAGATTGTTTTTGTCATTACTTAGAAGTAACCAAATGTTTTAAATCATTAGATTAAATTATAAATTGGGAATACTTTTTCTCTAGCTTCTTCTTTCTTGTAACATTTTCAATATTAAAAGAAAGAGAGAAATGAGAGCAAAAATATGACTTTATACCTAAATAAAAATAATTTTATTAGCTCACATTTTAATTTTTTTTTTTACATTTAAGTATCAAATCATTATCTTAACCATTTCATGTTTTACAAAAAATATTAATTTATCCAATATTTTATATGAAATACATCATTGTTCTTTAATAAAATGGTACTCGTAAATGAAAGATTATAGTAATATTTAATACATATAAATTTGAAGCTTTTCTATAGCACTTGAAAAGGATTCTCTTTCCGACAAAGCGCAAATTTGAATGGCTCAAAACCTGAAAACATAAGACACTTATGTTTTCACCCCGTTCTTCCAGAGTCTTTTCCATAGTAGTATTTTTAGTAGGTATCATTCATTACTATCAAAAATTCCTGGAAACGTCCAAGCAACAGACACATATGCATGCAAAAATTAAAATCACTTCTCATGCTGAACAAAAATGGCACAACTCTTGATGCACAACAATGGATTAGATCAAACTCCTAAGATTCGAAGTTGTCCAATCTATGCCATTTTTATCAAATGTATGCCAAAACGTAAATTCAGTATAATCATTAAAACTGAGTACTAATTTATTAAAACTTACTGCGTTAAATATTAGTAATATTGTCTATTATAAGGATTGTTCATGAGTGTATAATTTTTAATATTGTTTAACTAATATTATGTTTTGTAACTCACCCGTAGGGTAGTCTAATGTTATCGGCTCAAGGAATTGACGAGCCCTGTCCCCGCCAGGAGGACATACAATAGAGGTTGGTGAAATACTGACAGCAGAATCAGGAAGTCGGTAGTGTAGGTATGAGCTCAATTCCGTAGCATCTATTTTAGGAAGACCTGAGAAGTATTAGAAGGAAAATATGTGAAAATAGGAAATATGAGTAGTTACTATAAAAACAATCAGTTAAAAATTGTTTTTAATCTTCTTGAAACATGAAAATAGAGACATTCAATTCTCTATTTAATTACTCAGCGTGTGACGTTCATTCAAAAACTTGAATGCATTCCATTCAAAATAATAACTGCAGTCAACCTATATATTTCTAAAGACAAGTTTTAATAACTATTTCTTATTAAAAACTTAAATTGTATAATTTAAATTTATATTCACTCATCTATTCTTTTTAATTGATTCAATAATATAAAGATTAAAAACAAAATATTTATAAATATCGGTAATTGTTAAAATTGAAAGCAAATGTTAGAGCATTTTAATAATCTATAGTATATTTTCGTTTTAAAAGTTGTAATATTATCTGAGGTATAGTCACTTAAAAATTAATGTCAGAATAAAATCGAGTTTCAATCAGAAATCGAGTCAGAAGCTCATCGAAGTTTAGTAACTGTAAAATTGATTTGCCTCGAGATATTTGAGTGAATAGAAAAATTACACTTTCTGTAACCATTATTTTAAAAAATGTTCAAAAATGTGAAATGAAACAGAGAAAAAAGCATTTTCTTCATAATTTTTCTCATTGCAAGAAAGTTTTAAATGAAAATTATCAAATTTTTGCCTTTTCTTTTGATTTGCTTTCGGTGATGTTTTCCAAAAACGTTATAAGTGATTTAATTTGAAAAGTTAATTAATTGAATTTAATGAATTCAGCAATGCATAGTTCAAAAAAAGAATAAGTATTATTTAAGACATTATAATTGCTTTTATAAGGCATTATTTACGAAATTATATCTATTTTTATGAACAAAAATATTTTGAAACAAAATAGACACTTTTATTTTTTTTGTTTCTTTATTTTATACTTATTATTATATGTAAGCATAACAACCTTCATTCATTCCAAATGCTAGAACAATACCAAAGGTATCATTTATTTAAATACATTCTCATTTTATAAAATAAACCAGCTTACTTTAAAATTAAAACTTCACAGTTTTACGATATAGAATATTTAACGTTAATATATTGAAGAATAATTAACATTTATATTTATTAGATTGAATATTTATATTCACCATAATGAATTAATTTTAAGTGGATACTTCTTTCCATGAAAATAAAAAAATATTCTAAAAAAACTCTTAATAAACCAAAATAATTTTTGTCTCAAGCATATTAAAAATAAAATAACCCATTTAATTCCATTATTTACATTTTTTCAAATACCTAATCTCTCAAAAAGTCGGCATACAGTGGAGAAATGTATACAATATTCAGTGTTTAAATAAAAAAAATGGCAGCTACCCTTTTTTATTAATTTTAAAACTCATTTCATATGTAAAACCTCTTACGTGTATATGTTTCACAACTATACAGTAGAGAAATGTATACAATATTCAGTGTTTAAATAAAAAAATGGCATCTACCCTTTTTTATTAATCTTAAAACTCATGCCATATGTAGAAACTCTTACGTCTATATGTTTCACAACTATACAACTATACAGTGGAGAAATGTATACAATATTTAGTGTTTAAATAAAAAAATGGCAACTACCCTTTCTTATTAATTTTAAAACTCATTTCATATGTAAAACCTCTTACGTCTATATGTTTCACAACTATACAGTAGAGAAATGTATACAATATTCAGTGTTTAAATAAAAAAATGGCATCTACCCTTTTTTATTAATCTTAAAACTCATGCCATATGTAGAAACTCTTACGTCTATATGTTTCACAACTATACAACTATACAGTGGAGAAATGTATACAATATTTAGTGTTTAAATAAAAATGGCAACTACCCTTTCTTATTAATTTTAAAACTCATGTCATATGTAAAACCTCTTACGTCTATATGTTTCACAACTATACAGTAGAGAAATGTATACAATATTCAGTGTTTAAATAAAAAAATGGCATCTACCCTTTTTTATTAATCTTAAAACTCATGCCATATGTAGAAACTCTTACGTCTATATGTTTCACAACTATACAACTATACAGTGGAGAAATGTATACAATATTTAGTGTTTAAATAAAAAAATGGCAACTACCCTTTCTTATTAATTTTAAAACTCATGTCATATGTAAAACCTCTTACGTCTATATGTTTCACAACTATACAGTAGAGAAATGTATACAATATTCAGTGTCTAAATAAAAATGGCATCTACCCTTTTTTATTAATCTTAAAACTCATGCCATATGTTGAAACTCTTACGTCTATATGTTTCACAACTATACAACTATACAGTGGAGAAATGTATACAATATTTAGTGTTTAAATAAAAATGGCAACTACCCTTTCTTATTAATTTTAAAACTCATGTCATATGTAAAACCTCTTACGTCTATATGTTTCACAACTATACAGTAGAGAAATGTATACAATATTCAGTGTTTAAATAAAAAAATGGCATCTACCCTTTTTTATTAATCTTAAAACTCATGCCATATGTAGAAACTCTTACGTCTATATGTTTCACAACTATACAACTATACAGTGGAGAAATGTATACAATATTTAGTGTTTAAATAAAAAAATGGCAACTACCCTTTCTTATTAATTTTAAAACTCATGTCATATGTAAAACCTCTTACGTCTATATGTTTCACAACTATACAGTAGAGAAATGTATACAATATTCAGTGTTTAAATAAAAAAATGGCATCTACCCTTTTTTATTAATCTTAAAACTCATGCCATATGTAGAAACTCTTACGTCTATATGTTTCACAACTATACAGTGGAGAAATGTATACAATATTCAGTGTTTGAATAAAAAAATGGCAGCTACTCTTTATGAATACCTATTTCAAGGAAATTATCATTTTTATTTGTGCTTCTAAAACATAACTAAATGCGAAAGGTATTATATTTTTTATTCTTCATCATCGAAAGTTATTCTTAATTGATCCGTTAAACAATTTTGTATACAAAGGTAAAAAATATTAGTTCACCATTTTTAATATTCATCGAAATTCATTTTTGGTTATAAAATATACTTGTGAACCATTCTTCAAGCATCTAATTCATATGAGGATGAAAGATGATAGTTAAATGATTTATATAAACCTCTCTACATAATAAACATCACTGAATATTCACATGGTTTCAATGTTTATTTTTAATTTTCAACCTACATAGTATTTTTCATTACTTCTTTTTCAATTAGAAACGGAGTTATAATTAAATTTAATAATATTTTCTTATTATTATTACAGAAATCTTATATATTTAACGATTTACAAATTTGCATTGCATTTAATCTCCTTAATTTATTTTTCGAATTGTATAATACGTAAAAATGAATTCGTTATTTTTATAAGCATATTATTCCCTTCAGTTTACATAAATATATCAAAGTTTTCGTTAACATCAGCAATTTGATTTCTCCAGAATATGTAGACATCAAAATGATTATTCAGTCACCAAATCAAATTCTATTTTTTCTGATTAATCTTCTAAGCGTATAGATATCTTTTAGATATCATCAAATATTAATGGGCAGTTTTAAAAACTTTTCTTAGAATTTACAGCCAAATTTTTTGTCAGTTATTATACTCAGTCCTATTAAAACATAAAAGTAAGATTCTTTAAATTTTCTTTCGTTTCCCTCGTAAATTTCCTACTTTTTTATAAATAGCTTTTAATGTTTGTTCATTGCTCTGTTATTGAGCAATTAAGGCTTGTAAGAATGATGTATTACTCACTGTTATTTGGAAAAAGTATTGCTTATTTCCAGACAGAGATATATGATTCATTAAAGTGGGAAGTTTGCTACCATATCGCACACATTTAATAATATAGAGTTACTTATGTTTTTTTTTATAATTATTTCACTTATTTTATGCAAAAATATTTAATCAGTCATTAATATCAATATCAAATCAGTTTTTATTAATTCATTTAGAATTAATAAAAACTGATTTGGTGGTAGATAATTCGAGAATTTACAAAAGCTGATTCTATGCACTTTATTTTGATGTTAATTTTAGATATCCATGATAAATAATTCTTGCATTGAACTAGAGCAAAAGAATTCAAACTATTTCAATAATATAATGCATATGAAAATTTTACAATACATTTAAGAAACATGATTGCATTGAAAATTATTCTCCCATATATAAACTGACAGTAAATTTCTTGATTGTTATTCTTTCTTTTTCCTAACACATATGGTTTTAGTGTGAATCATTCTATCCCATTATGTATATTATTAGAATACACTGTATATAAGCAACTTATATTTATACGCTTATTTATTTATTTATGCTAGAATCATTTTAAGCATAATTTACAAGTATATAAAAAGTGTTTCAATTTAAATTGATGAAATTTACATTGATTTTACTGTGAATCACATATATTTATCATACCATTGATTTTATCATTAAGTAAATATTCAGATTCCTCAGAATTAACTTTCGTAATTAGACGACTTTCTGAGAATTTGCATCATTAATTTAATTGCAGCAATCCTATAGTTAATGTCGAACTAGATTACTTCGACTAATCAAATGAGACTACACCCCAATTAAAGGACTTACTCCGTACATTTTCATAAATAACGCGATTTTATTCCAAATTCCAAAGCATTCTTTTCTTTTTCTTCAAACATTATCCCTTTAATATCATAATAAACAAATAAATTTTGAACCCGTCTCTATGCATGTGCATTCATGACACTAATTGTATAATATATTTCTGAAAGGAAATATGAAATATAATTTTTCATATAATATTAGAGTTCTTACAATATTTAATTATTTTATGTGTTATGTCGTTTAAGAATTTTATTTAGTTGCATTTAAATTGATCTTCTTAAAAAAAATATGCCCGGCCACCCTGCCTTCCAGTTCAACATTCAAGAGTTCAATTCCCACCACGAGCATGAATGCTTATTATGGTTTCGAATCTATTTTAAAGTGTAGAATTATTTGTATTTTCCCTAAAAGAAAACAAACAATGAAAGTAAATTAACCGATCTTATCACTATAGTGTGTATGTGTGTTGAAATTATTTTATAATATATAATAGTATATAATCGTAAGTAATATATATATATATATATATACATATATATATATATATATATATATATATATATATATATATATATATATATATGTATATATATATATATATATATATATATATATATATATACATATATACATACATATATATATATATATATATACATATATATATATATATATATATATATATATATATAAAATCTGTTATAAAGTAGAATGTGTTAACAAATTATTACAAATGTTACATATTTTATATGTTTACTTATAATTATTATTAATGTACCAAATATAATATAGAAAATAAAAAAGAAACAAAATTATTAATAATTATAAAAAGCTATCTTTAATTACACAAAGTAATTTCTGTAATAAATATATTATTCAAAGTATAAAGTTCAGAAATTTTGAGAATTAGAGAAATATAAGATTGATACCACTCTAAATGTTCAATGATGATTACATTTACTGTATTCATAGAAAAGTAATATTTTTTTAATTTAATTCTGGATTTTCTCAAAAATGTGTCATTTGTTGGAAAGCCATGAATTTGCCAAATCTTAATGAAAGGGTTAGGAAAGACAAATTTTGAGATCTGAGCCCTTTAATTGCACGTTAAGTTTTTGTTAAAAAAAAAATCCAATTGCAGTTTTCTTATACTTTTCAAAAATATCCAGTTCTTGAAATACTGACGTTAGAGAAATATAGAGAACTATTTCAAAAGTTCACAAAAAACTCTTCTAAATTAATCCACTATTTGGTTGTAGTTATTATCATCTCCCTCAGTTCTTCGCGTTTTGGTGTATCACTGGCATATATATATATATATATATATATATATATATATATATATATATATATATATATATATATATATATATATATATACTTATAAAGTATACAGTATAAATAAGTACAAACTTGTACACTATCGATTAACTCAATAAGGATCAACATAAAGAAATATTTTTAAAAAATAGAAGAGATCAACTTTCTTACATTTAATATTTGGCAATAGAAATATTTTTTGTTATCCTAAATTAAATAAATATCAACTAGAAAAGTTTATTTAGCGATAGAAAATTAATAAAACAGCATTTTAGTTTAGCATATTGTAATTTGATTTCTAATTTTTAAAATTGTTAAACATATTTTTGTATTTTGTTTTTGAATTTATAATCAACATGCTTTTATTTCATTTGCCATCTGTAAAGCTAACTACCATATGTACAATAAAAATAATCGATATTTCTAAAAACTTCTAATCATACGTTCATTTTGATTAAAATACACATTAAAAATTATTTGATATCTAAATATCTTTACAAATTATAAATGTAACTTGTCAAATTACAAAAAATTAACAAATTTCTGAAACCATAGCATGTCAAATTACAAATTACTGAAACTATAACTTGTCAAATTTGGGCGAATTACAGATATAAAGAAATAAGGCAAACATAGCTGAAATTTAATGATCAATTAAATTTGTATACATTGCTAGGTATTAAAATTGCAACAATAGATATAAATGATATTATAATCATCAAAATCATATTAAAGTGAAAAATTGGAATAAGCAAAATGATTATCATTTCAACACATATGGATGGAAAAGGAAAGACAAAAGATATCTGAAACTCTGCGTATAATGCTGTGGATTTCTCATTCAAAAATCACTTCGTAAAATTTGAGTTTTCTCAGAACATCGTGTGATGCCACGAATAAGAAGAATAAGTGCTTAACATGAATTGACAAAATTCTACACAGACAAGATCACAAGATCGTTACTTATTGACAATCTTGAATATTTTCCCTTTATATTGCCACTTATTATTGTCAAAATCCAACTAGTGTCATGTAAATAGGGAAGTGATGGTTTGTTGAGGATCATTCTGGAAGACATGTAGAATTTCATCACTTTCCAACGATTAGCGTTTGACAACACAGACATATTTGGAGATAGACCTTGTAAAACTGTAAACCATATCATGGACCATTAGTCAAGAAATAGGCTTGTTTGTAATATGTCCAATAGCTACCCATACCGTGCAAGAGCATTTGGATTACCAAGGATTACCAATATGACCACCATAACTTCATCTTTCTTTGACAATGTATAATAGACACACGATGAATCTGGTTCTCCCAATGGCAAAAAAATAGGTACAGTATGGGCTCAATGTTTTATTTGTATGGGCTCAATGTTTTATTTGTAGGGGCTCAATGTTTTATTTGTAGGGGGTCAATGTTTTATTTGTAGGGGCTCAATGTTTTTTTTTGTCGAGGCTCAATGTTTTATTTGTATGGGCTCAATGTTTTATTTGTATTTTTCAGTATGGGCTTATGACGAGCCACGGCTCTGCATTCAGCATTCTACTGGCCATATGGGTATTCAAAGGTGAATGCTGTTGCCTGGTTGTACTCGATAGTGTGTCATCCTACACCCAGCATGACTTTATGGGCAATCACTGGATACATGACATGAATATCTCTATTTTGGATAAACTGCAGTTTAAATGTTGATTTTTAAGTTTCTGAAATTGTAAGTTTAAAACTAGTTTTATGCCTTATCTTTGAGCTATGTAAATTGCCATTTTTCAAAAGGATAGTGTAAAAAACATTTCGTCGTTTCCTATATTCCTCAAACACAAAATGTTCCATTGTTGTTCGGGCCCGCTTAGTTTTCACACCTATCGAAAACAACATGCTCATGAATTGCTGAGAGACCAGGCTGCCATTTGTTTCCCGTTACTGATGATAAAGTGTACGTCTGATTTGAAGGAGTATGAAATCAGTTTCTTGTTTCTATCATCTAGTCCTAGTTCTATTATATGCCTAAGCGAATAAGGTTCGTTTTACATGCCAGGAATAACAACATTTTCCTATTTCACACTCCGCCAAAAAGATTGCGAATTTAGCACTTTTGTTTTCACGGCATATTTTGAGCTCCAGGGGATGGCTAATGTCACAACGCGTCACGTTAAAATCAGCTGAGTGAAGCATGATTTGCCCCGGCCAGTAATTGGAAGGGTAACTGCATATTCTCCCTTACTGGAGCAGATTCTCCATGCTGGAACTTCATTGATTAGAGATGTGTTCACGTTAATCTGTGACGTCCCAAGTCCTTCCACTGGTGTTGTGTGGATGTGAAGATAAGGGTTCCAACTCAGGCTTATCCTCATCACCTCACCGTAGTTCAAAATTAAGAGGCGCTTGACTATGAGCGAATATTCCAAGCCTTAAAGTACAGTACAGACTTCACCTGCAACACTATATACATAAGTATGCTAATACTGTTTGCACAAATATTTTATTATTTGCTTTTCTTCATCCTGCTGCAATGTATAAAAGTTAAAGTAATTGTATGACTTGCAATATATTAATATAATTTAATTTCAATTATAAATTTCAGCATTATAATGTAAGACAGGATTATATTAATACTTCAAATACATTTCTCTCATAAGCAATTATTGTTAAGTATTTTTTATCTTAATTATATTCTTCTTCACATTATCTGATTAAGTCTTCATTACTTTTAACTTTACATCTTTACTATTTTTAACTTTCATTACTATTTGCCTATATATTCTTGTATGTAACACAATAATATATTTATCAGATTTTAAATTTTAGAAAAGTGCTCTTAATTTTACACAGTTTTGAAATTTAATGTGTAAATAATCCAAAATTTTAAATGAAAGCTTTTAAAAACAAAAAAATATGTTTAATATTAAAAGCAGCACCATTGCAAAGTAAAATAAAAATCACAATAAAGACCTTAATAGCTCATAAAATTAAAATACATTAGAAATGTGTTTTTTTCTTTTCAAATTAATCCGAAATAAAAAAAAAATTACAAAACTTAAAGTATTGTTCTAAATAGAAACATCTAATAACAATTATTGATAAAATATGAGTTAACTTATTTCATAACGTTTCCAAGCACTTCATACACATAAATTTGCTCATCTGAAAGGATTATATCGAAATTCCTTACTAAGCGGATAATATACCACAAAGGCGAATCCATGCCATAAGGTGAACTAATCTATACTGAAAATTTGCTGTCAGGAACATAAATATCGAAAATTCTCGTTTTAGCGTCTTGAATCTCAAAAAATCAATTATTATTATACTTATACACATATACGTTATCTTGTTCATGACATCGACGTAAAATCAATGTCTATCACTATTTTATTGCCATTAGTTTCCCTATCTGCTTGTGATAATGTACTTAGGTTTAATTCTGTCAGGCTTCTGCTTTTAGTATCATGACAATATATCATCAAAACTGATGGCGAAACATGCAGCCGGTTTGGTTACTAACAGAACTGATTTATAAGTAGGAAATTTAGATGTCCTCTTTGAAGATTAAAGTGTTATGACATAGAATATTTATTTTAAGGAATTAGACACGGTATTCCAATCATATTTTGCGATATAGCTACGAGCAAAAGCTGTCATTTCAGATTTTTTAAGATTTCTTTTTTACTTTTATAGATTAAGTAATGATTTTTGAAAACAGAGATGTGTGTTAATTTATGTAATTTTAAAATGTGTATCAGTTTTTCTGACAATTTTTTGTTTACAAAATAAATATGATTACTATATTCCTTTTTATTCAGGAATATACTGCACAAGTAACTACATGGTCTGTTTCTCAGTGCAAATTAATTTATTTATTTCATTAGAATATTGTTTTGTAAATAGCTTCTTAATTGATTTAAATGTTCCTTACTACAATGAATTGAACTGCTAAATCTATGAAAAATTTTAAAAATATGTCAATACACAAGAAAATATTTTGATTCAATGTCTTGAGATCAGAGATATTTTTAACATAATTTTTTTATTTTATACGAATTTATTTTGAAATTGTACTAAAGTTATTATCCAATAAATTAAATGTTTATTTTCGGTATAGCTTATAACTTAACCATTTTGAATATTATCCACAAACAATAAATATATTCTTTATATCTTTAATAATAAATATATATTTATATTATTATCTAAACAAGTTTAGAGAATAATAGTGATTATCGATTGTAATTTTACTTAACTTCTAATTATCTTTTCTTAAGAGGAAGAATCTCAGTAATAACACAAAATTTCGACGGAAATGAGAACTAAGTTAAAAACTTAACTTTAATCAGTGAAAACAATGGACACATTAATACATCTAAATGTAAAAAATAATACACTGACTAACTTTATTAACAACATGCATACTTGAGTTCATTATTTGCATCAAAGATTGGAATTTGATAAAAATTTGACATAATTTATTCGTTCAGGATTCCATCTTAAAAATTTACATATTTAATGGCTGTCCTAAAATCATACTAGCTTAAGTTTTACTTATAATTTTTACGTATTTATACAAGCTTCACTTTGAAATTTTTAAGATTCAACTAGATTTTAAGTGTTATTTTTAGGAAATTTTTAAATGTGTTCAGTGTAGTCTCATCCAGCATTAATGCATTTCCGTAGAAAAAATGTTCGAAGATTAAATGCTTCAAGTCCTTCATTTCTCTAAATAGTGAAGAAATATTATATTTGTAACATTATTCTCATTTTTAAGAATGAAAACGATGTCTACGTCAGTTCTTTTTCAGATTTACAATGAACGAAAAGTCACACATAGCTGCCTCTGATAAATAGGTTGGCTTTATAACTTAGATGTATTTCGATTCTAGAAATTTGATATTCAGTCTTGCTAAATGAGAAGAATCATTTCATGTTGGAGCAAGTTTGTCCACTATTTTTAATTTCTTGAAGACATTTACTAATGTGACAGTAAGCAGAAAGAGTCTTTTATCCTTTCACACACACACACACACAACCATTTTTTAAAATTTAACTTGTATTAAATCTAATGGTATTTCGTAATAAATGTATTTAATTTGTAATGATATAAAAATTTTAGTTCGTCCTGTATTTCTGAAAAAAAATGGCATGCATTTCTGTGTGATACTTTTTTTTAACCTTTGTAAACTTAAGATTATCTTCAAAAACCTAAGTTTTTTTTTTCTTGACATACTGGAAGATCAAAACATATTACGTACAATTTACCACAAATTACAATTCTATAACGCCATGGAAATCTTTTCTTAAGGATTTTTAAAGAGGTGGTTTTGACACAATATTCTTTTTGATGACTAGTTAAATTAAGAAATACCCATTGATGAAATGCATTTTTTATGTAGTGGTGGGATGGTGGTGTTATTAATTTTATATAGTTGTGAAATCAAAATTAAGCTTCTTCAATATCATTTGGTAGGTATAATTATCACCAAATAATATTTTTCATGCAGCAAACACATTATCCAAGATTAATTGTTGACACCCTTCTTTTTTTGTATGTTTCTTCCTGAAGTGAATTGTACCCTCCATAAATTTCTGAAAGCCATCTATGAATGAAGCGAGTTAGACCTACATTACCAATTATTAACTTCAAATGTGAAATGTATTATTTTTTTTATTTAATCGTACTTCAAATTCGTAAAGTGTAAATGTTCGTGCATCAACTCCACTTTTCCTTCTTAAAATTTATTGTATGCTAAAATACTTACTCTTCCAGCAAAAATTAAAATAACCGTGCTAAATAATACAAATTTTCAAATCTAATCATTAAATATTTTTTGCTCCATTATTTTGTGACTGGCACGTTTCTCAGAAATTTCCTAGGTAAATTAACTCGTATAAAACTATGAGCTATACATCTCCATGATTACCATATTAATACTATGATCAATCTTAAAATAATTATTTATATAAAAGTAATGAATCCACATTCTCATTATTGACATATTATTCATACAGTTATCAAAAATATATATTTAATCACAAAAAGCTACAAATGATTTGAAATCTTAAGTTCTTTTGTATTTTTAATTTACATAGCATTTTTATTTTAACTTAATTCAGCACTTTATTCTCAACACATTTGCATTAAATTACATTATCTAAAATATTTCTTTTAATTTAAAATACTGAATATAATAACTTTGTATCAAGAGTTCTAGTAAAATAAATAACGTAAAATAATAAACCAAAGATGGAATGTCGGTAATATAATATAATACCAAATATACGCATAATAATATAAAATAATAATAATACTTAGATGTTTTTCTTCATTGCTTATTAATTTTATAAGATTCCAAAGATAGAAAATTATAGTAGTAGAATTTAGTAAAGTATTTAAATATCTTCTACAAGCCTTCCCAGAGGGCTTCTCATAAACAGTGGATTTTATTCATGTAATTCCAGGGACGAAAATCAAAGTTTTCTCATGACAGATATTATGAAAAAAAGTAGTTATACACATAACACGTTGTTCAACAAATCCTAAAACTAAAGCTCAGACCTTCAGATTTCAATAGTGAAGCTTTATCATTAGACTTTGAATAACATTCTCAAATACTATTTTATTCACTAATAACACACTAATAGTAAGATACCAGCCATTCAAAGCATTTTGTTCTCTCTAATTAACATAAGTTTTATGTAGACTAAATTATAACTGTTATAGTATATATATATATATATATATATATATATATATATATATATATATATATATATATAATTTCAATTTTCCTCATTTTCATTTTTCAATCAATGCAGAATTCCAACCAATTTGAAAATAATTTTCATTCAATTTTTATGCAGTAATACTTTTGATTTCAATTTCAATTTTGCATTTTGAATCATAATTGAGATTTACACCAATCTAATAATTAAATTAAAAAAAAAAAAGAAATGGCAAAAGGTTTCATTTTTAGACTAATTATATCCTAAAATAAATATTTTACATTAAACTTTATTAACATTTATTTGACAATGAAGAAAACTTTTTGAACAATTAATATTAATAATTTGCAGAACAAATTTTGTATGCATTTCTTTACCATATCAAACTTATTATTCCAGGCATAAAAGAAACTATGTTATCTCTGCTACTTTTAATACATATAAGCCATTAATTTTTCTAATTGTATCAAATTAAGGGCGTTACTTAACGCTCTAATAATTTAATTTAACATTATTCTGCTTATCTTTATCATTTATTACATTTAGAAGAAAGCTGAAATATTTTATAAGACATTTATGGTAAGACTTGCATCAAGAAATCAATTGGTTGGAAAGCAAAAAATATGCTATTCTATTTGTACTTCAACAGCGTATCACACAGATCATAATTTCTCAGAGATTATCTGACACTAAGCGTTCTCATTATTGGCTATTTATTTTCTTCCTAGAGTGCAGTGAAGCAATTAATGACAAAGAAATGTATTCACATTATTATTACTGTTGCTTTTATGACGACATATGCTTTAGACCAAAAGTGCACTGAAATAGATCTAGCAGTTATGGTTATTTAACATTGCTTTTCTTTTGGTATTTTAGAAAAGCATGATTCATTTTTAATGGCTAAGAAAATTATGCCTATAAATATCATTTATATTAAAAATTGGCTTTAAAATAAAAGAATATTTATATAATTATATAACTTAATTCGTATAGTTCTGTAAAGTTATTTTTATTTTTTCACATTCATAATAATATTACAACCAATGTATTTAATCTTAGCTTCCGTATTTATGCAGATAGTAAGATTGTCCAACTTTTTCTCATATTCTGACAACAATTCCAAAGTAAAAGATAATTGCCTGTTTTTCAATATTTCCGAATAATACTTTTAAAGTAATCATTGGGAAAAATAATAAAATTTTTAAAAAAAATAATAATTAATAGCTCTTAACATCAAGTTATCATCAAAATTCCCTAATGGTGTTTCAGCATTACCTACAAAGTTTATCTTAATGAAAAAAATACTTACATTATCTTTATGAATCTAAATGTAGCACTTTTGGGGTCACAATAATGTGCATTGCTTGAAATAATAATGAAAATAACTTGGGAATTATGAGATATCATTTTACATCATAATACCTGGTTAACAAATAAAAGTCTCCGATAAAGTTTTATAAAATAATATCAGTACTCGGGTAATTTCTAAGCAATGAACCGCTATCTTTAGTAATTTCATTTAGATTTCTGCTGAAAATGAATGTCCATTTCCATTCCGAATTCTAATGAGTTTTTCTTGATATCCTTCAGAATCGTACTCTAGAGTAATTTACAATTAAGGCAGTTATGAAGTACCTGCATAAATATCTCTCATTTTAAGAAATTAATTTGATTCAACGTTGTGTTTCATTTTTGTATTAATTGATCAGAATTTTAGTACATTTGCAGATAATATACCAGGTATAAAGAATGATTCGGACAATTTTCTCCACTCCCTATTGTATATTCTACTAACAGCCACACATAACAAATTTCTCCGTAGCTTATTGACAAGAATATGCAGTGAAAAGGCAACCCAAATATATAGTTGCACAATGAAGAGTGCTTTTATAT
This sequence comes from Latrodectus elegans, assembly GCA_030067965.1. Classification (NCBI taxonomy): domain Eukaryota; kingdom Metazoa; phylum Arthropoda; class Arachnida; order Araneae; family Theridiidae; genus Latrodectus; species Latrodectus elegans. The sequence goes on from CM057820.1 coordinate 50,098,917, forward strand.
TTTTGATTGCTATGAATACATTCGTCAGAATGATACCCTGATTGCTATTCTTACTGACCCATTTAAAACTTATAATATAGTTTTAAATATAACCTATCATTGGTGAAATGTCATATTGCAAGATAATGCAATGTAGACATTAAAACATTTTGAAATTAACAATCCCTTTCAATGTAAACTTTATTTTCATATTAATCTCTCATTTCTTAAAAGACTAATTGAGTAACCAAAGAATTTAAATTAGAATTAATTCAAAAGCATCATGAAAAATGTGTATAATTAAATGTATTTAAGGTCTACAATTTTCTTTAAATTATCTCTAAGTTTAAATTCCTTCCTTTAAATGAAATAAATCTAGTCACTTGGAACAACTTTAACTACTCTGAACTTAATCCTCAAATCAATGTAAGGGACCCAATGATTCAAAATCTTGAGAAGTCCCATTACCTTGAAAATAGGGATTCTTGTTAATGATCCCTCGAGAATTGATCATTAAAGCATTCTTCGGCCCGATCGTCGTTTCGAAGTCCATCAGTTTTACCAGAGCACTTAAGCGGCTCTCTTCTCTAATGACCACCTGAAAATTAAAAGCAATCTTTAATTGTATATCACAATACAAATAATAGCAATTGTGAATTAAATCGATTAAAATTAATATAATTAATATTATTTTTGTAAAATAAATTAAGTACCTAAATTTAAAAGCTGAAATTTTCCATCTGTTAAAATATTAGCTTCCTACTCTCAAGATATATATATATATAAACAATTTGGATATTTCTTTCAATTCAATTAAATCTTAATTTATGTGTTTATAGTTCAAATTCATTTTATAATTTAATTACAAATATATTTTAATCAAATTTTAGTATTAATAAATGTCCTTTTTATTAGCGTTCTCCATTGTTAGGATTCTTAACAATCATATGCGTTTTTGTACCTGGGAAATTATTTATTGAATTGAAAACTTCTCGAGCCATTATCTTAATTCTTAATCATTATCATAACTTAATAACATTTCATAACATTTACATGATGTAAATTAAATTTATCAAAAAAATAAAAAGCCAAATAAAGATCAGCAACTAAATTAATTTTTTATTAATAAATATAATATATGCATAATTAACATTTATAAATAAAATATACATATATTTAAAATAATCTTATGAAATATAATCTTATCAATTTATTAAAATGACACCAGACATATATTTAAAAATTATTAATAAATAGCATATGGAGTGATTAGGTTTAGAAATGAATTTTTATAAGCTTTATGATCTATTTTAAAAAGACATTGACCTTTTACTGAATAAATTTTGATCACAAGATTTTATTCATTATTTAATAAGTAAATTCATAGATTAGCATATAAAATTTTCACTTGTTAAGAATGTCTTTTAACTTGAAAAATTTGATCAGGCACTTGTACAGAATTTAACGATTATCAACAAGTAAAAAGAAAATAAGGTAAAATGCAAACTTTGAAATACCCTCAAGATAATAATTTGTACTTATTTCCCGTATCTAAAATTAATCAAAGCTTAAAATACCCATGATTAACTCACAACAATCAAAAATATTCTAGGGTAATGAAAATTCTCGAGTTTCTTTAGAAATCTTTTGTGGTGTAAGTTGAAATTACATTCATTGCACAATTACATTCGTAAGTTGAAATTAAAGTGATTATAAACATAACCTTTTTCTTATAAAGATAAATTTCTCTTACTTTTTCATCCTCTTTTTCTCCGTAATAATAATACTCCGATGTCGGATCTCCAATAAAACGAGTTCTGAGTAAGTGAAAAACAGCGATGTCTTTGTCTGAAGGAGGAAAGAGTAAACGCCAAGAACTTCCATCTAAGCTATTGTGTGAAATGAAATAATGATAAAGATTCCGCCAAAAGTATGTGACTCATCATAGCTAAATTTTATCTTACATCATATTTTGCAAAAAAAAAAAATTGATTCATACGGGACAAAATAATTTTCATCCCTTTACAATAGCTATATCAATTTTACTTTAACAAAGAATTTTTTTTTAATAATTTAGTTTGGAATGAGGGAAATATTTGTTATTTTACCAGGAAAATATTGCACAAGGATTATTATATTGTATAAGTATTTTTAATGGACAGTTCTTGATATAATCTCATTTTTCTTTTTCTTAAATGCAGTTGAAATATTACTTTTCTTAAGCATGAAATATTAACATAAATGAACTCAGAAAATAGAAAACAGTCATTTTCTTGAGGTAAAGGACCTGTATGATTTTCCAATCTACGCAAGAATGTTTACTGAGTTCTCCCGAAGAGTTTTTCTAGAAACTAAATCCTTCAAATATCAGATTCAATTGATTATAGCTTTTGATGTAAATCAATGTTTTTCGCTCATATTAATTCAATTTTACTCGTAATTATGTATTTGGAATCTCTACTTTTGGGGGATTTAATTCAAATTTCTTTTAGAATATGTTAATGCTCCAATTTATTTATTTTCTCAGTAAACAGAAATTTTTAAAATCTTCATAATGCTCCATACTTAAAAAATATTATAAATAAGAATTCGATTTTTAAAATATTGTAATATTTCCCTTAATATGACTATAGTTCCAAAAATGTTTTACTTACATTTTTATCAAAGAATTTTTAATTTAAAGACTCATGGCTTATGCATGCGCTTGCATTCCTTTATCAATATGGAATAATATTAACTAACTCAATAAAGAGTTCTACTATATACTTTGACTATAACATTTTCCAACAATATCATAAAAACTAGTGACATTTCTAAACACGATTTTTTAAATAATGTATATAGATTAATTTTATGTATATTATATTTATTTTGCCACTAAAAAACTATGAAACTAATCGAATATTCAAAACGAAAAATATTGTCTTAAATACAGTAAAACAATTCGTTAACTATATGGAACTCAATTTTGCCAGTGTTGTGATTCTTTATAACGATTCATACTTATTAATTTAATTCTGTTGTTATTGAGATTAGGTCTGGACTATATGACTAACGCAAACATTATGATTTGTGTTAATAAAAATGGATCTGATTTCCAATATGATGTAAAATATTCAGAAGAAAAATTTTGCTTGTATACCTACCCTATCATATCACCATAGTTACTATGATGAAACATTTTAATCAACTTTTCCCTGGAATATTTCCTAGACATTCCCCATTTTCTCAATGATATAATAATAATATATAATTCTGATAAAAGTAAACAAATATTATACAAAAATCACATATTAGTAGAATTTCACAAGACAGAAAAAATGAAACTGTTACAATATAATGTAATAATTCAGAATGGTGTAAATTTTTCAAACTTTAAAATATAAAGGAATTTGCTTACTTGAAATAAATTTACTTAGAAAATATGGAAAATAATTTCACTCGTAATTTTTGAATTTTAAACTGTTTTTAAAAATAGATAAAAAAAAGGAATCACGGGAATTTTCAGTTAATCAATACTATTATTTCAAAAAGCAAACATAAATGATGCACAGTGCCACATATCTTATGAACAAGTACATATAATAAATAATATAATATTATATATATATATATATATATATATATATATATATATATATATATATATATATATATATATATATATATATATATATATATATATATATATATTGCTTGTGCGTTGAATATTTTTCGAGAAAAAGTCTTCAATTCATTGGAAATAAACTCATATGAATTAACATTGGCTATATTACATTTTGAAATTTATATTACAACTTTTGTAATTAATTTAAGCCATGGTTAACACTGACTTAAACTCTTGCTAAAATTCACATCATGATGTAATTAATTTGAACGATTTAACTCTTTTACAAAATTCTGTTTGATAGAAGAAGGAATGCATACTGTTCGCGCCTTTTTAAAATTGGGATATACGCTTAAGCAATGAGGCTGCAGAAAAAATATGAAATAGCGCTGAGCACTGAGACAAGAAAATATTGTGAAATAGCGCAGATTCTTAATCTTTCCATGTCTCCATTATGTATTTTTATTATTTTCAAAAAATACCAAAATTTACTACTTTTTTACGATTTTTGAAAAATATTGTTCTTTTCCACATTTTTTTTTTTTTTTTTACTCTTTCCCCAACATTCGATTCCATTGCATTGGAATGCGGATGCAAGGAGTCTTACCTTTAATATTTGATGAGGGAATTTTTTTAGGACTTCCACTTTTTATATTCAATTTGTTCTTAGCTGATCTATAAGTGTGGCCTCTTTTTGTTGTGTAATACAGTATTTTGAATAAATCTAAGTAAATAGTAAATTGCTTTAAAATTTAATATAAATATCTTTAAAATAATATTTTTCCCAAAAATTTTAGATGGACATTTTTTACTGAAAGCTACTGCATACTTTCACTAGCATTTTAAAAAATTCAAATTACTATGAAGATTTACTTCTAAGGACTTTTTTTACTATTTTAATAATGTGTGCAATATTTCTCGTTTTACTAATTCCACACTTAACTTTAAAATTTCAACATACACTTTTAAGTAATCATTAAAATTTAAAAAAAAAAACTGTATCTTAAATTTTTTCAATGCTCATAGTAAATTTTAAAAAAGAGTCATGATATCTGATCATAAAATGGTAATATCTTAAACTGTTAATGTACATTTAAAAAAAAAAAAAACTTTACTGCAATAAATTATGCTTCCACAAAACCTAAACCATGATCATTTAGCTCAACATGCGCGAATCGGTTACAAATTCAGAACAAAGAAGTTATTTCATGAAAAATATAGGTAAAATGAATGTTAATTCCATTAATTGCAAAGCTAATCTTGAAAACAAAATCTATTAATCTACCAGCTCTTTTACTGCACATTGACTTAAATGTATCAATTAATCAACTACTGTAGCGTTATTCTGCGATTGCTTAAGCAGTGTAAAATTTGTTCTATTTGAGTCATATCTAATGTTTTGTGGGTTGGTGAAGATCACTATATCCTAGTAAATATTTTGACACAAAAATCGTGCAATATATTTTTGAAAACATCTCCAAATTGCGTAAATAGCATAAGCAATTGTGAAAACTTTACCTACGTTAGGAATTAATTCCAAGAACATTAATATCTGAGGAGAAATGACTTCAGTCACCCTATCACCTGTAGGGGAATGTTTTAATACCACTATATTTGGATACATCGTATAACACTTTGCTAATAAATTATCTCTGGCGACTAAATAACATAGACCCTCCCAAGAGCATTTCCTATTTCATCAAGTTAATTTTAATAACATGTCACGAGCAGACAAAAATCACATCAGACAAGTCTTAGTGACATTCTACAGACACACATAGCTGCTTTTCTGATTTTTGAGTTGTAGTTTAAGAGCTTTCTAATTCACTGGAACGCTTAATTGTGCCTTCTCTTATCTCTTTCAGAAAATATGGAAGAACTATCATATGATTTCCATTAATATTCATACCAATGCATCTATTTGACAAACTGAGTTCTAGGAGTAACTTAATTCTGGGATGATGTGATCTCATTTAATATGAGACAACTTATATCATCAATGAATTATATGCTATTATATAATATATATTGAAACATTCGATTATATCGTCATCGAATGCATGTTAGATTCCTATTCTTTTAAAATTCTGTCTTTCAGAAATGCTAATCCACTTTACTTTCAGTTGCCATTTAATTCAATTCCCAGAACTTTTGACTGCTGCATGCTCTCAAAATGTAACTATCAATGATAATTTTGCAGTACGTAACTTAAATACACATTGATAATTTTGATAAAATAGATTTCGTGTCGCATAATTCATCAAAGCACGCGAATACATAAAATTTCAGAGCTATTTTTTAGTTTCCTTCTCGATGAAAAATGTTTTTGAAACAAGATGTACCACAAAATATTCTATTCGTATAGTCTTTTTCGGTAACACAGTTAAATAATTTAATAATGCAGCAGAATTGATTCAAAATATGAAAAAGAGTGAATATTGTAAATATCGATGTGTTGAATATGTGCGCATAAATTAAACTACTAAATAAATTTTTCGCAATTTTAACCATCACTATTAACTTATAAAATAAGCTAAGAAACTTCGGAATTTAAAATTACAAGATGAAAGTAATACAAATCGGGTAACAAATTAAAATGAAAAATTTTGATACCCAACGATTTTCACATCAAATCATATTTGTTGCATACATGTAATAACATTTCACCTTCTAATGAGCTAATTAACAAATATTTATTTATTATGCCTGTACAAATTATTGATCGGTGCGTAACTCTACTTATTCTGTGTATTATTTGCTTGTACTTCATCAAGTGCTACCCGCTTTGATATTATAAGGAATAATTATTCATGTATCTTATGTAATCATTTAAAACCGACATCAGCAAAATTTACTTCATAATAAATACTCCAATGAATACATGAATTTCTTCATGGTATTATGATATAAAGAAATGGCCCTAATTTAGTAAAAAATGATAAAAAAAAACATTAGTGTAGCACGTACAGAATTAGGAATGATTCAATGTAATAATGAAATTGCATAAGTTTGGCGAAAAGATATCACTTTTGTCTCGTCTGAAAAATTATTGTATTTAATATTCATTTACAAAAAAACCAGTAATAAAGATAATTTTATAATAAAATGATTTTATTTTTAAGAATATGCCAATAACTCTGCGATAATATTACGTACATTTGCCACCATAGAATTAAATTCAATAGACAAACCTTACAAATTAAGATTGAGTAGAATAAGATATCAGTACACTAATTTCAAAAGTAAATCTCAAATTCTGTGCAATAAATAACTATAATGCACCAATTTAAAAAATATTATATAAAATAATAACCTGAAGAATTCATAAAAGTGGAAGTTCTAGCATTTGCATAATATTGTAATAAATTTCAGACTCTGTCAATAAGGCTTAAATTTTTTTAATTACTCTTGGTTATGCTAATAATATAAATGTCGGCATTACACCAATTAATATTAATTATTATTTTAAAAGTTAAAAGACATTAATTTATTGAAAAAAAATTTTATTTAGAATAATATTCCCATTTTTGTATTATTTTACAGTTTGAAATTTTGTTAAAATAAAAATTGGTGTTTTACTAACTAAAATGTTAAATTTCAAAAAATTGGAAAATTTTAAATCATATAAGTATGAAAATACTCAGTAAAGACAAGCCTGAAAAAAGTATTTTTATACAACTTCATTAACCAGGCATGCACATTTTCAATGATTAAAACTGTTTTGGGCTCGTTTAGTTTGTTTGTCGCTTAATTTTCAGTTTTTGCTCACAAGGGCTAATTGGACTGAAGCCTATGATTTAAAGTGGATTTCAAACCACTACAAACATCTAAGCCCAAGGTTTAATTCAAACTCACGAACAGTTGGGCCAAAAACAAGAGAACTATCCATTCGGTTAAAACTTTGGATTGGAATAATATTTTCCCCATATATATTTACTTATCCAAAATTCATAATTTTATTTTTTTCATTATTAATTTTAGTCAATTAATCAAGTTACTCAACTCATGAGGAAAGTATATTATTTTTTAACATGTTAAATAATAAAAGCAAACAAACTTCCCTCTTTAAATAGTGTTATTAATCTAGAATTTTTAAGACATAGCTAAATTTTTGGCTGCTGAAGAGATATGTCTAGGTTTTACATAAAACATCATATATTTATCGAGAAAAATGTATCAGTAAAATTTTTTTAATAGTTCGAATATATTCATAATAAGCTTCTTACCTATAAAATGATAGTTTGTTTCGAATAAAATCTTCACCTCTACCTTGGGCAATGTAATAATCATTATTTATACCGAAAATCTTTCCAAGAAAGGCAACTGATGAAAATTTGTTTTCGTCTTGAAGAATCGGCAAAGAAAGTTGCAGCAAAAGTTGTTCTTCTGTTGTTAAAAAGGGACCACCAGAGCAGTAATGATCCATTTTCAAATTAAATTTACTCTTAAGCATATTCTCTACAATGAATTTATGAGAATTAGAAAAACAAGTTTATCATAAGTAAAAAAGAAAGTTGATATTAAATTTCATTTTAAAAATAAATTTTTTTTACATATTAAATTTTCACAGCAAAAACCTTATGTTTATAATTACTTTAATATAGCTGTAAAAAATTCTTCTAAAAATTAATAATAATTTTCGATTAACTAAAACATATTTATGCTAAGCGTTTTTTTTCCAATATTATAATTTAATGCTTCATTAACGTTTATCTACAATTAGTTATATTGTACGAAATAGCACTAACAATTTATATTTATGATCCTTCAACTGCCACGTTTAAATATTCTACTTCATTTCACGATTATCAACAGAAGAAAACAAGCCCAAATGACAGTTAAGAGTATGAAGTGACATTGGTGAAGTGTTGCAACTTGACAACAAAAATAGTTATGAAAGAATACAATCACTTTAAAGGTTCGCATTGAACATGATAAATATGCAAGAAATGTAGATAACCAAATTAGATGTCAAGATCATTGCTAAGAAATTACCCATCATGACCTCTTTCATCATAATTTAATTGCATGATTTTCTATGGGAGATAGCACAAAAATTAGTTTGATGGTACTTTTAAGTGAAACCAAACTATTTTCTAAACTTTTCCAAGAAAACAACAAATTATAGGGAAAATATATTGTGGCCATTGACAAAAATTGACTATTTTTTGTATTAATTTTAAAAAACAATTTTTAAATATTTTTTTATGTATGCATTTTTTACGTTTTTATTAATCAGTATATTAGTTTTACATCATATCCAAGTTAGACTTATTAATTGATTGCTGAAGGGCACACTAAAGTATGGGCCATCTCAAATTATTACTAAGCTGCAAAATAATGAAAAATTAACGATAAAAAATAGCAGTGCATTCTTAAAATATAAAATTTGATAATAAACTTATATTCTTGCATAAGATCTATAGGTAAAATACGGTTTACAATAATAATGATTTTTGGCACTGCATTACTCCATAAAAGCAATGAACATTTAGTAAGAAACATAAGTTGTAATTAATGAAACAGTAGAAAACACAGGATCAAAACTCTTATATATTATACCATCGTACCAAATGATAGAGAAAAACCCAAATTCTGAAGGCTCCATAACCCACAGAGAAGTTGATCTTTATAAATGAATTTGCTTTCTTATTTATTTTAAAATATAACTTAAGAATCTTCTGTAAGAAAACTTAATAAGCACTTTTATTTAATGAATGTTTCAATTATGTATGCAATTGCTCGCTTTTCAAAATATCAATAATCATATTTGTTGAATGACAAAATTGCTTTTTAAACGGAACTCAATTTTTATATTTTTTTGTGATTATGAATTTAAAAAAAAAAAAAAAAAAAAAACAATGGAAATTAAAGAAAATGTATTATTGGCACAGGTGCCATATAATCCATGATTACAAATTCTGAGATTGGCAATTTTTTGGCGGATTTCTTATGTATTTGTCAACCTCAATTTTTTACGTCATACATATGGAGACCTATAAGAATTATGCAGAAAATTCTATTTTGATAACCCTAGTATTTACGTCATCGCGCATGTCAAGATACGTCATCTTAGCAACATTACTTCATCACCAAAAAAATTCGAAATTTAAAACTATGGTTTATACGACACCTTTGCCATATTATTAAAATATTAAAAATACAGGGAATACATCCGTATAATCCATCCTGCCAAATTCTGAATTTTTTTGGTGACGAAAAAATGTTGCCAAGATGACATAAATATTAGGGTTGCCAAAATAGAATTTTCTACATAATTCTTATAGGGATGGAGACCTATAATTCTATAGATCGCCATCACTATGATGTAATAAAAACACAATTGCCAGAGAAACAAGAAAATCCGCAAAAAAAAAAAAAAATCACCAGACTCAGAATTTGGCATGCTAGATTTTACGGCGCCTGCGCCAAACACAGTATTTTTTGCCTAATTTCGTTGTACCAAATAATAGAAAAAGTACCAGATTATAGAAGCAAACTCAACTGCAGGGAAAATCTGTTGCGTTTTAAATTCTTTTTTGAAAAATTAAAACAGAAGATATTGCGTGCAATTTAAACAAACATTAAAGCACAATGACTTGTTTAAAGCAATAAATATTCAAGAAAAGTTTCTTTTTTTCGTATTTGTTCATTTATAGGCCATAGGAATTCTCCTGTTTTAAAGTCAGTTATCATACAGCCAACCTCTTTACGATTTTCAACTATAATCAAGTGATGATGTTAACCCTTGAACTGGCAACTTTTCTAAAAAATATTTTGTTACATTAGTGGAGATATGATAAGGTTTGATTAGCTCACAAGCATGGACATTACGATAAGGTAATTTTTGATTGGTTATGATCGGTTAGATAATTAAATGAGGTCCAGTTTTCCTGCAACACTGAAGTATCTCCAAAAACGAGTATATATTCTCGAGTATATAACTCAACATATTCTTGTATTAAGATCACGCTCCTCTGTGAAAAAAGGTCCCAGAAATGTTTTAAGGGACTACTTTTATTTTAAAAAAAATGGATTCTGCGGATTCTGAGTTTCTTCCTTGTACAAAAAATCATCTAAGAAATCACCCGATATTTTACTAGATTTAATTTTTTGTAAAAATAATTATCTGTAAATTGTCCTTTCGAAATGAGAGGCAGTATAGGTACTTAAGAAGCCTTACATTAACCCTACATGAATAGATTTATATTCTTAGAAGCATCAAATATAACGGATCCTTAAAAACTACTGAGTATTAATTTTTATTTGTTTATATTGTTTTATGTTTCGGGCTACCTTATTTCTGATTATTAATCATTTAATACAGCTAACTAACTCGAAATTTAGCATTTTTTTTAAACAGAAAGTGAGTATTTTATATTTTTTAATAGTTTGATAAGAACAAATTTAACTTTTATAATTTTTAGTATCAATCAATAATTTTAAAAAATTTACCTGCACATCTATAAACTCTTTTAGGAAGAAACCAAAGTGATTTTGTTCAATAAGAAAAAATTCAAATATAAAAAAAAGTAACAGCTTTGGAAATTCGTATTATCAAATATTCCTACGAATTTTCATTATTAAATAATTTCTTGAGTGATACAGAAGTTAGTTAATTATATTTTCGAAGCTCATGTTTTATACAATGCTTGTGAGGTTAACAAGTATCAAAACTTACTGATTGTCTAATGATAAGGCTCCTGATTGGTTCATGTGGGGCCTTTAAATACCATTGAGATTTAAAATGAATATATGACATTTAGAGGTTTACAAGGAATTAATGATAAACTTTTGCTTCAAGTTATTTTCTTAATTTGAAAGATATCCATTTTAATATGTATAAATACAATTTTTTTTTTAATTGTGTATCAGTGCATTAAATACAGCAATACATCGAACTTTGGAGCATTGAAATTTCTGTATCTGAAATCTAGATTATATTTCGGAGATCAAAATAATTTCAAAACAAAAACATAAAAATTTTATAATTAGTTTAAAGAACTTTTTAAAACTAGTTTAAAGAATTATTTTGAAATTAGTTTAAATAACTTAGTTATTTTGAAATAAAACTATTTTAAAATAATAACTATAATAGTTATTTTAAAATAATAACCAGTTAAAATAACTAGTTATTTAAAAAAAAAAAACTAGCTATTTACCGTTAACATGTGTAAGGTATTTGAGCTTAAAATATCATCGAAATCAAAATATTTATTTTGATATATTCATATATTTTAAATCCATATTAACGGAAATAACATCTTATATTGCTTATAGTTCTTCTATATTATAAACATGAAAATATGTTTAACATTCCTGCTATATTAGCTATTAAAATTGATTCAAAAATTTCAATATCTCTATTATTATATGTAATATAATAATATTTCAGATAAATTAATATACACACGCACATTAACTTATTCACCTGTAAATTTTTATTATAAATATAATTAAAGAATATTCCTCAAAAATGAAGGTTTATTATATCATAATTTACTAAGCTTCAATGCATTTTATGATGATCCCTGAATTCGGTTCTTGCTATCTTTTTCACACTGCAATTATGTATTACAATATTTTTATATTGTGTTTTATACTGTCTTGATACTTACTGCTTCTTTGTAATAATTTCCGACTTTTTTTCACACTTTTTCCTACAATTTCATGTTTTTTTATTTGACTAAAATTTTAAATATGGAATTTTTTAGTAAAACTTGTTTGAGAAAAACTGAGCTATTTCACTGGTAAATTTTAACTATATATTTTTGGAGAATGGATAATTTTTATTATATAACTAACAATATTTTTTGCTTGTATATTAAATACAATATCATAAGTTGCATGCTTAACGATAAATTAAACACTTGGGCCGCATGGCCCGGTTGGGAAGACGTCTTTCACGTAAATAGAGAAACTTTATAATTGACTTTGCCTAAATTCCCCTATGATGTTATTTTTAGTTAGATCTTGTCTGTATTAATTGTGAATGGTTAATTAAATAGGTCGTAGTCTCAATGCTTTCCACACGTATAGCATGGTGTAGAAAAGGGTAGGCCAACTCATGTCTCAACATCGTCACTTGACCATAGTATAAAATTACAAATAAATTTCTGTGCAGCAATTCAAGTATGCAGAATAGACATCAAGGAATTGAACAAACTTAGACTTGCAACATATAGTTCAGTTCATAAATATATCTTATATTTATACCTAACATTTAAGTATCGAAGAATATATTTAATTCAAATAAAAGTTAGTTTCTTTAAGATTTATCGCCATAACAAAATATGTATATAGAACCTCAAGCGTTATTCATTTGAATTAAATAATTTTTAAAAATCATTTTCTAGATACTTTATAACTAAATTGAATTATAAATATTTTAATATAAATATATGATTACTATTTTAGTGCTTTATTTAAATAATTAATATAGATTTTATATTTTAATTTTATAATAAATATCTTTAGTTTAATTTTGTAGTATAATATACGATTGGTGAGATCATTGAATATTGGTGCACAAATAGATTATCATGTAGTATTTAATTCAAAATTAAGCCTATATATAATAGACATAAATTTTAGCGATGAGTAAAATTATACCCAACAATTAAAGTTGGGTGCAAAAAGTACATGTTTTAGACCTTTGGTATCAATAATTTTAATTTTTAGCTAATCAATTTGCTTTTGCATGTTTCTTTATTTTCACAAACATTTTAACAATATTATGACATTGGGTCAAAAGCGACTTAGATATCTTTTTAAATATAAAATATTATGTATATAATACAAAAAGTATATAATACAAAATATTATGTACGTAATACATTTTATCATAATAATTTTTATTATTTAAATTATTAGTGCTGTTCAAGTTTTATAGCATTATGATGAAGGAAAACCAAATTAAGGAAGAAGTAATAATTTAGAGCAGGATTATAATCAAAATTTCAGAACGTGAAAAGAAATTTAAGCCCTCTTTTAAAATACAAAACTATATGCATTATTAGGAAAGTTTTCCTAGAAAATAAAAACTGTGGATCTACTGTGCTAGTTTCAAATAAATCTTTCAAAATAGAAGATCTATAACTGTTCCTACTACTTTCATTTAAAATTAATATTGCATTCAGAAATTTATAAGACATGACTTACATTCTTATTTATACTATGTCATTTTTAAAATAATCAACATGAATATTTGATACTACAATAAGTTACGAATTAAAATGAAAAATTATTAGAATGTTAATTAACACTAAATTGAAAACTCTTTTAAAAACTTCTTTTAAAAGATTTTTTTCTTTATAATCTTATTATTTTTCATTTTAATTAACTAATTTGAATTGTGATAAAATGTTATTCATTTAAAATAACTATCCAAGAAGTTTCTTATTATTAACATTTTTCTAGCGTTTGGCAGAATTTAGGCTTCATAAAAATGGTGTTCTTGAAAAAAAAAACATAATTATGCTATATTTAATATGAGTCCTTCGAACATTAAGGTAGCATTTTTAGTGAAATAAAATTAGAATAGAATAATCAGATACAGTTATAGAATTAGAAACAAAATTTGGCAATTTGCACCATCAACAAAACGTGCTTTAGAAATGCAGAACTAAATGTAAGATCAAATATAAAGATGCAAAATTATAGATTTATAATACAAAATTTATTATCTGAGCTATTAACACCGTCTAGTTTCAAAACATAAATGTGATTTACTTTCAAATTAAATCAAATTTTTGCATTGTTAGTGTGATTTTGAAATATATATTGCACAATTATTATAACTGTATACAAAACAGCTTATAACTAACATCTTAAAATTAAGTAGAAGACTATTACTTATTAAATAAACAATAGAATAAATGTAAAAAGAAGTGCAATACATAAAAATTTCTCTTTTCGTCGTTCTTTTCTTTTTTGCTTTTTAACATACAATTCAATATAATGTAAATTTCATTATTTATCGAATTATTGGAATATTATAAAAATACTAATTGTAACTTAAAACAATAATAAAGTTATCAAACATATTACTTTTTTAATATGGAATACCAAATGATAAATGTCAATTAATTTAGCTATGTAAGATTCAACTGTACAGTTTTTAGTGAAAAAAAAAATACTTTTATAAACTATTAAAATATTTTGTTTATAATTTGATAGTTCAAATTATAATTTTTGACCTAAAAATCCAATGCTTGGTTAAGTATTAGCTATCAATATTAGGCCAATATGGGTTTCGAAATTTGGCCCTATTTTGACAACCAAGTTTGGATTAATACAGGTAGCTAAGCTATAATATATATTGGCAGCTAAGCTTAGTCCAATGAGGGATGCAATCTTAGTACATTATAAGAAAATTTTGATTATTCAGCATAGGATCAAAATGGCCTGTTAATATGAAGTCAAGATAAAACATTTATAAAATCAAAATAAATATAATAATGGGTCAAGATAATGCTAATATAGACCTCTGTTATGCCAATATTGACCCAGATTATTTTTAATGAGTTCTGTAAGCCACATTATAAGTAAATTACGCACTTATCACCGCTATGATCTAATAATCAATAGAATATTAAAAATAGATAAATGTGCATTTTACTGCAGTAATTATTCCTTTACTTTTCATAATGATTAAATCTATATATTTTATGCAATTCAGCTTTTGACAATACAAGGCATTTATCACACTTAAAGTAACGCAACTGAGTAAAATCTCTACAATCTGCAAAATTATTTTAGTAAAAAGCACACTTTGAAGATTCATTGTCAACGATGTCATTTTTATGTCATGAAATTAACATTTGATTCAACCAAAACCTGAAATGTACAGAAGTTCATTGCACAGGAATATATATACATAATTTACAGGATACAATGTTTTTCCATCGGTTGAAAGGAAACTTCCTGCTTTTTAAAACGATCTCAGTAGCAATCATTTTAAGCATGATAGAAGTATAAAGAACTCAAAGGTGAAAAAATTATATTTCTATAAACTAAAAATTTCCCTCAATTTAAAGATTATTATTCATACTAAATTTATTTCTTTATTTTCCTTTCATTATCAGCTTTTTTATACGAAAAAAAAAAGAAAAGAAAAGAAAGCAATTCTTTAAGACAATTACACTGTTGGCCACCGTAAATGCAACACCCTGAACAAAGTATTCAAAGAAAATAAAATTTACGACATACATTGACAGAGGTGAGATATGCAAATAATTAAAATTTCAATGTAGACGCACATTGCTTGCGTCTGTGGCATTACTTCAAAGTTTTATTTAAGGCATGCAGATTTCGACGATTTCAAGTAAGAGTTGTGTTTTTCTTGTAAATTTTTTACAGTCAATTAGAAAACAGAGAATCATTTTTGATCATCAGTACGACAGAAAAAGGAAAGTGGTTTACCGAGATTATGAATTATCTTTCAGGGAAATCGGCAGTCGTGTTGGACGAAACCAAACAAATGTAATGCGAATACATAATCGTTGGATGCACACGGATACGATGTACCGACGTGTTCGATGGCATCCACCTGAATGTACCACTTCACATAATGAGAGGTAAATTGTGCGGATGGCAGCGAATCGCTCAGTCACATCACGAACCATAGGACAGCACAGTCAGGCTGCAACGCATCATCAAATGTCTGCGCATATCATTCGACACCATTTATAAAAGAGAGGTGGTCTGTCCGTTGCTTCGTCTACCCTTGATGCAGAACCAAGACGTCTCCACAACCAATGGTGCGATAACAGAAGGATGTGGATGCCAGAATGGAATGAAATTGTCTTTACTGACAATTCACGCTTATTTCTGCTACACAACGATGGTCGCATTTGAGTCTGGTGACACCGTGGAGACAGAATGCTGAACAGTTGCGTTTTGTATCGCCACACTTAGTCCTACACAAGGTATTATGGTATGAGGTGATATTGGATATCATTCTTGCATTCCTCTAGTATGCATTGCCGGTACTTTAAACAACCAGTGCTACATCTTCGAGGTGTTGGAGCTAGTTGTGCTTTCTTACCTTCAGAGTTTGCCCACAACCCTATTTCAATAGGATAATGCTCAACCTTACGTGGCACACATTTCCTGAGAGTTTTTCGTCAATCGCCAGATTGAATTGCTTCTCTGATCGGCTCGCTCTCAGGAGCTTTCCCATAGAAAACATAAGGTCCATGATTGCTCAACGAATGACCGAGATTTCGTTCCCAGCAGCCACACCAGATAAATTTAGGGAACGCGTGGAAGCTGTTTGGCCTACTGTTCCCCAAGAACTTATCCAAAATCCCTTTGATTAATGGCGGGACGTGTTGCAGCGGTGATCTCCAACAATGGCGGCTACTCTGGTTACTGGTTTTGGCTGGAACCACACTTCAAAGAAATCTATAAATTTAATCATTTGATACTTGGTCAACATGTTACCTACAATTTTTTTTTTTTTTTTTTTTTTGTGATATCTTTTGTCTTTCTTGGTGTTACAATTTGGGTGGACAGCAGTGTATTTGTCTTAAATAATTGTTAAACAATAAATCACAATTGTTATATATGTTCCCGGAATACATCAATGTACTAATAGATTTATGAATGAATTTTAACTCAAAATCTATTTTTGATAAAGATTTGTGTCTAAACTTAAAAATGTTTTTATGGATATTTTCCGATTATAGATAATTGTAAATTGAGAAATATCTCTGAATGCTCGAATTATTTTCTTATAAATAATTATTAAATTTTTTTAGAAAGACCAACTCCGATGCTACGTGGAGGGTATATGTATGTGTGAGAGAGAGGGAAGAGACTATTTACAACATCACCTATAAGGCGTAGAAGCAAACAAAATTGACAAAAGCAATTAAATTCATATCATGGTTCGCATCAGTATGTCTTATATATTAGTCAAGAAGAGATAAACCTCATGATGTGTTTGTGAAACGAAAACTAAGTGATTGTCGTTTTTATTGAATTAAGTTTTTTATCAATTTTCACTGTTTCATTTCAACTTATGTAATAAATACAGTTGATTTATTTCTGTTTTATCTCCTTCAGCTCTTTAAAATTTCCCGTAGTTTGATATTAGGAAAAGAAATTATTCGAAATTAATTTTATTTATAATGGAAAATTTAGATGATATTTATCCTCTTTGCAAATTTAATGAAGGTCAAACTCTTTCTATGATTATAATAGAGTACAGAAATGAAAACAACATGAAAACTCATCCTTCACTGTATAATAATATTGAAAGTGTATGGCAAAACAAACTAAAATGCTGTTCTAATTTATTTAATGCACGTAAATTCAGACTTCATCAAGTTGAATTTTGTACGGAAACTGGATTCGCTTCGCCGAAGTTAAAACTATGTATTGGAATTACTTGCTATAAAGATTTTATTGGAACTAATTGCGCTCCCTATGCGCAAAAACTTCGTGAAGACGGTTTGAAGGACTATTTAAATCCTCAAGCTTACATGGCGGATCCTATAGGTGTAGGAGCTCTTTTAATTACATCTGATAATGATGTGATACTTATAAGAAGAAGTAATACTTGTGCTGAAATGCCAAACTTGATTGATCGTCCTGGTGGTCATCCAGAACCTGATGTAAATTGAACAACTTTATTTCAATTTTATTTTAATTGTGGTCCTCCTCTAATATTTAATGTTTTTAATTAATGCAATTGTTTATTTATGTAAAAAAAAAATATACTCTTAATAATTTCTATCTACATTTAATAAATATCACTGTGCAATGTAGGTATAGTTATACATAAATACTATCAATGCATTTTAAAATAATTATTAAATTTTATTCTAAATGTGTGACTATATAATTTAAGTGGAGAACTACCCACTGTTTGCCAAAACTTGAAATTTGCATAATTTAGTGCATTATAAAGTTTGTTTCAAAAAACAGAAAAAAAATGAAGTTTTTTACGTCTGAAATTCATGTGCGCCACATAGTGTGAGTATAAATGAGAGTGAAGGATTCTGAAGTATAATAAATTGTTAATTTTAGGGATGAGACAGAGATGTATAAGAATATCCAACTTTAAAAACCCCTTAAAGTATAAAATAAATAACCCAGTTTTAACTTATATTATGTTATATTCTATTTGTAAATATTACATTGTTATACAATATAGTAATACATAACTAATAATATTTATCAACAAAAATATTGCTTTAGATTATGATTTGAAATTGTGCTTCTAATTCCAACAGGAATTTTACAACATTAATTTTTAGAGTTTAAAAATAGTTGCTAGTTGAATTTTTAGTGCTCTGGTTTTCAATTGATTAATTTCTAGATTTAATTTTTATCTCAAGCATGATTGTTATCATTTATTGATTACATGTAAAATACAACCATTGAGTAATAAACCAAGCTGTTCTAATATTAAACAGAAACTTGAATTCATATTATATATAAAGCTGCATTTATAATATATATAATCACTACTTTTATTCATACTTTTCTATATGATGCAGGTGCCTATCAAATATGGTTTTTTATATTCATTTGTTTATAAATATTTAATTTTGATGCTTGCATATTATCGCAACCATATTGGTGATATTGAGTAAAACCACCTCAATTCCTTAAACAGAATAAGTTAATGGAAATATGGAACGCATAGTAATTCTTTTCTATGCAATTCTTGCTTCTATGTGATGATATTTCAATAGTTAAGTCATCCTTACCAAATTATTTAAGACTTAGAATGATTATCTTACAAAATTGTATAAGTAAGTTTTAAGATGCCTAATATTTTTGCAAAAAGATAACATCTTTTTTAAAATTAGATTAATCACAGATTTGTATTTTAGCATTCAAGCTTCTCCTATCAAAAAATGCATAATCTCAGGAAGGTGGCATTCAGGAAAATATGAAATGAACTACATGGTTCCCAATTTAACACTTCAAACATGTGCAAAATCACTATTGGCAACTTGGGAATTATTCCAAAGATTGTCTTGATTGTGATAATATGTAAGTACTTTAATTTTTGTTAAAAATCAACTAAAATATAATAATTCCACAAATGTTTTCAGTGTCATTTTTTCATATTGGTTGCAGACTTGTTTATTTTTTATATACTATATTTTGTACAAAAAGATTTAGTTTATTGTATGCTGTATAATTTATAATTCATGTAACTAATAATATTAATGCTCTGAATAATAAATGGAGTTTTTAAGTAAAATGATTAATAAAAATTTATAATTTATACAAATGAAGTAATATTAGAAATTTGTAGTTCACATAAAAAATCATTTTCAGCAAAATGAATATAATTTATATAAACTATTATTTCCTTAAGTTATGAAATAGTATTAAAAAGTATTGATAGACTGACATATTTTTTCTGATTAAATACAATAATGGAACCTGTTTAACTGAAATATATTGATCTCCTTTAATTACCTCTTAGTTTGTGGGTTTGTATCCTACCTTATTCTTGTTGCTTGTGGTGGTTCAAAATCCAATTTAAGCCTTAGATCCTGATCCTATTAACCCTGGTATGAAAAAAGTGACCACTGAGCTGGCAGCTGAATGGTTAGCACTCTTGCCTTAAGTTCAACAGTTCTTGGGTTCAAATCCCAACTTAGGCATGGATGTTTGTAGTGGTTTGGAATCCACTTTAAACCGTAGGTCCTGGTCTAATTAGCTCTCGTGTGCACTGTTGAGTGACAAACAAGCAAAAAGTGACCATTGAGCAATAACCAAACTTGAATCTAATTACCTCTCATTTATTCAGTTGGGCAAGTTTATAAAAGGGTAACTTAAAACTGATAAATCTCCTGCATAAAAATTAGCTGCCCTTTTCTGTGATTGATGAAATTTTATTTTCATGAATTTCCTTAAACCACTTCTTCAGTAAATATTTTAACAGAAAACACATTAAATAATTAGGAAGTAATAAAGATTAATAAAAATCATTGTGTATTTTAGATACAGTAATTGTTTCACTCAACGAATTTCATCTCTAAATATTAACAGGTATAATGTTGATATTTTTTCTTATTACATACTTAATAATCAGTGGTATGGGAATAGATAAGAACTTAACATATTGTTTTTCCTGGCAGGAAACAATTATCAGGTAGCTGCACTAAGTCAATAATGGGGAAAATATTGTGTTAATAGCAATACAATAATGTACATGTTACAAAACTGACCTATAGCTTTACTTTGTAGTATAATTAGTAGTACCTAAAATGAGATGATTCAAAATTTATTTCCATTCTCATTCAAATAGTATGGTGAAAATTTTAGGTTTGAAGAAAAAAAAAATATGTACTACTAAAAAAGAATGTCTTTTTTTCTTTCAGCTACATTGTCTTTAACTTTATAATATGTACTTGTTATTCATTCTTTAGTATCAAGTTTTGCTTTCATTTTATATGGCTTAAGAATGACATTATTTTAAAGGTTTCATGGTCAAATATCTTTTTGCTAGTATTTCTTACTTGTTTAATTGAAACATTTTCCTGTATTGTGATTTTTTTTTCTACAATTACTACATATTAATGCAAAATTCATTATTTTAAAATAGCTATAATGAGGCATAATTCTTATTCAACTATCTTTTAACAGATTCTCAGTTCATAAACTATTTGCTTCATGAATTTACCTTCACTCTTCCTTCTTATATATCACATTCAAATCAGCACTTAAAGGACTGGATTTAAAATTTATTCAGATTATATCCATGAATTTGCAAGATCTTAAATACATTCCAAATATAATTTTATAAATACTTTTGCAGATGGCATGAGGTTAGCATTAAAAATGATCTACTTTTTACCAGAATATCTCTTCTGATTTTCCTAATATCCTCCTTGTATCTGATTTACCTAGCTTTAATGATCTTAAATCTTTGCCTGACTCTGTAAATATGCTATAGTTTTAATGTAAAAGTGTCTTTAATGATACTTTAAATATCAGTGCAATGTTTTTTTATTTCAAATTAATAAATAAATGTTTGTACTGTAAAATTTTATTTATTGGTGGTATCTAGTTTAAACTCTCAAAAGAGATATTAAAATTTCATTACCTTTGTATTTCTTAGAGCTAAAATTGTTTTATGTCATTATTACTTTAAAATATCCCTCTTTTATCATTTGTTTTACTGATTCCAAATATTTTTCAATTTTAGGTTGTTCTTTCTAATACTAAAGAAACAGAAAGCATTCCAGGATCTATAATTGCTCAAGAAATATTTATTTCTATATTAAGAGAAATTAGAGATGAAATTAATATCCCATTAGAATATCTCTCTTCACCTATTCTACTTGGAATTGGATACAATCCTAACACTTGGAGACGACCCTCTCTAGAATTCTATGTTAGGTAAATGAAATAAAATAATTATACATATATATATTTTTATCATAAAAATTTTATTTTTAACTGTGAATATTTTTGTTAAACATTATTTAAGTTTTATAAAATTACTTAGTGGCTTTTATTACTTAAATGAGAGTGTTTCTGTTTTCATGTTGAAAAATCTAAACAATAATAAGATATTTTATATTTCTATTTAGAAATTTAATTTCGTTTTAGATGGATATATATTATAAACTTAGAGTGTTGACCAGCTTTGTAAATAAGTTACTTTATAGCTGGTCATCAGTATTATTTGAAGTCTCAATTTCACTGCTAAGTTCTACACATTTAATTCTGATGCTTCAGAATCATTTTACAGAAATTTATAAATGCATATTATATATTAGAATGTATATAAATTGTATTAGCACTTATTTCTTCATGGTTGACTCTTATTAAGTGGAGCTGATAGCTGAATGGTCAGAGCTCTGGCCTTTAATTCGACAATTTATTGATTCAAATCCCATCTTGGCCATTGATATTTGCCATAGTTTATAGTCCACTTTAAATATATATCCTAGTTTTATTTTCCCTTATTTGTAATAAAATGAATATCAACAAATTAAACTTTATTATTAGGGCAACAAGAAATAAATTGTTGTAATATATTAAAAATACTAAAAATATACATATTTTATTTTGCTGAAATATTTTTAAATTTAAAAAAAATGCAAGAAATATATCCTTACTTACTTTCAAAGGTGTACAGATTTTTTATTGAGATTATGAATGTTATACAATGAAAAAGTGGCATCCTTTTATAAAACTGCAAGTTTTATTCACCCTAGAGTGCAAACATTGAATGTAGAGTGACAATCAAATCAATTCTTTGTTAACTCCTTTACAAATAAAGCAGTAGAGATTTAATAAATTGCTTAGTTACTATAAGTTAATTTAAATTATTATATTAAGAAATTCACATTATAACTATTTGAATGAAAATTACTTATTAGCATTTGAAATTTAAAATTGACAAATTTTAATTTAATAACGAAAATTATTTAAGTATGTACAGTTATTTTATATGTACAATTATTTATGTGCCTGAGTTTCTTTCCTTTTTCAAATTATCAGAACTTACAACATTTTATAGAAATATTTTTGTATCTACAATTCCATTAACTAAGAATAAAATTTTACATTTTTACTTCAGTACAGAAATTTGCTATAGTATGAAGGATTTATCATTAATAATTTAGAATGGTATAATTTGATGAAATTCTATTATTTAAGATACCTTTATTTACACATATTTATGTACTATAATTTCTTTTGTAAATTTACCTTCATAAAGAATATTGAATTTAAGATTATTAATATTAAATCTACTTTTATTTTTCATTAAAATCCAACATTTAGGATATATTTAAAGTATGCCAATTGAGAATTAACATAATATTGAATAGTACAATATTAAGTAGACAAAAATTAAATATGGAAAGATTTCATACATAATTTTCTCTCAATATTTAATGGTTTTCTTACTTATGAACTTAACAAGAATACAGATAAACTGAAAGTTGAATATCAAAAGCTTAGTGTTTATGTCAACAAGTCAAGATTTCAATTTCAAGTTTAATAAGTTGGCAGTTATTCAGAGCTCTTTTTAAAATTCATGTTATGGTTAAAAATTAGGCTTCTATAAACCAAAAAGTAGTTATAAAATGACATGTCAAATTAAAAATTTAAACAATTTACATTACATTTTTAAAAATAATTATCAGATATTACCTTTTTTTTAAATTTATAATTTTTAGGACATTATTAAAGAGAAATAATAAAATTTGTCCTATATTTTAATGTTTTTGTAAATTATATATTTTTGTCATTTTAAACAGTAATACTTGTTAAAGGGATAAATAAATTTACCTATTAGTTTTATTTCATAGTAATATCATCGATTTTGTATAAATTTTGTATTAATTCAGTAATTAGTATCTGAAATGTATTAGGTACCATATATAAGATATACCAACAGTAAAAATGAATGTTGATTAATGTTTAGTGAAAAAAATGATTTATTTTATATATATCAGCTACTAGTTATAATATAAGATTAATCCTTAAATATCAATAACTATTTTTAAAAAATGTCTGCAATTCTATTGCTTTTAATTTTAAATATTTTTTTCTACTGAGATTTATTTTTTAAAGTGAATTCCAAAGAACTACAAATCTGACTTCCAAATAAACTGAAGACTAGAATGTTAAAGTTTCTGCTGTCAATTCTTTTTTTTCTTTTTTTTTTTTTTTTTTTAATAAAAGGTTTGAACTTTGAATTAGGTGGAAAAACTGAATTTTGATTTGATATTTATATTTTCTTGTCCACATTATATTATTGGTATTTTATTTCATTTACATAAAATTTATTTCAGATGTAACTTACAGACTAAAGAAGTTCAAGAACTTTATCAAGAACAAACTCAAGCAGAATGTGATGAATCAACTGAACTAATTGTAATACCTCTGGAAAAAATTATGAATAACATTAAGGAGATAGATTTGTATAATAAATTTACTCACCCACTAAAATGTGCAATTAATTTCTTAAAAATATTTGTGGCATAAATAAAAGGAGAAAAGTTGCTGCTGAAACTTGTGTTCAGTTTATTTTTAATATTTTTCAAAAATATAGTGATTTGTTGGACTCAAAAGACAAAAGAATATTTTTAATTGTTTTGTAACCTGTTTTTTGTTCTGTTTATGGTTCTAATGAATGTTAAATATCCTTTCTTATTGGACCTCTACTAAAATCAATGGAATGTTTCAAATAGCTTAAATGAATTATTATAGTTCAGAAAATTGTTTCATAATGATTAGCTAGATAACAATGTTTTCTGTGATGTCTCATGACAAGACTTAATATCCAAAAGAAACTTTTTAAGTATTTCATTAGAAACATAAAGAAACCATTTAAATTTATTATATAATTCATTCTAAATAAAGATTCTCCAGCATAAATAAATTATCACAATCAAAATGTATTCCTTTTCTAGATCATTTGTAATATATATTTCCTATATTAATTATACTTCAAGTACCCATTTTGAATCATTCTACTGAACGTATTTTTGAATACTTATACCAAAAATATGTTGTGAAATATAGTCTTATGTTTATATATTTTTAAAGAAACTTTTTGAAGTGAAATGAGGTTGCACCTTATTATCTTAACTTTTCAATAGAAAATAGAGAAATTCATTTTCCAAAACAATTATTTTTAATAATTTTAGTCAAATATAGTACCAAGTTTACAAATAACTTTCTTATACAAAAAAACATTTCAAAACTATTTATTTTATGTATTTTAGAAATAATTTATCAGAGTGTTATAACTTATTTATAATGTAATCTCTTTTAACTTCCCGAGTAAATAATTTTCGATTGCCATTTTTTTCAATCAATATCCTAGATTAAATGTTAAAAAGAATACCAAAAACACATTGTTGACCATCAACACTAGGGCATCCAGTGAATCCAATATTGAATGCAGATATTTGTGGTAGTTTTGAATTTCAAATTATAATCTCTTGTCAAATAAAAACTTACATACAAGTAGATTGACTATTAAAATTAATAGTGTTTTGATAACTAATTTTTCACTGCCTTTTTTTAGAATTTAAAGTTTTTTCTCCAATTTACTTTTTATCAAGTTTTTAATACTTTGAAATCCTTGATTAACATTCTTTTTCACATTAAAATTATTAAGAATATTTATATTTAGTCTTTTTGAATTTTTTATTTCACATGTTGAATATTAGTTTTGTATGCTAAACTTCATAATGTTAATGTAAAATATTAAGAGTTAAAAACTGAAATGGAAAATAATGGCATTTATTTTTTAAGGTTAACATTCATGTTCATATTATTTACTTTAATAATAAAATGAAAGACAAATTTGAAATATAGTTAAATATGATTATACAAGAGAATAATACATCTTTAAAGATCTTGAGATAAAATGTTTTAATTTAGGATTAAAAAGAGCTTTTTCTTAAATGATTTTTTACATGGTTAAAAAATAGTACGTTCATAAAAAGTTACTCAATTTTATTTTTTAGAAAATGGAAAAATATTTAAAGCATTTCACTAATAGGTAAAACATTCTAGAATCATTTAAAATAGGAAAAGTTTTCAGGAATGGACAGATTAAATTATAATTTACTTTAAATATAAAGACAATTCAATTAAGACACATTCTCTGTATAAATTATTAATTTAGAGCAAAAACCGATAATTCATGACCAACAATTTTTTGCTGCCTTCAGAGTTACAAGCCACGTGGCAAAGAAAAAACTTAAGTTTACCAATATTAATATCATGAATGATGCCAATTAGAAATATTTTCCACTCTGTGTACAGAATTTTACTCTCATTATATTATTTCTTATTACATCTCATGAAATATTTAATTATATGAAACTAATACTTATTATATTCTTAGTTACCATATATTTGAATATAAAACTGTAAAAACGAATGTAGCACAAAATTGATTAGAAAAATGTTACTAATTTTTAAATAAGTGGAATGCAAAATTTTTAAATTCCATTTTAGGATTAATTATTTGCCTAAGAAATCCAAATTTTACATTATATAAAGTCTGGCACTACAGAAATGTACTATTATTATTAGTATATTTCTGTAGTGCCAGACTTTATATAAAAACCGATAATTCATGACCAACAATTTTTTAAAATTCGATAATATAAACTAATAAACAGCATTTAATAAATTACAATAGTTTGTAGTAAGATAATAATTGATACTAAGATTGTGAGAGAATATTTTATACAAGAATAATTTATATTGATTGTTACTAACACATTATGGCTGGAGAATTAAATAAATTAAAGAGAAAGCTAGGCTTTTTCTAAGAGCTTCAGTAACGAAGCAGATTGCTAAAATTGAAAGTGACAGTCAGAAATCGGATGTTAGTGCAGATGAATTAGAAGAATCTTTTAGAGTTCTTTATAAAAAATGTGAGGATTTAAAATTAATTGACTCACAAATTAAAAGTTTCATTAAGATCGACGAAATAGAGGAGGGATTTGCCAGTGTCGAAGAATATCAAGAAAAAATAACCAGAACAAGATTTTGCACCTTAAAGTTAATTAAACGTTTAAATGCAGGAACTGAAACCAATAATTCTATTCAGGAAAATGATATTTCTCGTAACAATTCCTTTCAGAATCCAGTTCAAACCGTTCAAACTGAAAGATTAAAATTGCCAAAATTGATTATTCTTTGAATTTGATTTCTGAGTGGTTAAATTTTCGAGATTGTTTTAATTCTTCAATACATAAAAATGCAAACTTAAACAAAATTGATAAATTTATTTATCTTAGATCTTTTTTAGGAGGTTCAGTACTTAATACAACTGATGGCTTAGAGTTAACTGAAGAATATTATGATTACGCAATTAATTTATTAAAACAATTACGTTTTGATAAATGTACACATTGAAAACCTGCTACAAGCAAACCCCTTTAAAAATTTATACTGCATGCAAAAACCAATAGATCAAATGATGGTCCTTGCCAAACCAAGGATTTAATCCCTGATAACCAAGTTATACACTACTGGCCATTAAAATTGCTACACCAAGAAGGCGACATGCTACAGACGTGAAATTTATACGAAAGGAAGAAGGTGCTGTGATATGCAAATGATTAGCTTTTCAGCGCATTCAGACAAAGCAGGTGCCAGTAGCGACACCTACATTGTGTTTAAATGAGGAAATTGTTCAGCTGGTTACTCATGCACAAATTGCATTTGAACGTTGTTGCGTTGCCTCGTGCAAGAAGGAGAAATGCGTACCAGCACGTTTCTGACTTTGATAAAGGTCGAATTGTAGCGTACCTGGATTGCGGTTTATCTTATCGCAGTATTGCTGCTCGCGTCGGTCGAGATCCCAAGACTGTTAGCAGAATATGGAATCGATGGGTTCAGGACGATAATACGGAACGCCATGCGGGATCTCAACAGCCACCTATCAACAGCAGCCGAGAAGACAGGCATATTATCCGCATGGCCATAATGGATCGTGCAACCACGTCACGAGCCGTGAGTCAAGAAACGGGGTCGTTTGGAAGACAACAAGTGTCTCCACGAATAGTTCGACGACGTTTGCAGCAGCATGGACTCTCAGCTCGGAAACCATGGCTGCGGCCTCCCTTGACGCTGCGTCATAGACAAGAGCGCCTTCAATGGTGTGATCAACGACGAACCTGGGCGCACGGATGGCGAGACGTCATCTTTTCAGGTGAATCCAGGTTCTGTGTACAGCATCATGATGGTCGCATCCGTGTTTGGCGGCATCGTGGTGAACGCACACTGGCAGCGTCCATTCATCGTCATACTGGCCCATCACCTGGCGTGATGGTATGGGGTGCCATTGGATACACGTCTCGGTCACCTCTTGTTCGCATTGACGGTGCTTTGAACAGTGCACGTTAAATTTCTGGTGTGTTACGACCCGTGGCTCTACCCTTTATTCGAGCCCTGCGAAACCCTACGTTTCAGCAGGATAATGCCCAACCGCATGTTGCCGGTATTGTACGGACCTTCCTTGGTACGGAATATATTCGGCTGTTGCCCTGGCCAGCACGTTCTCCAGATCTTTCACCAATAGAAAACGTCTGGTCAATGGTTGCCGAGCGACTGACTCGTCACCAAACGCTTATCACTACAGTTGATGAACTGTGGCATCGTGTTAAAGCTGCATGGGCATCTGTACCTGTATATGCAATCCAGTCTCTGTTTGACTCAATGCCCAGGCGTACAACTGCTGTTATTACTGCCAGAGGTGGTTGTTCTGGGTACTGATTTCTCAGGATCTATCCAGCAAAATTTTTTGAAAATTTAATCACTTGTTATTTCTAGTATACGATATTTGTACAATAAATATCATTTTGTTATCTGCATTTCTTCCTGATGTAGCAATTTTAGTGGCCAGTAGTGTATATTCCCGTTATGAACGATTGTTAAAACAAACTAAAATACTTAACTTATTGTTTTTATTGAAATACATTGTAATCAGTTTCTTAATGTTTTGTATTTAATTTTTTACAGGTAAATCATAGAACTGATCTTGATGTTTGAATTCGAACTGGTATACCTTCGAATCCAAAGGTGGGAGAGTGTCATGAACTCCCACCGGTTGCGCGACTGCCAAAGAAACCTCAGTTATAATAAGTTTCAGAACTAAGGAGCTTGTAAATCCTCAGCTCAATACTGAGCCACGTTCAGGGAAGAATGTTATGTGAATGAATATTAGATATTTACTTTGTTTCCCTTTTTAATGTAGTGTGCTGTTTATGTGTAGAATTTATGTGTTTGTTGTAAAGTTATTTTCAATTAAATGAGTTAAACTAACTGCAAAACTCCAATGTTCATTGAGAATAGAAATTATTTGTTGATTATTAATAGATCCACCGGAAAAAAATCATGGAGGTCCTTGGTTGGTAAACAGGTAAGTGAAACTTGCTTTCCATTAAGATAAAGGTTATAAATTCCTTAGATCTAGTAAGAAGTGCTCTAAATTTATACTGCATGCAAAAAACAGAAAAAACATCTTAATTTTTTGAATTTTTGCAGAATTTAATCATAACTGGTCAAAATGTAAGTGTATCATATATTTATTCTTAAAACTCAAAAGATGGGAAATATCATTCATACATCACTCATATCTCACTACCTTCAAAATATTTTTATGGTATGCTGCTATATTTCTTTTTTACAGAATCTAAATCTTATATTTCTCTTTTTGAAACAAGTTTCAAAAAGGATAATATAGGATTCACAACTTCACAAATTATCTTTGTAGTTGCATGATACAAGCTCCTTAGTTCTGAAACTGAAATTAAAAACAAAGTATTAGCAAAAAATTATATAATCAGTTACAGTTGAACAAATGTGAATAACTGGTCAACATGTTTTCCAAATTGAATAAGAGCTATCAATAAATGCAACTGAAAGAATATTGCAAACATTCAAGCACAATTAGGCTTTCTGATTATAATTAAAATCAATAATCTAATTATTTCCATACTTGTATAATTTTCTTAAGACAATATTCTCAAGTGTCACTGATTATATCTTAAAAGAAATTAAAGCTTTTTTCATGCCACTACCACTTCTAATTAAAGATAAGAAGAAATATTTTTTATAAGGTTCACTTAAACGAATATTCATATAACTTATTCTAAATGACTATATAAAGTCACACTCTATATAGAAACATGAATTGAAATTTGCAAATGAATTTAATTAAATTTGCAGTTTTGCAATATTAATTATAATTTCAATAAATAATGTGAATTACATATATTCACTTTAAATTCAATACTAAAATACAAGCATTTAAAAATAACTTTATGATATAAAGAAGGTTAATAATGTGTAAATTATTAGACAAGATAAAATTCTAAAATTAACTGTTTTAGCTAAGAAAATAATTAAATGAAAAGTAAATGAAAATTGTTATTTACTATTGAAAAAATACTGTGAATTTAAAAAGCTGAAAAAAGTATTAAAATAAACAATATTTCAAAAGAAATATTTTATTTTCATAAGTATACATTGGCACTTTATATAACTTTACAAGTTTGCTGGAATTTAACATTGTTACATACAGAAAAGAGAAACAATATTCTTTCATATACATGCAGGAAAGTTTAAACATTGAACATTTAAATTGAATATTTTTAATTTTTATAAAAATATTTATATTCTTTGTAATATAGATTCAATTATGTTAGTACAAAATAGTAATGTACTCTTCATAATTAATATAGCAATAAAATCGCTTTTAAATAATATGCATCTTACTACTTTAAATAACTCCAAATGATTAAAGTAAATTTTATATTACAATTTTCAACAGAATGTTCACTACGTGATAAAAATAAGGAAAATAGAAAAAATATGACATGATAGTAATCCTGCCTTTTCTTTAAGATTTTTCAAAATATTTTCCCTTAAACTATTGCAATGAAAGAAAATTATATGATCCCCATATATGTATTGGAAATAAGAACAATACTTCTATTATGAGTATTTATTTTTATTCTTGAAAATTTTAAACATTTATCTAATGTATCTGTTAAAAACTAGGAATTATAATTAAAATTCACATTTTTCATTATGTATGTTTTTTATTGATAACTAATTGAAAAAAAAAAGTGTATATATATAATAATTCTTTAAACTTTTTATAATACAATTTTCCCTTTATTACAACACATGAAACAATAGTAAATATGTAAATAATTAAATAATTAAAGAATAAAATTTACTTGCATTTGAATTGAACATTAAAAAAAAAATGTTTTTCATAATTTTTCATTTATTCATTAATAAATTTTTTTTATTAAATCTTAAAAAATATCATAACTATTAATATTTAACACAAATTTTTAAATTTTTAGTTCTTAAGTTAAATAACATTTAAAAATAATTTGTATAATTATCTGAATAATAATTTGATATAACGGGACTTTTTACTTTAAGTCAAATATAATTTGTAAAATTTAAAAAGAAAAAAATTAAAGCTAAAAATAGCAGAATACTATCATGCAATACATTAATATTATTAACATATAGAATTTTTTTTCCAACCTAATTCCTAACCCTAGAAAATTATAAAAGTGTGTGGCCATATCACTGTTAAAAAAAATGGGACATCACAAACATAAATGCTGCTTAAGTAAAATGCATTAAGCTATGAAGCTATTAGTTATATAAAGCAATTTTAAAAATATTAATTTAATCTATATTTAAACAAATTTTTATAATTATTTAGAAGGTAATCTATAAAAGAATAATCTGTAAGAGTTGAGAATCTAACTAAGAGTAAGATAATCTAATAACAGTTGGAACAAAAAGCAAACTTCACAAAAAAGAATAAGAAAGGTTTTCAAATAAAATAATCTTTATATATAAATGGATTCTTTCACATATATGTATATATATATATATATATATATATATATATATATATATATATAAACAATCAACTTAATTGGTTTTATTTTTTCCTATTCAATTTGGATTAGAAAAATTCAAGTCATTTTAAACTATTTAAAATTTTATATTCCATGTTTATAAATTAGTTAATCCGAAAAAAAAATTACTTTATAAAAGTATTCAATCTTAATAAATTAAGCAATTAAATTTAAACAAAACCAATTACAGTATTTTTATATAAATACTTTTGATTAAAAAAATGGTATAATTAGCTTTAGTTAACAATTTACAAAAATAAAGTAAAAAAGATGTACTGAATTAAAATTTTAATAAATTATGATAAATAAATGGTGCAGTCAAATAATTTGATATAAAAGTTTTTATAACTGTAAAATTAAACAACAGCGTCATAGATAAAAAAAAAATTGTAATAATAATATAACCCAGGCTTAAATAATATTTGAAGCTACATAAATCTTTATATTTGAAATTAACATATTCCATTAATTGCATTTACTATATTTTATAGTTTAAGAAAAAATTATAAATAAATATGCAAAATTTTAAATTTCCAATAAAATGAAATACTTAAACTTTTCTAATCTCTAAAAAATAAACATTAACTTTTACCACCAAAAAGTTACAATATATTATAAAGCAGACTAAATTTGTATCTTCCATGAAAGAAATAAGAGTTTTCTAAAAGTGTTCATTATAAAAATATTAATGAATTGCATCTAATTTTTACTTCTCACAGAATAATATCTAAATTAAACATGACACAATAAGAACTAAATTAAAACTATATCCAAATTTTATGTAAAATTTTTTTTAGCATAAAAAAAATACTAAGGAACTAAGTTAATACCTCTGAATAGCAGAGATAAATTTTCCTACATTAAAAATAACTTAATTAAAATGCAATAATTTACAGAATTTCTATACAAATTTTTAATTCTTTTTCATATGATTTTCCCAACATTTAAGTTAGAAATAATGATTCTATTACAGCATTTTGAAATTTAATCAAAGAAAGTAAATAGTTTACAGAAAAGTTAAGAACTATTTGTGTTTCTTTTAACTTAGTTCCATTTCGATTAGCATCACATGTTAATCCAACTGAAAAAATGATTTAAATTAAAAATGTTTCATAAGCTTAAACTGAAAAATACAAAATGTATTTTTTCATACATGTTCCAATTTTTATGGTGATATTTAATATTATTATCTAGATGCATAAAGCAAATACAAAAAATAAATTAGTTTTTATTTTCAAAAAACTTAGATTTTAAGTGTATGTTAAATAATATAATGACTGAACATTTCACTTCGTATTTTTTATCTTTTGATATCACACTTTAAAGATATTTACATCAAAGAATTTGTTTATATATTGAAAACTATAAATTTTATGTGTGTGTGTGCAACTAAAATAATAAACAACAAAATGGAAATCTGTAAGAATGGGAATATTTTTTTAAAGGAAATTTAATTTAAATATAATCAATTAAAAATAACATAATCTTAGGAAACATATCTAACATAAAATGATTTCAATGCAAGTATTCTGTAAAATCTTAACAAAAAAAAGTTTTAATGATAGAATAACTCATGAACTCTTTTAATAACTAAATCTGAACATGAGAACTATGTGTTTCTAATTATAATTCTAGGAACTTTTAATCGCATGAAAATTTGTATTTTATATTACCTTTACACAAAAAATGATCAAATCTGACAAATTTTTCTATTTGGAAATACAAACTTCTATATAGTAAAAAATTATGAAAATACATGAGGTTCATGATTTTTCTAGATATCCGGCATATGTATATACATATTCTACATCTTTCAGACAAATTTTACAAATAAAATAAATATTAATATTGCACATTGAAATTCTCAATAAATATTAAAATCTAATAAATATGTTAACAATGCACACATACAATGAAGTTACAAACATATTTATATAAAAAACTATATTTGATAAGTAAAAATAGTTACAATATGTATTATTTACATTAATCATATAATAAAAAAGATATTTTATAAATGTCTTATAAATAAATAATAAAAAAGACATAAACTTAAATACAAGTAAACTTCGTAATAAAAATTTTTTGTTCAACTGAAGCATTACATTTCAACGAATAGAAGGTTGTTTTTTAAAAAGCTGATTAACACACAAGATTGCCACATTTAGTAATGACACTATTAAGTTTTTTTAAAAAAAATATATAGTAATTGCAATCTCAAAACTTATTATGAAATTTAATATTTTGGAATTGATCTCAATATTTTCAGTGATCTATACACACAGATATATGAATGTTAAATATATATGCACATATTATATATGGTTTTAGTTTTTATTAATATTAGAAAGATTTTAATATTTGTTTCTTCAAACAGAATATATTAAAATATTATATTGTTAAACAATATTAAACATTAAATAAATGAACTTAATTTCACAAACTCTCTCTCTATGTCTATATTTAATTATTAAATAAAATAACAAATTTATGATGCTAAAAAAATTCACTTAAAGATTTTAACAGTGATAAAAGTTAATAAATAAAATAATTATTTCAGATACAATGTTTCAGCATAAACAAGAATAAAACTCATTCATAATCAGCAAACGAAAAACCTGAGGTAAAATTTCTTTGATTTCTATTAAGAAATCATT
Organism: Latrodectus elegans; assembly: GCA_030067965.1. Taxonomy (NCBI): domain Eukaryota; kingdom Metazoa; phylum Arthropoda; class Arachnida; order Araneae; family Theridiidae; genus Latrodectus; species Latrodectus elegans. The sequence goes on from CM057820.1 coordinate 50,133,578, forward strand.
CATAATAATCTGTGAAGAACCTTTTACTTTACATTTATGTAATCAAAGAAATATTGCAATTTTTCCCATTTCAATGAGTTTGTAACAAATAAATCCTAATCAACTCTCTTAAAAGCTTAGATATATTCTTATTTGAAATTTTTTCTCTGTAGTTATATAGGTACATAATGAACTGCAAAATCCTATATTCAAATTTCAATTTAACTAAATGAAAATGAATTGTTGTTTAAATTAAAGAATCAATGCAAATATCCTCAAGAAAGCTCATACTGAATTAATTCATATTTCTAATGTCACTTATCAATGCATCATATTGATAACTTCAAATGTTAATAAATTTAATTCTGAAAATATATAAATAATAATCTTGAAATAACATTGATCTCTCCTATACATGGACATCTAAACATGTGCACATAAACATAATTTTTCATTTGATACATAATGTTTTTTTCTGTTACAATTCAGCATTCAAATTTATGGAAACATTCAAGACTATAATCTGCAACAAGGAAATATACAGATGTAAATTCAAATATAATGTAAATGGACTCATTAATACTTGCAAAAAGCCCTGAGTACTAAACTTGCATAGATCCCTGTTCACCATCTACTTAGCTTTACAAAATTTCAAGCTCATAATTTTGGATGTTTTTTGATATGCAGACATTGAGCAATTATTTAAAATTACATTTTTATGAATTACTTTTTATAATTTAGTTCTAAAAACACTATATGGACAGATAATATCTTTTTTAATGACAAATGTCTTACTTCCTTAAATTTTTCTTAATACTGATACATTTATTAAGATAATTATGTTATTCTTAAAATTGCAAACGTGAAAGTCCATTTTGAATAATTATTTTTTTACTTGTGAAAAAAGAAAAATTTTACTGTAAAATTTTTAAGAAAGTCAGTATAGCAAAATAAGTGCTTAAATAATTCGAAATGTAAATGCAAAATCAAAGCTTAATGTTCATAACTGATATTCTGGATATTTAACTGATATTCTGGATACATAACTGATATTCTGGATTCTGGATATTTCTTCCCCTTTTCTGATGCCTTAAAAAATACCTATAGATGTCCAAAAAACCCATTTATTTTGTTTTTCTTGTAGAAATTATAAGTGCATAATTCCTAGAGTAGAAGTTAAAATTTTGAAATTAAACTAAAATTCATATATTATAAAAAATATTTAAACTTTCAATAGTACATTAAAGATCAAATAACCTTTTGCAGATATTTTAAAACAATGTTTTAATTACACTTAGAAATTTTACATTAAGCTTTATTAAAATAAAAATATGTTTTATCTTTATAAACTCAAAAAACATTTTTGTAAAGATCTCTTTCACAACTACATTATAAAAAATAGTAAAATCTGGGAAGTAGGAATTAACTTACAACCCTTACCAATAGTTTTAATTTTTTATATAGGTTTTAATAATTTTAAGACATCCTCTAAATTGAAAAGTGACTATTCCATTACTTAAATCTTACATATTTAACATATAGCAATAGTTTCAATTTTCAATAAACAGGTATTCAAATCCTACATTAAAATAGTCACAAAATGAATATTACTTTTGGCATGTAAGAAAACATGAACATTGTTTTGAAATTTTGCTCACATTAACCTCATTTTACCATGCTTTATGGATTACAAAATGTTACACAAGTTAAATTTAGAAATACATTATATAGTTAAAGAGAGAAATAATTACAAGAAATTTTATATTAATATTGAAATTATTACATATAAAATTAAAATGTTATGGTATTCAGCAAAATTCAGAATAATAAAAATATAAATTTATGCTTTATACACAGTCAGTCATAGCTATAACAATATAAATAAATGATTATATTTATAACAGTAACGACTATCACACAATTAGCATATATTACATTTAAAACCTTAATATTTTAAAATAGTAAACATTTTTAATGAGATTATAGGATTCTCTACACTTTAGAGTTTATAAATGAATTCTTTACTAAATAATATCAATATTGTATTTAATTACAATATGTACGTAGAATGTTGAATGTCCCTAAATATAAACAATATATAAATATACAGATGACAAGCTAATTATGAAACTAAAATATATAATTTATATCATACACATCTAATATAAGTCCATACTAACAATTTCTTTGAGGCAAAATGTACAAAAAAATTGACTTGTCTTTGTATTATCTAAAATAGTGACAAATATTTCAAATTTAAAAAAGGATGGAATGTATAACACCTTGCAAGCAAATTATCTTAAATTGGTTTTTATAGATATTTAACAAATTACATTTAAAAAATAAACACATCATTCCTAATAACAAAACAAATCAAGAAAATAACAAACATAAGCTGAATATTAAAATTATTAGAATCAATTTCCAAAGTTTGTGATAAAAAAAAGTTTAAAGAAAAAAAATACACAGAATAACAAATGAAGACCAACATTTACAAATGAATAACACATACAAAAGATTTATAAAAAATACAATAATTGAAAACAAGAAAATAAGCTATTTAAAAGACTAACGAGAAATTTTATTCATCAACAATACAAAAGATAAACTAAATTTATTCCTAAAATTACGAAATAAATTCTAAGACTAGAACGAAAGCAGTGTGCTAAAAATATATTTTGTTTTTAAATAAACATGCATTGTAATAATAATCATTCACATTAGATCAGAAATTATGCTTAATAAGCAAATATTTTCTCAAAATAAATCATGTATCATTTAAAATTTTAAATCTCAATTTTCAATGATGCATAATTTATTCATTATGTAATTAAGTTAATAAATCTTAATGTGTTTAAAAATTTTTTAAATCAAAAATTTAAAAATTAACATTTTGATTTTAACGCTGTAATACACTTTAATAAGAAAATAGATACCCCACCTAATATTTGGACGTAATTAAACTCAAAAACTGTATAATTACTCTAATAAATGACGAGTAACAAGATTTAAACTGTCCATGGTTTATTGTATTTAAAACATTTAAAGATTTATATTTTGATTTCTACATTTCCCCTTTTATTAACAAATAAACCTATTAAATCATATGCATATTTATGAAATCAAACTTCTCTGCAATAAGAAGCAAAAACAAATCTTTGCTTATCAAAAGATATCAAAAATACAAATTCAAATCTAATCCATTTCAGATTTAAAAAATATTAATATTCTGTTTTGTTATATTAAAAATAAATATATACATATAGATTTGTTACACAAAAAATAAATATAAGTTCCATAATAACACATTGGTTAAAAATAAAATTACATCCGCCAAATTGTTTTAGCTTTCTGAGAATGAAAAAATGGGCACATAAATTCTAATGGCACTATACATACATACACACATAAGCAAATTTAACTAAAGTTATTTGCATTCAAAATCACCATCTGTTAAATATAATTATATACATAGAATAGATATCTGATTGATAGCATCCTTAAAACAATTTTTAAAAAAATTATATAATGTTGAAATGTATATTAAATAGGCATAAATTGTATAATGTGCAAAATCTTGAATCTAACAAAAAATAAATAAATAAATAAATAAAAACAGATTAAATGAACATTTTTTCTATTTCAGTTCAAATGCTACAATATTTCAATTATTTCAACAGAAAATTTTAATAACTTCCTAGGCATTTAACACATTTTTTTTACAAAAATTATAGATCCATAACATCTGATAAACATCCATTTTAATTTAAGTGATTGATTTTTTTATGCACTTTCAAAATATAATCTCATGGAAGAGTAAGTATCATAAAGTTTCTGCCTGAAGCCATCAAACTGAAAATCAATATTCACTGAAACAATTTATTCTAAAAACAATGACAAATTCACATTAATGTTGATAATATTTGTCAAAAATTCAAGGAAAAATTTAGCTGAAAGTAATTTTTCACAAGCATACATTAAATGTTTAAAATCAAAAAAATTATTCATATAAAAAAATACAAACTTTAAACTAGATATATACGTGATTTCTATAAATTTTATTTTTATCTCATTAATGAATTTCAATTCATTGTTTTAAAATTATTTGATTTCTGATTTACAAATATCATTTGAACTGAAAACATTTTTGACATTATAAAAATGATCTTATATATTATATTCTTATTTTACATAAAGAATTTTAGTATTTACTGCATTTTTACTTTTAAATGCAAAAAGATTTCTTGACATAACTTAATTAATCCAATTATAATAAATTTAAATGATAAGAAATTAACTTAACAAAACTTTAAAATACTTAATAGTTACATATAACAATTAATTAAGAAATATCGACTATTTTTGCTTTCAAATCTAAGCTATAAAAAGTAGAATATACTAAAAATTTAAAGGTCATTTTTAAGTAGTGGAAGAGCTTGTAATACCATAAAAGGTGATACAAGATTTAAATATAAAAATGAAAATTCTAAAAATATTTATAAAACATATCATTATTTATTGGCTAAGTAAGTATGCTGAATTGACTGCATTTTTTGGGAAGTCAATAGAATTTCAATCAAGGAAACAATTTCAGCATATTTGAGTTTATATAAATCATAAGAAAGTTGCACTGGGCTCACTAGATCCAGAAGACTGATCTTGACTTTGATAGCTACCAGATAAATACACATCAGAATCACCTGATACAAAAACAACAGTACTATTAGAATTTGGGGGATGTGCATTTGAATTTTCATTAGAATATCTGCTAGTCATAAATCTATTTTGATGAACAACTTCATATCCTGGATCAGTATCACTGTCAGATCTTTGAACAGTTTCATATCCAGGTTCACTGGCTTCTTCCTCTTTATTTCTTACACGTTCATATCCAGGATCAGTAGCATCACTTCCAGCTCGAGGTACTTTTTTGATTTTTTCATACCCAGGATCTGCTGCATCACTTTCTGACCGACCTAAATTTTTTACTCGTTCATAACCAGGATCTCGACTATCATCTGATTTAACAATTGTATAATCAGAATTAGAATCACTGTCATCAAAATTAGTAGAAGCTCTCACCGGTTCATATCCAGGATCATTCTCACTGTTTAAATGTGTAACACGCTCATAACATGGATCTAAAGAATCCTCATCTTCATTAACATCCTTGACACTCTCATAACCAGGGTAATTTGAATCAGAAGAAACACCATTGCCATGGTGCACACTTTCATATCCAATTTCAGTTTTACTTGAATTTTCTGTTTCTTCTTTAATTTTTTCATAACAAGAATCACCAGAATTTTCCTCATTTTCATTGTATATTCTTTCATAATTAGGTTCATCTTGATCACTGTTAGATTGAATAACAGAACTACGAGTGCTCCCAGTAAAAACACGGTTTTCATTGATAATCTCGGGCAGGTTTGGGTCAGCTGAATGTCTCCTGACATGTTGCGAATTCCCAGGTATCAAAACACTGAGAGAGGCAGCCTGTATTCTACCAGTGATCGGAGGAGGAGCTGGAGGTGTTGTAGATGCCCATGGAGATGGTGGTGGTGTAATACAACTCGAACTGTCATCATGGATTCCTTGAGGTTCACAATATTGCTCTGTACCAGTTTTTATAGTTAGATCAACTCTCTTCTTTCGAACTTTAGCATATAAATCTTCAACTTTCTTCCTTTTTTCTGCAGTGGTTACAATACTGATTCCTTCAGCAACATGAATAGTTTTTCTTTGTTTGTTATTCTTCTCTACAGTAGAATATAGAGATGTAGAGGGAGTGCGTAAGGGAGGTGGAGATGTTTCACCTGCACTCGACAAACAACTTCCAACAGATGATGTTGAAACTGTGGATGCTTAAATGGAATAAAATATATAATACTAAGATTATAATCATATTTATTTTAGGGTACATATAATTCTTTTTGAGCTAGTATTATTACTTATAACTAATATAAGATTTTAATTTATATTAAAATTTTAGCCTTTTTATATACTTAATATTTAACATTTTCAGAATAATAAGTACTAAGTATTCCTTCGATAATACACCAATTGTTTCAGTAATTTCATGACTTTATTTCAGCTCTATTTATTTTTGCTAAAATGTAAGTAAAATATATAAAAAGTGTTATCAAGAGTAGTGTGTGCACTAGCATATCTCCCTGTACCTAGGCTGTTGAACTTTAACAGTTAGATCTAAGATGCTGATAAGTCTTCAAAATTTACAAGCAGATTAAGCAGAAAACCCCACAATACTTGATCTACCAACCCAAAGGTATCACTTCAATTTGTGGTTGGTATTAATAGTATGTCTAATACTATAACATTAAATATTATATAGATTATATATATATATATATATATATATATATATATATATATATATATATATATATATCAGTATATGTAATAATATTATTAAAACTAGTATATTAGTAAACAGCATGTACATCCATTTTAAGTTATTTATTTTATAACACATGCATTCATTTTTAAACTATTTATTTTGAATCTTCCACTTTTATTGACAGTAATTTAAGAAAACTTTTAACCAAAATCACGAAGCTAAACAATTTTTCTGCATAATATTTACTCACTTATAACATCTGTCCACATGGTCAATGAAGTGTAATTTTTTTTTTCATATAATGCAAAGACTTGCAATAAATACTAAAATTAATTAATACAGGGTTCATATAGATTTCCAAGAATCAAATTCCAGGAGTTTTAAGAAATTTTTCAGGAGTCAAATCAAAAATTTCTCGGAATTATCAACATACACACTAAATAATTTTTTTATTTTATTTTAAAAATTGTTCTTAACCAAATATGCTTAATCAATATTTTTCAAACATTTCTTTAAATAAAAATAAATAATTGCAAACAATAATGAGACTATTTTTATTTGAGTTAAACTTATTAATGATTATATCAAAAGCCTTCAATGAATTCACAGTTATAACAGAAAATTTTTTATTTAAATAATCAACATTCTATATAATATTAGATTACACATTGTATAAATTAATGAGTAATTTTAGAGTTTTTAGACATTTCCAATAGATTTGGATAGCAAAGATTCTTTTAAAAACTTTTTCATTAAACTTTTCAACAATGCATGAAAATCTCCAGCAATAAATGGCAATATCAGTTTGATAAAGTGTCAGAAAAGGTTCTATTTCCGGAGCAATTAATATAAAAAAAAATTTATTTAGCAGGAAAAAGAACATCTTTTGGGCACTTCTGCACACTATCATAAGTTTAGGTACCAGAATTAGGAAATATTTTGATTTGAACAAATGACATATATGTTTTAATATACAATAATATTTCAAGCAATCTGATGAAAAACACTTATATTTTTTAACCAACAATGTTTGCAAAACTTTAAAGGAAATTTTATGCCTGGGTTAAGGCGATCAAAGTCCTCCCTATGAGCATGTGAGCCCTTAAATAGTCTATAAACTGCACTTGCTGTTACCTCAACTTATGAAATGAGAAACATCCATGCCTGTAAGTGTTACGTAGAATGTGTAGGATGTAGCTTCTGACATTTACAATATTTGAATGATGTTCACTTTTGAAAAAATCAGCCATTTTAGTCAAAACAGACCAGTTCAAATTTGGGCCATCCATTGACAACTTGAGTAAAACACTTGTTCCTAATTCTAAGCACTTCTCATACACTTTTTTAAACAAAATATCTCCAGTTAATGACCTAAGATTCAAATGAGTAATACTGTGTTTTAACAGAATCATTATCGTAAAATCTTATATGGCAGTTCAATTGTTTTGTCTGCAGATGATTATTGAAGCTTTTATCAAAGAGAAGAACCTAATTAGAAACATTTTTAACTTTTCTTTCAATAAGTTTGAAAAATAAGTTGCAATTCCAAAAACTGTTAAATAAGCACACTTTTTTAGCACAACTGAATTGTATTGCAATAGAAGTGTCTGGAAACATTGCTTGAAATAGGCAATTTATAATTTTACAAGAACTGCAGATGAATCCATTGTTTAAATCTTTAAGAGTCCATAGAATTTCCGCCTTTAAAACTTCTTTTGAAGAAACAAATGGATCGAAAATTTCAGAGTATGCATTGAGTTCATTCTTTAACAAGATCAACAGAAGTGAAAAAATCTTGTAAATGAATAGTTTTTAGCAGATATATATAGGTTGTTCTAATAAATATATATAAGCCTTTTTCTTTCATATGAGATTTAATTGCAGATTTGCCCATATTTTAAATACAGAAGTATTTCTAGCAAAACAGACAATAGGCATGCGTTTTTTCTGAATCACACAAAAGCCAATCTTTGTACTGCTTTTACAGAGTCCACTGGTCATTGAAATGACCATCTCAATCAGTCATATTAAGTAATTTATTTCAAACTTTATTTCATTAATAAACAAATTTATCCTGATTCAATTAAATTATACACAATTTTCATTAAGGAAGACATGGAAAACTAGTTAGTTTAGTTTAATTTGTTTGTCACTCAAAGGTCATTTTTTGCACACGAGGGCTAATTAGACCGGGACCTATGGCTTAAAGTGGATTCTGAACCACTACAAACATCCATGCCCAAGGTGGGATTCGAACCCAAGAACTGTTGAACCGAAGGCAAGAGCGCTAACCATTTGGGTGCCAGCTCAGCGGAAGACATGGAAGGAATGTTTTAACTCAAAAATTTTATACTTACATATTTATATTCAAAGAATTTTATACAACATAAGGAAAAGAGCAGCAAATAGAAAAAGAATAAATTAAAATCGCACGCATTAATTGCACAACATATTGATTTTGTATGGTGATTACTTCACACTTTACATAAATATAAATACTACTAAGCCAAATTAGCATGAAATTATTGTAGCCGAACTAGATTTTGAAACCGTTAATACAAGTCAACAGTTAAGAATACAAAAACTGAATATCGAATCAATCATGCCACCACCTAGCAGCAATATTAAAAACTAATAGTTTTAAGTTTTTATACATTTTTATTGAAAATTTTAAAATATTAAAAAAAAAAAAAACTATAAGATATTCTAGAAACATTAAATGCATCAAGGTAAGAAAAAATTCCAGGAGTAATTCATGATTTTCAAGGAGTCAAATCATAATTCCAGGAGTTGTGCGAACCCTGTTAATACATGTGCATTTAACACAGAGTAATGATGTAAAAATTAATTAAAATTATAAATTTGATATATTATATTAGTTTTTTAATGTTATTCATTAAAAAAATTAAAATTTTAGTTTTAAAATAATGATCATAATCCCAATTTTCTTGTTCACACTAAAACAGCTATAGTAAACAATTATTTAAAAATTTGGCAATAAATAAAAAGGACATTTTTTATATACTATTAACATTTGAAACTTTGCTTTTATTATTATAAATTGTTAAAATTTACATCTACCTACTTTTATTAAGCTTTTTATTTTTGAAAAACTTTAAAAAAGTTTCTACAACATACAACTAATTGTTCCTATATGTTTTGGATAAATTAATTTCTGTACTAAAATTAAAATGCCTTTTCTGAATGAGCTGTGAAATGTTTCATAAAAGCACCAAGTCAAATACTATACTCTCACTATATAATATGTTTCAAAATAGATCTTTAATTTTAATATTTAATTTACAAGTAGTATTTTGCCATCATTTTTACACAGTTCATTAAATTGATTATTTGGCTTACAATTGAGTAAATATGAGATTATTTCTGTCATAATATGTTACATAAGAATTAAATTTATATAGCTTTCAAATACTGGATATTAATTTTTTTATTAAATTTTTATATATTCTGTATAGTTTATGTTTTATTAAGCAAATTGATAAATAAATTTGCAGAAGCGCATTAACATATTCAGAATAATTGATAATTTAATTCAATTTTTATTGCAATAATTTATATAGAAAATAATCTGAATGCTAAACGATAATGCTTCACTAAATTCTGGGAAAATGATTAATACCGTTGTATGTCTTCTTAACAAGTAATACTTATAAAATTCATAAAATAAAATAACTATGCTTTATAAAATCAATACAATTGTAAATGGATTTCTTTTATAAATAAATATCTAAAAAAGATTGTGTTTTAATTTACGAATAAATATTTATTGCATGTTTTTAAAAAATGATATATTAATAATAAGATAATATATTTTAATATTTTATTGTGTATGTTTTTAAGCATGTAATATTTTCAAGAAAAAATATATCAGCAACAAAATTTCTCTTTATATGAAAGGATTACCCTTAATCTTTTTGATTCATTCAAATTACTAAATTTTTCATATTTAAGTAATTTAAAAATTGTTTACATATCTTCAAAGGAAAGTTTTGATTTCTTTGTTACCTAGTGTTCATTTCTTACATTAAGCCTGTTTAAATCAGGACCAACAGTTTAAAGGGAATTTGGAACCATTACAAACATCCAATTGTAAAGTGGAAAACAAACTCACAAGCTACTATTGAACTGAAGACCAGAGATTTAATTATTTTAGCTGCTAACTTCCCTCTAAATAAATAAAAACATTAATTAACAATGCAAATATATCTATTTGTAACTAGCTTTACCCTATCACCAACAGGATAATAAAAAAATAAAAAAAAACGGAAATGAAAGGCTACCAGTGAAAACATTTCGAACATCACTTTGACATCAATACATCTATTTTTTAAAATTGCTTTCACATTGAAATAATGATTTTTATGCTATAGTATTTTACTAAAATTCATATTAATGCCTATAAATGCATAATTATAAATATATTTTTCAAACCACCATTCATATTAAACACCTTTTTCAATATATTTAAAAAGCAGTAAAAACCAATTATAACTGTAATGACCTTTAAAATTAGTTCTGATTTAGTAAGAGAACTAAAAAATATGATAGTGAACTTTATGTTTCATAACTATTGAAAAGAAACACTGTTTTTTGATTTTATATGTTAATATTCTAGTTGGTGTTAGAGATCCTTCAATGAATAGATCTAAATTAATTTGTAAAATACAGTAAACAAATCTTGCTTTATAATTGTCACATTTACAGTGATACTCTCATCTTTCAAAACAATAGATGTTTTTTCAGCATTAAATTTTAGAATATTAAATCACATTAATTTTGATGAATTATAAATTATACTTCTGAAAACTTGCAAGGATCCAAAAAGCACTCGTGGTAATATTAAGCTAATTTTTAAAAAATCTATAAATAAGAAAGGGGGAAGTTTTGTATATTATGTTATTTTACTATTCTGCAGCACAAAAGAAAATTCTTTTTCAGTACTGAACACAAAACATAATAGATAATAACAGAAGAAATTATTGTTAAGTAGATTTAATCTTAATATATAGAATTCTGGTAGTAGAAATAACTTTTTTTTATTATAAATTAGCACAGATACAGCAAGAGTTTAATTGAAACATTATAAATTATGCAAAGATGAAACAGTCAAAACATCAGTAAGACCTAAAATAGCAGCTTATATCAAAAATTAATCTACTTATATTTAAATATTTAAAGTCATACCAATCATCGTATCATTTTATAATTATTCATATAACTAGTATTTAGGAATAAAATCTAATACTGTATTTAAGAATTAAATGATTTTAGCAAATTGAAGACTGCTGCAGGAAAACTAATACATTACAATTTTATGAAGTTTAAAATTTAAATAAAGCTTTCTTTTTCAAATGTTGAGTAAAAGCAAAACTTTTAAATTAATTGCTTAATACTGTAGCACATTGATATTAAAGAATAAGAGTTCAGGGGCAGGAGTACAGAAATTTTATTTCAGGACACTATTTTCAAGAAATATCAGGACATCTTTCAATAATTAAACAAAACCAATGTTACTTTTACATATTAATTTCTATTTTATGCATAAAATACATTTTAGAAAGGAATAAACTATTTAATAAATTATGAGTTTTTTTAATTTTTAATACAACAATATGAAAAATGATACATAAATTTAAACTTTCTATACTGAACATTTTTTGAAAATTAATAATTTACATGATAAATGCTTTAAATTAACAGTTGATTGATGTATAATTGAATAATGTTTATTTTGAATTGGATGCATTAGCATTTAATTCTGATAATTTAATACTACACTTTTTTTTAACTTATCATTCACAGATTCAATCTCTGCATTAGCAGCAGACAGCATCATTTGTCCAACTTTCACATCACTCCTATTATCATCACTGATAGCACATGCTATTTTTTTAGTTGCATCAGCCAAAAGTTTTTGAGCTACACACTTATTGTCAAGCAAATTTTTCTTTTCTTTCTCAAGTTAATTAATTTTTTCTAACAGATGCGATTGTTTAAACTTTTTTTCACAAGTAGCTTCTACATCTTCCTCATCTTTTCTTTTCTTCTCTAATTGAGTTACATCGTTTGATTTTTCCATATATGATGCATATTCTGCAAGAGATTTCTGAATATAATGGATCATTTCTTTGTTATATGAAATGGAGGAAACAGAATTGCCATGCATTCGAATAACATCATGGCAAATCTGTAAACTTTGAACTTTTATTCCGATAAAGAAGCTGTCTCCTTTGTCACAACAGAATTGTTAGTTGAAACACCTCTTTCTGGTTGGGAATTTACATTCAATTACGACATACATGCTTTAACCATTCTAGAAAGAGTAGGATATTTTATATAACCACCAGCATCTTTTATATTGAAAACAGCATTCCAATATTTACAGATATTTTGATCCTTATCATAATCATTCACAATCAAAGTTTCATCTTCACACATGTAAAGAATCCACTCTTCATTCATCTTATCAAAATCTGAAGAAGTTTTATTCACATGAGGAATATGCTGTATTAATCTGCTAAATGAACTCCTAGACTTTTCCTTTTTTCTATTATAAGGAGACAAACACTGGAGATCTTTGAATAAAGAATTATTATAGGAAGTATTTGAAGCAAATGCTTTGAAGTTGCTATGTAGTAGCTTCTGACACTTTGTAGAAATGTTGTTTTATCAGTAAGCACTTCCAGTATTGCTGATGCACCCTTACCTATTTCAATCTTGTTTAAATTTAACCAATTTTTTCCTGAATCAACATTAATTTGTAGCAACTTTACTCCATTTTTTTCACAGATTTCTTTTGGGTTTAAAAATGTAAACATAATACTGCAAACAAGTTCATTTAACTTACTGTACATCACATGTACTAAAGGTTCGACTTTTTTCATTCGAAGTAAATATGGTTCAAAAGTTTTACAAAAAATGAAACAACATGCAGATATGCCAGAGTCTTAGGGTCTTTCAAATGTCTTATAATCCAAAGATGTCTATCAGAAAGATGGGATTTCGACTCTTTAGGTACTTTAACAATGAAATATTCCTTTAGAACATCATATTGCTCAACAATTCTCTCACAAACTGAGCTCAAAGTTAACCAACCGCTTTCAACATGACGAAGGAAACTATCTCCAGCTAAAGTTTCTTCCAGTATTTCTAACTGTAAGGAATGATAATCTTCCCTTCCTGCAGGAGATAGTTTGAAAAATTTATGAACATCTAAAACAAATCTATCAATATTACAATTAATTTTATCAATACCCTTACGTAGTGCTCCATGGATTATGTGTAAGCAACATGTACCCAAATCAATTAGTACTGGTAAACTTTGCTTACTCAGTTCACTATTTATTTGCTTTAAAACAGTTAAATTAACTCTTGGTTCATCCATTGACAACTGCATTATTTTTTTCTAAATTCAAACCATTATTTTGAATAAAACTTACTAAAATTTTTAAAATAATATTGGCTTCAGCATGCCCTAAAAAATGTGATTTGAGGTAACAAATGACATTTTTGCCTTGTTCATCAGACCAGTATGAGATGCAAATATCTGTTTTTTTATTTGTTTTGTAGTAGTTTCATTGAAAAGTAAAACAAAATATGAAGTGCTGATATCCTGAAACAAAAGAGTTTTGAAATATGTACCTATTCCAAAATTAATCATATACCTGAATTTTGTCAGATAATTTGAGATTTTTTGCTATGGAGGAATCATCAAATATTTCTCCGTAAATGTTAGCTAAATCATTCAAAGATGAAAAAGAATAATTATTTTTTTATTGCCACCAAAACTAAAATGGTTTCAGCTTTAATGGTTTTCTCTGATATCGTTTTGGGAAGCCATGATTTGTTATTCACTACTACACTTGATGTCGAGGATTCAGATGAAGTTGATGACTTGATAGTAAATAGTGTTTGATTCCTGTAACAGTTCACAGCTTTTTTGTCTTAATCCCTCTGCATGAGCAAGCACTTGTCTAAAACTCATATTTGAAACATTAAATTTGCTTTTGCGTATGAAGCACTCCGCAGAATGAACACTGTCAACACTTCGGCACCAGGTCTTGATTAGGCATTTATTCCCATCTTGCAGTTCCAACCATGTCGGAAAATTTCATTTTCCTTGGCATTTTTAACAGAAAATTAATTGTTTTCAAAAAATAAAATTCTGAGCTTGCTAATAAACATTCTTCAAAACACCCTTCAAAATCTTTCAAAATGGCGCAATAAGCACTTCAAGCATGCACATAAACATAGGCGAATAATTCTCACAATTTCGCCATCATTGTAAATAGTTGTGCACTACTAAAACCAGAATCTTTGTCTGTAAAGGCAGAAAATAGAATTTAATGGTAAACCCAAACCTAATTTTTTTTGACGTCAGGTATTTGTGAGCAATGGCTGAAAACGAGGCGGAGACGAATGTATGGCAACCCTATTTTCGGTTTGAAGGAGAACAAAAAAGGGGGAAATTTTCTCTTTTTTTTATTGTATCTTATTTTTATAAATTTCTTGCATAGAAAGCAGTTGAAAGAAAAAATATATTCCACTGGAAGAAAAGTTTACTACTGAAAAATATGGAATTATTAATTAAAATTAAACTTTCAAAAGAATGTAATAAAAAATAAGGAATTCCAGGATTTATTTTGAAAAATAAGGACATTTCAGGACGATTTTTAAAAAATCAGGAATTTCAGGACAACTCCGAGCCCTGAGTTCATTTTTAATAAAATATATTTATTACAAATATCACATTATTGTTATGGAGCTGGGTTTGCTGCTAAATGGCTGAGGATTGTCCAAACTACTAATCACAGAACTAGAATAAACATTTTTAAAAGTTCATACCTTCTGTCTTGGGAAGAAACAAAACACTTCTGTGCCTACAAAGCATAGAAAGTTATTTTTACCCTTCAACCATTAAATGGTAGATGCTAATTTTTCTTCTCATTTATGATAATTTAGAGCATCATAAACCATGGCCATAATTACTTAGGAACAAGAATTACGTGATTGAAAAGCTCTAGAAGCAGAAAATCACCTTTGTGCTTTTCTATAACAGCTCCAACCGCTTATGACTCCAATACTTTCTCCTTTGTACAGCAACCAAATTTCTTGAGTATAGCTTTCTGAACAACTTCCCACTTCAACTTATTTTTAAAATCTTGGTATTGTTCTGTGTTCACAAAATTACATCTCTGACAACAGTTGCTGCTTTCAGAAGAAGATGTAAGCTACTATATACTTCATCTTCAGTTATATTACAAGCATTGGACTAGCTAGTGAGAAAATGCTTTCAATCATGTGAAACCACAGAGAAGGACATGTTTTTATAATGTTGGTGTGAAACAATAAGGCTGCTGGGACATGGTTGGAAAAACAATCACAGTTCTGAGTTACCATTATAGCATGTTGAAGTTAAAAGACATGAATTAATTTTGGAAAAAATATAAGTCACATTTTCAATACAGAACTGGTTTGCTGTTAAATTGCTGCAAGTAGTCCAAACTACTAATCATAGATCTCAAATCTATATTTCCCAGAGGATATTTGCATCTTTTGCTCGCCAACAAGATTAGGAATTAAAATTGCACACCTTTCCCTTCTATAATATAAAAAGGGGAATATTCATTCCTACTTCACATTTACAGTTGACTGAAAAAGGGTTGACACAATATAAGTTTTTCCAATTATAAGTTGCAGTTTTAAGTAAATTCCAAAATGAAATCAACAATCAAAAATAAATGCAATAAATGAAATAAGAATTTTTCCTTTTCTATTATTAATCATGAAAGAATTAGATTCAAAAATAAAAATACAAACTTAAGCAAAATTTCGAACAGTGTAATACCTACATAAGCTTTTAACAAAAATAAATAATACACCAACCTTGTCGACTATGAGCATGTGCAACTGATTTAAGACTTTCAACAGTTGGAGGCACTGGGGGAAGTTCACGGGGTTCAATGTGTGCATAAGTAGTTGATGAAGCTGCAGAATCATGGCCTGAACCAATTTCAGCATACATTTGTTCTTCTTCTGGAACCATAGCATAATGATCTTCACTATATTCAGAATTCTATAAGAAAATTTATTTTTAAGGAGTATTCATGAACTTAAGAGGTGTAATAAATTTTATTGTGAAAACATAGTTTTGAACAAAGCTACATAAATAGTAAATAATATTTTTCCAAACTACAATTTCCCCTTCCAAAAGTTATGAATACAATTTTCATTCACCTAACAAAAATGATAAACTTAATCAGTTATAAATAAAAATTGAGCATACTAAACATCAGTTTAAAATATTTACAGCAAAAAGCAAACATAAAACTACTAATAATTATACTGAAAAAAGTTAATTTAAGTTTTTAAATTATTACAAAATTTATATTTAATGAGAAACTATTATTAGAAAACAATTTATAAAATAATAGATGATAAATAAAATTATGATAATAAATAGAAACTACTGATATAAATATGATTTGAAATGAAACATTATATGGAATTAGATTTGTAGTATCAAATTATCTGATAGTGTGTGACATAATATTTTTCTGACAAATTTGAATTTCCTGACAATGAGACAATTTAAAATATCTAAGATTTGATAGCATATATTATTTATACGAGATACTTTAATTTTAAAATTTTTATTTGATGTTCAAAATTTATCACTATTAACATAGCAGAAAGCATTAACTTCAGCAATATGTGCATGTATCTACACACAAATATACTAAAAATAAAAGTAATTTGAAATTTTTGTTACAAAATTTTAACTTACCAGACAAACAATAAATAGATTAATATGAAAGCAGAATTCCATAAAGTTTATGAATTCTAAAATTTGTATAAGAGTTTTAAATTATAAAATTATTTTTTATCCAGTAACTTTCATAACTAAAGTTAATGATGGTGCAATAATGCTTGAAGTTCAAGAAATTTGATTGTAGAAAAAAATACAGGAATTTGAGTAGACTTGGAGAGAAAATAAAAATTATGAAAAAATCTATTAGTCATTATTAATGAATGAGCTTTTCAGGATACTTGAAATGGAATTTACATTGAGTATACATGTAACTACTACTTCAAGACCAGAATAAATAGCACAATAATCTTGTCAGCTATAGGCTTAAATTTAAACATCTAGTATTTTCTAGTTGAAATGAAATAAAACATTTGTTTCAGGTTATAATCAAGGATAAAATAAATATGATTTTAACAAATTGTTAACTCTATTAAAGAAATAAGTGAACAAGAAATGACGAAGGAAAAAAATCTCATAACTTTTAAAACATAAATTGAATTCAATTTATTTAAGCAATATATAAGACATTTAATTTTACATAATTTTTCAAAATTTCTACAGCAAATAGATAATATCACTTCCAAATTATACTAATAGTTATAAATAAGCTAGCAGATAGTGTAATTGCTGTTAACTGCTTTAAAACATATGTTGCAGTCCAAAAAAGTTCATGGAGTATGGCACAGTAACTAGTCGCATGACAGGAAACACACAAAATTCCTCAACACTCATCCCAACAGAATTGTAAACAGAAAATAGAAATACAACATAGATCTCTAAGTATTTAATAGTGCATAGAATCAAACCTAGAAATTTCTGATATGAACAATGTTAACAGTGGGCAGTAATTAGAAAAAACGTTAATTTTAAAAATAACTTCTTAATATTTAAGTAATTTTTTGCAATATTATATTAGTTACCTGCTGAGCAGCAGCTGCAGCGGCTCTTTGTCTACGTAATGTTATCTCTCTAACTCTTGCTAAAGGTTCTCGTACTGATATAACAGTATAAGGTACTTCACTACGGCCACCTTGAAATAAATAATTTCTTTACTATACAAAAATACTAAATAGTTTTAAATATATTTAATATAAACAGCAATGCCCATTATCATGGAACAAAAATTTAAGTTTGAATAATATTTGTCTTGCAATAAATATGATCAAAGAGGAATAAAACACTAATTTCTTACATTTTAAAATTAATACTACAACAATTGCTAATGGATTTTCAGATCAATGAGAATATTAGCTTATCTTTTAAAATAAATAAATTTAAAGCTTTACTTAAAATAATGTATCTACGTATCTAAACAGAAATTTACCACTCATACATATTAACTGGTTCAGATTTCAACAAAACTTCAAAAAAATAAAATTCTTGATAAAATAATTTTAAAAAATTTTATTACATCAAATTTTACTGTGCAAAGCTTTGAGTAGTTAATTTCTTAGATTTAAAAAAAAAATCTTATATTGCATAAACATTTTCAAATATAAATTTCTAGATTTCAATCTATCTTTTTAAAGATATATTCACCATTACTTTATAAAGCTTTGAATTGGTATTTACATATACTTTAAGTAAAACATTTTTGAAACTTTAAAATTTTAAATACATATTGAATTTTTATTTTATTATTTCGATAAATCTTAATTCTTGAATCTTTTTAAGGTGAATTTAGGAATTGTATGACAGGAATCATATCCACAATGCAAACACATAACTTAAGTGACATTAGTAATCAAAATTCCTACGAATCTTACACTTGTAAGCTAATATTCAATTTTAAACATTAAATAATTTTTGTAATGAATAAATTTTAAGTCATTTTACTACTGGTATAAAATATTAGTCTTTTTAAACAGGAAAATGTTTGTTAATATTTATATTTTTAAATCAATTTTCAAACCTATTTCAGAGTTTAGAGTTTTCACACACTTTAGTAGTATGATGTTTAGTGAGATTATTTAATCACTTGCTCACAATATAATAATATATGCTGCACACACAGGGATTTTATGAGTATTTTCTTATTTGCAAGTTTTGCCATGCTTAAATATATGTATAATATAACAATGTAACTTGCTGTTACCATAATTACATTTCACAAGCCTAATCATATTAGTTATGCAACATATTTCAATACTTTGCGATTTATATGCATTAAAATGAAAACAATAAGTAATCATTATTTGCTTTATGAAATAATATTTAATAAAGTAACTTAATATTTTGGTGTGACTTAAAATCTTATTAGGATGCTGCTAAACTTAAATTATTTATCAATAATGAACTTTTCGGTGATGGACCATCCGATTTTCCTAAAATCAGCTCCAAAAACAAAGCATCTAAACTAAAATAGTTTTCTTGGTTTTTTAGTTTCAGGGACAATCAATGCAAGTATGTGGTTTAAATGTGATAAATCCATGCTTCTCACATGCACAGCTATACATTGGATGTTCATGAGTTGGAAAATCCTCAAGTTTATTTGTTCTTGCACCAGATAGGAAAACAAAAAATATTGTATATTTACAAGAACTATTAAGATAAAAATCACCAATTATCAAATATCATTCATTTCATTATGATATTTAATAATTACAAAATTATTCTTCAATTGAAATTTGTTTGCAAAGTTGTTTAATATCACAAGTGAAGAAGCATGCTTATTCTACCATCATCTATAGCATATATATGACACTCAGAAAATTTTAGGATCAAAAGTCTAATAACATAATTGTTTCAAAAAAAATTGAGTAAACACTAAATTTAACTTTATTTCATAGAAATTTTGAAAAGTAAATAAATGTAACCCCACATCCAATTTAAAAAGCATGAAAAAATATAAAATCAAAAAATTAATGTTGTCTTGATTAAAAATATTTGTGTAACTTAATTAGATAATAAAAATTATCTAAAAATACATTATCTTAATTATATCATTAAAAATAAACTTTGAAGATTTTATTAAGTTCTAACATGAATAGGTATGAAATGAATATTTTTTATGTGTTTGACAAGAAATAACTTGCATTAATAAGTTACCAAATACGATAAAAGCTTAAATATGAAATAACAATTAATGGTGGAGATACATATTTCATAATGCAAGATTTTCGTTTTTGCCTTCTTTGATTTTCCTAGTTCATTGATTACAGAGTATCATAAAGAATTTCCCTTCATTCAAAATATGGAAATAATAAAGAATTTAAAAAATATTCAAAATTAAATTAATAGCATTGTGTGTCAATATGATTTCCCATTAGTATAAATTTATTTTAAATAAGTTAAAAATTATCAATTGAAAATTCTAATATATAACTTTGATTTAATATTAATATCACATTAATGACATTCTTTAATTAAGTAGTAACACTTATGATTTCTATTATTATAGGCTATTTTCACCTTAAATCCAGCTAATTTGCAATCTATGTTGTCTACACATAAGAATTTTTGATCAAATTTCAATTTTAATGTAGTTTAACTAGAATTATTAAATTCCTCTTATTTAAATAAGACACTAGCATCTTAATTAGATTATTAATTATATTTGAGTGATTGATTTTAACTTATGCACAAAAGCTTTATATTTTATGATAATTTAAACACAAGTAAAAGTAGATACCAATTAATGACATAAATAGAAATTGTTTTGATGATAATTGGTACTAAAATAATAAGAAATTGTATATAGGAGAAATTATAAAATTGAACATGATTCAAAAAGAGAATTTACTTGTAATCAATATTATGATAATAACATAAATTATAAAATGACTTTAACTATAATCAAATTATTACTTACTTCATTAAAATTGGATTCATTAATTTCATTAATAAAAAATTGCAAAGCTTTATTTTATATTTTACCTTGCAGATTATTTTCCAATTCATCATCAACAGTGGTGGGAGGCAAATTATGAAGTAAAGGTGGTGTCATGTAAGGAATATCTGATGAAGGTACAGCTCCAGCAACTGCCAAACTAGCTGAAAGATTGCTTGAGCTTCCCTCTTCAGAAGGAGGAGGATTACCAATTTTTATTAAAACTATAGAATAAATTGAATAAAAAGAAATCTGAGAATAAAACATATAATTTTTTGAATAATGCACTTTCAGTATGCATATTTATTTGCAGAATCAGAATATGAAATCAATGAAAACATCAATATAATACTATTTATAACTTAGTATAAAAATACATGTTACACTAGGCCACATTATGTTTAAATAATGTAAAATGATTTACATTACTTTCATACCTGTTGCACAGTAAAAAATGAATACAATTTGTGAAAAACAGATAATTAATAGTAATCAAGAGCTTTTCATTTCATTCTCTACCAAGGATGAAGACAAGGGGAGAGAATTGGTGTGAGGTTTTTATGTATGAGTGAGAAGAATTGATTTGGAAGTTAAGGGGTAACAGAAACTCTCCTCTTAGTACATGTAAAATTAATACTTTCAAATTGTGTTGAAAACATATAAATTAGTATTTGTATTTAGTGCATAATAAATGTAATACCCCTAAGTAATGTATTGCTTAAGTATATTAGGAAAGACAGGATTAGAACATCATGGTGGCACTTATTTTTAGGATAGTTTTCCAGGATAATAGGAAATAATTGCATCTAATTATAGATAAAATAAATTGTCTACAAAGCAGTGATTCAGTACAATTATGTATCTCTCATTCTTCATTAAAATTCCTTATTTGTTTTATTTATGAATGAATTGAGGAACATAATGTATTAAAACTTTTCAATTTCTTTTTACATTTTTGCTTAAGAAATACTGTAATAAAAGTTATTTAAATATTTGAAACAAGGTGTAAAAAAAAGTATAATTCTTAATTTAACTGAGAAATTATTTAAGGTTTGATATTAATATAGAAGTATTATTCGTTATTTGACATTTGTTTATTAATATTCAGAAAGGTGTTTTTTTTTATTTAACATGAGATTATATCTAATTTAGAATATTTTTGAAATTCCTTTATTATAGCAAATTTATGTTAAATAATAATTTAGCAGGTATTGTATTTTCCCATATACAATTTGCAGTGCTGTATTATCTACAAAACCTTTTGATTAGGTAAAAATAAAAAATAAAAAAAAAAGCATCACATATGTACAGCTGATAAAGTTGCGCAAAATAAAATGTATGATTAAAATTACAATAAATTGTACAAAAAAATATTTATTGTACTGGTTTGGATCCACCTCAATGCAAACTGCAATAAACTGAGATGAAAGCATGACATGGATCAAGAATATTCTTGTAAATTAGCATCTTATAAATTTTAGGTTTATAATAATTTTTAAAATGAGATTGCACACATTTTAAAAATATATATATATATTTTTTATAATAATTAAATGAAAGATATGAAATATTTGCAATCTGCATATTGGATACATTTTTTTTCTTTCAGACTAGACAGGCTTTGTTTTTCACCTTACAAAAATATGTTTGTAGCCATTTTTTATTTGCCTTTCCTATGGCTTTTAGTTTAAAATTTGTAATCTAATGTAAATGTTTTTACTTTCACATGATGATAGACAAATTTGACTGCTTCTAGAATGAAGCATCTAAGTCTACACAGAATGTGAAATGACATAAACCTGCAATAAACGCAATATCATTCTGAGGAATTGAATTCATTTTTGAACATAATTGGATATGACGATTGTTATTAAAATAAGACAGATGAGTCATGGCACCATCTGT
Source organism: Latrodectus elegans (assembly GCA_030067965.1). Classification (NCBI taxonomy): domain Eukaryota; kingdom Metazoa; phylum Arthropoda; class Arachnida; order Araneae; family Theridiidae; genus Latrodectus; species Latrodectus elegans. Next base: position 50,156,480 of record CM057820.1, read on the forward strand.
TATTTATTTTATGAAACATAAACAGTATTTCTTTCAAAATTTTATTGAAAAGCTTTTCTGATGGAGAATGTTTTTTATTAGATTATCCTTGGTGGTGTATAATACACACGACAAAATTTAAAACTTTTTTTAACACAAAATCCGTGGATTATATATAGGAAAATAAAGTAACTGTGCATTTTTTAATTTACATGTATTAATTTAAGAATTCTTGAAATGTATTTTTAGTTTACATGGAATATAACATTTTGATAAGAATTTTCATAATAATTCAGAAATAGTGTTTATTATTTATATAAAAGATAATTGAATAAGAAACTGTTTCAATATAAAATATAAATAATTGTAAATTATTTATGGAAAATCTATTTTGCAGTGTTTAAAGTGTTGGGCCAAAGGAATAAATGCTATGTTACCCAAAAATGATTTCAGGTGCATTATAAAATCAAAAGTTTCATATTAAGAGAACATAGAATGACAGCTTTACAATACAAAAAAAAAAAACTTTTGTTAAAAACTGCACAATGAAAGTTATGCTTAGTAATATTTTCACATAAAAGTTATATTAAAATTGTATTTAAAATCAAGATGACATAGAAATACACTTGATAAACCTATAAAGACCTTATTGTAACTCAAAATAAAAGATGTTTTGTGCCTACTTATAAAGTCTAAAATATTTTAGGAAAATTGGCTTCCAGATACTAAATTGGTAAGGGAAATTGATAATTTTCTGGTTTTGATCCCAAAAAGTTTCACCAGCAATTCCTAGTTATAACAAATTCATGCCAGCACCATATGGAGCAAAGAGAGTGAGTTTAAAAAGAAAACTTTTCTAGCAGAACATAGAGATAAAAGTTTGTGAAACGAAAGATTATACTTATCAAAAGAACTCAAATCCACAACCACAGAATCGTTTTGGAAGTAATACTCTAAGTTGTGTTTCAGGTAAAAAGTTATTAAAGTTACATAAAAGTCAAAAAGATCATATTATAATAACCTGCCCACAGGTGAATACATTATCTCATGTTTCTAATAAAGAAGAAACTGACATAGTTAGCAAGAAAAAGCTAAATGAACTTTGCATGAAAATAAATAATGCAAGTTTTGACTCCAAGAATCTAATGAGTGAAAAGGGTGGTAAGTTTCTTTGAAATTATTTAAATATAGAAGATCATATATTTTAAGGGATAGTGGTGCTGAAATTACAATACTGTAGAAGTCAGTGGTGCCAGAAGAAATGTTGCAATCAAGAGGGTAAAGTTATTTGAGGTCTACAATTGGACTGTTAGATGAAGTAAAGCTTGTTTCGGATGAAGTAATGTTGTTAGAATTTAGCCAGCATATGAAGACATCAGGCTATATATCATGATGTATGCTGTAGATGGGAAGGATTGCATGAAAAAGCTATGTTCACTCGTAGAAATTGTTCATCATTGAAGAAACTAAAATGAAAAGATCTGAAAGAAAATCAAAAACATCCATGGGAAAAAAATATTTAAAAAGAGAAATTGTAATACGGAGGAAAGAAACAGAAACTCATAAACAAATTTAGGTAAAATAAGGATGAAAGTAACTAGAAAAAAGACAAAATGATCAAACTTATTGTTGTAACAAAAGACATAGCTTTTTACAGCTCTTAAGGACTACAGAGTTGTATTTAATAGTTAACTGAAGGGAGCTAAGGTACAACCTGGAATTAAAAAAAGCACAACCATGTAGATACATGGTTGTGCTTACTAAATTTTACTTAGATTGAAAAAAAATATTTTTAAAAATAATACATTATATCAAGATTTGTTTTCATTTTTTATTTAAATAGCTAATATGACATTTTTAAGGCAAATAAAAACTACTTCAACATAATTGGTTGAATAAAAAACTGCTTTTAAGTGAATTCAATGCTTACTTGAATAAACCTGTTCAATAGAGCAATAAAAATAATACAAACTATTGGCATTTCCATGTAGGTGTTTGAGTGTACATGCATAAGCAAGCATTTTTCCTATTCAATGTACTTATTGTAGAATTTAAAAATAATTTCATCCATCTTATTGTATACATATACATTTCAAAAAATGGTATATATCTAAAAATGTATGCATGAAAAAATTTCTTGAACTATAACATGTAAATACAATTATATTCAATATCTTTAAAACATAGATGGAAATTTCTTACCAGGACTGGAAGACATGGATGTAGAACGTGAACTATGGTCAACTGGGACTTCAGGTACAGTGTCATAATAATTTGCATCAGGAACAGGTTTCTGCAGAGATTCTACATTATCAACTTTTTCCACTTTTTTTAGAACAACCATATCATTTGAAGAACTAGGAATATTTTCTATAGTAGAAGGAATTCGTGGTTTAGATGAATTACCAATAATTTGAGTCTTGTCATTTACAGTAATTGTTACTGTAACACCTGACCCTGTGCTTGTAGAAGGAAGTGAAACAGAACCATTCATAGGGAACTAAAAAATACATAAAAGGAAATGAAGAAATATAGAAAAGAATAAAAGAAATATCTTTCAAAACAAAACTATAATACATAAAAAGAAACATCTAGGTTTAACATTTGGTGAACACAAAATTTGTAACCTAGATACAATAAACATAAAAATAAATTTCTTAGAAAAATGTGAGTGTTGTGGTTTAAAAATTACTAATTTGTTGAACTATGTACATGTTTTTATATTACTAATTAAGCATAAAATTTTAAATGTATAGCTTAGTTGGTTTAGTTTACGTATTGCTCCCCAATCAAGTTTTGCACGCACCCACAAGCTAAACTGACAGAATTAAAGGGAATATCAAATCATAGGTAGGAATTTAGTTCCAGAACTATGAAACAAAAGGCCAGAATATTTAACTTCCAGCTCAGTTTCCAATTTATGACAAATATATTTATTACATAATCACATTAAAAATACCAATTGTTTGACTTGTGGTTTAAGGAGATTGCTTTTCTTCAAATGAGTCAATTTCAATATAGGTATAAATTATAATTTCATTTTTATTTACACTGAAATTAAAAATGCTTAAGTTAAATCCAAAAATGTAAATATTTTTCCTAAATTGTTAAAAAATTAAGGAAATCTGTATTAATTATTTTTGTATCTGTATTAATTATAATGTATTATTAATTGTTTCAAAAATAAACTCTATTACCAAATAAAATCTTTTACCTTATTTTTTACAATCATATTTTTAAATTTATTAATTAATTTAAGAAATAAATAAAATATCTTTTCAATCACTTTCACAACACTATGATAATGATGGCATAATATAAATATAAAAATTATTGGAAATGATTTAGTATAAAGGTGGGTCAAAAGGGCGTGCTTTCATTTTATTATAATAGAAATAAATCATTTTTAATAAGTATATACATTATTAGCTTTCCATTTTAATAAAAATTTCAACAAAACAAAATTCTCCTTAATTTTAGTTAAAATAAATTTTGTTCTACTGCAATTTTCATTAAAAAGTAAAACTATGTTACACTGAAAACATTCTTTAAATGACAACATACAATGTATAATTCAATTTGAATATAATTTTACCCTGAAACAATTCTTGTTTTGGTTTGAAACATAAAGTAATACAAAAATAGCTATTTTTTATAAACATAAAACAATTAAAAAAATCTCAAATAATAAAAAAATACAGGAATTTTTTAAACTATAACCATTTTTAGTTGCTTATTTAAGCATTCCTTGATTAATATTTAAATTCTTTTAAATATATATTAAGTTATCAATACTTACAACTTTAGAAGAATCAGAGCCAGGTGGTTTAGGAGCAAATGGTTTGTTATGATTTTTTACTTTGGTGCGCTCAATAACACCAGCTATATTACCATTTTCAGCTGATGTATGGACAGTTATAGGAACTACAGTTGACCCCGGTATCTCAGGCAAAGCTCTGTCTTTTACTGTCCAAGAATTTCTAAGAAGCACATGCAATAAGAAATAAAATTGTAATATTATTAGTATTTTCCTGATTACTAGTATTAAATAAAATATAAGGAATTCAATCATACATTTAACTCAAACATAAAACTTTCAGCATGTATTTAATTTTTAAATTGATTTTTGACAATGTTTAGATACATGGATTTTAAACACAGTTTCAAATATAAAATGAAATATAAAGGAGAATTAAAAAAATACCTTTTTGAATTACCATCTTCAGAATTTATATCACTTTGTTTAGAACCACTAGATATAGTTCCATTTCTTGACTAAAATAAAATACAAATTAAATATTTTAAAGACTTCATTGTAATTACATGCATATTTTTTTAATTTAACAAATAATTTGTTAACCATTTTAATATGAAGTACAGTAATTAAATTTTAACAGTAAAAGACCTTTTAGTGTTATAGATGTAGAACAGCATAAATACATTATCAATTAACTATTTAAAGAGATATTTTTTGTTGTAATGTCATGTCACTAAAAATGAAAATGTTTTGATATTTTTAAAAACTATTTCAATTAAAATTTTAAAGTATTCTATTTGTAATTACTTAGTGGCAATACTTCATATAAAAGTGAGCTGATTATACAGCAAACATACATTAGTTTTAAAAATTAAGAGAATTTTCATATTTGTCTAACTTCTTGAAAGAACTGAAGGAAAGCTAAAACCACTATTGCAGGACAAAGATGCAAATCATGTGTGTTCAATATGTAAACACACACATACATGTTGGCATTCCATGAAAGGAACAGACTTTATAATTGCAGGTTACAAAAAAATTTGCTACCACACTTTACTCAATTTTTTGGTGTTTCCATAGACAATCAATTAAATTCAAATTTTAATAATAGCAATGAGTTTATTTAAATAGTCAAATTTTAATAATAGCAACTAATGTTTAAATGATGGATTAAGGTGGCCAATTGCATACCTGCCAACTTTCGAAAAAGTATTTCAGTAAAACTTTTTCTTTTCAAAATTACATCTTAGATACACATTTTCGTAATTTAATTAACTAATTTATTGCTTGACAATTAATTTTATGTTAATTAAAAGTAAATTATTAACTAATGAAAATGCAGATGCTAAGAATTCAATTCATCTAAAGATTTATTAATTAAAAGCTATAGATTCCAGAACGCATTCATAAAACACTAAAAATTTTTGTGCTTTCTGAATATTAAAATAATACTTACAAGGAAATACTTTGCATTCCATAATGACACTAAACTGCACTCTGTTGAAATATTTATTTCAATCATTTATTAACAAAAATAAGTTATCTGGACATAATTCTGCTAAACACAATCGTCTTTAAATCAATTAAAGTTAATAAAATAAATATTCTGGGTTAAAGATTAAAAAAACTCCATAAAAAATTTTCTTGAGTAAATACATTTCTTTAATATTTTATACACTGGAAGAATTCAATGACCTAACAGTGGCTTTTTTAGCCTTTTCTAACAAACTCTTACTGAACTCTTGCTCATAACAAAATCCATCACTTAAAGATTTCACAATAAGCAAATTTTCTAAATTATTATTTGATAGCGAGTTTCTAAATTCATTTCGATTCTTTTTAACTAAACTAAAAATTCTTTCACACTCTGCATTGCTATGGGGTATCACTAATAAAGATAAAATGAATTTAGATATGCTATCATATTTGTCACTTTTATCTACACTCTTTATTTCACCAATTTGAAACCACACAGAATCAATCTTTTCATTTTTATTTTTCAACTTGGATAAGTCTTCAGTTTGCAATGAAGAAAACTGATTTTCTTGCTCATCCATAGCCACATATGAACAAGATTATACCTCTACAATTTCTTTTATCCATATATAGTTTTTAAAGCTGGAGCTATCCTCTCCCCCACCCCAATAGGTTTGACATGTGCATTTTCAGACCACTTGGCGCCTCTGCGACCACAGTCTGAGAAGTCAGTTTTCTCTTTCCACAAATGGGTTAAATGGGGTGCAAATCTCCGTTTATCATCATGGCTAGTGAGAAAAAATAGCCATTATGTGCTAAGATATATATTTTTTTCTTTTTTTAAACTTTGCCCAGTAGAATCGAAATGCGTAAATTAATTCATGCTATCAGTAAAAGCGTAAAACCTGATTTCGCGTAAAATTTACGCATGATGCGTAAAAGTTGGCAGGTATGCAATTGTTGGAAGGCTCGAAGTAGGGTAGTCCCAAATCCAGATTTGTCAGGAGTTCAATTTAACGCTCAACATCAAATGCAATTTATGGAAACAGTTCCAGGAGATCAGATCTATTAAAGTCATCTAAGAAGAGTCACAACATTTGGAGGTGATCATCATTTGTCTTTTCTAGCGAGGCATAACTAGGATGCTATAAATTTTCAGCTTTTTTGTGACTTGTATATGGACACAAGAACCAGAGTTTCAAGGATGAGAGTTTTTAGAAGACTTCATGAGAGAGGGTCATCACAATGAAGGCTTGCGATTTGCATTCTGTTCACTTCTATATACAGCAAGTTCATTATGATGCATAAAAAGCATAAAGATTTTAGTATGGATCAATAAGCATTCATTCTTTTCACTGAAAAGTCCCAGTTCAACTAAACCACAAATTTTCACCATATGCTCATAGAGAGAGAACCAGGGACTATTAGGACAGCAGAAGTTTACTACTATTATGACAGCAGAGCTATAGGATGTGGTCTTGGAGCTCTATGCATATCTGCTAATATTGGAGGGAAAAAATCAGTAAACTCTACTGATCTTGAGGGGGAAAATCAGGAGATGCTACTAGCCGCATTTTGTTTGAAATCGAATGTTTAAAACAATAATACCGCAAAAAGACAATTTTACTTTTTAGATTATACATTCTGAGAATGATTTATGTTAAAAATATTGTGTTAATTTTAATCTTCTAATAAAATATTCATCAACCTTATAAAGGAACTATGAAATATAAATACTACATGTAACAAATAAACATCAACATTTATGTCCCAATAATTATTTTATGCGCCAACTTTTACTGCACTAGAGCAATTTATAAATATTATAAAATATAAAATACACTACTAAATAAATGTAATTCAATGACACTTCTTTGAAAGAAATATTTTCCTAATTCAATTACTAGTAATTAGTAACATTCCTCCTAATTAATTTGCTTATGTAAACAAGCACCTAGTGTCTGCTCTGAATGTTAATAATATGACTGCCAACTCGTAGGAATCTTGGCAGCCTAGTGGTTACAGTACCATTCTCCCATAGCAGACTTGAAATTCAGAGGAAAACATTTAAAAAATTATATATATAATATTAATGCATCATCTGTTGACTATTTTCATACATTATTGAGAAATCGGAAGAAATGATGAAGATTTAAGAGTTTCCTAATATAATCAGTAGAGTAGGCAGTTATGCCTATGTTTGCATTTCCAGGGGCACAGTTGACTGAGTTCATTTTACAGGACAATAACACAAAGCCACATATAGCTCTTCTGGTCAACAAATTTCTAGAAAGTGAGGATATTCACAAAATGGATTGGCTAAGCAGATTTCTAGACTTCAACCCTATAAAGCATGTCTGGGGTGCACTGGGGAGAACAATTGCAACTTGAAATGTCCTGCAAGAATGATACAGGGTCTAAAAACTGCATTACTGAATAAGTGAGATCAACTGCTAAAGAAAATCATAAACTACCTTATTTCAAGTATGAAATCCCACTGCAAGGTCTGTAGATCTGTAAAAGGGGAACGAACACAGTTTCAATTAATCCACTTTCTATTCTGTAATCACTTTTGCATGCCTTCTGATTCCAATGAGTATTATGCACAATCATTTATGAGTTTTATAATGTTGCATGATTATTTAAATTGCAATGCATCAATGTATGTATACATCAAATTTTATTAAAACCGGTTTAATAGTTCAGGAGATGATAGACCAAATTTGACAATTTTCTTAATTCTAAGCACGAGTGTATTTATTCATCTTAACTTATAAGTCCCTTTAATATTAGCTAATTAATTAAATAAATATTTACCATAAAGGTTTCTCATTGTGAATAAATATCAATAAACAAAATCATTTGAGTTCATTATATTCAAAAAGATGAAAACTGGAAATTTGGCTTAATCTGAAACAGATGCAATATAACATTCAAAATATTCTTATCCTTTTACCTGATGAGGAAAGCTTACCAGATTCGCCCACCAATGCAATTGGTTTTCACACAGGCGCGCACACTTATGCGGTGTAAAGGAGAAAAAGAAGAGGTTCGCTTTCCATTTTAATTGTTTACTTTTACAAATCAGAAAATAAGAAGAAAACAAAAATACAAAACTTAAAGTATAAAATAAGAGTACAATAAAAAATGTTAAAACTTATCTTTAGTATGATATATTTTGAAACACGCTTGTGGTAACACAATCCAATATCATATTCACTGCATTAATATCGGGATTCACGTCAAATTTTGTAGTTAGAGAAAACAATATATTTTCTTGGTGCATTTTTCTTTGAAGATGTTGAGGGTGCTATGTCTGGAAAGTGTTCAGCAGTAAGTCATAAAGGGCAATCACATTGCAACTTTTGTCGTTTGGTGGGTCGTGGTGCAGAAACATGGTATTTCACAATTATGCGTTCTACCAAATTCATGTGGAAGTTGTAATTATCAGTGTTCAGTAGTTGTTTTTTCTGTAAATTGAAAGCATTCCAAATAGCCATATCTAACAAATGGCGAAATACTGCCACAAAATACCTCTTTTGTCTTTTTTGAGTCATTGGATAACAAACTAATGCCTAATACTCTCTATTTACCCCACCCTACTTCAAATTATAATCTATGACAACAACTGGTTTTACAACTTTTTTACCACTTTCAGAGCAGTTTGATGTATGGAAGGAGCTAAGAAGCAATACATATTTTTTGTCACGCCATTTCAATATGGTAATTTTGCTTCTTTGGAAAGTGTCAATTTCATATTTCTCCAAAATAAGTTTCTTGATAGTTTCCGGCAAATCATGTTGATTAGGACAAAGAGTTAAATATACATCAGTGATATTTTGGATAAGAAGATCAACTAATTCTGGTGAGGGATAGAATTTATCTGCATTTACACAATAACTATTTCCCAGAAAAGGTTCAAAAAGCGCCTAGACTGATTTTGTAGCGACTCTATAGTTCTCATACTTTTTATCAAAGACTGTACTCTTTTCTGTGTATACAATCTTACTGTGAATATATCTTGATTCTGCTTCAGTAAATCCAAACAGTTTTATTCCAAAACAAGCTTTTTCCAATGGTATGCATTGTACCTACAGCCTGTCTTTGAACAGCATCAAACTTTCATCAATGCTTAGATCTCTCTCATGTGTATAGAAAGCTGAAAATTTCTTAACCAAGTCAGAAAAACCGGCCATATTTTTCTAAGTTTTGGGTTTGGATGCGAATAGTTAAAATTATCATTATAAGAAAAGTGCAGAAACTTTATTATAAGCTAGAAATAGTTTCAACTCATGACTTTCCCAAAAATTGTAAGTTTTGATCAGTTTATCTTTAGACGAGGAAAGAGCAATCTCAGGTTTTACTGTTATTCTTTGAAAAATCACTATATTCAAAATATATATATATATATATATATATATATATATATATATATATATATATTCCCTGAATAGGTAGGATGCCACAAATTCGTTCCTGATTTCTCATAACTAAAATGATTCTTGATATATTGATCTGCAAAACAGTTATTTCAGAAACAATATGGAGCACCAGCTCCTCATTAAAAAATAATTCCAAAAAGAGAAGTGGGTTAAAAACATCAATTATATTTCACTGTATTTCTGGCTGTCCTGAAAATGGAAAGCATGGAGGCGGCACAGGTAAATTTTTTATATCCAATTGTGTCCAATGTCGGGCAACTTGCAAATATTCGCAATCAGAATCTTCTTCATCGAATGTAATGTCATATTCCGATATTTCTGATCCTGAAGATGAAGGAAAATAGTCATCTAGCTTCCTGTCCTCACTATTAGACATATTCAGCAAAAAATGAAAAGCTTTTATAATTCACTATAATGAAAATCGAAGCAAAAGAAAAAGTTATGGACTACTCGAAAAGAAACACAAATAATAACTATCATCTGCTACTTCTATTTGGAACAAGCAACAGCATCCTCTGTTACAAGAAATATTCCCCTCTTCAAATCACTCCTTCTTTGAAATGGGTAAGTCCATTGTCAACAATGACAATGGACATTCTATTGTATTCCAAAACCATATGGACTTTACTGATCGCAGCGTATTGCAGAGAAGTGGACTTCGGAAAGGCATATATATATATATATATATATATATATATATATATATATATATGCCAGCGGCAGGCAAGGGGTTAATTTATATATGAAAGAATCAATCACAATAGTGAAAAAATTTTTACTAAACTTATTTTTAACTATATGACTTTAAAAATTAATATTTTTTTTTTAAATTAGGAAAGAGCATATTACTATTTGGTAATGCTTTTTATTCTGAAATACAGATACATTATTACACCAAAAAAACATTTTATATAAAATATTCAATATATTTTTCTTAACATACATTAATGAATACTAAGATAAAAATATCTTAAGTAAAATCAACTAAATTACAAACTCATTCAATAAAAAATATAATTAATTAGTATTTTAGTAATTAGAATTAATATTAAAATAAAAACACACTTTATTTGAATTATTTTTGCAATTTAAATAAAATTTCATGTATTTTAATTGAAAATATAAAAGGTTATTTAAAAAAGAAATTTTTGTTTTCTTTATCAAAATTAACTAAATCTGATTTTAGATTTCAATGGAATGTTTATGCAGAATTTTACTTAATACAATTTAAACAGGACTCTCTAAAACTCTAGGAGTTAAAAGTCAATGTGGCACAGAAGCATAAACAACTTTGAAAATGTGATTTACTTCTTATAGAATTAATATTTCAATTAATATTAAACATTTTTTCTCACTGAGGAATTCAAATAAATACTAATAGCAGTTTTTAAAAAAAATGAAAAACTTTTTGTAAATTTACCTGGCATTGTAAGATTGGAGAATCCTTAGCAATTGATAAACGACCTGCCATTCCATATTCAGGAGACCTATCAAAATAAAAAGAAATATGTATTTTATACTAAAAAATAAAATAAGTTTAATCAATAAAAATGAAATTACTTTTCATAACACTCTAACAGTAAATTCTAAATTTATATCAAAATAAAATTAGAGACAGAAATAACTCAAAATAAAAAAAAAACTAAAATATATTAAGATAAATAATTCAGCCACTTATCTTCCTGTTAAGTTAGAAAATACAAAACAATTAAAATAGAATATATTTACATGCAATAACACACTTCTTATTTACCCTTAAAAGTATAATTCCCAGATTGAATTGCACATTACAAAATAACAAATTTTTATTTTACTATGTTTGATTTCAATAAACTAAATTTGGTATTTTTATTTAATTCTAATTATTGATATATTATTAATTTCTAATCTATCAGTCTAAGATTCTAATCTATGTTCTATCAATAAAACAAAATACTTTATAGAAATACTTAAACCAACAGTTATAGAAATACTTAACAGAAATACTTTATAGAAATACTTAAACAACTAGTGTTTTTTTTTTTTTTTTTTGCTGCTTTACTAAACACTTATTAATTATAGCACTGCTTATTATTAAGCACTTAATCTAATTTTTAAATTCTTTGGCATTTAATCTAATTTTTAAATTCTTTGGCATTTAATCTAATTTAGGGTTAAAAGGACAACGACCCAGACATTTAAACTCTATTATAGAGATCTATAAGTAGACTGCTTGACACTTAGTTTATATTTAATTTTAATTATGTAAACTTTGAAAAATTAATTTCTAGATATAAGCATTTTTGTATTTTTGTACTAAGTAATTATAATGAAGTATTCAAAATTTTGATATTTTAAATTTAAAATAGCATACGATTACAAGTTGAAGCTCAAACATGATCAGTATTTGGTAGCAGGATACTGCACATAGTTACGTAATTTAAGTTGGCCAGGTAATTGTGCAGTACATAGAAAAAAATTTTTAAATCCTGCCAAACCTACATAGTTTTTACTAATTTACAAAGCATACTAAGTTTTTTTGGATATTAGAATTAAAGGGGGTAGAAATAATTGTTAGTTAAATATGTCATCAACAAAAACTCAAATCATGACATAACAATCATGCAAATAGCTGTGGAATGGGTTTACAGCCCAATTCATATATTTTTGAAGATCTCTGCATTGCAAAACAGACAGCAAACAACTAGATGATATTTTACAGGAAGGTGTGCTCCAAATAGTCAATAAATAAATCCTGTTCCTCTTCAAAATAAAATTTAATTACATGAAGTTATGCTCTTAATCTCATGGGTGAAAACAGAATTTATTATAAAAAAATATAAAAAAAAAAATTGCCTGTGCATCTGAATTCTATTATTTTTTAAAATTTTATTTATTTATTTATTTTTGAATAAACTTACTTTTCATGATGTTTAAAACAAACACACATGACAAGCATGAAGAGGATTATAAAAGACACTAGCAATGCACAAATCCAAGATAATTCTGGTATAGACGTTACAATAGCCATTAAATTGTATTACTATTGCAGAAATAAAGAATCTGCGGGAAGAAAAAATATATATAATTCTTATAATTTTCAAACATCTACAGAAATAAAATCATAAAATTTAAAAATATTAGAGACAAATATTGATAAAACAATTTAAAATAAAAATAATTCATTAGAACATTTATAACATAGATATAAATAATCTGAAAGAAATATAAGATAATCAAATGCTTATTGGATATACAGCATAATGTTAAAAGATTAATAGGTAATCAGATGATTGTACTTTTGTCTTAAGCATATTATTCACTAAATTAATTTATAATTCAAATTTTTTTATTTATATTTATATATTTAAAATTACACTGGCTTTCTAATTTATTAACATCTGTATAACAAGAAAATAATGGAAAAATAAGGAAGATCTGATCTAAAAACATTTAAACAAGAAAAAAAGTTTTTTCTCATGGAATTCCTTAAGTAAAACAAATCTAAGTATTCCTTGATGGCTAGAAAAACATTATAATTACACAATTAACTCATTAATGAAGACAATAAAAAATCCTGATTTTTAAACCAATAAACATGGTTGCACACCAAGAAAGATGTATCATTTAGTTAAAATTTAATAACAAATTTATAATCTTGATAATTAGTAATAATAAATTTAATATAATTAATTTAAAGCTAATAAACTGAAATATTGCATAAAGTACAGCATTTTTCATTGTAATAAAAAAAATTAACAAAATATTGAAAAAAATATTAATTATTTCATAAAAGGAAATCATAGAGAAACATTAAAAGAAAAAACTATTGCATACATACTTAATTTTTTTTTTTTTACTTTAATACTCAGGAATCTAAATTTTACAAAAATTTTAGCTTCTTTATAAACATCAGTTTGAATGTTAAAAATCATCAAAAACCTACATTTAATTTTCTTCACAGATAAGAAATTATGATTATAAAATGTTTTCAAATTTTAATAATCAACACACATTTCTCAAAAAATTACACAATTATAACCTATATTGAATGCACTGCCTATTTATCTATCCTTAAAATTACTACCTTAAAAATATGGAAGAACTTATGCATAAGGGCAACAAACCCCTATAAAGGCAATACTGCATTAAAAATATTAGTACTGTTAATGTAGTGTCAACCAGGCCGTGGTGGTCTGGTTAGTAAACATTTTATCTTGTTATCATATGAAAGTGAGTTTGAAAATAAACATAACCAAAGATTCATTATGGTGGATGGGAAAGTTAAATATGTTGTAGTCATAATGTCTCCTATAGGAATTAATACATCTGAGGTAGGCATGCAAGAATACAGGTCTTCTGATTCTAAATTACAAAGGCACACTTTCAAGTTCATGATGGCATATTCAATAGGAGACCCATTATATAAGATGCCATCACTTCCAATCCTCATAGTATTGAATAATACAAATCTTATAATAAGGCATTACGTAAAAAACATAATAACAATATTAATAAGAATGTTACATGAATTCAAGATATTTAAAGATATTAATTATTAAGTTCTATCAACTTTGAATAAATTGTTTGGCAATACACATTTAAGTTTATACAGATGAAATTCTTAAATTTTGATGACCTTTAAAACTCACAACTCAATACATACTTGCATACCAATTCATTTTTCTCAAAGCCTTAGTCTAGTTTTATTTTTACTCAATATTAAAAATCAATAAAAGATTAATTTCCATAATATTCTTTAAATAAAATTAAGGCATTCTTAAAATGTGTAACAGGCACATTTGTGTAAATATCAACTAATAAATATACATCCAATGCAATAATAAACATTAAATTTCATATATTACCAGTACAAGTGATAAAAATTATTAATTTGATAAAAAGAATAAAAAATCATGGAAAATGTAAGTAATAAAAATAAAACTATGTAAAAAATTTTCTTGAAATAAAAATAATTTAGGAAAAATACCTGCACAGCTGTTTAAAAACAAGTTGAAAAGCAATAATTCATGCAGGATTATTAAATTAAATTAATGTAAAAATATGAAAAAAAATTATTAAAACTTTTTAGTTGAGATAAAAAGGTTAGTAATACAAATAGAAATTTGATTGAATAATTATCAAATTACATATTATTAACATGTTAATCACATAAAATAAATGAATACTATACATATTGTAAATGAATATTACACATATTTAAATGTATAATAATAAATACATTTACCCACCCTCCACAAAACAATATGTTAAGTAATTTAAATGAATGTGAGCATCATTCATACAGCTTCCATTTAAAATCTGTGAAATATAACCATTTTAGAACCACATTTTGTTTCTCAATTTTAAAAATTAATTCTCAGCTTACAACTTATTAATAATTGTCAATAATATTATAACAAATGTGTTACATCTGTAAATTATGTATGTGATTGATAAATAAATATAAAATTACTCACACATGTACAATAAAAGCAGTATACATGATCTGATACACATGCATAAAAACAAGAAATATTGATAGCGTAAATGATTCAGTGTTTGAAAATATTAAGATATTTTCGGATACTAAATATGTACATAAAAGTTCATGAACAATCAAATTAACAAATGCGGAAGTCTACCCACGTACATTTAAAATATATACTGAAATCATATTAACATTCGAATACATTAAACTTTACCTGCTGCAATCAACAAATTATTAATCTGGAAATATTTTGATGCATCGGGAAAAAATTCTTGTTCCTTGAGAAAATATAAGGTAAAAGTTTCGATTCTAACATTCTGGAAAATAACAAGCGCGGCAAGTTATATTTATTACATAGCGAATAATGTCATAAGTGAATAATTAATCAATGTTATTAAAATTACATATTATTTTGCTTGTCCCCAATTAAATAAATATTCATAAGAAAATAAGGCAAACTATGCATAAATCAACAAGTAATTTATAAACATTTCATTGGATTTATTTATATCAGTTTTGTTATTCAGAGGAAATCTTCATTGGCAAGGCTGGATCTTAGAAATTTGTGTAAATATAGAACATTTTGTAATTGGTCAAATGGAGAACACCTATAAAATATTCTTTCTGTGTGGTTACTAGATTTTAAAGTTTATCATATAATAAGATATTTTTATAAAGTTAGGCAGATGAACTTGGCAAAATTCTCGCCAATAAAATGGCAGGAATACAAATTGTTTAAAATGCAACCCTAGATCAAAATAAAGAAACGCCTCTTTCTGACTTGCTCTTTGACACATTCTTAGTGAGTAGTAGTAGTAGTAGTAATATGACAGAAACAGTTTTGGAGTTTTATGATCGTATTGAATTTTTCACAATGAGTAAAATTGAATTTTTTCACAAAAGTTATCAAAAATTTAGAACACCATTTTAGTGAGTATTTTCGGTTAATAACATTACTATATTTAGTTGCCAAAATATTTCAGAAATAATTGGTTTTTGAGACCTATATCAGCAAAATTATGCTTTTAACTGCCAATAGTCCCGGATTAGAGTCCTTTACTTAGTTTAAAAAACTAACAGCTTAAAAAATCCATAATGAATTTGGATTTACTATGATAACTTGTAGTTTGTAGGATGGAACTTTGTAATGAAATCCTAATTTATTCATTCTTTTTCTATATTTCTAGCAGTGAAATAAGATATAGTTTATACCGTTTTGCACTATCTCACCTCTGCATAATACACTGAGCTGTATATGAACTCCGGTTTGTATATAAAAAAAAAGAAGTGAACTGCCCGATTCTTCAACAAGAGGGGTTGAAAGCCACATTATTTATTGCGTGGAAGGATAAAAAGTTAGAGCATACCCACACAACACAAGTACGTCTATTGGACGTCCACTGGATGTTATTTGGATGATACACCGTGGTACGGTAGACATCCGCGGGACGGCCATAAATGATCCAGTGGACCATCTACTGACCGTCCAGAAAGCATCCAGTAGATGTCTAATGGATGTCTACAGATAACCACTGGTGGAAAGTGTTTTGAAAATGACGTCACATAGCGGTGGTAGTGACGTCATTAATCTGACACGGCAGAATGCGCATGATCTTCCAATCATATACTATTATTTTTTGTGAATGACCGTTTCTGTTATGTTGTGAAATATTTTGTGTTGTCACTTTTAAATTTCTTATTGAACTGAATTGCGTAAACATTAAAATTCTTAAATAAATAATAATTTTTATTTTGCTTAGTTTTATTTTATAAAATATTAAAATTAACTAAATTTCACAATAATAAATTTTACTAAGCATTCATATAAAAGAGGATAATTCATTTATTTCTTACTACACTAAATTTTTCAGATTAATTTTTAAATTTCGACTTACCTTAAAAAAGTTGTAATAATTCCAACATAAAATGCTTTAATTAAGTATTACATGCAAATCACAAATATTAATTATTTGCTTTTAATTAAAGATATTTGAACATGAAAATATTGTTTTTCAATAAAAAAAATCTTAATTGTAGAAAACATCAAATGCAAGAAATTTGGTTCAATTATAACTATAGAATAAATATATATCTAATGTAAAATATCAATTTTAATTCTCAGTATCACTTTATTTAAAGTATTTTGCTCTAGAAATTTGACATTGATTCAGTTGAGCGTTATCAAACCAGAAAGATAATAAATGAACTCACAGCAAGAAACTTCACATGTATATTGAATAAATATGGATTTTTCTTTGAGTATTAAGTTTCAAAACAGAGTTTTAAAAGATTAGAAGTAACCTTTTATTTACCAAATCTATTCAGTCACTTTTAATTTATTATTAAAAAATATTACGTTCTAATTACACATTATGGTTTAAAAAAATTTGGCAGATGGGATATCCCATTTGATTTCTTTAAAATAAATTATACGTTTCTGTTTTGTTATGTTTAACATCACAAAAATTGCTCAACAGAATATTTTGATATAATATGAAGAAAAAATGAGAAAACGCGGTAAGGACTTTGGCGAAACAAGCAAAATAAAAAATAGACAATTTACAGTGAGAAATTAATGTTTGAAAAACTCTTACAGTGATAAGTAAATGCAGCATTATACTAATAGAACATGTATTTTAAAATGAATTCAAAACATCATATGAATAAAACATTTTATTATTCTACAATTTTTTTCAATTTATTCAAAAATCTAGCTTTTGCATGCCGTAACCAATTTTTTGCACAGGATATTAGTACTGCGTCAGTAATATTGCACAAAACTGCATTTTTTCTTACATTATCTAGAAGAAAATAAACATTTAAAGATTTGGAATTAATTATTATCACAATTGTAAAAATCAATTGTAAAAGTTCAATGGGCTGTACAATAAAGAATAAGCGAATGTATTCTTTATTATTAGAGTTCAATATCACATAATGAAAAAATAAAAATTCAGGAATTTAAAGTGTAGTATCATTTTGTGTGGAACATGTATTTCAATTAAACTTAATTACTATGAACTTAATTAATATTTATATTTTTTCAGTTCTATATTTAAGTATTTCGTTAAAAAATTCACAATTATTCTTTTTTAATAATTTTGAAGAATATATTTTTATTTTTAAAAGTTCTTTTACAATTCTAATTTCTACAAATTAAAATTGAGTTATTTTCTTCTTGTATCCACATATATGGAATTATTATTATTTTTTTTCAATAAATTGTGGACACAAATTAAATATAAATCACAATGGTACTTTTAAAAGGTGGTTAAATCACAGGAGTTACTACTACCGGTACCAAATGCCCCAAACATGTAGATTACCGTGCCAGATTGGATTTGTTAACAATCTATGACTATTCCATTTTTTTTTCCATATCCTAAAAATTACAATAAGGGATTAATTTAAAATTTCTTGTGGGTCCACTTGTTGATCGTAGCCCCTTAAATACCGAATTCTGATTTAATTAAACTAAACACTTCTCATGAATTTACATCAGTTCATGAATCCATTAATTTGTACATTTGTCTACTAATATAAATTAGTAAAGCAGAAAACTTAGTTTACACTAAAACAATCATGAAATCTTACCAAGAGCTAGTTGACAAATTTTTAGGCTATAAAATGGTCTTTTCCCTTTAGCTCCATAGAAACTGTATTCAGCTACTAATTCATTACTGATTATTTTTTTTATCAGTAATGAATTAGCTGCTGAATACAGTTTCCTGATGCTATAGGAAGCATAATAAGCTTGCATTGCTTGCTTACCTTTCTTTGTGAATGATGAAATAAAAATTTTATCATTTGTTTGATAAGCCATTCGATTCTTTCTTTTACCTAGGATAAAGCCTTGAAGTTTTGGGCAGTTTGTTTTTCAGAAGCATATGATAAAATTACTGTCAGTAATTTTAAAAAATCATACAAAAAGCGCAATTATGAGTATGCCTTTTGTGAGAACGGTAAGGACAGATATGTGTTTCTAGAAAAATATGATTTAAAATATAAAAATTCATTAATTTACCAACAGCCCGACATATATATGTGTGTGTGTATACCACATTCTTATTCGTGGGGTATATGCTCCATAAATATGCCGCGAATACAGAAACCCTGAATACGGAATGATAATTTATATGGGATTATAGGATATATGCGTTCCTAGGTGGCAAAATAAAAAACAAATATATGAAAATATCAATTTAATTGAAGTTTTTGAACATTTTGATTAACTATCATAAGGCTTAGGAAATGGTATGAAGAATTTTGTAATTTTCTCTTGCTTGGCAGTTTTTAAAACCTCCTTCAATTCGCACTGCTACGCAGCAATAGCATTCGCAATTTACCTCTTAAAAATAAGATTTCATTCCATAGACAGATCAATGTTCATAAAGAAATCGCAAAGCTCATTTGTTATTCTCAAACCTTCACAAAGATTTTTCCAATTAAATATTACATTACCAGTGCTTGTTGAAGCCTCTTTTTCAATAGGCTGTGAATTTAACATTTCCTTCAAATCTGTTTCAGTCAAATCTTCATCTTGCGATTCAAGCAATTTTTGAATATCACTTGATTCTATCTGTTTGAACCCATCTCGTCCTATTCCATTCGCGATTTCGGCTATGTTTGCAGTCAAAGTTTAAACTTGCACAGATTCTTCTTCGTTTTCCGCAGTCAGAGCAGGCCACATTTTTTTCCAAAATGACTTCAATGAGTGTGGCTTCAGTTCTTCCAACGATTCTTTTATGTTTACGATGCACTTTGCTAGGTCAAATTTCTTCCAGCATTCCATAACATTCACATCAGTATTACATTCCATATCATTCAACATGATTTTGAAAGTTCGTCTAATGTAATAGAGCTTAAAGGCCTGGATTTTTCCTTTGTCCATAGGTTGAAGCAAAGCCATCGTGTTGAGAGATAAAAATGTCACTTTTATATTTGGAAACCTAGTTTCAAGTTCGCGTAGATGACCTGGTGCATTGTCTAAAACTAGAAGTGTTTTAAAGTCTTAATTTTTTTTTTTTTTTTTTAATGAATTTTAATTTCAGAAACATAACAATTTTGGAACCAGTCACAAAAAATAGAGCTTGTAACCCACGTTTTCTTATAATAGCACGCCAAAAAACTGTCAGGTTGTCTTTGTTTTGATTTTTTAAAGCCCGAGGATTAAACGATTTGTAAAACATCAGTGGCTTAATGACACAATCACCAGATGCATCAAAATATAGCAACAGTGTAAATCCATTCTTTGTTGCCTTAAATCCAGGAGGAGACTTTTCGTTTTCTGAAATGATTGTTTTGTTTAGCATTTTCTTCCAAAATAGTTCAGTTTTGTCAGCATTAAATACTTGTTCAGGTTTCTATCCTCCATCAGCTACTAGGTTTGCAAATTCTTCTGTATACAGTTCTGCTGAAGCAGTGTCTTCAGATGCTGCTTCTCCAACGATTTTAATGTTATGCACTGACTGTCTTGTCTCGCCTTAAATTTATTGAATCAACCTTCCGATGCTTTAAATCCATCTGTACATTCACCAGTACAACTAACATCAGGTTCTTTAAATGAGCATAAAGACGTTTTGCTTTCTCCCGGATAATTGAACCATTCAGGGGCACCCTTTTTTGGTAGCCTTTGATCCATAATGACAACACCACTTCCATTTTTTTTCTATTGCTGGATCTCGAACAGTTTTCGCTGACAATGAAGTTGAAGGTACAGACCACCTTATTTTATCTTCGGAATTTTTTATCGATCTCACAGTTGATTCTTTGACATTGAATGAGCGTGATATGGATGCAACTGACTCTCCAGGAGTAAACGATCAAACATTTCTATTTTCACTTTAAGAGGTAACACAGATTTTTTTCGCTTCGAAATTCCTTCTCATTTTTTAATTGACATAATAAATTAGAAAAAAAGTGGTAGAGACGTGTTACTCGATCACAATTTTTGTAATGTGAAAGACGAAGAAATTAAACACGCAAAGCGGCTTTTACCATAGAACGCAACAGTAACATGTAAAAATATACTTATTAAGTAATAAAGTTGCTTTCATTCTGTTTATTTACATTCTTAAAAACACCAATCGCGGCTTATGTCAAAGTCCTCGGCGATATCATTTAACAGCATACTTTAGGCAAAGTTGTAATAAGATTTATTTTACTTTTCTTAATAATTAATTTGACGGAACTTACAAAGGATATTAGATTGTATACCTATTGGAATTCTTTTATTATTATATAAGTACTTATTAGATCCGCTAATAAAGAAATTTTTATCCGCGAATGAAGGAAGCGCGAATAAGGAGCTTTTACTGTGTGCGTGCATATTTATATATTTATGTCAAGCTGTTGGTAAATTAATGGCTAGCAAGAGCTACTATTGAAAAGATAGATTTAATATTAATGTTTCTAAGTTTTAGTGACTGTAGAGAGAACTAAGAAACAATCGAAGTGATATAGGCGAATTTTGAAGCATCTCTTAGAATATACTAGCAAGCCTTAAAGTGCATATGAGGGAATTCATTCAACAAAAATCCAAATTTCATATGAAAATGAAAACTCATTTTGAAATTCAAAAAACTTCAGTGCAGATCGAGACTATAGAAGGAACTGAGATAGGAGAATTACTTACTTAATGAAATGCAAAGGATTGGCATTGTATGAAGATAATAGGGAGGATTTTTTCAAGAGTGGTCTTAAGCCAAAATTTGAAATCAAGTAACTGGAATTTACTTGAGATTAGAATTACATTTGCTATTTTCTTAAAATAAGGTCAGCAAAAATATGATAAATCTTCATCAATTAAAAGAGATATTTATTAAGAGAAGATAAAGAAAGTATATATATATATATGTACCAAAAAAGATTATATATTAATGAATTAAATACTGGAGGAGAAAATGGGAATGACATCATATTATTTGGTAGAAAAGAATTTTTAATCATTTATTCATTTAAGTGTTTTATTTTTTATGGTTCTGTATGAAGGCTTTAAAGTCCTTATTTTGATTTATGGTAATTCCGAGAAAAGTAATTCTGTACTGAATATATTTCATTCAGAAATATTAAAGTATCAATTTATGTTGGCCATACGTTTGGAGAGTTTAATAACCATTTACTTACATTAAATGGATTGCATATTTTTTAAACAATTGTTTCCATTAATAGCTAAATAAAAGATACCTTGAGCTGGACCACAATAGTAAATGCTAGTTAAGAGTCTAGATGTTTTGATTTATCCACAAATTTTGTCTTATCTTTTACAAATTGGAGAGATCGGTGTTCTATGTATAACTCCAGAATCATTGAAATATTCTTATGCCCAAATCTTTTCTGAAAATGAAAAAAGTAAAATATTTGTATAACATAAAATAATGCAGCAAGGGGAATGGCCTTCCAAAACAAACATGAAATGGTTGATAATCATTTAGGATAAATAATTTATAGTTTTAGAATTAAAAGCTAGAATATCACTGATAGAGTAGGATATCACTTGTGAAAAAAGCTGCAAGAGCTCTGAGATATTAATCTCAGACCTCAAACATTTGTCAAAAGG
Source organism: Latrodectus elegans (assembly GCA_030067965.1). Classification (NCBI taxonomy): domain Eukaryota; kingdom Metazoa; phylum Arthropoda; class Arachnida; order Araneae; family Theridiidae; genus Latrodectus; species Latrodectus elegans. The sequence goes on from CM057820.1 coordinate 50,179,162, forward strand.
TTTTGTTTCGTAAAAAAATTTTATTGAAGTTGATTTCATTACAATTTATTGCTTAAGTTTCCAAATTTGGAGAAGAAATCTAAGAGAAAATTAGCAATCTGGTTACTAAATCGAAGAAGTTTTAGATATTGTTAGATATTTTTATTTCGAATGTAGTAAAAACTATTGGTGATTTTTTATAAAGTTTCTTTTGATATATATTATATATAAAAATTCCTCAAAGGAATACTTGGAATTCTGCACGATACTGGAGTGTCATCATAATAATTGAATTAATGGTAAATGAGTAATGTTAATTTTTTTTAAACATTACTTAAGAAAGTTAATGTATTTAGCAGAGATAAGAACTCGAATTTAACTTCAAACGGTGGAAGAAAAGTTTAAAAGTAAGCAATCGAATAAAAATTCCCATGAAATTTCGGCAATATTGTGGAGTCAAATTTAAAATAATTTTGATAATTTTTTATGATAAATGATTTAAAAGATTTTATCACTTAAATACAATATATTAAAATATAAAATATTATTAATGCAGTTATTATACATTGAAAATTCTTATGATGAAACATGTTTAAAACAATCTATTCAACCATCATCATTAAAATAATTTGTAAAAATCACTTGAAATTTAATGTTGATAAAAAAAGCGGAATGTTAGAATGATACATGCTGATTTAGTAAGTCTAATAAGTATTGAATAATTGGATAGTTCTGGATATTTCTTTGCTCTCGAATGACATTTTAAATGATCTGACTTTTACTTAGTTTTTGAAACATAAATATGAAGTATTTGATGTATCTACTGATTTTTTAGAAAAATATAAAAATCTACAAAATAGGAAAATTAATTTAATGTTTCCACTCTAAAACTGGATTTGAATTCGGAAATAAAGACAATAAAAAATTCAAGAAAAATTTTATAGTATACATAATAAATCAGTAGCCTCTAATCTGAAGAAAAAGTCTAATGTACATTTTCTGATATGGCATGGAAAGAAAAATTTAGATGACTACTTTGTCACTTTATCGTGATTCAAATTTTTGCTGGATAATCAAGACTTCAGTCGGAGATTTTTTTTTTTTTTTTTTTTGAATGCTCATCTACAAGGATTTTCATTTTTTAGCATTACAAGGAGCAGAAATGATAGTAAATTTATATAGTGAGACACCCAATGGGCGTGCCATAGAAACTGGGTGGGTTTTCGTAGTGTAGAAATGGGGCAGAAACAGAGGACCCCAAACTTGGCTTACCATCTCCAGAGGTATTATTTCATATAAAGGACATTGCCATCATGGCATATTTAACAGCCATCCTTTGTCAACATAACGGATCTTCGGTTGGGTCGTGATTCAAGATCAATAACATGTAGTAATGAGAACGACGCTTTAACCAACCAGGCAATCACAGCCACAGGATGAGAGAAATAGACTGTCCTATTTCTCTCGATCACAATGCAATAATCTAACCAAAAAAAGAAAATGGTATTAATTCAAGTATCTGCCAATAAATGTAAAGTTATTCAAACTGTGATAATCAAAATATTTTCATATCAGATATACATATGTTTATAACTCAAGCATTTTTTCTTTCAATTCTGAAATATGAAAATATTATATGTAAAATGCATAAAATATTTGAATAGAAGGAAAATCAAAAAATTTAAATTTTGAGGCAGAAAAATTGAAATGTTAGGAAATCGTACAAATTTGTTTGTCAAACATAATTTATAAATTTGTAATAAAAAAAAAAAAAAAAAAAAAAAAAAACTTTAATTATCTAACGAGGGGAGAGGAGGATTTTTTTTGCAAGAGATTTAATTGACAGCAATATTTATCAAGATATAATAGCGATGAACTTTTATATATAACCAATAAAATATGTTCTGATATACTTTTATCACAATTTATTTTTATCGCAAATTATTTTTATCACAACAATATATTTTTATCACAAAGTTATTTATCACAATTTAATTATAAGCCAAAAAGGGCATTACTATTTGGTAAAAGTCTTAGAGTATTTAAAGGGAAAAACGATAAAAAAAATAATTCTATCATAATGAATTTGAGGTACTATTCGTGTTTAACTAGATGCTTCTGGGTGAAAACGCAGAAAATGGCAAATCATTTTCTGGTAGATTGAAAAAAAATTGTAATTTTATTACTATTTTAGGTTTAGGTCATTAATTTCTTGGTAATGATATAAACTAAAAAGTACTATTTTAATTCTATTGTAGGTGTCACATTACTGGTGATACTACATGGAATGAGTAACATTCAGTTCAAGGAACGAAATAAATTAGGATTAGAATATTTGAAGGGGAAAAAGATAAAAAAAGTAATTCTATGATAATGAATTTGACTTACTCGCTTTAAATTAAATGCTTCTGGGAGTAAACACAGAAAATGGCAAATCCTTTTTTGATAGATTGAAAAAAAAATTTTAATTTTATTGTTTTTTTTTTTTCCTCGAGTTTTTAACTTCCAGGTAATGATATAAACAAAAAAGTACAATTTTAATTCCATTAAAGGAGTGAAATTACTGGTGACACTGTGTGGAAAGAGTAACATTCAGTTCAAGGAATATCATCAAATTAGTATAACTTTATCCAAAGTAGCAGAAATGTTATTCATTGTTTTATCTATTCAATAAATTTGGTTCAAATGCAAAACTGGTAAAAAGTAAAAACTATATTCTTCTTCAGTAATTTTTCCTATTTTGACACACAGTAAAAAAAAAGATACTTTCTTGGATTAAAAACTTAAAATAAACCAAGCAAATATAATCAAAATTGTTAAGCCAGCAATATCTATTGAGTCTTCTAACTGCCACATAAAAGAATGATAAGATTTTAATGAACAAAAAAAAGTTAGGAAAATTGCATAATTTCTTTTCTTCACCTTGCCACTGTAGCATCAGAAAATGATATGCTTTTAATGTGTCAGATGAAGTAATTTTCAAGAATCTAAAAAATTAAATCGATGAAATAAAATTTAATTATTTTTTCAATATTAATATAGGCTTCACTCTCTCTTATGATTCAATAACTAATTTGGGAGGAATATTCAGGAAATATTTCATTATCACAGAAACATGTGGTTTAAAGAAGTCTAGTTTAACTGATATTTATTTACCTGGTATTTAATATTTTAGTCGTAGGTATGGATGATTCAATTCTGAACACTTTTTGTATTAGTCAATGTTCCTCTCATAGTTGATTCAAGGCAGTGACATCATATAATATTACTATCTATTGCCAAATATGACTACAGTGTCAACAGAGTTTTCATATTTAACCTAAAATCTCGCACTTTTATCCCTTTAATTGAAAAAAAGATTGAAATAGCAATTGAAAACAGGGTAAAAAATTATCAATGGAATATAGTTCTTAGATGTATGCATAAATTAATGGAATTAATAGATTATCCAGCAACTAATTCCATTAGTGTCATTATTACCACAAAAAGAGAAAAATAAAATAAAAGGATAAAAATATTTCCTTTTTCCTGTTAGGATGAAACAAATATCAAGTTAATATCATCAATCAATTAGATAAAAAAAATAATCGAAAAAAGAGAATATGTGCATTTTTAAGAATTGTATACCAGCAACGTAAGTATTGACAGTGTTATAGTATAAAATGCAAGCTTTTTATCTTAAAACCTGTAAATGAAATTGCATTTTTAGTGCTGCCATCTATTGAATTTAATTGTTTAAAAATAAAAAAAGGAGTCAAAAAGTTAAAAAAAAAATTATATATATTTAAAATTTCTAATATGAAATTATATTAAAAATTACAATAGTAATATTAATTAATATCTTAATTATATTAAAACAGTTTTTAATTTTTGCCTCATTATATTGTTTAGAGTAGTAAGTTTCTCCATTCTTTTCTATAATACTTTTCTTATGAGTATGAGACAGAGAATTGTAATTTATTCCCTATACGGACATTTAGTTTTTATTTAAAAGATTATGATTAATTTTCGAAAATAAATTTAAATTTAATTATTTTTTTAAAAATAATTGGCAATTTATAATTGTCTTGATTTTTAGAATTTATATCTTTTTCCGTTTAAGAAAAATTTCAGAATACTCAATAATATTGTTTAAAAATGATAGTCGATAATTTAAGTAATATAGTAAAGTAATATGAGGAGTAATTTCTACTTTTCCCGCAAGTAGCTGAACTATATTTTTGAAATCATGGATAAATTTTCTCCCTTATATAAATAATACAAAATAATCGTTAAGAAATATTTAAAATTATAAGTACCATGTTTCAGTAAAATCATTAAGTATTTCTAATGTCTTTTACTTATGCCAGATTCAAATATAAATCACGAAATGGAAGAAAAAATTGTTTTAACTTATTAATTCTTTTCTTTTTACTTTTATATTACACCATTTAGTTATTTAATTGCACATTTTTGAAAATGCAAGGAAAGTTATGGAAAAATGACTAAAGGATTGATACTGTTCTTTTTTTTAATGAAACGTACCGATTAACTACTATGCCAAGGAATTATATAATTTTGATTTTGAAATTGAAATATAATTAAAAAATCACTTTCTATTTCTTCAAATTCAAAAAATAATTCGATAAAAAATGAAAATATTAAAAATTTAATTTGAAAAAAATTGTAGGGATCCTTAAGATAATAATGCAAATAATATGCAAAATAAAAATGTCAGAAATATTTCCTACTTCTCCGTCCTCCCAACCTTATTTCCACTATTAAAGACGCATTAATGTAGCAGTCAAAGTTGTCGTTGATACGTTCGATTGTATTTATTTTCATTATTTTGATGCATACTTTGAGTATATTTATAGAATCCTAATGTTCCATGGAACTTCGTCTGAAGTAAGCTAATACATATGTGTATAAAATCAACATTCATCTTTTTTTTTAATGCAATCCCAAATGAGATCTCAGATAAATAATAGTGCCCATATACTCCTTTAAAGTCATAAATAAAGAATTATTGATTTTGACTTAATTTTATACAAAAAAAATTATAGTAACAATTTTAATTAGATTTGTTTCAACATATAAATAGATGGAATATTATGGCTTAAATATTTTAATATCAATATTTATTATTATTTTTTAAAAACAAATTTTAAATTTAAAAATACCCTAATACACACTTATATAATCTCAGATAATCGCAAATATTTAAATACAATAGTGATCTTTTAAATATTTGTATAAAAATCTAAGCACAATTTATCGGTTCAATTCACGCCATTTCTTTAAAGATCAACATGATAAGTCATGCCTTCATAAAATTTAATTATTATATTGAGACATAAAAATAAAAATCTGCTTAATAATTGTACGTAGGTAAATAAACATAAATATATAAAATTATGTAAGTATATTAATTTAAAACCAATAATACTAGGAAAATTTTCTCAAATGCTTTTTAGTACAAACAATTGTGCTTGATAAAATTTAACTTTTTATACCACTGAAGATATTGATGCAGAATTATAGGATTTTACAATATGTTGGTCATTTTATTAAATTTTGTCTTAAAAATATTGTTAGTAAAATTTTAAATCCTTAAAATTACATTAATAATTTTTTTAGGATAAATAATATTGTTTGATCTAGAAGTTTTGATACATTCAGACTGGAATTCATTTCACTTTGACTCCAATTCGTTCAGTGATTAAGAAAAAATATATATAAAAATTGTATTTGTAAAAATTTAATTTTATTTAATTTTGTGAACTTGTCTCTTCTAAGAAATTTTATGTGCTTAATGAATTTTTGAATTTTTATTTTACTTGAAACTATGTTTTATTATAACTATTTGGCAACAATCTATGAATGAGTCATTAAATTATAAATAGGTTTTTTTTTAAGTAGGTATGTTCTTAATACTATTATGAATAAAGTGTTAATCAACTTATTTAATTTAATTTCAGATTTCAAGCTATTTCTATTTTACTTCAATTACATAGATGGCAGCACTATTGCAAACTACAATCAGATTTTTAAATAAGACTTTATTTTAAATGCTTAAGTAAATTTATTATTAATGCTTAAACAATATAATTCTGTGTAGCTAAAGTTGAATAGATTATTATAGAATAAAGATTATATAAGAGTAAACAAATAATAACAAAATACTTTAAATGGAATATATCACATGGGGAAAGAAATGAGATCATTGACGAATGATGGTCATTTCTAAACGAGATAGATGTTCAACGTTTTCTCAAATTTTTTCAGCTTGCATTACCAGGGCATCAAGAAATGACAACATGTGAATTAATTAGCAGGGTCGATAGAGACTTTTTAAGTCGAAAGTCCACAGTTGTTGATTACATGAGAAAAAGTCACGTGCCATTTGCTTGTCTGTGATGAAACACAATGTTTAATCTGATGAATGTCGTTTACGACGGATACAGAGCTTTCTGGACTACTTTCAGATTTCAAGCTATTTCTATTTTACTTCAATTACATAGATGGCAGCACTATTGCAAACTACAATCAGATTTTTAAATAAGACTTTATTTTAAATGCTTAAGTAAATTTATTATTAATGCTTAAACAATATAATTCTGTGTAGCTAAAGTTGAATAGATTATTATAGAATAAAGATTATATAAGAGTAAACAAATAATTACAAAATACTTTAAATGGAATATATCACATGGGGAAAGAAATGAGATCATTGACGAATGATGGTCATTTCTAAACGAGATAGATGTTCAACGTTTTCTCAAATTTTTTCAGCTTGCATTACCAGGGCATCAAGAAATGACAACATGTGAATTAATTAGCAGGGTCGATAGAGACTTTTTAAGTCGAAAGTCCACAGTTGTTGATTACATGAGAAAAAGTCACGTGCCATTTGTTTGTCTGTGACGAAACACAATGTTTAATCTGATGAATGTCGTTTACGACGGATACAGAGCTTTCTGGACTACTAATTAAGGCTACGATAGAAGCTCTGGTCAACAAAACCTATGATATCATATTAGACGAACCCGATATGAAAGTGCGAGAGATAGCTAAGAAAATAACCTTATGATAATAACGCTATTTAATATTTAACATGAAATTTTGATCATGCAAAATATGTCAGCAAGATGTGTGCCGCGATTGATGATTGTGGCTCAAATGAGAAGTCATGCAACCATTTCAGAGCAGAGTTATGACAAGTTTAAATGAAATCCAACAGAATTTTTGGTGTTTTTTGTTACAGTTGAGGAATTTTGAATAAATTACTTCACATCAGAAATGAAACAATTGCTTAAGCAGTAGACTTCCAATGAAACTTCCGCGAAAGAAAAAACAGCTTCATTAACAGGTAAAAATTAAATCATCAGTTTTCTAGGACTTAAAAGCATAATTGTTGTTAATTACTTGGAAAAGAGGAAAAAATGATTATCGGACAGTGTCATAATGATTCATTACAGCGTTTCAAAGAAATATTTCAAGAAAGGTGGCCTTATTAGTCCAAGAAATGCTTACTTATCATCAAGATATTGTGCTGTTACTCTCTTGATATCGCAGTTGTTTAATTGGTTGAATTCCCTTACTAGTTACAGCCTCATCTACCTTACCCTCACTTGTTTTTTCTTTCTCAAAATTTAATAAACAATTAGTTGAAAGAAATTTTCTTCAAATTATAAGATCGTTAATGTTACAGTTATTTTGATGAGTTTCAGAAATCATACTTTTTGAAGGATTAAAAATCTTAGAACATCGTTTATAAGTATTTGTGTACTTTTGGTTGATTTGTTTTGTGCTACAGAATTTTAAAAAAATAATTTCATATTATTGATAACCAATAACATGTACAAAAACATCAGGTATTTTGATATAGCAATATTCTAGAGAAGAATGATCAAAATGACTAGAAGGTAAACGTTCCTAACTCTACAAATTATATAAATTAGAAGAAATTAAAAATATAATTAGTATTTTTATTCAGGGTATATAAATACTTAATTTGATTTTTGCTTTGAACATTCATTCAAGAGGTAAGAATCGATTCATTGCAAATCTATTTACTCCTGACAAATTAAGAATCACATGCTTCAAACAAAAACACAAATAAAAAAACGAAAATTATTGGTTAAGATGCAATGCGGAACGTACAACACGAATACTAGTCTCAGTCATATTTAGAAATTATGTTGCTTATGATATTTATGCTTATGATTTCCATGCTCATATACTTATGATTTCCAATTTTACTTCTTTGTAGTTGTTGCTTCGGATTAAATTATGCTTGAAGTTAAAGTTACTCAAACACAGTGGTCAGCTAATTATATCACTAATAATTCCATCAAAATTAATCCTATAAAATTGTCTGGTCACATCTGTCAAATGAACGTTAGGGCCAATCTGAGTTTGATGAAATCCCAGATTTAGTTGGGCACATTGTTGCGGAAGGTTTTGGGATCTTGGGAGTTACCAACTGAAGTTCCCTGGAGAAGAAGAATACAGAATGAATAGAAAAACATCTATGACCCTCCTGTCACATGACCATACGGAAAGATAAATTGAATAAAGGATTTGTTGTTTAACAGTAATGTAAATTGTATTCGAAATATTCTAGGTCCAAGGAAACTGAATAAGAGTAAGTAGATAATTTGAAGCTTTAGTTTCAAACTATAATGTAGTCATAAACCTGAAGCCCGTAAGAAAGCACATAAATGAGTTTTCACCCTTTCATAAAAAAAATTGTGTAACTATGATGAACATGTAATTACATTGAAATATATAGCAAAATATAATACATATAATTTAGTACTTTTCTAATAAAAAAATAATTGTCCAGTTGGAAAAGTTTTCCGATTGTTTCATTATAGACCAGTGTTTCTCAACCTTTTATATTCATGCCCCAATTTTCAATTATAATTTTCGCGCCTCCCTCCTCACCACATACAATAAAATGTATACAATAATAATGTATTTTGAGTATTTTGGTTATAGTGAACCTACACTATAACCTTAATTTTAAACTTTACAAATTACCAAGAATACGGAAATTTATTGAAATTTTGCAACACCGATCCTCAGCATTGAATAAACAAGAATCCTATGTCTTTTTATAATTCTAGCATCCCGCCATGTCGGGAATTTTCACGGTTTCGCGAGAAGTTTCGATTTGTCTGGAATTTGTCATCTTAAAAGTTAAGTTAGGAGCGTGCACAGATGTGAACAAATGTTTTCTCATAGGGAGAAGGAGAAAATTCTATGACGCCAATTTCAATTCCAGACAATCTCATTCGAGTCGATCCTTCTATCGCTAATGAATTTATTCTGAATGTGTATGTTATATATATTTTCGTGTAATTGCAATCCACCGTATTAAATATTCACGGCAGCAGACTTATGCAGAATCATGGATAAATTTTTAAGTGGGCGTAAGCGAGAATTAGACGATAGACAAGCATCAACAAGTACATAGACGAGCGTGGTTCCGAAAACAAAATCAAGAAAATATTCTCAAAAATACTTAAATTTTGTGTTTACTAGTGCTAAAGTTAATGAAGAAGAAAGGCCCCTGTGTATCATTTGCTCAAAAATATTGGTGGCAGACAGCCTGGAACCTAATAAACTTAAACGACATTCGGAAACGCTTCATAGGGAGAACGTAAACAAACCCAGAGAACTCTTCGAATTAAAATTAAAATCATACGAAAAGCGAAAATTATTGTTTAAAAAACTTTGTATGTGAATGAAAAAGCTTCAGTTGCCTCTTACCAAGTTTCATATGAAATAGCCAGATGTAAAAATCCTCACACCATTGATGAAGAACTTATTTTGCTAGCCGCAATTGAGATAGTTGAAATTATGTTAGGAGATAATTTTGCAAAACAATTGCAGTCTATACCTCTTTCAAATGATACTGTTGCCCGTCGAATTGCCAATATAGATGAAGATGTAGAGTGTCAGCTTTTGTCAAAGCTGCGTGACAAATTGTTCTCAATGCAACTCGATGAGGCTTCAGATAGTAATAAAGATGCTCATTTCATTACCTATGTTATATTTTGTGATTATTCGTCAATAATAGAAGAATTACTTTTCTGCAAACTAATAGAACTCAAAGCAACAGCACTCGAATTATTTGCTATCTTAAATGGTTTTACGAACGAGGTAAACATAGAATGGAAAAATTGCGTCGAATATGCACCGATGCTCGTTCTATGTCCGGAAGATTCCAAAGTATTCAAGCATTTGTGAAGCAAAATTCGCTCCAGTGCGTCTGGACACATTGCATGATTCACAGAGAAGCCTTGGCTTCCAAAGAAATTGGTCCTGGTTTGAATGTTATAGTAACTACGGTTGTAACCGTAGTAAATTATATAAAAATAAGACCCTTGAAATCAAAAATCTTTTCCGCATTTTTCTAAAGAAATGGGTGCAGTACATTCAGCGTTACTATTTTATTGCAAGGCAAGATGGTTATCACGAGGGAAATTTTTGCAACGTGTTTATTAATTAAGAGAAGAAATCGCTGTTTTTCTAGAAGAGGAAAACAGACCGAAAGCTGAGGATATTTGCGATAATTTATTTGTGATGAAATTGAGCTACATGTGGTCAACATATTCGAGAAATTAAATAACTTGAAACTTTAACTGCAAGGAGCAAATACACATGTATTGGATACGGGTGGTAAAGTTAATGCTTTTTGTGGGAAATTGGAATTGTGGAACAGAAATTTAAATCAAGAAAACTTAACAGTGTTTGCAAATTTGAATGATTGTATTAAAACTTACCAGGCTGAAGAACAACATGTAAGAGTTGTTTTTGTAACCATTGAAAATCATTTAGCAATGTTAGCAAAGAATTTTAAAAAGTACTTTTTTGCTGACTACAAACTGATATGAAGTTACAAGCGGGTGGGGGATCCATTTCACAATACCCTCGAAACTCTCTCAATTGAAGGGGAAAAAAACTTCATAAACTTCACGGCAAGCGGCGAAACCAAAAGACAATTGAGTAATAAATGACTCTTTGAATTTTGGGCAGGAGTAGATGATGAGTTTTCTGCACAAAATACAAGGGCATTTCGCATTCTACTACCATTTTCAACGTCTTACCTTTGTGAAACTGGATTTTCTTCAATGGCTTCTTTGAAGACAAAATATATCTCTCAGCTAAATATAGAAAAACAACTGAGAGTGTCTATTTCTAATATTAAACTCTCCTTCGAAAAACTTTGTTCTGAAAGACAGGCCCAAGGAAGTCACTAATAATTATTAAATTTGTTTTTAATTTAGTAAGTTGTTTTAATTTAATAAGTTAATTATGAAATATGTCGAAATGTATTTTGTCTTGTATGTGTGTGTGTGTTCTTTCCTTTCAGTCACTTAATCAGTTTTCTTAAATAACATTTTCTCTTGGATATGCTCGCGCCCCACAGGTTGAGAATCACTGTTATAGACAATATTAAAAACACTCACAGTCAGTATACATATATATGTGTGTGTGTGTATGTGTTTATATTGTTTGAGCCATTTCTTAGCAACATTTCTTGGTGCACCTCTAATCATGTCCTTTTAAGTGGGTAGTATAATATATATATATAATATAAAATAAAAGCTTCAGCTTATAAGTATAAAATAAAAGCTTCAGAGAGATAATTAAATTTATTATGTAATGCTGAAGATTGATAACTTCATAGGGATTCAAGTTTCATTGTTTTACTTATAATGTAAATTTAGGGGAAAATAAGATACAAATGGATTCCTTGTGAAATCCTGAAATATTCCTAGCTAAAAGCCTTGCGACCGTATCATGCTACAAGTCAATCATACAGGGTTTTTCAATTAGATATCAATCCAATGTTCATTTATGGGTGTTCTTGAGAATTTATGTGATCATGAAAGGATATCAGCTGGTTGCAAGAATTATAATATTCGTTCTAAGTACAGAAAAGCATCCCCATACTGGAAAGTAACTTCAAAGCTTGTAGCATTAGTGTCAATATTTGCTATGTCAAGATATCTAGAAAATAACATTCTATTTATTATTGTTAAGCTTCATCCAAAATCAAAATAAAGAACAATTCGGTATACGTTCCAATAATTCTTGAGTACATTTCTCTAATTAGTATGCAGAAATGAAGTGTTGCGTAAGGAACATGAATTTCGTGAAACTCAACTTCATCTATGGAGATAGCCATTTAAACGCAGGTGATGGGTAGTTGCAAAATGTTGTCAATGTAATGGTTGGTGTGTTATCAAATAACTACCTTTCAAATGTCTTGACGATATCTTGGTAGATATAAGTATCCGAAATAATGATATCGCCTATATCTAAATAAAGAGTTAAAAAGCAGTTGCGAACTGTTCAATATTTCTTTGTGATGTTTGTCAGTTGTTCTATACACAATGCAATTTAGCATGAGAATTGAACAAAAATGAATCAAGAGTGTCGTGTCTATGTTAATAATAATATATGAAGCAAACCTTATATGAAGACAAATATTAATATTTATCTTAATATAAATGAATATTAGGAAAATATTACTAAATACACTTGATAAATATATTTTTAATATTGATTCTAAATAACAAATTATAAATATTAAGTGTGCATATATCTTTTTAAATTTAAAAATTTTGCTTTGATAACTTTTTAATTTTTAATTGATTCATTTGCAGTGCATCTTTTTTTTTTCACAATTGGACGCACGTGTGTTTGACACTATTCTCTAATTCATTATAAGAAGGTAGTGAGTTCGAATCTAGACTAAACCAAAGATCCACCTTATTCACTGAAAGTAGTTGGTGCATGTGTCATTGTAACTATGTCCTCCTAGTGAATATAAGTTATAGTCGCAATGATCTCCAAGTGAAATAATATTTCTGGGGTGGCAGGCTAAGTATTGGAGAGGGGTCTTCTGCTTGGTGCTTGCTTTTAAATTTCAAAGAGTCCCACCCTGCTGTATCTGTCTAGAAGGTAGAGCCCAATTATGGGCTAAGTATAGGCAAGAATACTAGTACAATAACAAAGTGAGCCTATTTACATGCACCAATTCTTAGAATATCTTACTGAATAAATATTTTCAGCGAAGCTTCTTTCAATGCATTTATAGCTACATTTATATTCAATACATTACATTTACTTTCTAGCAATACATTTGTATGAAATTAATATTGATTCCATACATTTAAATACATTCGATTTCACTGTAAGACGGAATACGTCTATCGAAGCTCAACAGTTTGTACAGGCAGTTCTCGTGTTATAAATAGTTTATTCAACCTTATTCAATTTTGTTAAATTGAGACTGGTTTATTCATATAAAAATTAGAACATGTTTATTCACCCTAATATAGGATGAATTTTATGGCTGAAAAAATTTTCTCTCTATTTTTTTAACAATTGATTGCGACTGTCCAAAAAATATAATTTTGACAAAGAAATAATTTTCATCCATTCAAATTTACTCCAAGTTAATAAATTTAATAAATATAATATTTTTAGTTTAGGAAGCTTATATTTGTGTGTGAAAAAATACAGATATTTAAAACAATATAAATTAAAAATAACTTGCCATTTTTAATTTAGATATTTGTGAAAAGACATTTAAAATTATGCAAAAAAATTACAGTTATTATTTCAAGCTTTGCATTTATTTTTTCGTCTATTTTCACATATATCTTATTTAATTTTTGCAGCGAAAAAAATATATATAGTTGGTAAAGGAACATTATTATTTAAGAAGAAAGTTTCATCAGTGGAATAAGTCTTTTTAAAACCTTTATCAAACTGGTAATGATTCATCACACTTTTCATAACATATAAAATCAATTACTTTATAAAAGTATCTGTTGTTAAAGACTTGATAAATATTTTCTGTATACTGTAGAGGAAAGTCTATTCGAAGTTTTTCTTAGCATACTGATTGCTTTTCTTGTAAATTTAAAAATATATGCTTACCACAAATAAAATTGTGTCAAGTATGTATTTTTTTAAAAATATTTTTTCTCAAAAATAAATTCTAGTATAATTGTATATATAATATGGAGTACCCATGGCTTCATAGCAAAAATAATAATTTAGACTTAATTACTTAATTCACGAAAAATTGATATTTTAATATGCATTATTATCTTTAAAATTAAAATTAATATTTTAATAAGCAATAACCTTGATCCCATTATTTCCAAATATTTTTTCTCTTTTTGTCTGTCTCACTTATTTCTTTGTTATAGTAAACATGACTTGAAAACCTTTTCAATGCCCAGTTGTAACCAGTATTTTAAAGGCGAATGAAACACAAAAAATTTTAATTTTGCATACCTAATTTTTAAAGTTGAACTAATATTTAAAAGACTAATAAACATTTTAATGACTTCAATTTTATTCTAATACATGAAATAAAACTTGTTTTAGATTTACATTTTCCTGTTTAAAAACTAATACACTAAATATTGAATTAATTTTATTTTTCATTTGGCATACTTAATTGTAACATTAAGGTTTTATTTACTCTTAAATTAATTTCATATTTGTGAAATACTTTTGTGGAAAAAATTTACTCACTTTTAAATTTATATCAAAAATTACTTTTCCTGTGATTAAAATTAAGAAAAAAATCTCATGAAAAACTAAGATATAAAAAGTTTTACTTTATTTTCAATATTTGAAAAGTGTTATGTATTGATCCTTTATTATAGATGTGGAACTGTTTCTTAGTTTGGCAAATGATCTTTAAACATCATTTTTCAGATTTACCAATTAATAAAACAATAAAATCAAAGAATATGATGCAAACATGAAATATATTTCAGAATAATAATTTTTTTAATTCAAAAATCCAGCGATTAAAAAATGCTATGCAAACATTCTTATGATCGAAATAATTTTTGTTTGATTCGAAATTATATCCTTTAAGTTATTGCTCACTTAAATAATAAACAAATAAAATTTTCACTTTAATAATTTTTGCATGAATTTCTTTAATAATATTAATATATGAAAAAATTGATAATGGTAGTGTACCATTAATAAATGGTAAAAAAAAAATTAAATAACGAAGAAAAGGAATATGTAATAATATTCATTACAATAAAATAATTTCGGCATAGGTGCCGTATAATCCATGATGCCAAATTTTGAGATTGGCTATTTTTTGGCGGATTTTCCTATGTATCTGGTAATCTCGTTTTTATTACGTCATATATATGGAGACCTATAAGAATTATGCAGAAAATTCTATTTTAGTAATCCTAGAGTATATGCGTCATCACGCACGACACGATGCTTCATCTTGACAACATTTCTTCTTCTACAAAAAAAATTCAGAATTTGGAATCATGGATTATAAGGCACCTGTGCCATAAATTACATCAGTATTTCAGCTTTTACAACTTAGAATTTTATAAAGCCTATAAAAAGTTTTTGTTTATTTCATCCTGCGTAAAACATTTCGTGATTAGGTGATTGAAAATTCAATAGCTAATCCAGATGAAGTATGTTGTACTGAGAAAGTTTAACCATAATAAAACTTCATTGGATATAATGTTATCTGTTGTAATGTAAAAATGAGAACGCCCAAGAGTTGACTTCTTTACTTAGTTGTGGATTAAATTTATGAGGTGGTTGGTTATGATTGGCAACTTCTACAGGCAGAAATAAGCAGCTAGAAACGTATCGCATGAGATTGAATTATTAAATACTCACAAGCAAAATGTAAATAAGTATTTTGAAAATTATTATTTTTTAAGTGTTTTTTATGTTAATTTCATTCAATAAGTTAACGATCACATTATAAATTTAAATCAAAATAAACAAAAGAATCTGCAAACATAAAACATCAAATTATAAATAAAATTATCTAAAATATTAACATAAAATAAAAATAAAAGAATAAATTATTCACAAGAAGTCTTACCATTTTAAGGATTAATCTTTTCATTTAATCTGAGGTAGCCCTTAAGTTCAGTGTTCTTATGAATTTTTTACTTTTTAAATAACTTTTGTCAAGTTATAATTAATTATGACTAAATCATTCCAGACAAAACATCCCTCAAACATCGGGTTGTAGCAGGAAAAATTGCCTCCAGCTTCACCAATGAACTAATTGCCATGAAGGCAGCTTTTACCCTTAACCTCACAAAGTCAGTCCCCTCGAAATGCATTAACATATTCTTTGACTGTAAATCTGCTTTGGAGGCCATTAAAGAAGGTAAAACGAGACTTTCTCGAAACATCAACGCTCTTCTGTCCACCATAGTTGCAAGAGAGAAAACCTGTACCATCCAATGAGTCCCTGCACATGTTAACATCGAGGGAAATGAACAGGCGTACTCCCTTGCTATGAAAGCTAGGAATATCAATCCCCCTCTCCCGACTGCCACTTGCTAGGATGAAAACGCCGTCGCAAGGCATCAGCTCTGAGGGGACAGTGGAAAAAATGGTGACTATCGGAGCTTAATCCTGACCGTGGTATCACCTCTACCCCCAACAGAATGCGGACAGGGCACATAAGGGATTTGAAAATCATGCCCGACGGATCTAGAGCCTACACAGAATGTAGGCACTGCACAGGAGTTCCACTGGATCCGAGGCATCTCTTCAACTGCATCTCTGTTGCCTCGACCCTTTTCAACTGCTGCCATGACACCCTTTATACGGAAAAAGCTGAATATGTGGCTAGGGCAGTTCTCCCTGCCTTTGTTCCCATGTGAGTTGTCTGTTTCTTACCTTTTCTTTTTTTCACTTGTCATACGACAACAACAACAACTAAATCATTCACGAGTAAATATGCAGAGGGAATCTTTCATTTGTATTTCATTTTCGATTGAATCAAGTAAACATTGCAACAGTGAAATGTGTGGTAAATTCCAGCATTCACCAAGTGGGAATTTTCCTCACTCAGCCCTGGAATTTCTTTCATATTAAACGATAAGGAAGTGATCCAATATAATGGAGAAAAAGAAACATTCAGATCTTCAGAAGCAGTGACCAAAGAATGCACGTAGTTAAACATAATACGTTTGATAGTAAATGCCATGTTAATATAAATAATATTGTAAAATGCTTAATGTGAAATTTCATTGATTTAATGGCTGCCTCTCATCATCATCATCATAGTTAACCAGACAGCCCTGTGTGAAGCAATATTTTCTTCTGAAGATTTGTCCATGAAGACTTAGAAAAAAATCTTTGACATCCAATTCGTCTCATTATATGCATGAAAATGTGACTCCACTGAGTCAGTCATTCATAATCGCGATCTTTCTCACTTTCTATTTCCAATGCCTCTAAAGTATAGGTCTTTTTTCATAGTGTTATCATCATGCATTCGTTGCAGATAATCCTTCCAGTTCATTTTATTTAATTTCATATATATAATGACTTCAGGTTGTTTAGATATCCTATATAATTCTGAGGTAAATTTCCTTCTCCAGGAATTGTTCTCCTCTTCACCACAAAGAATACTCTTCCAAAATTTCCTTTCAAATAGACTGCCTTCCAAAAAGTTTAAATAAAGTTCATTATCACTTTAATGCCTTTATTGGTCAAAAAAGTACAAAAATCCCTATTGTGCAATTAGAAGGGACAGTTAGCTGACCACTCCTCATCTGCATGCAGAACTTATAATGCTTGCTGCTAATTTCTGTGGAATAATCAGCTAGCACAAAGTCCTTATATAGGGTAGTTACTAATTATGTGAGGGTTTTTATAGAAAAGGGATTATATATATATATATATATATATATATATATATATATATATATATATATATATATATATATATATATATATATATATATACCACTTTTATCATGTCTCTTTGAATACAGCAAAGCAGACTCTTGGTACTCAGGGATGCAATCTGTTACTATGAGATAGTAAGGTCAAATATCAACAACATTACTGAAAACAGTGGTGCTAGATATCGTCTTACGCACCTTCAACTACAACAGTGGATATCATATATGTGGAAGTAAATTTTTAATTTCAATTTGCACAATAATAATATATATAGGAATAATAATTATTATAAAATTATAGATCTGGTAACTCCTGGGTTATGATTGTTAAATAATAAATAAATAATATGTATATTTTTATTTAATAAATAAATAATATGTATAATAAATAAATAATTGTAACAAGAAATTATAGATCTGGTGACTCACAAGGTTTATGATTGATAAATAGTAATAATAAATAAGAGATTTATTTATTATTACTATTTAGCAATCATAAACCTTGTGAGTCACCAGATCTATAATTTCTTGTCTAGTGTGGAATTGTTTCAATAATATAAAAAGGACGTAAAAATGAATTTTAAAAAAATCGAGCAACATTCGTTGTTAATACTTTATTTCAAAGCATGCAATCTCGTGTCAGTTTTCAGGGTCATTTTTTTGTCCTACGGTCGATACAAAAACACGTTTGTCTCTCAATCAAATCATACAAAAGTTCTGAACATTTTTAAGGTAAATTTAAATGTAACCCATTGGTAATGCTAGTTTTTGATGAAAAATCGTAAATAGATGTAATGTACCATATTTGCTATTTCCATTTACGTACATCTAAAGCTAGTTGCACTTTTTGATTCAGATAGGTTTTTTCAAAAGTTCACATATTAATCGTGTCTTTAACTTTTAAGGCTGAGGATTTATAATTTTGGAATTGATATTGCATTTAAAGAAAGCTATATATGTTATTGGTTTTTCGCGCGAAGTAGACTTTTTCAATAATTACGAGTATAAAAATTCTTACAAAAATGCTCCTTTAACTTTGAATTTTTAAAGGTTTATGAAATAAGAATCCATAAAGTGTTTATTTCAACATAATGTCTGATAAACATAAGTGATGATAATAATAGAATATTTATCATAAATTATTTCAGAAACAAATTAATTTCTAATTTCTCACCTCGGGATACTTGAGAAAATACTCATAATATGTTTTATGATAGTATAAACTTATAATCATTACGAGAAATATACAGCTATATAAAATAAAATAAAATTATTATTCAATCGTTTACTGGGTTAATATGAATATACTTTTTCTTTTCTCTATATGACTTTAAAAATTTTAATACATAAGATATTCAGTCTAAAAAGGTTGCTGATAAATTATATATTTCTCAGTAAAAAAGAAAATAAATGATTCCAGGATATCCAACATGAATAACAAATATCAGTCTTCTGTTTTAAAAGATACATTCCTGAAACAATCCTTACATTTGTATGAATAAACAATTTCCCTTTTTTCTCTTGTTGTTATTTGAGAAAAAATTAGTAAAATGAACTGTCTGTGCCTCTTTGTGTGACTGTCTCTGGATATCGCTTAATTCAATTAAAAGCTGAAAGAATGCTTGAAATTGAAAAATGAACGTCCTTTTAAAAACTGGAGTGGAAAAAGCAAAATATAGTATTAGAATTCTAGTCATATAAAGTTATATCAAAGTGACAGTATGCACTGGACTTTGACCTGCAAATAGTAAATGTTTTAATTTTGTTTCAAATTATAAAGTTTACCTGTATAAAATTGAAAAATTATAAAAATAACTGCAAGGTCATTGAATATAATTAGTTAAAAATAGAATGGTTGAAAACACTAACTGAATTCCAAAACAAGTTTTGGCGCTCTTCTGATTTATTCCTATATTTAATTTGTAGTTAATAAACTGTTTGCCTAACACCTCTTAAAAATTAAACGTGTCAAAACTGTGGATTTACATTGTTGTAGCAGTTTCTAATTTTGTCATCTCATTTAAATATTTCTGTGTCACTGATTTAAATTTGATTTTAATTTATGACTTTAAAAAGTTTTAAATTTCAAATTATAGATAATGAAATTGACGCAATATTTTCCTAGTGAAATAAGTATACGTGTTTTGAAATAAAAAATATAGCAGTGTATCTTTATTATACATGGAAATATTGTCAATATTGTCATACTTGAAAATATTGTCAACAAAATGTTATTAATAAATGTCAAATTCATTATAACTTCTAGTAATTGGCAAATATAGAAATTTAATTAATAGTTTATTTAACTAAATTAAACTATATTATGATTTAAAATGATTAGTTTGAATACCTTAAAGTGCATAAATTTTGCTCTTATATAGTTGTTATATTTTTGGGAAAGTGCCAAATGAGATCTAATTCAAAGCTATTAAAAAATAAGGTTTTTTAAAGATGCAGCTAGAAATACACAATATGCTACAAAATTATATGTTAGTTGTAGATTTTGGGATTCTTATAATATAAATATTTTATTTAAATTACATTAATGTAAATAAATGAGTGTAAAATATAGATATTATTTTAAAGATATTTTTCTAATATTTTATCAATAATTTGAAATGCTTTCTTTCAAATATTTGAAAAATTATAAAATCACCTCTTAAATTTTTTTTTTTCAAAAAAAATGTTGATACATGTACATGATTCATGTACAGATACAGGATGTTTCATTGAATTAATCAGACTTGCAAATAAAGTTTTGGAAATTTTATCGCATTTATTTCTGATAACTATTATCGATTCATAGACAGAATCTTATAGATATTCAAATTCATAAAACTAATACGCTACCTTACCCGTTCAAATTTTTTTCTGTTGAATTCAAATTTGTACTATGGATTGGTCAGTTTAAGACCTTGATTCTTTCTTTCTGAAATTAAATTTTAGTTGATTTTAACACATGACATGATAAACTATCTTGCTGAAGTTTCCAATTTCAAAATGTTAATTGAAATGTATAGAGCATTAATGAAACAGTACTTGATAACAAAATTCAAACAGTATCGACAACAAAATATTAGTGGCCTTATATTTATGTAACAGGGACGTAAATCAGCAAACCTCCACGTGGTGCACCCTGGTTAATATTAAATCTGTTACGGCTTTACCTCCTTTTTTGTATCTCTGGACATGTTTATGAGTTATTTTGTAAGATGAATAAAGCTACGGGCCATGACTACTTGCCCACATACTTATATAGGTTTGGACTTTGTGACTCTCCTATATGTACTCTGTGCAGACAATATCAGATTTTTGATGCTACTCATCTCGACTCGTGCTCTGCACTTGTGTTTTTAAACTGTTGAATTCAGAAATTTTGAAAGGCTAGATAAATAATGGCGTCATAGTCAAATTTCTGAGCACATTTGCAGTAAATAAATATTTATGTAACACAGATATTTTTTTAAAAATCATTAGCTGAATGAAATTAATGCTGTGTGAAATTTTATGATTCTTTTAGTAAAATATTTATTTTCAGTTGTTTTAATCTTTTAAAATTATTCATTTTATGTAATACACCATTTAAATCAGTGGTATTTTGCATGTTCTTATAACTTTGGAACATACAGCATAATTTTATTTTCAAAGTTACACAACATTTCTCTTTCTGACTAGGAGAGATCATAAAAAAGAGAAACTTTCTAAGAACATACCATAAATAATGAGAAAAATTTTGATTCATCAAATATATTTTCAAATATTTTAGTATATTCCCTCACGCGAGATACACATCATTAATAGTTTTATGTTTCCAAAAAATTTGATAATAAATAAAATTAAAATGGCGTAATAAATTTCATTTAAAATAAAGTACATGATATGAATTTCAGGTCTCACAATGACAGGATTAGCAGCATAAGATCTTTGATGTCATCTCATGCACCAACTGGAAGGTAAAAGAAAGGTTGGATGTTTCAGAAAGAAATGGCTGGATGTGATGGAAAAGAACTTGAAAAAGATGAAGATCGAAAATTGGAAGACAAAATGTCAGGGGTAGGAAAAAGTGGAGCTGTTTGGCAAACGATGCCAAAATATTGCATAAATTGAAGAGCTGAGTAGTAGTTATTATAAAATTTAAAAACATTGAGCAAATTGAAAAAAAAACTAAAATTAAAACGCAGGTGGACAACCTACTTGCAAAGCGAGTACAGACCTGCCAACTTTTACGCGTCGTGAGTACATTTTACGCAAAATCGCCAGGCTTTACATTTTTACTGATATTATTATTTACTGGATTATTTTACGCATTACTTTTCTTCTGGGCAAAGTTTAAAAAGAAAACAAAATTCTATCTTAGCACATAATGGTGATCTTTTCTTGTTAGCCATGATGAGAAACGGAAATTAGCATCCCATTCAACCCATCTGTAAGAAGAGAGAAATAACTTCCCAGACTCTGTGGTCGCAGAGGCTCCGAGCGGTCCGAAAATGCACATGTCAAACCCTTTTCCTATCAGGGGAGGGAGAAGAAGGCTCCATCTTGAAAAATTATGGATGGAGAAAAAAAAGGGTAGAGGTTTAGTTTTGTATTTTGGTCACACGGATTAAAACTGAAAAGTTTTACTGAAATACTTTTCCGAAAGTTGGCAGGTATGCGAGTGTAAGTCACAACCTTTCACTTTGAGAGTAGGATGTACGCCTTCGGTGTTGAAACTAAAGAATTATATTGAATATTTGTTTGAATATATTTGTTGTTTATACACACATCTGAATCAACCACTGATAATATAAGAAATCTAAAAGTATATCTAAATTTTACTAATTCCCTTTGTTGCTGATTGATTTCTTGCACAATAATTTATTGCATTGATTATAATGTCTCTACCAGTTATTGAGATATATTATAAAAAGTGTTATGGAAAAAAAAAACGATATACCTTTATATTTTATTTGGATTTCTCATATGAAGGAATACTTTTTATTTTATTCATAAAATTTCTCTTTATTACAGCTGACTTAAAATATTTTCAAAATTCCTTTTTATAAAATTTTTTTCCTGTTTTACGGTGTAAATTAATATGATTGTAATAATATTATATGATATAAATTAACCGAAGATTTTATTACAAGAAAATATAAAACTTATTGATGATTTAGAAATCAAAGATTTCATATACTTTATCAATAAAAAATTAAATTCGATACAAATATTGTTCAAGAAAAAGTAGCTTTCAATTTTTATGAAGGATCTATTTATTTTTTAATTTCGAGGTTTCCAAAAGAATTAAAAATGTGGTGTAAATAGTTAATGAATACATTTAACTATTTATATTTCTTGTTTTCCAGGTTTTTAAATGTCTTGATTTTTAACTGTTACTTATTTATACTTTTTAACATGATGTTGTAATGTAAATATCTTTCAAATCTTTCAAAAAATTAAATACTCAACTCAACTTTGAAACTTTAAAATATAAACTATATTTTTAGGAAGAAATATACCTCAATATATAATTTCATACCTAATTGCAGAAAAAAATCGTAGCTGACGTCAAGCATGAAATATATTTTGAAGCAATAATGCATATACTTTAAGAAATTTGAAATAATTAAAAAATAATAATTTTACAGAATTTCATTTGAACTCTTCAATTGATGCAAAATGATAACATCATTTTATAGAACAATGCAAGAAATATCATTACCTAAAATTATATTTATGTATAATAAGACTTAGATTTGATATGTTGGAAATATGATTCGGCAATTAAAGTATCAAAATACTAAAATTATTATATAATAAATAATTTAAAATAAACATGCGATTTTTTTATTACAGATGTTATTTGCATTACCTGCAGATAGCATTTTTCATACATATCATAGCTTAGGCATGTAAAATTTACTCCAGATTTAAAATTATTCATGATCAGTCTTTTTATGCAAACCTAAAGGAAGAAAATACTGAAAAGAATAATTCATTTTTTTAATATTAAAATATATCAATATCTATGATTGCATTTTATTAATAATAATGAGACTTTCATGGTAAATCTTTTTTCAGCTATTTTTTTTATCTCATAATCACTTTTTATTTCTTTAAAATTAAATATAAATATAATTTTAATTTATTTTAAAAAAATTTGTAGTAGGTGAATTTTTAATAATATTTATTAAATAAAGAATAGTATGTATTATTATATATAGGTAAATATTAATATATATAACAGAAAAAAGTTTTTAGTGCTGCCATTTATTAATTAAAAATTCGCCTATAATTCGTACTTATTTATTTATTTAATTTTCACCAAAATTTAATGAATAAAATATCTTAAATTACAACTCTTTTTCTAAAAGAGTAAAATCCAGAAATATTTCAAGAAAAATTTAATTAATATATTCAATTTTATTAACACTATTTACTTAAATTTTATCAACACTTAATTAATTTTAATATTATGCATATATTTAGTGTGCATATATTTTCACTTAATGTCAATATGAATTAAATTTTAACAATACATTTCAATCATTAAAAATTGTAATAGGAAAATAGTTTACTCTTTGGTAGTTGTTAAAATTTCTAAGCTTAAATTATGACAAAAAAATAATTTTTTAAATTATAAAACATTTATTTTATTAAATATAATAGTTAAAACTGAATAAATTTAATTTGTGTTGTTAAAAAAGTTAACCATGTAATTGGAAATAAAAAAGTTTTATCACACATGCTTACAATTGCTAATACTTAAACATATGTTTTTTAAAAGCATTACTCAATACTTATCAGGTCAAAGTATTAAGAATAAAGGGATTGATATATTTTATAAATGCATTACAAGCTCATATAATTGACTATAAGAAAGTAATATTAATTTAAATGATTATCAAACATGATGAACATGATAAATTACAAGTTTACAATTTAGTATTTTGTATATTGTTTTCTGTTTTGACAGGAATATACAAAATTCTTTTTAGAATTTTGTATTTTGTATATTCTTGTTTGTTCATTAAATACATACACAATATTTTTTATGAGAGAAAATGTAAAAAAATTGCAATAATTTTTTTTATAATTTAAAAAATATTTTGTTTTTATATTATTGTTCAATAATAAATAATGCATATTATTATCTAATAAAGTTGTATTTAAAATGACATTCTTGTTACAGAGTGCCTATGCAATGTTTGAAAATTTATAGTGCAATGAATAATAAATATTATTTAATAATAATAACATTTATTCATAGAATAACTTACATTTTTTATTTTGTTATTTTTTTATATTATAAGAGCTTCCATGCAGAGTTTCCATTTTTGGCTTGAATATGTTTATTTAAGACGATATATATCATCTGAGCTAGTAATTAATGGTAAAAATTCCTTTTTTTAAATTCAATTTTTTCAAATAATATTTATTTGAAAATTTCACAGAAAGATAGGTTAGATTATGTCTCCTTAAAACTATGTCAATTATTTATAAATACAACTACTTTTAATTTCGAAATTTGTGAAGATATTATTTACAGAAGAAAATTGCAAAGCACTATTGACCTAATGGCTAGGATATCATGAATGTTTGCAGGAATTCGATTATTCTTCCGCACAAGGAGAGACATCAATATTGAAGTCCATTGATAAAAGTCAAAAGTATTTGAGTTTATTTGACCATTAATTTTACTAATATTACATTTTATAATTTATTAAACATCAAAATATGTGTCAGAGGTCACAAAATTACTCATTGACTTCTCCTCTCAAAAGATCCCATTTTTCTGTCTGAAAATATATTCCAGTGACAGTAAAAATAATATTGTAACAATGCAAAAATCAATGTAAATATGTCATAAAAATGATAATCCAGTAATTTTAAGAAAAAATATCAGCAACTGCTGTTAAATTGAAAATATTTTTTAAAAATAAATTTTTAATCTTTGCCTTTTTTTGTATTTCTATCATTTAAAACTCATTTTCGAATATTTTATTAACTATTAAAATCTGAGCTTTTTATAAAAATATAAAATTGTGTATGTAAAATATAATAAATAGGTTTAAATTTTCTTAAATTTATTCTTATATAATATTATATTTTTATTCACTTAATATTGTCAAAAAATTATCAATGTAATTTTTTACTAATGTACTAGAAAATGTTTTGCATTCTTCTGTGGCATGAGATATCATCATCACTAAATTTAAGATCCATTTAGTAGGAAAATCCTCAATTATTGTTATAAATTTCTTAATATATAGTTAAATAGTTAAATTGCAGTGAAAATTATTTTTACATTCATCATAAAAAAATGAAAATTTTATATTTCGTAAATTTTAGTTAAAATTATAAAAAAAAAAAAAAAAAAAAAAAAAAAAATTTAAAACGAAAGAAATGTTTCTCAAAATTCTAAAAGGAAAAAAAGACAAAATTACTTTTTAGATTTTATAGAAAAGGAAAAATTAGAATTATGAATCCTCGAATGACATTAATCTTGACAAGTAACAAGAAAATGCGAGGAGTAAAGCTTTTACGCATTATTTTAAACCAATAATTATAAATTCTGAGGGGTTTTAATACGAACAGCTTTATTAATGTAAAAAAATTTTCCAAAAAATATTTAATTATGAAAAATCTACCAATTACAATGTCTTACATTGATGCTTTTTACTTTGATTTACAGTAAAAGAATGTAATGTATTTTTTGCACATCGAAATCCCTTACCTCAGTAAATGAAAATCAAATGAAGCTCAATTTGTTTTTGTTTTAATGTCAATACTTTCTAAAATATCTTTAACGATAACTCTTGATTATTTAAATTATAAACGGAAATAAAAAAAAGAATATTATTTAGTATTCAAATTATAATATCTTTAGTAAAGTCTTTCTTTTAAAATTAAAGATTTATGAGATAAATGTAGCAAATTGTATATTAATTTATTGATTAAAATAAATATTTTTATCTTTTCAAAAATTTATATAGGAAGCGAAAAATTTGTATTCTTATCTACACTTTTCATTTGACTTAATTTTTAAATTTAAAAGCAATAAATAAAATTTAAGTTCATGCTGAAGTGCATGCCCCATTTATTTTTTATACTAATTTATTTCCTTAAGAGTCCTTAAGTGCTCAGTTTTGTATCTGAATTTTAACTTATAATTCGATGTAAATTTAGATTGCTGAGTGACTTGAATAATTTATCTCACCCTCTTTCAATTTGGTTTTTAAAAGATTAGAATTTTAATATGATCTTTTCTGAAATTTAAATATATTAAAGTAAACTTTTATCATTGGAAATTTTTTCTTTTCAAATGGTTTTAAAGAAAAGTCAAATATATGGATAAAATGGACTTATATTTTTAATTACTGAATTTAATGAATTAAATTAAATCTCAAACTTTCTCTATTAATACTCCTTTATAATTAAATATATGACTACTTTTAATACCTCAAATATCGCTATTTATTTAAATATTAAGGAAATGCAAATAAGTTCACACTGCAAGTGTGATGAGAAAAATTAATGCATTTTCGTGCGTAGGATTACTAAATTTTAATTTCTGATGGATTATCCAGCCAAAAATAAATAAATAATACTTATTACTGGAACGTACCATTAAATCTTCAGCTCACAAAATTTACATTTTTATCATTTTCTTTCTCTAAATTCTGTTAATAGCGTCCATATTTGGTAGTATTATGAAGATTGATTATTGCTAGCAAACATTTCTGGGAAATCACTGCCCTGAACAAGTTTCCCTGGCAGCAATTACTTCACTTATGCTTCTGCTTATTGAATTAAACAAAGATTAGATGGTATGTACGAGTACATTTGCTCATAAAACTTCAGTGCAGGCAACAGTTCATCAACAGAAGTAATCAAAGTGTGGTATGTAGCCAATCAATCCAGTTGACTAGACATTTTCCATAGGTAAGACATTTAGAGATCGTATTGCTCGGGCCAGTAACCGAACATTTTCTGTTCGGATTCAAAATGATCTGTATAACACAAGCAATTTAGGTAAAGTTTCGCAAGGCTTGAATAAAAATAGACTCAAAAGTTTTAACACAAAGAAAATGCAACGGCTTCTATTCTAATTGCTGTCAATGAGAAGAAATGATGATCAAAATATGTATTAAATGTCATTTCCTATATAACCACTACAGGTTATAACGAACATGATGATGTCAAATATATCCTTGCAACACGTGTTTTGCATAATGCCATTTATAACCGAAATGACGATTATGTTCCTCTAAGCAGAATCAGGATACAACTGAAAAACAAGACATCAAGGTATTCCTGCATTCAAGATAGTCGTTAATCATTCCACTGAAGAAATTTCTAGCTATGACATAGTATTAAAAGGAACCATCGTCGCCCATCTGACTGATTTAACGGTCTGGAAACGTCCTCAAACTGCTCCTGCAGACTCTTGTTGTCTTGCAAAGAAGCCCCATTTTTAGACTATGTGCTAGTGACATGGCCATAAGATTCATTAAGAACATATAAGTAACAGATCGATTTTATTTCTTTCAGTGAAACCGGACAGGAGAGATCCAGAGCATAGCATTTTGTATAATCACCCTTAACTTATCGATTCTAAGTTTTGTGCGCAGTCAGGTGATTTCAACAATGGCTGCAGCGATATTGCGATATGATAAATCGCAATTGTTGTAGCTACAATTTAACCTTTATCAAAGACAGAAAAGCGTTGGTAAGCATACCTCTTGAAAAAACGGCTAAACAACTTTTTTCATTTGAGCACATTGTAAATGCTGTTATTAACCGCTATTTTATATACGACATTAATCATTTGCATATTAGAGCATCTTTTCTCCATCCTGCTAATTTTGCGTTACCTCTTCTTGTTGCTATAGTTTTTAATAGCTAACAATATATAAGCTACTTCATTTCAGGATTCAAAACAATGTAGAGGATCTTGTTAAAGAGCCTGAAGGATCTCATTGAAATTCAATTTTTTAATACAAATTAAATTATTAAATTTAAGTTCATAGATTTTGCAGTATAAACATGCGAATATAATTGATATTTTCTTTAATTATGCATGATTTAGAAATGTTTATAATACTTAGCATTATGATAAGCTTTTATGTTCCCCCTAAAATTGATCTCAAGCAGGTTTTAAAGTGAAGAATTAAAAAATATACTTTTTTGTGGAACATAAATAGGAATAGATAGATCCATCATTTGATCATATTTAAATTTTATGGTTTATGAGACATATGTGTCAATATTCTTTTCATATATAATTAGAATTATATACTAGAATTTATGTGCGCTAAGAATTTCCAGAACATTTTGAATTTTCATGTTTTCTATGCGAAAACTGAATCGAGTACCTGTATTCTAAGTCTTCATATCTGTGCTAATGATCAAGATCTCTATTTTTAATATATATGCCCTTATGATTTTTCCTTTATCAAGATATGGCATAAAAGCACAGTTGACAGCTTACATTTCTTTGAATTGTGTTTGAGACAGGTGGTCCTATTTTTACAGTTATATTCTTGCCATTTTCTAAAAAAAGAAAATAAATGAGTTTGTAATAATTTAAATGTAGCAGTTTTATTAATATATTATTTTGTGGTAATCAGTTCATAATACAATTATTAAATAATTGAAATCTTAGTTCTCTACGCATAGTATTGTTTATAATTTGTGTTATAAATAAATATGTGTTAATAAACGGGTACTTTTTAAATTATGGATAAATAAGCATTTTCAAATTTTATTACCTATTAATTTTGCATTAATTATTGAAAAATTACTTTACTTAGGTGTTTCAAAGCCAGCTTAACTTGCGTAAAACCTAAGATAGCAAACCATTTCACTTCTTCTCTGACTATATCGATTAAATAAAAAGTAAAACCATACCTATTAAAAATATTTATCATAAATATATCAGAACATACGAGTATTTACAGCTTAAATTTAAGGACATGGTTACTTTTTTGGTTTTTATATTTTTTAAAAATTTCTATTCATTGACTCTTTTTTAAAAGCAATTTCCGGATTTTGGATGTTTTTATCATTAAATCCGTGCAAAGCTGTTTAGAAAATAATATAACTCAAAGTATTCTTAAAAATGATAGATCATTTAGGTTAAGCATTTTTCAAACATCTCTTTTTGCTCTCTTATTGACATGCAAAAATTATTAGAAACTGATATAAATTAATATAAAAACATTATTAGTTATTCTCTATATACCTATTTCTTACTTCATAATTAGAGTATTACGAGTGATAATTAGATTTAAAAGTGAAGAAAAAGGTACTATTGCATGTTTTATCACATTAAAATTATGTTATCGCGTTTAATACTTTGATAAAAAGTATTATTAGTTTCTTTGAAGTAGCACTATTAAAGAAAAAAACTTCCTGCTGATGTCAGGTCAAACTCAATCGGTCATTAACCTAGTCACATTCAATCGTGGATGAACGCCTTTTTTTGAAGCAACTTCCAAAATGTTAAAATATAAATTTAACGAGGTCATCATTTTGTAGACAAAGACGTGATTGCTTACACACTTTTCTTACCTACACAGTGTACTGTTTTCTTACATTACGAATTCTTACTTATATTACTGAAAAAGAAAAGTTCCAGATTGTGAAATACAGATATTTGAATGAAGAGCTTTATTTTAAAGGTGTGTGTGTGTGCTTGTATGTTCTTTTAGTATAGTGAGCCAAAGGCTTAGAATTCGACGGCCACGTTGTTTCTTCGCAAGTTTTCTTAAAACTGAGAAAGGACTTACTGTTATGTCTTTTTATAATTGTAATAGCATAACAATACACACACACACATATATATATATGTATATATATATATACTAATCTTAAATATGATCAAGCTATAAACTAAAAAGGCCTATAACTTTGGCTGTTATTATTTGATTCGATTGATATAAACACAAGTACATCTATATAATTATCTACACACATAAATGCATGTTAAAAATTAAAATTAAAATGAGAATTAAACAACATTTACAGGGAAATATGTATTCCCATACATTTTAAATGTACTATATAATTAATATTTTTAAAAATTAACACGCACAGACCAATGAAACCAAAATTTCTTAAAACATGAATATTAAATACATTTTAATTTGGGAAAAAATAGTTACAGTTTTGAATAATCTAACTATGAATAAAAACATTTATTCGTGAATAAATAAAGAATAAACAATAATAATAATAAACAAATAATAAACAATAATAATAATAAATAAATAATAAACATCTTATATACTATTTTGTTTTTCATAACTTCCCAGAAAAATTAGAGACCTATGTTTGTGAATTATTTTTAACCACTTCTTGAAATATGACTTAGATATTTGTATTTTTAATATGTTTAGTCTTTCTAATAATTTTTATAACAGTTAAGAAGAGTATTAAATAATTTTGAAGGACAATTCTTAAATATTTATATTTGGAGATTTATTTATGTGCCACAAAGCATAAAATTCATGGAAAACAATACATTTTTTGCTCATTTGTTTTAAACTTTTCTTTTTTATTATATATCCCATAGAAGTTTCCTGATAATCCCTTTTTTTAAACTTCATTTACTGACACTGAGAACGATGCATGTGAATTACTTTGCACTGTTGAGCTTATTTTGTGATGTATTTATCTGTTTAATCTGTAAAGTTTCGCATAGTTCCACTCATTACTTGTTTTCTTTGTCAAAGACACAAAATAAATTTGGCTGAAACCATATTCAGCGATATAAAAAGTGCTCTGATTTCTTAAAACATTGCCTCAATATATTAACAAAAACAGCATGTTATACTGTAAAAATTTTTGGATGGTGTTTTTATTTATTCAAAAGAAAAGTGCTGTATTAAATTTTCTAAGAGCATATTTAAGATATTAATCGATACTAAACTTATTAAAGCGCTATTCAGAAATATTACTAAATTCCTCAGAAAAATGTGAATGAAATATAATAAGAAAGTGATAGCTTTCTAGCTAAACTTTTATAAAATCTCATTCGTAAATAATGATAAGTAAATGAAATGTTAAAAAACTTCATGGTATACGGGACTTAAAGATAATTAACAGCTGTACATGCAATATTTAAGCTTATCTTTAGGTAATGGTTGCTAGGTAATGGTAAAAATTTCCTGTGTAAATATGTGTATCATTTAACGAGAAATTATGTGTTTATTTATGTACCAAATGATATAGAAATTCTCAATTCATCTTTATTCATCATATGCTATTCTAAAAGAGTGAAGTTCTATGTTTCCCAAATGCAATGAGCAATAATATAAGTATATTTCTGCACACATATATTCAAATGGCAACATAACTGAAGACTTTCCTGATAGATAGATTACAAAATCCATGAAATATCAACCTCAAAATTTGTCATCTTGTTTGTAAAAAAAAACTAGACAGTCGAGAATCAGAGACCAAATAGACTTTTCATATGGGGTTATAGTAAATATTAGCATATAATACATATACTAAGGAATTCCGACGGGGTCAAGAATAATTACTAAAAGCCCCCGTCTTTCGCTAGAAAAGGTTTTACATCATCACATTTACTGTCTACATAAAAAATATTCAAAGTTCCTTTGTAAGACTGTTTTCAGATGTTATAAGCCTTTCATCCAAGAGCTTCTATTCAAGGTTCTAAGACTTTTATTGTGTTCCAAGACTGAAAGCAAAAGTAGCAAATATTTAATTTCAATAATTTGTTGGGAAAATCTATAAATATTTTGTTGGATGTAATGAAGAAAACTGTCTTTAGAAATTCACTATGAAAAAGTGGTTTTCATGCTGTGCTGTGCAATGAAAGAGTCACAACATATAGTATTCTTTAGATGAATATTCAAGTTTAATTCTAATGTTTGTAAGCATTTATATACGTGGAACATTTTTTCACATTATTTAATTTTGAATCTTACTGTATTAAAATTTTCACAGCCAATTAAATTTACTGATTTAACACTCAGTTTTTGGAAAAGTTTACTATGTAAAAAATTAAAATTCCTTTGTCTTTATACTTTTCCTCGAATTTCGTTAAAAAGATATAAAACAATTTGTTTTGGATGTTGCAATATTTTTTTCAGCAATGAACTCACTGCTTTTTTCATTTTTTTATGGAACATTTCTATTTTATATGGAACATCCATTTTTATGATTTGTATTGAAATAATGATTTTTCGTCTGAATATGAGAAATCATGTCATCTCAGGTAAGCATAAGTACTCAGTACCAATGCTCTTTGTCTCGCTGTTCTCTTGTCTAAGTTTTTGAAAAATTCGGCCGGTATGATTGTTAAATTTTTTTTTTCTTTCTCAGAATCATATTTGACCTGTTCGAATTCAGATCCAAAAGAAAGAAGAAAGAAAAAAGTTAAAATTTAGTGCATATAGCATAAATTAAAAGTTATACACTCAAATTAAATTTCTCTAATTTGAATGAAAAGGGAAATTGAAGATCCGAAATATGGCATTTGATCTAGATTTCCAAATAATTATTTTTGTGTAATTCCTTAGATTGACATCAGATGGTAAACAAATTAGGGAAAGGGTGAGAGAAAACAAGCATTACTTCCTTTTGGGGACGTTCTGGAAATGGTTTGACTTCTTTCGAACAAAATTACTTAATGGACACACAAATCTATATACGTATGTAGTATAATATATAGTAGAATTATGTTTTTCATGCAATATTTATAGATGTAACTATTTAAAAAGTAATAAAAAATTGAAGCAATTTTAACATCTTAGTAAAAAAATTTATTTTACAGTTAATCGGTAGCCATAATCAACTATTTATATTTAATATTAAATTATTTTATAATAAATAAAAAAAAAACTTAATCACCGAGTTTCTTTAAGAAATTAAAGGTTTCGAAGCCCGGAACTTTCAAAATTACATGAAATATTGAAGGAACAATGATTCCGTTTCTTTAGAAAAAATTTCATGAAATCTAGGAAGATATCTAGAAAATGGATACATTTTTGAAAAAGCAATTTCTGTTAATAAATAATTCTCAAGTGATATTTCTGATACAAATATTTTGAATATCCAACTAAGGAAATTATAATGACAAAATAAAAAGTAATAAAATCTAAATTTGGAAAGAAAATGTTGATTTCTGTGCAAAATATCATAAAAACAAATTCTTGTAATTATTTCTAGCTTATTTAATGAAAATTCTACATATTTTGCATTTTTGTGTTCTTAATTTTATTTTAAAAGAAATTAAAAAAAATATTTGTTTTAGTTTTTTGTTTGCAACTTTTAATTAAAATTTTACTATATTTTTCTATAAAATCTTAACGTTTAGCACCGTCGTCTTGGCAACAGAGGACGAATTGGCTGCAGAGTGATCGGATAAGTGGTTAACCACTTTAAAATTTTTAATCATTGATCTTTGTGTGTTGTACACTATACATCATCACTATTAATAGATATATCAGATTTATTTACACAGAAGGAAGATCATACTTTATATAAACAATCAGCCCCTTATAATTATCACAACTTTGTAGAAGATTTTTTAAAGTTTTATATTACAATAAAGTAACTTTTTATTTATTGATAATATGCAATCAAATATTTTAATAAAGATACCCATTCGTGTAGATAGCAATTTTAATATTCCACTCTACGCTCTTATTATGATTTAATGTGTGTTCTAAATATTTATATATATATATACTCTATACATTTACTTAGCATTTGAAAAAAAAGAGAGATCTAACGTAAATTTATATTCCTTTTAGGGCAAACTATATTAACCATGTTTCCAAAATATGTTTATTACTTTCTATATTTAAGGAATAATTGGGTTTTTTTATAGTAATTTAGTAAAGACAATCCTCTTTTTTATTTTTAGATCCTTTTTAAGGATTAAGGTGTGTTTAAGTTTATGACATATTGCGACATAATTAAGCTATTAGTAATGATATGATACAGAACTTAGAAGAAAATCTTCTAAATAAGAGGTTAAAGATTGTATACTCCTTAATAAATAAGAGACTTCAGCAGTTGTTTATTACTTGCA
This sequence comes from Latrodectus elegans, assembly GCA_030067965.1. NCBI lineage: Eukaryota > Metazoa > Arthropoda > Arachnida > Araneae > Theridiidae > Latrodectus > Latrodectus elegans. The sequence goes on from CM057820.1 coordinate 50,213,923, forward strand.
AATTTTAATGACTACAGATTACGCACATTGTATTGTGTTGAGCTTGTATTTTGTCTTAAAGCATAGTTTATTTCTTGGAGTATGAATAAATTTTATAATATAGTAAGTACAATACCAATAAACAGTCTTACGCATATTCAACCCTTCTTTTCCCCCAAAAGTTCTGGTCTTTTGTAGGATTGCTGAAATTAAATATTGAATGAAGTATAAAGTTAACATTAGAAGGAGAAAGATCATTGATCTGAACGGATTTACAATTCCTATTTATGTGCACATTATTTTATGTCATACTAAAGTTATTTCAGAAATTGGTGTGACTTCCTTTGATTAGGATAATTGTGGTTTTTATATAATATTACCCACTGATTATTTTTTGGCATGTAAATATGGCATTTGTCAAATAAAATTCAACCCTTTGAAATACGATTCCTTGGATCTTTTTAATAATCATTGTGGTAGGAATTATTTATTGAAATTATCTTTTTAGTTATTTGGAAAGACATCGTTAAGTCAAATTTTCGAAGAGTTGCTTTTCCTTAACTCATTCCATAAGTCAGTGGTTCTTAACCTTTTTAAGCCGCGACCCAAATTTGAGAAATATGTTCATGTCGCGACCCAAAAAAAAGTAAAAATTTTTTCATTGCTTCATTTTCGATCGTATTTTTAAAAAATCTTCAATCCTACGATGATGATTTTTTTTAACTTACAAATTTTTTATTTATATTTTTAATAATAAAGATAAACAAAAGTACTTTTCGATCCAAGGAAAATTTAAATAATAATCAAGTGTTAATTTTTATTGACCAAATTAAAATAAATTTATAACTTTTTGAAAATAATTGACATTTTAATTTATTCCTAAAAAAAAGAAATATCAATACATATTTTAAGTCTTTTAAATTTTAAATGCAAGTCATACAGTTTTAATGAGAACCTTGTGCTTGAATACATTTTGAAAGATCTTCAAAACCTCGGTTGAATGTTTCTCAAGGAGCACCTTATATCTATTTCAGGATTTAACTTGTTCCGATAATTGTTTTTGATTACACACAGAGCCGAAAAACCAGCCTCACATATATATGTTGTTGAAAAGGGCAATAATACTTTTAGGGCTTCTATAACAATTATTGGCTTTTCGGTTTTTAATTTTAACCAGAAAGCACATAAAGATTCAGAGTTTTTGTAGAAATTGCATCGAAGTGCTTGGTCACTTTGCATTTCTATTAATTGTTCTTGAAATTGATTAATATTAACAAATTCCTCATGCAAATCACTTACATAAAAATTAAATGGCATTCGAACCCAATTACATTTGAAAACATCGTCTTCAGGGAAATATCGATTAAAGTCTGCTATTAGTTTTTCTTAATGATTAATAATAATTTTCTGTGTTTCAAAATCAGTGATATCAATATTATTGTCTTCAACAAGTAAATTAAGAGTCGGGAATAAAGCAAGTTTCTTTACTTCAACCTTATTTCTCCATAATTTGAGTTTATTTTTAAAACATGTACTTTTTTCAGTTAATTCAATAATAGTATGATTACGTCCTTGCATAGACGTATTTAGATTATTTATTTCAAATAAAATATCTGACAAATAAGCAACTTGAGTAATCCACTTCAACTTGGAGAATTTAGATGCTAATCGGTGTTTCTTCTCTCTCTCTCTCTCAAAAAAAAAAAAAATAAAAAATAAATTTCGACTTCTGTCCGCAATGATAATACTCTTTGAACAACTTTGCCCCGGGACAACCATCTAACTTCAGAATAATATAATAAATGTTCTTATTCTGCACCAAATTCGAAACACAGTTCGCGGAAAATTCTGCAGTTAAAAGCTCCTGATTTGATAAAATTGACTACCGCAACAATTTCATCCAAAACGATGCATAATTCGGGTGATAATTTTTTGAAGCAAAATTTTGTGTATGTAACAAACAATGAATCGATATAATTTGTGGATTCATTTGTTTTATTCTTGTCGAAAATCACTTTTGAGATGCTGTCATGGCAGCTGCACCGTCGGTGCAAATACTGAAACACTGATTCCAATTTGATCCTTCTTCCATAAAAAACGAATCGACCATAAGAAAAATATCTTCACCTCTAGTTGATGTTGACATTGGTTTGCAAAATAAAATGTTCCCCTGTATATCTGTTAAACCTGGATACCGCACGTAAACCATGAGTTGAGCATCTTTACTTACATCTGTTGTTTCATCCAGTTGAATACTAAATAAACCAGCAATTTTTATAGCAGAATAAGTTGATTCTTAATATTAAATGACATATTATTAATTCGTAAACGAATTGTATAATTTGATAATGGTATCTTTTGTAATTTCTTTGAACTTTTATCTCCACACATGATACGTGCCATGTCAATGGCAGCAGGTTTTATAAGTTTTTCAGCAATATTATGGGGTTTCTTTTGTCTTGCAATATGCCAAGCCACATAAAAAGAAGCAAGTGTAGCTTGTTTGGCAGAATTTATAAAATAATTACTACTTGGTGCATCCAAACGATGTCTTTTTAAATGGGTTTCTTTTCTTTCGAAAAAAGTACGATCTTTTGCCTTAAAGGAAAAATTTTTATGTTTTGCATCAAAATGTCTTTTAAGTTTGTTCGGTTTCATCGATTCCTTACTTAATATTTCACTGCACAATACGCATTGCGGCTTGTTCACTTCTCGATCATAAATGCAAGAAAAACCTAACTCTAAAAATGCTTCCTTGTATTCACGTTTTACCATTATTAGGGTGATTACAATTTTACAATACGCACTGCAGCTTGATCACTCCACTATTAATAATAAGACAAAATTTGTTTCTAAAATGCTTGTATTCAGGTTTCACTGCTATTCCCAACACAAAACGCAGAAACGAGTTTTTGACAGAGAGCTTACTGAGTCTACACGCACGCAAAGCAATGGCGTGCATATTACCAACACCTCCTAAGAAGAGAAAGCCTCAGGACAGGAATTGGACGTCACTTCCGGAAGGGATTAGCGAATGGTCTTCCGGGAAGGCCATTCGCGAAGAGCGTTAAAACCGAAACATTGTATTAGGAAATAACTCTTCTAGGAAGTGTTGGTATTACTTATTATTTGGTATATTACTAACTTTTTTGGTTCGACTCAGCGCGACCCAATTTTGGGTCGCGACCTATAGGTTAAGATCTGCTGCTATAAGTCCCTTAACTTCTAATTCAGTTTAGTTAAAATTACGTTTCAAGATTTCATTTATAAAAGTTTTTAAATGATAATTTCCATTTTTTGAAGACATCCATCTTCTCTATGAAGAATCACTTGTTGCATTGATTATTAGTGAAATTTATTTTCATAGGATTTTTGTTACAGAATTTTCAAGAATTATCCATTGTTTAAAATAATTATTTTATTCAAAAAATAACATTTATAACTTTGTGATATATAATTTTGAAGTCATGTATTAGTTTTTAAAACTATTTAAAACCCTTTCTGAGGGATTTTCCTGCATCATATAGTTTCTTCAGAGGATAAGATTATTTTAAGATTGATTATTTTTCAATTTATTGAATTGCTATGTATATACTTTAAATGTGCATGTAAGGTAGTATAAGAATGATACTTTAAAATGTATGTTAACAGCAAAGAGAAAATTTTTTAAAAATATCTAAATTCGTTATTATTTCTCAGTAGCAACATTAACTTTATGTCCAAGTAAATAACAAATATAATAAACATTGATGTTGAGCGTATAGTTTTTTGGTTTGTTTGGAAATCATTGTACATTTACGTAAGTATCGTAAAAATGTCCAAAGAAACATGTTAAAAATGCTACCAAATTTTACGAATTTATAAAATTGTTTTCTTGCTATAAAACACTGTCTTTTTTATAGGAAAGAATATTAAGAGATTTATTTAACATCTCAATTTGTTAACGAGGAATGACATTATCATATTACAAGGAAGTCACTTAATATTAATTGTTGAGTTTAAAACAATGGGACAATATTTTATGAACATAACAAATTTTTAAAATGTCAATAGAAGAGAATCGCACTTATGTAATTCATTAGGTAATTTTCAAATTCTATGACTCAATGAGAGCAGACATATTTAAAAATTTATCACATTCATAAGTAATTTTAACTTTGGAATGGAAATTCGAGGTCGGATGTTGTTAGATAACTATTAAGCATCAAAGGATTTTTGCCTTCTGAGAGGAATTTTCAGAGAAAATTAGCTGAATTCATATGCCGCAGGAAAAGACGCACAGAAATTCATTTAGCGCCTTCAGAGTCATTCATGTTAAAAATGTAATATCCATTCACTTTTATTCAATATTTGTAAAGATCATTCTTGAGAAGTTTTACTCGAAAGCAGTTTTCTTACTAAGCTACTGTGAATCTCTTGTATTTAGATTTTATTTTAGAACTAAATACTATAGGATCGTACCTTTGGATTTTATTTTGGAGTCAAATATTGTAAAAAATATTCTTTTTACTCGAAAAAGTTGTATTCTAATTACGGTCTGTAAAAGCAATCCTCAGACTTTCAATTGTATTCATGGAAAACAATTGGCCATCATTACGAAATGAATTGCTACTAATTTCAAAAATTAATGGGGAAAACACATTTTGTTTTAGTTAACTTTTAAATTTACCTTTTATTAGTATTGGAACTCAAAAAATTTTTAATAAGAAAATCTCTAAATGTGTAGAATAGATTGAGTATTCGGTTTTAAATAGTTATTATTTAGAAAACAGAATCATATTACTGAAATAAATGCAGAGAGTAACTGAAATAAATGCAGAGAGCATTATTGTTTAATAAAAGCATATGCATGCCAATATAAATTTTCATGAGTTCTTCATAATTTTATGCATTTAGCTTATTATTATTATTACAATTATGCAATATGTATTTCGTAATTTATGAAGCACCTAAAATTTTTCAGTTTTAGGTATTTTTAAAATGATATTAGATTCATAAAATTATAAATTATACATGTCCTAATTTTAATTTCATTTTATTATCTCAAACAAGAAATGTCAATTTTTTTTCCTTTTACTATTTTTGATAATAAAAATGGTGAAGGAAAATGATGCTTTAATTTTAAAAGTCAATACATGCAAATACGCGTTTTGAGTTCTATAGATTTTATATCAGATATTTCTTGGTTTATAAATTTTTTTACTGTAGTTACCTCTGAAATATATAACATGCTTTTAGTTTAAAATGAACCCATAATAATTTTCAGTTCAATATTATTAAAGTAATCTGTAACAAACTGGATTTGATAATTTGGCATTTTGATTTTGTTTAAAGTTTATTTTTCTGAAGGATATATTTATTATACTGGAGGAGTTTATTTTTCTCTACATCGAAAAATCGTCTTTCTATAGCTTTTTTTATATTGAAAAGAACAAACTTCTGGAGAATGAGTTTAATTATATAAGTCTAAATAAGTGAACATACATAAATACAGCAAATTAGTTTGTTTATTACCATTAAAAATGAGTTATGAAACATGCAGCATGAGATATGTTTATGTTCTTTCTACGTATCTCAGATTATGGACTTCATACAGTAGGAATATATATATTTTTAATATGAAAGCTATAGTAAAACAAATTTCTTTATAAAGTTAAATTGAATAAGTTTCAATTTGAGACCAGCAATGCATGAAATAAATGTGTGTGAATTTTTTTATTCAATTACTTACACTTCCTATAAATCAAAAAAAAAATGTGTCGTTCATTTGGGATTTTTATTTTTCACATTTATAAAACTTGTTTTGTTGACTTTTTAAAAGCCTAAATGTGTATCTTTTCCCAATGTCACAAAATATACAAGAAGTATCATTTATACAAAAAAATCAAAGAATGATTTTTTTATCGAATTCAATAAGAGTTATGAGGGAGAGATGACATGTATTATTTATCATTGGCAGATACTCTTTAGATATAATCATCGTCAAATCCAATGTCAAAAATATTTTCCGGGTTGTCAGATTTGTTGACCTTTTATCTGATGTTGGTGTGCCCTAAAATTCTGATGTAAATATTTCTTTGGAAGAAAATGCGTTGGCATTCATGTTATCATCATTTGTCATTTCTTGAATGAACTCGAGAACTTGAAATGTTTGGAAATCGGTGAATTCCTACCTGCGTAATAGAATGAAACATATTTTAGGAAGTATATAATTTTGTATCTTTGTAGAAATGTATTGATAGTACAAAATTGTATCAATTGAAAAAGTTTCAAATGAACCTCAGATGATTAATTAAACGATATATTTATGCAAAGTAAATATTCCATCCAATTTTATCAAGTGATTGCATCGTATTTTTCAAGAAATAAAGCTTTTCTTTTAACCCTTTCTAAATTTTTATCAATGAGTAACGCAATGCATTAGAAACACCAATATTGAATGTTTTGTTATTTTTTTATACCTTGTGTTACGCATTCATCACTCTCCAATTGCGCAAAAGAATAACAATTCGGTGCCAAACAATAATAAGATAATTAAAACAGTTTAGTTTTTGGACATTCATAATTAATCCTGGAAACTAAATGCTTAAAAAACAGTCAAAAACATTCCCATGAGAAAATTATTTAATAAGTAAAGTTAATTAAAATTAACCGTATTTACCCGAGAAAATTAAAAAAAAAACATTGCGAAATAAAATGAAGGAGTTAAAATCTTATTGATGACTATATTTTGAGATTGTAATCCAGTTCACTATAAATGATCGAGATTAAGACTAAAGTTGTACTTTGAATTTTGACATCAGGAAATTTTAAATTAAACTGAAAATAATTTAAAGTCAACTGAAAACAATTTTTACTGAAATAATTCAAAACTATTATTGCTTCGTTCTCTGAAGAAGAATTTTATATCTTGAAAAAAAAATTTAGTAATTATGCTATTAGTTATCTAGTATATTAAAATATTTATCTAGTATTTCAAAGTAAGAAGTTATTTAGCAAGTATACATTATTAAAATATAATAATTAATTAAAATAAAAATCTGTGGTTTAGGTACTCCTTTCTCGAAATGGGAGATAGACACGGAAATCATGGTAACCTTGACTATTTTATCCTAAATGCACCCCTTGTGAATATCCTGTCTTTCTTGTTGTATTTTGTTATACAATTATATGTGCATTTTTTGTTAAACAATTCGTAAAAAAACCATTGTTTTTATTTTCGTTGCCATACCAACGATGAAATTCGTTAAAAATACGGATTTCGGTTTCGTCGCCATACAAACGCTGTTTTTGCGTAGTGTCTCTCGAAGCATTCAACTCCGCGAGACAACACGCAAAAAACGCGCCAGTTGGCGACTTTTTGAAAATGCGCCAAGCAGGGGACCCAAAGCACATTTTCACCAAATTAAGAACTGAAAGTTGTCATAAATCAACAAAAACATATAGGAATAATTTAATTCCAAATAAATTCATATTTTCTTTAAATATTTGTCTGTGGGAAACATTCAGCTCATTGTGATTTTGAAATTATTATATTAATTGCAAATATTTTCATCACATACTTTCAAGCAATTTAGATTTTAATTCATAACATTTTAATGCGTAAATAATTTGAAGTACATAAATATTTAGTAAACATATTTATGACATGTTACATGAAAAAATATTTTTAATAACTTTTCATGTAGAAAATAGCCTTAATAAGAGGTTATTTTTAGAAGACACAAGCCATCTACTCTGTGATCATCCAATTCATAAAAATAAATAAGTTAATCTATTCTTTAGATAACCTTGCCACAGCAAGACGTGAACAAATAGTTGCATTTGTTGTGATCCCTCGTTTTTTTAATATCATGTCAAATTTGCTTAAGTTTAATTGCAGATCTAAATTACAGAATTATAAAAGGATAGCTTCCAGTCACAGTGTCTTTTCAAAAATATAAAAATTGATAGTAAAATGATTATATGAGTTGAGTTCCCATAATGTCCAGTTTTTAACAAAAAAGTGATCAAAATATATTTATTTATATAAAATGCGGCTTCGGGTCACATTCCTTAGTAATTTTCTATTTAAAATATAATGGATATGAAATAATAATATAATATCTGTTGAATGAGAGACCTGAATTATTTATAGAAATCCAAAAAAATCGAAAGTCGATCGGAACTATGTTGTTGTTGTAGTGTAACAAGTGCAAAAAGGGGGGGGGAAGGTAAAAAAGACAAGTCATATGGGACCAAAGGCATGGAACATTGCCATCTTCAGCTTTTTCCGTATAAAGGGGGTCATGGCAGCTGTTGTGGTCGATATTGAAGATTGTTGAGGCAACAGAGATACAGTTGAAGAGATGCCTCGGATCTAGCGGAACTCCCCAATGCAGTGCCTGCATTCTGCGTAGGTTCTAGATCCGTCAGGCATGATTTTCATATCCCTCATGTGCCCAGTCCTGCTGATAGTAGAAGTGATACCGCACTCATGATTAAGCGCCATAAGGCACCATCTTTTCCGTAGTCCCCCACAGAGATGATGCCTTGCAACGGCGAAGCAAGTGGTAGTCATGGGAGGGATATTATCAAAACTATAATAATATGAATCAAAACTATAATAATAATCATCCCTTGTAAGACTGTACAACAAAGCACCATCATCACTATAAAACCAAAATGAAAAAAAAAGGGATTTGTTGTTGAAATAATATAACTTAAGAACTTTAATGTCTAAACAAATGAAAAATGAAATCAAAAGTTATATACGTAATATCTGTTTGTATATAAACTTAGCACTACTTGAGTATGTTTTCTGTGAAGGGATTTAACAGCAGAGTCAAATAATCGTATTTTCTTTTATAGACCTAATTCCAAAGTTGATGACCGTGGCTGGCTGTGGGAAACGAAAAAAAGCCAACACAGCTTCGAGGACATTGCAAATATTTTTACACATTATCGTTTATTAAAATAAAAGCAAAACTCCTGTTGCAGCATAAAATTTTAAGAAATCTAGAATTTAGTACTTATGGTGTAGAATTGTCACTAATTCCAATCAATAACTATGCAATATCTTAACTACATGTCTATATAATATTCAAACGAAGCCTCTCTTCAGTCGATGTATTATTCATTATAATGTTCTAAGACATAGTGCAGATGATTTGTGCTTTCCAGTTTTACATGCATATTAATGAAATACCGAAAAATATCGATCTATCCATAAATATAGATTATGCAAGTCCAGTTTATGTTTTCACCATCATTTTAACTATGTTTTTTATTTAAACAGATTAATGTATATTTGGGGTATTTAATTGAACAGTTAATTACTATTTAGCATTTTGAGCATTTTACAGATAGATGTCTTCTTACAAATTTGTGATGTAAACATCGTTATCTCATATTAGGTGAAAACTGTCGATTAGAATATTTTAAAAACAAAATGAAAAAGTGGTGAGGTTTATTCAGTATGAATTATTGGAATAATAAGTAAATAATGAATTATGAATAAATAATTATTAGAATAAAATATCAAAAAAAAAATCTTTAATCAAAATAGAAACACTCCGTTTTTAATGGGTATTCAAAGATATAGGAAAATACCACGTTTTTACTTCCATTTGTATATACTCGGCGTCTGTCAAAAGGGAGCATTTAATATTGCGTAAAATAGATAAGAATGAATCAACTGTTGATGGAAAGCGAGTTTTCCTAAAAGAAGGAAAATATTTCTAAAGTTTAGTACACAAACACAGAATTACGCCAAAAAATAACATTGCATTCGACTCAAAGCTTGTCTTCTCTATAAAATGACCTGATTGCAAGAAATGTTTTGGAGCTTTAAGTTGTTTGTAAAAAAATGTAAATAGGAACAAACATTACTAATGCTTGCTTTCTTATTATGTGATTTATTTTTACTAATCCTTAATTTCTACGAGAAAAATAAAACATTTTTCATTTGCCTTTTTTGAAGTTTAAAACGACAATCACTTTTAAGGCTTCTGAACCATGGTTGAGGGAAGAAAATTAATTTGGCAAAAGAAAGAGAGCGATTGGCACTTGTGTGTTCTATCATATAGCAACATGAAACAAAAGTCTTTAAAAAATAATATTTGAAATATTTCTTCATAAATATTATTTAGAATATACATCAATATGCTTCTCAACTTATTTAATTCTCATCATTCAATTTGAAATCCTTTTGAAGTTTAATTTCGTGAGAATTAGCTTTTCAGCGCCATTTCTGTTAAAATTTCCCAAAATTTTGTAAAAAAATTTCTACATGTTCTTAAAGAATTTATATTAACAATTAAGTTGAAAATAATAATGTTTGATGCATTTTTAAATTTATTTTCCATTTGTACAGTAATAGCATCCATTGTAGCGTTAGAAGCGTGGAATCTGTTATCCTTATTAAAAATAAAAACTCTTAACTTTAATTCACCCAAATATAACCACAGCAAAATAGTTTTGTATCACAGCACAAAAAGCACCCGTGTATTATTATATGCTATCTGAAGTTTCTCCAAAAGTTTTCAGAAATATTTTGAGACATACTGAGTTGTGCATCGAGTTTCATGTGAGTACTTTCAGCATCTGTTAATGAATGTCCAATGCTTGACAACTTATATTCTGTACTTACAATAAATTAGGTAAATAAGCCTATTCATTGACCAATGTATCATAAATATATTTATATGTACATATATATATATATATATATATATATATATATATATATATATATATATACATATATATATATATATATATATATATATGTACATATATGCACATATATATATATGTACATATATATATATATATATGTACATATATATATATATATATATGTATATATATATACATATACATACATATATATATATATATATATATATATATATATATATATATATATATATATATATATATATATATATATATATATATATATATATATATATATATATATATATATATATATATATGCAATATTTCTTCGTTCAGAATAATAATTAAAGTGTTTTTCTTTTTTAAAGAAATATTTCTTTTATCTTTACGTGCATTAAACCTATTCGTTATGCAAATCACTGTGTGAGAATCTCTCTAATTTTATTCTTCTTGATAACAGCACCTGAGGGTCATTTTTCTACTCTTGTTTCACAAAAGCCGTCCTGATAGTTTTCCAATGTGTTTTTAATGATGTATTTTCTTCATTCTGACAGATGTATATCTCTTCTGATTCTTTAATTTAGTACTAACTGCAATGCCAATTTTTAGATAGTGTATTATGAATCTCAATTTCGTTACAAAAGAAATGCTTAAAACTAGAAAGATTTTCGCTTTTTTCCGATACCAAATGTAAATCATTGTTGAATCCGTGAAAAAGGGAAATGCATTAATGTCTAAAGAAAAAAAAAATGCATTCACTACATCGAAATTATTGTCATATTCTTAATTAGACTTAAATATTGAAATGCCTTTTTATTTACTTATAATTTTACAGGATATATAATTAAAATAAGTTTAAGTTATGAGTAAACTCAAATTTATTGTTTGATTATTAAAATGCTTACTTTTTAAGTAACAAAAAGTAAACATTGAATTATGTTTTGCTCAAACCTCAAGATAACATAACCAAAAGAACAGTATAAATGGGTACACATTAAAAGTGCTGAAATACATTTCTCTTTTTTACCGTTCAAGCTCATATTAAACATCGATGTACAGGCTCGTATAAAATTTCATAATGAGTGATAGTTGAAGAGATACTGATAGTGAAATTATTTTTGTCAATTGATATTATCAGTTGAAATAATTATATATATAAATTTCTGCCATTTTAACTAAGTCTACTATGAAATAAATATATTGAAAAGGCAATTCTGTGTCAATCTAGCTTAAAGATTTAACGGTGGACTTTCACCTCAACGAAATCAAAATATTAAATTGCAAGTTATAATAAATGATATTTATTTTTCTATTATACGATCGTTAATTTTCTTCTCTTGCAATTTGTCGTGATGAGCTGATGGCAAAATTGTTAACATTTTGGAATTCTATTAAAATACTCGTGAATTTGCATTTTACTTCAATCTTGGATGTTTGCAATTGTTCGGAATTATCTTTTAAACTATAGATTTTGAGTAAATAAAACCTTGTGTGCAAAACATTACATAAATGAATTAAGTTAGTTAGATAATATTTTAAATTTATCAGATTAACACCAAACAAAATTGTATACGCATTAAATTCTAGAATAAAAGCACTTATACCGTCTTAAAATCTGAAACTATGACAAAATTTATGAGTGAAATGTTTTTAAATCCTATCAAGAGGCAATATATTATGCCTATATATTCCCATATATATATAGCATATATACATCCTATATATGTATGTATACAAGTAATACGAAATTTCTTTCAAATTTAATCTTGTTTTTTATTTTTAATGATAAATTTACATTGAATGCATCATTTTGTTTCTGAATTCTGATTAAAGTTGTCCGAAATTAAAATGGGTATTTTTAGTCAAAACATTTTTTCTAAACATTATTTTAATTCCTCCTTTTTATTTGAATTGAAATTTTAAGTTTTAAATACGTAAAATGCCTCCAAATGCATCTTAAATTTGCACTTTCAGGTGTACTGAAATCTATGAGTTTATATTGATGAAGAATTTTAACGCGCCTAAACAAGAAAAAAGTAGAAAGGTTGATGAAATAATGGAATGAAGACATTATTAATTTTATTTAAAAATATTATTAAATTTAAAAGTAAAAATACCAAAATGTTTTGTGTCTTAAAAAAAATGGAATATCACTTTGCTGTATTTCGATTACAATTTTGAAAATTATTATTAAAATTATCAAATGATCGAATAATTTTCAAATGCTAATTCAAAGATTAATTACTTTTTCCTGAGAAAGATCGAAGAGGTTTGACCTACTTATGAGTATTATACGAGGAACAAAGATGGCAGCAACACCCATATTTCTTTATCCAATAATATGACAACAATCAATAACCATTTGATGTATTTAATAAATACCGAGGACGAATATTTTTACACATTTCTCAAGGACAAAGAGATATTAATGTTTGTATAACCTTGAGAGTAATATAGCAATTACAAACATTGAACTGTGAATAAATTCTGTAGTTCTTCATCTATGTGACCTTTACTTATTATTAATGACCTTTACTTATTTACTGAAATATTTAAAAAATTGTTTTAATTTATTAAATAACTAATTTCTTGATTTCTTATAAATCATTGACTAAACTATTTCAAGTTTTTTTTTCACTTGAGTATCTTGAACCAACCTTGAAAAAACATATATCAAAATTTATCTTTTTTATCTACTTTAATTAAACAAGTATATTCGAAAATTGTTTTAACTCTTCCAATGCTATGCAGAAACCTAATCTTTGGAATTAGTATTCTGCAGCAATAATATTTACGGAATATATCATTCAAAATGATCAATGACATCTTGTGTGTCTATTCTGTTCACCGCAATTAAAACTAATTAGATGATTTTCCTATGATTGCTCTTAGTTTTTCTAATATAATTATATATTTGTTAAATTAGCATCATTTGCTACTCCCCTAGCCGCTGGATATTGGTATGATCAATAATTACCAGGTATACTCGGCAAAAGAATTCTCTTGGAAACTTAGATAAATTGTGTATAGATTGGAGCCATTTTCTCTGATAATGTAAATTCTTATAAAACTGTATTTTAGTTATTATATTTTATGAAAAATAGGTAACTTCTTTGTTCAATAACTCTCATTATAATCATCAACAAATGTAGGTTTTTCAAATAGTATAAGAGATTATTTTAGACATAGTAAAGAATTTGGAATATTATTGTAATGTTAAGTATTGTGAAAAGGATACATTTGGAATTTTTAGTAAAATTATATAGCTTTTAATAATTAAAAGGTATTTTACTAACTTCAATAATTATATCTATTTCAAAAAATATTGATCAGCTAAAAATATAAATTTCTTTCATTTTCACTATTTAACACAACAAAGAGTTTTTAATCACTTTTCGTGGCTTTTTTATTCAAATATTTTGTTCCAAATAATAGATATTTTTTAAGACTGTTATTCCTTTTTGCATTTTTGTAGCTAATGAAATATTTTAACTGTCAATTAATCTTTAATTTTATTGAAACAAACTTCAAGTTTGGATACAATTGAAATTTCTGTTTAAACTACTTATACTATACGAGTTAATAAGCATTCAAAACATTAATATTTTTTAACGTGCATTAGTTTTACCATATAATCCTAGAAGGAAATATTTAGTAATAAGACATAAAAATCGTTAAAGTAAATCCAAAATTTTTTAAAAGTGTAATTTAGATAAACTATTAAATTGAATATTGTAATTGTGTTAACATTTATAATGTTCAACTTAATAGTTTACCGATAGTATATTTTAGGTCTTTCAGTTTATTAAGCGCATTTATATAAGATTTGATATGTTTTTCAAAATATTTTTAAACTTCTTCAAAGATATCTTTGTTATAGTATTAAACATAGATTAATGATTTACCGGTAGTTGCTATTAATTTTTTCAATTTTTACTTAATTGCTATTTAAAAACGTCGGTAAGATTCCTAATTGAGTTATTAATTTAGTATAAAAATATTGCATCGCTATTTTCAGAGAAATTTATAGTTCATATCAAACAGCTCTTTATCTGACAAAAAAATATTAATATATTGATTTATAAGATTACCACTAAAAAAAATACTTTCTATGGCTAAAGTAAACATAACATTCCACACTGTAAAATATTATGTACTTGTTATTTAGAGTTTTGAAACATTGAGCTGACTACACAAATTACGCTTTTACTTTTTTATTTTTGAAAGCATGTAGATGACTTTTTCCTTATATTTGAAACACATTCACAAGAAAGCATGCCTTAAGAGGATTACCATAACATTTTATAAATTTAATGTATCAAAATCCTTAAAATTATTTAAAAAATAAGTAACTTTTTTAAAAATTGCAAAAATAAAAAGAAAGAAGTGCTTTTCCAATTATATATTTAAATTATTAATAGATTTAAAGATCATACTTTAAAAAAATAATTGATGAACATATGAAATTATTAAACCAGATTTCTATATCACTCATTAAACAAGACTTCTGCATCATTTACACAAAATAATCTTTTTTATTTTATCAATGGTGGGTGATTTTTGCTTTCTTTAAGAAATGTTCTTCAAAATCCCTAGAATTGATAAGCTGTCTACGAACACTAGAAGAACAAACTTTCACATAAGTACCCTCCTAATTTGTTTATCTTTGCAAGTGTTTTACTTTCAAATTATTCATAACTAATATGATGACTGTTCCATTTATTCTTCAGCTATTTCGACATTTTCTTACGTTTTATTTGCCCCAATGATCTTTTTTTTTTAAAAAAAATTTTTGTTTTATTTTTAAATTTTAAAACAACTTTAATTTTATTGTAATTTGTTGCTGTGTATTTATTTTATTCTTAGTGATAATTTCACAGATGCATATCCTTATTTTAAATCAGCGATTTTATCTTAAAGAATATATTTAGTAAATGCGACTTTTGTTAAGAAAAGAATATTTGTATTTCTTATTAATAAGAAGTAGAAAATACTTGTTAATATAATTTTTAAATCATAATTTCACTACTGAATTAAAGTATAATGAGTTGTATTAAATATTAATTATAATATCAAAATACAATTTCACTTTTTTTAAGCAAATTCTGAGATATTAATAATTAATATATAACCATTTAAATTAAATAACATCACTTAAAAGCAATAATAAAAATTGAAATCCTCATAATTTTTATGATCAATGTAATCTTTAAAGTTAGATTGAAATTTCTTTTAAATAAACTTATTCTCAAAACAAAATATAACTATGCTTATTCAATATATCTGAATTTAATAAACTTTCCATAAATTTTTAACTTGAGAGAATATTAGAGTGTTATTTTTAAAACTGTTAACATTAATTTTATGAACAAAGTATTTCTCTTTACCACTTGTTAGATGCAATGATTTAAGTATCAAATTACACACACCAATTAAAGATAGTGAGACTTCTCTCGTGGGTTTTCAAGCATTAAATAATTTTTGTAAACGATGTAAATTTATGAAAAAATACGTAATCAATATAGTTTTTAAGAAAAAATAATTTTAATTGCTTTGAAAAATTTTTTATTAAAAAAAATCACTGATATCTTTTAGGTTTTTATATCAATGTTAAATAATTGGTGACAATCTTAAATAAGTCAGCAATAGCTTGATTTTCGTGACTTAAAAATAACGAAGTGGAATCTGAACAAATTCAGAGACCTTCCTAAACAGAAAATGCTAAGCTCTTAAGATTCTCTCCATTACTATAGTATGAATACTGAGAAAATATTTTACTGAACACAATATTAATCTAACAGTAAATGATTGTGTCTAAGCTTGATATTTTGCCCATTTAAAAGAATTATAATGTTTTATGTTTGCAAATAATGTATCATCGTAATGCAATGTACAAATCATATGCTTAGAATGAACATAACATTATGATGCATATAATTATCATAAACCTAAAATTTTAGACGACATTTCAATGCCATTTATATTGTCATTTTTAGAGAACCGACTAAAATGTACAAGCAAAAACAACAAAAGTTAAATGATTTTAAGACTTAAAGCTTTCTAACGCACATGGCGACACAGCTATGTTCTTCAGCAGCAATAAAAATAAGAATACATAACAAAACTGGCATTAGATATTTATACAGTGGAAAATAAGACAAATTCAATTTATGTAACTGCTGAAGAATAGAGCAGTGCCGTCAGCATTTAGCAATTTTCTATTTAATATTTTAAATTTCGACAGTTAACTTTATTTTATTACAGGTATTAAATTTCAAAACAAATAACTTACAGAAATATAATTGTTCTAAATAACTTTATTTTTTTTTTTAAATAAAGAATGGAATTCTTAAAATGAAGTTTATCTGCTTCAAAATTGTTTCACTTGAGAAGGAGGCCATTGAAAGGTGTAATTTATTATATTGATTATTTGAGGTTTTGAAAAACTGAAAATTTTCTTGAATGTTCGAAAGAAATGAAGAAAAAGAAAGAAAACTGTGGGAAAAGAGGGAAAAAAAATCAATTAAGAAATGAAAAGAAGGAAAAGCAAAAAATTTGTACATGACTTATTTATGTATGTGTGACAAAATTTTAATCCTTAGTAATATAATTGAATTTTTCTAAAAAATTTTAATTTACGATTTATTTTTTCAGAAATGTAATTTTTTTTACTGTAACTCTGGTGCGTAATCTATTTTTTAATTCAAAATGATTGGAAAATATTTCTCAGGATTTTACTTTTCAACAGCTCAAAAAGCATTATTATCTGATCTAAAAGTAAAATATCTTTCTAAAATTATATTTAAGTAACATTTTAATCCTTTAGAATAAATTTATAAAACAAATTCATCTTAATAATAAGAACTTGCTGATCTGCTGGAATTGAAGACATTTAAAAAGAAGAAGATTTAGCAACGTAAAAAAATAAAGTTTAGTTATAGTATGGGACTTCCAGACATTGCAAATATAATCAGATTTTAATTGATAATTTTATAGATATTTCATATATAGACCATACAAACGACAAAGTTTTACCAACCAAGTTCTTTAAATGTATCTCACTCATGTCTCCTGATGACATCGCTTATGGGTTACTCTGCAATTGGATTTTATAAAAGCATCTTTATAAGAGCTTGATCACTATTTAAATGTGTCTATATAAGATTTATAGACTTGGGAAGATTGTGAAGGAGGAATAGAACTAAATCAATCAGGTTGTTTTACGAAATGATCAGTTATCTTGGAAATCACTAATATGATAGTCCTCAAAAATTCTATCAGATTGAACAGATTAGGAAGTAAGTTATGATTGCTTAAAAATAATGTGTGCATATATAGTATATATATATATATATATATATATATATATATATATATATATATATATATATATATATATATATATATATATATATATATATATATATATATATATATATATATATATATATATATATATATATATATATATATATATATATATATATATATATATATATATATATATATATATATATATATATATATATATATATATATATATATATATATATATATATATATATATATATATATATATATATATATATATATATATATATATATATATATATATATATATATATATATATATATATATATAGTTTGTTTGTCACTCAAAGGTCATTTTCTGCACACGTATGCTAATTAGACCGGTAACTACGGTTTAAAGTGGATTTCGAACCACTACAAACATCCATGCCCAAGGTGGGATTCGAACGAACCCACGAACTGTTGAACCGAAGGCAAGAGCGTTAACCATTCGGCTGCCAACTCGTCGGGATAGATAGATAGATATAGATATATATCTTTCCACAAATTCATTGTAAAATTTTATTATTAAATTAATTAAAAAAAAGATTTAGTAAAACATATACATGATAAATCTTTAATTTTAAGTGACAGCTGCGCTGAGTGAAAATAAAACTTCTTCGTTTGTAAGCAAATATGTATAAAATCATCAATTAAAATACGATTATTGTTGCAACACATAATACCTGGAAACCTCCATAATATAACAAAACTTTATATTTTTACTTTACAAAATCTTCTTCTTTTTAAATGTCGTCACTCTTTATATTCCAGCCAACCAGCATATGTTTCAAGTTCTTATTATAAAAAATAATTTATTTTATAAATTCATTAAAATATCGCTTAAAAGTGATTTTAGAAAAAAAAGATTTTATTTATACATCGAATGGTTTTTTGAGCAACTGAAAAATAGAATCCTTGCAAATATTTTCCAACAGCTTTTAATTGAAAAATAGAAGACATGCCAAAATTAAAAAATAAAAATGACACTTATGAAAAAATAAATCATAAATTAAGAATCTTTAGAAAAACTCAATCATATTACTAGTGGTTTAATGATTTCAAAATCTTAGCCTGGTTTCTCCTGCTCATGTTTTGGTGTGCCTAAATTTTTTGCAAGGACAAGGTACAACAAGACCTTCATCTTTTTTTTTTATTTTTTATTTTATTTTTTTTTTTTTTTATTTATGAGGATTGTCTAGCTTTGATAGATAATCCCAAGATTAGCAAGAACTACAAGAGATCGTATAAAAGTATTGATTCTAGACAATGTTTTAAATTCTTCAAAGTTTCGAATTTATGTATATGCTTCGAAAATAAGTTTGTTTCATTTTTTTTTTTTGAGTAAATAGCTGTTTTTATTCAATGAACATTTTATGTTACATATTTTAAAAACATCTGCAGTATTTAATTACTTTTAATTCTGCATTTTTTTTTGTTAATGGTAAATTTTGGCGTTTAATATTTTCATTGAATATATATATATATATATATATATATATATATATATATATATATATGAAAGATATTGTTGTCCAAAAATCAAAAATCCTCTCAGGACTCATCTTTATTCATAAATGATTCATAAGTTTTAAGTTTAAAATAATATATGAATAAAAAAATTAGTATTTGCTGTAATTCACACTAATAAATATTTAAGTTGCTTGCCTTTTATCATAATATATTTTAAATAAATGAAGTAATCACTCTAATTTTTACTTCTGTATTTTATAATTTTTGACTAGAGTCAAATAATTTTTTTTAAATATTGTTTGTATAATGCAACAATTTTTTTGATATTTCCCAGAATTCATTTATTTCCATTTTGATATTTGCAAAGAATAAAATTTTAAATAGATATGAAAATGAAAAAGTACCGGGTCCTATTATTTGTTACTATTTAATAAAAATTAGCAACAAAAAAATAAAATAATAACTAACGATTAAGTAAAATAATCATATTTTGCTTGAAAATATCAATATCATTTCTATTTTTATTTTTATCGATATGGTTTTATATGTAGTAACTATATATCTAGAGTGAGAGCTCGCATAAAAGTGAAAAGGAATTGAAAAACAAATTTGAGGTAAGTCATTTTTATTTTACAGAATTCAAAATAACTTTAATGAAGATTAAATGCTAAATTTTTGTGTAACAATTCATTTTGAAGTTAAATTAGAATGTGGTTTAATAAAGTAGAAACTACATTTATCTTCATATTTTGCTTTTTCAAAGTTTATAATTCAAATAAAAATTTAATTTCATTATTCATTACTTCATCTCGAATAGTATACAAGTATATGAAGATTAATCTAAATAAACATCGATTAATAATTAGAATTGGCGTGATTAAATTACATTTATTTGACACTGAAATCCATATATTTTAATTATAAAAGTTAAAAAAAAAAAAAAAAAAACTTTGAAATTTAAGCTTTAAACTAAATCCGATCCAGTGTTGATATAGCTTGAATCGGTGATCGACATTTTAAATTTCTTAATTTGACGTATGAATTTGAATTATAGGGTCCTAAATCCTTATAATATATGAACAAGAGAAACTTTTTAAAAATTCCTGTCTAGTTCTACAGTAAAGACAAATATTGCTCCATCAACTTTTCTACATTTTCACTGATAATTTAAGGGGTTAACATATTAGCCTTCATTTCAACAATAAGCTAGATTCTCATATGATATGAAAATTTGCATTGATTTGGAATTCATATTAAACTATTGGTCTCAATCGAATTAGAAAATGATGCATAAGAATTGACCTCAGAGTTATAAATAAATCAGACTCTTCGATACATTTAATCAATCTTCCTGTTTTGGATAACCATTAGAATGCTGTCTAATTTTCTTCCACAAAACTTAACAATAAATGAAAACATCTTTTTGTGTGTTTACAATGACTGCACAGGCTGAACATAGATACATACATATATATGATTTGCAAAAGAGATTATAATTTAAGCTTTAAATAACTATCTTAATGTGATAAAGATAAATCCTTCACAAAAGTAAGTAAACATCTAAAAACGTATAATTTAGCTTCCATTCTTCTCTCTCTCTTTGAACCAAGTTATATTTCTATTATTAAACATTTTGCTTGCTATATGTGCATAAAAAGAGCAAAATACTATATCTCGTCACTAATTCATAACACTAATTTTAGTATCTAATAATAAATCTCAACAATTTTTAAAAACAATTATATATGTGTAGTTACATAACTGAAAAAAACTATTTTTTTGGTATCAATTAACAGATTAAGAAAATTATGTAACGAGCACGTGAGAATAAAAATGAGGGGAATAGTATGATGAAACGCAACTTTCATTGTACAGAATTTTAATAAGTCACCTGAAGATGAAAGGCAGGGCATGGTTTTCCCCCATTATAGGGTGTCATAAACCGAAAGAATACATTGTAAAATTTCTCAAGGAAGGATGAATTACTAATAAGTTCGTCAATAAAAATCATAAAAACAGATATTTTTTTATGTTAAGCAACGACAATTTTTATTTTTCAGTAAGAAAAAAGAGTTTATTACCTCTATAATATATATATATATATATATATATATATATATATATATATATATATATATATATATATCAGTAAATTTTAGGTTGATTTTGTCAGGTGCTGTTTTTATTACCATTTTTAAAGCATATTTATTTTTTGCAGAAAGAAACTGATTAAAATATGGTTTTTTGTAAAGTGAGACCTAACATCAAAGTATAAAATCTTTATGACATAAAAAAGATGGCTTGCAATTGTTTAATGGAAATATAAGATGTCTGACCTAAATTTCTTATTTCCTAATTGATATCTTCAGTTTGAAAGTTTTATATATCTCAATATGTGATTAAATATTGAGTTCAAACCTTTAATTCGAATATTATTTTAAATATAAAATAATAGTATTCAAAATTATGGAAATATTTGTGTGTAAATATTTTTGCAAGAATTAGATAAAACCTAAAATTGTACCATAAATTTTTTGGATATGTTTTTATCAGTCGCAAAATAAAAATAAAAATTCTGTTTCTTGTGTGTGTATGTGTATCATTAATGAAATTATTATTTTGAAGTAATAGCGGAAGCACCAACTAACTGAAAATAAATGCATATTATCATTTGAAATTGTAAGGCATTATATATGCATTATATCTTCCATACCTTTTAATACAAAATAAAAAAATCTTTATTATTCAAAATATTTATGTTATTTATTTTAAACAAAATATACAAACTTATATTCAAAAATGCATTAAATGTAAGTTTATTACTTTAAAAAATACATGCATGGATTTTATATAATATCTGTGTATATATTTTCAAAGAAAAATAAACTCTTATTTATTTCTGAAAAAAAAATAATTAATAAAAGTAATTAAATAAAATACACTATAACTATGAGCAAAACAAAAGCTTCTAATAACATTTTAGAATTGAATTTAATTGCAATTTTAAATTAGTTTTTTCACTGATATATAAATATTCATTCAATTGTAACCATAACTGTTACGCAATTTCTTGATATTCAATTGCCATATTGTTAAATATTTAGAGAGTTTGATGGTGGATAAAAAGGGGTGTCTAAACGTAAACAGCATGTCTAATCAATTAGACATTTCAAAATAATGTAATTTGTGGTTTTCATAATTAAAATATTTTTATTGTTGTCAACAATATAATCACAATCTGCTATTAAGTTTTGTAATTGTAATTCCAAATAAATATATTTTTTTTTATTTAGAGTAATGAGATCATTATCAAATACTAATTTTTTTATCGTAATCAAGCTGTCATTCTTTTTTTTATTAATTGATCTAAATTTTTTTTCATTTTATATTTTATTAGCTGTTTCTTGAGGAAAATTGGCGTCAAATTACAATCGAAAAACAGTTTTCTATTTTAATTTGATTGTCTTTCTGATACATAGGTAAGTAATAAAATATAGAGAGGAACGTTTTTTAAGCTGTCAAACTTATCCGTAAGGAAAGTGGATGATTATTTTTTTAAAAATTAATGTAATATTTGCAATCAGGTTTCATCAGAATCAAAAACCAAATCTGGATACCGCATTGTATTAGAAAATAAAATTTGATTTCCCAATTTGGAAATACAATTACACTTTAACTATATAAGTATTAGTGAGAAATATAATTAAAAGACTATAAAAATATAAACAAAAGTAGAATTCTGATAAATAAAATCAAATTTATTTCTATCTTAAGAGAAACGTTATACATTATTAATAAAAGGATTTAGAATAAGCATATGTATAACATTTTAACAGTTGCTTGAAATAGTTTATCATTAAACTTCATCTAGGCCTATTAAATGATAGTTTAGTATTATTTTCAAGCTTTGTGTTTCTGGAAATTATATTGAAGCAGAATTTTTTTTATTAAATTTTAGTTTATCAAATCTGATAAATGATGAAAAAATATTTTATTAAATTTGAATAGTTTATTCCTTAGACTATTTTCTCATGTAAGTCAAATATACACTGCGAAATATGCAAAAAGAAACACCACATTTACTTATATTATATGGAACATTTTGATGAGAATCATGTACTACAAAAAGCAAACATTTTAAAATTCATTGCTCAGGTACTTGATCCAAAGAAAAATAATTAGATTGAAATAAAAACGTTGGCAGTGATAAATACTGAAGAACTAGGTTCTATATTGATTTTACTAAGTACCCCTTCTATATAAGTGGTAGATGAATTTGGAAGTCATAACATTCCATGAACCATACTAAATAACAGTCATGCTTTGCATCTAAATGCTACTTGAAAAAATTAAATTTAAAATTAAGAGTCATTGTTTTTGGACTGAACACTGTTAATACTGTTGCAGATATCTCAATAAAAACCAATATTTCTTATCAAGATGGTAGATATGAACGAATGATAGAACTGTTAGTTGTTCAAAACAAAAATGGCTTTGTTCCCACACAATTATTTGAAATAAGATCTAAAATGAAAATTTTAATAAGCTAGGGGAAGCAGCTATATTGTTGAAGGTTCATATGTTTCTTGAGCTCTTAAACCTGGCAGATTGAAACCAGCGATTTCGAGTTGCAGAACTCGGTATTTGGTTTTTTGTGGAGGGGTGGAGAGTATATAAGTGAATATAGCAGTCCAGAGTCGTTTATTTTGGCACAATTTAGGAAGGACTAGATAAAACTATTAGAAAGTTTTGAGAAATTGTCCATTTTGTTATAGGAGATCCGAGTGAAGCCCTTTTTTGTGAGAAACATTTTATTGTAATTCATTATAGAGAGGAATGAGATAAATATGTGGTTAATCTTCCATTGGATGAAGAGTAAAATTGGGAGATTCAACTATTATGGTAAATGAAACGTAAGAAGTTTAAATAAAAACAAGGAACTTACCAGACTCAACCAAGAATTTTTAAGACAATACAAACGTCTTGGTGACATGGAAGTCATGCCAAGTACTCCTAAATATTAATGCCGCATCATGGCATTTTGAGACCAAATAAGGCACTTCAATTAAGCTTCGTGTAGTATTTTATGCTTCTTCTAGTACTTTTTTACTTTTTCAAGATATTTGTTAAATGATATTTTAAAATTTGAACTATTTTGCAAAAGGATTTAGTCCCTATTCTACCGAAGTTCAAAAAACACAAAATTGTAATGACCACCAATGTGGTTAAGATATATCTCCAAATATAGATAAATCCATTGCAAACAGACCTACAATGTGTTCTTTGGAAATATAAGGGTAGTAAGATAAACGTCTATAAATTAAATAAGTCATGTATGGTACAACTTCAGCACCCTAACTAGCGATAAAAATGTTAAAGCAGTTGTGCAACAAAAGGGAAGAACGGTTTCTCATAGCGGTAAAAGTTGCAAAAGAGGATTTCTACGTTGCTGATATTCTAAATGTTACTGATAATCTGGAAAATGTAAGGATGTTTCAGGTACTGCTGATTAACTTGCTAAGAGCTGGAAGTATAGAACTTCACAAGTTGAACTCGAATAAACTCTCTCTTCTTAAATTAGTCAAGACCAGATCTGATCATGTAAAGTTCGATATGTTATCTAATGGCACCATAAAGACATTAGGTTTAAGTTGTTATCCAGAGTAAGACCACTTTGGTTTGCAATTGATCTTTCTTCTTGTGCGATTATTAAGAGATTTTTCCCTTCACAGATTTCAGGATTAATTTATTAGTACTCCTAGGACCAATTTTTATCAAGGATAAAATATATATTTAAAGGATTTGGTCATTCGAATTATTTCAGGATAAATAACTATCGCCTGAATTGCGGAGAGAATAAAGTCGTTTCTCAGAGTCATTATTGTCACTGAACACGATTTACGTTCCTCGTTGTATTCTGGTCGATCGATTAGTCAGTATGAAGAATGTGCTGTAAATCACAGGTGTTGCCATTTATCAAGTCCTTAAGCATTCCACGTCTAAGCTGTGCAGAGTTGAGTTCCTATCAAGACTTATCATTAAGGGATTTTATATCTCATAAAATTAATCACGTATTATAGTACAGTGAGACTCTACAACAGTTTTTGCATGGATAAGATCACCAATGCTTCGTTCTAGATGTTTGTCGTGAACACAGTGTCAAAAATCCAGAAGTTGTCTAAAAGATTCATTTGGAACTTTATTGGCACAAAGAACAATTCAGATAATTAGGTATCTCGAGGTGTCTATCCAAGACAAATAAAGAACATTTCTTTTTGATTAAAGGGTCCAATATTTATTGGTAAGAACGAACTTACTGACAAATCTTCAATGAATCCTAAGATATCGGGTGATGATGAGAAATACACAAGAGAATTGAAAAAACAGAAAACAAACAAACAAAGAAGTGATAAGAGAACATAAGATAACAAAGAAATTTATTTTAAGGATAGCCAAACATTTTTCTAAAAAATGTAAGCTTTTATCAGATAAAAGACTTTTAATATAGCCAAATTTCAGTAATTTGGCTCTTATTATTGATCATGAGGGTCTCAATTTTGTTGATGGACGACTCGGGAACTCTGACGTTCCCCTTGATGGAAACCACCCTGTCTTCTTGCCAAGGGATCACAAATATAGAGATAACTTTGCTGTAATTATAAAGCTGACTGAGATGATTTTTAGGTATTATCAACTCAGAAATTATATTGAGGTCCCAAATATCATTATATAAGGAACATCAAGAGTATTGTGCCTTAAAAGATAGGTATATGGCAAGGTGTATCGCACATAATTGTGTTACATGTTTTAAGGCGAAGCCATGAAAAAGAAGTGAGATTATAATACACTTACCTAATGATAGAATAACGTTGAGCTTGTCATTTTCCAAAACTGTAATAAATCCATGTGATTTTTTGATAAAGTGTAAAAATCAAAGAAAAGATGTATACCAAAAGATTTTTGTTAGCATCAATTAGAAAAAGACAAATGCGTTTTGTTTAATTACTAAGGTAGTACATCTCGAAGTATTGTATCATTTAATAGCTAAGGCATTATTTGTTTGGAAAATATTGTAAGCCAAAGAGGTTTAAATATCTAATTGCTTTCAGACAATGCACAAAAATTTTTGTGGGTCTACATCAGGGATAAAGAGAGTTCTTGCCTTTTTTTTTTTTTAAATTAGACCAATGAGTAACTATTTTCCTTCTCAAGAAATTTCGTGAAGTTTTATTTCTCCTGATTTGTAAGATTGGGAAAAACATGTTTCATGAGCACCATTTAAAAAATTCTGTCGAGTATCTGCTTAACTTTGAGAAGTTTCTTGGAATAACTACTCAGATAGGGGCTATGTTAAATAGTCAACCCCAAATGACGAATGACAAAATATATTGAATGGCGAATTCTGCTTTGGCAGCTGGACATATTTTAGTATTTTATAGGTCACTGCATGTCTTGCCTCAGTTGAAGATGTCAGAAATTTGAAACAACCATTTGAACCTTGGGCAACTTACTAGCAAATTGTCTCACATTATGTGGAAGAAATGGTAGCGTGATTACCTTGCTAATTTGCAGCAAAGATCTAAATGTCAGTTAATATATATATATATATATATATATATATATATATATATATATATATATATATATATATATATATATATATATATATATATATATATATATATATATATATATATATATATATATATATATATATATATATATGGAAGAAAAAGACAAACATATCTGGCGGAAAAAGTACCGCCAGATATGTTTGTCTTGTTTAAACGGAAATAGGTTGCTACTGTGTAAATGGAAAATTCTTTGTATTAGCAATTTTCTACTTGTTAGAGATGGTAAGGTGAGAGCTGTCTAAATAAAAACAGCAATGGGCAGCATAAGAGAGGTATCTCTAATATTTTTATTTATTTTGCCTTTTTTGTGATAACTAAGATTAAAATTGTGATATTTCTTCTTTCCCGTGAATTTATATACATATACACATACTTAGACATTATATTAATTTGATTATATTTAAAACTTGATGTACTTCAACGGGGGAGTGTAACTAACTGTAAGTTAAGTTAAAATCGAACTGAAGTAATATACTGATGATTTTATTATTATACATTTTTTTGCAGTTGATATTTTAACTTGAGTTTTATTTAAAAAAATTTGTCTGGAATTTGTGCCTTAACAATTTGTATTTTATGATGAGCAATAATGTGATTCATGAAAAACTCTTTAGTAACTCATGAAGCTTGAGTACTTCGTATATATAGTAGAATATGAGGAATTCTATAGTAGTTCTATGTTTTATGATAACTATTTTATTACATTATGAGTTTATAAAAATTCTACATGTTTATTGAGACTATTAATGCGACATGAAAACTGTTCTTTAACAGTTTAATAGTAATAATTCTACAATTCTGTTGTTCTGAGCTTGAATTCGGGATATTATCTCATCGAAAGCGTTGAGAGATATTTTCAAATTGAAATTACTCTTAACGAACGAACTTTTAATCAGACATATTATCCAATATATTATATAATATTCTTTTTTCACTTTATTGTTCACACAAATCAACGTACGTTTCCTTTATTTGAATAACCTTTTCTTTTGCATGTACTCATTTGAGAGTAATAAATATTTAGATTTCTATACTTATAATGTACAATATAATTAATTGATTGTAGATGATAAAATATTATGAATGGACTAAAATTCGGAACCTCTTGGTTTTAATGCATAGCTAAATGACGAAGTTGATATATTTCACTAGCATCTTACAGCACTTGTTTATTAGCGTTACCTCATCTAATTTTGCTCCAAAATTTGAGTAAAATCAGCACGTAACCTATAATTAGAAATTTTTTTTGTAATTATGAAAATTTTACTTATTATCAGAAAAAGAAATTTTCTAATGATAAGAAATTTTTTTTTTTTTTTTTTTTTTTGAAATTCGCTTGTTTTAAAAAGCTGCTGTGACGGTAATACGCAAGCTGATACACTTTAAAAGCTTCCCGACAGCAGAGGAGGGACAGAAGATTGTGATAAGTTTATACACCAAGGCCTTATCTGCATCAGGACCTTGATGTGACAGATTCGTCGTCGATAAGAATTAATGCTAAAATAGGCTTTCGCCTGCAGGCCTATTATGATTTTTGCGTTAACAATATCTTTTGCAAAAATGTGTCTTCTATTACTCACCTTTTGCATGAATTAGTATAAGGTTCATGCTCTGAAGTTATATAGAATGGTTTATGCTCGCTTTTTTGTTAAATGTTTTGTATCAGATATAAATAAAATTACTCTCAATTCTATTTATAAAACTTGTTTCATCAAAAGGTCCACTGTAAACAAGCAATATTACCATGAATGACGAAATTTTTTAATTTCATAAGGATTTATGTATGTGTACTGTATTATTTGTGAAAAAGAATTAATGAATCTAGAATAGTTTATAACTATGTATTACACAAACAATTATAAAATTGCCTGAAATATAAAAATATAACAAAATCATTTGGTTTTAATAAATCAAATCATTTATTAACTCGTAGAGTCACCACTCGAAACTATATTACTATCTAATTAAGAATTTTTTTAGTCTTAATTTTTTATAAAATTTGTCATACTGTTTTATGAAATGATTTTATTTCACCATTTTTCAATGAAACATGAAAAAACACTTACTGAATTTATTTATATTTATATTATTATTAGGATTTTCTTCAAGAGTATCAAATATTGCAATAAAATTCTTTCTTAATACAAAATATTTTTGATTGAAAGAAAACAAAATAATATCTACATCACTGAATGTGAATTATTTTTGCACTTATGAAGTATAATAATAGAGAAGTAAAATTAAACCACACAGCAATATAAAGTTTTCGAATATTATTGAAACTAGTTGTATAACATAAAGAAAATTCTTTCCTTTTGCCAAGGAAAAAAAAAACTGCACTCACAATTTTGAATAAATCTACATTGAGGATTCTATCATTTTACCTATTGATTATTTTTAATTTTTTAGCTCTTCCGATAAAAGGCTTACTTATTCGTTACAAAATATATGACCATGTTTTATGAAATTTAAAAGTCATTATTTTGCTAAGTATTAGAAATAACATGAAGTTCTTATAAGATATTAAGATGTTGGTCCTCGTTTGTTCACTTAAATAACTTAGTTTAAATTATATTTATATCAGCAGATCCAGAAATAGTTTTTATATCTAATTTACATTTATTAAATACATTTTCATACTCGTGCATATATGAACAATACCATCTTTGAGAAAAAGATGGTTATTGTACGCTGTATCACAAACTGGCTATATATTCCAGTTTGTTCTTAATTGTGATTGAATTCTTGCAGGTTTTGACCTGTAAACACTTTTTTATTTCTAACAAAATGAAGATTCGGCAAAAGTGTTATTAAAATTAAACAATTTATTTGAACTATAATGTTTAATAACCTAAAATATTTTGTTTATTTTTAAAATGTTTAGTTTTAACTAAATACATATTTTAATTTAAAATTCCTTTTATTTTCAAATTTAAAATATTTAGTAGAATAATAGTAAGACAAAGAATTGAAAATATTTCAAAAGCAAAAGTCTATTGACAACGTTATAATGAAGTCATAATTGTATATTTACTGGATTGGTAATTGTATGTTTATCTGACCCTTTCACTGAGAATAAAAATGGCTGAAAACGTTAAATTTTTAAAGAATAAATAAGAATGTTTTTAAAAAAATTGGCGCAATGTTAGGAAAATGACATGTTAAATTGGAAAAAAAGTGGCTCCAAAAAAGTTCGTTTTACCAACATTTTTTAATATTTTGATAAAGTTGATAAATTTAATGTAAGTTGATCATTACTAAAAATAATTATCTGGAGAAATACAAAATCTAACGTGGAATATTTAAGGATTTTCTGATTTTTATCAAAGGGAAAAGTCATTTTGAATGAACTGAATATTAAACTTCATGGTTTTAAAAGTATGTATTATTTACTGTCAATATATTTTAGTCGTAATTTCTTAATTTAGAAAGATAATTATAGTTTTGTATTCAATTAATAATAAAAAAGCTAATGCAAAGAATTGTAAATAATTCCTTTTAAACTTTTATCAGGATTTCAAGATTACCGTAATGCAAAATTTACCTTGATAAACTATTGAGAAACGCTCCTTTTAAGTTTTTTCTGTATTTCATGGCTGTTTGCAGTATTTACTTACGTACCTCTTTCATGAAATGAGAAAAAGAATAAAAATGAAAAGAAACGAAAACACACACAAAAAAGAGCGTGAAAATGTCCTTAATATGAAATTTGTACTATGATTTAAAAATATTTAAACATTTAGAAAGATTGGGGCATTGAATCCACAAGCAAAAATTCATCGAAATTTTAATATTCAAAAATTTAAATACTCAATTTTCCAGATAATTTCTTCCAATATTTGCACTTCTTTTCGAACACTCCAAACTCCGTTATTAAAATAGCAATAAAAATTTTCAATTCGGACTTAACATGAATTAGTTTTTTTTTTAAAATATTCATACTTATGATCAGGTGATGAGTTCTAATCCTGACAAAATCGAGGGTACCTCATCATCACTTATGCCAACTGGAGCATATTTAATAAGCCATGATGGCATTTCATTGGTGTGAAAAGGAGAGTACAAACTCAGACCTCAACTTCGTCACTTGAATATGGTTCAAATTTATGTAGTAGACGGAGTGTTTAATAGTGTCCGTAGTTATGGAGTTTGGTTTAATGCTGTCCGTAGTCTGGTTCAATGGTGTTCGTAGTTATGGAGTCTGATTAAATGCTGTTCGTAGTTATGGAGTTATGTTTAATGGTGTCCGTAGTTATGGAGTTAGGTTTAATAATGTCCGTAGTTATGGAGTTAGGTTTAATGATGTCCGTAATTATGGTGTCTGTTTTAATGATACTCATAATTATGGTGCTAATTTTAATGGTGTCCTTAGTTATGAAGTTAAGTTTAATAATGTCCGTAATTATGGTGTCTGTTTTAATGATACTCATAATTACGGTATTAATTTTAATGGTGTTCGTAGTTATGGAGTCTGATTAAATGCTGTTCGTAGTTATGGAGTTATGTTTAATGGTGTCCGTAGTTATGGAGTTAGGTTTAATAATGTCCATAGTTATGGAGTTAGGTTTAATGATGTCCGTAATTATGGTGTCTGTTTTAATGATACTCATAATTATGGTGCTAATTTTAATGGTGTCCTTAGTTATGAAGTTAGGTTTAATATATTACGTAATTATGGTGTCTGTTTTAATGATACTCATAATTATGGTGTTAATTTTAATGGTGTTCGTAGTTATGGAGCTAGTTTTAATAATGTCCGTAATTATGGTGTCTATTTTAATGATACTCATAATTATGGTGCTAATTTTAATGGTGTTCGTAGTTATGGAGTCTGATTAAATGCTGTTCGTAGTTATGGAGTTATGTTTAATGGTGTCCGTAGTTATGGAGTTAGGTTAAATAATGTCCGTAGTTAGGGAGTTAGGTTTAATGATGTCCGTAATTATGGTGTCTGTTTTAATGATACTCATAATTATGGTGTTAATTTTAATGGTGTCCGTAGTTATGGAGCTAGTTTTAATAATGTCCGTAATTATGGTGTCTATTTTAATGATACTCATAATTATGGTGCTAATTTTAATGGTGTTCGTAGTTATGGAGTCTGATTAAATGCTGTTCGTAGTTATGGAGTTAGGTTTAATGGTGTCCGTAATTATTGAGTTAGGTTTAATGGTGTCTGTAGTTATGGAGTATTAATGACCGGAGTCGGTAAAAACACCCAGTCTGAAATATTTATAAAAAATATTAAAGAGAAATAATCGTAAGACATCTGAACAGAAAATACTTTATTTTACATTCTTTGATACAACTGGACAAAAAAATATAAGAGCGGTATTAACTTAAAAAAGTAGGATTGCGAGTGAATATTTTTGTAACATTTTAGTAGAGTTGTCATTCAGCCATTGTTAAAGGATAAGATACAATATAGTGATTTGATATAAAGTGTACTCTTTACCAATTTCTGTTGATATTACATCATGTCAGTGGAATAACATGATATTTTAATTCATGATGTAAGTAGGTTGTCTGCAAATTAACAATAAAATTATTTCTCTTTTATGGAAATTAATTTCTATTTTTGTCAATAGTTTCTATAACAATAAATGGCAAAAGTTAGGATGATAAAATATAAATGAAATTCTCACACAAATCAATCAGTATTGTTTAAGAATTATAATTTATTTTTTAAAGTAGTTGTATTAAATCTACAATTATATAAAATTCTACTGTAACATCATCTTTAAATCATAAGGAATTTCTAAAACTAAATTTTCGTAAATATGTTTCTTATTTTAATTTGTTCTATTTCTATGAAATTTTTTTTTATTTTAAATACACATTATTTTCGTTAATCAAACATAATGTTAAACAATTTTTCAGAATTCTTGAAACACAGGAGAAAACTGAATATTTTATAGTTTGACTTCCATTCACAAAAATTGAGAAATCTCTATATTCCATTCTTAAATATTTGATATGTTATCAATAAACTATAAACTGTACGCAAATAAAATAATTTCAATTTCTAATGATATTTTTAATAATATTAATTACTTCTGTTGAACTAATATTAAAATACCTTGTGCTTTTTAACAAAAACTTTTAAAAATGTTTTCGAAATGTTAAATATGTTTTTAAAAACTTTTAAAAGTTTGTATTCATAATTAAGAGGATTCCTTTTACATTATATTCTGGATGATAGTGAAATTATTTTGTTTTAAAAATATTTTGGAATCAGTTTCTTTAAAAAAAAAGTGTTCCGGACGGAAACTGCTCTTTTGTTATTTTTAAGAATAGCTTACGAAATGTTCATCAAACAAGAGTTTTGGAATGTAAATGTTTTCTAAGCAATTGCGAAAACAATTTCGAGAATCATTAAGAGTAATGAATTGTTATAACTTTAAATAATTCAATATTCTCGCAAATTTTAGAACTTAAGAAAATTTACTTCTGCTAATATATTTTAATGACAAAATATTTGAATTTGAATACAAGAAACTCTGATTCAATACCATTATTATTATCAGAATAATAAATTTTTGTTTTGTATTCAAAATTTTGTTCAAGGATAACTAAGCGAAAAACCTTTATTTGATTTAAAAAAATTTACAGAATGAAAAATATATTATTTTGTATATGACTATGTAACTAATACAAATTTATGTAGTGACATTACTGATAAAAGATATTCTGCTAAATATAATACATATAATTTGCATAAATGGAATTTGACAACATTAATTTCATAAATCTCAAAATAAAAATAATTCGATTATTTTCTCTAATTATATCGTAAAATAAAATATATTAAAAGAAATAAATTGATAACTTTAAAGATAAAAAAAAGAAACTGAATTAAACAGTTTATTTTCATAACTTTTACAAATAATTCATTTGAAAAATAAAATATTGTAGAGTTAATATTTTATAAACTTTAATATGTTTCATAAAATTGTGTTTTTATAAAATATTATCAAGTTTGACATTGAGAAAATCAAAATAATTTTCTTTGGAAAAACTGCATAAATATGTACATATTTATATATGAGACAAATAAACAAAACCTTAATAAAGAGCATATCTGTTGCTAAGGATGTATTACTTATTAAAGATGTTTTGTTTATAAATGTGCAATTCTTTATGTGAGATTTATCTCTGATTTTGATAAGAACGATTTTGTAAACTGAAATCTTTAAATTTCTTAAGATGTCTTACGAGGTTTGATATCATCGATTATATATCATAAATCTTGATCTAAGAATAATATTTCTTAGATATGATCAAAATTAGCATGGTAGCCGAGAACATATTCAATTACGACTATTTCATCTGATAACCGTAGTTGAGAACTACGATCATCAGATCTGAAATAAATAAGTCATAGTTGAGTATGTTATCGTACGAAAATGGAAAATAAACATTAAAATGTGTGTGTTCAAATTAAATCCATATTTTTCAAATCCTAAGAGTTTCGATGGCTTAATTTTTTATATTTATAATGGATTTTCTGGTATTTCAGATACAATTTTATTTTTATTTTCGATGTTTAAACTTTTTAACGATTGATTAAGTGTAATTGGCATTATTTAAAAATCAAATATTCCTTAAACTTTGGAGACAATAGTTTTTCCTGAAAGTACATTATAATCATTGAAAATTTGGTTTTTTTAAGGAAAATAATTTAGTAGTTCAATTGATCACAGACTCTGAAAAATAACAAAGAAATTATAGTAGTTATTAATTTTGAATATCGTTGAAATTATAATATCGTGCTATTTGGTGTGTGGCAAATAATTATGCAGATGAAAAAACCTTAATGAAATTAAGTGAATGTTGTCAAAATGAGCAAATGTTTAAGATTAAAATGCAATTGAATGTTAAAGAATTTTTTTCGAATATTCTGTAAAACATCTTTAAGAATATTTTATGCAATTAAACTTAAGTATAGTAAATTGTAAGCAATTTCATGATTATTTAGTTAAATGTATACGTTCCAAGAGAATAATGACTACATCTATGTATCCATAATTTTTTGAAGACTTATCAGTAGAGATTTATCTATATATTAGAAACATTTAAAAATTTGAATTTAAAAACAATATTTAAAAGTTTTCAACATACAAAAAGTTTTTGTTATGAACATTTTACTAATACAAAAAAGAATTGCGTTAAATAAGATTCGCAATCAGAAAGATTTTTGAAATTTTTTAAAATCAAAACATAAATATTCATTAAAAGTAAACATAGTAAATTTTCACAAAATTAATTTTTTTAATTAAAAAATATCTTAAATACTACAATACTGGAGTTAAAAATAGCTTTAACCTTGGAAAGAATACAATTTTTTTTTTGGTGCTTAGGTTTTCTTGAATTATATCAAGAGTTAAATGATTTAAATAAAATTTTATTAGCTATAAAAGAAACCACATGGATTAAAAGTTTAACGAGATAATTAACCATAATAATAAAATATAATAATTTTAAAATATTCTTTTTTTAATTACGTCCTTGTTTTTTTAATATTCTAATAATAAATTTAAAATATTCTAATAATTCCTACTATTATTAACAATATAATAAATTAACCTTAAATAATAGCATAGTATAGTCTCAACATTTCTTCAACTGATTGTATAAATCAACTTTCTTCCGTTTATTTTGTAACAGATTTAAAACACCTCATATATATTTTTCTATAATGCATTTGAATATATATATATATATATATATATATATATATATATATATATATATATATATATATATATATATATATATATATATATATATATTTACTTTATATTTCATTTGAGCATTTTTAACATGTATATGGATTTTTGAAAAAAATTAAAAAAATTATTTAAATATTGGAAATGTAATTTGTTTTGTAAATATATTTTTATATGAATAATCTAAAAGGCTCTCTTAAGTGCCAAATTTTTATTGGAATTTGCTTTAAGTTTGAATTCAACTAAAAATATTTGTAATAGTTTTTGAAAGTGATGTTTTTTTGTCTTTTAAATTCAGAAATGAAATATATTACAACCAAAAAAAAAATTTAGCATTTTTATAAATGCTGAAAAGCCTACCAATAGAAATGCCCTTCGTTGTATTCCAAGTGAAAGATGACTCTTTAACACAATAAATGAATTTACTTTCCTTTTATATTATTTCCTTCTTCTGGAAACTTCTGTAATGAGAACATGCCTTTACTCTAGAAACATGAAACACCTATTTTCTTCCGCAATTCACATTTCTTAAAAGATACAACAAGGCATCAAAATTGATAAACTTAACCTCAAATCTAGACGAAGATAAAGTATGACGGAATTCTGTATCTGTTCGCGCAATATCTAGATCTATGGAGGAAGTTACTAAACTGAAAACACGAAGGGCAATAAATGTTCCTTTCTTACTTTAAAGCAAGAAAATGATGAAATTCTGTTTAGTTTTTCATGAAACACAAATTCTCTCTGAACATAAGCTATATTAGATGAAATCTGTCAGAAAATATTAAGTGGGTAGATTTAATAATGGATATGAGACAGGAGACTTGATTTGTAAAATTTAACTTGATATTTCCTGTCTTTTAGTGTCATTCACTACCTATAACATTAGAAGTTATTACAACACATTTTATTTCCTTCATTAACTTTAATTCCTTTGTCAGTATTTCATAAACTCTCGTATGAATAACGTGCTACTTACATACAAAAATTAGAAAGTTCGAATATGCGAAATCGTTTTTATATTGCTTGAAGCATTACATTTTTAATTTTAATCATATTATTTTGTTATATATATATATATGTATATATATATATATATATATGTATATAAATACAGGGTATATATATATATATATATACATATATATATATATACATTTATATATATAAATACAGGGTATATATATATGCATATATATATATATATATATATACAGGGTGTGCCATAAATTCGTGCAAACTTTAAAACTTAATTAAAAAAGAACAAATGATGTTAAAAAAGTGTGGTTTGCAGGAATGACATCATAAAAAAGGCGAATTTTTTTTAGAACAAAAAAATATTAGTTAAAAAATGACCTATAGATGGCGCTGACGATGAATGTTTTAAGCAAATTAACACAATACTAATACAATTCTGGATTTTCAAAGATTTATTTAAGCTGAAGTTGTTCAATATGATCTCCACCAGAGTAAAATGAGGCAAGTAAATCGAGAGTCTCAACACCTGTGACAACTGAGTACAGCATGTCTGCAGAAATCAGAAATCCCATACACGATCTGCTGAATGGCTTCTTTAAGTTCCGCCAGTGTGAAATGGTTGGACCGGTACACAGCCAAAAATCTACAGGACTCAAATCTGGAGATCGTGGGGGCCATTTGATCTTACAACCTCAACTTATCACTCGGTCTTCACCAAACGTTCGCAAAAAAATGTTTTTACTGAGGGGGCGGCATCAAATGAAGAGTCCATCTCCATTCGGGTGTTTTATTGTCAAGCTGATTTGCATAAATCAGCTTCGTGTAGGCACCACAGTGCCGGCCTACCGGCCATGTTTTGAACTAAATTTTTTGTTGATAAAATATTCGCCCTCTTTTTGATGCCATTGGTGTAAACCATACTTTTTTAATATCATTTGTGCTTCTTTAATTAATTTTTAAAATTTGCACGAATTTATGGCACACTCTGTACTTAAAAATTCCTATTAAAACAAAGAAAAAATTCATAAAATAACAGTAGATATTCCTTCTGTCAATTATTACTATAGCAAACGAATATGTACCACTTTGTTAGTGCATTATTTATATTGTTTGATGTAAAGATTAGTTTTTATTGTTAATTTTTTACATAATTCCTTGATATTTTTTATTTACGTTGTAAGCATTGTGCTGAAAGTATTGATTATATACAAATTGTATTTGCCCTCGTAGGACGAGGAATTTTTAAGGAGGTCAATAGAGACGTAAATCCCCTTATTCAGAATTATATGGTGGTTAATTATCTTTCAGGATTTCAAATCTAGAAGTTAGTAGTTAGAATCATAATACAAAAACAAAATTATGTAAAACCCTTATTTAATCAAAAGTTTCTTTCTCAATATTTTTTAAGTAAACTATTTTTCAAATAAACAAGACAATTTAAAAAACAAAAAAACATAAGATTTAAATGAAGAAAAAAAAGCCAAATTTTGGCTGAACTGAAATTTACTGGAATGGTATTGCAAAATCCAATGGCTAAAAATTGTCAGCGATAAGACTTTTTCAGATTTCTTTAAATGTACAAATATTTCCAGTGGCAATTTATAATATTGCATAAGGAATTCTTTATTGATCCATTAAATATTGTTTTTAAAATGAAATCTCTCAATCATCACTTGAATTGAGAAATAAAATAAATACGCATTATTTTAACAAAAGGTCAAATTGAAAAAGCCTTTATCATAAAATTAAAAAAAAAACCACTTTTTGAAAAAAGAGTATGGCAAACAAAATTTCGTACGAAATATTTTTAGCCTTTGAGAATATTCTAAAGGGAACTATATTGAAATTATGATGTAAAAATATCCCTTCAACAAACTGACTTTATTTTAAGCAACACATAAGAGAGAAACATAAAAATAGCCCTTTTCTGGCTCAAGATATGAATAATGATAAACCAAACTAAAAAAGAAATTTACATTTGAGGATAATTAACATTATTAACATTTGAATATGAAGCTCATAGACATGGAATAATTTCATTTTTATACTTATTTCGTTAAATTAAATAAATTTTGCTATTTAATTTAATTTACATTAAGCGTTTTTGTCTTTTTTAACTAGAGACATCTTTCATTTAAATATATGTAAATAAATACAGTAGGAATGGTTTATTAAGGAAATTGTTATAGATATAATATGACTAAACAAGTATTATAAACTTGCTATATATATATATATATATATATATATATATATATATATATATATATATACTTAAAACTTACACGCAGCCATTTAAAATGACAGAATAAGCAGGAAATATATTCGACAGGTATATAGCAAGATATAAGCCTTATAACTAAAAGATTGTAAGCACAAGTACTAGTGTCCAGAAAATATATATAATCTAATTATTATAACTTAAAGTTTTATCCCAGGATCTGATTTTATCCAATAAAAAGTAGAATTAGAACTTCAATAAAATAACAAGATATAGGTTGGTATTAGAATGGTAAAATCTTTATGTTAATTCTATATATAGAATTTAATAGAATATGTATACGAATTAATATTCGTTTATTATACAACGTCTGGCAGAAACAATGAATACATTAAACTGAACTTTCTTAAACTAAAAACTTAGCTAAGATAAGATTTGATGAAAGATTTTATGATAAGTTTCATCAATCCTAATTATAGCTAATGGTGTCTATTATTATGATTGATGAAATTTTTAGTATGAAGTCTATTATCTTTCATGAACGGGTGTTCGCAATAATTCAAAGTATACAGAATACGCTAGTGAGTCTAGCAGTCGAACAACTGCAATTTCAAGAAAGATTATGCTAAAGTTCACTGATCTAACGATAAAATAAGCCTTTGGAACGAGATCGGATCGTTGGTTATAAGCAATCATTTTTCTGTATAGTGAAGATTGTTATATTTTTGGATTAAAAATGCACATCTTTTAATCTAGGTGAATGGGAATTTTTCACTTTTCTTTTTGAAGACTTTGAATATTGCTTAATATTCATAAAAGTTCTATCTCACAGTAAAATATTACGAGTATACATTATCCTTTAACTACAGTTTGTTTTAACAAATCTGCTATTCAGTATAAAATGTGTGAACAAAGAATTTGGGCCACTCTTGCTAACTTTTCAAAAATTTGTAGAACATTCAGTAAACAAAAAAATTATTGTTCTGTTATTTTTAAAATGACGTCAGTGGTTGACAACGAATACAATCAACAATTATTTAGTTTAATCTCAGATAATTATGGAAGATGCGATCAAATTCTATATGTATGGTATCACATTAGGCTTCCTTCGATTTTCCAATGGCCCCAATACCTTCCCAGTTAGCACCAAATACCACACTGAAAAGACGAGTCCCAAACATCTTTTAAACTGCGCTGGTCTACTTCGAGAGGGTCTCCTAAAGGAGCCCGGTTTGTCTATGTTGAAATTAAAAGTGGACGACCTCATGGATTTGATCTGATTTCTTATCAGAAAGATTAATAATAAGAAGAAGATTATGCATTTCTTAAAGGGTTAGATTAGTACGGTGTATATCCATAATAACCAACATATGGAGTCTCTTTCAAGTTTTCTTATCAATGATGAAAATTCTTTAGGTGTCATAGAAGACGATTTCATAGGAATAAAGTTGAATTTAACATAACCTCACCTGTATGGATGAATTAAATCACTATGATACGCGATTTTTGGCGTATATATAACTCTTGTATAAATGTTAAATAGTAAATAAGCACTCTTCTA
Source organism: Latrodectus elegans (assembly GCA_030067965.1). NCBI lineage: Eukaryota > Metazoa > Arthropoda > Arachnida > Araneae > Theridiidae > Latrodectus > Latrodectus elegans. Next base: position 50,254,510 of record CM057820.1, read on the forward strand.
TTATGGCTGTACTGAAAATGATGAAATTCTAATTTTTGATGCGTTGTTACTTATGACACTTGGACAAAACAAGCTCGCTATGCCTTGGCTATGCGAATTCAATGTTAATTTTTGATTAATTAATTTTTTATGTAATATTTGATGGTTCCATTGATATAAGTACCTTCTAAAGAAGCCTATATATCCTGGCATTTTCTATATGCTTGATGTAGAATCTGATTCTTCTTATATAAAAGTGTGTTCACACTCATCTAATTTGCAAATTAATAAACTTATTAATAATCTAACAAATTATATGGGATAGGGGATTTGAGAAAAGAAATTTTAGAGTGCATAGCTGTTGTTATATAAATTCATAATAGTAAAATTGTATAACCTATTGATTGGTATATCATACAGTTGGGGGCATTAGATGCTTTAAAAGACTTTTGACAATTTTATTTTTATTACGAATATATAAAACTTGTAAATTCTAAAATACAATAAAATAACATTTCTCTAAGAGTTCATCACAAGTTAGCTTTCCTTTTCTGTCTAGGAAAGGAATTAAATCATAAAGTTATACAGATATTATATCAACTTAATTATTAGCATTTCTTATTTCCATTAATTAAAAATATCATGATGTTGCATTTCTTTGCAAATTATTTTTATTACGTAATTTTAATAATATATTTTGAAATTAAAAAACAATATGCGCGTATGATTGATGATGCCGAATCGTTCAATATTTGGGCATAATTTAAAATAATTCATTCAAATATTGTATTAAAAAGTAAGTAACTTCAGTTTAATTTTTATAATATTTATATTAGTTTATGTTTCTACACTTTCTACCTTCAGTTTATAAAATACATTTTTTTAACTTTAACTTAAAAAACAATAATAATAATCTTTACTTCTTCATAGAATTGTTCAATGACTTTATTTCAAAATTTTGAGTAAAATAAAAGTAATAAATGCAAAAATATAGAAATATTTAATATGTGAATAACATATCTATTGTTATCCATGCCAACTATCTGTACTAGATATAAAAGAAAAGCAAATTCAAAACTAAAATCTTCGAAAAGATATGAGTTTTCTCGTACTGAACTAAATAATGATTATCGTTTCAATATCAATTAAAATTCACTTTTTTTTAAAAAAAATACCAGTACCTAAATCTTAAATATTTTCTACGAAAAATAGAAAAAGAGAAATATAAAATACATGATGAGGTAACATAAAATATATTATTTGAAAGAAAAATCTTTTATTGATATTGTACAATGTTAAAAGAATTAATAAGCCAATAAAATGAATTTGGAAAAATATTGTATGCAAAAAATCTTTGTAAAATTACCTATCTATCATGAATTTGCAAGTTCACTTCATATCAAAAAGATCTTTGGGATGATAATCATGATTTATGATATACATCTTTTGAAATGTCAAATCATCCTATAATAATTTATTTTTAAATCAACCAGTGCAAAATTTTGTTTTAAGTTAATTGATTTTATATTTTAGCTATTTCAGTTTACAACTATGTTAATAATTTATAGCATTACTAGTTAACTGAATACATTTTTTAGAAATTTATCTCACAAAAATAAAAAATAATACTTGCCTAGTTATCAAATAATCGATGCAAATTGTGGAGTACATATTCTGTTAATTGTGATGCAAAATTTTTTAAGTTCTTAAATTTCATTATAAATAGAATTCAGCGTTTTTGAGCAAATAAACATTTCTTGTAGATAGAATTTTAATCAACTTTACTTTTTACTATTTTTCTGTTTTCAAACTCAACATGTTTCGCAAGCACATCATAGAAAATTGACCTAAGTGAATTCACCTAATTAAAATATTGAAATTAAAAGTACCGCTGAAATTTCTTGTACTTCTTGGAAAAGTGCTTGAACGAGACTTAAGCATTATTTACAGTACATCGTGAGAAAGAAAATAGATCTGCAGTATGTTTTGAACCTTTGGAACAAACATGTTATCGATAATCAAAGTTTATTTGCATCCTTTGTTGTTAAACTTTTACTCAAAACAACATTGAATGTAAACTGAATTATAACCATTTAAAAGCATCATTATACTCATTCTAAGTCGTGAGTATACGTCTAAGAATTCTGAGATTTATTGTTATGAAATTATTGATATCATTTCACATGAATCGTATTAATGATCCTGCTCCCAAATTATTCTGATATATTATTAAATTCATTGATATTTTTTAAATCTTTAATATTATTTAATAAACTTATCACTATAGAAAAATATTGAATGTTCATTTCCTAATATATAGATTTAAAAAAGGATAATTACGAGAAAATATGTTATTAGAAATATCTGAAGCTTAAATTAACAATCCTGTAGTGTTTTGCAAATATTATATCGATAAGAATGTTAAATGAATTTTTGAATAAACTGAATTTTTATGTCCATACATGGAGTTATAGCTTGAACATATTAAAAAAATAATAATTTAAGCAAGTTACAAGATTAAAAATAACAAATAAAGTTTGCATTTTCAAATCCAGCTCTAATTATGGATTTTATTTTAATGTATACATATTTATTTTTATTTTTATCAAACCGCTAATTTTCTTAAAAAATATTTTCTTTAAAACTTTCAAATTTAAATTAAAATTTTTTACTTAATAAAATATTTTAAATCAGGCTTTGTGCAGGCATGTGTGAAGGAATGAGGGCAAAAGAGATTTCTGCGTTTCACTTCCAGTGAAACGTTAGTGTGATTCATTCTGTAAAAAATTAGCGATGCACATGCACTATCTATAAATATTATAAATTTAAAAAAACATTTAAAATGTTATTCTTCATTTAAAAAAACTCTCCGACAGAGACACTGACTAAACGGAAAACACACAACTCTCAATACCATTATCCAAAAAAATGCATATCTCTTAACACTGACGCCTTAAAATACACACGACTCACAACACTGACCCCTCAAAATACACACGACTCACAACACTGACCGCTCAAAATACACACGACACACAATACTGACCCCCCAAAATACACATAAATCTCAACACTAAATTCTATCCCTCGTAAAAAACTTCTTGTTTTAGTAACACAATTATATCTTGAAGCGCATTTTTTTGGTTGATTTATTTAAAAAGTATCAATGCTTAGTGTCCTATTTAAAATTAAAACTGCTACACTAGAAAGAAAGAATAAGAATTAAATTAAAATTACTCTACGTATTAAATTAATTAAAAGTTAAAATTTCAGATCAAAAGAACAATTGCGGAAAATCATAATTGGTGATGTTTTTGAAGTTTTCTAACACCATTTTTTTTATTATAAGCTTCGATACAACGAAAAGCAATAATGGCATATTGTGTACATATTAATACTAAGCAATTTCTGACCTCGAACATAAGATGAATTAACTAAATTTAAAAAGTGCCTCATCAAGTAGAGTTTCTTAAATGTTCCATTAAACTGTTTGTCACGGTTTTAGACATCTCTACAGCTATCTTCATGAAAGCAGTTGAACTTTGCCTTGTTGGAAAATAACTTCTCATATTTTTGCCGTTATATACAAAATAATATTCCACCGCCGACCATCCTGTCTAGTGGTCAGAGTGCCTGACTGTGGATGGGAGGTCCTTGGTTCAAATCCCGGTTCGGGCATGGATGTAATTTTTCTCTCTATACTGTCTTTGTCCTTTCTGTGTAGGAATGAATTGTGAATGGTTGCCTACACTATAAATGGGTCCTTATTTCATGTGTGTGCTGAAGTAGTCGGACTCCACACTAAATATGGTTTAGTATGAAAAAGTGGAGCACACACAGCGCACCCCATGTTGTCAGCCTAGCTGACCCAGAAAAAAAACTATTCATTAGGTATTTTAATCCTTGATCTAATTCATTCAGTCCACTTCCAGGAAATATTGAAAATCAATGCATCGATTCTCTAACATACCTTTCAGCACATACGAAAGATAAAATTAAATTTCTCATCCTTTTCCAAAAAGAATAAAACAGCCTCCAGAAAAATGAGACAAGATCTTTCATTATAATCAGTTCTAGTTTCATAGAACTGTTATCCAAATTTTGACAATTATCATGGCTATAAACTAAAGTCGAAAGTATGATGTGCACATTTCTTTTCGGGAAAACGATTTATTGCGATATATAAATCGACTGGTATTTCTTTTGATTTTTCTATCACTCAAACCCCATAAACCTAAGAAAATTATTTAAGTAATATGATCACATAGTATCCTTTCAAAACACAATGTTGAAAAACTAATATCTAACTTTTTAATTCTCAGCAGTTTTCAGCAACTATAACAAAAAGCATTTATCAATTTTGTCTTCCATAACCAACATTGTTTCTAAATATCGACTTAATCAACATTAAGAAAATGCAGAAAACATTAATTTTAGCACGATAAATTGATGTGGGATATTAACAGATATAATATCCCACTATTTCAGCATGAATTATTTTTAATATTTACTTTACACGCAGTACACCAAAATCTTAGGAGAATAATTTTTGTCTATAAATATTTCAACAATATATTCTTCAGATTTGACACTTTAATTATTTACTTGAGAACATCAACTCTTGTATAAGATTCAGCTCTATTCTTGTTCTCTTCTACTTTGTTTTTCATGTTTTCATACTGGGCATTGTGTATAATATTTTAATAAATAAATAAATACTGCTGACCTTATTATTTTGTCATTTTTAAAATAATTTCATTAAGGAAGGAAAAAATATACAAAAACATCGAAATCAAAAACCAATATGGCCACCAACTTTTATAAAGCAATACCTATAAGTGGTAAATAACTTTAAATACTTGAACATAAGATGAATAAAATCCAAATGTCTGTTCATCAAATAAAGTCTGCATAGTTACTTAACTCTTATTCTGATAGGATACTTTCTGACTTACTACCTTATTGATATTCATATCTCGAGTTATTAAAAATAGCGGTTCTTCTTTTCTTTACAATATGTCAATATTAATCAAGTCATTGGAATAAAAAAAGTTATGGCTTTATATCAAAATAATAAAAACACTTTCTCTTGTATTATTTCCAGTGTACAATCTTTAAAAATAGTTTCAAGGTCAGAATGTTACCTTCATTAAGTAACAACATGGATCATCATATTAATTCATTTTTTTTATTCACAAACTTTTTAATACGAGTCGAGCCAGACAAGTTTTTCTTATTGATATATTGTAATGAAATCAGTACTACAAATAGAGAGTTTATTTCTTGACAACTAGATTTTTTTAGAAAATTTTATAAGCTTCATAAGCTATTAATAAATTGTTAAAAATATGATAAATTTGTGAAATATATTTGTTTCAAAAACCATAAATATAAGCTATTATTAACATAAAAAAGCTATTAAATAACTGGTAAAAATACTGTACTAATTTTATTAATGTAATTAGAGCAAGGAGATTTTTTAGCTCTCTAGTAATTTAGCAAAATGAAAAGAAAATTGTTTATTCTTTAAAAATATGAAATTCTTAAGCTTTTTTGCCATAAAACTTTCAATATTAGAATGGTTGGAAAGTATTTTTGGGTTTGTGCATTTGTATTAAAATTGTAAAAACAGTAACAAAAGAAAATGACTATTTACTATTTCATGCTCCTTCATCAATTCATGTATCAAGTTCATTACTTCTTAATTATTGATACATTTCTCCTTCACCAACTCATTGATACCTTTCTCCCAAAAATAACATACTATCAAAAACTTATGAGCCTCAAAAAAGTTTTTTAACACTGAACCTTTGAAAGATTACAAGGTTGCTTGCAATTTTTCAAAGGCTCAGTGGTCAATGAAAATCAGTAAAAGTGTGTGATATTGAGTATCAATTTTACTGGATAGTTCTGCCTTTTCTTGCGAATGATAGTCAATTTCTCCATTAATAAGATTTTATTACCTTTTTACCATAGTTTGTGCAAATGTTTGCAGAATTTAAATGCCATTATCAATGTCAAAGACTTCATTTCGTTCCAGTCAAACTTAGGTGGAATTTTCGTGACTTCAGAACACTGTTTACAATTCCTATGTTAAGAATCCTATATTGAGAATGAATGATCTCTTTGGTACTTTTTGTAGCGGTCTTCTTGACTTGAATCATTACCCCTTTTTTACTTCTGTTAATGGAACCGACTTATTTCTCATAACTGTAAAGATGTCATTTAAGTAATGATACTTTTTGTAATCATTAAGCATCTGATTTTAATCGTCACATTGACTAATTATTTTTTATTATAATTCATGTATTATTCCTAAGAAAAGTGTACTTTCATGTGGTGTACGTTTACATGTTCTATGTTTTTGACTCCTTGTAGACGATTGTAAAATGAAGACTTTAATTTCCAATCAGGAGTGATCTGAACTCTTAGACCACTTTTCGAACTAAGTCATTATGCTTTGTTCGAAAAAGGCTCTAATGATCATTATTTTGATTTTAAAATGAACTTCCAATATTCAGTTACAATAATACTTAATATAATTGCTTTATTGCATGATATGGAGTCCATTTTACAATGGCACTCAAAATCACATTCTACCTCATACTGAAAATAAATTATAACATAATCTATCGTTATCTTCTCTGCTTCAAATTTAGCTAATAACTCAAACCAAATCGTGTTCAAAATAAACATTCCTTATTTTTCTTTAAAATATATTTTTAACGCTCTTTCGAAGGAAAAAAAACATTTGTCAATGTTTATACAAATTAGAAAATAATCTGTTCATGCATCTGGACTTAAAAATCGGAAGAAATCTTAAAATTGATTTTGTAAATTCAACTATTAAAGAATAGATGACATATTCTGTTCTGTTTTTGCTTCGATTAAATTATTTGTAATAAAAATCTTTTGCTAAAAATTTAAATTGAAAAATAGAAGATATCATTGTGTAAATTTTTAGAAAAATTAACTTTGCACTACTAAACTCAAAATTGCACAGTACTGTAAAATTAATTTCTCTTAAAATTTACACTATAATACATTCTTTTTGCAGACGAATGAATAAATTTGCAACAAAAGTGGCGGTTAAATTCATCAAAAAGTTTTAAAATCGTTTAGACCCATAGCATTTCCAATGAAAATTCCATTGAATAAATATTACTGATTTTTTTATTGTTATTTTATGTGTTTAGAAATTTCCCCTTAACTTAAGAATAGGCCTTTACTAATTAGTAGAAAATAAAAATATTTTGATTAAATATGTTGTTTTAATAAATTTATTTCCTTTAAACTGTTTGTGGTACTTAGCTATAGCTGTTGCAACAGCATGCATCCCTGTTCCCAGCAGTGTGAGTTGGTCTCTTCCAGTTAGACAGAAGCAGCTGGGTGGAGTCTTCTTGGTTTTGAAGTAGAGAATAAGCAGAAGACCCTCAAACCTTGACTTGCCATCCCCAGGTGTATAATTTTACTTAGAGGACATTGCTAGAACGCACAATTTTAACGTGCCCCTTTAGCGGACATGACGGATCTTTGGTTAAGCCTATATTCGAGCTTTCTACCTTTAGATAATGAGAACGAAGCTCTATCCACCCAGGCCACAGTGGCTTCATCATTTAACTGTCATCGTTAAATATAGCTAACGACTTTTTTTTATTTAAATTCAAAATATGAAGCCAATGCTTCGTCTAGAATTTTCCTCTTAATTATAAGCCTTTATACCACATAAAAAGGGGAAAATTTGAATATTATAATTTTGTGCAAATCATCTCTAAAAAGAAAGGTTTCTGATTTGCTGACACACTGTCAAGCCAAATTGATAATTTTTATTAGTTTATTTTACGTAAATACATATCATGAATTCACAGAAAAAATGGCTTGTCACTACAAAAAAATAAAATGAGGAATTTTGAAATGGAAAGTTCTAGATCTAGGATAAGAATAATTAGCAATGAAGTATAGATAAAATCTGCTTGAGAGGTCAAAATCAAATATCTTGAAAAGTGTAGTTACCTAAGGTTTTTCTTTAGTCTAACAATCGTATTAATATTTAAAATTCTTTTCGTTCAATCTCGAACTTCATTATAAACGAATTTCCAATAGCCACTAAGCCGATATAAAGATTATTAATCATGTCATACACATAATTAATTATTTCGCAAGAACAATTATTGATTTTTGCAAATTACAGCTAGTATTTTTTCGCAAGGGCTATTGTTGATTTTTGAAAATTCTAGCCAGTATTTATATGATAAAATGGTAACTTATTCTTATGCTTTAACTCACACCAATAAAATCATTCCTATTGCATTAAATTTCAGCGAATATCAAATGTTAACACGTATTAAATGCCATCATAAAGAACATTTCTCTTTACCATCTAGTGGACCTAAATTTGAATCCTAGATGATTTGTTGTATCTCTAAAGATTTTTAAGATTTAAATCCAGGAAGTCATTTACATTTCAGTTTTAATGTGACGCAGTATAATAGATTTTAATTATCAAAGATTTTCAAATACAGCACTTTGCACGTAATATGATAGTGATACATATTATTTATAAACTCATAAATTTTGTGTGACTTTCATTTAATTAACTTTAGCATGTATAAATGCAAAATATTTAGGAAAAATGTCCCTAGAACACGTACTTAGTTATACATATTAATATATTAGTTAATATCCAGCTTAATTAATATTAATATATTGGAGAAGCGGAAGAAGCAGTTATTTTTGGTTTCAAAATCTTTCCTCAATAAATTGACGCATCTCTTAACTTAGATTATTTTTAAAGCTATATTTTGTGAAGAAACATAAATTTTTATTATCCTGCATTATAGCTTTTGGAGTGATTTCAAACTTTTGTCTGCACATATTCTGAGTACTTTTTACGAAATTTTTGCAAAATATCTGTTTGTTGTTGTAAAACAACAAAATAGTAAAAAAAAAAAAGATCATTAAATAGCAAATATTGTTTCAAAAATTTAAGTTTTTATTTGAAAAAAGAAGAAAGTTAAACCTACTACTATATTAAATGGTTTCACTTTTACTAAATTTCTGAAATTTCCTTAATATCTTTCACGATATATGGTTACATACAAAATTGATTACAGTTTCATAAAACCATAAAATTCAAAATTTTTGATAGAATATATATATATATATATATATATATATATATATATATATATATATATATATTTCATGTATAACGACTTACATACCGCAGTGGTCGACTAATGGTCTTAAATATATTAAAATATCATTCTTACTGTCTTGAATAAATTCATGACTTTCTATGGTTTTATCCACTAAAAGCATCAAAATAGAAACTCAAACAAGAAAAATAAAGGGGAATTTCTAATGAATGATAAATGCGATGTTCATATAGAAATAATAAAGTAGACCAAAAAATACTTAACTTAACTCAACCTAACAAATGTAAAACACATGATCGGAATTCCCCGCACGTAAATGCATTGGCATGATATAAGTAAAATAATTATTTGATGTGTGTGTGTTTTATTAATAAAAGAATCAATTATAAAGATTATAATGTTCTGAGCACACTTTAATTTTATAAGTCATTTGGATTGATAATTGGTATTTACATTGGCTCCACAAATGGTGAAACCATCATATCTTAATTATAATCGATGGTAAAAGTGTCAAGATATTCTTCTGCATAAGGGGGAAAATTTGTTCCAAATAGACAGCTTATATTTAGTGCACAGCATTACAAGCAACATTTGTAATAGTGTTGTCGTTTGTAATAGCATTTTGGAAGAAAAACTTTACAAGAATACTGATAATTAAACAAAAATTAAGGCTTTAACAAACAGAATGCTGTTTATACCTATGTAAGAAGCAGCTACAAGCAGTACTGAATAAATATTCTTATGTAAGGATAATTTTGTAATACAGTGTTTTTTGATTAAGACTCTTTTGACATTTATTATAGCACTCCCTTAATTAGCGATTTGTTTTCAGATAAAGTGGGTTAAAACGTACTTTACTAAAAAAATTAGAAATGAAACATGTGAAAATACGTGAATTATTTTTATTAATTAAATTGCTCTTTCCTTTTCATTTGTCAAAGTCATTCACTTAAAGGGATCAAAGTTTATTTTTAGTTAAGAATATTTTATTAATATTATATAAATAAATTGAGTTAAGCAATTTAGCATCATAATTCACTTGACTGAAGAGTACGTGCTAAAAACAAGAAGACATAAAAAAGATTGAATGAAGATGTCTTGCATTATCTGGAAGAGATATATCTGTCTTAAAGACAACCTTTAACTTTCTATAAATTTTAATTCATGTGAATATTATTAATTTTTAATTATCTATGGTATTATTTTTATAGAAGGACATTTGTACTATTTATTCTCAAGGAATAATATTTTAAGACAAGTTTAGGATGCACAAATTTTAAAAAATATGAATTTCTGAAATTTCTCTAAATGATGAAACTGTGTACAATTTGAATTAAAAAGTACACAGAATTTTTTTCAAATATACAGCATCATGAATATTTTGCGATTTGCGTAAGATGCCTCTGCTGTAGAGTGAGAACCAATAATTCTTAGATTTTATTTTTTGCTTCTTAGCGAGTAAATGTTATGTCTTCAAAGATTTGCACTCTAAATGTTTGTTATGGTTCAACAAACTCTATTTAAACAATATATAACCTAATAAAAAGGAAAGCAAGTCTTTCCTTTTGAAAATAAACTTATGACGTACCAATTATTCCCTCTCTTCCTATAATTTTTAGTAAATGACATAATATAATACAATCTTTTCCTAAATATACATTTTGTCTTCAGAAGTCTTAAATCTACTAAATAATAGGATGTACGCATAATACAGAAGCGTGTATTAGAAAATACAATTTGAGATAGATATTCATTCTCGAGATATTCATTCGGAACCATAAAGTTTGGTCATACTACAAAGCCATTGTGTGACGATATAGCCAGAAAGTTTTTTTTATAATGCTTATAATAATGTTTAACAAATCACTCTCTTATTGTGTTTGATTAACTCTTGATCTTGTGATGGATAATTTAACAAACAATATTTAACCAAGTTAAAGATATTTGTCAGTGATAAGGCCTACGCATGCAAATTACCTCTTGTCCATTATGAGGCGTTATAATTATGGTGAAATAAAAGTGCTAGCTCAGAGCAGATAATTTGTTGTTCAAAATGATTGTGATATGAAAATTTGCATACTTAGATTATATCTCAGATCGTGACCTGTTGCTCTATTTTTATCTTCACATAAATATTAAAATATATAAAAAACAAGAGAAGTCGACGAATTAGGAATTAATATTCAAGAAGTCTATAAATTGCAATATTTTAACAGCAATATATATATAAGTAAAAAAATCATCATAAATTCCTTTTCGCTCGTATATATATATATATATTATTCATTCTGAACATTACTCGAATGAAACCTTAATTTTCCAAACACTAAGAAAAAATATTCATGAAGTGGCCTTCAACATTATACCAATTACATTCACTCATTCACTACTTTTTTTATAAAAGCATTTTCAATTAAACTTTAATAAGGCGTCTAGGAATAAACCTTATGATGCAATATATAATGAATATTTTATTCATGTTATTATAATTGCGTGCATCAAGTGTGTACATCAGAAAATCATTTCACGGCCGCGAAACAAAAAGTAGCTCATACTTAAAGGCCATTGCTACACATTTTCTCGGAGTCTTTCCATTTCACTCGAAAAGCATTGGGAAACGTCACAAAATTGCTACTAAAAACAAAATTTTTATGAAACGACCCTAGAGGAGTCAAAAGTTGTCGTACAGGATCATATCGAAAGGTCGACTCATTTATCATGTGTTATCTCATCTATTTATTCGGACTATCAAGATAAAAGAATTATAGTTCTTATATTTCAAATATTCTTAGCCAAGCTCAACTCGAAAGCAGGCCAGCTAGTTCTCGGCTCTTGTATCACTAAGTGGTAGAAAAAAAAGTGCTTTTACTTTACTAAGTCATTGGTTCAGCTAGTCGGAGAGGTTGCCGAATGTGAAACTCGAAATGGAGCGTAAGTCGGAAGGTTTTCCCGAAAATGGTTCGTAGCATTTTATGTTTCATATTTAACAAATTTAAGCAATTTTTTTCAGCCCTGAATAGAACGTATTATTTTTTGGTCAATATTTATTTGAAGTATCTTAATTCTTTTAAGAGAAATTTTTATTAGGCATTTTTATTTATTATTAAAAATATATATCTTTTGTTTGTTATATTTACTAAAATGGGGTGCTTTATACATAAATTATTATTTAATAATAATGTTTTAATCAGTAAATTATATATATTTAATAGCTTAAAGTTATAGTTCATAACATAGAACGGAAAATGCTTTATTAAATTGAAAAAAATTAATGTTTTAAATTTACTTCTTCATTTATTCATACAAAATTAAAATATAAACTTAGAATATAAATTTTTTTCCACTATTAAAACTCTTACCCCATTTTTTTTTACAGAAAATACTGTAAATTAAGGAATAAAAATTAGAAAAAGAACATCGTGATTAATCTCATAATGACAGTAAATTATAGATTTATTAATTGTGAAATCCAGAATTTAAAGGAAATTATTTTAAATTCTATTAGCTTAATAATGAACTTCTTATTGTACAGAAAATTTTTAAGAGTTTTGCAAATTAATTTTCTCTTTTAGAATCCTTTACCAAAATGAAAAATGATTAAATTGTATCAATAAAAATATATATGACATTAAAAAGAACTTTTTTCATGCAAAATTAAAAATTTTAAGTTACCTGTGAAAAAGCATTTTATTTAAATTTTTTTAATATTAATAAAAATCATTAAAATATAAAAATTCATTTTTTAAAAATCTCAAAATTTTTTGCAATAATAATAAAAATTTACTTTAAGTAATCAATTATTTAACACTTATAAAATTATTTACATTTGCATTTAGCAAAACTAAAGAAAAGATTTGAAGTAAGAACTTACAAATTTATGGCAAAATATTTTATTTAAATTTTGTTTTCTTTTGTATACTATTTTATCCATTCAAATTTGATATAAAATAAGTTTTCTTTAATCAAATAAATACTTTTCTTAAAGTTGTTAAAAATTTAAAGCAAAAATTTAAGGTAAATAGAAAGTTATCTGGTTAAGGTTTAGTGGTTAATATTAAATCGTATACTTCACTAAATATTAAATTATTATTTTTCTGATTCATATACTAGTTCATATTTTCAAATCTGTGTATAAATTATTTTAATTTTTATAATTCAATAATTGATTTTTAAACTTTGAAGCTGATTTACCTCTGTTCAATTCACAATCAATGTACATATTTTTAAATTTTATACTATTAAGACACTATTCTACTTTTTTTTTTTAATTATTTTGATGCATTTATACAAATAAAGAAATCATACTTTTGCGATTCATAAGTATAACTTAAAAATTAAGTAAATTACTTCAGAGACGAGCTGTCATTTAAAGATTCAGATTAGGAGGTCTTTGAATTCATACACTTTTTTTCATACTCCTACATAATTTAGTACCATTAAGAATTATTTTCACTAGAAGTTAATAACCTTTTGTAGACTATGTTTCTGAAGATTTTACAAGATTGATTATACAAGTTGAAATTGAATTTTACTCTGTACGTGGCTGTACAATATCATTTTAGATAGACTCGAACTTTAATCATAAGTTTTAACCAAAGACATTAATACAATAAAGGAATGAACCTTTATTTTTTTAAACGAGAAAAACTATTTCTTTAAAAGGAAACAAATAAGTTAAATGCAAACACCTTATTTGTTCTTTAAAAGTGTTAACCTAATAAATAAAATAATCTCAAGACTATTCACTCACTTTTAAACAAAATGTCAAAAAAAAAAATTAAAAAATTTAGGATATATATATCTTAAAATCACTGACGTACAGAATGATAGTTAATGTGCTTAGACGTTTAGTGATAATGATGATATCTTTCAGTAACACACAGTGACAGATATTAATCACTTGAACCATGACAAAAAACTTGTTTCAAACTATATTTAACGAAGACGATGAAAACGCTAAAAGAAGTGGTTACATTAATTCATTGTTTTTCTTGTTAAATGTCTTAAATGTTTCCGAAAATAACCACTAGATTAGATAAATAGGTGTGATAAAATTAACAAAAAGTTGGTAAATAGATTGAAATAGCTATTATTATGGTTAGGCTTGAATGGACTGAAGGACATTTATATTTTAATATATTATTTTTCTTTTCCTCAGTTCCATACTTAAAAGAGTCCTAGATTATGCTCAGAATATTTTATTAGTTTATACATATTAATAGTTAAAAATAATTTAAATAAAAGATTAAATTATTAAAATGTATTTATACTAGCCAAACTTAGGCACTTTACCATGATTTAAATTCGTGAGGCATATTCTTCATGCGAAAGTTTTAATTTGAAACCCAGATTGTCGGAATCCAGTTTTCAAATGAAATCAGAACTTGATCCTATTCTAAATTGATATAAAAATTATTTTAGTATTTTTTTTTCATAAGCACAATTTTTCAAGGATTCACTTTTATGTATAATACTATGATTATTTTAAAATTATCTCTTTTCAAGCATATATATTATTTAGTTAATAAAAATGTACTTTATATAATAATTCTTTCTCTCTCTTTATTCGACATATTTTACCGTTCAGTCGCTTTTCAGTGTTTATGTGGTTCTTAATGTCATATTGATGGAAAACCATAACATAACTTTACCAATAGTTATTATTTTTTTTATTTTTTTTTTAACTGAGTCATATCAAAACTATTTTAAACATTTCCAATGAAAAATTGAACCTTGGAAAAATACAATGGTAAATAAATCTAATAAATGAGATAAGGTAAAAATACAAAACGATTGACAGTTTATAAATGTTTACTAATGGAAATTTGTAACACTAGTAATTACTAATTTAAAAATTCTTTTTTGTCTTTATTTTCATATATCTATGGTGGTAATATATCTAATGTATCTAACACATAATTACCGTACTAAAAATTTTGTATTTGCATTTGGATTTCTAAATAAGAAATTCCTAAATTAAAAGTAAGTATTTTATTTTCTAACTTATAATAAATTAGAACTTTTTAGATAATTATATTTATTCAGGTCTTTTATTGCATCAATAGTTTTCTTTTTCTTTTACCACAAAAATAAATTCAATTCTTTATAGGTAAATAGTTACCTTTGAGTACTTTTATACGTTGAAAATGTAATTGCATTTTTCATAATCGTAAAAATGCTAAAATATTTAATAATTACATTTTTAAATATTTTAGCATTTTTACGATTATGAAAAATGCAATTACATGTGAAAACATTTTAGAAGAAATTAATCTGTCAAAAGGTGGAATTGTTTTCATTTTACAAATAAATTTATAGATGGCTATGTTAGCAATAAATGATTACCAATTATGCATTATTAATATGATCTTTGGGTTGGGGAGCAAATCATCTAACTTTCGGTCGAAGGAAGAACGATAATTTCTATCTGATTTATATATACTGCGATTTTTAGATAGTCTGATATAATGTCCAAACATTAAATGTTTTCATGAACATCTTTGTTTGTTTTCCAATTTTTTTTATTACATGAAGGATTATCGTTCCTCCTTGATTGTGACTCTAAGTCCGTGTTTAATTAGTCCTTTTGTGCAAAAAATGGTGTTTAAGCAACAAACTATTAAAATTAGTTATTTTCTTATTCCTCTATTATAAATATAACGTAAATTAATTCTATCCATAGGAACAACAAAAGCATCCTTTCAATAAAAAGACGAGTTTTACATTTTAATTTGTAGAAATCTTTGACTACAATAAATGGTAATTAGGTTTGAGATGAATTTTATAAAAATGAATGCAAGTATTGTACGGTAACAATCTAATAGACCTTTCCTCATTAAAACAACTAAAAGACCTTTCCTCATTAACAATTAAAAGACCTTTCCTCATTAACAACTAAAAGACCTTTCCCCATTAACAACTAAAAGACTTTTCCTCATTAACAACTAAAAGACCTTTCATTAACAACTGATGGATCTTTCCTCCAAACAAATTATTATGATGACGTACTTATTGTATTTTAAAGTAACAAAAGTATCGGTCAAAATGTTTAAAAAAGCTGTTAAAAATAGGTCGAGCATATGAATTCATAAAACAGTAGTATAGAATCTGTTTTCAAGAACTTACCAAAGACTCTCAAATTTAATTTTATCAGTTAGCTTGCTTGAGTGTAATTGTAATTTCACGTTAACTTCAATACAGAAATGTATAAATTAATTAATGAATTTTAAACACACTCAAAATATTGAAAAAAACTGTTTTGATTAAAATGTGTATATAAACCTATTGATACGTTTATTTCACTGAACTTCTTGGAGACTAAGTGGATCTGGTTTATCAAATTTAAGTGCATTACGAATGATTAAAAATTGTATTGAATTGAAAAATAGAATGCTGAAAATTTCACTCAGAACTTCGCACACAAGAAAATAAATTAATTGTAAAATCTTGCTTTTAAATACCAAACAAAGAGGTTTAAAATGACAAACAGACCACATTATATATTTACACCTAACACGATATGTAATATATGTAATAGGGTATATTATTATCATCAATAATAACTAAAGTGTTTGTATTTTACTTTGACTTTAATCCAAAATTGCACAACAAATGCTTCTTCTACTGGAAATTAAAATGTATTATTATTATTTCAAAACACTAACGCAATTTTAGTAGGTAAAGTTATATGCTATTTTAATTATCTTGATATTTACTTGTGAAATAATTTTTTATAACAGCTATTTGAATAAGGTAAAGAATTTCGGTTTTTTAAATGTTGTAATTGTTCTTTTTTACACATTTGTTTTTTATTTCTTAACTAAATACGTATTTAGAATTGCTTTTATTTTAATATATATATATATATATATATATATATATATATATATATATATATATATATATATATATATATATATATATATATATATATATATATGAATACTCCTTTCTTTTACCCCTACCATGAAGTCTTAAAACGCAGGTGTCAGGGAATTCCTAAGACCCTTCTTATATAATAAAACCCCCGTAGAATATCTTACATAAATCCCTTCATTAAGAAGCAGTACACAGATGTCTGCTAACCATGATGAGAGCTACATCTATGCAAAAGATGGACATTTTATCTTTTCAATAAATTAATGCTTATTGGAATATTTCTGTGCTTTGCATTCACTGGCTTACCGATTGGCAAAAGTAGCAGTATAATTCTGTTTTAACATTCGATGTTTTTCCCCTGGAGTATTAATTTTAATTCAAAATATATGATAGTGAAAAAATATTATCCGAAAATTATTCCGATTACAAAAGAAAATACTGTAAAGGGAAGCTTCTGTCATAACAAGTATTTATGGGAATCATAATTTTATAAAACCCGGTTAAGTTAAGCTTGTTCAGTTAGCATATTATTTAACCATGAGTGATTTTCATCCACTTAATTTTTTCATAAGATAAATTCATAAAGTCATATTTAATCGAAAGTCAATAGCCATGAAAACGCCATAACACAATCTGCATGTACTACACGTTAACAAGTTATTCTAGCTGATGATACTCTATGATATGGGATACGTACATCTAGCGTAACATTGGATCCTTAATAAGTCTAGAGCTTAATTTGACAAGTGACAGATATGTAAAAATTCTGTATGATCTCATTCACCAATTCATGTCTATTGTGTATTCCGAGTTTGACAATTTCAGCGGACCAATGTGACAATGTATAGATTCAAGAATTGCTCCTGATTGGCAATAGGGTCATTTTTCTGTTTTAAGCACTTCCATTGCTAATCTTATGCTGAATGTTTATATTTGAAGATTATCTTGTACCATGCCATTCACAAGAGATCAAACATTTCACCACTTCATTCCGAGGTGGCAGTGAAATGCTATTCATGAATTTGATTCTAACCTTGATCATGGATCTTTGTAGTGGTTTGGAGTTTACTTTTAACAGTGAGATCTAGTTAAATAACCCATCGTGTGTAAAAACTGACCGTAAAGGAATAACTAAGCCAAACCTCATCACTTCAAACTCCTGTGGACTGGATCGCTTTGCAGGAATTATGGTATCAATTTTCCCTGGATACACATTTAGAAGTTTATGTCACTTCATGTGGCAGCATTCCTACGTGCTAGTGGTTGCTCTACATGATGTTATGCAAGTGTATCGATTTTTCTGTTTGTTTCTTAAGAATTATTTATTTAAGAATTAATGTTTCTTTCCACAAAAGTACTAAAGAGTCATAAAAATACAGGATTTATTGAATTGTTATATATGATTCTCACTGGAGCACAAATTTGGACTTCATTTTTTACATGAACAATGTAAAAATTTATTTTCGCAAAAAAACACTAAAATGTCACAAAAATAACTGAATTATTGAAGCATTATTTACGATTCTTTAGATTTTATAAACACAGACTAAATTTTTTTACATAAACGATATTTTGACCGAAAAAAACTAATTTTATATAGTACCAATAACTTAATAATAATAAATAAAATCAATTATTAATTTTTATATACATTTCTCAAACTGTATAAAAATCAAGAACTTTTCAAGTTTTTTAGAAAATCCCACAGCTAGAAATGATGTGATCTAAATGTCCGAAAAAGAATTCGTCTTCAATGTAGTTTTGCTTCAAAAAGCTATTTATTTTCTTTCAAAATATTCTGTAAAATTGAATTTTGTTGCTTTTTAATTTCTAAATTCAATAGCAAAATAATCTTGATTCAAATGTAATAATAAATTTTAAACCTCTCAAACATATTTGAGGAAAAATATGTATTATTTTCCTTTGATTTAACTCAAAAGTATCATAAAACAATGAAGGTATACAATAAATTAAAATAATAAGGTACATAATAACAAGGTATTACAATAAGTTAAAATTGTATACGATGAAACAAAATTTTTGAATTTTTTTACGATATAATGTTTATATTGCATTTATATTGCATAGAACAAGAATTTCAATGGGTGTCTAATTTATTTCATTTATATATATGTAGTTAAATGTACATTTATTATAGGATAGTATACTTATTCTTATTTACAATTAGCTAAGAAGATTTATGTTTTCAGATACCTTGTTTGAAACATTCAAGCATCCACAGAACTGTTGTTTATACGATGAATTTTTAGCAAAGTCTCAGCAATGGTCTCTGCCCATTGACTCTATTGAATTCGCAAGCAAATTAGACAGTGACGATCAATTGAAAGATTATCGGAATCTATTCCATTATCCTAAGAAAAAGGATCTTTGTGGAGGTAAAGCATAAGACATTTACCTAAAATTATGTTACTTAATGTTAACCATATTAATGTAATAATCTCTAATATATTATGTTGCTATATTGTAATTTATATTGTGAGTATTTATTGTATGTGTATGAACAACTACCGAAGACTAAAATCGAATTTTAGTAGAAAAGATTCCATTTGGACAATCGATTTTTTTATTATATCCAACACTCACTAGAAGATATAGAATGTACACATCTTTTTAATAAGAATTTTATTCAAGGAATGGAAGAGGTTTTTCCATTTTGTGTTTTTTTTACTGGATTTGGTAATCAAAAACAGTAATTTTCTATGTTTTAAAAATTAGACTTTACAATTCCTAAAAAATGTATCAATCTCATCAAAAAATAAAGATTATTCAAGTTAACGAGCAGTTGTCAAATATTCATCTCTTGGTTTGATAAAGAATGTTTGTAGGGGGAAAAAAGACTTAATTCAAAATCATGAAATGGTTATCTGAGAGTAAAATTTACATTAAATTGCTTTCAAGGGTTTCCTAAATATAATAATTTAAATGAAAAAATATCTGCAATGAAGAAAAGCTAACAAAACAGTGATTTATCTCAATACAATCATGTTACAATGCAGATATTTTATAAAAAGCTAAGAAAGTAATACTCATCACGAAGAAATAAATTTGATTTTAAAAACTGTTAAGAAATGCTATGAAAAAACATTTATCCAACTATCTCGTTCTTATCACCGCAATGATTTTTATGCCATTTTTCAGGGAAGCGGAATTCTTAGAAAGCGGAAAATTTTACAAAAAATATGAATTCAAATTCGCTGCACATGATTTGCATCCTTTATTCATTGCGAAAATTTATATTCATCCGTTGTCTTTCTTTCTGTAGATGGATTCGATAAAAATGTTTGGCGGTTATGAATTAATTCCGGCGAAAGACAAAAAAGCAACTAATTACAGATGCCTGCCCACACAAAAGCAGAATACTAATGATAATAAACGATTCGAAAGCGTTTCCTTAACGAATACAATTCAGTGAAAGTAAAGAGGAATGTAAGAATCTTATAATAGGTTGAAATATTCAAGTTCAAGTTTTTATTTTCTTTCTTTGCTGAGAAAATTAATGATCATTTACGAAAATAGAGCCTCATACATTTAAAAATGTATTATTTACTTAAATATTGCTTTCTTATATATATATATATATATATATATATATATATATATACATAAATTAATGAAAATTGGGAAAAAATAAAATGCTTTCCCTCTCTCTGTTTATGAATGAATCTTACGTCATTTTATGAGTTCAAATATTTAGGATGTTACAGGAATTTTAAATAAATATTAATACGTTCAATTAAAAAGATGTTTTATTCATGCATGTTACGCTTGAAATTAAATGGTCAGGACTTTGAGTTTTAGTTCACGCACTCAGCTTTCAACTGCAATATGGAAGTTAATTATGATTCAGAATTTGCTTTAAATTGTATATTTTTGTCCAATTAATTCTTAATGACCAAAAAACTGACCAGTGAAAAACAAATTATTTTTAACACAAAATGTATATTTTGTGAATTTATTTCTCCTTTTTAGAGAATTTTTATTTTTCTAGGTTTTACTTATATATATATATATATATATATATATATATATATATATATATTATATATATATATATATATATATATATATATATATATATATATATATATATATATATATATATATATATATATATATATATATATATATATATATATATATATATATATATATATATATATATATATATATATATATATATATATATATATATATATATATATATATATATATATATATATATATATATATATATATATATATATATATATATATATATATATATATATATATATATATATATATATATATATTGATATTGATATTGATATTAGATGTGGGTGTTAGTGAAATACTTTTATCGAGATTTTTTTATCTACAAATATTTAAAAAACTAATTAAAAATATCTAAAATTAATTTAACTTGCTTTAAAACATAAAATCAGAATTTTTTTATAAGATAAATTTCTAATTTTATGCTAATGTAAATCAATGTGTAGGCACATTTCAGTATTTAATCCTTCAGCAATATATTTTAATAAGAAACAATTTTATTTACAAAATATAAAATTCAAAGCGTCAATTGTAATTAAATTCATGTTCATTATTATTGTATAAAAGTCTTTGCTTAGTGCAATATTCTCTTGTCACTCTAGTCATCTTTTGGACTGGAGGGCTTATTCTACCAGGTTCTACATTTCAAAAGGAATTCTAAACTAACAACCGCATTTGAAATGGGAATCAAACCCACGAGCCATTGAAGTGAATGTCAGAGTTTTAAACATATCATTTAGGTGATCACTTGCATGAATCATATTCATAAATTATTGCATATTTATGAGAATTATAATTACAATTTTCATTTAAGGAAAAAAATATGTATAGTCGCTAAATTTTACTTTTAAAATAAAGAAAAATTTTTGAAAGGAAATCTCTTTTCATCAGTAAATCAAAGAATAAAATAAATATAAAATCTTTAAATATATATATGTATATATAAGAATGCTTTAATACCTTTGGGTGAAGATTTCTTCAAATAATTTCAGAGAGTAAGTTCTGACAAATCATGCACTGTACCAAGTATTTTTTTTAAAAGTTATTGTAAATAGCCTAGATAACATAGTAAGGAAGAATTTTTAAAACCTATCTTTTTGTTTTTTAATACTTTTATGCTTATTTCTTCACAAATTTAAGTTCTTTTTATAAAGAAAAGATATCATTTTTTTTCAGTGAATCTGAACAATCTAGAAGATGTAAATGAAGAATGCATATATCTCTGCGGTCAATCGTTAGGGCTACAGCTGAAATCATTGAAATCAGATGTTAATATAGCCATAGATAACTGGGCAACTAGGTAATCTCATATTTAAAAAATTTATATCTAGTACTTATTTTTTGTTTTTTCAATAAAACCCGATTTAATTTTGCTGTAACTAATATTTTGATATCACTGAAAATTAAATTCTATTTTTTTATCAAGCTGTTTATTTTTTTATATAATGCTAAATGAAATCATTAAAACTAATAAGCCATATCACTTCGTTGATCCCTAATACATTAATATTTAATTTTAATTCTTATAAATTTAAGTATATATTATACTGTATTTTATTTAAATCCATTTCCTTTAAGTAATAAATTCTTAACAAACTTGTTCTTTTATATGTAAATACATACATTAACGTATATAATTAATATCAATAAGAAAAATATTCTAACGTATCTTGATTTCTCTATTTTGGAGGCATGAATTACAATGGAATAAAAGCATACTATTATAAACATTATTTGTCAGTCAAACAAAATGAGGAATTTGTATAGACATGGAATGTCTGATTAGAATTCTAAATTAAAGTATTCTTAGGTAACATGACCTTAAGCTGCCACATTCTCAGTAATTTATAAAGAGTAATTTTTAGCTCTTACTGCTTTTTTTCGTTACTGAGAAATCGGACTTGAGCTTAATATAATTTGCTTAGATTATATAATAAACCAAGTTTTAATAAATGAAGTCCAGACAGACATTCCATGGGAAAAATACACCTCTATTCGTATTTCAAACACTGATCAAACAATTACAGAATATTGAGTTTGTGGATAGGTTTTTCCCTTGGAGATTTGTTGATTGATATATAACTAACAGACGTAGTAAGCTATGAAATAAAAAGGACTTTTATTTGGTAGAACAAAATGCGTTTTATTGAGCATTTGTGTGCAAAAGGAAAAATAAATTTGTGCGTATGAGAAAAACAAATTAAAAAAGAAGTTTCCTTAAAGGAAAATAATTATAGTAGGGTTATAGCTTCCCCAAACAGCCAGCAACGTTCAACACCTTTGAGGCATTGATACAACAAAGCTATTAATAAGGGACTAATGTATACTGTTCGATTCCTCTAAAAGAGCTCTTTGTAGTTTTTGGAGAGTTTGTGGGTGGTAGATGACCGGCAACTTGTCAACCTTGAATGTTCCAAATATGTTCGATTAGTTTCATATCTAGTGAACACCCTGGCCATTCCATTTGTGTGATTCCCTCCTCTAAAAGAAAATCCTTATCTATGCTAGTTTGGTGTGTCGTCCATTAACGTAAAATCATTTCCTACTGCTGCAGTGTAAGGGACTACAATAGATCTAAGTATCTCATCCCTATGCCGGCGACCGGTCAGTTTCTTTTCGGATGATATCGAGATCAATGCGCCCACCAGCAGAGATGCCAGCACGTTTCTCCACCACCAAGTTTAACACTTTCATGTACGAATACAGTATTCTTTCTATTCACTCCAGATGAAAATACGTCTTTTATGATGTGTTGTGATCAGGATGATTAGGATTAAGGATATACGTTTATTATGATTAGGATGAAGAAATAATGGGATTCGCCAAAGAAGATTATTGAGTCATTCATTTCGCTTCCAGTTTACGTTTCTGTTGTATACTTTCCGCAGGGCCAATGTTGGCGAATTCAGATTGTTTGTGTTAAAACTAGTACCAGTAGCCGAACGAGTCAGTTGAATTTATATTTCGGTATCATTTACATTTCGGAATCTCTAATCCATTATCATTAAATAACGATGTTTATTGAGCGTTGTTGCACGTCTACGACTTTACCCAGATCTTTAGTCTGTATTCCCAATCTTAAAAAAATTTCAAATTTTGGAAACTCAAAAGGCTTTTGCAGCTCCGGGTTGTATGTGGCCCCACTGGAGGGCCAATAACTCTCCAAGTTTCTGATTCGGTTAAATCATTCTGTTGAGACGTTGCACTATCAAAACACAACACTTATTAAATGGAAATTAGTAAGTGCTTTGTCTTACATTAAGTTGAAAGATAAATCTCATTCGCAGCCACTAAAGCATCATCTCGACATCAAACTCAAAATTTGCATCTTGTGAAGTTTGAAAAATATAAAAATTAAATTCATGACTCTTTAATTTTATACAAAAAATGCTTTTATCATCATTTTATAATATTAATACTGATCGAAATAAGTAACAGTTTTTGTTAATAACTCTATATAAGCTTCTTTATAAT
Organism: Latrodectus elegans; assembly: GCA_030067965.1. Lineage (NCBI taxonomy): Eukaryota > Metazoa > Arthropoda > Arachnida > Araneae > Theridiidae > Latrodectus > Latrodectus elegans. Next base: position 50,279,052 of record CM057820.1, read on the forward strand.
TACATGTGATATGCTGTTAAAAAGTTGTTTTTCCGATTATGACTTGTGATTGATCTGTCGGATTTTAAAATAAAATTTTTCATTCACCAACTGATTTACAGAAAATCTACATACGTAAAAAATTAGGATTCATTTTTCATCGTAAGACTTCGCAATTCGGATTAACTAAAGCTAAATCTATTTTAACTTCAGTTAACAATGATTCGAATACATTCTATTCATTTTTAATAACTGTTTATGGCGAACTCTGCAGAAATTCTATATATTCTAAATATATAATAGAAATTCTATTTATATTCTAATAATCCGAAGTTAATACGCATTAGTCTAACAGGAAAAAGCGAGGTATTTAAATTTTTTTTATCTAATTTTCCTAGTTTTGAATGACTTTAAATTTATTATCGATTTCGGTTAAAAATAAAAGCATGAACTTATTTTACTTTAAAATATCAGTTTAAATAAAATAAATGAAACTGATATTCTTTAAAATATCAGTTTCATTTATTTTATTTTTGGAATTTTTTCACGTTTAGTAATAATTCTCTGTACTATCAGAGTACATTTCATTATAAAATATGAGATTAACTAGATTTAGGAAACTACTGTGAAACTCAAGGTACCAATGTTTCAGCAAAAAATTAGTTAGTAGATTCGAAAACAATGTTTATATCACAAGCATATTATTCACATACCTTTCAACTGATAATTAATAAATCCTCGCTAAGCTTTACAAATTGGTATTTTGTGAGGCATTAAGTGTAATCTTTGTTTTCTGCGTGCATAGCGTTAGCAGATAAATTCAAATGTTTGTAGAGTGATAAAAAGTTTTAAGTAATGACAGAACTTATGTATACTTTTTACTTACAAACAATAACAATTAAAAAGCAGAAAAATAAATAGTTGGTAAGTATAAATAATGATCTGACATTCACAGAGCATCATTCTCATCAGTGATAAGAGGCAGAATGATTTCGTTTACAAGAGGGCGTTGCTCTTAGGGTTTCACAACCTGAAAAAAAAATAGCTACTACACAACGAATTTAAGGACATTTAATAAGACTACTGAAGATCAACGTAAGCCAAAGAAGCTTGATTAGCGAAACTCCTAGTGAGTCTGCAAAGCTTAGTTAATGTCTTCTGAAACAGTGACTCCCTGAATACATTTTTGCAGAAGTATTGGAAAATTGAATTGATTAGCTAGCACACAATTTTTTACATTGTGAAGCTATACTATTGGTTGCAAAATTACTCCAAAAGCATGAGAAAACACAAAGATTTTCCATGATTAGTTTTCCTTGATAATCTATTTCAGGTATGATTGTTCCTGTTGGAGCATTCAGCATTCAGACTTTAATGCATCCCTCTTGCCAAGCATATGTACTGAAATTATCAAAATTAAAAGAAAATCAGAATTCAACCATAAAGATAATTTTATAATTGTGACTAGCTTAACTTTAAAAACATCAATGAAAAATCCTAATTTAGTAAAAATGGAAATTTTTTATTTACCATGAAGACGATCTCTGTCAATTATCAATTTTTTAATGATAACAATGAAATAATCGGATTCTTATAGCCTCTGATACAATTAACGTTTCCTTTTCGGAACTACAGATATAATATATAGCATCTATCATATAACTTTATCAGTTCACTGGCGTAATTAATCAAATAATCTTAAGTCCCTGCATTTTTAATGTTAGAGAGAATAGTAACATCTTTTTAGATCCACTTAAGGAAAAGCTAATTCTGATAGTAGTTCTTACAAAAAAAATGATTGAAAGCATAAACATTAAAATAAGATTATTTCTTTATTGTTTTGTTATATTATTGATTTCTCACTATCATTATCGTAATATCGGTAAAATAATTGAAGGTACATACTCAAATTACTTTGAAACTGTAAAATAAAGTATTTTTATGTGAATATTTAACAGAATAAGTGATTTCATTGTAAATGTAATTTATTAATTTTATCATTATAAAATAATGAAAATCTGTTAATAGTTAGTTACTATTCAAATTTTAAAACTATCTTTAAGTGATTTAAAACATTAATTTTTCCTTATTCAAAGATCACAAACTCAATGTGAGAATGGAAGATCTAGAGATCGGTTCCATATACTGTTAAACAACAAGAGATAAGTGATTCAACTATGCACGAATAAGATCCATTAATGAAAAGTGTTTCCGAGAGATAATATGTGATATGCACTTAACTTAATCTTTTCTTGACAGACTGTCCACAATTTATTTTGAATAAATTTCATTTTTCTGGGATATTTTTGTCAAATTTAAGCTACAGAAAATATTTTCAAAATATTTATCAATGCAACTTCTTATAAGGAAGCCAATTAATGGCCAAAAGAAATTATTCATTACTGAACGTATATATTTTAAATCCAGTTGTCTACCTTATACTGAAATTAATGTTCAATTATCATACTTCCATAATGCTTTTTAATCATTTCATTAAATAAATTTTCTATAATTACTGGAGACATATTGTATGTACGTTCTGTTAAAGAGTTAATGTATTATATCATTCACTTCTAAACCTAGCTATGCTTATTATTTTAAGGAGTTTAATATAGAGGTATACTAAACTTCGATGATACTTTTATGATTAAAAATTAATATCATTCATATAAATAATAAATAATATTGACATTAAAAATTAAACAATTAATTATTTTACCTTCGAATATAATTTTAGGAAGACAAAGTACCCCAAAACTTGTGATAATTTCACACTTTAATTATTCTATTAAAAATAATAATAATAATAAAAGAAGGCAGAGGGAAAAAGAGATAAAAATTTAACTCCTTTTTATTTTTATATCTCTTTTTTCCCTATGCCTTCTTTTATTATTCTTTTTCATATCATAATTTATTTGGATTTGGTATGTAGTACATTTGTTGTACCTTCGGTATTCCTTGGTGGTATTCCTTTGTGCACTGGGAGATATTTTTGTTTTCCTAAATAATTAAAAAAAATCTATTCCTTTATTCTGAGTAGAACATAAATTAAGCGAACACATTGAAAATATTGTTCTTAATTCTTTACTTTTATATAAAGATATATGCGTTTTTAGTATTGCTCTTAAGCGAATATATCAAACTGTTAATAAAAAACAATCTGAGAGATAAAATCTATTTTTTTTAATATATATTTTGAAGTTCAGGTATTTTAGAAATATGTAATGCATTTAATTTTAAAAATACACAAAATTCAAATCACTAAAATCCTTCAAAAATAATTCTTTAAATAATATAAAAATCACATAATTAATTTTTTTAATACTCAATTTACAAGAAACTTCTTTCTTTGTTGTATTTCTATATAAATGCTTATATAATTAAATATATAATTTCTTAGAATTTTTTATAGTGCTTAAAAATTTTACACTGTTATATTTAATATTACGTAGGATTTTCAGAAGCGTAAAATTAACATTTATATTGCAAGGAAATATTTAAAAATAATATTTATCACTAAATAAATTGATTATCAACCCAAAATTCTATTTTGCTTATTAGTTTTTATTTGAATGCAAACATTTTAAAATATAGCTTTTATCTAAAAAAAAAACTAAATAAATCGATTATTTTTAGCACTTTTGAGGTCTTTTTATATATGCACTTTCGTTTCCAAATTCTCTTACTTATTCAAAATTTTGACATAAAAGCAAAAATTAAAGTTTTAAAAATGGCATTGTTTTTAGGCCAATCGCTAATGTATTTCTAGAGCTCTTGTGATTAACCTCACGATGTTAAATTCAAAATGTGACTGCTGAATATAAAAAAGAAAACTTCAAGTCACCCTTGTATTTTGCAAAACGCTTAATTCATTATCAGGTGTTTCTTATGATCAAAAATATAAGACAAAAAAAAAAAAGCTATGAAATTTATTTTTATGTCAATTCTATGTACTTAAACTTTTCAGCCGAATGGTTAGTGCTTTGACCATTGATTCTTCATTTGCAGGCTAGAATCCTATTTAGGGTTTGCATGCATTTAGTGATTCAGAATCAACTTTATGTAGAATATAGATTCCAACCTAATTAAATCTCTTTTGAGAAAAAAATGAATAAAATAGATTATTGAGGGACAAACAAATTAGTCTCAAACATCGTATACATTATAAATCATTAGTTATGTTAATAAAAAATCTTATTATAGTTAAATCCTTAAACATCTTTCTCTACTTTAAAAATATAAACAGAGAAACTTATTCAGATATGTTGCGATCAAACAAACTTATCTTTAGAAAACTATTCTTCTAATATTAAAACATGTTAAATTCTCATGGACTAAATTTTAAGCCCCTATTATATTAGAGTTGCCAATATTTCAGTTTGAGCAACTCCCGTAGACTTAATATTACATGACGTCACAGCTCAAATTTCAGTAATTCGTTCCATTCGTCCAATGAATGCTTGAGATTCTTTTTAGGTTTGCTGTAAGAAAATAATTGTTTTAAGGATTTAATGGTTGAATTGACGTAAAAATAAATTTTAAAGCGATAAAGCGATGGATTTAAAAATACATCGCTTTTCTGGATATAGTTTTTAAGGTTGCCATATTTTAATCAGTAAATTCCAGATTTTATGATAAATTCTTATTTGGGAATTTTGTTTACAAACAAAACTTTGCTATATATTTTAAAAACTTGGCTATAGCCAAGTTTAGATGAACATCTAAAATGGATTTTCTTTGAATCAATTTCACCCTAAAATTTTGATACTTTTCTTATGCCATTTTTATAAAAATATTTGGTCTATATATATCAATGTGTATTAAAAACTTTCATTTTCCGTAATCTTCACAATTTTTAAACAAACTAAAACAAGTTCTTCAATATATTACGGTATTTACTTACTAAATTTATTATCTTCCTTATAACATTTTTTTGGAAATCTAAACATATTCTCAAGTTAACATTTTATAACTGACTTTGTCAATTATTTTACATTTTCTAATTCTTTTAGAATTATTTCATACAGACGATGTATAAAATAGTACTAAAAGAAGTAGAAGTAGATAGATGATGAAATAATGCAATGGCATTATTTCATCACCTGACAGAATACGATTTTCTGCATGCACATTTTTTTAAATTTAGAATTAGACTTCTATCGGCATTCTTTAACTTTGGACAGTCCTTGGGTAAGAAACACCTTGAAGAATACACTACATATATAAACCTTGAGTAGTCAAGATTTAAAAAATATTATAGAAAGTAGAATAAATGCAATTTTTATTGTTAATAATCATTTTTAAAAGCTTAATAAGGTATTTATGTCTAACTATTGAACATAGTCAGTACTTAATGAGATTTTTTTGAATGTGTGTATTTTAAACAAAGCAATTTTTTTTTCAATTTTAAGTTCTCAAAAAGGGTAAAAAATTAAGAATTTAATATGAATTTTTTCCATTCAATGGAAATTTCAGAAGTCTGTCACACACACACACAATATTTTAACTTTTCTCTTTAGTTAACCAGATTTAAAGATTAAATACTGATATGGTTTTAAAGTAATTCTATTTTAAAGTTTCTATCAAAATTAAAAATGTCAGCAAAATCCAAAAATATATTGTACATCTTTTAGGAAAATGTTATTTTTTTACACTTTTATATGTATATATATATATATATATATATATATATATATATATATATATATATATATATATAAATTTTTAGGTTTCAAACTGTATAAAATTTAAATGAAGTTAATTAAAAAATAATGTGAGGTAACAAATGAAACATATTTTAATAATACTAAATTTTGATAATTTCCTTATATTCGATGATAAATTTTTAAATTTTGCATGATATTTTTATTATATAAAAATGTACCCTTTTTATAATATATAATAAATATTAGGAAATACTTTCAAATTATTTGAACAAAAGGGGAAAATGGGCTTTAGGTACCCCCCTTAGCGCATTTTTCAAAAATCGCCAACTGGCGCGTTTTTGCGTCTTGTCTCCCGGAGTTGAATTCTCCGAGAGACACTGCGCAAAAACGCCGTTGCCATGGCGACGAAAACGAAGTCCGTGTTTTAACGAACTTGACTGTTTCAAAATAAAAACAATGTTCTTTTTACGAATTGTATAACAAAAAATACACTAAAATATGAAGAAAAAGTATGATAAATTTTAAAGTGTTTTAATAAAAATACACTGAAAACAAATAAATTTACACATACCTGATTATCTTGAAAATGATTTTTGGATTCCGTTTTTTCCTTTTTTTTACGTTGTTTACTGTGCCGCTGGAGGGTACACCTTTATTAAATCATCCAAAAACGCCTTGAAGGCTTCATCCGATTGCTCGTGTCCATGGATCTTTTGCCACATATATTCCGCTGAGTAGGAATCAAACTCGCCAGGAACAAGATGCGTTCCATGAAGTGCGCGTTTGATCGCCGACCAAGTTCCCTCTATAGAGTTAGTGTGGGCACCAGTTTCGGGGTCTACATAAGTCAAACTGTGGTTGACCCTCAGATGTTCATAACCTTCTTTTTCAAGGCAGTTATAGGCCTTCCAACAGTCTGAATATATAGTCGTCCCAGGCAATACCCAGTCCCTGACAATCGGAAGCAACGTCTCAGCATCTCTCTCTCTTTTCAACCACTATAAAAAAACATTTACCCGATTCTCTTCCAACACCGCCGAAAACCCATTCACCCTTCACAGGCTTTCCTCTTCCATACTTCATTTTCCCGAATTTTGATTCATCAATCTCAACTATCCTTCCATATCCACCAATCTTTTCTGCACGTTCATTCATCATAATTTCCTGACACACTTCTCTACAAAACATACACCAATCAGTCACTGCATGCTTAAACACCTTCACTTCATACATAATATACTCATGCATCGCCTTTGCATACCACAGTCGCGTCAATTTTAGAATCTGAACTATACTCAAATGGCTGTGACTGAACCACGAGCCATCTCTTACACTCTTGGAACATTCGTGCGCATTCTCTCCACCTTTTTTTCTGTAAAACCACATAAAACCATCAGTCTTATCCTGCCTCGTCTTTAAACTCATTTGCGACCCATACTTTGGACATTTATGCGTAGAAGCAATCATTCCCTCTTTCATACACCATTCCAACACAGCCTTTTTCCCATGATTGGCAAAATGCTAAAATAGCCAATTGAATATTTATTAGTCGCACTCAAAGCTTCAGCTAAATCTAATTCCATAGTGTTCTCAAGGTTTTAGCTAAAATATATAAGCAGAAAAAAACTCCAAAAAAATATTCTACTCACAAACGGTTGAAAGACCAGATCACTCGAGCGTTCTACCTCCAGGGCAAATCCAACGGTAATGAAATCGATAATCAAATTTTAAATTATACCGCTATTTAAAACTAAAATTAATTAGCGGCCAATGAAAAGGCTGAAACAAAAGATTAATGAGCATGCGCAAAAAAGCACTTTAAAATTTCTCCTCTGCCATAAAGAGCGGACGGATGACGTAAGGATAACGTAATTTTGGGTTTGCCACGCTTGGCGTATTTATCGCCGATTTGGCATGGGGGGGTACCTAAAGCACAGATTAACCGAACAAAATAATTTAAATTATATATATTCGTTAAAATGTAACCAAATTTTTAAGCTGTTAAATTCTTTTATATTGTAATTAATATGCCTATTCTAAATCTAAATTTGCTGTTTAAAAGTTGAAAACTTCACGATCATTCATTAGCACTGAATTATGACAACAAAAATGAAAATAAATACCATTTCTTGTACTATTTCCGCCTGACGAAAAGAAGACGAAACTTGATCTGTTTTTAAAGCAATTGGTGATATGAATTGCCATGCTGCTACATGCACAAAAAAGTTGCTGATTTCCAGCAACTTATAATGCCAATAACTTTCATCTGGCATGAAACTTGGCGAAAACAAAATTATGTAAAAATTTCAACAGCGCAGCTGTTAAAAAAATCTGTAATATTATTGGGCGAATTGCTGAAATTTAAGCTGTGATGTCATGGTAGTCAAGTTAAGTCTACGGAAGTTGCTCAAACTGAAATATCGGCAATTCTAATGTAATAAGGGCTTAAACGTTTATTCCATATATTAATAAGAAGAAGTTTGTATTATTATCGATATTTATAATTGATATTAATATGAACTTCTTATTGGAAGATTAAAAATACTCATTGGGGAACCATTTTCCCTCCAAAGTTTTATGAGGTGAGAAAGATAAAATTCTTTCAAGGCTAAATCAGGGACAGTCTCCAGTCAAGGTTCAGTTAGACACGAATTTCACGAAGGTTAATTTTAAACTAAAGAATTTATTTTCGGTTAGGCTGAGCCTAGACCGAAAAATTCAATCTTAAAAAAAACCTTTAACGAGAAACAATCTGTAATTACATTACCAAGAAAGACAAATCTATTTTTGAAATGTCTAAATAGACTTATACAAAAGTTCGTCCATGAAAGTATTATCATCGGTATTAATTCTGTTTAATGCTTACTTTAAATTACAAAGCTTTTTGCCATAAGCGCAAAGTAAATTGAAATGGAATATGTAAATTATACGAGATTATCCTACAAGTAGCTAGTAAAATTCTGTGTATACATCTAAATTTGTGAGTACTAAGCATCTGATAGCAGTGATATAAAAGAAGAAAAATAATGTAAATAAGTCTCCAAGTTTTTGTAATAATAGTTAGATTTTAAAACCAATGAGAGAGAGAGAAAGTTAAAAAAAGTTTATCTGTAAAATGAAAACCCTTAAGGCTACAATATTCCTTACAAATACCATTTCTCGAAATTGTTTGATGCTCGATATAGCTATGAATATCTATTATAATTGAAAAATCTTAATATAATTTATTAATAATTTTTCACTACATAATTCATAAATAATATGTGTTGGAATATTGGAAAAGTGTCTGTTTATAGAGTATAACCAAGTTTCGTATATGCATTCTATGAATATCTGAAACTTGGGTAAGAGTGCTGAAGATAGAGTAGAGTGACTTAGTTAAACTTCAAAATTACAAGGCACTTGCATTATTTTTGGATCGTCAAGTGCGTCTTCGAATATATTCCCGGGAGCATTTGTAACATTTTTACCGATCATACCGACTACTCGAAATACTAAATAAAATCACTACAATCTGTAATGCTGTTGTTGCCCCAGCATGCTTCCCTGCACCCAGCCATGAGTTGGGCTCTTCAAGTTAGATCGGAGAAGCTGGGTGGAGTCTTCGTGATTTTGAAGCAGGGTCAAACCAGAACACTTCCAATACTTAGTTTGCCACTCTTAGACCAGAAGACCTTCAATGAATAGTCTGCCACCTTCAGACCAGAAGACCTTCAATATTTGATCTGTCACCCTCAGAAAAGAAAAAACCCCAACACTTGTTCTGCCACCCTCAGAGGTATTTCACTTAGAAGACATTACGACAATTTTTTTTAGATTTAGGTTAGAGTGGTCACAAAGGAACTTAGCACTGCTATCATAGGTACAACACCCCATAAAGAAAGGCCTTATTTGAAGAGGCCAATGGCTGAAGCAAAATTCAGCAGATATTTAACAGGGTTTTCCTGCAGCATCCACTTCTCAATTAAATGCTGACCCTAGTGTTCAAATCCATATGCGAAAAAAGTTTCTTATAAAATATATAATGAAGATTTCTCCATATTGCGGACATAACCTATTTAACGCTCTTTAGTCAACTTTAATGAGGAATCTTTTATGAAGGATCTTCGATTAAACTGGTATTGTTCTCACTATCTTCCGATAATGAGAACGGTGTCCTAACAACCAGGCTACCGAGGACCAAATACAGTGTAATGTAAATCGTAATGTATAAAAGTTATGATAAATTTACTAGTGAAATATTTTATCATTTTCTTCTTAGTGAATCTAATTTAAGAAATTTCATGCATCAGAAAGTATATTTTTAAATCTATCAACAATTAAAAATATAAGACAATGGGTTTCCTTAAATCGACTACCTAAAAATTCATAAAAATTTCCTCAAATTTACTTTGAAAAGTCAAAAATATGGAAAAGGGCGATAAAAATGTTCTTAAAGCATATCCCTAATGTAAAATACAATGTAAATGAAACTATCTATTTACAAGAAATTAACGTAAACAAACTGTGCGTTGCAGCATTCATTCTGGAAAAGATTTCTTTCACGCAATAATGATTCTCTAAGATAAGTGTTTATTGCAATTGAACGTCGCATGTTAGTACAAGGTAAATTTGTAAATTTCTCATAATTCATTTACTTACAGTTTTCATCGCTAAATTAAATTTATTGGATTACATATCACTCAATTAATGTAAATATTATTGTAAGTTACTTTGCTTTAAGAGTTTATCAAAAAATTTAAATTTCTTATGTCTAGAGGTGTTGATTGCCACTTCAATGGAGGATACGCAGCAGTATTTTCTGATCAGTTTGCTAAAGAAAAAATGGCGTCATTAGTTGGTAAATATTCAATCGAGATTTTTTGCATTTGACATTCATATTTTGATTTTTTTGATAATCTGATTTAAGTTAAGAGGGGAATATCAGACGTTTTGATAAGATAAAGATAACAGTTTGGACAGCAAGAAAAAAAAATAACGTTAAAGAAAAAAACATTTTGAAAATAGCACTCAATTAAGAGTCTAAAACAAATATTTCATACTGAAATAATTGTTTATCACCATCGATGATGCAGTAAGTGTAATTTTTATCAAATAGTTAGTTATCTCCGTGAAAGATAAGATTTTTTGCTATGTTGAAAAACACAGATTGTTGCAAAACTGTTGACATTTTTGTTCTTTTGAAAAAAGAAATGTGAATTGTCATAAAAATATTATTCATTACAAAATAAGTCATTGATTTAAAAAATTTAAAACTTCCGCACTAATTATTGTATGTATACTTATATCTATTCTTTGGGTTTGCATTTTGCCTAAAAATACTATTTAGAAATGAAGTTTAGTGATGAAACTAGTTGTTTGGCCGATTGCTACATAATTAATATTATTTTCCTACATTTAAAGTCAGTAATTCATTTACAGCATAAATTTTTTTTAAAAAATACGAGTACTTCATATTAATATTTCATTGCATGAAATCTAATTTTTAAAGTTTAAAAAAACCTATATCATATTCTAATTTAAAAAATAAGTTTATTAATGCAATAAATATATTCTATAAAAATGCGCTCCTAAAAACTAAAAATAATGCAGTTTGCTTATTGAATATAATTGAAATTTATTAATATTAATTTTTCACTGATGTTTTAAATTTATTTTTCCATTTTTTAAAATATTTTAATAGATAAAATATAGTTTTTGAACATACATTTTAAAATTATCAAATTCCTTGATAGAATATCTTCTAAAACTTACTTATTTACATATAATATCTCAGAATAATTCGTTAAGATGCTATATACCAATAAACTATACCTGCATGAATGATAATACGTGATATATCGAGATAAACTTTAACTAGAAAAAAAAAGAGTTAAACTTGGGACAAGTAATTAATACATTTTAATAAGGTTTTTGCTTCAAAAAACGTCAACAAAAGGAAAAAGTAATGTTTGCTATAAGAAAATAACTAAAAATTGATGAACATTAATAAAATTACGCATTTATGTTTATTGCATATGTAGATAATATTTAATCTTTTATAAATAAAAACACATAAATTTTTGTCAGCAGCAATTATTTCAGGATTTTACAACAAAGTTACTTTGATATATTTCTAAATGCATGAGACAAAAATTTACACTTCCAAAATTTTTGTAGCATCTTTCTCCAGTCATTGAAAAGCTTCAGTTCTTCCAAGTCAAAAGTTAATGTAACACATTCTTAACTTTGAAGTGTTTTGTTTTAAAATTTTAAATTAGAAAATTTATATTGAAAAAAGATTCTATTACAAGCATTCTTTTGTTCTGAATTTTTGTATTTCATCATCATGAAATACAAAAATTCAGAACAAAAGAATGCTTGTATAGGGTTATTAATAAGAGAAATAAATTGCCTTTTATATGTATTTTTATAACAATCGACAATATTTTTAGATAGTACTTTCATTTGCAGTATTCGAGTAAATTGATGAATAAAAGCAAATATTTTGGCGATATCACGTTTTATGATTTTATATAGGTCACCACTGATGAAACGATATTGAACTAAATCCATCAAAAATTAATCAGATCTTTTCATTTTTAAGCAAAAATCGTTCATAAACAACCAATTGAAAAATGATCAAAAAGCTAGATTCAAATTTAATTCTATTTGTGTACGGGGATTTTTTTTTCTTATATTAAACTTATTAAAAACAATTTAGCATAGAAGAAGACTCACTGATCACCTTAACAATTGTATTTGAATGGCACCTTCTACCTTCTTTCTTATTATTAAAAATTTGACGACAAAAATAATATATCCTTCCATTCAGATTAATAACTCATAAAAAATCTATTGTAACACTTTTTATTTAATACTTATTATGCTTCAGTTTCTTTTTTACATACAATTTAATTTCAGTTTCTTTCATTTATGTTCAGTTTTATTAAAATTGATTTCCTATTCACTGGAAACCTAAGTTTATAGGCAATAAACAATAATAGATTTTTTAAAATTTTATTGTTCTATTAATTGGTAGCTCACGTTCAGGTTTATAATAGCATGATAGGTCGGAAGACTCAGAAGTGTAACACCCAAAGCTGTATGCTAAGCAACTTCGTTAAAAAAAATCGACAAAACACATTTTGCGTAAAATCACAATTTCCATTATTTACCTTCAATCCAGACTTTTTCATAATGTTCAGGAATTAGCAGAAAAAAAACACTTTTAACGTATATCGTAAAGTGCTAGAATAAAATTGTCTTCCATAAATTGAATTTAGTTTCATAAATTCATTTTTTAATTGAAATAAATTTTTATAAGGTTAAATCCAATATAATAACACATTTAAGCAATATTTTTCTCGTTCTTAACAGGTGCAGAAACAAATGAAATCGCTTTTATGAATGGCTTGACAGTTAACATACATTTGATGTTGGTAAGCTTTAATAAAGTACTTAAATTTTATTTGCAAAATGTTTCAAACATCTTACGCAAATGTATTGTCACAAAATATTAGATATTTTCGACATTTTTTTATTAAATATTGTAATAGTATTACTAATGATTTTACGTATTCATGGAAATTTTAATTTTCTATTTTAATATCGATCATAATCTATATTATAATAAATCTCTATTTCTAAACAGAGTCAAGTATTCGTTTGTGAAATCTTCCTTGTGATTTTTGAGTTGGTGTATTAAATATAAATGTGATTTCCCTAATATTTTACTTGTAAAATCTATTAAAACATTACTGAAGTAAACGCAATTATTATTACTATTAATAATTTTTAAGTAAATACATACTGTTAACAAAGTTAGTAACATTAGTGATAGATTCTTGTTAAAAAAAATGCTTTTATATAAGTCCTATTTCTGTATTTTCGTAAGATTTAAAGAACACAAGCTTATGAAGAAACTAAATAGATTTTAATATGCTTCATTCGTATACCATATAATTATGCAGATTAATTTCTGTGCAATAATATTTATTGTTTACAAACTTAAAAAAAATAGAAAATAAAGTAATTGTGACAAATTTAAAAACAAAAATTCAAATCGTGATTTTTTTCGAATTTATAAGAATCTTTATTTCAAAAGTTTAGAACAAAAAGCCAACAGATTTTTTTTTCCTTATTAATCTTGTATTTTATTAATTGTATTCAAATTGTAAATCCTCGTAATTAATATAATTAAAGCTTTTTTTAAAAAAAGAAGAAAGGCAAGACTAAAAAATCGGCCACTGATCATTTAATCTGATTATCAGGTCTTTAACGAACTATATGTTGAAAATACCAATATTCTTTAAGGAAAAAAATTGAGTTAAACAAAGTAAAAATTATTCAATTAATTCACTTAAAAAGGTACATTTAATTTTCTATTTCTTGTTAATTTTATTTTTTTGCTTTTCATCAGTTTAAAGGAATAAGGGTAAATTAAAAATTTAATCAAGTTACACAAAACATTTAAAAACTTAGAAAAGGTTATTAATTAAAATTTTATCACTAAATTCCTTTCGATTAACATGATTCCTTCACTTGGCATCATGATTTAAAATACTCAGATGACTCTATTAAAATCAGATATTTCTATAGTCTAATAAAAATCATTTTTTGAAAAGTGGATTGTTCTTATTAAAATACTAATGTCAAATGTTAAGAGTCAAATTATGTATGACGTTTTTTGAGACAGCAAGATAGTTCATATTAAAAATTCATTCATTTTCAATTAAAATGTAATAAAACTGGAGATTTACAACGAAATGTTGATAGCTGCATGTCTTCATCAAGTTTGGCCTTAAATACGCTTTTACAATCGTATGAAACGTTCTTGTCCCTACTTAGAAAATTCTCAAAATTATTTTAAAAGTGGGATTATGTTTTCTGGAAAAAATAACTTTCAGTTAAGTTTCTCAACTATGACTAAAACTTTATACAGGACTTAATTTCCAATGATAGTAATTGGTCATGTTATAAAGTAATATTTTGAAAAATTGAGGAAAGTGATATGGTTTTAAATAATAAATTGCAAATAAATGAGCGAAAATATTGCAACAAGTATTTACAATTTGAAAATACAAATTCAAAATGCAAGTAACAATAAGGATATTAAGTAACTTTTATTAACAATGTTTATCATATCAAGTAATATTATTTAATATAATCTACACTGTTCGTTAGAGAATGCAAAAATTATATGGATTAATTTTGTAAGATACTTGATTTTTTTTCTTCTAACATAAGCTATATAAAACACATTCAAAGATATTTTTTAATTAGTACCATTTGTTTATAAAATACAATAAATAGCATTGTTTTCAAAAGTCTATAATTTAAAAAAATTTCTATTACAACATTTTCTTATTGTTGAATTTTAAAATGTAAATTTTAAGATAAGGCACAAGAAACTTATTCAGTGCCATAAAATTTTATTTAATCTAATGAAGATAGCAAAGATATCGGCACTCTTCAAAAACATTTTTTCTAATTAAAGGGAAATTTAAAATATACTTAGTGGAATATAAATATAGTATCGCTGAACGGAATATGTAATTTGTTTAAAAAGAGCCTTGAACTTATAAAAGTTAAATGGAAGGAAATTTTTTAAGACCTTGAGTTTCTTAGTTACAGGAATATAACAAATCGAAGGTCATTAAAATAAAATAAAAAACTTCTTAAGAAACTCCTTTGGTATACATAGTTTTTAATTTATTTTTTATTTATGAGCGCATACTTTGATATGCTTAGATGGCAAAAAGTGTTTCATAAACTTTTTTAATTTTTTTTAAATATATTTAAATATGTGCATCTCATTTAAAACTTATATCGCTCACAATGAAATGCAGCTCTAAAAATATTAAAAACAAATAAATATAAAATGTAGAATACATTTTTGAATTTTAATTATTTTGTTAATGATTGACACAAAAAATACACTTACTGAAAATTACTTCCTCATAATTTAATATGAATTATGTGAAAGCAAATAAACTCATTTTAGTACATTTCTGTTATTAAATGACTAAATCTATCACCCTTCGGGATGTTAATGGTCAAATTAAACTGGAACCAATTATTTTACTTTACGTTCATGATAAAATACTTTTTAATTACAAAATATATAATTTTTGGCAAAATGTATTTTATAAAGTATATTGATTTGAAATTTAAAATTTTCGGACATACATTGCGCAAATAAATTATTTACGTTAAAATAATAATTTTTGGGTAAAATTATAGCTTCACTTTTTCTAAATTTATTTTAAGCAATGAACATCTTGGGAAATTTCAAATTTCATGTGAACACTTATGAATTAACACAGATGAATTTAAAATTTAAATAAAGTAAGTCTACTCAAGACTAAAAAATTACTTTTCATGTTTGAATATAATATTAATTCCCCATTTTTAATGCAAATGAAATAGAAAAACAAAAATTATAGTTCTAAATTTTGAAGAAATGCGATGATGTAGAAATTTTTTCATACAAAGATTTCTCCAATTTATTTTATTTTTATTTATTTATTTTGTATTGTATTGTATTTGTATTTTAAAATGTTGACAGAGAAAGCCCTCTGTAGAGATAGAGTGTAGCCCTCTATTAGGCTGCTTAGATATCACCAAAATAAATTTTGATCTACTTTTTTTGCTTTACAGGCTACTTTTTACAGGCCAACGAAGGAGCGAAACAAAATACTTATGTTGGATGGTGGTTTCCATTCTGATTGGGTAATATTAATTTATTTTTATTAAATGTCAAATAAGTAGAATCAATCAATCAATAAAATCAAATGAGAAATGTACGTTACAAAAGACACTGAACGCAAATATTAAATGTTAGTGGTTTAAAATTTAATTCGATTGAGTTCTAAAATGTTTATTTGCAGTGTGTTAGAAATTTCTAACTAATACCCATATAATTTTATTTTACCAATTAAAAATTTTATTTTTAATATTTAATCATGCAGATTTTATGATGAGAGTATTTATTTTATTAGAAATAAATATTTACTCAGAACATTTTATTACATAAAATTAATCATGGATCGCCAGAATAATTTTGTGATAGTAATTAATTTCTATTATAGGTGTCTGTTATAGCAATTTTCGATTTAATTTTCTATGAAGCCAATTGTAAAATTATGCTGTTATCAATGTTATGTTTTACTATACAAAAATTACATTTATTTAGTGTTTTACTTTAAGTAATATAAAATTTTAAATATCAAAATTATTATTCATTTTTTCTTCTTAAAAAATGCTTAATAAATGGGGGAAAATTTAACCTTTCATCGAAAGAATATTATATAAAATAAATTTAAAATAAAATTAATTCTATATTTTTTCGTGATAAGCCCACAATTGATAAATTTTATTCGACTTTAATCGTACACTTAATGTGAATATTCCATGTAAAATATTACGAAAGATCAATGAAATATTTAGAAAAAGAATAATTCTTAATTTTACAGTACAAAAATAATTTAACTTAAAAATGTGTGTTTAAAATTCCTGAAACATACATCAATAATATCCTTATATAATATGTAAAAAGATGCTCCCAATAATATAAAGTACTAAAATTCGTAAAATTAAAGATTTACACATTTTTTGTAATAAAAAATAGATAAAAAATAAAATAATAGATAAAAATAGTAATATATCTATTTTTTATAGATTGAAATTAAACAAATGAATAAAATTATTTACCTTTGATTGTTGAAGAAAAATAGTCCGATTTGCAAATCTAGCAATAAAAAAATGGAGCATACGTTCATTTAATTTATTTGTTAGAAAAAATAATTCTGATTCCACAAATAGGTAAACAGAAGAGCTTATTGAGTTAATACTTAGAATAGCAATTAATAAAAATAACAAAATATTCATGTACATTACTGGTTTTGAAATTAATTTCCTTCAAAAAATGAAGACCGATAATAAATGATAAAAATTCACATTAAACTTTTAATTTTAAAACCGTGTAGTCGAATTTTTAGAGGAAAGTAATAGCACATTGCAAACAAACTTTGGCAGTAATAAATACTTTAAATGAATATATCAATTAGAATTAATTATAATATTTAACTAGCTTGAATATCGTTTAATTAATCAATAATATTTATTAATAACTCAACACAACTAATTCAATTAACATTCATCGTCATTCATCGTCACTTGAGAGCAAATGTTTCAGCCAAATTCTAAATAAATCAAAAGCATAAATATTTTATATAACTTCAAAACATTCCCTTTAATTATGAGTTACAGAATCTTCAAATTATGCAACATGGCATATTCACAACTTAAACATTTGAAATAACAAGCAGCTGAGTAATTAGCATACAATTGCCTTGAATTCAAGATTTTAGATTCTATTTTCATCAGTTCAACAGAATTGCAATGGGAAATCAACAAAGTTCAATGTCTTTTTTAAATTCACCCTTGTGTGGTTCTGGGGCAATTTGCATTGGTATTTGTTGTAACATATTTCATTAACATTTTGTTTCTTGCTTGTTCTATTGATGATTCTGATTTTTACTTGTAATGTGAGATTTCCGGTTCATCATCTAGATTTATTGTCAAATCTACCGGTCTCTTTCGAATGCAAGACCATTCAAAGCAAACTCAAATTCTAAGAGGAGATCGTCACGAATCTTCTATTGTATCGAATTAAATTGAAAAATGTAGCTGCATTGTTTAATTGATAAAAATTCAACCAACAGTACCATATTTGATAAAGTGAGTTTCAATATTGCAAAAAGAATCACCCACACAAAATACTTCCATTTTTAATATTTTCATATTTTTCAAATTTAACATTATGCAACGGGAATGTGCTATGAAACATGAATTTCTCATTTATTGGTGAAAATCAAAACTATTTTTGTTCAGAAATTAAACAATGTAATTACGAGATTATATATGTATAAATAAGTTTATTGATTATTCTTGCCGTAAACCTGACTCTAGAGGTACAAATAATTCTTGCTAATCGTGATTTCCTTATAATCATTTGAAAAAATGTTTTTTTTTATTTATTTATAAATAAGATCTATATGTTATTATATGTTAAATGCGTTTAATATTTATTTCTTTTTTATAGTATGCTTTACAAAGTCATGTGACATTACGAGGATATAATCCACATGAAGCCATTATTCTTGCAAAACCGAAACAGGTAAAATAAACATTGCAGATTAACGAATATAAAGAATTTTGGTTTATCAAAATTTAAAAATAAGTAAAATCGTGTGAAATATATGAATATTAGTCCTAGATTTGAGATTTGAATTTTAATATAATTGTTATGTTTGTCGTTAATTATTTATAGTTTAGAATGTAATTTATAACAAACAGTAGTAAAAAAAGGAGAACTATGGTAATAAATATGAATCCAGGTTTGGAAATCATTTTTCAGAATAGAAAAATGAAATTGTACTATACACAATAAAACTACAATTGATTTTATCAAAATAACAATGTCCGTTACCATTTAGATATTTAAGATTATGATTTGCAATTTGTTTGAACTATTTCTTAAATAGCATTTCGAAATGAAAATTATGAAAAAATCCATATTATTATTTATGATATATTATTATTTATCCATATTATTAAATATGATATTCTCAACCAAGGTTAGAGTTTTAAATTAAAGATACCGTTTCTTAAGTCATGTATACTTACTGCATATCGTATAAGTACGCTAATTGCCACTGTATAAAATAAGATTTAAAAAAAAAAAAGGTTTGAAGAATGGAGTGTGTCTTACACTTATACGTCAATATTCAGTTTATGATTACATTTAATTTTGAAAATTTCCTGTATTCGGAGTCGCGAAAAAAAATTTTTTTTTTTTTCTGTTTCCTTGCGGATTGTGGTGCAGAGGTCTATAAAAATACAGTTAACGGTGATCACATTTGCGTTCATTTATTTTCCAGTTTTTAAGAAAGATTTTAAATGTGTGAAATTTTAGCTGTTCAACTTTTAAATTTATTGACAAGTTATTACTTAAAAACAGCATCTGCATTGCAATAATATTGCATGCTAACATACTTTTGATTGCGCACATATTAAAGAGCATAGAAACAGGGCTACAGAGAGGAATTTCAGACCACCTCCAATTGAGAAAATAAGAACTTGGCGGAAACAGGAAGAGGCTCTAAAAGAGCAATTCACAGTAAATCTAATCCGCGATACCTATGAAATAGAAACAGAGGTCAAATCATTTAAGGACTGGGGCATTAGAATTGCATTGACTGCAATGACGATTCCTTAGCATTTGGGTTTAACAAAGATTAAAATATGCTATTTCCCAGATAGATTGGGTATTTTCAACAAACATTACTTTGTGCTATTTGCATCACTATGTATTTAAAATAAATTCTTTGAAATGAATAACAAAAATGTGTATAATAAAGGGGGTGCGTCTTATGTGAGCCGGCAAAATGCCTTTCTTTCATTCTATTTCTATTGATTCTATCAATTGCAACATAAATTTTTATAACTTTTTTTCTTTTTATTTACTGATTGTCAATTTTTATCCATTTTAAATGCGTAAAACATTTATGAAATAAACTAAAATTTCATTGACGAATTACCATACCATAAAAGTTATCTTGCCACAACTTTTATAGCTAATCAATTTTTAAATGTGCTTTATGTTGGACAGTCAAACAAAACAGGATTTTAAGAGTGATTCTAATAATTGCTTATGATCAACGCCTTTTCTAAATTTGTGAATAGCACAAGTAACTTTGTTTTCCACTAACAATAGAAGACAGTGACGATTTCTGTCAATTGTTTCTTTAATTTGAAATTACGCTAATTCGCAGTAATTCACTTTAAAAAAAAATTAATTGCATTGAATGTAGGCAGCAGAATGGCCTATTTTTAACAGTGTATACGATTACACTTTCAATTTTTCTGAGTACAATAAAATTAAAATAAATGGCCATAACGGAACTTACATTATAATTCAAGAGACGTTAATAACTTTAAAGTTTCTCGTTAACTTATTAACTATGTGATTAAGTTATAAAAATATCTTATAGTAGCCAAAACTCTAATTACATAACATCTACTTTTGTTGATTTTTGTTAATTTTTTAATTAACTATTGCTTTGAAATGATAAATCTCGCTTCATATCTAAAATATACATTCATCACGTGCCTTTAAGTGCTTACATGTTTCTACGTTTTAACTTTTCAGGGGAATTACACAATAGCTTTAGATGATATTTTGACAATCATTAAAGAAGAAGGCAAAAATATTGCTCTTATTTTCTTTGAAGGAGTTCATTTTTACACTGGCCAACTCTTTGATTTAAAAACTATTGTAGAAGCTGGCCATCAGCAAGTAAATATAAAGTTTCCATGTTTTTCTAACTAATAAGAAACTGAGTAAATAAGTGCCATAGTTTTTCACCACAATAACAATTGGATAAATACTTAAATTGCGAAGTTATATAAAACTTAATTAACTCTTTAAAAAAATAATAATGTTTAAACTTTTTATAGAAAATAATTGAAATATTTCCTTTTAGATTTTACTATTTTTTTAATAAAAATAGGATAATTAATTACAATGATAAATTATCATAAAATTTCATCTTCTTCTGAAAAAAAGGAATAAAAATAAATAAAGAAATAAAGTTTTCTTAAAATAAAAAAAAAACAATTTTTAAAATATTTCCGTTGAGATTTCATTATAGAATTTGAAAATAAAATATTTTACAATATAAAAGTATTTTATGATATATTAACTTTCAAAGGAAATTTTTCATACAAATTAAATTAATTAACAAAATGGCATGCTTTTTAGCCATTTAAATTGAGTTACTTAAAATCATTACTTTGCAAAAGAAATTATGTAAAAATTCCAGTTAAGAAATTATGTAAAAATTCCAGTTAAGAAATTATAACGCTGCGACATCAAAAAATATTTTTAAAATATCGATACAATTATTTTTATGTGAAATTTTATTTACACAAATATTTAAAAAAAAATTAATAAAGTTGCGATATATGCATCATTTTTTTGCATTTATTAAATATATATATCTTTAAAACCATAATTTATTAAAATTTAATCTCTAAAATTTCTTCCATAAATAAGGAGTATACAATAGTTTGTCTGGATTAATGAATAACATTTGATAATAATTTATGACTACATAGACCACGTTTACAAATCATCCATTCTACGTATTCATAAAATTTTATCACAATTTTGCTAGCCAAAATTTTTTATGCCACATTAATTAACAAATCAAATTTTATGAATTTCCTAATTATAAATTATTAAATACTATAAAGAATTTTTTTTTAATATTCATTTTAATACTCTTAAAATGAAATTTCACTCGACATATTTAAAAATTCTTCATATTAAATGATTAATTATTTTAATTGGACACTTTCAAAATACATTAAATAAATTAAACAAAACTTTATAGATCTTTTTTCATATAGGGATGCATAGTAGGATATGATTTGGCTCATGCAGTCGGAAATGTAAATCTTCAGCTACATGACTGGAATGTTGATTTTGGAGTTTGGTGCACTTATAAAGTAAGGCTATATTTAAGAAATGAAACATTCACTTATTGAAATTTGTAAATCAAACATTTCATTTGAATGCTATATTAAGTTAATTACTGAACAAAGTTATTTTCTTTAGTATCTTAACAGCGGACCAGGAAACTTGGGGGCAATATTTTGCCACAATAAGCACACACAAGGCAGCAGTGAAATTGTCCCAATGCTTAAAGGCTGGTGGGGACTGGACACAAAAGAAAAGTTTACATTTAGTAAAGGTAAATATCACATTCCATATATATCATGAACTGTTATTCAGAGTTAAGTATCAAAAATTAAATAAATGTAAAAATACAATAAAGGATACTTTAAAAAAAATTTTCAACTTAAAATTGAATTTTTTTAATATATAACATACATTTATATTTCTAATAAACTGTTAATGTTATGTATGAGAAATGTGATATTAAGAAGTAGGAAAATATTTCACTTAATTATTGACTTCGATTGCTTTGAAATGTTGTGTATATCTAGGCAATTTCTTTCAAAATATCCTTAACATGCGTACAATTTGAATTGTTCTGGGCTTTCAAGCATTTTGGACACACAAACAAATATATTCTGAAATTCCGAATAGTTTGACTGTTGGTATCGGAAGCATTTTCCAAAGAAACATAATAAAAATACTTCGATGATTTTTTTTATATATATATTGGCGTGAAAAAAATTTTTTCTTCATTATTTTGATATTCAAATGAAATGAGCAAATGGGCACCCCAAAAAACAAATATAGAATGTACTCATATTAAAATATCATACATATAGAATATAGATTCTACATTAAAATAATTTAAAATGTATATTATTTTAAAGATTTAAATTATGCTTTGAGACAAAATTCAGTATCAAGATTCGGATTCAGGAAATTGCCTTTGAATTCGTGTTTTTATCTGCTTCTCTACAAATCATTTTCTAATTTTTTAGAAATGTGTAAAATTTTATAATTCTTTTATCTTCTCGACATTTTATCTATTTCTGTGGAATGAAACATCTGTAAATAATTTCTCGAACACTTTCTAATGAACAAGATGAGCCTCTTCACTCATATCTTAATGGAATATTCAACCGAAGATATCGTACAGTTAAGTCAAAAATTATTTTAAGAAACATAGTTGATGCCTCTGAGGATAAAACTTTACGTATTAATCTTTGCCTAACCCTTGTTACATCTCTACCTGATCCAACTAAAGTAGATATTAATTTTTCTCTCTCCGTATAAATATTCTCTCCAGTTTGAAATATTGCATTTCCTAAATCAACCTCCTTAACCTTAAAGAAGGAATCAATTCTAGGTATTATTCTTCGATTCATTTTTTTTTCTTTTTCTTTTTTTTCTTTTATGTATTTATTTGAAAAGCCTACCTGGGATTCACGTGTTCTTCCCTAAGAACCAGTTTATTCAGCTTCTCGATTTAAATTCTGCCGGCAATAACAACCTAAATGTTTGTACATTCAAATGATTAATTCAATTTTACTTTTTTCCACATACATAAAATGAGTAACTTTTATTAAAATTTAATCAACCATTTTTGGATTTTCTCAAGCCGACCATGATTTTTAAAATATTTCTATAGAACTAAAAAAATATTAAAAAACTTTTAATTTATCTTTATATCTCTTTCTGAATTATACTACATAAGATTTCTATTTAAATATATAATAGAAATCTTATATATATTTAAATAGAAATCTTATCTTTCTCTCTTTATCTTACTCTTTCTGCTTTGACTAAATTTCGTCTTGTTTTAACCCGTTATCATTAAAAGTTTAGAATTATGTTTCAGTTACTACGTTTGTAAATAATGTATCCATTTGTTTGATATTTATTGTATTTTGCAATTCGATGTATTGTTTAGTGTACTTTCCTTATTTCTGAGGTCATTTAATTCATTTAATGCGTTTATATCACCTATGTTAACTCCAGATTAGTTATCAAAATTTTTGATCTCTTCGATAACACATCTGGGCTTGCGATCTTAATATCTCGTCGTTACTTTCGTATCCGTTTTCGTAACAGGAGTAGTAGAGATCACATAACGGTAAGACGGTCGGCCACTATTAATTAAGCGACTCAAAAAACCACTTTTTTTTCCTTTTTTCAATCATAAGTTTAAACAGGCAGATATCTTAATTACAGATCCAATGAGTTTTAGTGCTATTTCCTACATAAACATATTGTTTCAATCGTAAAATAATAACTGAAAATGATATCGTTAAAAGCAAAATAAATGTTTTTCTGTAGATTTCATGCCAGCTGAAGGAGCTGATAGATTTCGATTGAGTAATCCTCCACCATTTCTCCTCGCAATGATTACAGCTAATATAGACGTAAGTAGCGTAAATTCACAATAATAAAAATGTAAAATACCATGATCAACTGAAAAACTTTATTTATTTTAATATAAACCAGGTATTTGCCAAAGCAGGGATGAAGCAGATCCATGAAAAGCAAAGATTTTTGACAGGTTATTTGGAATATTTGTTGCGGAAGAATTTGTCTTTAACTGACACAGCAAACAATAAATTACCTCATTTGCAGATTATAACTCCAAATAACCCTAAAGAAAGAGGAAGTCAACTCAGTCTATTATCTTCTGTCCCCATCCATACATGTGAGACTCTTTTGAAAGCAAGGGGAGTAGTGGTAAGTTCTATATATCATCGCAAATAATCCTAATTATAAAAAATTTTTAATATAAATTATAATTATTTATTTAGTTGTAAATATACTAATACTAAGCAATTATAAGATTTTTATAATGAATTGTTGCCTATAAAATACATTCTTGCAAAAAAATTGAGGCACCAAAAAGTGAGGGTACAACGGTACAACTCATACAAAAATAATGAAATAATAAATTCAAGGTCCATCCACTGCTCACGATTACAACTTGAATATTCAAATCAGTAGTTGGTGGATTATTGTTTTTCTCTATAAAGTACCTCAATATTTTTTAGACATTTACACGCTATTATCTCAAACGGTCACAGCATTATCATTTTCGTCTCATTTCATATCTGAAAATTCTTTTTCGTTTTGATTCGTTATGTTCTCTAGCACATATAATTATTTGATACATCTTAAATAAAAATTACATCTGAATCTACACATTTTGTAATACGTTGAATAGTAAACAATGACACTATTGTAGCAATTCGGGCCTGTCGACAACCATCTGATCTTGCCTCGCATTTGTAAACTTGGCCGTCCAGAGCCTTCTTTTGTCGATAAGCCCCCAGCAACAATCATCGCCACCAGTACCTTTGCACAACTGTAACTACGTTGCAGATGACTAAATATTGCTCGATGTGAATAAGTTTCGTGCATTCCGATAAAGCGACCATATTCGAAATAATTTTTCAGTTCTGTATAAGGTCTTCGAAAAAGTCGGGAGGGCATAATTCGTTATTTCTCTGGGGAATTTCCGCCTCTATAATTGGTTTTATACCTTGCGAGTTACTAATCAAACATGCGTGCAACTATCGCAATTCATGTTCATTAGTCTTAAAATTTTTATATTTGCTTGTTCGATTAAGAGACTTGACTACAAAATTTTTTCACAGTTGGCCAAATCCTTGGTGCTTCGACTTTTGCAAGAGTATTATAAAAAAAATTGAATGTTTTTAATTTATTAAATCTTACTTGTTTATGTTGCCTAATTTAAAATTAATTTTAATTCTTTTTATTCATTTCAGTGTGATATTCGCTCTCCGTCTGTTTTAAGAATAACGCCAGCACCATTATATAACACATTTACAGAAGTTTATAAATTCGTACACATTTTCAAGGATGTCTGGGAAGCAATACGAAGACAAGAAATCAATGGATCTGATACAAAAACATTGTAACAAATTGAATTTCAATATTTGTTCATTGTTTTAATGTTGAACAGTTTTTTTCCCCCCTCAAAGTTCAACAGTCTCCAAAGTGGTTTTTTTCCCCTTGTTTTGTTTTAAAACTGATTGTATGATAACATAAATTTATAACTTTAAAAATGAAAGTCACATTAATATTACATTTTTAACCAATGTTCTTGTGCAGATTCAAAAAGCTACTAATAATGTAACTATGCAAAGGAAAATTAACTGTAATGTTAAAAAGGAAATTTGGTTTTTCAGAATTTTTTGAACATTAGTATGCTTTAAAAAAGTGATTTTCAACGTGGGCAACGTTAATGCACTCATCAAAAGTAATTCATTAGTTTTTAGACAATAGAAAGCTTTTCTTTGAATAGCAGGAATTTTTTGTAAGATCTTGTTTCGATCCAAGGTATATTTTATGATGATTGTTTTGTATATAGAAGAAGCTATTTTGATAATATTAAAAGTCCACAAAAATCTGGACTTGTACTAACATACTTGTTTTTATTATGCAAAATTTTGTTACAATGAATTCAAAACATAGGTTTGCTCATCATATTAAAATCCAATTGTCATTGGTTAATGAAATGTTGAAACTAACTTTTTGTTATTACAATTATTTTTAAAAGAATTTTTCTTTTTTACACATATATTTTTTTTTAAAAAAATGATTTTTGTGGTGAAGGAATATTATTTATGAGTTAAATATTGTAACATAGCTAGTAAAATTTTGAATATTAAAATAGAACACAAAAAGATCTTTGTTTAATAAATATTCGCTTATAGATATATGTAAAATGCTAAGTTTCTTGTTTTTTGCATAGATTATAAAGTGTTGCATAAATGAAATTTTTATGATAAACCCAGGACAGAAATATTAATGCCCTGCATAAATAATTTTTTAAACACTTTTTTTTTTATAATAATTCATTATATGTCTCTAACAATTTTATTTATATTATTTGTTAGAACATATTTTTGTATAACATGTATATATATATATATTTGCTGCTATTTCACCTTGTATGTTTCTGTGTGTTCAGCACTTTGTTTGAATAAAATATTTTTAAAAATAATTCAGAGCAATTTCTTTAAAGTATTGCACAAAAAATTTTCTAAATCCATTACAAAATAT
The DNA here is from genome assembly GCA_030067965.1 of Latrodectus elegans. NCBI lineage: Eukaryota > Metazoa > Arthropoda > Arachnida > Araneae > Theridiidae > Latrodectus > Latrodectus elegans. Next base: position 50,306,277 of record CM057820.1, read on the forward strand.
CATGCATTTTAAATTCCATTTAAATATAAAATTCCTCTTATATTCTCAATTTTAACAAAGTTGCAAAATATTGAATCCTAAGAATAAAATATGGAAAAAATTGCAAAATTAAATATTTTGATAAAGACGGACTGATGATTTATTTAATAAAAAAGTAAAAAATTAATAAAATGCAAAAGCGCAACCATTTATTGAATAACAATCAGTCATCTGACTTTCAATTTATTTTTAAATCTAGATTAACTCAAGTAAAATTATATATATATATATATATATATATATATATATATATATATATATATATATATATATATATATATATATATATATATATATTACACATTTAAAAAAATAATTTTGCTATTCTTATGTTCACAAATAATATATGAGATAAAAACTTAGATTAGACTGTTACTCATCAAAATTAATTCCATAGTTAGTACATTAAGAAAACAATTTGAAAAATTCAAATACATTTTACTTAAAAGCATACTTATGAAAATTTAATGCTAGGAAATTTTTTCTTCTGAAATATATAATAAAATTACTAAAACTTTTCCTATTTTTTTACAATTTCATAATCTTGTAAATTATGTAATTGTTAGAAAAAAGTGAATCAAATTGTGAAAGAAAAGCAATGTATATAAATAATAATTAAGTTGTAAGAATTACTAAAAAATCCCTATTTTAAATTCCAATTTTTAGTAAACTCAACAGCAACTGCTGCGTCAAGTCAAAACTTGTTCATAATGATAGCAAAGTTTTATTAAATATAAACTGAATAGAAATTATGGTTCATAAAAATTTATAATTTGTATTACATAATTTAATTTACATATTATTTCAATTACATACAATTTAATAACATTTTAAATTCATTCATATTTTTATTTTAGAATGAAAAATTAATATTGTCAAATATTAACAAAATAGCACAGCAGATTTTTCGAAAATTTTTACATGCTATAAGAGAATTGAAAATCTGCTTACAGAGTGAAAAATGTAAGAAAATGAAAAAATATCTACAGATATTCTTATTTATTTTAATGTTTCCTAATGATTTTGGAAACAATTAAATTCCACAGGGTTAATATAATAGCATTAACAGTTTGCTTTATTAACCATGAAAAAAAAGCAACCTTCAAATTTTTATTTATTTTAAGTATTTATTTAATAATAAATATACAAATTTAAGCGATTTATAACAACAGTTGATTGTTTTATCTCACTGTTAATCTACTTATTTGATCAAATTCATTGACTATGACACAATTTATTTGCTATATAGTGTAATGATAGTAACAAAATTGCAAATATGGTAAATGGCTGAAATTAAATTATAAATTTAAATATAACTTTGAGCCATTTTTACTTATTTTGTCCTCTTGCATTTTTAGTCATTCAATGTAAATAAGCACATTTGATTTTATTCTTTAATAACTAAATTTGAGAGGGACTATTAATAGCAATAAATTAAATGTGAATTAAAAATTATAATTCTACTTTATTTATATTTAATTAATTTAATTACTTTCACAATTTTTAATGTAAATCATTTTAGTGATTCAAATTTTTTAATTGGAATTCAAATCAATTTCTTTGGTGTATATTAGGCATTTGATCTTACTGATGTTAGAATGTAATAGTATTAACTTAGGAAGCAAGTATATTGAAAAGTTTTATTAAGAAATTGAAATTTCATTTAAAAAAAAATAATTTTGTTTTATTAATTCCAATATTACATTGAAAATTGAAAGTAAATTACAGAAAGCACTTTGAAGCAAACTAGCAGGAAGATTTTAATCACAAATGTTTTCATTAAATAAAAATTTTTGATATTAAACTTAAATTTGTAAACTTGGCAATGCATATGAAATTTCTATTAAAAAATGCCTCATTTTTTAAAGAAATAATTTTAGTAGAATTCTATTGTATGTACAATATACTTTGCAAACATTTAACTGTTTAAAAATAAAAATAATTACGCCTTCATAAAAAAATCTTAACAAAATACATAGTATAGATTTTAATAAGATATTAATAGCTTTAAAATTTCAATAACAAAAATTAAATATACACACATAAATATTTAGAAAAGAATATTTTATCTATAGTATAAACAATAATTACATTTTATTTTGAAATAATGTTAAGTTACTTATATTCAATTGTTAGATTTATGAAACAATAAAAAAATTGTAAATTATAATAGCAGTATAAATTAAAGAGTTTATTCAAATTTTTCAATACATTCAGAAAGGAAAATAAATTACTTTAGAACAAATTATTGTTAATTATTTGACTTTTAGAATACATAGATGTTATATACATAAAACTAATAAATGTCATTATAAAATTCTTTAAAATTTATTAGTATGAGAATGTTAAACATTAAAAGCACAGAAATATGACAGAATTATATGTATGTGCCATTTGAGCAGATTGAACAATCTATTTAATTTTCTCCATAGTGTACTCTATGTAAGAAGCCCAGTGTCTTAGTAGTTGCATTTCACTTTCTAAGACATAGGTCCAAGGTCCGATACTCGGGTAGGGCAAGGTAGACTCAGCCTTTCATCCCTTCAATGGGTTAATAAACTGAGTATCAAGCATGCTTGGGAACTAAACACTGGGAGTTTCCAGTTAGATTGACCACCTAATTAGGACATATGCTTTGCACCTCAGGGCCTATCGGTCAGGAAAACAGAGATGAGGTGATGCCGCACAGAGAGAGAGAGAGAGAGTACTTTATATAAAATTCATCTTCAAAACTTTCAACAAACAAAATTCAATTTGCTGTGTAATGTAACTTTTAGTGCTCAACTGTAGATTTTAATATTTATTTTGGAATTAAATACTATACTATACTACTATACACACAGGATTACATAGAATATTGAGTAATAAGAAAAACATTATGATATTCCAGTGAAAAATTATCAAAAACACAGGATAGTTAGAATATTTTTTTATTTCGCCAACAATTAATGTCAAAAATAAATTTATTACATTTCTTAAGAAACATAAGTAAATTATAAATTCCAATTATAACACAATAATTCAAGTAATTTTTATTTATAATAAAATTAACAATGGAGTTAAAATAGTCTTTTAAACATAATTATAGTACTTATATAAAAATATTAGCACATTAAAAAAATGTTGTTTCATTAAGACTCTTTACCACTCAAAAATAGTGTAACAAATGAGTCTAAAAATCAAGTCAATTAACAAAAAAAAAAATATTTAACTTAATGAATTAACTAACCCATACAAGTGATGGGAATAAATTTGCAAGCCCAAAAGTGCTTTGCATACCACATTTGGTTCCAGCTACTTTACAGCCAGTTGTCAGGGCTGTAAGTAAATCTTGGTTTTTTAGTAAACCTATTATTGTTGCAGCAACAAATATGTCTCCAGCTCCCAATGTATTCACTATTTTTTCAGGAGAATATGCTTGAGATATCAGAACAGATCCATAAGAAGGTTTTGCAGCAGCACCTTTTTCACCCCAAGCACATATTATAGAGGACCTATAAAAAGATATATATGATAATTAAAAATTAACAAATCTAAAACCATGTTTATAATTTTAGAAATCATGAGAAACAGTGTCTCTGTGTGTGTTAAGTTGGTCAGAATATATTTCAAACACAGCAAATTTTATTTGAATTGAATACAGCACGTTAAAACTGGTGTTTTAACCAGCAAAAAAGCAAATCTTTAGGAAAAAAATAAAGTTTTAAAAAATTAGATATGAATAGAAAATTAATTTTCTACATTTACATATGCTAATAATTACATTGTAATATAAGTATGCACATTTGTCGCAAAAATATTTGTACTTAAAGAATCGATCTATAGCAAACATTAGCATGTAGATGTAGTTTTGTAAATTATGAACATATGATTAAATTTATAATAGCAATGAATATTGCACTGGTATATAATGAACACATAAAATTCAGATGAAAGTAGAATTTAAAGTTCCCATATGCTCAGTGATGGATATTTAAAACAAAACTGAAAAATAAAATAGAAGACATTGAAATAACTTAATAAACTATCTAATATGATTGCATAATGATTTTTAGCCTATTATTCCTGCTTATATTTTTTCTTGAATTCTATTACACCTGTAATGCAGCATAACTGAAATAGCAATGCTAACTGAAGCATAACTAATAAGCATAACTGAAGAATATATACTGCAGCAACTAGAGTAGACATTTCAAACAACAATAAAGTTTTGAATGATCTTAAGAAACTGATGATGATATAAACAAGCAAGGACTGTGAGTTTCAATTTATTTTAAATTTCAAGAAAGACAACTAAAAATTATGAAGATGAAAAATAATGATAACTCAATAAATTACTGAGTTCTGAAATTTTTCCATAGAGATAAATTCTAAACAATTACAATTCACTATTAAGTTGTGTTGCTGTTGCACCAGTATAATTTTCAGTACCAAATCCATAGTTAAGAGAGGTTATTAATGCAATTAACATTTACTGATGAAAAAAGTTCAAACTGTCAATTTTTCAATTTAAGGCCCTGCTAGACCTCCGTTGGGGAAAATTGAATCCTATGTTAATCCTATGGATAATATTTTCATGATAGAAACTGCCGGTCTTTTGCAAATTACAAAAAACAGAGGTACTGTCACTTCGACGTCCATTTTTAGCATTTAAAATTTTTTCAAATATTTTTAAAATGTCAAAATATCTCTACCCAAGTAAATTTTAACCAAATTCTAATTTTATTGAGGTTGTACAAAATTTGGTTTAAAGATATTTCATTTTTCTCTCCGTACAGTTTCAAAATGAGCATTTTTCTTTTTTTTTAAGCTAAAAATATTTTTTATTGCATTAATATTTCAATACAAATTTTGATTACAAATCAAACTCATTCTTATTTCTAAAAATCCACCTCTATACACAACGCCACCTATGAAACTGGAAAATTTTTAACGCAGAACTTGGCTGATTTTTCTACTTCACTACGGTAACCTAAAGAAAGAGGAATTTCTGAGAAAAACATCTCCCCATATGATTCCCGCTGTTTTACCATGTGGTTGGCAAACACTTCCTAATTGAGCAAGACGAATTAGCTTTTCTCACTCATGAAATAGAAAAGGCATCTATAAATAATGCATGTTAGATTTCTGTTTATTAGCTTTGGAAAAGTATCTATGATACGTACTTTTAAATCAACTTTGATTATTTTCAATTAAGTAAATTTTAAAAATGAAATATTATAAACTGTTTTGTGTTACCTTGTTCAATTATATTATGTACTACGATTTTGAAATAAGACTACCTATGTATTAAAAATTTGAAGAACTTAATATAAAAAAATGCATTTTACAATAGACACACACACATATATATGTGTATATATATATATGTGTATATATGTGTGTATATATATATATACACACACACACACATATATATACACATATATATGTGTGTGTGTCTATTGTATATATGTTATTATATATATGTGTGTGTGTCTATTGTATATATGTGTCTATTGTATATATGTGTATTGTATTTATATATATGTGTGTGTATATATATATATATTTACACACATATATATGTGTGTGTGTCTATTGTAAAATGCATTTTTTATATTAAGTTCTTTAAATTTTTAATACATAGGTAGTTTTATTTCAAAATCGTAGTATATATATATATACATCTTATAAAATAAAATATCTAATAATAAGAACGATAAGTTTATTAGAATAATAGTGAGACAAATATTTTAGTTTGATTTTTAATCATTTTCCAAAATTATTGAGTTTTTACCTCTACAAACATTTGGAGATATAATTTTATTTTCAACTTATTTCATGAAAAAAAAAATACACTTATAAGGTATGATTAATAAGCATACGATACCAGCATACTAAAATATTGGGTCTGATAAGAAATTAAACACTTTAAATTTGAAAAATTATAAATATCTTTGAAAAAAAATTGGGTTTGTAGTAAAACTTCAGCGGGAAAACATAAAAGCATTTCTATAACAAATGAACAATAACAATATATTACAACACACTACATACAATGCAGATGACATCAATTCTCTTAGGGGAATCATTTTGTCCTGCGCAACGCAAATGACTTTATTTTTGACAAAAACGGAATAAAAGTAATAAAATATCAAAAGAATGAATATATATCCTGTAGCACTTAAGGCGATATAAAATATGTAACTGAAGTTATAGTATTGATGTTCGAGAAGAAATACTTGAGAATGCTTGAGAGAGAATATCAGGAAGGAAATTGAGAATCAATTAGATATGCTCAAAGTAGCTAGTCTTGAAATAGTGTGATTGAACGACTTTCTTTCTCTGTATGACTACAACAATAATTAAATCATAAATCACCTTGTTGTCACTAAGATGGGATACGCAGTACAATACCGTCTCCAAACAACTTTCTAATACAGCGATTTCTAACTATTCAACCGCAAGATTCTGTTGAACATATTATTCACCTTGACGCATTTCTCAATTGATGTTGAATGCTGTTTTCCGAAAATTCAAATTTCTCGTAAATTTACTTCAACACTTTTACCATTTTAAATGTATTTGGATCATTTTCCCATTAATTAAACTCTGTAAAATTAGTCTACTTTAAACATGAAAAAAGTGATTACAGTACGAAAAGAAAACTTCATCTTTCCACTGAAAGGAAACCGATGAAAAATTGATTTCCTATCCAATCACAAAAAAAAAAAAAAAAGCTGAAAAATTAAAATCCAAAAAAATAAAAGTTTAACTATACGAATTTGTATGTTTGTGTTTGTATATAGGGTGTTTTTGTGTGTGTACAGAAACAGAAACTAGAACTTATATATATATATAGTTTCTGTTTTTTCTTCATGAAATGTGAATTGCTCAAGCATTTCTTTACTTTATTAACAGATTTAAAATCTTCAGAATTAAAGTATATTTCACAACACATTTTACACCAGAATATCAACTTTTTAAAAAACGTGTACTTCTAATTATAACTTAGTTAATTATATTTATATAGAGGAATAAAGTTAGGGACTTGTGAGATTAAAGATGAGAGATGAATCTCTTTTTCAAGCTGTAAGTAATTCTAATTATATAAAATAGATGTAATGATTATTATATAAATAATTACAGTTACAATATTTTTATGAAAATTACGAAACGATTATATATATATAATATATATATATAATAATATATATATATATTGTATTTATAATGTATATACTTGTAATGATTATTATATAAATAATTACAGTTACAATATTTTTATGAAAATTATAATACAATTATACATACATACATATACATATATATATATATATACATATACCTATATACATACATACATACATACATACATATATATATATATATATATATATATATATATATATATATATATATATATATATATATATATATATAGTTTTAAAAAAACTTGAAAAAATTAAATATTTTTATATTGAGTTAGTTTTGAAAATAATAGTTTTTAATTATTTGTTGCATTCATATTCAAATGTATCTTAAGTCAATTGATCAAGTCTCATAAAATCAAATTGAACCAAGGCATTTAAAAAAAATATTTTTAATCATTCATACAGTATTTTGGCTTTGATTTGAATTCTGATAATCATTTTTGGCCATTTAATTAGTAACTGTAAAATCACTCAACATTTGCAATTTGTCTTCATATTTTTTAGTGCAAATAATAAAAACGGAACTCTAAAATATAAATAAATAACATTTTCTTTAGAATCACTGGCAGCTTATTTTCCATAAGACAGCAACAGGTAATTCAGGTGTCAGTTCGTTGAGCATTCGTACTGACCCACTTTCCCTCACCCCTATTCCCTGAAGGTAATTTGAGGTAAACATCTGTTAGGAACAAATTTAAAACTCTCTTTTTTGCTGTTTTTATGGCGTTAGTACTTTAATTTTTCACGATATAACGCGCCAAATCTAGCGGACTCGCTAACTTCGAGGGATTGATTGACAAGCAATTTCAACCAATAATAATGTTTGGGATACTCCCCTCTACAAGCTTTGAGAACTAACACCAGGTGGGGCGACAAGACAACAGAAGTTCTCACGTAGGTCTGGAAGAGCCTTAAAACTAAAACCATCATACACACAAACATGCAGATAATTTTTTAGTACTTAAAAGATTAATTATTTGAAATATATATAGCTTAATAAGAATATCTTTATGCTGTTACTAAATTTGATTTATCTTAAAATGGAAACAGCAAAAAGTATTTGCATAATAGGTAATAAGAGTTAATTTCAATTCATTCATTATCATAAATATCCATTCACTTTTTTTTTTCATTTACATTATAGTTCATCTTTCATAACAATATTAAAAAAAAGAATTACATTGAATTTCAAATGGGACTTTGAATTATTTAAAAATATCAATCAAAATTGTACTTAATAATAAAAAAAAAATACATATTTATTTTTAATCCCTTCCTTCATAACTTTGTCAACTCAAACGAAGCAAGCTCTTTGTTAAATATAAACCATATTAAGATCATAAAAGAATTTTGAGCAAATATTTGAAAGAAAAAACTGTGTGACATATATATATATATATATATATATATATATATATATATATATATATTATTGACAGTAAAAAATTATACTAGACTACGAAAATTTTTAAATGAAATTTAATATTAAATCAGAAAAGCAGCATATATGACTAGTCTATCAAAAATTTCATATTTGATTGATAGTGGATCAAATTTTGATCAATTGAACCATATTTTTTCATTGTGAAAACAAAGATTTTTACATAAAACATAGAAAACAAAGATTGTTCTACATATTTTCATTTCACAAAATGTTTTATTAGCACTTTCATGACTCTATATTGTCAGACATATCTAGTAATATAAAATAATAAAGTTTAAAGGGGATTAAAATTGGGTTATGATCACAACAACTTTTTCAACATTTGCTTCTGATACCTTATTACAAGCTGAATACTTAAAATCACAATATTCCTAATCAAGCTGGAAATTACCAGATTAGATTTCATATTTTGTTATAAATTTCAATTTTTTCATCATTCTGATGATTGCCATAAACATATGTAAAAGATGTACTGCAAAGATATATAAATAGATATAATGAAAGCAATCAAATCCTAAATTTATTATTGATAGATATACAAATTTTACACCAATTGGAACACCACAAAAAAAACTAAAAAAACAGTCAATCACTTTTACTTGACATGAAAATTCTCTTACCAATTTGATTCTGCTTACATAAGAATTATACTTAATCACAAATGGTTTGGGTGTTGTATATCATCAAGATGTCAATATCTCAAGTAGTCATCCACACTAACAGACTTTTCTATAGTCAACCATTTTGAAGACCATATCTTGGAATACATCCAAATTCATTCACTTGGCATAAAATTTTGGAAAAACCTATAACACAGGGACATTAACTGTGTAGTGATTTACTGAATATTTGGCCCAATTGAAAATGCGAATGGTTTTACCAATTATTGAATAGTACATTCTATAGATTGTTTTATAATTTTTAAAGTTTTTCTATCGCATTAATCAGTTTACCTGCAAAAAGGCATTCAAACATAAGAAAGAAAAAATTAAATAATTGCAACTCAGTTAGTCCTGAGCATTCGTAAATTTTGCGATAATATACCTATGTATATTGCATATATTTACTGAGTATACTTTTATTCTTCTAAATGTTTTCCTTCTTTTTTTTTTAAATGATTTGCCTTGTTCTTATTAAAAAAAACTTACTTCAACTTCTACTCAAAGTTCTATTTTTAAACAATGAACAAAAGATCAGCATGAACTCAATGCAAAATATCAATCAATCAATCAATCAGAAAGTGGTAAATTTAAAAAAATTATAATATTATCTTTAGATGAGTAGTATATTATTAAATTATATGCCTAACTGCATCTTTATCTTTCAATAACAGGTAAAAAATATATTTATAGGATGATCAAAACAATATATTTCTATGTTTTAATCCATGAATTGCACATAATTTATTTCCTGTATATAATCGATGAATTGTGGGTTAAAAAAGATTTTCTGAATTTCATTGTGAGTATTATAGACCACAATGAATAATCTGATAAAAAAAACATTCTCCATCAGAAAAGTCTACAATAAAGTTTTGAAAGTAATGTCATTAATGTTTCATAAAATATATAAGGGATGGTGGCATAATTTAGTTGGCTTATTTCAGCTTTATCCAACTACATTTATGAATGAATTTCATTCCTAAGGAAAATATTACAGTTGCAATTAGATATCATCATTTCACATTTTGTCTTGACCCAATCTGTTTTGTTCTGAAAATATTCAAATTTTTGTATGTCTATGTGGAAGCCAAAAAAATCTTAAACTAATAACTATAAGGAAGATAAAAGGGAAAATGGTGACAAATGTAAGGTGAAAAACAAAGCATGCATAGTACTAAAAAATGTATCTAATACACCATTCAAAAACAATCTATGTCTTTCATTTAATTATTAATGAAACAAATATATTTTTTAAATACTTCTAGCCTAATTTTAATAATTATCAAAAACTAAAAATCAATAAATTTTACTAGAATTCTCTTGGAATTAATGCTTTTGAACAATCTTGTAGCTTTCATCACTGTTTTTCACACTTTACAATAAGGTAGATACAAACATATCTTTTTAATAATAAATGATTTTCTTGTACAGTTTATTATCTTTTTAATCATACTGGGAATTGTGGATTTTTTATTTTATGTGACACCCACATAATTAGTAGTATATATTTTCAACTATTCATTAGCTTCAGATTATGCAATACTTTTTTTCTTTTACTTAAAAAAGGTCGTGTGGGTAATAACAGTACTGTGAATTATATAAGGAAAATACAGAATTGTCAATTTTGAGGATAATAAAAATTTTCTACCATCTTCTGTCTTGGAGAAGTGTTATATTACCAATACAAGCAATTAGAAGGTTTATTATCAAATTTCTTTGTAGGAATTATTTTCATTATTTTCAGTTTGATATAATTTACTTTGTATTTTTTTTTTCAATTTTTCAACATTTTAAGACTATTTATGAAGACACTTGTTGTATAAAATACAATAAATGATCACGAAAATGTTGGGAAGTACACTTATATTAATTGAAGAAGTGACAGTATCAATAGAATTATTTCCACTTGAATTAGAACAAAATGAGTTTCAATGTATTTAATTTAGTTTGACATTTTTATTTCTAACCAATGTAATTATTAATTTCATTATCATAAAAAATTAAAGATTTTACAGTGAATAAAGAAAAATTATTCATTGCTTATGATAATACAAAAATTTTCGAAAGCATTTCAATCTTGTTCATTTGTTAAAATTTAATTTCAAATCTTAACCAAAGTTTAGATATTTTAAGCTTAAATCCTCTAATATATATCTCAAATGGTTGACTCCAATTTTTCGTAATTAATTTAATGCAATTAATTTGACCAATTTTTAAATAAAAATATTCAAATAAAGGTGTTTCAAATGCTCAGTTGTGTATATTAATATTTATTAATTAAAATCTTTTTAATTGATCAAATAAATCAATTAAAGAAACTTAATCTAAATCATACTATTAAATAAAACAAACAATCAAATAAAGAGGAGAATAACACTCCCTTCTTTTTTATAAAGCTTCAGACCAAATAAATTCCCATCATTAAAAGAAATTTTTTTTTATAAAACTTATAAATTTAATTGCTTTAAATTTCAAATCCTCTATATTATTTATGAAAGATAAATATTCTTAAATAAATCTTTGTTGATGCATAATTTATTAATAAATAAAGATGTGCATGCAGTTGAGTACAAATAATATTCAAAACATGAATGTCCCTCACTGCTTTGATTCAGATTTATTTACCTAGATATTTTATTACTTAATATATTACGACACACATAGAATTTAAATTTATAAAGTATAAATCAAAATAAAAGAAAGGATATCATACAATTATTTTTGATAATGTGTTCTAAATTCAGGATTGGTAAATATTTGTTGAAACCCAGCGGCATAATGGTAGCATTTTGAACTTCCAAGACACAAATTAGAGGTTTTCAACCTTTGAGCAGGGCAAAGTTGACATAGTAGTTCATCCCTTCAGTAGGTAGATAAAACTGAGAACCAAACATGTTTGGAAACTAAATTCTAAAGATTTTGCATTAGGCTGACCACTTAACTAGGACATATGCTTTGCAGTCTAGGGTTTTAGATCAAGAAAATAGATATGGGCTGTGGGCCTTGGCCTCACAAGGGTTGTTGTGCACAGAATTCAGTTTTAAATATTTGTTGCCATGTCAAATGAAGAATGGGTTAATTTAATCAAGAAATACACAAAAAAGTTATAATCATAAACAAACAAAGCCAGTAAGAGAAAAATTGAAGGAAAAATAAAATCATGTAAATGTAAAAATTGTATAAATAAAAATTAAAATGGATAATCTTAGACAATATTTTATGTGATCAGTTTAGTTTTATCAATTCAATAATACACTGCACACTAGTGCTGTCCTAGGAGCCGTGAATTTTTTCAAGGAAAACTGCCTATGAAATGTCAGTTAATATTAATTTTCTTTTTACTGTGATATAAATGAACACATAAAAAGTCTACTTCTTAAAATATTGAATTATATCTCAGAAACTTTTAATTTTTATTGTACTATATCAATTTTACAAAATCTCTAAACATTACAGAATTATTGTTTTGATAAAAAAAGCATAAATTTATCATGATTGATATTTCTATAAATAATTAAAACCTTAATTTAAAATAAAAAACAAGTAAAATTGAGATTACATTTCAAAAAGTGAGCAGAGTAGGAGAACTATTCTTTAGTTTCACAAAATAAAAAATCTATTTCATAAGTACTATTATATTATAAAAAAAGGGAAATTTTACTAGTTATAAATATATAATATATCTATATAATACATTTAAAATGACTTTCTTTCAACAAAATAGCTTTCCAATAAATATCCATACGCAAGCAATCACTGGTACATATATTTAAAATTAGTAAAAAATCATACAATCAAATTTACAAATTAATCTAAATTCTAAATTTTGTTGAGTATGATAGCATTTTTAAAACAGTAAAAAATAATTTATTGATAATTAAATACAAATAATTGAATTAAAATATTTGCAATATTAAACATATGATTAAAATTGTATTAATAATAAAATAATAAGTTAATTGAAAATTTCAAAATATAATTGCTTTGAATTAACATACCCAGCTCTAAGTTTATAACTTAAATTCTCAACAGCAGACTTCATATCTATATATCCACAAGCTAGAGCAAAATCTTTAGAAATAAATATCAGATCTCCAAGACCAATTATTTCCATCAATTCTAATCTTGGTTTTTCTATCTCAATTGATATTGGAATTTGATTATCAGAATTTTTTGAGTTCCATGACCTAATATATTCAATAATTAATTTCATTTGATCAAATTGGGGTCTGCACTGTAAAAATAAACATAAAAATTACTAATGAACGATATGCATGATTAAAAATTTAATAGTTAAATTTCAAAATAAAAATAATCACAAATTTTATAAAGCACTTAAAATGCTTATTTGCACCAAAAAAATTTAAAATACAAACTTCAGTATAAAATCTAAGCTAAATTTCCTCGCATTAACTTTTAATAGGATCAATTTTTTTAGTATTCTTTACCATTGCATAAAGTTTCCTTTCAGAAGTGGTCTCATTCTGGTAAGAAAAATATTTTCATGTGTCTTGTAATAGAAATATATTTAAGAATCATGATTCCTATCTTTTCACACTTATTTGAAATGTGTATGATTATATTTTCCCATTGAAGTTTTCTCCCAAAAATCATCAATCTCTTAATTGGTTAAGAAATATAATGCTTATAAGAATATTATAAGAAACACTAAAATATTACAGCAATTAAAGAAAAGCATTCTGCCAACTTTTCAAAGAAATAAAAAAAGCCATTTTTATTATATCACAAAAAATTAAAAAGAAAAAAATGTATATATATAGAAGTTTTTGTTATTGAAAAATCTAGTTGTTTTTTCTTGCTAATCAATTAAACTTAATAAAGATCTTTTATTCCCTGCTTTTTAATAGAAAAATTAAAATTAGTTCTTGAAACAAAACTTTGGAAATTTTAAAAATTATATATTAAATGTATTTATTATATATTATTTATTATATTAAATGAAACAGTTTATACCAAATACTTAAACTTTTTCAGCAATATTTATAAATAAAAAAAATTGTAATTGATAACTGGTAACATTGGAACTGTTGATATAAAAATTGGAATTAATAACACTGATAGTTAATTTAAAATTTTGTTTTATTATACAATTTTTATGTAGTGTTAAAATTATATTATTGTGATATGGAAATAATTATAATTTGTTACAGAATGTTTTCAGAATCTTTCTAATTACCTTAATCTTTAAAGTCTGTACTTTTCTTAACCATTATAATGTTCATTTCACAACAAATTTAATATGTTTTCAGAGAATTTTTATAGTAATGAAAATTCCTAATTAACCACAATTTAGTTATGATTTGTAACAAGAAATTCTACAGCAAACCATATATAATAAAAGACCTATAATATCAGCACAGTATGTAAAACTGCAGCTACGTTTTAGTACACCAGAAAATTTAAAAATTTATTATCATAAGTAACAAAATTGTATGATGAATACAGATCATCAAAGTGGGAAATTAACTATGAGATTTACTCATCATTTTACACAGAAAAGGATTAATGCACTTTTTAATTGATTAATTTTTGAGATACATTCTGTTGAATGAAAATATATTAAAGAAAATTTAAATTGCAGAGAGAATAAGCATTGTTCATCTATTTTATTTAACTTTCAGGCATTCATATTTCCTACTTATTTTGAATGCATATTTGCTAATTCTTCATTAATAAATAATATTAAGGTTTTCAATTATTTTTATTTATTATTATTTATTTCAATATTTATTATGTTTCCAATGCATAAATTCTTTATTTACTTTGTTTCAACAAAAGTTTTAGTCTTATTATCATTTATATTTGAGTAATTTCATCAAAGTGTAACTAATACAACAAATATTGATTTATGTATAGCTGATAATAAATATTAACTATCACAGTAAAATAATCAATTGGAAGTTAGGCTTTAAAATAAAACGGCTAAATATTCATATGAACTCGTCTATAAATACTGCATCCAACAACGAAATCCTAAAGTAAAATGTGAAGCATACAGATTTTTTTAAATTATATTAATAACGAAAGAAAGTTGCATTTAAAATGCATGAAAAAATGGTTAATAAGATTGAAAATCCTATCTTTTATTTCGCCCTTTTCATTCCATAATTAAGAGAAAATTACAGATTATTTTTGCAATAGATAATTTTTATTATTTTGAAAAATATTTTCCGTTTGTTTTTCTAATATTTTCTCAAATCAGAAAATTCACAAAAGAAAAAGAAAAAATGGTAAAAGAAATGTGAAATTAAGATTTTCTGGAAACAACTTAAGAATAGCTAGATAAGGCATGATATAAATATTTATCAATCTTATAACACTGAAATATTTTAATAAAGTAATGGAATATTTTTTAATTAAAATACAAAAAAGTAAAAAATAGACAGAAATCAACACAATCAACAAACATTAGCAACAAAAATCTCTTTTTCACATTTATACTTATAAAAACTTACAATAATTTATTAATTATTTTGATAACAATAAGCTTTTGCTGATATTAGGTTGGAAAAATTATTTTTCATTTATTTATTTGCTAAAATAAAAAAAGCACATGGTTGCACTGAAATTTAAACTTTGATTAAATATATAATTTTAATTATAAGCGATATATTTATTTTGCAACTTTAGAAGTTCATATTTAATTCTTTTAATGAAATTTCAATCCAGATAATAAACGTTTACCTCAAAATGAATCCAACAATAATTATTCAGATTCAATAGTTTAAAATCCTCAAGAGTAACTTCTGGCATACCTCTATAATTATAACATCAATTCAGTATAATTTTATATATATATAAAATTTTAATTAAGTTTTTATCAATTTCTACTTACTTATTTGAATGAACAATTGTTCTAGATCCATTCTGAGAGTTGATCCAAATAGTAGATGTTGGACTTTCGAACTCTTCATAAAAGTGACAGTTGGACGTTGATATATTATGTGTTTCAAAGTTCTTTTTCATGTACCTAAAAATAACAAAAAAATGAAACAGTGCAGATGAAATAAACCATATTAACCTATTGAGCAAGCATACCAGAATAGTAAGTTTTACAAGAGAAATATAATTAAATATTTTGCAAGAGAATTCGATAAATGTATTTCATGTATTTTTTTAACTAAATTTAATTATTTTACATTAAGTTCAATAAAAAATAAAATTCTATACTATTTCATTAAATTATTATAAATTATTAACTGAAATTTAAAATATAGAATTTAATCAGAAAAAGAACTGATCCAAAATCTTATAAAAAAGATATATTTTTTTTACACTATCATTACAAGCACACTATTTTCAATATAAATGCTTAATATAAATTATACACTTTCAAACAGAATTTTTTTTTTCATATTTATTTTTCAAAATATTTAACATTATAAAATATTGCATCTTGAATATTTAAAGTTGCATATTTTATAATTTATTTCAAAATAAAAATATATAACGGGGAAATAATAATAATGTTAAATGTTAAACTTTTATAGTTATTATAATGTTAAATCATTAGAGAAATGTTTTATAACAAATTAGTTGTAAATCAATTGTTAATTTTTTAATTTAAAAATTAAGATGTAGGTATTCTAAATATATAGATATGTAAATATATAACTCTATTTATTTTATGGATACAATGACAGGTAAATTACTTTCTTTAAAGTATAAATATTTTAAAGAAAGTATGTTTTAGAAAGTATAAATACTTCTTTAAAGTATAAATACTTTAAAGAAAGTATGAAAGCTACTTTCTTTAAAGTCAAAGGCATTCACATTGATTAATTAACACATGTAAAATTATTAAATAAAATTGTTTAATTTATACAAATTACAAAAAGCATTAAATAAAAAAATTGTAAATTATATGTTCATCATGTAAATAGTATTAAGTATTTCAAAAGTGAAAAATCTCAACATTTAGCAAAACAATTCTATAAAGTGATTATTTCAGTAAGTTTTAAGTATTGTGGTAAAACATTCAATGATTCAAAATATTATATTTGCTTGGATGCAAAATTAGTCATAAAATAAAATAATCACATTTCATCAAATATGAAAAATTTAAGTTCACAAACACATTTTCCAATAACAGAAAAGAGGTTAAGATAACACTGAAAAATGATTTTATGTAGCACTGCCATGTTATCAAAGAAAAACTTATAAGCATTTATATTCATAAAACAATGTACGTACATATGTATGTTTATGAATGTTCTATACTCACTGACCACCAATATCTGTGCTCATTGTTCCCAAAATTTCAACTGGAAACTTGAATTCAGCAAATATTGTACTGTTATTTGATGCATTCCCACCACGTTGCCAGAAGTGTGAAATGCACCTGTAATCCATAAACATGTTTTTAATGAAAATGAATCTTTAGCTAAATAAATTGCATAAAATATTACTATATAAAAACTTATAATATAAGTTATTGATCTTTAAAAGTATAGAAATACAACCATAACTAAATAACTTCTTTGAAATTAAATAATAAAATCTGTAAACTACATAAGTTAATGTTATACTAAAAATAAGTAGGAAATAGGTGTTAACAAGTACAATAATATATTTAATATTGTCTTTACTTTAAAACTTAATAAAGATAAATAAATTGAATAGATATAATTTTTCTGTTACAGATAAAAAAAATTGCTTGGATAAACTTTTCAAATATTCAGTTATTATAAGGAAAAAATGGAATTTTTACAATAAAATAAATTTTTTAATAAAATTTTTTAAAAAATTAAAAATTGCATTAGTTAAAATTGCAATAAGGAATCAAAATAGCGAATTTGGTAAAACTATCTAACTATTAATCTGATAAATAACTAGAGAATATTTTCAATGTCTTTGATTTATATTCATAAATAATAAATTTTAAAAAACTCATATAATAATAGTGTACTTTAAATATGTATGAGGAATTACTTATATTATTATTTGTTTCTACACACAATAGTATTCTCTCTCTATATATATAACTTATAATTTATATTCCTGGATCATTTATGGATGCTGTGTAAATTGACATTTAGAATAACCAATTCCATTTCAATCTTTATATCACAATAAATATGCTAAAATATTTAATTGTTAGTAGAAGGATTAATATAACTTTAAAAGATACTTGAATACAAGTTGATCTTTTTTGACTTAAAATTTTCAATCCTTTTCAGTCATTGGTAAAAATTTTTAGTCATTAGTCATCATCAAATTAGGTTGTGTAGAAGAAGGTACTCTTTGGTTTAGAGAAATATTTGGAGATAAATATTGGTAACAAATTTAATTTCTGGTAATCTTAATATTTTCAATGTTTTAATTAATGTAGTCTTACAGTTGTCATTTGTTATTCACATTTAGGGTCTACCTATGAGTAAAAAACAACTGCCAAGAAATTAAAGAGTACCTGTTTGTAAGCTTCTATAATCACCTTTTTACTTGTTGTAATTAAAATTTGTAGACATTGGGAAAAAAAACTATTGATTGATTAAGTAAATAAAAAAAGTCAATATAAGTAATAGGAATATAACTAAGCTCTCAGAGGTAGAAGAAACAAACATCATCAAAATAAAATATTTCTTAGAATAATTTTGTCTCTATAGGAAATAATCTTCAATTAAATTTCACTGTTTTAGGAATAAAAATGTTTAAAAATAAAAAAAGAAAAAATTGTTCTGTTTTTATTTTATATAAATGATGAATGACATTATTTAAAATTGATTACATTTTTTTTAAACTGTTGTCATTCATTTAATGACAGTGCTCCCTTTCAGATAACAATGAAAACAGAATAGTGAAGGGGCATATTCTTGGGAATTAATGTGATTCCTAGATTGTTTTGCATAATTTTAAAATTCAGAGTTTTAATTACAAATTCAGAATTTTAATCCATTTAATTTGTATCTGAGAAACTGTTAAGCTTTTAAAATTCATTATAAATTTTACTCAGATATTTGGGTTCTTTTCTTTAGCTTGTTATACCCTTACATTTTTCAGAAAGATAGAATCTTCAATCAAAAAGCTGATTCACACATTAAGGGAAAAGATACAGTTCCATTTTTAGAGGAATTGGCATGATAATATTTTTTCTTTTGATCAATCATCAAACAAAAAATAGGTAATAAATATTAATTTTTATTTGTATAAGAAATTTAATTATTTTATGTATTCAATGAACTTACTAAACTACACCAGAAAATAAGACAAAAACATGAAATTGAAAATGTAAATGTGAAATCTACAACCTTATTTTTATTTATTGAAAAGATATAAAATTTTTAACATCGGAGAGAATTATATTAGTTTTTTTTTTTTATAAATTCTATTACCATATAAACATAAACAAACAAGAGTCCAAAAAGTGTCTAGACATAACTTGACAATGTTTACTGCTCTACTTTGTACCATCCCATGTATAACCTTCCATTTAAGTGTGGCAACCACTTTCTAAATACACAAAGTTATTTCAGCTTTACAATAGACGTTCAAAGCTGATATCATGCAGTTCATCTGATATGTTTTCCAACAATCAATTGATTCTCAGCAACCATAGTTGTTTCACTTAGAAACTTTTCCTTCATGTTATTAAATTAAGTTTTTGATAAACCAGAAGTTCAGCAAAATCTTTATAAAACCAATTAAAGTTTCAAAGATAGTTTAAAAATATAATTTGATTGTAAGATTCACATAAAAATATTAACTTACACCCCACAAAAACTTTTACTTTTAAATTCAGTTAAAAATTACATGATCCAAAAATAAATAATTTAGTGATAACATTTTCATTATATTCCTGTGAGTTTAATACTGAATATACTTTTCTAAATATTAATGTAAAGCAAAAACTTAATATTTATTTTATAACAAAAAAGCAAAAATACCCCACATATTTCACTTTCAGTGTAAGATTTTTTTAAAAGAATGTATAAATGGTACATGAAATAAAATTCCGATTTAAAATGCAGCAAATTAAAACTGAATATATTTCTAAATGGAGAACAATGTTAAAAATCATAATCTAAGCCACATAGATCTTAAAATCTCAAATTAAAAAACATTTTTCAAATTTTGTTAAAGTAGAATAATGTTATATTAATGAAAAAATTTAATGTTTATAGTAAACATTGAAATTAAAATGCATCTATACCTGTTAAAATAATACAATATGTAGAGCAATTATAGTGAAAATTATCATAAATAATTTTATTGCTCCTATTTTTAAAAAATGAATGAGTTATTTTTACAAAACAATCAATTCAAATGAAGTTTGTAAAATTATTATTCAAAATCTTTCGAATGTAAATAAATATTTATCAGTAATTTAGGAAGTTCTGATAAAATGTATGGCTAATTATAAAACCAAACATGATCAACAAAATGTGCTAATGATTCAAAAACCAAAATTAATTTTTTTTATTATATCAGATTTTTTTTACAGTGAACAATTCAAAAAACACATAATTGAATTTATCTTGTGACATCAAAAATCTCAAAGAATGTTTTCTACTTTAACTACTTAATGTTTTATATAATTTATTTAAACTCCTTTCAGCAATATTTTTAACACACACACACATATATATACATATATATGGCATTTTAATAATAAAAAAAAGTACCATTTTAGAAAATAGATCTTCAATTTAATTTCATATCATGAACATCTGTTCCTTTCCTGTTATTATTAAAAAAAATTCAAGCAAACGAGCTTTTTTAGTTTACTGTTAAAAAAAATTCCTATGTATGACTGGTGAATAGTCATACACAGAAATTTTTCCCAATAGAATCCCCAATAAACCTCAGCAGTTTGAATTCATTCATTTATTTCAACCTTATCATTCACAGTCTTTTCTTTTAAAAATATTTTAAAATAATTTTAAAAATAAAATTAAATTTCATTTTTAAAAATACCTTCAATTTATTCCCACACTTCCTTTTCATTTGGAAAGTTACGAAATTAGATCATAAAATTTTATTCTCAAGTTTTGGTTTCCTCGAAGAAAAAAGCAAACTGAAATTTATACCATTTAAAGTCCGCTCAGATATGAAGTTGGTGATTTAAGTTTTAATAATGGTTGGATAAAATAAAATAATATTTTCATAATAATTTAAATATATGAGATAAAAATTCAAATAATTTATCAGTTTTTCATGTAAAAAATTATAATAATGTAATTTATTTTAATTATGTTGCACGCAACAGAACTGTTCTTAATTAAAGGGAAAATTATGAATGATACTGTAATATCAAATTAATTTTAAAACATTCGCTTCAAAATTAAATAAGAAATAAAGTGATTTTTTTTTTTTTTTTTTGATAACCAATATTTTCCTTATTATTTTTACCTTTGATCACTGTCTTCTTTAGGATATGATTTGCAAATCATTACAATATCCAAACAACATAATCCTACACATAACACTTTCTTTTCAACATTTGCCATAGTTTCGAAAGAAAAACTAAATGATTCAGTTATAAGTGTTTTGTTTTTTTAATTATTTTTTAGTCTATGGAAAATAAATACATACAGAGTAAATTCTTTGTTTACAATAGTTTTTCTTACTGTTCAATCCCGTGACAATATTTTAGAGCAACGCATCACATGATGCGAAAACTTTTTTCAAAATATCGAATCCCTATTTTATAAGTACACATTATGAAGCACATAAAAGAAAATAAATGTTAGAATCACATTTCAAAACTAAGTAAATCTCAAGACAATGTTTGCAGTCTGCTCTAAGTGACCTAAGCATTAAGCATAACCAGCCACTGCAAAATTCTAAAATTGAAATCAAGCGATGATATCCATGGCTGAGTTGGCATTCTTTTTTTCCATAACCTGCTCTTTCAATAGCTTATAACTTTTTGATTACGTATAATTTTTTAAAATCTTTAAAATATGATCTTAATAGTTATATGACTACTCTTCAATAATACTCAACAAGAAATATACTATTAAAACTTCAAAAATTACGTGCAGGCGTGAAGACCAAATCAAAAGGAAATGACGATGGTAGTCACCAAATGTTAGGATACGTCATAAACTCTGAAATATTTTATCATTGTGTTTCGTAAAATTTTGATTTGAAGCCCCATCAGGATTTGTTATAAAGTGGTGGTCTCGTTATTATATATACTTCCCCATTTAATGTTTAATAAGTTTTGTTGTGGAAATCTGGAAATTCTGCAAAAATTCAGTGATAGCATGAGTCACATGAAATTATCGTTTCATGTGAAACGTTTTAAGAGGAATGATATAAGGATTTTAAAATTATACCTTGGTGGGAAAGTTTAGTGATATTGCCAATTAATTTACATATTTTATGATACATTAAGAAAGCAAAGTTATGTAGATTAGCATGTATCATAGGGATTGGAATATCAGCGATTAAGAATTTCCTAATGAAATTTCGTCTGAGTTTTAAATATATGTTTAAACATTTTAAGTCATAACTGTAAATTCTTTAATTATTAGATTCAATCAGAAATGCAAACTGAGACTGCATAGCAAAAATGTACAAGAAAAGAATGGACAACAGTCGAGGATGTATCTTGATCGGCAGTCTCTACTACATGTTTCCAGGTCACTCTGTAGGCGTGACAGTATGATGAATGGCATTTTTTCTAAACATTTTGGTAAACTCATTCTCATGACTGTGATGATTCACTTCGTGATTATGAGAACGTTCGAGAAAAAATTTTTGATGTGAGAGGAAAGACTTACTCCTTTCATGGTAGAGAGAGT
This sequence comes from Latrodectus elegans, assembly GCA_030067965.1. NCBI lineage: Eukaryota > Metazoa > Arthropoda > Arachnida > Araneae > Theridiidae > Latrodectus > Latrodectus elegans. Next base: position 50,329,387 of record CM057820.1, read on the forward strand.
CGTTTTATTTCTTTATAAATATTAGTATTATCTCAATATTAATTTTGTCCAACAAAACACCGATTTCAATTGATGGAGATACGTGATGCTAGAGATGTAAAATTTCCGGGAATTTGGAATTATTGGAATTTGGGGAATAAACTGGGAATGTTGGGAATTTTGAGGGACTAAACTTTATCGATCATCTTTCGTTTAATGTATTGTTTTGTCTTGTATAAATAAAACTAGGAAAATACGCAAAAAAAAATGTCAATTCTGTCTTCTAGAAAAGAAGTTAATTAGTTTTATATTAAGAAAACAAAAATACTTGTTAAAATAATAAAAATAATGAATTAATATTTAATAAAAAATATAAAGATATATTTTTCAGGACTGTCAGAATAAATATTGACATTTCCATGCTTCTGTCGTCATAAATTTCTAAATTCATACAGAAAGAATAAAAATATTTTCTCAACATTAATTTTTGAAATTATTTTGAATCAATAATCAAAGCTAAATTAATATCGTTTCCTGGAAAATTCCCAATTACCGTAATTAGTAGTACTAGAGAAATCATAAATTAAGTAGACTTATTTATTTTAAGAAGTATCTGATAAAAAAAATTCAAATATTTCCAAATCAGCTGAAAAATTTCTAAACTCTCGAGGTCTTTCAAAATTCCCAAAGGAATAAACCGAGTTTATTCTTGGAAACAAACCCGGTTTTTTCCATCCAATACAACATGTCATGGTGGTCAGTATCGACCTGCCTTTAAGATTAAGAGCTCGACAAAATCGATTGCATTTTACATGGTAATCTTTTTAACTATAGTGTATTAAAAAGTCATTAACATTTTCATTTACTTACCAATAAATTAATTTTTATTTGTTGTCATCTAATTCAAATCGTAAATTAACTGTAGGATTTGGTCGTTTTTTGAAGCTGAAAATTATGCTATTATCCTAATTTTTTGAGCATAATATTTATCTGAAGTGAATGGTACAGATAAAATATCCCAGACCTCGGATTGTATTTCAGGATCAATCGATGTAATAAAGTGATTATGTTTAATGACATTATTTGTGATTTTAGCACAGGATTCATTTTCGATTTCAACAATTGTTTTCGACTTAAGTTCATGCTTAGAAAGAAATAATTATGTTCTCAAACATTAATTTTTTAAGGTGTTCTTAATCTTACATATGTATTGGTATATGAATTTATATATAATTTTACACAGAGCGAACCAATATTAACTTGTATAGCGTAAGAATCTCTTTGTTTTACTGCTTTATTACTATATTAATTTCAATAATAAATAAATTTAAGAAATATCGTAGTTTCTAGAGATATAAATTGAATTTTCTTCGGCTCTAAAATTAAAAATAATACATGTTTTCAAAAATGCATTAGTATTGATGTTAACAATTATGCATGGCCGCAATCTTTGTTTGAATTTTATTCAATTCATTAAGATTAATTACTAATATTTAAATTTCCGCAGTAACTAGTTGTAGAAAATATGAAGTAAATGTATTTTTTGTCTGATTTAATATATGTTTAACAAATATAAAACATTCAAAATTTTCTAAATTATATGAAAATTTTCAAAATTTCAGAGATTTTGAAAATATTTGCACATTTACAAAATTTTCGAAAGCTTCCAAATTCCTCGGGATTTTCAAAGCTTTCATGGGAACAAGCCGTGTTTATTCCCAAGAATTAATGACATTAGTAACTGCACAATGACCTTAGAACCCGATACTCTTAAGGACACTATTTGTGTTCTCATATGATGGACTTCTTCAAAAAATACAAGAAGTTAATTGCCTTAAAAGTCTTCATCAACATGATCAAATATACTTCATAATTGGAGGGATTTCTTTTATAAAGTACGAGGTAAGCAAGAAAGTTTATGTCGTTTTTAACGGTCTAAAAGAACATGACTTTCAGAAAATATTGCCTATTGTTTTAATTCCTCGAACTAACCACCATCGGTATTTAGCACTTCTGTTAACGTGTTTCCAGTTGTGCAATCCTCTTGAAATAAAACTCAGAGGTTTTGAACGCCAAGAAGTATGTAAGTGCTTGCTGCAAGTCTGTTTCATTGGTGAAGGATTTTTCACGAGGATCATTACCCAGGGAATGGAAGAAGTAGTAATCTAATGATACAAAGTCTGGTCAGTAAGGAGGATGACATAAAGTTTCCAAACTATGTCCCTGTAGGGTATTTCTGGCCACACAGGTGACATGCGGGGTCTCGTTATCGGTAAAAAACAGGTGATTAACTAGAGCTGGTTCCTTCTGTTGAATTCTTGTTGTGTATGTTTTAATTGCTGAGAGTGCAGGTCTGCAATGACTGTTTGGTTCGTTGGTAATAGCTAATAGTGAACCACTTGACAACTAGTCCAACAGACACAAAGCATAATCTTGAGCAGATGCATAGATGGTCTTGCACTGTGCAGGACACTATCCAGGAGTAACAACCAATGTTTGAATAATTTGGGAGTGTCATACAGGACCCACTTTTTATCACTGGTCCGCACTCGATTGAATATGGATGTATTACGATGGCAAGAAAACAACGATAAACAGGCTTCCACTCATTGCTTATGGACTTTCAATAGCCTAGAGGAACCCGTTTTTTCAGTTTGTACGTCTTACCTATGTGGTACAGTTGATGTCTAACAGTTTTATTGGAAACATTAAATTGTCTGACTACGTTAAATCTCTGTCATCCTCAATGTCCGCCAGTAGGTCTTCGTCCTCCAAGGCCTGTAACCGTCCACTGCGAGTTTCATCACAAAGGGACAAATCTACCGACCTGAATTTGTGAGAACAATATCTATATCTCCAAATTCTTGGCATATTCAACGACTTAATATAGCAACTGATAAGCCCACTTTGAAGTAATACAACATTGGACGATCTCATTCAACACGTCCGTTTCTCCTAGTTAATACACAAGCTACAATTGATAAATATAACAGTGGATCTACTTTTATAACGACTGATATTCCTGCTCTTGACTGACCGGTGCCTAAACCACATCACATACTAATTTGCATATTTATTCTCACTTCATTTAATGGCTACATGAAGACGGCAAAAACTTTCTTGTTTACCTTGTAAATATATAAAAATCTTCTTTGACATTCGATTTATAACTTGAAAGACCGAAACTTGACAAAACTGTACCTCAATAAGGGAGAAGTAATTTGATAAATTATGAAAAGTTGAGAAATAGTACATATTTTATTATTCGAAATATTAATTTGACATTTTCCTATTTTTACCTTTGTGCCCCCATCTGTAATAATTATGCATTTTGCAATATATTACCTGTTGTAGTCAGATTATTTGGATACTAAAAATTTTATTAACTTTAAAAAGTGGAATTTTCTTTACTTACATATTTAACGATTGACCTGTGAATAAAAAAAAAAATGTTACTTATTTTTACGAGTTGTATTTACTACACATGGAAGTTATTAAGTTATTATGTTTAATCAGAATACTTTTTAAGAGTAAAAGATGAATTGTTTTGCTTATAATTTAAAATCATACCTACTTTATATTATTTTGGCCATGGCGTTGTTGGCCTCTTTTTCGTACTAGTCTCTCTAGGCAGAGTCGTGAAATTGGCTCCCTATGCCCTATATGTATTTCCCTATGAAAATTCTAATGCATGCGTGAGGTGTAACAGATTTGGCTAAGATTCAGTGATTTAGTAATGTCCTGTTAACTGGTAGCAATTGTATTTTCTAGTTTAAACATAGCGATTTATTAAATGTGCATTTACATATGTTCACTTTCTTTTAAAAGATTAAATGACTGTATTGTATACAGTGTATTGCTGTATTTTAATAAATAACACAAAATATTAATTCATCGTGTGTGTATGAATTCTCTGCATTATTAGAATTGTGATTTTATCTGCCAATACTATTATCTATGAAACTATTACGCATATATTTTATCTTTAACTTATGCTTCTAAAACTTATCAACACATTTTTCCAATATGAAATACTGAGGGACTTCTAAAATTATTTATATATATAAATTAGGAAATTCATAGATTTTCTTTATTAAATCCTTTATTAATTTCTTCAAAAATAATAACAAATAGCTGTTATTGTTTCTGATCCTAAGTTGGCATTACAAAATCAAACAACTCCCTAATTCTTAAAATTCCCAGAAAACCAAAAAGTCAAGTGATCGAGAAAACACCTCGTCCTATTTAAAAGCGATCCAGTTTGAAATATGTCTGAGAAGATTTATATTGGTGCAAAACTTAATAACAAATTAATTTATTTAAAGAAATGAAAATATCATTTTTGAGCCAAACTACTGATATTTAATGTTTGCACCTTGCGATTTGTTTTATGTAGGATTTTTAATTTAAAAAATAGACAATGTGTACACATTAGATAATAAAATAATTTAATCTTGCAGTTTTGTTTTTTAAATAAAATTTTGAAAATTTCAATCAGTATTTATCATTTTATTTCATTATTTATTTATTTTGAAAAAAGAACTACTCGATAATAAATTCATAATTAAACTAGATGTATAAAATATAATGTTTTGCAATATAGGCATGATTGGGGTAAGAATCATTTGTTAAGTATATTTAGATTAAAAAAGATATGTTTTATATTACCATGGCTTTATAACATATGACTTTTGTCATACATCCAAAGCTTATTGAAACAATTAGTGTACACAAATATTTTAATTTTTAATTAGAATTTAAAAGATTTTAATTCATTTTTTATAGAAAAAATCTACTTGATAATGAATTTTATAATTAATATGTTTTAACATCAGAAATAAAAAGAAGGAAATGTTCTGGTTAAATTAATTATTTTAATTGTATTTTAATCAATCATTAATCATCATTAAATTCTATTATTATGTGAATTTATAATTGCTAAGAAGAGATAAATCACATTACTCATAATTATTTAGCAAATAAAATCGAAAGAAATGAGTTTTTTTTTTTTTTTTTTTGTCCTAATCAATGATGTTTTGCAATAATACGGTAATTGTTACGTAGGTTATAACGAATAAATGTCACATAAGTGGATGTCACAACCGCTAATTTTATTTTCTTCTTTCTTTTATTCTGATGAACTTTGAATCAACAAAATGAATTCATTGGACGGAATAATTGTTGTCCAAGTTCATTTACAAGTTCGTAGTAGTTTCTCATTTTAGAGAACAAAATGAAAACTTCTAAGTTAATAAAGTCAATTTTTGGTAAGAAATTACTTTCATTCCATAGGTAGTAGAAAAAAACTTGAAATTGTACAATTACGTATTTACCAAATAAATGATTTAAAATTTATACTTGTTAAAAAGAATCGACTCTTCTGCAAAAAGATTTCATTAAAATTAAGCGGATATGACAAAGTCTTTAAATTTTTTACATATTTTCCAATTAATTTAATATTTTAAGTGTATACATTTTGGGTGGTTATGAATTTATTATACTTAATAATATGCAGATTAAGAATGAAAAACATGTATGGAAAAAAGTAAATGGATGCAAAAAGGATGAGTAATGTTTGAAAATTTTACCAGCGTATGATATTCATTTTTACGTTCTTCACTTTAATGATTGGCCTCAGCACCTCAAATTATCACAATAGAGTTATGGTTAAGATAATTTTATTGATTAAGCCATGCATAAAGAAACTGAGCTGATTTTAAGTTCTTTGTTTCGCTTAGAAACTCTAACTTAAAGTAAGTAATAATGAATAATCAATGAAATTTCAGAATTTTTATTTTAATGCAATAATGGTTCGAGGATAATTCAAAACAATCATCTATTTAAATCGCATTTTTTCATGAGCATAATTAAATGACAAGCATTCGAAACAGAAATACGGAGAAATTTCCAACATTACCAACATTCAATCACAATATAAGTTATATGAAAATAATCAGAATGACAAAATTCGAAATGCTATTGACATTACTTGAAAAATCGTTAACGTTCTATCTTAAAGCATATAGAAATATTCAGTATACCTCATCAGTTACAGATGATTTAATCAATCATCTATTATTTTCAGATGGTCATAAAGTACTTGATATTGCTCATTAATGCATGAATTTGGTATTTTAAGCTAATTTCCATACAAATACCCGAATATTTTTTGTGTAAATATCTTAATGTTTGATGCTTACTTCTTCTCTTCAATTAGAAGTTCTTAAAAAAATTTTCAAATATTTGCGTTTTAGTTTAACAAAAAAAAAAACCTTAATTTTAATGTATTTTGGATTCTAGTAGAGACTAATATTTCCCCATTACGTAAATCTAGCATGCTTTCCCAACGAATTTCACACAGTACTCATCAAACTATCAGGTGCTACTAATTATGATGTCCTATAAGCTAAAGATCTACTAATGTAAGGCTCTCTATTTCCTATTAAAGATAATTCAACAACGAGAGTCTAAGGAGTAAATGATTGAGAGTTTTAACTAGGTAGATTGATAATGCTAGATGTTAGAAAGGCCGACCCACCCTAAGGTATACGGCAGCGAAAAATAACTAATCACGGACAACAATCTGCCAGGAAAGCACCTAGCTCTTGGCTGATCGGTAGCCTGTACTCCAGTTTCCGATCCAAAGTCAGATATCTGATCCGGCCAAAAAGATCATAACACCATGGTACAGTCTAGGCCTCCACCAGCCTACGGTCCACCCAGTCCCCACTCCGAAGGAAGATTGGGCTACTTGCCTTTATTGTAAAATTAACATAATTATACATAAATTAAAAGCAAACAGAAGTTTTTACATACTTGTAATTTATAGTTTAATTAAAATTGATTAAAATTATCGTCTGATGGTAATGAATTTATGAATGCAGTTTTCATGATTTCTTTAATGCCTTTTTTTGCTTTCATATTATTTATTAATTGTACTATTTCCATATATTTATACTTGTTTGGAAAGAATTTAGATCTAATTTCTTTAAAATGTTCACAATCATAAATAATATTGTCTATGTCTTGCCTATTATCATCAAATTGGCACTTGTCTGATTTGTTGAAAAATCTGTTTTGATATGTTGCGAAGGCTCCATGTCCTGTTTTAATTTGATTTAAAAGAAAATCTGCAGATAACCGTTTTTCTTTAACTTTTGGGTATATTTTATGTAGACTTCTAGTTTTATCAGAATTGTCCCATCTAATTTGCCATTGTTGTAAAACATATTTGTTAACTATTGTTTTAAGTTGTTGTTTTGAATATGGGACGACTGTAAGAGATAGTTTGTTTTCTTTGGTGGCTAGTTTTGCTTTCTGATCTGTTAATTCGCTTAGTTCGATTTCTTTGTGGGCTCTTATCCAGTGAAACGCGAATATCTTACTGTTATTCTGAATTAGCTTTAGAATTTTTTTCTATTTTATTTTCTTGTTTATTATATCGTACAGTTTCCACAACCGATCGAGAGTCGGAATGTATATGACAAATTTAAATTTTATTTTTAAGTGTGTATTCTATGGCTGTAAAAATTGCTAGAGCTTCAGCTTCGTAAACTGTAGTTTTGTCATCCAGTCTTAAACGTATGATATCTATTATTGTGTTTTCGTATCCTACTATAATAGCTGCTTCAACTTTTTTTTATCTGTTTTCGAACCGTCTGTAAATGCATAATAGTCCTGTTTATTAATTGTGTTTGTCCAGATTATTTCTTGCTTTTCCCATTGAGGATTATGTTGTTTTTGCTTAGTCCAAGTATTGTCTTTAGTAAATTCATGATTTCCTATTTTTATATTCATTCCATGATTGATAAGTAGGTATTTCTGTTTGTTAGAATAAGATAGTAGATCTATGGGTGGACAACCCGTTAGTACTTGTAAGGCATCTGTTGATAACATGCTGAAAGACTTGGATATTTTTAACAAGGCTATTCTTTGTATCTGATTTAGTTTTGTATTGATTTTGATTGTATTTTTGTACCAAGCTGCTGAGGCATTTAAGACCATTTTTTCAATTACTGCTTTGTATATGATTTTAGTGATTTCTTGATTGTGAAAATGGTATAATAACTTTTATTAATACTTAAGTTTAATTTATGTTTATTAATCTAAATCTCTATTATTTTGATTTATGGTATTGATAGCTTTAAGAATTTATAATATATTTTATCTTTCCACATAATAATTATATCATCTGCATACGCTTGGACATAAGTGTTTCCTTCAAATTTTTGTATTAAGACTTCATTTACGACTACGTTCCAAAGTGTAGGTCCAAATAAAGTGCCCTGTGGTACTTCAATATTGTAATCTATGATTGCTACTTCCAAATTCAGATAAGTTCTATCGTGTAGGAATGAATGAATGATTTTATAAAGATCTTTATTTAATTTGCAGTTATTTAAAATTTTCATAATATTATTGCCTCTTATTGAATTAAAAACATTCCTTATGTCTAATGACAACAGACAAGCATATAATTTATTTTTCTTATTTTCATTTATTCTTGACATTATTTCAAATATTGCATCTTCTGAGCTCTTTCCATTAGTAAAACAAAATTGGTACTTACTTTTATAATTTTGACAATCTAAGGCATATATTAATCTGTAATATTATTTTATCCAATATCTTTCCGAAAATTGGTAAAAGGCATTCAGATCTATATGAATCCTTTAGATGTAAGTCCTTGCCTTCCTTAGGAATTAATATTATCTTAGCCTTTTTCCAAATTTTTGGAAATACGTAATTTTTACAGCACTTGTTTATAATTTTACCAAACTAAATTTTGTCAATGTTGAATAACCCTTTATAGATTTCTAATTCTATGTTGTTGTATCCTGGGGCTTTTCCAATTTTCATTTCGCTTATAACTTCTTTTATTTCCTGCATCTTTATATCATCATCTCATTTTAATTTTCATATTTTTGTTCAACTTGTGCTACATTCTCGCATGGGAAGTTATATTTCAAAATTTCATCTATTGCTTCTGTTATACTTTCTGTAAGCGTCCCGTCTTCTCGTAATATCATTTTTATGGTAGAATGTTTTATGTTATCCTGCCTAATTGATTTATAATAGTTTCCAAATGCGTTTCCATTTGTTATTGAACTCAAGTATTCTTCAAATGCATTCTGCTTAGTACTGACAATTTGTTTCTTATATATGGTTGCTCTATTTTTGTATATAATTTTATATTTCTGTCTCTACTCTTGATCTGTTTCTTTTTGAAATCTCCTTCTTAAAGTTCTAATTCTCGATCTTTGTTTTGTTAGTTCCTCTGTCCACCAGTAGTTTGATTTTCTTTTGTTCTTTTTAATTATCTTTTTACTCTTAAGGCAGATATCATATAATTCATTTTCTATTATTTCCACTAATTCATTTGTCTCCGAAGTTTCTATTACCTCTTCGTCTATTTTCTCTATTAGTTCTGGTAATTTTCCTTTTAATATTGACCAATCTAAAGTTTTCTTATTCAATCTTATTTCTTTAGGATTTTTGCAACTATTTATTTTTAAGTTGCAGACCATTATGTTGTGATCGCTTGCCGTAAAATCATCTTTTGTATTTTAGTCCGTTATAGTTTCTCTGTTTAGATTCTTTGTTATGAGTAGATCTGTCCAGTTAACTCCTAAAGTACTATTGTATGTGGGTTTACTATTTGGGTTATTTTCAACTATTAAATCATATTTAAATATAAAATATATTACTTTCTGTCCTCTTATATCTGTATTTCTAGGAATCCTAATTGATGATTTTGCGTTAAAGTCTCCAAAAATTAACATTTTTCATTATTGTTTGCTATTATTAAAGGTTCCATTTGCTCCACTATTATTTCAATCTCTTGTGATGGTGCTATATATACAGAACAAATATTCAGATCAATTTCTTGTGCTTCTACATTAGCTATTATTATTTCTCCAACATTGTTACTGTTTTTAATACTATTTTAATTAATAGAACTGTTTTAGGTTATAAAGTTGCTATTATTTGATACTGATTTGGCATTTCTATTAGTTTGTTTTTATATACGTATGGATCACATTGAGTGATACTATATCTATTTCATTTAACATGACTTCTTGGGCTATTGATAAATTAGCTTCATGACAGTGATTTAAGTTGATGTGTAGGAACTTTATACAATCATTGTTATTTTTAAAAGCCATAATCTATTTTTGATATATTATTGAATTCTTTCTCATATATTGTACATTTTTTGTTTTTCGCTTCATGATATGTTTTATATTTGGTTTTAAATCTATCATTATGTTCTACACAGTTGCAGCATTTATATATAATTTCATTCTCAGATTATTATTCTTTATTTTGCTGTTCGCATCTACCACATTTTTCTGTATTTTGGCAAAATCCCCAAATTTCATGCATTTATAACAGTGTACTATTTCAATGCATTCCCTGAATCTGACGGATGTCCAACTCAAATATAATCTTTTGTAATCTTTTATTTTGGGATAATCACTGATATCTACACTTAAAATCCAGTTATTGCCATATTTTCCGCTAAAATTAAACAAAACTTCTAGTCCAAAATCTTCTAGATTATTTTGCTGTATTATCCTGGGGACTATTTCATCTTTTTCTATTTCTTTATCTACTTCATATAATATTATACTTGATTTTCTTTTATTAGGTTTAGTTGTTATTAATTCTTCTTCTTTATCTTGTGGTATTTGATCTCTTTTATTATTATATCTATATCATCTTCGGTGTTTGTTTCTATAATGATGCCTCCTTTTCTGATCGTTCTTGTCTTGTTTACATTTACTTTAACCTTTGCCGGGTCTACAATGCTTTTAACTATTTTCCGTGTATCTTCTGATGTATTGCCTTCTTTATTTGGATAAATTATTAAAACGTTATTTTTCCTTTGTCTAGATCTATCTCTAGTATCTTTAATTTTAGATTGTTGTTTGTGCGATTGGACTATTTTAGTTGTACAGCAGCAGCGTATAATTTTGTTGTTTTGATTTGTCCTTTTAAGTATGCTATTTCCTGTAGTTGATCCATGATAATTTTCATTAGATCATTGATTCCTCCTCTCATTTTGGATTGGGCTGATAATGTTAACTTACTATTAGCTATGATTGTTTGAAGATCTTTTTCCAGATCAAATATAGTGTTAATTTTCTCATTTTGTTTCTGAGCTTCTAAGGTCATAATTGATGATTCTCTATCTTGGAGAGAGACGGTACTTCCGCCATTTTTGGTGTTAATCTGTTAAACTTTAGCACACCTGAATAATGAAATTAAAAATAATAAACAAAAATAATTTGGCACACTCCACCAAATAAAATTTCAAAATTATCTTACAACAATATGAACAAAAGCAGTGTCTCCTCCGCCTACGTTAGCCACCGATGTTATTGGTGATACTAGGAGCCATCAACGTAGAGGTGTAGGTCGGAGTGGTAGTAGAGATTTGAATTAAAAAATTTATTTAAGAGGTTAGTTTATACCCTTTTTTCTAGGAATAGACTCTTGGCTATTGTTCCTGGAATTACAATATATAATCAAACTCTTTCAAATCCCTTATGACTGGCTACCTAATTAGATTTATAAATGTTAACCAACTAATTAGATTTGATTAATAATTATTTAGAGTTTCCTAAGGAAATGTCTGGTTTCAAAGATGTAACCTGAAAATGCAAATGGCATGTTAGAGATATAATATATTGTCCTGAGATTACTTAGAGGAAATTAAAATTCCTTAGTGATTGTGGTCAGTTAAAATATTCTAGCAGGATCTTATAGAATAATACAAATAACTTCATATAAACAGGATATTAGATAAAGATGTAAACAATTTTTCCACTAGTTTAATTAAATAAAAATTATACGCTTTTTCTGAATAACTTAAGAAATTTAATAAACAAATCAAATGCTATTAGTTTGGGGCAACCAATATTCCTTTAGTTCTTATATATATATATATATATATATATATATATATATATATATATATATATATATATATATATGTATATATATATATATGTATATATATATATATATATATATTACAGTGAATAGATTTTAAACAATTAGTATGCGGGACAAATTTCCTTTATACATTCAAATTTTTACTGTAAAATTGGAAAATTGCACTGCAAAAATTATAGAAATGTTTTTACTTTCCATTTCCAGATTATCTGCGTTTTTTGTGTGGATGCTATGTTTTATTACTTTTTTTCTCTCTCTCCCTCTGTTATATATATATATATATATGTGTGTGTGTGTGTGTGTGTATGTATGTATATATATATATATATATATAATCTAAATAGATAGATTTATTTTATTCATAGATGGTGTATATGCAATAATTGTTACTTTCTTCATATAAATAAAAAATATATACTGACATGTAATAAAATAAACTATTTTTATATGTGTTTATTTTTTTTAAATTAAAATTTGTCTTTTATAATCTATACTTTATTTTCTTTTTGATTTTTTGATATTTTCTCTTTAAGCTGTTAATTTAGAATTAATAAATGTTGACTTGAAATTTAGTGAAGCTGAAATCGATTCTTTATCACTGGTTTATTTGCAAAATATTTTATTCTAAATCTGATTTTTTTTATTAAGGGGCCTTATAGCATTGTAATAGAAAACATTCAATGTGCAATTCGTGCTCAGATAGAGGACATGGAAATTCGCGTAAACTATTAAATTTAATAATTGATGCTCTTAAATTATTTCTAAATAAAAATGACTGATTTGCTCGTGACAGACATAGAGCGTCACTGCAGTTGACAGAAAGTCTTATGATCTCTCACCTGGATCGTCAGTAAATGTTCCTTAAGGTAAAGGTAGCATAGGAATGTTTTTAAAAATAAGAGAATGAACTGACATAGTTGAGTTGAAGATAAAATGTGTTATATCTATTTTCCATTTTTATGGAAGGTTTAAAACGTAGTATTTTAAAAATAATTGTTATTTCTCATCTCTTTCTAATTTGTCACAGTAGAAAGGAATGCAATAAATTTCAAAGTAAAAACATTAATTATTCCTTTAGTTTTATTGAATTTTTATTGATGAATAATAAATCCCATCCCACATCCAGTTTTTAATTACATATCTGTAGCTCTGCAAATAATGTTATATATATTTTATTAAATTTTAGTTCTGAATGCAGGTACAAAATTCAGTCGTACTTATCTAAATGCAATCAGTCAGTTAAAGCTAATCCAAAAATTCAATTCATTTTTTTACATTTTATTTATTGTTATAAGTATGGAAGTCATTTATTTTAAATTTCCAAAACTCTGTTTAAATAAAATAACAAGTAAATCAAAAACGCAAAAAGTTTTCGAAGGTATTTTGTTCTCTTATTTATTATATTATAAATATCTTTCTCTCTTCAGTGTCATAACGATATATTTATAGATTATTGATAAATCATATATTTTAAGATATTTCGGTTATTTATTATTTCGGTTCAGGTTAACTAGTGAAAGAGTTCAATATAATGTATATTTTTATACAGAGTTCAAATGTATATTTTTGTAAAACTCCAGCATTTAAGTAAATACGAGGGGGTTTTATTCGACTTTATTGCTAATTATAACTACAATTTAGTAAAATAGATAATGTTACACCATGAGCGAAGAGTTAAAAAATGGTGGAATCATTACCCAAGCAATATTGATAAATTTTCCAGTTCATTTTGAAATTCCTACTAGTTTATTTTAAAAATTCTTTTCTAAACAAGAGTACATTAACTTACAATGATTGTAATCTAAAAAAAAATAATAAATTTTTTGCCAGTGTTAATGAATTGTTACATTATTTTATATGCGTATGTATGTCCAATAATTGTTACACTAATCCAATAATTGTTACACTTTATTAAGATACTTTATTTTATAACCATGAGTGCAACAGTTGGAATGAAAACTAATGCTTCTATAAATAAAGTAAAATTATAAAAGGCATAAAGAAATATAGGAAACTTGCAAATTTTTCGGGCACTTTATTTAATTAATTTATATCATTAATTATGTGATACAAACATCATATATAATTATCGGAGAGTAAAAGCTCGGTTGCACAGAACAATGCTCCCTATATGACTATCGAAAAACATTAATTTACTAGCTTTTAAACACATATTAAATAGTTCTTTATGCATTTTTTGTATGTTTTTTGTATGTTTCTCTGAATGTTTTCTTTACAGCGAAGCAAAGAGCCAGAAATTAATCGTATAGAAAGTTTTGTAAAAAACGATTTGTCTTCTTTAATTTTTCTTTTCCAAATAAAACTTAATGATTTAATTTGTAATTTCATACAAATATTCCTAAAAGATTGAAACAATTTTCAAAGCTCAAATATATTAATAAAATATAAGTGTAATAAATATAAGCGATTTATTTAGTTTACTATATGCAATTTTCATTTTAACATTTTATAATATTCTTATATGTTGAGGAAAAATAAAAAACATTCGGAAATATATTTATATACACAACATGAAGAATATTAGATTAACAAAGATAATACAATGTAAAGGCGAATAAATATTGTAGATGAGTAAATATAATAGTACGATCTATAAAAGTAGTAAATATGAAGGGCTAAATTCTCTCCAAGATTCGAATCTAGCATCTGGAACTTGGAGATTACCGTTAAAACTTTAAAAGATAGTGTTTCTCTCCTGAATATGAGTAACCTAAAAGTCTCTGATAATGAAATAATTCCTCATTTTCTGTAGCCAAGTTTGTTCTAATAATGATCAATTAGATTTATCTCCATAAAATACATTTTCACCATGAAATCATTTTTCACAAAAGAAGTCCCATGAAATCTAATGTAATAATGATTAAAGGAAAGAAATCAGTAATGGTTGTAAGCGAAGTACAACCTAAGGCTTTTATAACTTTTAAACTATTAAAATTTTCATTCATAATAACACACAAATGCATACATCTACTTATATTGGTTCCATTCCACATTAAATGCTTAAGCACACATACTATCAACCTATTTTGTTCTTAATGTGATCTTAACAAACGGATATAACCAGGTATGGAATGAGAAACCATTTTGAACATTGCCTTATACTCATTACCAAAGCCCGTCAATGTCACATTCTGACTTAAAACCTGACTTAACAATTAATTTAATTCCTATTGTCTTAAATACAATCTTGGACTGTAATAATCTGCACTTTTTAATTAGCGAATTACAATGAAGTCTATTTAGTCTAGGAGATAATATTTATTAATATTTACATGAATAGTACAAGAAAATAGATAAGAATCTACAAGTTTTCCAATATAAAAATTTAATTTTATGAATTTTTCATAAAATAAGAGAAAACAATTGTTATAAATATAAATTTATTTTTCATTCATAAATCTTTTTGTTCCACTTTGTTCTCAAAAGGCGCGCGTGGCGTGAAACGCATGCGCAATGGGAAAGTCTCAGAAAGACGATGAATCTTATCTCTTTCATCCAAGGAATGTGCATTAAATTTCCTGAGAATGGTGGCGAATACTATCCTCAGTTCCAACATAGCAAATTTTTGAGCTGAAATTATAAAATATCGGAGCTTAGAAACCTAGTTATTATATATATAAAAAAAATGATACTCTCTATCAGAATCGAGTAACAAAATACTTTAAAACAAATTATCGATATCACGGATGTAAAAAAAAAAAAAAAAAAAAAAAAAAATTGTTGAAAAAAGTACTCTTTTAAACACAAAATTAAATGTAAAATTTTGCTCTTAAAAATACGAATTAGTAATTAACCATAAGCAAATGAAATTACATTTATACTTTTATTATTACGTCTTTATTATATAAAAATAATAAATAATATTTAATATTTTTTAAATTAAATTACTCGCTTGCAAAATTCCGTTATTGAAAATACTGCCTAAACTTTCGACTTATTTACTAATGAATTTCCTAGAATTTTTTTTGTCTTCTGCAAATTGATTAGGTCTGTTTTATTATTTCGTTTTTAAAAGATATTATAAGCTTTTTTAATGCTATTAAATATTGAGTACACATTTTCTTTTATCAAATTTACAGTAGTAAAGCTAATTTAAGCCCTTCAACATATACTAAAAGTCAAAAAATGCCTCTTAATGCACTGCAGAGCTTCTATTTACGTTACTATTTGACGTAATGCGTCCCTGAAAAAGTTTCAATCCTGTTGTCTTTAACTGTTGAAGTGTTTATTAGCGAGCGAAATTATCCTCGAACTCATCTTTCTATCGTACATACAGGTATTTGAGAGGGACGAAATAATTTTCTGGACAGCTAGAATGTTTAATAAACCAATTACAAATGATTTCTACTTTTGATATTATTTTTCATACTCACCCAAAAAATTACTAGTATTTAAGGAATGAACTCAATATGAATATTGGTCAATTATTTCTTTTTAAGCGTGCTCAAATTGTCAAGTGGACTAAATTCGCTCAATATAAAAGTAGCCCATACTATTATCAATAAAAGCTTTTACACTTTTGAAAATTAATAATGAAATTAAAAATATTTAAATTATATTTTTATCTTAATAACTGTATAAATATTTTTTGGTGATCTCTGTGTGGGTTAAGTACAAAATTCTTCAAACCATGACCTTAACTTCCTTTAAATTTTACAGAAAATGATTTCTTATTCATTAAATTTGTATTAATATGTACATGGTTATAATACATTTACATAGATTTTTATTTCATTTTTATAAATGCTTTCAATATTTTTAGAGACAGAATTAAAAATAGTTGGAAAATATTTTATTAAAATAGGATTTAATTATTATTTTTTGTTTGAAGAGAGCCAATGTGCATTACATTGATTATTTGAAATATTGATAGCATAATAGAAATTAAATTTGCTATTTTAATGTAATCACCTATACAATTTCTTGGACCTGCTGAAAATGGAATATATGCATAAGCAGGTCTTCCTTGGCAGTTTTCTGGAAAAAACCTGGAGGGATCAAATTTTTCGGGATTCGGAAAGACTTCAGGATCTCTGTGTAACAAATAAGTGAAGATGACGATATTACTATTTTTGGGTATTGTGTATTCACCTTCAAAAGTAAAAAACAAACAAGATGAATTCTTGAAATTAAAAAAAAGGCTTAACTTAAACATTAATTATAAAATATTAAAGCCACACACACATGTACATAATTCTTAAAAAACATGCATGCATTTAAAAAAGAGATTTTATTAATATGTGATACAAAAGAAAATTGCTTATGAAAGACACTTAAAATTTTTCTTGATAATATTAGTATTATTCACATATTGTGTGTGTGATTAAAATGAATGAAAACATTTCAGTGAAAATATTTAAAAAAGTCGTTTCCTATTTTTTTTAATCTTCTTTGAATTGTATAAGCAACATTATATATCATAAAAATTTATAAATGTGCATTGTTATTTAATCGGAAATTTTGTGATAAAAATTTACACGTTCATGAAAGTGATTTAGATTAGTGTTTACCAGAAAATTATATAATTTATCATATTACGTCAATATCGATTTAATTTATTACTTTGTCATTGGTTCTTTATTCTGAATACATCCTTATTTAATGTTAAATACAGTAACTTTTTAAAAAGTTGCTGTATTTAACGTCAAGGAATGAAATATTCTTAGATAGATGGATAATATTCTGGAATACAATTTTTATATTTATAAATGTTTTTTATTATTTTATTTTCTCTGCAAAGTTTTCAAATGAAAGAATATAGCAGCAGTAAACCGATAACATTTTAAAGTCAAGTTTAAAAAAATTACTCGATATTAATTCAATTTTCATATCCAATTTTAAACTGAATAATAAAGAATAAATGTAATGCTTTGCACAGTCTTATGATCCTTATGGCAACTCAATAAATTAATTTTGATTCCTTATCTTTTGCAATTCTTTAAAATCCTTATCTTTTAAATTTTAAATTCAGAAATTGAATTTAGAATTTATATCAATATTAAAAGGTTTATTGCCGAATACTAAATTACATTTAGCAAATGTTGGAAGCTCTAAAATTTCTATATTGCTAAATCAATTTGTCCTACATAAGTAGTAAAATGCATTCATTTCATTGTTTATTTTGTATGTGGCTGAAAATCAAGACTATTAAGCCACCACAGTTTTAACATAAAAGCTATAAGGATGCATTAAAAATATATTAAATTTTATATTAAAATCTGAAATGCCATATGCTGTAAATTAAGCTTGGCTTTCATATTTCTAATTATTCCAAGACCATAAAAATTTTAAAAACTAGTATTTAAAAATTTAAGTGGCAATAGAAGTCTTTTTATAACATCTTCATCATTCTAGTTTAATTACTCATTAAGTGTCACTTATGCTCACATATAATAGATTTTAAGCTTGCTGAAATGTAATAATTTGATTGTGAATCCATAAAACATCATTTCACTTCAAATAAAAAAAAGCAAAAAACTTGATAATATTGAAAAGAGACTTATGTACTAATATTAAATCATGAGTATTCCGAACAGATTTTTTCGTTTCCTCCCAACCAATGTGAGCTATTCTAAAGTCTTGAATGAAATAATTTACACAAAGAGCAAAGAAAGGTATTTAAAGAATGAAATGCTTAGCGTCAATTTCTTTTCCACAAATTCAATTACATTCATACATAAAAAAAGTTTTATTTCAAGATAACCGGAAACTTTCATATCCTGAGTGTACGTAAGCAGTTTATTATTCTTATTCATCACTTTTAATTATTTAAAATTAGAAGATGTACATTTATTTTTCAAAAAATTTGGAAATATTCTGGATGATTTTTTTATCATTATTTTATCGAGCAATGACATTACTCCAATAAAATAATTTATTATAATATTTATTAATTATTAATTTTTAAAATGTACATTAATTAAAAACTAATTTTTATAATGAATAATTATCAATTAAATTGCCAGCAAACTTGTCTAGTGGTCAGCGTGCCTGACTGCGGATAGGGAGGTATTGGGTTCGAATCCCGGCTCAGGTATGGATGTACTTTCTCTCTCACTATCCTGTCTTTGTCTTTTCCTTGTGTGTGAATGGTTGCCTACTCTATATAAACGGGTCCCTATGGCATGTGTGTGTACTGAAGAAACCGGACTCCACACCAAATACGGTTCAGTTGGAAAAGTGGAGCAGCGCACCTAAATTTACGCGAGAACAACAACATCAATTAGGTTGCTAAATCTGAAAAGCAGTTTTGTTCATAATGTTGCTTAACTCGTATAATTTTCCAAATGCATGCTCTCTTTAAGGAAACTTAAGAATATTTCGGTTTTGTGTTAAATCATGTAGTTAACATCTGCTGATTTTGTTTTTGATTAATAAAAAAGTGAATTGTAATTTTAAATTAAAAGTATTCTTAATTGATTGAAAATTTTTACAGTTATATAAACTATAAAATTCATAATTTGCGAATATATGATTTATTTATTTAAATAACAGCAAATAGCTTATTAAATAACGAATATTAATGAATAATATGCCAAACACAAATATTTATCATTTAATGATGAGTACTTTACTAAATAAATTGATTAAATTAGTTAAAACAGATAAATATTAAAAAAACTTTATAATTCACAGAAAATCTAAAAAAATTCTAATGCAATATTTTTTATAAAAATTACAAATGCGAGATTTAATTTTATGATAAATGGGATAATATTACTAAAAATGAGTGTAGTAGGTTTCTTATAAAACCTGCTTTCTCATAAGGCTTGAGAAAACGAAAGAAATTAAACTTGGCGTACTTTTGACAATTGCAAACCAAAACAAAATTCAATGAAGCTGTAGTAATTCGAAAGAAGATTGGAATGGCACGATTGCACATACGGCTGAGAATTAATTATGACATAATGTAAACTTTTCATAAATCTTTACTTGTGCACAAATTTTGAGATTTTTCTGGAATTTCCTAGAGAATAGACAAATTATATAAATGTTTTCCTCGCACCTGAAAAATGTTAGATAAGGTTAAGCTAGGGAGTTGTAAAATATTGTATTTGCTACAAAAATTTTACTGTAGTATCCTAAAAGCTGACATTGTTGATTGTTTCAATACATTTGTTTTAATTTTGACTTGTGTAAAACATTTGGTAGTTTTTTTGTGCATTTTAAATTACAGGTGAATGAAATTTATTACAAAAATCAGAAACTTCAGTATAAACTAAGCATTTACTTTTTTACTGATCTAAATTTATGGGTGGCAAATAAAAAATTGAATACTTACAGACTTTCACTTCCTCTGTTGCTTTCCTTCCTACAAAAGTAAGCGGATGCAAACGCATAGTTTCCTATAAAGGAAACATTTTTTACTATTAACAATA
Organism: Latrodectus elegans; assembly: GCA_030067965.1. NCBI lineage: Eukaryota > Metazoa > Arthropoda > Arachnida > Araneae > Theridiidae > Latrodectus > Latrodectus elegans. Next base: position 50,349,726 of record CM057820.1, read on the forward strand.
ACAGAGAAATTTTTTATTATAAAAATTATAATAATACTTCTAAGAATTCAATATCTATGATTCTTATTTTTATCAACTATTGCAAATATTTGATTAAAATTAAAAACCTGAAGCAATTTTAAGCAAATGAAAGTCATAAGATGCACACTAATTAATTCTACTTTGCCTTTAATTAGTTTCCTGTTGTAAAAAGTAATGAATCTTAAGAAAATGTTTAAGTGATAATAAGTTATAATTTATGTATGATTGTACATGAGATATGCAGGGAAAATTAAGTACAATACAAGATACTTTGGCAAGTTTTATAATTTATAATAAGATTTTTAAAATCGTTACACTGTTACATGTCTGTATTTTATATTCAAATTCACTCATGCTATATTTTTGCTTTCCTGCAAAAAAAAAATTGACTCTGATGTTTGTGAAGATTGTAATTCCATGAAGGAATTGTCAGAAATTAATGAAATTTATTCCACATAATACTAATGGAAGTACAAATAAACGATTGAATTTTCGAGACAAACGAAATAAACGTAAGAAACCTGTATTTTGTGTTTCCACCAAGTTGAGCTGTCAGAGCCGGCATATGTTGTGAAATTGAATCATACAAGTTTTGAATATAATCCAGAGGAAATGTTTTCAAAATAGCTTCTACCTAATGCCACGATGTTATTGTGTGCTCCCCTAGCTGCACAAGCGATTAGTCGACAGAAGAAATCCTAGAAATTTTCAAAGAGTGACATTAAATTGAAAAATTAGCAGAGCATAGAAGGAGGGAATCATGTGCTCTGAAAAATGCTTGTGCAGAATGAAAAACATGTGTACGAGCTTGTCCAGCAGAAATAAAGTGCGCAGAATGAGTCGAAGAATAAATAAGACCACTGCTCCCCAATTTCTCTTATGTAGCAACCATCGTTGAAGTTGCCCACAATTTGCACTAAATGAGATCGGCAATTAGACAAAATAATTTCCCCATACTCTATTGCCATGTGTTTATACAGTATAATGCTGGATGATACACTGATAGAGCAGACATTCTCACCAGGAATGTCTGACACGTACTTCCCCATAACTGTACTCTAAGTTGTACTGAGACTCATGAGAGAAAATAACTTGTTGCAACTGGATACGCCCTACGGTAAATCCAGTGGTACGTGTGAGCTCATTGTGGTCGGAAGTATCCACAATTCAGAAAAAGATTAATCCTGTGTAGAGAAACCCTTGAAGCAGTTGATGGTGAAAAAGACGAATATGCATCGTGAAGCTTGACAATAAAGCACCTATAGCTGTGCTTCAACGTAGTCCTAACATACGAAAGAACACTATACCGTTTGCCATAATTATACAGATGAAATGCCTGTCTTCCCAACCTTTCTTACTCCACATCCAAGTTTTCGCCTTCTTTGATTCTCCTCTTATCATTTTTTCTTAACTCGCATCACTGTTATCGCAGTATATTACGTCTGAAAATCAGCTTTTGACAAGGCACATTGATCATTAATAAAACGTTTACTGCAAACAGAAAACGATAAATATTGCTCAACGCATCTTTATAGTTCCTTATATGCATGGAACAAGTGGCTGATTAGGAATTGGTTTTTGTTCCACGCAAGCGCAATCTCTTTGAAATTCAACTTTACATTACATTTTCTGTAAGTTTGTTTTGGTATTCATAATTCCTAAATGATGCTTCAATTTTTATGAATAGTTTTATGACATATTTTAGAAAACTTAAAAGTTCCATTTCGTTTCCTTGCCACGAATAAAGAATCCGAGACGTACAGTGATATGAAAAATCTTTATTTGAAAATATTTCAGCCTCATGTATTTGTAAAAGTCAAATATGTATTAATAACTTAATTTTCAGTTAGAAAAACTCGCATGACATGAAAATTGAAACACAGATTTTAATTTCACCGCATGAATAAGCAAAAGTATTTTCAAAAATTCAGTTTTTAGGAGATCTTTAATTGATTTTTGTCCAAAATTTTTTTCGTTTTATTATTATTATTATTTGAAGGTCAAAACAGTTCGAAAGCTAAAACAAGATACATAAGCTCAATGTATCTGCCACGTGAATATTGAGATAGCAATTATAAAAATTCACATTTTGGCGCCGGTTGCAATGCGGTAGCAACCGATTAACAAAACTTTCGACAATTTGGTCAATTATTTCTTTTTTTTTTCATCTAATCTCTTTATCGGACAAATATTTCATGCATATATGCATGAGACTAACATTTTACCAGAGAACTTTATATAAATAACCTTTCGTAGAAAGTAAATTAGTCTTAAAATTATTAGTAAGTGCATTTGAGAAAAATTACGAAAAATTAAGATAAAGTACATAGATAGAAAAAATTATGTTCACCTCAGGAATAGATACTTATTACCTTGATTAAAAAATCAGAATTGATTAAAAAATAGAAATTAATTCTTTACCTTAATGACACATTCCAGGTATTTCATGGATTTAAGGTCTTCTTCAGTAATTTCTCTATCAGAATTTCCGAATATTTCATAAAGTTCTTCATGTATTTTCTTTTGCACGTCTTTATATAACCCGATCATGTACATGCAGTAGGCCAAAGCATTCACTGTGGCAACTGTAGCCTATAATTGATAACATACATAAATATATTACTCAAATAAAATGTTCTCATAATGAATAAGACAAAATACTAAAAATTCAGAAAAAAATATCTGTCCGATTGCTTTAGCATATATATGAATGGATTAAAATATTATTTTCACAATATTATTTATTTTATTATAACATTCGAGTTAAGAATACCTGACCAAAAAGCCAAAATCTTTGAATAATAATGATTTTCATAAAATCTATATTCAAATTTTAACCACTGATATCGACAATTTTATAAAAACTAAAAATTTAAATAAACAAAATAATAAACTGAGCTTAAATTTTATAAATGAAACAATAATATTTCACAACAATTAAAAATTTACTAAAAATATTCTCTGAATTGAATAATGATATATTTATTTGAAGGTTTTAATGTTGACATCAATATTATTTTTCAAATATATAATTGGTAAAATTTGGTAAATTATTTTAACTCTTAATAGCAATTTCTCGTGAATTAATTTTAAATTTTAAGAAAAAATTAAAAAAATTTTAAAATATTCTACGTGATAGATAATTGCAAGAACGTTTTGTATTATACTTAGAAAAAAAATATTACTTTTTAAATTCTTATAAAATTTTAAAACTGAGTTTAAATTTTATAAGCTTTTTTATTTCTAAAATATCAGATACATTGCTGATGCTTCAAATTTTGTAAAATAATTATGAAAATGAAATTGTAAGAATTAAAGAAAAAGTTAAAATTTCCAATTTTAAATCGCTCTTTCTTTTGTAAAATCTCTTTATATATATATATATACACACACACACACACACACACACATATATATATATATATATATATATATATATATATATATATATATATATATATATATATATATATATATGCAAGAGAAAAATTTATATATTTTAAGGCATTCAAGCAAATTAATATTTTTAAATCTCATTATAATAGTTTAATTAAATAAACCATTTATTAAATGGAATATTTATTAATTATATGTTAAATCTAATTTTGTAATTTTTGATGCCTCAAGATCTGAATATTGTTTAGACAGTTAGTTTAGTTTTAAAAACCCAAATATATATTATGTCTTAGTCTAATTTGAAATGAGGTTTGCTTGCAGCTTTGGCCATTTACCTCATTTCTATTATTTCATGCGTGCTATCAAAAAGTGATTAAAAAAGAATGATGACGCTTACAATTATCACATTTTCTTCTGATTTATGGATTTTAATAAAAATACAATTAACAATGTATGCTTTAAGTGTAAAATATAACACATAAGTAATAAAATCCCAATAAAATGAAATTAATGTTTTCGTTAAATATACTTAACAAAATATTTAGAAATCATTTATATCACTTTTATAATGATTATATAAGAAGACTAATAATTTTATATCTGGTTTAGTTATAAATTTTTATTGAGTAGCTTTCTTGTCAGAAACAAAAAATATTATTTTTAATTTTTTTTATTCTTAAAACTTGTTAAAATTTTTTTTCTTTTCCATATATGAATTATTTTAATAAGCTCTGAGTATATTATGAATTTCAATTAAAAAAAATTGTAGATGTAAAATATTTTATTATATAGCTTGTGTGTATTGTCTATTTTTGTTTTATGTATTTTATTGATACATCCATTAATAAAAATAGAATCAAATTTCTAATAATATGTAAAATTTATACATACACTCAAGATAAATTAATATTTGTTTATATTTATTAAAATATAATAATAATAATACTAAGTCACTGTATCTTTCTGAAAATAAAGAGCATTTGTAAATCACACTTGATAAACCCACTATATATAACTAGAAGATAAACCCACCATATTTATCTAGAAGATAAACTTGCAAACCCCACATATGACATTATTATCGCATTATTTACCTTGATAAACCACAGGATTTTGGTCAAATCTGTTACCTTGTTCGTATGGGGTAGAATTCCCATCTGTATCGTGACACTCGCCAACATTATCGTGACACTTGTCTAATTCTTATTTCAAGGAATTATTGATTTACTCTCTTAAAGTCATCTATGTTTAAAATAGGTCTTAAAAAATACCATGATTATTGATATTTAACAAATTATATAAGTTAAAAAAAGCGGAAACATACATTTCTAAAATATCAATGATATGTACTTAAAAATGAAGTACACCACCCGACATTGAAAAGGCAATATCAAGAAGTGGCCGGAAAATTATACAAATTTCATGGTAGACGCACTTTACCGAGTTATGCAAATGATGTGAAATACGCAGTTCTCCAGCTCACATAAGAGAACATATGAGGTGAGGAACCGGCAGAGTGGTCTACGTTCGTGCCGTTATTGCTGTTTGGAAAATAATCTATTGCAGAGAATACCAGGCCATCATCGACGGAGTCAGTTCCAGCAGACAGACGAGTTTATGAAGGGCATGGTAAAGGAACCGAAAATGGCAAGTTGGTGCTTACGGGAAATCACATGTGACAGATACCTGGACGTGTCCACTGTCTGTGTCCAAGATGATTGTAACATGGAACTAAAGAATGTTTGCGAGGTGCCGGCGCAGCCAGAGTGACGTCAGTACACGTAGGCTTATGTATCCGATGGAAGGGTGGGGCACCACCATAGAGCATATCTAAAAACATTCTGCAACATGTGCAAAACACCCTGATTGCTCCCATATCAAGCAGAACTATTTGCTATTAATTGGATGATAGTGGTCTGCGTTCATAGTGTCCATTAAGAAGCTGCAACTGATCCCATAACATAGACGCTAATGTCTAAACTTTTGTCAGATTAGAGCGATTTGGACGACGGAGTGGCACAAGATCGTCTTCTTAGAGGAGTCACGCTTCTGTGTCTTCAGTAATAGCCACCACTTATGAGAATGGCGTTGAGATGGAGACATGTCTAATCCTGCAGCAATTGTGGAACGCCCCACCCCGCGACAAAGTGGCATCATGGTTTGGGTCACTATTGCGTATGATTCCAGGTCACTACTAGTTCGTATTCATGGCTTTCTGACAGCCCAAAGTTATGTAGATAATCTACAGGGGTCGTGCAGATAGGGGCTCCTACCTTCTGTGAGTGCTCAATGCCCTCTATCAGCAGGATAACGCTCTACTGCATTATGCTCGCATCAACCAACATGCCTCCCTAGGTGTACAGCTGGTTCCCTTTCGACTGTGCTTGATAGATCTCTCAACAATCAAACCCGTTTGGATTATAATTGGACGCCATTTGCAGACCCTATCGCTGCCTCTTTCACAAAACGCTCTTTGAAAAATGGTTGTCAGGGAATCGAGAACTATTCCTCAAGACGTCCTCCATTCTCTCATTGACTCTGTGCCTAGACGTGTTGCTTCGTGTTTCGTCACCCACGTTGGTTCTATATCCTATTGACCTTACCCTGTTCTAGCTATGTATTATGTATATTATTTCGAAACACAGATCACTTAAAGTTCGTTGCCGTTTCTCTCTTTTTGCCAAGTTTCACCACTTTCTAGAAACTCCTTCTTGGTGTTACATTTTCAATGTCTCGCTGTGTATTATAGTTAATAATGCAGTAAACAGTTAACAAAAAATATTTTTTACTCCAAGAAAGAAACTAAGAGTTTCTTCAAGAATATTTTCCTCTGTGAAAGATTCATCTTTCATATGAAGCTCTAATAGCAAGTCCATGAAAGCCTTGGGCTTTCTTTTCTTTGAAAGGTCGTCGGCTTCTTCATTTTCATTCTTATTCATTCCATTGCTCACTTCCATCTGATTCTGGCGAGCAGATAGTACTCTTTTCTTTTTTTCTTTAATTACCTAATAAAATGAAAATAAAATATAAATAATAGTAATATTATTATAACTCAAGCATATTACTACTTCTCACGTGTTTTGTCGGACCAGAATTTGTGTATTAAATTTCCATTTAATTAGAGGATATTTAATCTTAATCTTTCTATAATTCAATTCTATAATAAAATGTATAAAATAATAGAAGCATCCATGAAGAATGGTACACATTTTCCGAAAGTTGTAACGATAAAAAAAATATAAAAAAGCTCATTGAAGAGAATGACATTTTAATTTGGTTTCAGTTAATCAACAGAATTACTCCATCAATCGACTTTAATACTCATCAAAATGCAGATAATACTTCATTTTTAAGAGATTTAGTTTCAACATTTTTAACGATAGTGGTAAATTTTGTAGTAATTTATCAAATATTCTTTTTTACAAATCTTTTTTATAAAAACAAGTTGAATTTGGAACTACATTATAAAAGGGGACAAATATCTATTTATTTCATTTCTAGATATTTTTTGAGAAAGAAATACTTTACTTATTTTCATAACATTTTCAAATTTTTATCAATGCTTTCAACAAAAAATTACGAAAATGGTTTTTATTTATGTAATTATCATATACATTGTTAAATTGTGGCATTTTCATTAGATGTATTTCTGTCAAAAATTGATTGCACTCAAAAGTAAATACAATAAAAAAATCATCTGAAAAATATTGAATATGTTATTTTTAAAAATAATTTTTTTCTGTAAAAAAAAGAATAAAATTGAAAAAAATACCTTTCCAAATCAATTTTATAATTAAATATTTTTGAAATGTAATATTTTTAAACTAAAAAGCTTTAATAAATAAATTTAGTAAATTTATTTATTGATAAAACTTGAATAAGTTTCAAGAAATAATCTTCAGCATTTTTCTTTTTTATATAAATTATAAGATTTAAAAATGACTGAAAACTTCTATCGATATTTTAAAAATAGAATGAATTTTAGGAAGGAAATAGAGATTATTTTTACCTTAGAATTAAAAATGGCATCAGTATTGAAATGATTTATGGAGATAGCAGTATAACAACAATTTAATAAAAACGTAATAATAGATGTGTCCAAATATACATATAAATGAAATTTTAAAAAATATTCAATTTAATCTCTTATATATATAAACAGTTTCTTTGTCTTATACTTATTCTAAAATTTTCACTTATAGTCCTATAAGGATTGAACTGATGGTAAGAAAACATTTAATACGTTTAAAAGGAAATTGTGAACAGTGTCAATGCATTGCTGTGATATTTTTGCCAAAGATGTAAATCTGAAGTAAATTTCCATCCATGGCCTGGTAGCTCGGTGACCATTGCAAACGTTGTACCTGAAATTGATAATACTTGTATACAAAGATGATAGATATGAAAAAGTAATGACCTTTGGAAGGTCATATAATGCAAATTTCTTAATATACACATAGATAAGTAAAACATTTTTAATTTGAAACTCATTTTTCCTGTAATATGTATTTTTAAAATATAAGCTATAAGTACGGTATAACTTGGAAAGTATTTATCAGAATTAAATAGGGAGGGGGGAGAACTTTACAACATTTTGAAATTTGAAATAAAGTAACAAACTATAGACTCAAATGACTTATTCAGATAAGATGAATACTTAAGAATAAAAGGAAATATTCTTAAAATTAAAAGTCATACATTTAAATATTTTCATTTTATTCTATAAATCAGAGCTTTTAATTTTACATAAGCCTTGAATTTAAGAGTTGATTCGTCAACAATTATCTTATTTCAATAAATGAAATGATTTTCATTCAAATTTTGGTAATTTTATGATTTTCAATAATGCATTAAACTGCAAATGGCCCTTGCAGTTAAATTATAAATGAAAATAGTTTTCTGCTGCTGCTTATTTTTTGCGATAAGCAACTGATAAATTCGGAATTATGTTTTCTTAAATCTTGCTCGCTGAAGTTTGTTAGGAAAACTGTCACTATATTGTATTAGCGATTTGGATTTCTAACCTATCCAAAGAGGAATGCTAAGGAAGTTTGTTCGTTTATTTGTCTCTCAAAGGTCATTTTTTGCTCACGAAAGCTAATTAGACCGGGACCTGTAGCTTAAAGTGGATTCCAAATCACTACAAACAAAGTTTGAGGAAGGATTTGAACTGCCGAACTGTTGAACTGAAGCTCTAACCATTCGGTTGACAATTCGGAGTTTCTAGAAGACATATACACAGTTGATGTTCATATGATAAAATATTTCACTGATATGTTGTTGAATTTCTGTATCATGGGGACATGTAAAATTCCGATTCTGTTACTTAGTAGTGGAATAAAATTAAGGCATGATTATTTGTTTTCGTGTATTCAATAGCTAGAAATGTGGCACACAGAAATACAATACTTCTTGAACAATAACACACATATAATAGAACAGAGTCGCTTTTAAAATTAATTTCTTACCATTTTAGGTAACAAAATTGAAAAGTGTTGTAGAATATTTCCAAATCAGTTACATTCATTCATAGCTATGTAGGTGAGCTCTAGACTGCACGTTAAGGTTAAGGCGTTAGGAATACTAGGTTATCCCCAAGCGCCTCATAATTTTGAGCCACGGTGAGGTGATCGGGTCCTTACTATATCCCAGCCATACCAGTGGAATGTCTTTGAAAATCATAGATTACAGTGGGCATGTATTCTATTATACTGAAGGGAATTACTGCCTTCAAAAAGTAACACAATTAAGACACTTAAGAAAAGCTAATGCAAGATAAATCCACAAGAAGCTCTTATGAAATAATGAAATAAATCAATTTAATGAAAGATTAGAATTTTTCTTGTAGTTTTGTCTTGTAGTGGAGAGTTTAACTTTTCATTTACCAAAATCAGCCGAAAAACAAATTAAAAGAAAATAATATTCTATCTCACTCAATGTTCAAGCATTTTATTTGTGTACACAACATTCAATCAAAATTTTGATTTTAATTGTAGTTTGCTAATTATATTTCTCTAATGTGCCACATTAGGCATCTGTCGAGTTCCCCAATAGAAGGCGATAAGAAAGCAAAAATGCACAAATAAACTTACAATTCGGATTATCTTTCGCTTTAAGGAATAAACTGATGATTTGGGTTGCTATTTTCTTTATTCTTCCTATATAATGATTATTTCAGAAGAAAAATGTAATACATATAAATAACTGGACATTTAAATTGTTTACATGTTTCTTTAAAATAATGTTGAATTTGAAAATACATGTGATATTTATTAAGATGACGAATTCCAATTTAAGCTTCTAGATTAATATATGCTTGATCAACATACGTTGTATCATTGATCCGTAAGGGAGTTTTTTTGTAATGCTGAGGATTCAAGAACATTTCCATCATCAATCTCAAATCAGTTGAATTTCTTGTTTTGATTATGGTTATCACACAATAATTATCTTTTCCACATGAGAATTAATTCTGTAGAGACATGTTAATTTACTGTGAATTCGAACCATTAAAATGTTTGACAGCTAAAAAGGACATAAATTCCATAATCTGTTATGCTTAAGGCCAAATTTCTACCCATTCATTGGACAATTTGAATGAATTTTTGAAGAAGAGTGATATTAAACTTCACTCGTATACCAATCAAGAGATTTATGAGCATAGTTAAAGAAAAATAGAAATTTTCAGTGGAGTCAAAGATGATTTCATCATTTTTGACCAAACTGTATTTTAAAACAGTTAAATAAATTCATCATTCAGTATGAAATATGCATTCATTTGAAAAATGTGTGTGTGTGCGTGATTATATATATATATATATATATATATATATATATGTATCTTTTTTACACACTTTATTTCTGTGCCAAAAGTTTCCCGAAAAGAGTCGTTACGAATCTATTACTAAGTCTTGAAGCTTAAATATTGATGCTAATTAATATACCATTATCTGATCATGCAGAATAGATTAATATCATTTAATATAACTGGGAATATAAACCATATTGCATCTTCCTGCGATTCCCAGTTAAAATGATCTGTAATGGTGATTAGGCATACTTTATGCAGATATTTAAATTGTGAGTAATTAAAAATATTCTTTAAACATTTTTAATGCATTGAACCTTAATTAAATTTGATTTAACAATCATTACTACTCCTTAATAAAGATTTTTTGTATTGATTCTATAAGGAATTTTATTTTCATAAACGAATGGTTTTACAACTATTTTTTTTTTTTTTTTTTTTTGGATGGTCATGAATAAATATTTTTCAAAATTTTCGTTAACTTCAGTTAACATAAATTTAAGAGTAAAACATATTAATATTTAAGATAAAAATTACAAAGAATACTTACCTTTCTATTGCATTGAAACAATTTATTGTGGATTCAGCTTGTGCATCGACTTCCACCCCTAAAGCTGTCTCTAAGAAAGAGTCGAATTTTAAGATTTAAAGTAAATATATTTTTTCACATTGAAATATATTATTTTACAAATTAAAATTAAAAAGTGTAATAAGTAAATTGAACATTAATTTGAAATTAAATAAATTGTGAAATAATATAGATTCAGATTTTGAAATTTTTGAGATGAAAACTATAAAAGCAAATAAAATAATTTGGGTAAAATTTTACAAGTATGCGGTTTGTTTGTCACTCGACGGTCATTTTTTGCACACGAGGGCTAATTAGACGGGGACCTACGGTTTAAAGTGGATTCGGAACCACTACAAACATCCATGCCCAAGATGGGATTCGAACCCACGCACTGTTGAACCGAAAGTAAGAGCGCTAACCATTCGGCTACCAGCTCGTCTTACAAGTATGCGGAAACTCACAAATACATGCAATAGAAAACGCTTTGAATATATTGAGTATGACTGCAAGTATGTTAATCCAAATTTTTAACAAATATCTTTTTTTGATAATGGATGATTTAAATTTTAAAAGGGGAAATGTACTACCAATTTTAATCAGAAATTTCTTAACTAAATACTTACGCATGAAAACATCTAAGCTATAGGCTTTCATTACATCCATGATATTAATCCATGGTTTTTCTGTTGAAGGATATAATTTTGGCAAAACACATTTAGCTGTCTTCCACACATGAGGTACAAAATCTTGTAGAATTTTGAAATGAAACGTTGAAGTAAGCATTTTCCTACGGCTTTGCCACTTTTTGCCTTTGCTGCACAGAAAATAAAGAGGTTTGTTATTACTTGAAACAACAAATGTTTTGTTCAAAGCACAAGTTTTATGTGTGAAGTAGTATAATTTTTTATAATGTTTAGAGAGATTTATATAATAATATGTATATGTATATAATAACCAAAAGTTTGCTAAAAATTCTTTTATCTAATATTGGCACCAACAGTAGATGAGATATGGTACTTATTTTTCTAATTATTTTTAATATAAATGATTATTTGTCATGATGGATGTTTAGAAAACATCTTATATTGATTTCATTTAGATTTGAATTGATAGCTTCATACCCAAAAGCAAATCTGAAAGCAAAAAACTGTAGTTCGAAAAGTCCTTCTTCCATAATTCATTTATTGTGTTTCTGAGACAAATTAAGGTGGAAGACATTCAAAAAAATATCAGATATATTTTATAAATTTTAACACAATTGTGCTGATTCTCATTACCTCATCATGAATTATGGTATTAGCTTTTGGTGAAAGCTGCTTACTAATATATCTCATACACCTCCATGTAAATGAATATATATATAATAAAAAAAACTGTTTTCTTAATATATTATATACCATGCCTTTTCTGAAGCATATTAAGATCTCAAATTTACTAACCCGATAGTCATAATTTCTTTTTGAATTCCTCCATCGAAAACAATAATGGTATAAAGCAATTTTCTCGAAGGGAAAGAATTTTATATGAATCAAATTAACGAGTCCTAGTCTTAGACATATATAACTAATGGGGGGTAAAGCTTTTAAATATTAAACTAGTCAGAAAACTATTATAAGAATGCTATCAAGTATAGCTCAATTAATATAGGGCCTCCAATTATCTGACAGAATCTATAAATATGTACTCTCCAGAGAAGTCTGTTATTTCAGTTCAAGATTCTTCACGGTTTCATAAAGTTAAAAAGAGCAATTCGATCTTACTCATAAAATCATCCCAGATAAAATAGAATTTTTAAAATTATTTGCAAATATATGTAAATATTCAGCAGAAAATTCCTTAGTTTCAAGTAAATAGCATTGTATAAAACCGGAAATATCTAAGAACTTAAGAAAACTATTTATAAAGTGTTGTTTGTTGTTTCAATACATATTTAGGATGTAATGAAATGTAGAATTAATTAGAAATCTAAAGAATGATTTTTTCAGACTTTTCTTCTTTTTAATAAAATTTTATGAACTTCCTGTAAGTATTTTTGTTAAATTTACAAAAATACTTATAAGAAGCTCTTCTAAATATTTCTGAGAAGTTTGCAAAAATACTTGAAAACGTTCATTATGAATATGCTTAGAATATAAATTACGAATATAAATTAAAGATATACTGTTGTAATGTAAAAAAAAAAAATCGTAATTAATAATACACCATCAATACTGAAGGGGAGATGCATTACAAAAAACTTTTTTTTTTATTTTAAGAACAAATTAATAATTGCACTACAAAACAGCTACTACTTTCACCGACAATGAACTTATCAAATATTGAACACATCTAGATTTCATGTCAATAATTTGGTATAGCTTCGCATTTTAAGATTAATTCATTAAAGATAGTTTCACTATAAACTAGTATTTGAAGAAGTCACTATAAGCTATTATAAACATCACACTTGGTGATATGACTCCAATCAACGAATTGTTGGTGAAAAAGAAAGAGAGCAAACAATTCATTCATGCAATATACATGCTAATATTCCATATAGGCATACATTATGTTAAGAATGATAACCCTTCGTCTTAGTAATTGATACATTAATTTCTTATTTAACAATTATAACTTTAAAAGATACATATGCAGTCAAAGGAGAACATTTACCATTAGAGGATGTTAAATTACCGTTTGTAAATCGAGATTTTTTACATATTAATGACACTAAAATAAATACTGTATTGGTATTGATATATCAGTTGTTGATACTAAAATTTAGAGATAGAATAATTAATATTTCTTTAAACTTATAGCATCGTGATTTGAACCTGAAAAATTCTTAAATTACACAAAATTTCTTCATTGCATTTGACTACAAAATATAATCGCTACAAAAATAAAACATTTTTTATTAGCTTATCTAACAAAAAAAGTTCATTCAATGACTAATCTGATTTGTTTAACTCAACTATATTTCATTTTCATAATTTTTTTAAATCATATGTAAATTTTTAGTCACTGCAGAAATTCCTATCTTTCGACACTCATCAATACTTAAGTTTTTAAATTATTATCCCTCTCGAAAGTTCTTATAGAAAAAATAACATAGATATAACCTGAAGTATATTGAAATTTGTAAGGAATATGCAGATATCTGTATGTCTCGAGTAAGAAATAAATCAGTGCATTATCCAATGTCTGGCACCCTTAAATATTTGTGAGGTTTTTCAATGATAATAAAAAAATTTTTTTGAGATTCTTAAAAAAATATTTAATAATTACATGAAAAGAAGTTAATAAATGTTAAGTTTTGAATGCTAGGTGAGATGAATTTACAAAATATTTATTTCATAAATAAGAAGGAAACATTAATTGCATCCAGTATCAAGAGTGAGTTCGAGAATCTATAGTTTTATTATCTCCCAATAAGAGGAAAAAACAATTGCCTTCTGATTTATTTGAAGACAAAGTTCATCGATATCTATATAGAGTAATTAATGTTAACAAAGAAAACAATGTTAAATAACAGCAATAGTCGATTTGGAACATATTACAATATGTTCCAAATCGACTATTGCTGTTATTTAACATATTACAATATTTATGGCAATTTTATATTAAAGGGATATGATAGCAAGAAATAAACATGATGTTTGAAGAAATGATGAATCATCATTACAACAACACCTTTGACAGACTCAACACATCGCTTGACGATTTGAAAAGCGTTGTATCGATTGATGATTTTAAATCCTCTAATCTATGATTCGTGATCTAAAATCCACAAAAATTGCTACCCTAGATACCAAAAAAGCATTTTATAAACTGGTATTATCTCCATGATGAAGAAGATGCTGTTATGTAGCATGAAATTTACCCTTTGATGAAACTGGATTAATTATTTTCCAATAAGTTCGGTTTCTTAGAAAAAGGACAAAATGTACTATACAGCAATGCAATTTTTCAGGGTGACAATACACTACGTTATCAATTAAATCCAAAATTTTCACAACTTGTTTGAAAAATATTTTTAACTTTCCTAATAAATAAGTTTACCTCTTAAGATTCCAGAATAAGGACAATCTTGAAAGATTTGAGACGGAATGAAAAGATCATTTCGGAAATCACACACACACATTAACACACTCAAAAGTTTAACTTTGCAATGTTATCAATTTTATTTATGAATGATCGTAAAAGCATCAGGATTGTACATTTTTTAAGGTAATTTTCATGATTTTTTTGTATTATTGCCAGATTAAAACGCTGCATTTCGCCTGTCAAAAATGGACCTCATTAGATATTAAGATCAATTTATGAATTTTGAGATTACAGTATATTAACATGTTTAATGAAGTTTTCCCTTATTCACATTTTTAACTATCCCGAAGCATTGTATATAAATAATACGGATTTCCAAGGTAATATTATTGACGTTAAATAAGAGTCCTTATCATGAAAAAATTAATTGTAAACTATTTCTAATTAACTTTTTGATGTTAAGGACTCTTATTTAACTCATCTATGTACCATGTACTTTACTTGATTTGGTCATGAATTTTAAAGTTTTCCAAATTTTACAAATGTTACCTTATCGTCATTCTCTCATACCAAATCATTTATTTTCCAATGGTCGGGGTATATCGGGATGTATTGCCCCTTATACTCAAGGAATCGGTCTAAAACAGCGACCTCTTTGCCCTGGGTGCACCACAGGGTGTGGACCACCATCGCACCCTCACACATGCCATAGGGACCCGTTTATAGGGTAGGCATCATTCATATCTCATTCCCACACAAGGAAAGGACAAAGAGGCTAGAGAGAGAAAAAGTACATCCATGCCTGAACAGGGATTCGAACCCAGGGCCTCCTTATCCGTAGTCAGGCACGCTGACCACTAGACAAGTTGGCCGGCCATATTCAGGTCATTATTCGGAACTTTCTTCCAAAAAAGTATTAAAACAGAATTATAAATATTTGTGAATTAAATAGAACAGACAAAATTCAAACTTTTTGAAAAGGATTTAAAAAAAAAAAATGCAGATTTTAAATGTTAGAAAAAGATTAAATAACTAAAATGATATACTAAAAAATTTTGCATTTCCTCTTTTGGTTAACACATTTAAAAAATGAGATAATCTTTGAAGGCATCTTTAAAATTACTGCATTATGTAATGCACAAATAAATTAAGTATATGCAATAAATATTTACATTATATATATTTAAAATATAAGCATAATGAACAACTTGAGATTGTTTTCTTATACAAATGTTACTTTTCATAATTATACTCAATATTTCTTTTGGTGTTAATAACAAGGATTTTTTCATAACTTCAACGCTGTGATAGCAAACATTATTGTACATTTGTGTTGAATTTAAGAAAATATTTAATTTCTTCAACTGTTAGTTTATAAAAGTAATGTATTATTGCTTTAAAATCAATGTTAGTAGGGAAAATATATCATCCAGTTTTAAGATATAGATAAGTAAAACAAAATATAATTAATATTTTGAAAACATATTAAAATACCAAAATCAGATTTACAGATGAATATGAAATAATTTGAATTTCTCAAGGTTTTAAGCAATATTTATTGAAACATATACAAATTAGATTTTTAATTGGTTATATTTTAGAAATCAATATAAAATAATTGAGTTCAATAACTATATTACCTCATAAAAAGCCCATCTTTCATCATAGGTCTCATTTTTACGGAATGCAACGATTTTTCAACTATCTTTGTACTGCTTAATATTGGCTGAAAAATTGAAATTCAAAATGAATTTAAATTTCACAATTGAAAATAATACAGATTTCTGTATATTTTATTATTTAACAATTAAATTCTGAATTCTACAACAGAAGAATAGTTACCAGAGAATAAATGAAAAATCTCTCGAAAAGCGGTAGATATTATACTCTCTAAATCACTCTTAATAAATATCAAAATCCAAAATATAGATGCATAAAATAATAAATAATAATGCGTAAAATAATATATAAGTAAAAATGCCTTCCTACTTCAAATTCCGCAGAAAAGTTATTTCCCGTTCGATGAGTTTAAATTTCTGAAAAATGAAAGCTTAAAGTGTAATTAAAAAAATCTATGTACTTTTGGATGAAAATGGGATTTATGTTTAAAATAGTGGCTTTCATTATCAAAACATTTTCGAGAACAATTTACCGTATATTGCAGTAAATGACATTTCTGTACTCATTTGATTTTAATCTTATTTTAAAGCATATCTAAAATACGTGGCCCATCCGACTATCATAACCATGTATCAGAGAATCAGGATAAAAATTTTCAAGTCCATTGACTAATCTGCAGGATTTTTACTCGATTCTCAGAACTTAGGACACTAGATTTCTTTTTACGGGCATGATGAAATAAAGAGGTCAGGTATAATAATATAAACGTAAAACATTTAATCTGAACATACTTTGAAATGAGACTCAAACGGTGTATTCAGAAATTTCATTGAATATTTTGGTAATATTCATGGAAAACATGGTAACTTATATTGAAAACGTATCTATGTTAAAGATTATAAACATTAATCATATTTTTATCACACTAAGTTTATTTATTTTTCAAATTAGATTATTTCTAGAGATTTAATCCTGTTGAAAGAAAAATAAATTTCCTTTGTCAGAGTTGTAACTGTGTTTACATTTACGACATTCCCTCAGCAGTAAAAGAATATGCAATTAAAATTAATTTTAGCTATACAAAAAATGAGAGTAAATTAGCCGTCTTTTTCAACTCTTGTCTTGACAGGGAATTCATAATAAAAATAAGCGCAGTAATTCTTATCAGAATAATCTTGTTAGCAGTTTAGTTTTAATCAATGAATAAAACGATCAAACTTAGTCTTCTTATTTTAGGTCATCGATCTCATTATATCAGTGAAGACATGTTTAATTTCCCAAACCAATTTTGTGTATTTTAGTTGAAGTTTTGATAAAATTAAAAGCTCATATATACATTTTTAAACTACACAATGTATTATAGCCATTAAAAAAAAGACACCGTCATGTTTAACATCATGAAAATGGCAGCAACACTAATCCCATGAAAACCCGCTATAATTGCTTTATTAATTTACATCCATCAAAACAGAAATCCTTTGCTTTTCTAGACAATAGAATGTCTTTAATTTCATTCAAAAAATGCAATACTATAAAACTGGATTATGTGAAAAAACAAAACAAAAAAAAATGGAAAACTCATTTAGATGCTGATAAAAATAATATTTTCCCTTACATGGTGTGGAAGTAACATATACCTCTACAGTTTCCGCGTGGTAAAGATACACATAGTTCCGACTCAGTAAATTGAAGCACAGAATTTTCTGTTTTTCAACAACTTTACAAAGACCGAAAAGTCCATCTACAATGTCTGAAAAAGAAAAGGAAAAGAAAATGAGAGGAGCAAGATTTTTTGCTTGTTTTTATGTTAAACAGTCTTAAAAATCCTTTACAAAAATTTTAAAAGAATATTTTACATGAATAAGAGTTCAAAGTAAAATGTTTGTTATCATTACAATAGATAAGCGTTTTCCAATTTTATACACAGTTCTTCTATAAAAATCAAGAAAATATTTTAGAATTTTTAAAAATACTTTTTTTAGCAAAAGGGACATACAAAGGCTTATATGAGATTATAATTTATTCTAACTTTCTTTTTCTTCAAAACATATAAGACAATTATCTGGTGAGAGAGCTCAATGTACTACTTTAAATTTATAGACATCCTAACATTAATTTTTTTGTACCCAATTACATCAATAGTTCAATGATCCATTCAATACTTTTCTAATTTTAACTTTAAATACTAATCGTTATAAAATTATTACAAACGTAAAATATCAACAGTTATAAATATACACTAATTAAAAAACTAGGGGAGAACTTTGTTTTAAGGAAGATACTCAAATATATTTACATTGATAACTAATGTCAAATTTTAAAAAATCCATACTTCCATCGCACGAAAAAATGAAAGAAAGAAAACTTCATATACAAATCAACCTTTATAGTATCAAAAATTAAAAACGTTTTATTAAAGAATTGATTTTGCATAAGTTAGTTCGTTTCACCGTATCACGAAAAATTCTATCGTTTGACTTTCTGTTAGGAAAAAGTGACATTGGACTGTCACGATATCATGACTTATCTGAATCAATAAATTTACGTATAACCAGAAAACACAGAAAATTTTGGATGATAATATTAGAATGGCAAGAAGCTGTAAAGTCGATTTGAAGAAATATAGAAACAGAGCATCATGCGTCAAGAAATACGAAATTGCAACCACATATTACCACAAATATTGATAACTATATATTACTGTTACAGGCCATGACTGTTTGCTTATATATTTGTACCGGTTTAAACTTAGGAGTCCTCCCGTGTTCCTTTTGTACAAATAAGATCAAATTTTTGACGATGGCCATCTTGATTCAAACCCTGCGCTTGTATTTTTAATATATATTGTTCATAAATTTTGGAAGGCCAGAGAACTAATGGTGTCATAGCAAATTTTCTGGGCATTTGTAATAAATAAGTAAATTGATAATCATATATTTTGCTTTTCACTTAACAAAGAAGATTTCTTTTTGACAAAATTTTAAGATTCTAAACTAAAAAATCTGAAACAGGTTGTACGTTACTTAAGGATGGTGTTTTTATGCCCGTAATTCGATGGATATATTCCTTTGACGTCAAGACATTGTAAAGATTACAGATGTGTTCCTAAGATCTCCCCCAGTCACACATATGTAATAGTATAGTGAGTCCCATTCAGTAACAGAAACAGATTTAACTGAATGATTTATAGATTTAACTCTGTTTTTTAAGGATTACCTAGGATACTAAATCAAACAACTAAAACGAAGGTTGATCTAAATAGAAGTTTTCATGGTTACTGATAAAAAATATAAAGGAAATCTTCATTCCTATTAACAAATAATGCATGACAGGATACAGTACGCGATTTTATATGTCACTATTGTCCATCGCTTTCTGAAATAGGATTGGAAATTGTGTGCATAGTGTTCCTACATTATCATTTCCTTTGTATATTCCCAGTATTGCGTTCTATTAAAATTTCGAACTGATTACTTAAAACAAGTTTGAAAATACTAGTGTAGTTTCTCTTAAGGCTTCAACAAATAATTCGTATTGTTGGATATTTACTGTTATGCAAAGTATGTAAAAATGTTAATGGTCGTAACATAAAAGTCGACTGCAATTTAAATGAAAATGTCTACAGATCTTCCTCTATACGGGGCAATTGATAGTGGTAATTCAAATTGAAGCTTTTGAGAATGTTTTTCAGATTTAAACTGAAGTAGTCGAGAATAATGATTACAGATTTTAATTCAAAATTATTTTTCGTTTCAATATTGGAATGGTTACTCTTATAGATTTAGATTTTATTTAATTATTTTCAAATTATAATTATGTATACTACCATAAGCTATATAGTGGAAGACTTTGATGTAGTTCTTTAATCATTTTAGTTGCATAAATCATTCTTTTTCCCGCTATTACACATTTAAATACCAATAGCTTTTGGGACTGAATTAGGGATTTCAACTCTCTCTCTTACTTTAGTTCTTCAAAAATATTTTCACTTCAAAAGAATATTGTGCCTTTGAGTTAGAACATTGTAATTTTTTGAACCCAACATTTGACACCATAACTATTTTTGCGAAATAAGATATAAGCAGATGAATTCTAGTGTTTTCAATCCTTTAAAGGTGTAATAGGCCTTTTATGGAATAAAATTATTAAAATATAGTGAATTATATTGGAAACAATTTTAAAGTGAAATGATATTTTTCAAAAAATAAATAATTATTGCTTAAAATATACCAATCAAATAAATATCTGCATACAAAGATATAATTTAAAACCCTTCTATTTTTAAAAATAACAATCATTATATATGTGTGTTTGTCATATTCATATTATTGTTTATAAGTCAAGATGTTTTATAATCATCGCTTACAAGTTCCTGGAGTCGCAAGCTTCGTATTACAATGTTTATGTATTGATGTTACTAATGGATACCACAGGAAAGGCATTGTATTCATTCCAGGGCGATAATCTGCTTTGAATATTGAGTGGTAAAATAATGCCACAAAGAGGATCAGGAATAATACCAAGATAAATATGATAGTAAGCAAGGCCTGAAAAAGATTGAAAAACAGTCAAAAGTAAAAAAGTAAATCAGATATAAAACGTATACTTCAAGTTTTATATATATATATATATATATATATATATATATATATATTACCTTCAAATTGAAAAATATTGCTGTTGATTACATTTTAAATAAAATGTAATAGAATCCCTTATAATAAAATAATTGCCTTATAGTAAAATAATTAATTAATTGCAAAAAATAAATTATTATTTACGATAAATATTAAGAAAATTCCATAATTTTGGATAGAGAATATTTTTAAATACATTATATACACAAGTATTTATACATTATACTTACATTATATACAAGTATATTTTTTTCAATTAGTATATATTTAATAAAGTATTTTTGCAATTATAAGCAATTTTAAAACTAATTTATATCAATAAAGTATTTTTATACTCTTAATATGAAAAATTTGCAATTTTTTTTTTTTTTATCTACTTTGAGGTGATTCTATTTATAATACACTTGAAACAAAATTTTAGGAAAATTCATCTTTCATTAGTTCTAGCAATTTCTGATCTATTGTATAGAATACAGTATTGAAGCATAACCTTCAAACTTAATTTAAATTTTAAAGAAACTAATAGAATTGTCTAGCATAATATATAATAGAAAATGTATTGCTTTTCAAAAGTAATTTCTCATCTTATTTGTCTACTATGTAATTCTTGTTAACATTTTATAATAAATAATGGAAGAGAGGAAATAAGTTCTGAAACGCAATCAAATTTGTTCTCACATATTATGATTGACAGGCAATCAAATTGCATCTTTTCAAAACATTGAGCAAATTTTAATTACAGTTACTTTTCTAAGCAAAAGAAATCATGTATTTTTTTTTATCAAAAATTTTAATACTTACTTGCATTTGCACATTTTTTATTAATTATTATAACCATAACTTGTGTACTACAAAATATATTAATAGGTGTGTCACACACAGTTTCAAATTGCGAAGCAATTTTTGAATTTCAATTTAGAAATATAATTTTAGAAATGTAATTTAAAAAAAATTCTTAAGAGAATACATGTGTTTTAATTTTTGTTTATAACAAATTCGTCTAAGACTTATTAGATACCTCAACAATCAATATTTTTTCTAGAAATTCCATTTACATGTGAAATTAACATTTCTAGAATTTTCACTCTTATCAAATTTTAATGTTTTGTTAAAATATTTTTCAGTTGCAATTTTTATGTATTCTCAATAAGTTTCTTATGATATATTTGTCAGTTATTTATTTTTCTGTTTTTTTTTTTTTTTTTTTTTCTTTCTTTTATATATAAACTGCTCAAAATCATTCGCATATTTTTATACATAAACAGATCTTTCGCACTATTAAAAAATATGGTAGTTTTCCAAATCAAAAAAAGTAAAATCCTTATTCTGTTTGTCAGCCAAATTGTGAGCCAAATTGAATTGAAAACAGTTATGAATGGAATGAAAATTATATCACATGTCGATCTATAAATAATAGAAGCATAAGATTTGTTCCATCCGAAAATTTAACAGCGTTTATAATTAATTTAAATCCTGATTGAAGGCCATTTGAATGGCCTGTTAAATTGCTTATGCGGAATGTTTACTCGTTTCAAGGACAGAAATTTTCCCCCTTTTTTAAGGTGTCATCAATGATATCGTTAATATGGATAGAGAAGAAATATGTACGGCATCAAATTTCCTAAAATATATTCTACTTTCCTCATGCACTCAGTGTATTTCTTTTTAGAAAATAACGATATATAATTTTTTAAAGATTTTCGAAAAGCTTTATGTTTGCTTATAGCTACTAGCATGTTTTCGGTTTTTCCAATGCATCACCTACCCGAATTACTTTGGAAACCTGTTGAAAAGAGCCCCAACTTCAATATTTAATGACTTTTTACAAAAGGTATAGTTTCCAAATGTTCCATCCTTCATTTGATTTGTTTTTAGCTGATGTTTACATATGTATTCAATTCGTGGCGTAAAAAAGCACTTTAAGCAAAACTAAATAAATAGCAAATATCTTTATAAACCATTGTAAATATCGTTATTTTTCCAAATCACCGGAAAATTAGGAAACGTTGGAAGTCACAGCCCATGGAAGCCAGAAAGTCGGTTTTATTTTGGGGCTCAAATTTCAAAAAAGTAATATATAATGATAACTTAAATTACATAAATTTAACGTTTTTTATAGAAAAAAAACTCGAGCGGCATTAAATTGTTAGTAATATATAAATAAATTTTGTGTTAAAATATAATTAAAATGTAAAGTCTAAACTTACTTAAAATATATGAAAAATAATATAAGTTTAAAATATAGATTGTCTAGAGTAAATTATATAAAAATTTTAAATTCAGTTGGTTTCTTAACTGTATCATTCAGTTTGAAAGTACTGAGAAATCTGAAGTCCAATTTTGATAAAGTAAGAATGTGCCACTTTTAGTTTTTGAAAAAGTTCAGATAGTGTTTGTTGCCCTATAATCACGATTATATGACTCTGAAGTATTACACGAACAGTGTTTATAGTGAAAAAGATTTCTGTAAAACTTCGTTCAGATATTTCTCAAAAATATTCCTTTTTTTCCTATAAATAAGTTCAGAAAGTTCAAAAAGCTCATAATTTTTTTACATTAAGTTTTCAATAAACTTAATGTAAAAAAATTATAGAACTTTCACAAGTAAGTCTTTTCTTTAACAGATCAGTGTGTTGATAAATCATAACCACCGAATATTCTGCAGATCAACAAGTTTTAATTCAATCATAAAATCAACATTCAGATTTGTCACACTGGTTTCAAGGATAAACCCTAAGATGCTAAAAAGTCACGTGGCATCACGAAATTCCCAGATTTTTTTTTTTTTTAATTAATCGTATGCTGTATATTAACGACATCTACACGTGCTTCATTTAATGTTTGGAAAATAAATAATAGTAATGTTATGTGTTTTGTTGTAGGTAGTGGTTGACATAAATTCTGCATTCTTTTGTTATATCGGAACTAAAACACAAGCCAATGTTCTAAATATACCATTTTCATACATAATGAAACAACATCAAATACTGAATTTACAATGGAGCACTATAAGATTATAATGTTACTCATACTTTCATAAGCTGTTCGCTAATCTTTATACAGTTTGCAGAAATAAGTGTGGTTTCTGTTTACTTTTTTACTTAATGTATCCATTTTATAGTAGCTGTATTCTGGAATCAGACTCTACACTGATCTTTAAATTTGAAAACGGATGACTTTACGATTTCGTGTCTTACAGCTTATTCAGAGCTTTAAAATTTTGTAAATATGCCACTGGAAAAACAATACCCTCGTGGCTCATTTTTAAAATTTGTATAATATAATAACCTTTGAATATTATAAAATAATAATATGGTTGTTTTGTTTCGTTTTCTGAACATGATTAACAATTTTACACTTAGGACATTTACCCAAAATCTAAAAATGTTTCAGTAACTTGAACACACTTCTTATTTCATTCTAAAGATGGGTTGTTAGTAATTTTGCAGTCTATATTTAATGTAAACAACATGATGATCAAACTTTAGACAATGAATGCTCAAAAAACTTATGCATTTTGCACAAATAATTTTTTTAAAGAAAACTGGCATGCTTTTCCAATAAAAATTCCATTAAGTGAATATTTTTAAAGCAGTTCCTATATTGCTTGGGTATATCTTATGTGTAATCCAAATACTGAATTTTGAACAAACTAATTGCTCTTTTTAAGCATGTGATATTGCTTATAGGAAAAGGATATTAATAATTGTTTTGTATATGTTATAGGCAAAGTATGAATTGCTGTTGTTCTATAGAATGCCTAGACATTGTATACAATACCGGACATTTTAAGGTAAAGCATGAAATTGGAGAAGTATTACATACTTTCCCTAGGCATTGCATATAATCCACAGGCATTCTATAGAACGACAAATTCTAACACGTATAACAGGCATCAGAAACAAAAATCTCTTCGGTAAGCATGCTTCATCATGTTTGTTTAGTTATTATAGACTATAATCTTATGCGCATTTTCTAAAAAGTATCTTTTTTCTTCCATAACAAGACTCGTTTCAATGTTTTCCATTGTTTGAACGCTTTCTATTACTTTTTGTAGTTGCTCCCCTGTATTTATGTCTTTTAAAATATCTTATGGTAGTAAAGATTTTGTAAGCTTTACTTTAGGTTTGAAATCAAAAAGAGTTTTGTATGATGTTCTTTTAATCACAGTTCTATAAGTTTTCCTTCTTGATAAGTTCTATTTTTCATAAAGTGTCTGAAGCGCAGTTCTACATTCCAGTGGTCAGATTTATTGAGTTACATTCAAGTTCAAGGCATATTTTTTCTTCACACCCATCTTGATGAACTCTTTTGACACTACCCTGGCTTTGGGAATAGCTAGGCTTCACATGGACGATCTTCAATGCTGGCCAAAACTTTCAAGCTGGTCACCATATTATTGACAAATCCTCTAACGTTGTCAGACTGTAATATAAATGACACTCAAAGCAACGAGAATATATCCACTAGATTGTAGGCTACTTTTTTTTTTTTTGCTACTTTTTTAGCTTTTTTTTTACGTTAGAAATTTGAGAATCACAAATTTTGCAATATGATCTTGCTACACCATAACAAATTTGTGTTCTCTATCTGATTGAGACTGAAAGTCAGTAAGATCTATCTAACAACGGGAATTAATTCAAAATAAAAGAAAATCATAGGTTTCACAACAACAACAATAACCTTTTTAATACCCGTTTTCTTCTGGCAAGGTTCACAAAGAAGGGTGTAAAATTCAATATCATAACGT
This sequence comes from Latrodectus elegans, assembly GCA_030067965.1. Classification (NCBI taxonomy): domain Eukaryota; kingdom Metazoa; phylum Arthropoda; class Arachnida; order Araneae; family Theridiidae; genus Latrodectus; species Latrodectus elegans. The sequence goes on from CM057820.1 coordinate 50,375,555, forward strand.
GTAATTTTTTTATTTAGCTGAAAGTTCTTTCATCATTCTATCAAGTCCTCCATGTCCAACAGACAAATGAGCTTCATGAAGTGTGAAATAACTCAAAGTCCGCGACGTAATATTGTGTTGTACTAATGACTTCTTTAACAAGATAAATGAGTTTACTTTTTTCCGCAATCATCACATCGTAGCAGTTCAGTAACCAATGGTACTTAGGTTCTTTCTAAATAGTCATTTAGGCATTTGTACATTATTTATAACCTTTGGTAAGTAGTTTCAGTTAAGAAAACACGGAAAACACGATTCTTTTCAGCATAAAATCTAATTTGGCCCATTTCATAGTCGAATCGTTGTTTTATGTTTATAGACCATGAATACTTCCCTAATAATACAGCTTGCTCCTCCATTTTCTCGCATCCAAGCAAAAGACTAGTTTTTGTTGAACACATTTAAATAAAATTGCATATTTTGACACTCCCGTAAGAAACGCAATGTGTAATTAACAAATTCTGAGCTAGAAGGCCGCGTTAAAAGTCATTGACATTGATACCAGCAAACTCAAAGGAGCTTTACCAGTTTAATGGGAGCTGCTGTGACTTTTATTTTAAAATATATTAAAAAATGGCAATATAAAAATCTTTACAACAGTTGAATATGATTATCTTACGACATGACTTTAAATATACAATCAATTTCCTGTTAATTGTAAAGATGAAAACAAGATACAATATAATGGAGTCTATCATGAATTATATATAGTTAACATAATATTATTGTAATTTTGCAAAGTTCTTGATTATAATTAAATAAAAATTTATAAATCATATTAAAAAAGTTTTTGATATTTACAAAGACAACTTACTTACAACTTAGCTAAAAACATGTTTTGACCTTACTTTGGTCAAAACATGTTTTTAGCTAAGTTGTAGAAAAGTTCCCAATCCAACAAACTAAGTTTTCATATTTATTTGGAATTCAACTGTTATATTTAATTTTGCTCTCGCTGTATGATTTTTCAGAATTCTCTTCTTATAGAGGATCTTCTAATTTTCGCTGGTCCGTTGCCCGTAAAGAAAAGTACCTCATTTCTAGTCCAGTTAAGGGTTTTCCTGGTAATTTTCGATATCATCTCGTGAACACTTCTTCCAGTTATTCCATTATCCCAATCTTCCTGCCAATAACCCATTATCCGATTATCAAGTAAAGATTTGGTATGACAACGTGGTAATGGTAGGACCTGAGAAGAATTATTTGATAGGGCAGCCGCTTTTGCAAGTCTGTCCGCTGCCTCATTTCCTTCTGTACTTTGATGGGCCTTTATCCAACCAACCCTGATGTTATCTGCTGTTGTTAGGAGATCTTGCATTTTTCATACCATAGGACAGTTGTTAAGAGGATTAGATAAAAAATTAAGGCATGCTTGGCTATCTGACCAGATGCTTGTTTTAAAAGGTTGTGAAGCAGCTATTTGAATGGCTTTACTCAGAGCACATACTTCAACTTGATATACTGTGTTCTCGAGTTGTAGCCCAGTACTCCAAGTACTTTGTAATCCGAGCTCAAAGTATACTATCATTCCGGATCCAACTTTTTCTTCTATTTTTGAACTACCTGTGAAAATTGTTAGGAAGCCTTCATTGTCACATGGAATATGGTTTTGCTCATGTATTCTTAATTTGCTCTCTATATTGAAGACTCCAGGGTGGATTGTTTCTCCTTTTATAAATTTCTCAATCAAATTTGATACAGGAAGAATACGACCAATTTCACAAGGAATTTGTGCCCTTGTAAGCCTTATAAACGTTTGCCTCGGCTTCTATTTTTAGGTAGAGAGGAGGTATTCCCGTTATAACTTGAAGAGCTGCTGTAGGAGTCGTTTTAAACGCACCAGTGATGTTTAGCAAAAATCTCCTTTGAAATTCCCCAATTGGTTCCTTCTATCCTTAACAGCTTTTGCTGTAATGCCATAGCTCTATTGGCCTGTGATTTTATATGTGCTATGAAGTTTAACTTTTTGTCAATTATTACTCCTAGAAGCTTAATTGTGTCTTTTTTCCATCACTCTGCTGTTTCCCCCACAAATATGTGGACTGCATTTAAGTTTTGCTATTAGAATATATTTGGTTTTTTCTAGCAAAATTTGAAGAAAATTATCATTTGACCATTTTTTAAAATGAACCAGTGCCTCTGTAGCTACTTTTCAAATTTTTTTCTCACTCTTTGCCTCTACCACAAAAGTAAAATCACCAGCAAATGCTTGAAGATGTATCATGCTTTCTGGATCATGTTGTTTTACTATATCCCGCCAGTTCTTTTTGAGGGCTATATCTGCAATTAAATTCCATAGAATGGGGCCACTGCAAGAGTTTTTGGGCAACCAATAGTTTGTTCCTTGCTCGCTAAACCATCATTAGTTGGCATAATAATTCTTCTATCTTCAAGATTATTATTCTAAATAATTCTTCTATCTTAAGTAATTTTTTAATGTTGTAAGGGCATTTTGTGGGTTTTAATATTTGTTTTAATTTGTAATGTTGAACTGTATCAAAGGCTCTTTTGATATCAATCGTGATTACGGCAGTGAGTAATTTTGCAGCTTTGCATAAGTTAATCTTATTAATGAGTATCATAAGGGCATCCTCCACTGATGTGCCTTGACGAAAATCAAACTGGTTGAAATTAAAATAGCCAATAGCTTCCAAGTAATAATTAAGTCGTTTTGTTGTTATTTTCTTTAAGAGTTTACCAATAGTGGGTAGGAGAGAGATTGGTCTATAAGATTGTACATCATATTTCTTTTTGCCTTCTTTATGAAATTATATAATTATGCCTATTTTAAGAGATTTTGGAAAATAAGACATATGTAAGCATTTGCTTAGGAGTTTGTTAGAAATTATATAATTATGCCTATTTTAAGACACTTTGGAAAATAAGACATATGTAAGCATTTGTTTAGGAGTTTGTATAGAAGGTCTGAAAAGCTATTATGTATACTCTTAAGGATTGAGTTAACTATTCTGATGATTTACGCCTTGGTAGAGACTTTATTGCTCGTGCAATTTCCTCCTGGTTTAAAGGTATGTCATTCGGAGTAAATTCAACATCAAAAGGTGGTTGCCAAGATAAGGGAATTAGATGTTCTGGGAAGAGCTCTTCAAGGATCTTATTTGCTATGTCCAGTTGAGAGCCTTTAAATATGTTTAAAGATGGGTTAAAAAGGTTGGAGGGTGGAATACTTTTGTTGAACGCTGATTTATATACTTTCCCAAATGGGTCTTTTGCTGTTGAGCAGAAATTTATCCACTCATTTTTCTTGACAGTTATAATTAATTTATTATAAGAAGCCACTTTGCTTTTATAGATGTTACAAAACTGTTCTTTTTCATTTTGTTGCCCTCGTTGAATTCTTCTCTTTATGGCCTTGAGTTCTTTCCTTTTGATTTCCAGTGATAAAAACCACCAAGTAGGTTTAACACTTAAACTTTGCTTTTTAGTTTTGAAAGATTTTGAGCAGCATTCGAAAATTGTACTTTGTAGTCTTGAAGTTATGTTTTCTAGTTTAGTACTTGTGTTTGCTGTATCAATAGACTTTTGGAAATCTTGAATATAAGGACTGAGCAGATATAAAAATTTGGCATGATTTCCATAAGATGTCTTGTATTTTTTTTATCTTCAAGCATTTGGTAATTTTGTTAAGGGTGATTGATATGTATCGATAATCGCTGAATGTCTCTTCTTCTAAAACGTTCCAGTACATAGTATTCGTTAGATACTAAAGTTTCCATTAGATACTAAAGTTAAATCAGGCCAACCTTGTTGTAGTCGATTAAGATATGTTGGTGGTGAGTTGGGGTTATTTAGAAGAAAAATGTTATTAGATATAATAAAATCTTGCACGAGTTCACCCCTTGCATCATTATGTTGATAACCCCAGTTAACACTGTGGGCATTTAGATCTGCTCCGATGAGGAAATTTTCTGGTTGTATTTTTCTGACAACTGTATCTAATTCATTAAGAGTGAGTGAAATGTCGTTTGGGACAGAGCCGGTGGAACGGGGGTTTGATGGTGGATTGTATGTTGAAATAATATTAAATGGTTCGGAATCAACTGTAATTTCAATTGTAATTGTCATCTCAGTGGTATGAACCAAAATTGGCTTTAAGTCCCTCATCGTAACTGTAATGGCTGCTTTGCAATTTTTCGAAGTCCAGTACGTCCATGCCGAAGGAATACCGAAAATTCTTTCATTTAGGATGTAAGGTTCTTGAACGAGGAAAACTTTCACACCACGTTTTTCAGCTGTGACTTGTAAGAGATCTGTAGGAGGTTTTGATTTTTTTAAATTTATTTGAAAGATTTTCAAGTTAGGTAGAGCATAAGTTTCTATGAAATTACTGGTGTTTGCAGTTGTCAAATGATTATTGCATTCCATTCTTACAGGTGACTTTGTGGTGCAATTAATTTGATTGTTTTCTTGGGTTTTGATAGTTAATTAGACTTCTATAGTAGATACAATTTCTGGAATTGGCTGGGTGATTTATTGGACAGTTGTTTCCGTTATCATTGGCTTCCTTACAGTTGATACAGCAGTTTAATTTTGATTTGCAATTTTCAGTGCTATGGTTTTTACTGCATTTCCCACAAAATGGTCTTGAAATGCAATATCGGCCAATATGGTCAAAGTTTTGGCAATTGTAGCATCTTCGTATATTTTTGAATGGCCTAACAATTACTCTCCGAAGTGCGAAGAACGAATCTTTTTTGTTTATGAGTATGTCCGTCATTATCTTGTCAGTTTCAATAACTACGTGGTAAAGTTCTTATTTGTATCTGTGCGCTCTAATTTCTGTTATACTTATAGGATTATCTAATCTTGTTATCTGTGCTTCGTCCTCCAATACTTTGATGATGTCTTCTTTTCTGATTGAAATTGGGACATTAAGTAGAATAATCTTTTTGGTTGGGTTTCTTGATTCTTCTAAGGCGTGAGCTTCTGCGGTAAGTTGTTGAATCAAAATTGATTTGTGTTCCATTTTGCAAAGAATTTTGGTTGCAAATCTACCCCAAACAATCCTTTTTGGTTTAATTGAGTAGGAAAAGTTAACAAATTTTTTCTCGTGAATTTCTGGATAGATACACTTTTCGGGCAGAACTATGACTGTGGTAGCTTTTTCTTCTTCCATTATATTCTTTAATGTATCACTGGAGTTTCTTCGTTAAAAGTCATGTGCCTTGTCACGTCATATTCGAAATGAATCGGAAATGTGGTTTTGCCGGTCTCTCATTTAGAATTCAATAGAATGTCTAGGAAATGTGTGTAACACACACTAGCATGCAATGTATCAAAAATCATTTGATAACTAGAAGGCAATGTATCAAAAATCGTTTGATACATTGCCTGCAAGTTTTAGACATTATATACAATGCCTAGGAATTCTGCAGAATGCCAGATTTCATATCTTGGCTATAACATATACAAAGAACAAAATAACGAATATTTTTGTTTTTTTGAGAAAGTTTCAGATAAGGTAAAACTTTTTTCTTTTAAATCCTACAGCTGATCGCCATTGAAGACCGTTTCAATTAGTTAACATAACACCATCTTGATCTTATCGATGCTATATTTTTCCATATGTTCCCTTCCAAGTCTTTCAACTATTTCCCCATTCAACTTTTTTCATATTATAGGAGCAATATTATTCATACAAGCAATACATTTTTTTTCCTTATGAAACTCAAAAATAAATAAAAGTAATTTTGATTTGTTTTGAATTGTTCTGATATTTAACGAGATTAATCATTAAGATCAAGATTTTTTAATTTTTAATACTAATAAAAAATGACCAGTTTTTTATTTTAAAAAATGCTTTCATATTAATAAGTTTTAGTTTAAGTAAATTAATAAATACCACTCAGTGACCTTATCAGGGACATTTTCAGTTTAAATTATTTTGTATCAATATTAAAATTATGCAATACTAGTAAAAAGTAATTTTATGCTTAGTTAAAAAAATGACCATAGTTAAAAAAGGATTTTTTAGTGAACTTGTCAGAGTCATTACATGTCACTAAACAACTAATTTATAAAAAAAGGTAGTTAACAGTTCTGATTCATGAAATTAATCAGTTGTTAATTACTTCCTTGATCACTGAAAAAGAAAAAAAATATTAAAAGAGATTTACTCGTACGAATTGAAAAACAGTTTTTACAGAGATAAAATACGTGCGATTCAATTTTATGTTTTCTTATCTAAATCTGCTCTCTGCATAACAGAGTTGATTCAACGACGTATTTATTCATTTTACGTCATCTTTCAAAAATATGAGCACAGTTCTTCATAGGAAAGCAAGAGCTATGCTTTTCCTGCCCTAAATTCGATTTTACAAAGACTTTGTAAAGGAAATCAACTTCCACATTAGAATTGGCCTATAATAAAGATTTTAAAATCATACATGTTGAGATTAAACATGGATTAAAATGTTTAAATAAATCATTTTTAAGATAAATTAAGAAGTGCAACAACTTTGCGGCATTTTATAGATCAGGTGCCACTCTGAAAAATACTGTAAATATTGCAAATTGATGAAAAAAATCAAAATAACTTGTAGCTTTTAGTAATATTTAACTTCGTGGGTTCGAGAAAAGTCCTTTAAATTCGATTTAACAAAAAGATGAACTTCTTGTTATCTGAAAATTGGGAGAATGCGTCGCTGCAAATCTACAAATGAACAAATTAAAACACTTCATTGAAAAGAAAATTGCGAGTAATGAATGATAACAGTATATCTGTAGGTTAAAATGAAGATTTTGAGAGAAGATTGTAATAAAAATAAACTAATTCCATTCAGATAATGGTTCATGTCATACTTACCAATACAAACTCAATAATATCTAATATATTACATCCGTTAACTTTAATATATCATCAATGTTTCACTCGAAAGTGCAGAAATAATGAATATATTAAACTTTCTCAAATAACATATTTACGTTCTACGTATTTTTTTTTCATCCAATAATGGTTAAAAAAAATTTTATGATTTAATATTTGCAAAAACAAAAATATTTAACTGTATCGAGAGCCCTTGACTTTTGTTTTCTCATTATTAATATTAGTATTAGAATGTGAACTCAGGTTTGATTTCCAGCTTTGTGTAAAGAAAACACATTAAACTCGACGAGGAAAATTATATTGCTTTAAGAACGATTGTGAATAATAAAAACGCGATCTGCAAATAAATGTGAGCCGGCTGTACGTAAAGCTTGACATTCATTATCAGTAAGAAAAGGTGCGAATTATGAAAGAACGATTGAAAGCCGAAAGTAAGGAAATGAATCGAGCAGAATAACTTAAGCTATTGTTATTTTCGGCATTTTTTGCAAGGAATTCGAATCTAGTGTGCTGTAAAGTTGCTGTTTTGCATCTATGGTTGAAGGGAATATCAAGTAAATGGAAAGCCGACGTTTGACTCGTTAATTTTTGGATTTCATGATAATTTTTCTTAGATAAAAGTTTTATACTTTAAAAAATCTTGGGAAATTTTGTCTTGGCTCTTTCTATTTAACAGTATTATCACGAGTCTATTCTAGGACTCTACTTATTCTAATAGTTTTAATAAATTAAGTCTGATATACCAGACGAATTTAACATAATCTACCAAATAAAAAAAAACAAGCATAAAAAGTGCACCAACCCTTTCCTGTCTTAAACTTTTTTGGAATTACGTTAAAAATACTCTAACTTTTTTTTTAAAAAAAAATTAAATTCTAAAAAATTTTACAAATAATAAATTAAGGACACATTTTTTTTTAAAGAAAAAAGTCCTTTAAAATAATTATGCTATTTATCAGTTTATTTTTTTAAAACTGCTTGCAGGTGCTTAAGTGAAAAAGTGATAAATTAAATTGTCACACCAAAATGCTTAATTAGTTATATCGTAAGCATCGTTCTAGTTGCTAACAATGAAATCTAGCGAATAATACCGGTTGTCTAGTTCAGGAGAAATTCCGCAATTAGTTTTCAATGCAGAAAAAGTTGTCAACTAGATATAATAATGATTGGCTCTGAAACGATAGTTAATAAATGCAACAGGTTCGTAGAATATCTGTCATACAATACATAAAATAAAGGTTATAACTAAATGAAAAGTATACAAATCGACCACCATTTGCCTAATATTCTCTTACTTCTTTTGGTATACAGAATTTCTTTTTGCTTACGCATTCCACTCATTGACACAAAACGTGAATCAATCTCATTAATTGTGAATAATTGTATTAGATGTAAATTTTATTAGTTTTTTAAGGTTTCAATCCTTTTACGCTTTTAAAATTCAATTTAATTATATTTTTTCAACATTATTCAATCCTACTTCATATATTTAAATATGTTACTAGAATTAACGACAAATATTTTTCATTTATTTTTCTTTATAAAGACTGAAATTAATATTTTATATCTTTGAATAATTTTCCGATTCTTTTTTTTTTCGATTTTAATGATTTGCAGTGTCAAATTGTAATAATTTACATGCATGGAGAAAAAATTTGTATTTGGTTATTGTAGTAGTAATTCAAAGAATGAAAAAAATCTCGTCTACGTTTTACAAGTCATTTCACTCCAGTTATATTGCATTCACAGGAATTTGATATATACTTAAATTCCGATTCTTTTGGAGGATAGTATGGAAAAAAGTGCAGTACTCATCTGAATAGATGATAATTCAAATATCTATTCACGTATTGTTGATAATGAAATAAGAATTCTGCAAAATATAATAATGAATATTTTGTAGCAAAATTGGTAATATATATGCAAAAGTAGTAATAATAAAATTGATAATATATACTCAGAGTTTGGAACTTGATAGCATTTTGCTGATGGATATTTGAATAAAAGATTGTATTAGAACATCATTTCTTTAGAGTAATGATAGAGATTGATGAGGCACATTTTAATCGGTTTTAAAATTTATGCAATTGGCCTAATTACAATCAATAAAATCAGTCTAAAATTTCATGACATATATTTTTAACATACTTCATTTGATTTTATAATAATTTTTCCTTCTCTTGATGAGAAATCAATTTCCCAGATTATAACAGACTTACACAATTTTGAAAAGTTGTTCAAAATTTCCTTACTCATTCTACTTATCTATCTACATCAATTCATATCTATTTATTTATATTTATATGTATACAATAACAGTAGAGGAAATCACTTGTTTTTTTTTTGAAAATATGATCTGGAAATGGATTTTATTAAAATATACAATAAATAAGCATAGAAAATCATAAAAAATCGAAACATTTAACATTTAAATTTCTAACAATTTTATCGGTACAGTATACAATACTAAAAAAAATATATATATAGCATTAGAAAACGAAATACAATATTAAAAATGACGACATGCAATATTGAGAAAACTATAATTCGTTTTCAATATTATATATTTCATATTAAAAAAAATATTTGTTAAATATAAAATTGAGTTTTGAATTTCTTTAAAATTACATATTTCTTAAAATTAATATTAAATTGATTGTATTTAGATTATTTAAAATAAATGAACATTAAAATATGTTTTTATATCGATAATAATATGAATGGTTCTCGACTTTCCTACATACTTTGTTTGTATACTTTATTTTTTAAGAAGTCAAGCTACATAAAAGAAAATTTGACAAATTCATTAAAAATACTTTTGATTTGTTCACATTCAAATACGCAAAAAATTTCCTTCAATGACTTTTTAAACGCAATGAATTTTTACATTAAAAATACTTACCATTATTTCCGAAACAAATTACTTTACTTGGGGTTTTCAGTATTGCAATGAATATTTTTCTGTACTTTCTTTAAGTTGAAAGGTTTCTGCTTAAAATTATCGATATTAGATACAGCTGGAAAATTTCGTGTAGAAGGTATTGAATCTATTATTTTAATTCCCTACTTTCGTGATATTGACTGAAATGTGTTTTGAAATGATTGCATATTATCATTGCATTTGTAATACATTTAACTAGGCACAAAAGTGGTGATTATTTTTATTCAAATAAAAATTTTTTAAATAAAAAGCTTGCTTTAAATCAAATATTTTCTGAAAAAGTCAGGAAAGTCTATAATTTATTTCAAGCAAAAATTTTTCAGTGAAGTATAAAGGTGTTACTGATATTTAAATCAACCAAGAAAAATATTCTTAATATTAACTTCTGTAAAACTGAGAAAAACCTCAGTTCATATTTGCAAAATCGACCTTTAATGAAGCTTAAATATCAGCATCTTCATAAGAAAGTAAAAATCTTTAGTTAAAAAACATTAATTAAGATTTCGAAAATAATATTTTAAGTGCTTGAACACTCTTTATATATTTTAACCATTTTTATGACCATGTTAATTTCCAATACGAAATTGCAACAGTATCCATACACAGGAAACGTATTCATCATTGAAATGAATATTGATGTGTTACACTCTAAAACACAAATACATTAATTAAATCACTGGTATGCTTTTAGAAAATGTGAAGGTCAACCATAAAAGGAAATGTTTCTTTATTTAAAATGTTTAGAAAAGTTATAATAGTAATTAGGACAATTTCTATAAAAGCTGCAAAAGAAAAATAAAAATACTATACTAACATGAAAAATTAATGAAGCAAATATCAATCAATTCGTGTAAGCGATCAATAATGTTAATACAAATAACTTCTTGATGCAGTCTTTATGATTGTTATATTTTTTTCAATTTATTTGCATTTATGACCATTAAAATCGTTTCGCCCCTATAAAGAATTGAAATAACAAAATAGCACACATTTATCATAGTTCAAGAACAATTCATTGTTTTAGGATATCTCTAGGCATGGGTCCTAAAAAATCCGGAGTAGTCATTTTTGGCAGTAATCCATCTGGTCATGATATTAAACAGTGATTAGATAGCACGTGGATATACATATGTACCCCAGCAGGCGTGCACTGGACTGTACCATAAAGTTAACGGGGCCTGGTAGATTATGGCGTCGTTCTATCGAAAAGTAGTGATTTTGAATCCCGGTATAACTGAAGATCAGTCGTGTTCTTTAAAGACGACTGGGACATGTTAAAACTGGGAGTAATCACAATCCTCCAAGTTAAATGATACCTCTAGGGAGCAGACCAAGTATGGATACCTCTGGGGTGTCCAAGTATTTGGAGTCTTCTGCTTGGTTCCTGCTTCAAAATCAAGAAGACTCCACTCAGTTGCTTTTAACAGCTAGAACCCAACTCAAGGCTAAGGTAAAGGGAAGCATCCTTTTGCAACCACAGCCATATAGTTAGCGGGTTTGAAATACTCCCCGATCATCAAACACCCAGAAAATTTGAACTACGATCAAGGGACGAGGTCACACCAGATCTGGTACCCTCCATTCCCAATCCCCACACTAGCGGAAGGACGTTGATTAATGTGGACCCGTCACTAACCCACGAAACTCTAGTAATCCAATGTGGGATCGCCCTCTCGATCTCCCTATCATTGCCCACGGAGAATGATACATCACTGCTGATCTTTATTGGAAGCAATGTGAATCTATTGAGCCAATGGAGCTCGCGCACATGGAAATAACAATCCATGAAGCTTTAACACTGTTCAACAGTTCACTTTCTACTGCGTTGTTCCCAGTCACTTAATAATTAGCCAAAAAATTTTATTTTAGAAGGCCGGCCAACTTGTCTAGTGGTCATCGTGCCTGACTACGGATAGGGAGGTCCTGTGTTCGAATCCCGTTTCAGGCATGGATGCTCTTTCTTTCTCTCTAGCCTGTCTTTGTCCTTTCCTTGTGTGTGAATGAGGTATGAATGGTGTCTACCCTATAAACGGGTCCCTATGGCATGTGTGAGGGTGCAATGGTGGCCCACCCCTGTGGTGCACCCGGGCCAACGCCCCGGGGGCAAAGAGGTCGCTGTTTCTGGCCTGTTCCTTGGGTATAATTGGACAATACATCCCGATATACACCGACCATTGCAAAAAAAAAAAAGTATATTTTAAAAGTAAAATAAGAATATTATATAAGTGACTAAAAATATTATATTAATGAAATAAAGATATTATATACTCTATTAATATATCGATATTAATCGAAATACTTACAAATTTTATTTATCTTCTCTTTTCCAGCTGTGACTGAATGAACTATAAAAATCATATAATCTAACATTCAAAACTGATAAAATGCTAAAAACATAAAAATTGAAATTCCGTATTTTATCATTAAGCTGATATTAATTTACTTCAGAAAACTTCCCATGTGTATGCCATAAAGAACAGAACTGACTGTATTAAGATCTACTAAATTTTGTAAAATAATAGAATGCAGTAGACATAAATTTTTTTGCCTTATTTCAAAAGTATCGATAACATTGTTTGGATGAATTATATTGAAATAACAGTGTCCATTCCTTCCTTTTAGCAAAAAACAATCGGAAACCATTTATTTGTTCAAGTGTTTAGTTTTGTAATAGCTTCAAACTATTTGGAAATCATTACACCTTTGCCAATATATATATATATATATATATATATATATATATATATATATATATATATATATATATATATATATATATATATATATATATATAAATTTCCGTCGTCTTATTGCCTCAAATTACGTTCCAGAAATTATAAAATCTGTATTTTACGACAGATAATAAAATACAAATATTACGTTGATTAAGTGTAAAAAATATGTAACAAGTGCTGTACCGATAGGAGATTCTGCTGTATAATATAGTATTTGCATTAATATATTATATCTAAAAACGAACGAATTATATGTTATTCTTACATTATCTGGAGTGAAAATTATCTAGAGTCTAAAATCTTTAAAAATCCTATAAATTTGATCATAAAATAGTAACAGCTATTAGCAAATGTTATTAAAAATAATCGTAAAGCTATTGAGAAACCACATTTACATCTTAAATTTAAGAAATAAAAAAAATATTTTTAAACTCTTTCAAAATATATATATTTACAAAAAAAAAAAAAAAAAAATCAAATTAATTTCATGGAATTTTGCATTAGCTTATGCTTATATCTAAAATATAAACTAAAATTTTTTATTGCTTATTTTACTCTCTTTTTCAAATTATTTTCTGATTATAAATAAAATTCATCAGAAAATGTTTGAAAAGGGATAAGCAAAAATCATCAGTTATGTTAATACAAGTATGAATAAAATATTAATAATAATTTCTTATTAATAACGATTATTTTAATATAATTATGATATGTTTCAACAAATAATAAAAATAATGTCAAAAAATTTTTTGACATTCATAAAATTTTAAAGTATATTTTAAATTTAATCGAATTGTACGCAAGTTTCTTTTAATTATTTTTAATTTATGATTAAAAATAATTAAAAGAAATTCTCTCGAAATTTGACATTAAATTTAAAATAGTTCACGCTTGCTTTGATTTTTGAGTATTATTTTGAGTTAGTAAAAATTTCACAAAAATTTATAAAAAATAAAAATTAATAAAAAGCTACGCAATAAATAAAATATCCCCTCAATATTGGCATTAAATGTGTCCTAAAAATCTCCATTCTTATCAATGCTTTAATCATTTTTACCATGAAATTTATTTATTCATACATTGTGTCTTAAATATGAGAAATAATTCACAACCGCTAGCTTTTTAAATATTTCTTTTTATTTAACTACATCTATGTTACAAAGAGAGAATATACGTACAGCCATAGAGCTAGGAGCTTATTCCTTGCTCTATGCGTACAGCACAATACGAAAACATAACAAATCATTTCTCGCAGACATCTTCCAGCGACAGCAATCAGGGGATAGAGTCACACCCCCTAAAGACAAGGGTCCCTCTAGGGGGTGTTGATAGAGTACTAGTAATATAACAGAAACAATTTTGGAGCTTTATTCTCGTAGGCTTATAGCTAGCATTGAGTAAAATTGAATTTTTCACAAAACTTGTCAAAAATTTAGAACACCATTTCGGTACTATAATAGAGCTTATCTGATAACATGCAAAGTTAATTTTTTGACCGTTAGAGGGTGTTTTTCTGTCACAACATCCACTTTCTCCTTTTCAACAATTAACTTCCCTCATTTAATAATTCCCTCTTCGCTTTGGGGATCCGACAAAGCATACCCATTAGTTTATAAGCAACGCAGTGATCTTAGCGAAAGCCTGAAATGCATTCTTGATAATCTCGAAATATCAGAATTCAAAACAATGATAACGCCTTTTAAAGTTCTGAAACAATGATAACTGCTAAGTTCTGAAGTAACGATAATTGCTTTTAAGTTCTAGAAGTTCCACAGTAACGATAAGTGCTTTCAAGTTCCAAATTAATTTAACGTAAAAATTTTCCGTAATACCTTTAACGTAATACGAGAACTTAAGAACACCGAAACCATTTGATCAGTTTCGGTCATGGAGAAAAGAGTTTCTTCCGCCATGGTTTCGGCTTAGCGGAATTGTATAAGCTGTTATGTTAATGTTATCTTAATAATATAATGTTAAAAATGTTATCTTAATAACATAATTTCTCAAAGACACGTTATTTGTTAAACGGTTATTTGTCGATAACGGTTTTTATAAATATTAATTCTATATTCCATTCAATACGACCATTTCTAGCATCTAAACACGAGTGGTTGCTAATTGTGATCGCTTATTATGTTTTTGTTACCATGTTTTCGAAATCAAAAAAAACGGCAGAGCCAAATACTTTTGTTTCCTTAGAAATTTTTGATTATTTCAATAAAAATCTGGAAGTATTTATCATACGCCATATGTTTAAATTTATTAATGTTATTATTATAATAATAATATTTAATTATTACTATAATAGAATTACATTTATTGATTTCTTAAAAAATCCAAGTTCTATTTTGTGCCAAGAAGAAAATTCTAATGATGTGGTTCAGTGTGCAAGAGATTTGAATAAAACAGAGTAATTTTAGATGATTGATTGTTTAAAAACTTTTACAAATAAATACAATTTGAAGCGCCATGCAAATAAATTACATTCTAATAATACTGCTTTAATTGAATCGTTAAAAAGTGATCAATCAATGAATTACAAATGTGAAAAATGCAATTTCAAATTTAATGATCTAAAAATACTTAAATGTTATCAGAATAAAAGTCATATTTCTTAAATCTCTGTAACTGGTAACAATATGTATGTCCTTAACATATGTTAAGGTAATTTTGAAAAGCAAGAACAGATGGCCAAAGTGTAGTTTCATATCAGAAATACATATTTGGCACTAAAACGATTTAGGTCACTTATTCTTAACAGCAAATAAAAGAAAAAAATATAGCCTAAAAAATTCTCTGGATTATATTTTAAATTAAGGGGTTCATTTACTTATAAAAAAAGATCTAAATATTGAAATATATCTGTCTTCCAATTCTGTGAAACATGAAAATGTTGTCAATGTAGATATGTGGAATACAAAATTCAGAGAAAACCTATGCATTTTATTTTATAAAACCCAGGGAAATACTTGCACATGATAATCATTTCTAAAATATGATTTTATTTTGATACTTACGACAGAAGCACAAGGAGAGATACTGAAAAAATTTATTAAACCCCATGTATACCAATATATTTTGACATACATATTGGTATACATGGGGTGATATGGATTTGAACTTATAATTTTACTAACAATTGATGATTAATCAAAGAATTCTCCTTTCTTTTTCTTTTTTTTTAAATTTCTAACTAATGTGATCAATTAGTGGTACCAAATTTTGTGTGTGTGTGTATTAAGGAAAAAGTTGTGTAAATATGACCATAACTTTTTATGTCTGATTTTAATCTTTTTTTAATGCTGGGAAATCCAAAATGGTTTTACTACAGGAACACCATTTTTGTGCATTGCTTATTGACAGCCTGAGAAAGAATTTAAAATAATCAATGGTGCTGAAAAGTAAGCAAAAACATAAAATTACTATTTCATTCTTAAAAGAATAGAACATTAATACTTTTCATACACTGAAGAGGTGGCAATGAAATTACTTAAAGATGATCATGGCTCCATAGAATTTTCCAATTACATTAAAACATATTATCTGCAAAATACATCCTGCTGTACATACTGTTATAGGTTTCACAGTGGCATTTATTCAAATATGCACATAGAACAAATGCACTGAACATTAAAGTATACTTTCCTTCATGAGAAAAATGTAAAGAGATTAGACAAAAAATTATGGTATTGTAAGATTCATATAAGATAAAATGATTGTTCATTACAGCAAATAAAGGTAAATTGACAAGTCAGATATGAAGCAGGTGAAAAACATTATCTTAATATGTTAAGAATATGTGATCAATTTTATCAACACATAATACAAAAATATTCATTGTAAATTGAAACATTAAAACTTATACTTGTCACATACAAATCACAAAATGTAATATTATGCATTCACCAATAAATATGTAGTTGTATTGATTCGTCATTTAGATGAAATATGTGCTCTATTAACATATAAATATAATGAAACTGCAACAACACATGATGAATCTCTACTAATTATAAATGATGAAAATGAATTTATTTTAAAAGAAATAGCCCAAAAATAAATTCATGGGCCTTCTTAGTTAAACACAGAAAAAATTAACTGAAACAAAATTTTTAGAAGTAATTCAGTAAAATCAGACAAGCAGTGTGATGCATTAGACAGAATTTTAAAATCAACATTACCGTAACTAGATGCTGCTAAATGCATCAAAAATATATTTCCCAACAGTTAATAAAGATATTCCAACTAATAAAAATATAATACCCCAAAGATAGTAAAATGCAGAAAAGAAAACTAACCAAAACTTCAGCAATAATTTTCCGGAGTAAAAGCAATACAATTTAAAAAAATTATATTGGGTTACAAATATTTCACCCACAGTCACAATGAATAATTTTAACACAATACTTTTATTGTAGGAAAATATCTTTAATTTTATTCACAATTTATTATTTATTTTAGCTATAAATTTTATGATTCTTTATAAGATAGTTTATAAAAACAAATATGAGTGTATAAAAATTATAATATATTTAAAAGTAAATTATGAGGAAAAACAAATTTTAGCAAAAAAAATTAACTTATTTTAATTAATTAGTAAAGACATTTTCTAATATTTAAAAAATTTTATCAAATGAAGAAATACATTTTTTTACTATCAACTTCTGCGACTTTTTTTTATCATTAACTGTAAGCGACAAGAGGGATAAAATTCGCTCTTTTTTCTATACATTTTTACAATTATTTTATATTTTAAAGACACATTTTTAAATGAATATTCCAAAGTGACTTGAAACTGTATTTCTGATGATTATATACTGTTTCTTAATTGCTTATGTTTTAAAAATTAATTTACGAAATCAAGCTATTTACATTTATACATATAACATTAGCTTTTGAATAGAACATAAGGAGAAATTTTTTTAAAGCAATCCTAAATTCTACACAATATATTATAAAAACATTAAACAGCTAACATCTAAAGGAAAATTGTTTCTTTTAAGCATAATTCACACTATCATAACAGATTTTTTATTTTTTGGCTCGAAGTCAAGCATTTTTTGTATCAAGAAGAATTCACATCTGTGTGTGTGTAAGACTTAAAACAAATTTTAACTTTCATATTAAAAAATATTTGAAAGCATTTTGATTTTTATTAAATATGCTTACAAGAACTCATTCATACAGTTATTTCTAGAACTTTATATACTGTCCTTTGATGAATTAAAAATTGAAATGTTAACAAATCTAAAAAAATCATAAACTACATTAGATCTACTAACTTCATTTTTAAACAATATTGCAATGTGATTTAATAAAGAACTTATCTTTATGTATCAAGGAATATCATTGTTTTAAATATGATAATTCACGATAAATGGGGTTATTTTTGTTGTTAAGAATGTTCATTGGAAAGTGGAAAATTTTTACATTGGAATTTCAATAAAAATAATTCTTTAAATATGCTATATAAACTTGATATAAAAATGGCACGTAAAAAGAATTAATTTGGTATTTCATCAGGATCTTGAATTCATAATTTTATTAGCTGCACAATGCCATCAGAAACTATATTTGATAAAATGTTATTAATGGAACTGTATCTCCTAAAAAAGTATTTGGGCACATATACACTAAACTTAAAATAATATTTCACATTTTATGCACAACAGTATCATTATTTGCTGATGAAAAATTATTTTAGGTTAACAATATAACATAAGGGACTCAGAATTTGTTTTTTGCAAAAAAATAGAATCATTTATTTTCACTGTTATTGTTATTACAATACAAATGTTTACAAAAGCCTCTTCATACAATTAATTTTAGACCTATATCTATACTATCCTTTTATGAATTAAAAAAGTAATTCTACAAATCTGAAAAAAAAAAAAATGAATATATAAGATCAATTAAATACTTTTAAAAAATATAGTTCTGGGATTTTTTTGAAGAAAACATTTTCAAATGTAAAAGAATGCATCATTTTTAAATATGCACTAAGCTTTACAAATTAAAAATATTAAGATCATTCACAATAAAGTGAATTGTTTTTGTTATTAAAAATGTTCAATGGAAAGTAAAACATTTTTCATTGGAATTTCAATAAAAATAATTCATAAATTAAAGTATGCTATGGATTTTATATATAAAAGGCACATAGAAAGAGTTCGGTATTTCATTATGTTCGCCAATTCATAACTGTATTAGCTGTGCAGTGCAACCAGAAACTATATTTGATAAAATGTTATCAATAAAACTGTATAAATGTATATCTTAAAACAGTATTTGGAAACATTTACCCTAAACTAGAAATAATATTTCAAATTGAAAATACTACACAAGGTATGCTGGATTTGCCTTTTGTAAAAAAAAGTAAAATCAATAAGCATTGTTTAGCTATCTCCACAAAAATCATGACCAAGCTCTTTTCTGTCAAACACATATAAATCTTTTTGAATTTATCTAATCTTTTCATTGCTTTGTTTCCTGTTTCTTCATGTTTTATTTCTTTATGTCATTGTTCATGTCACTTGTTGGTATTCATTTTAGCCTTAAATGAAAAAGTTATACCCATATCATGTTCATATAAAAGTTTTTGAAGCGATTCAATTTTTATATTTGTTGACAGCTATTTCTAGAAGTAATTTGGAAATGAGCATCAGATTCTTGTTGCATGGTAATTAATTCCTTTTTATGTCATGAAGCTTTTTGTCACAGATTTTATTTCTCGAATTCACATTACATGCATGTTTGATACAACTGGTTAATTAGAGTCAGCAGTGATTTTAGGGTGTCATTCTCGTTATTTGAAGGTAGTAAGTTTGAATCTTGGTTTGATAGAATATCTGTCGTGATTCCTAAGGGCTGCTAGGGTATGTTAAATGGGTTATGGTCACAATATCCTTGAAATGAAATGATACCTCTCAGGGTGGCAAAGATTTCTACTCAGCAGTTTCTATCTAACTGGTAGAGTGAAACTCTGGGCTAGGTCCAGGGAAGCATGCTGGTGCTCACTTGACTAATAACCAAAATTACAATTGACAAATATCTTGGTGACTTCTCACATAATGAAGCCTACAAGGCAATGATCAAGTGTATAAGAATTTGAGGTGGTAGAGATATTTTCTGAATGGCAAAGAAGTGTCTGAAATCAGATGGAGTAATACTCAACCTCTCTGGGAGATAGCTCTTGCAGTGTAGGTTGTCCATGACTGTCGGAATATTTGATAGACATGAATAAGTGTAAGTGCAGAGAAAAGATGCTTGCATGTCTGTCACCTATCAGATGCATATTAATTAGACCTAGATTTTTGTACTTTAGGTTAAGTACAAAAATATATTCTGGTGTAACAACAAATTTTGTTTGGACATGTAAAATAAGCTTGATGTATACACACAATAAATTATCTTTAATATTTTTAAATATGTTGGCAAGCACATTATAAAAAGCAGTAAAAATATATGAGAATCCTAAATTTTGAACGTCTTTTTCTTAAATTTCTGAAAAAATAAATGAGCGGTAGTTTTGTTGGAGAAAAGGACTGCTACTGAAAAGTCTTTATGGTTTGAATAATTTACTATTACTATTGTTAAGGAATGAATAGATATGAATAAATTGATTAAACCTTCACTTTATTCATATGGGCTATAAATGAATAACACTCTTGCGCATCACTTTTTCACAGAAATATATGCTGGACAAGTTTTATTATTTTAATTAGATCCAATACATTTTGGGTTTCCTTTTAAACTTTACACAAACCATTTCTATGGTATACAGATTACATTTCTATAGAAATGAATCAGTAGACACTCTTGTGAAAGAGGGACTAGAATATTCTGTCTCTTTCACCTCAAAGCTCACATATTTAGAGTAATACTAAAGGTAAAAGGCCCAAAACTAAGAAAAATGGTTAATATCTCTTCTTCACACCTGGTATGAAGGGAGAGATAAGCAGGACTTTCCCTTGTGATAGGCAGAGTAACACATGTCTGTCCCAACTTACTAGTGGGCATTTGAAAGATCTTGCATATTCTGGAGGTAACTAGAGGTTTATTTTTTGCCCTAACTGCTGGCAAGATTGGGCATCCTCTCAGCACATCCTGGGCTAGACTAAAAGGATATCTACAACTGTCCATTTCTTGTACCAGACTTTATTAATGTCAACGATTTCACTGATCTGGTCTGATTTTGTCAAAGCAGATGGGAGCAGCTACAACAAATTGCGTAAAAGTTGTACCAACTAAAAATACTTAATTTCCATTTTTTTCTTACAAAATTATTTTTTTTTTAATTTCTACTTTCTATTTGGAAAAGTTATTTAAGTGTAAAATAATTTCTGTTGGGAATTTAAGATTTTGATGAGTAATTTCTATATGAATAAGATTTTCATCAGTGTAAATTCTGATATAGAAAAATAAAAATTTTAATGCATTTTTCCTCAGTGATTCTGTATATGTATTTGAATTCCCTCATCAACTGTAGCTTTGGAATTTGAGTAATCGTTCTGAATCAGTAATGTGCATATATTTCATGTACTCATCTGAATCATTTCTTAAAGCAAAATTGATTTTACACATTCTATAAAATTTAAGAAATTGAGCCAAATGTTTTTCATAATTTTTCATCATCATAAAATTTCTTAAGATGCCTGTAGAAATACTTTTTGCTGTGTAAAAATTTGGAACACTGAAAGAGCTTATTTTGCTAGATGACATTTTATCGGCTTTATTATGATAGGGCTTAAAAAAATATCAGAAAAAATAAAATTTTTCTTTTTCCAAAATAAATTTAAATTCTCAAAACTTTCACAGAAAACTAAAATTGTATGAACTAGGAGTTTTCCAGTAGTTACTCATATGCATGATACTTGCAATGTAAATATCATTTCTCTAATTATTGGCCAAATGATACTAATTTACTTGTTGATTGCCAAATTAGTGTGCTGATGACATTAAATTGAATGAATAACACATGATACTGACACAAAAAATTTATATCCTTATCAACAAATCAATCCAACCCCCACAAAAAATCCCTTCCTGTCAAGGACAAGTAGTAATTGTTTTCATCTTAAAAACTATTGAGAGCCAAAATGCTTAAAAGTTAATTTAACTCTAAGGCCTCTTTCACACAAGACGACTTTTATCATACGATAAAAAGTCGTCCTATATTTTATTGTGTGAAATTATTATTAAAAAAAAAAAAAAAAAAAAAAAAAACACTAATACACTGATCCCCGATAAAATATCGTTTCTCAGTGTGAAAGAACAGTCTATTGTGTGGTTTTTTTAATAACTTCTCACGATAAAATATCGGACGACTTTTTATTGTGCAATAAAAGTCGTCTAGTGTGAAAGAAGCCTAAATGTTTTGCTTGATGCACATTTATAATATTATTAAAATCATTTATATTCAAATGAATTATTTATAATCTTTGCCTAAATAATAAAAGCAAAATCTTATTAAAAATAAAATCCTTTGAAACTATTGATAATTCAATAAGAAAAAATATAATAGAATGAAATGAAATTCAAGAAGGATATCTTAATATTGATCTCTAAATAAATTAACAACATTTTTTAATTAATTTTCCATTGAATTGATTTAAGTTTAATAGAGAAGAATTCGTAATTAAATTCATATTTTTATTCATTTCTTAATTTTTAATTAATCCTGGCATACCGTCCCTGTATTAAAATTGCTAATTTATCAAGAAATCATAAGAAATATTTTGGGGATATAAATGGAACAAAATATACGTATTTTAAAATAAATATTAGACACGTATTTTAAAATAAATATTTGCATCTAAAAATTACAAATTTAATAACTAAACACAATGTTGTGCTTATATTTCTTTTTTTTTCTAATTATTTATCTTGATAAATAATGTTTAATTAAATTAAGTTCTATAATTGGCGGGAAGAAAGCTATTGAATTAGTTTCTGTTTGTAATATTTAATATAAAAATTTATCACATAAATTCTAGCACTTAGGAAGTATACATTAAATAGAAGATTAAATTATTTCTTTTTATGTAATTGTACTAAATGGTTCATTCGGCGAAATACAGAATAAACAGTTTATTATTTAAATAGCTGCAACAAACAGACTCGCCAAACCTCTCTTTTGACCTTTAATCTATTTAAAAATATCACCGATATGTATTAAATATAAAGCCCCTATATCATAGACACAAACCTCATTTAAAATTAGACTTAGAAAATTATACCGCCCAATTATAGCAACCACTTTCCTCAAGTGCGCATGCGTTAGAATAGGCATCTGGAGGTTTCTATCTCGAGACACAAATTTCTTTCAGTATGCCGAGTTCTGCGATATAAATACGCTGCGCGTATTGATGCGCAGAAGATCAAGGAGGAATGGGAGGATACTATTATCTGAGCAGCTACACGCTATTTCGTATTCTGCCTTTGTTGGTTGGGAAGCGCACGTTTATTTTAGTCGTTGAAATTTAACAATAGTTGTTTGATTGTTGATTTTCATCGATGATTAAGAATGTCAGCTTTAATTTCCTTAGTCATATTACAAGAATTCATTAATCGTATGAATACAAGACGACGGCCAATTTATAGGAATAGAGAAGATCCATTTTCTCTTCCTGATGCAGTGTTCATTGATTACTTTAGGTTAAACAAACATTTAGTTGTTGAAATTTGCACAGAATTATCTTCACTACTCCAATGTCGAAGTACAGTAGGGACCGCATTATCTGTTGATGTTAAAGTAAATAAATCTTTTTTTTAAAAAAAAAATTTATCATAGAAAACTAAAGTAAATATGATATATTAAGGGAATAAAGTAATAACAAAAAGAATTTTTCTCGTTGGACAAAATCAACTCTTAACGAAACAGCTTATTAATTTACGTTAAATATTAAAATTTTATGTCAAAAGCTCTTAAAATAATTTATATTTTGATGTTTCAGCATTTAATAATCACAGACAATTAAAATTATTGAAAGCAAACATTGAGCATGTTCTACTAAATAACTATATATTTAAAAATTGAATTTTCAAGCTATAGACACTCAGAATTCAAAATATAATATCAATAACATCTTACTATTCATTTAATTAAAAAGTAATATATAAATAATGAATAGTTACAGAGTTTTAACAAATGCTAATTGATTATGTTTGCTTTAACATGTTTTGATTATTTTTTATGGATTAAAAATTTTTATTAATAAGATCTAACTAATTGTATTTGTTTAATTTAGGTATTATGTGCCTTACGATTTTATGCTACAGGTTCATACCAGCAATCTGTAGCCAATGAATTTTGTCTACAGATTAGTCAATCGAGCGCTAGTAGGGCAGTTCGGCATGTAAGTGAAGCAATAGTGAAAAAATTATTTGCAAAATGGATAGTTTTCCCAACTAATTTGAGGTATACATTTCTACAATATTTGAGTTGTGGTTTTATACATTATGTTAAATTAATTAATTTTAAATATTAGTGAGATGCAAGAAATAAAGTTTCAATTTATGAAAGGATCAACTTTTCCTGGTGTAATTGGAGCAATTGACTGTACTCACATAGAAATAAAAGCTCCACCTAAAAATGATTCTCAATATCCAGAACATCTATTTCTTAATAGACATATGACACATTCACTTAATGTTCAAATGGTAAGTAACGAATTGTTTTTATTACTCAATTCTTTAAACTAAATTTTATAGATATGTAGTAGAACAATGCAAGAACTAATATAACCATGTAAAAGATTAAACTGGAATGAACTAAATATTTTTTTTTAGGTATGTGATGTAGATTTAAAAATTTTAAGCTGTAATGCTAGATATCCTGGCTCTTCACATGTTTCATTCATTTGGAGGAATTCTTCTTTAAGAACAACAGTTCAGCGTATATCACAACAAAATTGTAATAGTTGGTTAGTTGGTGAGTAAATTTTTTAATTAACATGTTTCAAAGTAATTATGAGTTTTCTATTTGACTCACCCAACTTATACAGATAACTTTTGTTATAGGAGATAATGGTTACCCACTGGAGCCATGGCTAATGACTCCAATCACTACTGGAGTAATCACTACTGCTGAAGAAGTGTACAATACTAATCACAGAAGAGCAAGAAATCCAATTAAAAGATGTTTTGGTGTGTTGAAATCTCGTTTTCGCTGTTTGCAACGAGAAAGAGTCTTGCACTACAGTCCACCTACTGCAGCTTTCATTATATATGCATGTGCCATTTTACATAATATTTGCAAATTCCATCATGTACCAGATCCTCAGTTAGAGCAAGAAAATGAAGATTCAGTACTAGAAGAAGTTCAACAGAACCAGGAAGTTACCAGAGCTGGGTTGGAAGCACAAAAAAATTTAATTCAAAATTATTTTTCATAATCATGTAAAATTTTTGTATTTATTTTTAAATAATTTTAATATATAAGTAAGTTTTTAGTAACATTAAGTATGTATGTAAAATAATACTAAATAACGCATTTTTTGTTTTTGGTGCAGTATAGCTAGTGGCGAAGTCTTGACCTTACAGAGACAATGCATCTCAGAGACTACCTCTGGGGTGATGTGGAAAAGTCTCTTATTATTATTTATTTGGATAAATGTTGATTCAATGACATTAGAAATATATTTGGATCAATACTTAGAAGCTTTATGATCACTTTGAAACTATTTGAAGTTGGTTAATAATTTCTGAATATAAAAGAATTCTGAAATTTTATCATAAGAAATTGATGAATTTTATCTAAAAAGCAGAAAGACTGAAAATAAATACCAAATCAGGATATCTACTTTAAATAAAAGTAATACAGTAGATGAAATGAATTGGGTGTGGTAAAATTTACAATACAGATGAAACCTCCATAAAATAAATGACTAAAGATAGCGGTTTAGAATATAAATTTTAAATTATTTTAATCAAAGTTGTAACAGTATTTCTATAACTTTTAATTGATGATTTCAATATAATGGATTACCACAACAAACAATATGGAAAATTATAAATTTTAGCATAATTAAAATGCTTAAAGTATTAATATCAAAGAGGCTACCCTTCTCAGAATAAAAGTAATCAGTTTTACTGCACTTAAAGGAAGTGAGATCATTTTGCAATAAAATACGTTTTTTTTTTTTTTTTTTTTTTTTTACAATCTATTATATTTTTTAAAATTCTATACACGCATAGATTAACCAATGAACAGTAAAGAAATCGTGAAATTTTGCGTATAACCTTTAGTGGGGGGAGGGGGAGAGAGAGAATTGTGAAAAGCATATTATTTAAGGAAACAATTCAATATTTTTAAAAAATATCTTAGTTGTTACATTAATTTCAATTTTGGAAATTTTTTGAACAATTTTGAACATACTTTCATTTAAAGTGTTTTCTATTAACTCAAAAATTGTATCAAATAAGTGTGTTACATAATTCTAATATACTCTTACATCTAAAACTAAACACTTAATTGCAATACAATTTTAAGCAGTGTTTCAGCGCTTTGTTAATTTTCACATTTTAAAATTGCTATTTTAGATATTTTTATGAACACATTTTATGATTAAATCAAAACTTAAATTGAACACCTAATATTAGACACTATTTTACTTAGTAATCATGATTTTGATATTTCAAATTTAGAAATCAAATAAATTTAAAATGTATGAATTGAATTTGTAAGCAAAAAGTGACTATAAACAAGTATTTTTTTATTAGATTCTTTATTTTACACTGCAACTAATAATGTTGCATATTATTAGAGACATTGACCATTTTTTCAAGCATTCTGCCATTTAAAATATGTTTCTTTACTTGCAGCAAGTAACTTATTGCTTTTAACAATAAGTTTTTCTGCTCAGTTATGTTTTTCAAATCAAACTCCTTTCCTTCTTGGATATGAGAAAGTAAATTTAGTGTCTCTGGTATCTAAGGTTCATCTGGTAAAGTAGCTTCTTCTCAGGCTTCTGTTAGCTTCTCAAGAACAGCAGACTGGGATGAATTTTCTTTCATTTATAATTTAGTAAACAGCACAAATACACACATTTATAATGCTATTAAACTTTGCCTCATTTATGAAATGCAATTTTAGGAAAAGAAAACTGATTTACATTTTATTATTTTATACATAAGATTAAAATCTTAAACTTTTCCTCTTTGAAATGCATGCACAATTTTATAATACTGAAGCAATTACCATTCAAATTCCAATATTTTTCAACTTTATTTATAAAAAAATTTTTTTTTTAAATCTATTATAAGCAATAATATCATTGTACTATTTAACTACTCAAAACACTAGGGGAAGTAAAAATACTTAATTAGTTTTAATATTAAATATATAATCAGGGTATTTTTTGTTACATTTAATCAGAATTTTTATTCACATAAATTAATAAATTTTTGGGTACTTGTGTATTATATTATAAATTATTTCTTCAAAAAAAGTATTTTAGTAATTTAACAATTAAAACAGCCTGAGCTATTTCATAAGATCATGCAAGAATTAAATTTATGTTTTATAGAAAATTATATTTTCCATAAAACTCTGATATAAGAATTGGAATTTGATTTAAAAATAGTTATTTTTTTCTTTAATTGAAAATATAAGTTAAAGCTCTTTTTTCCCTTTACATTTTGAAAAAAAAAAAGATTTGGGATTTGCTTTCTAGCATGAATAAGGGTAGCATAAAGTGTGGATATAATTGTTATTAAAGCACAGCATTTGGCAAAATTTTTTGGGCAAAAACAGTTGAGGCAATAATGCACAAATACTGTTATTTGTAAGCAAAAAATATTTACAAAAAAAAATATTTCTTAAATAGAAGAATAGATGTATGTATATGTTTAACACATTAAAATTAGAAAAGCAATTATTCTAGACATCGTTAGACATCATTTAATTATTAATATACAAATAAGCAAAATTAATATGAGTTCATTGGACACCTAAAATACTATATGATGTGGAAAATA
The DNA here is from genome assembly GCA_030067965.1 of Latrodectus elegans. Classification (NCBI taxonomy): domain Eukaryota; kingdom Metazoa; phylum Arthropoda; class Arachnida; order Araneae; family Theridiidae; genus Latrodectus; species Latrodectus elegans. The sequence goes on from CM057820.1 coordinate 50,403,096, forward strand.
AATTAATTTTAGTAAATTTAATGCTAAGAAAATATAAAGTTTACTTATACATTGTTACTTCTGGAGATTTCTGATACTTCAGTTATTCCATTGATGATTGTATCACCAATCTTTGCAATAGGTCTCTAGATCAGTTAGCTTATGAGCCTGAGAAGGACCATGCCTTGTGCCTTGAACTTCTTTTCTAAATTTAAATACTCTTTTTTCACAGAGCATTTATAATCAGTTTGTGTGAATGGATAGTATGAAATAGCGGTTAAATAATTAATAGTAAACAAATATAATTTGATACAAAAATTTTTATTTTTGAATACACCAAGCACCATATTTAAATTTTTCCTTTCAAAATACATAAATATTAAATTGAAAGATTAAAATAGTTAAGCTTTTTTAATTATCTTATGCTGTGAACACAATTTTCACAAAATGATTCTATACATATTTATGTAAAATTTAAGCTCATATTCATGAGAAGTTCTTGATGTAAAATCCTTAATCAATAAAATTGACATCAAACTCAAATTTACTTTTTTGTAATTAAATAAATATAATAATAAAGAATCAATTATAGATTACATTTATCAAATATAAAATTTTCTGTCAATGTGTACCTTTAATTTTTGAACAATCACAATTTTTTTGGTAAAGTATTTTATGGTTAAGATTGCTTTTAAATAAAAAAAATTATTTTAAAATAAAAATTATTGATTCATTTATTTAATAAACTTGTAATATTAAAACATCACTCATATTTAATATAAATAAACTCATACTTAAAAGGAACATGCATAAAAACGGTAAATATTTGAGACACTCTAAAATGCAAAAGAGCCAAATAAAAAAACTTTATTAATAAAAATTTGGCATAATTTGAAAGTATTTTGAACATTCTAAACTAAATTAATTGGTACATTTTTATAATAATGAGCAAAATATTCATATGCTTAGAAATGAAAAATATTTACAAATGAAAAATAGTATACATTCAAAACCAAATTATTGTTAGTTACTATAGAATGCAATTAAAATAGAATAAAATTCTATAACTCACTCTAATCCATTTTTTCTAAACTTTTTTGATGAGAGCCTTCATCATTTAATCACATTGTCTCAGCTTGTTCCATAATATTTTTTTTATCAGAATTAGTTAATCTTTCAGGCAGTTTGTTTTGAAATATTTGAAGATTTTTCTGTAAAAAACTTCTTGAAATTTCATCTTGATTTTTAGAAGCAACGCTGAATTGTGCCATTTTAAAATAAGATATTTAAAGTTAAGTTGAGTTGTAGGTAGCAATTTTCTTTTAAATGCAGCTCTCCCATTGAATCGAATTTTTTAGCACTTTTTAAACGCCTGACACATCTTGTACTTTCTGGAAATGGTATTGTCTTTTGATGGGTGAAAAAAGCAAAAGGGGCGACTACCATTAGTTGACTGATTCTATTACTATAGTCAGTTTCACCAGATATCATTTCTCCATAGATGGTTGACAAACATAATTCTATATTTCTCTATAGATGACACCCAAAAGTGGAGTTGATGGTGGATGAAGTCTACATCAGTGAGTAATGCAATCAAGAAAAACTACACATTCAACATGTCCTTCAATTTTAAAACTATCGCATATCTGTCAGAAGAATATTGACAAGAATAAAATGAATAGAACTGTTAAAAAAATCATTGATATTATAACATGCTTTTTGTATTCAGTCAAAGGATTAATTATTTTTGAATATGAACAAACTAGTTAATTGAATATATATATCTGATATAGATCACATGGATTATACAACCAACTTTGATTTAATGCAGGTGAGAAAAAAATGAATTGTTAGATAGGGAAACATCATACAAGCTTTTAAGTGTAAAAAGTGTACAGGAGTATGAAGTGCTGATATCTTAGAGTAATAATTAAGAAATAGTTGAAGTCTATATAATTTGTTAACAATTTGCAATGGCAACTGTTGGCAAATTACATACACTGAAGAGATGAGTTGCAAAATGCATCCCAATATATTCTTAAACTGATGAAGTGTTGAATCTGTATGAATGGAGATTGAACACTGCTCAATCTTTTTAAATATAGAAGATCAATTCATTACATTACTTTAGTCAGTCAAGATAATTCTTCACTCCAAGTTATTTTACATCACTTTGAAGATACTGAGCAATTATTATGATGTTAACCATTAAAGTACGAGATCAGTAAACAATAATAACACCAGATCAACGAACAATAATAAATCAATCAATCAAATGAAAGTATCTAATCGGTTCGTGAAAATAAGTTATCCAATAGGGGTTTAAAAGACAAAGATAGCAGAAATAAATTACTCTATCTGTGAAGTGCGGAGATTTGTTTCCCCAAATCTATTGTTTGAGAAAAGTGAATTAATTTTGTGAACAATAACATTTTTATTAAGGAATTAATTGGTATAGATTAAGCTGGTGACTTCATTTTATTTTTGCTTATTTCTTTTACTTTTTTGAACTGTTGACAGATACATAAAAGTTCTTAGTTGTGAGATTACTATTGCCATTTATGCTTAACAAATGTAATAAATTCCCAATGAATGTTGACTGTAAAATTCAAAAGTAACAAAAATGAAGCAAGAATTTAATTAATTAAATCACCATTTGAAAGACACATCATACAATAGCAAATACAAGTTACAGCTTGAAATCAAGTATTTGTGAGTTTTCACACCTATACTTGTACGTGTATACACACAGCCAGAGGAAAATTATTTTAGTATGCAGACTACAGAAATAACATCATCATTACCATAACTTTTTCAAAATCATTTAAGCCAATACATTGTAAAGGTGTTCTTAAATTTCAGAAAGTCTGAAAAGAATGAAATACTGTGCTGTGGGTGAGAGTTTATTTTCTATAATAGATTTGACATCAAAATCAGAATGCAAATTTTAACACAATATTAAGAAACAAAAGATGTTTCGTAAATTAAAAAGCTTTTTCCTGAAATGAGAAAGAGGAAGTCTGATCGACTCCCCAAGCAATATTTTATAATTCAAGGGACAGCATCCATGATTAATGAAGTTCTATAAATAAAAAATAAATGTGTTTAAAAGCCATCTGCAGCATGTTATTGCAGCCCTTTGCTTTTGTTTTTGAATTAAATTTTTTGGGCCTTTTATCATTACAGTTGATACACACTTACTTGCACAATTAATAATTTCATGGCAACTTCTACCCAATGAGTGCAAGAATTTTATCTCTGCAAGTTATTAGAAAGTTGGAATTTGAAACAAGCTTCAGAATCGATACCAAACTGGAAAATTCCCATAGTTTTGATGTACTGCAGAATTTGATTTGGTGGTTGCTCAATAGGCATATTTTTGCATATGAGAACTAATTTTATATGGATTAACAATTTAAAGTAGATTTCAAACCATTATAAACATCTAGCGCTGAGATAGGAGTCCAACACTCAAGCTATTAAACAAAGCCAACAGCATTATTCATTCAGGTTCCAACTCAGAACTAATAACTTGTTGGAGGCCTAGTATACTGAATGTCATATAAAGGCGTTTCCCAAATAAGAACCTCCTATTACATAAGATACTTGTGGGCTTAACAGCACAAACGTGTTGATTCTTTGTTAATGTTTTCGACTTAAAAGTTTTGAAATAGCCTTCTATTTTCATCATATTAAATATAATGGTAAAGTTACTTGTTTTCCCCTTAATACAAAATAATTTTTATTTTAATAAAGTGGAAAAGATTTGTAACCTAAGCAACTGGTTCTCTTACAAACTTATTGAATGTAATAAACTTCAAAAGTTATCCATCTTTTCTGTCCCACCAGAAAAACGAATATATTTCGATTATCTGTTGATATATGATGAAAAATGAACCTAGTACACCAGTCTCAAGTTTTCACATCATTGATTGTCATGGACAGATCTAATTCTTAGGACTGAAAGACTGTACTGCATTTTCAGAAACTGCTGCTGTATCTTTGGTGGACATTGGATACTATTGTCGACCATGAATTCTTTCTATGTGGTCAGACCATTAATGCTTTTGCCTACATGTAACAATGTGGGGAACATGTGCAATAGTCCAACATTAAAAATACTGATGATTAGGAAAAAGGTTGATTCTTGCACAAGCACACACCACAAATATGATTCTGAATACAGTTATTACCTTAGAACAGGAACTCCTTTCTTGTCTGCCTAATTTTCCAGACATTTCACTAAATAATTATCACTTTTTCTTTGTGCTGGATAATAACAGGTGAACAAGATAATTCCATGATGTTAAAGAAATCAAAAACGTTTGTAGCCCATTGTTCTGTTTCTAAAGACTGGACACTTAATCACAAAGGAACACATTAAATTGTATAGGGCTGGAATAAGTTATCAAACTATAGTGCTTATCTTGATGAATAAAGTTGTTTTGTCATACCCATAATGAGCGTAGAATTTTTAAATCATATAGCGATAAGACTTTTATAATTACCTGATATTTTCTTACTATGTTAGGATGTATAATTTGAGAATTAAAAGCCAACTGGCAAAGTAATCCACCTTGGTTGTATATGAAAAGCAGATCGATTCATATTAAATGTACATATGGCTTTTCACTTTGACAATTATCAAATGAATCCAAATTAACAAATAAAATTAATCTGTAAAAACTTTATATCAAGGGCATTTATTCTTTAAACATGAGTAAGTAATTACTTATAAATTTTGCTGAGCATGTTCCAAAAGAAACATTATTATTTGCTTCATTATTCAAGATATGTGATAGCTAAATGAATTCAAAAGCACTGAATAAAAAAGTATACCAGAACAAGTGAAAAGGAAACAGGTAATATTATGCAAATTATTCAGACAGGACAAATGCATTTTGCTATAATTTATTTATAATCTATATGCTTAAATATCAATAAAAATATATTAACAATTAAAATCAAGTAAGTAATTAAAATACGTACAACTCCATATTAAAAAACATTTGATATTACTGCAAACATTTACAAAAGTTTAACTGGCATATAAATATTAGTTTTAAAGCCAAGGGTTCCAACCAAAATATGTAAGGCACAAGACATGAGGGTCAGTAGCTTGATCAATTAAACATTCAACCTAATAAAGAAAGAACGTTTTTTTAAAAAATTGCAAATACTATTACTATAGAAATATATTGAATAACAACCCTAAATATGTAACATTAAAAATTAACAACCTTGTCAAAAATATATACTAATTCAAAGAACTTAGAATTTTTAAAAAATAGCAGAGGTGTACTAATTTTTAAAAATAAAAATAGGGAGAACTCTTTATCTTTGATTTTTTTTAGTCATCTATAATATTTTTAATATTCTATTTACATATATAAACTAAAAATGCATCATTGACTGAAATTTAGTGATTAGAAACAATTTAATTTATTTTTGTTTCTTGTAAGGATTTCACAAGGGTATTGTCTTCTATTACGAAATTATGAATGAACAATGACTTATAAAATTAGCTCACAGTAATCATCAACAAGGCAAGGTGCTGCAATCTTCATTATTTTGAACCTCGTTGGGGAAGCTCTGCAAAAACATCTAGATACGGACTTCACACTTTAAAATTGAATTTATATTGCCCACATAGTTTTTTAGCACATAAAAAATTTAAATTTAGCACAAAATAGGTACCCAAAATGCTACCTAAATCAAAATCAAAATAACAAAATTTTTCTCAGTTTAAAATATTGGAATATTTTTATGATTATATTATATATATATATGACATGGTTTGTTATAAACAAGTTTTTAAATCATTTTTCCAATCAATGAGCCTACATAGTATTCATTTCAAGGACATTTTATGCGTAGAAATAATTTCTTGAAATTTATTGCTACCATTTTTCATATTTTTTACTAGATCAAGATATAATGAATCTGACAACTACAATAACACTACAATCTCAAAATAGTTCTTTATTTCTCAAATTTGAATTTATTGATTATCATGAGAGGTACAAAATAAACTGGTATGAAAATTTAAGATTTTTTTTTTTTTATATAATTTTATAAGAAATTAAAGAGACATGAAATTCAAAAGTGAGAGATAGTATTTTGTATTTAAATGATGAGAAAGCACAGTTACATAAAAAAATAACTTTATTGAATTCACAGTACCATCACACATGATTGAGTGTTCAAGAGGAAGAACAACCAAATATTTCTTAGTATGATATACCCTCTCTTTACTGCATTGATCACCTACAGCTGTTTTCATGAAGTGGCCAAAACATTTTCTAACAATTAGAAATCTGGTGTAAAAGGCCTCCCAAGTTCACAAAAGGGCATTTTTATAGATTCTAAACTCTTTAATTACACTGGCCACACTATGCTCCTCTTCCAGCTTTTTGATCATTCTGCCACATTTAAAGTCATCCAGATGATTTCTTTTTAATATTTATATTTCACAAACAAACTCACTTGTACTTGCAATAACTATCTTTAATTTGATCTCCATCCCTTTTTACTGTAGTCTTCAGCTACATTTGTTGACTGTACATGTTTTACATAGACTCATATTGCCAATGATGATTTGTTCTTGACATTTGAATATGTATTACCTCTTTACTGAATTACATATTTATTGTACTGATTAAGATAACCCATTTACTGCAACTTCATGGTTATCTGTTTAAAATTTACACTGTTGCTTAAATTTTGTACACTGATGTATAGTTTTCTCACTAAATGATATTTTTTTTCTCAACCAGTAGCCCCACAATAGTTAAAGTATTTATAACTCCTTTATAATCATTTTTATTTTTATAGCCTTGAGTCATTGCTAATGATTATGTCATATGAATACTTTTAAAAATGTGTTTTTTAATGATTTTCGTAAGCCAAAAATTATAATAACAATTGTAGAATAGAGTTAACAAAATTTAAAACTGATGGAAATGATTTCTTAAATTTAAAACTTTTTTTTCTTTATACTTGAAGTCTGACAATTTATTTAAAAATGAAAAATATATATAATCCCATTTTTATTCCTTATAACATAGTTTTGAAAAGTCAGACAAAAAAATTCCATAGCAAAATAAAACAGCAATTTTGACAACATTTGACTTTAATGATTCATTGTTAATTACTCCTAATTAGCAAGATTTTGTTTGTATTTATTTCAAATATGTTACAAGAAGATATTTTGCTGTGATTAACAGTTCATACCATATTTGTTAAGGTATACAATTCAGTAGCATCTAGGATGAAAATGAAATTCACTGACAATTTCAAGTTTCAGTAACAAAGCTAGTCTTTTTAACACATTTTAAAATAAATTTTGAAGGGAAAAAATTTAGTTAAGTCCAACAGCATATGAATTTTACTATTTGATTATCCTATATTGGAGAAATATGTAAGAGATATAAAATGTATGTAGCTAGTGCTGTGAGGTTTCAATAACTTCTTTGTAATATACATATACACATACAGTGGTGGCCAAAATTGTGGACACTTTTGGAAATTTTTATGTTTTTGAACTTTGTATGCTTATAGAAGCAATATGTTTCACTAAATGCAAACTTGTATATATCATTTTAAAGAGAATTTACTATTGAATTCAATATAAAGCACAAAATTAAATTATTTGTAATACAAAAAAAGTTAAACAATAAGAGTTATCGATATACATTAGACAGTGATAATTGTAGTGTGTTATCAGCACTTAGAAGAGTACCCTTTATCTTTGATTACAGCTTCACATCAATGTCTCATGGAGCTGACAAGATTTTTAAGCTCTTCTTTCGTTATTACATGATGCCAGGAAACAATTATAGCTTCAATTAGTTCCTTTTTATTTGATGGGCGCCTCATTCGGACAAGAGTTTTCAAACGGTGCCACAAATTTTCAATAGGATTGAGGTCAGATCTGTTTCCTGGCCATGACAACAATTTAATGCTCTTTGTATGAAACCACTCTTTCAATATTTTGGCAATGTGGCAGGGAGCAGAATCCTGCTCAAAATTAAACGAAGCGTTTTTGGGAAAGAGATCTTTGATGGAAGGTAGAAGTTTTGGTTCTAGAATAGTGTCAATGTATTTTCTGGCATTCAGTGTCCCATTGATGACATGAAGGCGACCAATACCATCTGCTGACATGTATGACCAAATCATAACACTAACTGGGTTCTTCACAGTTGCTTGAATGCAGTCAGGATGTAGATCTTCTTCTATTCTATGCCTTACATATTTTCGTCCATCACAACCTAATAACGATAGCTTAGTTTCATCACTCCATACAACTTGTGACCACTGATCATCTGTCCAATTAATGTGTTCCTTTGCCCACTGTAGACTTTTTTTTTTCGTTGCTGAAAATTAAGATAAGGTTTTTTTTTTGTGGAATTCTACTTCTGAGTGCAACATCTGTTAATCTTCTCCTGATTGTTCTTGAACTGACAGAAACACCAGCATCATTCAGATCACCTCTGATGGCCGCTGATGACATTTTTCTATCTTGGAGACATAGTCTTTTTATTCTTCTGCCATCAATAGATGTTATGCACCTTTTTCAGCCTTTTTCTTCTTTTTTTTTTTATTGAATTTGTCTCCTGATATCGTAAACAAAACTTTCGGATTCCAGATGTAGTCACTGAACCACCCGTCTTGCAATTTCAGCATAAGAAAGACCACTTTCTTGTAGCACAATAATATTAAATCTCTTTCTAGGTGTCCAATCTACTCTTTTATTTAATGTCATTGCTTCTTCACTAAATATTAAAATTTTTTACAAAAAATACTACTTGTGATTGCAGTGTATAAGAAACAGGTCCTCCTTCTACAAAACAAAGCAAAATAATGAATTGTTTCAAGTGTAAGCATGATGTCAGCTTCTACTGGCAGTTACTAACATTTGATTGGTTCTCATAACATGAATAATGATTAGCCAGAAAAGCTAGATATTACAAAGCACTTCCTAACTGTGTTTTTTATTTATATTCAAGTACATATAACTTTTTTTTGTATTGCAAATAATTGAATTTTGTATTGAATTCAGTAATAAATTCTCTTTAAAATGATATATACAAATTTGTATTTTGTGAAACGTAACATTTTTTATAAGCATACAAAGTTCAAAAACATAAAAATTTCCAAAAGTGTCCACAATTTTGGTTACCACTGTATATCATTTCTGAACTAGATTTGAATAAAAAGTGAACATTTAATCATTATTCTTGTACAAGTGCAAGTGTCATGTACAATGGAAATAAGTGAGTGGCATTTGCTATTTTTTTCTTTATATTTTGTACTCGGTGGGGTTTCACAAATTTGGTTAAGCAGGAATATTTTTTAATTAATTAATAATAAAGGAATCAAGCATTTAAAACTCAATATATATAATTAACATGTAAAAAAATATTTATTGAAAAATACATTAAAATGCACTTCTTAACACTAATTAATAAAGAGATTATGAATGATGAGAGAATCTAAAACATGAAATTTTCTTAAATGTATTTTCATGGGATTATAAATTTTACTATGTGGACATATTTCAGTTGAATGGATCGACATACAAAAATTTAAGAATGAAACTACAGTATCTGATAGAAATATTTCTAAACAAAGAATTTCACACGAAATTAATAAGATATATATATTTTATAGTAACAAATTTCAGAAAATTTTAATTACCTGCTCTTCTACAGTTAATCCTGTCATTTTATGCTTAGCACGAACATTGTTCACAGAATCGCCCATGCACACAGAAACCATACTTCCAAAATAATCTTTTTTAGAGTGTCCAAGTTCAAGTTCTTTTCTATAGGATTAAAATACTTAAATGATGTATTACATATAAACAAACTATATTTCTGAAGAAATAAGTTCTTTTAAGAAATAATTATTTGAAAATTCATTTGTAAATTAGACAAAATATTATTATGTTGTTAAAATATAATATAAATGTTACAATTTGTGAAAAAAACTGATTATAACATAACTGATTGACAAAAAAATTTTCACATTTTCATAAAATACTACTAATGGCTGTAAAAATAAACACTAAATATAAATAACATTAAATGAATTGAATGATCAAATCATTTTGATTTTTTTAAGAATAAAGCTTAGATAAAATTTAACAAAAAAATGATAATAAATTTTCTGATTAGTGTTACATCTTTGAATAAATTTACTACTAACAATCAATCACTTAAATTGTAAGATTTTTTTCTTGTATAAATGTTAAATTAATAAAAAATAAATCAAAAAGTAATTAATATATTATTTTTAGTAAGATTAATTTTAATTAATTCCAATTCAATAACAATTAAAATATACTACTAATAATACAAAATGTAACATCCTGAAAGAAGCATTCAAATCATATGAAATTTATATTATGTATTTGTAGTGATATGATATGCAAATCATTAGCACTATAATGCATACACATATCACCAGCAACAGCAGTGTCATCTGCAGACGCTATATAATGGGAGAAAAGATCGCAAATTTAAAGTACAGCATTTTTTTTCTTATTCATTTTTATTTTAATATTTATATTAGAGTAAGCTTTTTCACTATGTTCCTTGGATGACATTGAATGTATTTCAAGTTTCTGAATTCAATTAAAGAACAGAGGTTGTGGATTATCCTTCAGAGAAGTTAGTGACTGTGCTGAGTAAAGTCAAGCTAAACTGTGATGGGATCTGCATCTATAGATGTAGGAAAGAGCTACAAATCGATAGAATAGATCAACCAACCTTATGGTACTATTACATTGGAAGGCAGATATTTTATGCACATGGCAGATATGATTTCTCAGCTACATCCTGAACCATAGAATGATCTGTTAGTACCATTTGATGTTGTTTTCAACTGAGAGGAATGTTTACACAGTGTTCATTGTTTCAACTTGCCCTTGCTTCAAAACTATAGGCATTTGCTCTGCCATGATGTGATGAATAGCAGACATGAACAACATAATAGAATGACATTGTCTTTACAGACAAATACAACTTCTGCTACAATACCACAATGGTTCGAATTTGCTGGAGACACCATAAAGAGACTTATGACCTATAGCATTATGGATTGCAGCACTGATCAAATGTGACAAATACCATTTCTGCCTAGAATACCATGATAGTCAGATTTGAGTTTAAAGACATCGTGGTGAGAAACTTAGGAACTGTTGCATTATGCATCACCACACCAATTGCACACCTGGTGTCATGTTCCAAGTAGTATTGGGTTTCACTCCTGCATCCTTCTAGTATGCATAGCCAGTACACACATTAAATAGCTAGTACTAAGATTCATTTCTGAGATGTTGAAGAATGTGGTCCACTAACATCTTTAGTGCTATCTATCAGCCATATTCTAAGAAGATAATGCACACTCATACATGACAAGCAGCTATCAAGAGTTTCTCTTTTTGTATAATGTATAATTCAGCAAATAAATTTTGCTGAGATATCAATGCTCTTTTTTTGTGTTACAAATTAGATGGCCAGCTATGTATAAAAAGTTTGACAGTTCAGTAATTTTAACTACGTAATAATGTTCTCAATTACAAAGTTGAAGAAAACCAAAACAAAATTTTACTTTTCCTAATTATAAATGAAATATTTTAATAAAAATGTTACATCACATAATCGAACTTATTGTTTTACTAGTTCAATATTTAAGTTCTCTTCTATTAAAACATATGTGACCTATTTTTAATTACTTGAGTCATAAAATGTATTTTAGATAATTTTCTTTCTAAAAGAAATAGTGATTTTTATGCATTTGTGTTGAAAAACCTTTCAAAGAATTATGTTTTAACTAAATGAAATATTAAATATATGATATTCAGGAAAATATAATGCTCATAGAACCAAAACTTATGAATTCATATTTCAGAACTTAAAATTTTCAATGTTTTACACTGCTTGTATACCTTTAAACAAAAGTATTTTTAATTAAAAGAATTATTTATTTTTCCTAATCAACTTAAAATAACTAGGAAATGATGAACAAAATATACAAACAATGAAATTGATCAGAAAAATATAAAAATTATAAAATGTAAACATGGGAGGCTTTAGAATACTGAAACCAGTTACACAATTACCAATTGATCAAAATTCCCACTCTCTGAGCATACACTCACTTCAACTTTTTTTTAAATCACATAATTTTAGAATACTAAAAATAAATTCTTTAAATAATTTATTCCATGCAATTCACACAGAACTGTTCTCTTCTTTAATAAAATATTTTCTTCCATAGAATCAAAGAAATAAGTTATTTCTATTAATATATAATGTATACAGCTATTTACAGAAATAATCTCCTGCAGAGATCAAAATGATTGATTTCGTGATATAAAAAAATTTCGTATCACAGTAAATTTATATACAATTCATCAAAATAAAAACATAATATTTAAAAACACAATTTGCCAAAATCATTTCTTGATCACAAAAATAATTTAAGATCAGAACTACACTTTTTTACTGTCTAATGCACAGCTGCCTTTAGGCCTTTACTCTATTTAGCTCTATAATGTGTGAAGTGATTGCAAATCATATAATGGGGCACCCAGTGGATGTACCATCTTTGCCCTGAAAGTGAAGTAATTGCAAAGATTAACACAAAGAGAGAAAGAAACATCCATGCCCGAACCAAGATTTGAAAACCTCAAGGACGCTAAGCTCTCCGCCATCAGTTGCGTAATTTACACTACAATGTCCAATATTTCTAATGGCCTAGAAACTATTTCTAATGAAAACCAAGTACAAATTTATAATTTAAAATAAAAATTGCATATTAAACAGGAAGAATTTCATGTAAAAAATACTATATATATTAAATACAACTTGTCTTTGATATTTTTTCATTATTATAAATAATGCTCCTGAAATAACCTCAAAGGAACAAAACAGTTATAATACTCCTTGAAGCTGCAGAGAAATTATAAAAGTTTTAAAAACAATACATTTGCAATTTCATTATTTTATCATGTAGGAAATTTCTTTATCAATAACAAAACAAAGATATAACAATTAGTAATATTTATAGGAAATTGTATTTAATAAAAAAATAGAATTTTAATATAAAATAAGATGATTAAAAGAAAATAAATATTAATAGAATATAGTGGATATACTCTTTTCTACAAACTTCTAATTTAAAACATTTATTTTACAAGTTTTACAAATTATTGGCTGGTCAAGAACAGGGTCAGACAGACACAATGATAATTTTAATTCACATTTATAAATTAAATGTTTGAAAATTTTCTTTTTTTAGAAACTGGCTTTTATACATTCTTCATTTACTTGTATTTTTTTTTATCATATGATGTTTTAGTCATTTTTTTATTTTATGGCTGAGAAATGTTATCATCAATGCTATTATTGAAAAATCTTTAAAATACAAATAACTAATTGTAATATTAAGTATGAATTAATCAGTGTAATGAATAAAAAATTTCAATTATAAAATCGAAATAAAAGGAAAATATTTTTTTATAAATCCAAATGTGATTCACGTCCATAGACATTAAGACATTAATAAGTGTCAGCTTCCAGTATCATTCACCGCCCGTCATTTTTTTAAGCAATCCATCTGGAATTTCTCCTAGCTAATTTAATTTACAACTTTGCAAGCATTTGAGTATAATCAATAACTTTAATTGAAAGTATTGCCAGATACTTTTTAATTTTGTATGATGTCTTGGAATTGTCTTGTGAAATTGACATTCCAGACATAATGCTTGTGTGAAAGTATGCTTGGAATGATGTAGGAAAAACTATCTAAATCATTTTGACTAGTGAGTATTATTAAATACGCAACAATAACTGAAGAAAGACCTAAAATTTATGACTAGATTAAAGATAAGTTATTCATTCATGAGTTTTGATTAAGAAACCTACTTCTTCCCAAAATTTCACTTCAAGACTTCATGAATCTGGATTCAGATGTAACTTGTTAGTAAAAATTATAAAATGATTTAGTAATTGAGAAAATATTAAATGAGAACGGAGAAAAAAACTAAAACCTTTCAGATATCAAATAGGAAGAAAACAACTTAATGATGTTACCATCTGCTATATAAGTAGATAAATAGCTAACAAGATTAAGATATTTTTCAGAAAAACAAAACAGTGAAATGCTTTTCTACATTGAAAAAAAAATGTAATTTTGAAATAGAAAAACATGAATTTTTATTTTATTGAAGAAAGCTAATTAAAATGAGTGCCTTAACTGACTTTCCTCAATAAAATGAACATGAAGAATCAACAGTAATCCGTAAAGTAAAGAGAGTAAAAAAAAATTTTAAGATTTAGCAGTTATTTCTCAATATTTACAACTTTCAATAAGAGCTATTTTACACATTCCAACATGTTCATAAAAACAAGTATCAATTGTATGAAATATAAAATTCATAAATCTTTTTAAATCTTTGTTCTATAATTTCCATGGAAAATGATTAGCTCATATGTGATTGAAAAGCCTAAATATTTTCACGATTATATTTAGTTCAGCAATATAATTACTATAAAATAAATTCCATATATTTATAACAGTTTTATGCATAAAATACTAATTGCATTATTTTGTTCAGTATTAGAGTAAAAAGAAAATATTTATCGAATTAATAAAAGAATGTTCATTTTTGTCTCAATAAATAATGCAGTTGAAATTTAAAACAAATTTTTAGAATTTTTTAATGAAATCAAGCAACAAAATAAAATTAATTAATCTTAACTTTTTTACAATAGTTTTCAGAATGAGATTTTCTTCAAGAATTAACGATGGTTATGAAAAATACTGATATGTTGCAATTAAGTTAATTTAATTAATTTAAACTCATAAATAAAATGAAATTAATATTATGCTTTCCAGTAGAAAAGTTATTTTCGTAACTAATTTGCTTAATTAAAAAAATTATGAATTTAACACATTAACCTTTTAAAATGTATTTTTCAACATAAAAAACATAAAAAAGCAGTTTTTATATGCATGTTTTCTTAAACATAACATAATTTAAATAAATAAGAAGAAACATTTATCTTAATATACACAACCTAGTGATACAACAGGGATTAACTCCTTCAAGTTTCTTACGAGCAATCAGAATTCGTTGTTTTGGAAACCAATCATCACTTCCTTTTAAAATAAAATACATATATTTGATTTAATAAAAAAATAATCCACAATTTATTTCAAATTACCAAAGTACAAAATATATCTAAGAGATTTTCTTTAATATCTAAATCAAATAATGAACAAAACAATTCTGTTTTGTTTTATTAGTTTGAATTGATCAATATTTATAATGTTTTTATTGATTAAACTGAATAATGTTGATAATGATTTTATTAATTGTTTTTATTTCGAAGACTACAATAATCATAAATATTATATTATTTTAATTTAAAAATAAAATTTAAGAGTGAAGTCAAATGCAATGCTGATAATGAGTTTTCAATATTAACAATAAAAAATAAGGTAATAAGAATTATTAATTTCAATTTTTAAATATATCCCTGAGATATCACTCTAATGATTTAAACATACATTACTATTAATTCCAACATTAAACTCTTAACTGCTTTAAAATATAAATTAAAAATTGCCTAGTTTTAATAAAATATTTTTGAATTAAAATTTTTATAAAAACAGTACATAAGAAAAAGAAATTCCAAGCCTAAAATTCAGGAGAGTTTTAAAGTACTTATAAAAATCTTTATAGTTGAAGTATTTTTCACAATAATTATGTATTTTTTGTTATACTGAACATTGCATTTTTAATAACAATATTTAAGCATTACAATGAGATAAAAAATTGTTTTTTTAATGGAATATTAAATAAAAGTATTATTCCTAAATGTTCAAAATATTGGCCAACATGATGTTTAAAACTGTATACAAACTGAGAAATAAAGCCTATTTTTTACTTGATGTAATTGTAAGTTTGATGTGCAAAACAAAAATAATTAATTTCAATTCATGACTTAGATGAAAATGCTTTCACATTTAGTAATAAATTCACAGCCAATTAAAAGTTTATATAAGAAAAAGAACTTCTATAAATACAATTGTAGTTCTGTAAAATTAAGAAATCCTGGATAATTACCAAAAATTAGTACATTTTATTGTGCTTACGAATAATTTTAGGAAATATACCAAATAAATAAATATCCAATAACATGGCACATATGAGGTAAGTTCAGAAACTTAATCAAATTAAAAAAAATACACATTAATAATTTTGTGCTAAAAACTTTTAGCTTTAAAAAAATAAATGATTAAACTGAAAATTAAATATATTTGTAAGACTATTTAGATGTTTTTATGCTGTCCTTTTGTGAGATTGTCACTATTTATCAAAGCAATTGTTTATGAATTATTATTATTTTTGAATAACTATCAAAATCAATCCCCTTACTTGATAAATAGATGCCATGAATTCTATTTTTTAAAGTAAAATTAAATTTAAAATTTTATATTTTAATAGGATTAAAGAAATGTATATAATTTTTAGTAATAAGTTTAAAAATGGGAAAAATTATAAATTGCACTTGAAATAATAATTTTAAAACAATATTTTTTATATAATGTAAGGAAAAAACTTAGAGAACTAAGAGTGTTGTTAAGCAAATAGTGTGAATATTATCTACAATTCAATTTTAAAATATGGAAGCAAAATTTTTATTAAAATATTTAATATACAAACTGAGAAATAAAGCAAGAATAAAATAATGAAAAAAATAAAAAATAAAGCAAGAATAAAATTAAAAAAAAAAAAAGAAATAATGCAAAAAATTATGTACATAAGTTTTTTTTTTATTTTTTATAATTCATCATATATAGTTATTAATTAACGAAGTCAAGGGACAGTACTTACATTCAAGTGGTATTTGACTTAATGTTTATAGATTTTATCTAAAATGAAAAGCACTTTGTAAATGTATTTACCTGGTTTAGAAATTCCTAATTCTTGCAACTGTTTATGTGCATGCAACTGCAAATAAAAAAATAATGTTAAGTAACTAATTTTACTTTTTAATAATTATATCTATTTCTTCTAGTAAAAACACAGACAGTTTGTTCATTATTTTATTAAAAAATTAAAATTCATTTTTTGCATAACAGTATAAAATAAGCATTTTATGAGCAATATACTGTTTATGATATTTTAAAACTGTGATGATGGGTATATTTAGACTAATAAAATTATTCGCAACCAATTTGTTACTATATGTAAAAATACATAGATTTGAAGATAACAAAATAAATGTTATTACTAATTAAAATGTGTTTGATAAAATATCAGTTAATGACACAAAAAATTAATAGTAGTATATTATATTAAAAAGATTCTAAATCCTTTTTCGTTTATATAGTTACAAAAATTCTTTAGTTTATATGTGAAGTAAATTATCATATTTTACAATAATCTTTGCATAGCAAAATTACTTCAGAATCTACAACACATCGAAATAGCACAGCAATATTTAACTTGCAAACAAAACGTATTTAGCTTGTTAGCAAAAATTAATCAAATAGTTAAAAAATATGTTGATTAATTATATAAAAAAATAATTAAAAATGAAATTAGAAATAATGCGTTTATATGAAATGTTGAATAAAACATCACAAAATATTATATCATTAATCTTGAACAAAATTTTTTGAAGCTTTTTACTTGGAAACTGTAAAAGACCAATTTTCTAATATAGGACAAATAGTACTAAAACAACTAGTTTTGCGAACTTTAAAACATCACACTGTATATTAAGCATTATTATATAGAAAAATTTTTGATATTTTAATGAACTTACTGAAATATTAAAGTGAAAATTAGAAGTTTATCAAAATAACAATATAATATCAGAATTATTTGAATGTTTTATTTTAAAACTAAAATCGCAACAAATTTGCTAACAAAAATTTTAAATATTTATACACAATATTATTATTTACTTATACAAAAATTCTTTAATTTTTAAATTTACCTTCCAATCTAAAGTGGGTTCCTTTATAAATATATCCATAATGTTCAAAAGAAGATCTTGACTATTACAAAGAGCCGAGAGTGCATGTACCATCGTGGCTTCATAAACTCCTTTTATTCGTAGTGGTTCCATAAGTTGAAGGTATTGAGGCGATAATCGAAATGGTACTAATTCTGGCACGGGTAAAAACTGAAAAGCAATTATTGCACAGATGAATAAATAAATAACTATACATATTACAAAATATCACTATATATATATATATATATATATATATATATATATCTCATAAATAACTATATTATCACATCTCAAGAGAAACAGCAAGCAGCCTTATGGTCAAAGCACTAGACTGCTGACTAACAGGTCATTGGTTCAACACAGGCTAGAATGTTCTGATCTTTTGTTTCTTCTAATTTATGCCTTAAGTTTTGCAAACATTTTTGTTTATGTAAATTTTTCTAATCACCATATTTTTTTAAAAGTTTCTAATATTCTATATAAAAGTCTTCCTTCAGATTGAGAGCAGTTCGATTGTAGAATTTGCTTCCTACTTGCATAATGCAAATTAATTTCGTTAAAGTAAATACACTAGAGTTATTTGTTTACCTAACATCTCTACATGACGATATAAATATGCATAATTACAAGAATTTCCTTTTTTGAATGTGATTAAAGTTTGATAAATTCTTTGAAAAATATTACTTGTTTTCTCACTGTCAATGGATTTGAATATCATTTAAACAACCACTTTAATAAATATATATATATATATATATATATATATATATATATATATATATATATATATATATATATATATATATATATATATATATATAATAATTTAACGTTATATGTGTCTTTGAAAAATGTACACTTTTAATTTATACATGAAATTTTCATAATTAATGAAAGTAGTTTAAAAGGATTTTTCTTTTTTATTTGAATATTAACTTAAAACATTAATTATTTAAAAAATTTTCTATTACATTTTTAATCAATATATATTGGGATCCTTTCACAGAACATACCACTCAAGCAATAATAGTTTTGTCTAATTTCATTTCCTCGGGAAATTTAATATATATATCATTTATCCTTGATATCTTTCATTTTTCATTCTAGTTTTAATAATACTACCATTAACAACATTAAGTGCAATTAAAATACCAAAATGTAAAATTTATATAGAAATATTTTTGTAAAATTTTAGAAATACAATGGTTTATAATTTAACTATCAAATATAAAATAATCTTAAATATAATATCAAACTTATAATTTGCATGATTTATAAAATAAAAAAAAATCCAAGAAGAAGTTAACATTTTAAATAATGTTCAGTCATATTTAAGATAGTGTACCTACTTGTAAAAAGTGGATTTAATATCAAATTTAACCAAAAAAAAGTTATAATAATTTTTATCTACAGTCAGTTACATATAAATATTTTATTAAAACTTTTATTCTGCTCATAACTTTTAGATGGTTCAAATTCCATTTCTCTGTAAACTGATACATTTAAATATTCTTCAAAATTTTCAAATAAAGTCAGTAAAAAAATGCTTTTACAATGACAATAAATTCTACTGACTTAAATATCACTGAATATGTCTGCAGAACATTGACTAATACAATTTATTAAAACAAAATACATGTTAATAGACTAGGTAAATTTAAATTATTTTCTATAGTATTTTTTAAGCTTATATTATTATAAAGTGTTTAAAATTATATAAAACTGCTAGCACAAAATATCGACAAAATACTTATAATAGAGAGCTAAATAAATTATTGATGTCATTTTGAAAATTTCAATTCATTACTGTAACTTGACAATCATAATCAGAGCATTTTGTATCTACTCCACCTAACTGTTTCTACCTAACTGGCAGAACCCATCTCAGGACTAGGTACAGGAAAGCATACTGGTGCAACAACAACCTATTTTGTTCATTTATTTGCATTAATATAATAAGATTTCATAATTATGTTTTGATATTTTAACTACCATCATGAAAGAAAAAGAATGTGTACATTTCCTCAATTATTT
Source organism: Latrodectus elegans (assembly GCA_030067965.1). Lineage (NCBI taxonomy): Eukaryota > Metazoa > Arthropoda > Arachnida > Araneae > Theridiidae > Latrodectus > Latrodectus elegans. Next base: position 50,423,153 of record CM057820.1, read on the forward strand.
GTTAAACTGTCTATATAATTAAAATTTGAGTCAAAGAAATTGGCAAAAAGAAATTCACAATTTTTCCTGAATGAATCATGATAAACATAAATATACAAAATAAAGAGTTCTAGGTCAACTAATATAATAGATTTTATTCATAATAACTATATGAATAAAAATCTCTGTATTTTCTCTATAATTTTGTCATTGTTCATCTCTGTCAATAAATTTATGAAATAAAGGATTTTATTTTATTACATAGATGGTTTTAGTATTTTAAAGTTTACAGATAGAATAAAATCATTATTATTTTTTTGAATATTTTCTTCTTCATAGTTAGACATCATTAGATATCCTAAGCCTTTTCAATATAAAAATTTATAACCAGTGATATAATAACATATCACTGGTTATAAATTCTTTATTTTATTACATCTATTGCTTTAACATTTTTAATTTTCAAAACACGAATATAAAGATGTAATAGATATTTTACCTTATACTTCAATGATACTTTTTATGTTCAACTTTTAGCATTTTTCAAATTTTCTTTTTGATAGAATACAGAAAGATGTCCCCAAATATTAGATCAAATAATTACAAAACTTTGGAAAACTGAATTCAGGTACAACATGCATTTATCCAAATTGTACTTCCTTAATGACTTTATCAATCACAAAATAGCTTGCTATATTTAAATTAACAAATATTAACATTATTGCATCATATTTAAATAATGTGTTATTATATTTTACATTTATTTTACATTATGTTTTACATTTTTTATTAACAAAACATGAAGTTAAGTTAATAAAAAATGTAAAACTGTAGATGAAATAAGAAATTAAAATATTTGCTTCAGTGAAATTTTGCATTTTATGCTTTTTAAACATAAATGCATTTTATACTATTGTATATAACATACATTATAATAAGAAATCAATACATAATATAATTTTGGCACAATTTTCTTCCATAATTAAAAAAAATTAAGATTGAATAAAATTATTCATTTATCTTGTATAAATTTCTTAGACATTCATTTTTTTTTAAATTTCAGTTTTCCAAGAAAGGTTTCTATTTTCATCTTTCTTAAATCCAATTTGGTTTTTGCAGTAAAAAAATTGATAATGAGCAAAAATAGACCATTCTTGCTCATTAGAATAGCTTGGTGTGTCCAAATTTATTCTTTGAAGTTTTATAAAATTATAACTAGTTATCTATAAAAAACAATATACTTCTAAGTTTAATTTTTTATGCTTCTCATTTTAACTGCGTCAAAAATATTTTTTAAAAGATTTACAAATTTTTCTATTTGAAATAAAGTTTTAAATAGAATTCATTTTTTAAATGTACGTTTAATATGTATATGATAATATAGATCTCTGTATATTATCATATCATAAGAATTTTATCATCATTTCAATCACTTTTGATTTCAGTCACCTTAAAATTTAATAAAATTATACTTTTTGTAGGAAATTTTTTTTTTAAATTTTTGTATGACATTGTATTATTATAATTTAGGTTGAAATATATAGTTGATATCTGATTTCTCACTTCAAACTTTAAACCTATAATTAATAATTTATCATAAATACTGGCAATTTAAAAAAAGAACTGATATTTCCTTTCTAATTAAATATGGTGTAAGGTAGTCTTTTATTCCACATTAATTATTTTTATTTTATACAGACCATCTTGTATAACTACTGCTGGTAAAAGAATGCATATATATATATTGGGTATTCAAAATTCAATGCTGTCAAACTTTTCAAACACAATATAATCAAAGTTTTTTCTTTCTTTCTTTTCTTTTTAAATTTTTAAATGAGTTTTGAAAAAATGAGGAACCATTTCTTACTTGAGTTGCTGAGCCAAATGCATGTCCAAAATCAATACCTATTTCACAACCTGAAGATCTATTTATAAGGAAGTTATTGAGATGCCGATCTCCTATACCAAGGATCCATTGAGAAATACAAATTAAAGCATGAGATTTTGCAAACTTTGTTCTTAAGACAATAAAAGCTTCTGAAGAAGAGCTTAATTTCAAAAAAGATTTCCTAAAAAATTTACATATCAGTGAAACATAATTTAAATGATACTATTTACAAAGTTAATATTAACTCATAAATACTGAAAATATAATTCAGATATATTATTATTTTTAACAACATAAATAATAATCTGTAACAGTGTTTAAGCAAAAAATCATGAAACAAGCAATTTTAAAAGAATATTTTTATACAGAATCAATAAATTATATAAGAAATCTTATAAAAAATATAAAGCAAACTCCAATATCTATAAATTATAATGAAATAAAATATTAATATTTTACTAAGTATGAGAAAGGAATACTCTACTGATACAAAAATATAAAACATAATTTTTAATACATTTTTTTTATCGTCTAATAGCACTGAAATATAATAAAATCTATAAATAACTTTAATAAACACAGAGTAAAAATAGTTCTTGATATTTTGCATTTAATTTCAGAATGCAGTAATCAAAAACAAATCAGTAGAACATTACAATTTGAAAATAAAATTATTTTTATTACTTACATTAAAAATTAGCATTCAATTTCATTTTAAATTAATATTAGTTTATCAATTTGACTTTTTCTTAAGATTTTGAAAACATAAATATATCATTCATGTTTAAAATTAAGAGATAGTGTAAGTTCATATAATACATACATATTAAAAATGATATACTGTCTTTGTTAAAATAGTGTACAACAAACAAAAAATTATGGTATTATAAAAACATATAAAGTTAAATCAATAAATAGTAATAATGGTATTAATGAAAAACAAATTTTATGGAGAATCTTGATTAATTTCCATAATACATAAATAAAATAAAAATTCACCTTTCAAAAAGCAACAATTTCATTGCTTGTTATACTACTATTCCAAAAAGATTTTCTGATGTCAATTAAAAATCAAAGATAATTTAACAAGTTATAATTTTAAATCAAACATAAATATGAATGTGATTGGATGAGTATCATTCATTACCTTAACACATACTTATAAGGTATTCTTCAAACAGAAATAATAGATCTCAAATATATCATATTACAATATATTATATCATATATATTACAAGCATATTATTTCAGGAAATACTAGACTTTGAGAATATTTAATCAATGTAATATAAAAATTTCCCTTACGTGAGAAGATTCTTTGGCAACATGTTGACAATTTCTTCAAATTTTTGTACACATTCTTCACGACTTTTGTTCATATATAATGAAAAGTATGTTGTAGGTGAGAAATCTTTTTTATTACCCCACTGAATGAATTTAAATTGTCCAACATTTCCACTTCTAAATTCAATTTTAAAATTACTAAGCATAAATATAAAATATATATCAAAATATATTGGTCAATAAAAATTAAAATACATTGACAAAAGATATTAAAATATATTCATCAACACATTTATGTTTAGTTAAAACATTAGATGTGATTATCTTTTATTAAATATAAATTGAAATGAATGCATTGACTTATTGAAAAATGCATTCTACAGATATTGTAAGAAATGTAACAGCAATAAATTTTAGAAGTATATATTGGAATAAGAAATTTTCATTTTTAAATAAGTATAACAGTATTGTTTGGTTAATATTGAAATCATTTAGAATCCAGATGGGAGCCATTATGAAATTGCTACTTTGAAATATATCAAGCTGAATATATGCACACTTGTCTTCCAATTGTAGGACTTATTTAGATCTACCATCATGTTAAATAAAAAAAAATGACCATAGAATAATAAGTAAACCAAATCAAACTTTGTTACATAGTTTTTTTTTAATTTCAATATACAAAAATAAAAAAATAAAAAAAACCACTAAGTTTGGAAAGATGTTTCTGAATTATTCACCAAATAAAAACATGTTTATTAAAAAATCAAAATAAAATGATCGTTTTTGCCAAGGATAATGAATATTTGAAAGTTACTTTTCAATCTCAAATCTGATTCAATAACTAATTCAAAAAGAGAATTTAAAATATATTTTTTAAATAAGAAATTTATATTGTTTAAAAATAGCTAATTTCATAATTCATAACATTTTTAAGAAAATTAAAACTTTCTCTTTAAAGTGCGAAATACGTTTAAGTGCAGATTTTAAAACATAATTGTCTAATCACACTGGAATAATAAAATGCCACAGATAATTTCAATAAGAATGGAACAAAAGTACAGCATACTTCCCTGTACATAGCCCAGAGCTAGGCTTTACCCCATCCATAACATAATAGCAAAACACAATAAATATTAATGAAATAAAATATGCTTAAAACTTGAGACTGTACACTATTTTTTCAAGTTGTTGCATATTTACGAAATTAATATAAAATAACAAGTTTGGTGTATAATTTTTATAAGCTTAATTTTTGGCTCTAATATTTTCCCCATATTATGTCAAGATGAACATAATAAAGTAAGCATAAAAAATGTAATGATTAAACAATATTTTTAAACGTATATTTAGTTTATTTTTAAGTTCAACCAAAAAATAACAAAAAGGTTACACATCAATAAAAATAGTTAATTTTCTTCAACTTAGCAATATGATTTCTTTAGATTTTATAAGTTATTAGAATATAAAGTAACACACAGCAATATTAAAAAATTAATTATTAATTTCTAAGAAATTTATTTGTAAGGAACAATAATGTAGTAATCACTTTCATATTCCATTCTCAAAGAAATGTAGTTATTATGCAGTATAATAAAAAATAAATTTGATTATTACAGTATATTTAAGAATTATTTAAAGTTAGACTATCAAGAAGAAGGCAAATTTTAGCAACATTTTTTATCTTCAATGTTGCCAGAATTTGCATTCTTCAAATGAATTTTCTGATTTGATTTTCAAAGAGAAAATCCTCTGCTATTTAAATTGGCAACTTAATAGCACTTTTAAACACAAACTATAAAATGTGTTCAATTAATATTACCATTGGTATTATGATACATCAATAAATATTTCTGTCTAGAATTCAATGTAATATACAGAATGTGAAAATTTTTCACTTGTATACATTATATTTGTCCTTTTAACATTTAATGCAATAAATGATAAATATTTTCATGTAATTTTAATGCCAATAAAAATGTATTTCTACAAAATTTTAAAAGCAAATAAAAATATTTTTAAAGTATGATATTAATGAAAATTAGTGACATAAGAAGAAAAAATTGCTAGTAAAAACTTTCATATTAAAGAGTAATTACATAGGAAAACTAAACAAGAAGTCTCCATATACACTGCAAAAAATACATATCTATAGAACACATATCTATATATAAATTTCTATAAATTGAAAAATATTCTATTTAATACACATATTTATAGAATATTTTTGATTTCTAGAAATGTATTATCTCTTTTTACTTCTTGGCTCAATACAAGTTTTTCCCCTATTGTCATTAATACAAATAATTAAAAATTTATTTTTATTAATTTGCATATTTAAAATATTCATTGACAAAATAGAAAATTTTTAACTAATTTACATGCAATGTATGGTTATAGCAAAATATGTAAAAAATCCTTAAGGATTTTATATTATTTTGAAATTTATGTTTTAAAATAATTATTCTTAATAATTTCTAAACGATATAAACTGCTTGATGTGGCTTTTCGATTGGAATAATCTAATTAATAAATTATCTCTTTTCAAGCAAAAAAAAATCAATTAAGATGAAATTTATAGGCTATAATTCATTCAGTAAAGTTTTGGGGGAAAAAAAGGTTTGAATTTAGAACAATCACTGTTTGATTTTTTGCACATAATGCTAGTTTTATTATTACTTATTATCAATAATGCAAAAGTAAATGGTATCTAAATTACTTGAGAAATATCTTACAAGAAAAAAGTTTTAACAACCATAATAAATCTTAACCAGTATAAGCTCATTTTTATGAACCAAATTTACAAACATTCATGATTTTATGAACAAGTAGCTGGTTCCTAATATAGTTCCAAAGAAACAATGATAATTTTAACATTCATTTTCAAATTAAAATTTAGAAAAATCTTTTTTGTTAACTCATTTTAATGCAACTGATATAGGCATATACCTTTTTATCATCTTATCTTTGTTTTAATTTTTTCTTTTTTATTTAAGGGTGATAAACAATGTTTTTATTGGAAGATGGTAAATCTTTCAAATAGTGGATTACCAACTGCACTTTAGATGTATAAATTATTATTTTTACACAATTCATATGGAACTTATCTTGCCTAATCTAACTTCCATGTTATAATATATGTATTAGAATATAATTAAAAATTTTAAATGCAAACATTGCAAGGTACTTTTGTAAGGAGTCATAATGCAAATTGTCAATATATTGATTAAATATCTGTCTAAAGTAAATCAATAATAATTTTCTAAATAAAAATTTCTAATATAATGTCTAAAATACATTTGCAACTAAATACAAAAAAATGAAATGTAACACATGAAAAATATTTATAAAATGAAAATTATTTACTGCTTTTAAGATATATATATGTTTAATATTCAGTTACAGTGTCAACTTAAAATATTTAGTTGGTGTAATAATTAAAAGAAACTTATGTTTCACTCTTTTATTCACAATCAATTTAGCATAGAATTCATATATACACATGAGAGAAAAAGTTAATCTCTACTTGAAATAATATTTAAAAAATAAATTTATAAATACTGACCGGGTGATAAACTGTTTTCTTTCTGCTTCTGAAAGTCCATCACATAGAAATTCATAAAGAATAGAGGTATTATCTATCCATTCTATTAATCCAAGTCTGAAATTATTTAGCAATACAGACAATATTAAAATGACATTTTTATTTCATTTGCTAAACAAAAAAGAAATAATTTCATTAATTTATTAAAATATTTAATGAATTGTATTAATTAGAATAAAATAGATGTTTGTCTCTAAACAAATATAATATTTTATTACCTAGTATTTATTGGAACTATTTTATATGTTTTAAGGCTTAGATGATGTTGATTACATTTTATGTCATTGGTATATATTTCATTCATCACAGAAAACAATTGCTGAATTCGGGAATCTTGCCTTAAATCCTCACCAGATTTAACTAGAATTTTATATTCCTTCTCATCATTGCCACGAATGGTTATTCGGCGAGGAGAAGTGAGAGATGTTAAAACCAAGACCTGAATTTAAAAAAGAAACTATATTACATATATATATTACCAATAAATAATTAGTATTTCAACATTTCACCAGTAACTGTAAATATAATTGTGGAAGTCAGTATATTCATACCACATGAAAAAAATATAATACTTTTTTCCAAGCTAAAAATAAAATTGAGATTTTTTAAATTCTAAAATAGCCAATGAATAACAGGAGGTAAGAATTGCAATTTTCTTCATAGAGTAAGTTTTACATTATATATAATTTTTTCAGCATGAAAATTGTGAAGTGTTTTGAACTGATATTAAAGAGAATAGCTTTTAAAATGTTTAAGATTATAACGATTAATTTAATATAGCATAAATTACAAAAGAATTTATATGCTGGAGTTTGATAAACTTTTGTAAAATAATAAAAATTATTAAACAATATCATTTTTCTAACATAAAATTGAAAAGATCTAGAAAAAGCATTAAAAAAATAAGAAAATACCTTGGTATCGAAACCTGCTATTTTGACATGATATTCTGGTAAAGGCTTATTTTTTCCAGTGTACTGCCCTGATGAATAAAAAATATAAAAATGTAAATGAATAAAAAATATAAAAATAAAAAAAATGGGAAGATATCAATAAAGAAAGAAGTCACAAAAATTAGTATATTTATCAATAATACAAAAGAATATTTTTGATAATATATAAAAATAAAAAACTAAATACTTACATATAGAGAATAAAACTAAATTATTTTTATGATTTTAAAGTACAATAATTTATTTTAAAAATAAATACGATTTTATCCACAAAACTCCAGGAAAAATTATTGACTAGCAAGATTTCCTTTTTTTGGTATAGAAGTAAATTTAAGAAAATTCTCAGAAATAGTGTATAAATATTTCTGATCAATAAGAACATATTAATATAAGATTAAAAATTTATATTATTTACAAAACTATTAAATAATTTTGAGAAAGTAAGAGTACAAAGTAACTTTTTATAACATTGTAAAATATTTTAAGTTGAATTATAACTTGAAATTCCTGCAAAGAAAAGGTCTTATACTATATTTATACTGTTTATGGAGCTTTTAATTTACAAAGCTTTAAAAAATCTAAATTCTCATTGTTTTAATTTGCTTTCAAAGTATATAAGTATCCAGCATTAGAAATTCATTTATTATTTATTATATGTCACATGAATAATTATGTTTTATTCCAAAAGCTTTTTTTCTTTAACATAAAAATTACATAAATTAAAATCATAAACTTTTTTAAACTATTTACAGGAATTATATTTACATGTTAACTTGGCTTCTTAACTTCCCTTACATATATGTTGATGAAATTTAATATACCTAGATATATTCAATTCTTAACATCATGAGATTACATCCATATTGATTCTATCTTATCATACTTATTAATAGTAATAAAAATGACTAACCTAACCTGCATATATATATTAACTAAGTTTGTACTTTTGAAGCATTTGGTAATAAAATTTTTAATCACCTACTTGTTCATAGTAATTTATAGTTCATATTAGTCATAAAATATTATGCAACTATTTATTGTATTCTCGAATAAAATTAGTGTTCAGCATTTTTCAATGTTTTAAAATTTAATCATCTTAGTATATGATAGTTTTTTAAGAGTATTTTCAATATTAATACTAAAACACACTATTCATCATGAAAAGTCTTTATCAGCCGCTAATATGCAACATACACATTAAAAATTACAAAAAGAAATTCAATACTTCTGCATTTTTTAGAAAATATTTAAGCAATTATTATAACTAAACATATAAATGTTTGGATAAAATAACTTAATTAGAGAACATATATAATATTATTTTTAAACTCCAAAACCATTAAAGCCTATAAGAAAATTAAAGTTGTAAAAGAGACAATGTTTTCAATATATTTAAATTTACATTTTCTCAGTGTACAAATTAGTAACTCTTGACCATAATTCAAACTTAAACACAAAATTTAAAGTTTATATTAATAAATGTAATTAGTATTTTCAAAAGGAGAATTTTAAAAATTCATAGTTAATGTTCAGTACTGCATAAAGATTTTGAAAACTAATTTATGTTAAATATGGAAAATTTTGATTAATTTTCTTAACAGTCCATACATAAATAAAATTTGTAGGATAGAAAAATCAAATAAAAATTATTTAAGTTAAGAAGTGCATATTAATTCAGGTTTTTCCCTCCTAAAGTAAAGTATTTTTAAACTTGTTTGCAATTTCTTGAAGCTTAAAAATTCCAGTAAAATTCAATTAGTTTTTACAACAACTTATAAATATATACATGCATTTTCATTTCTTAAAATTACTTTTTAACAGAAAAAAATGACTTTATTGGAAAAATAACTTATTACAAAACAAATAAATCATAATGAAACACAAGCTTAAAAATATTTTTTTCCTAAATTAAGGATGCTAGTTTAATTTATAAAAGAAACTGATTCTTGTACTATATTTTTCAGTTTTTAACCCTGATAATGAAGTGAAATGCATTATCATTGAACATTTTTCCTTAAAACTGAATTTGGCATGATTGATTTGATTTTTTCCTGCTAGTGTTTCTACTTATTTTTATTTTTGCAAGAGTTTTAACCACACAGCTGGCAGCTCAGCCATCTTTCCTTAAGCAAGGATGATCAAATTGCACAAATTAAAATTCGTCCTTTTTTATTCAATAAATATTCCTTAATTTCAAGATAATCCACCAAATTCCTTGATAAATCCAAGCTTTTCTGGTTGAAGTACAGTTTGTCAACATATATAATGAAATAGATTTATATTTTGACAAAAAATTCAAGATAATAGAATATTAATTCAAGTTAAAATATTTCTGAACTACAAACAAATGATCAGACAAACAAAATATTTAAATATTTATAACATGTAAGATTAATCTCTACACAAATTAAGGGTCTTTATTTTTAAAAGTCATAAAGGGCAATCCCCACAGTTGTTTGCACCAGCCGCATAACATTACACAGACTTCATTAGCTTAAAAATATTGTATTGATATATAGAGTACACAGATTCTGTACTCTTATACATCAAGTCAGGGCAAATTAGAGAAATAACACTTATCAAATAAGGCAATATGTTACCAGTCATCAACAACCTAATGGCAATCTCCACTACTGACATGTAAATCTGTGTACTTGACGCAGTTTTGTATCATGTAGTCAACAACGGGAAGCTTGTTGTTCTAAAGTTCTAAAAGCTCAATCCTCACTAACGTTGGCACCTGCTTGGCTTATTGAATAGTTCCAGTATTAAACTTGGTGATCCCTGAAGATTAAAATTTGCAGAAATTTCAATAAGTAGTGAATATTTATTACAATTAAAAATTCTTGTAACATGATTTTGTATTTTTTAGCATTTTTTCAATCACATTGCTATTTAAAATTTGATGTTTTACCTGGTAGTGGTAAGTCAAGGACATTTTTCAAATGTCCAGATGTGAATACTCTAATTTCATCCCTAACTATTTAATTTATCCCTCACTCAGTGACAATTTTTTTCACAAGAATAATTAAGAGAGGAACTACAGTTTAATGTGGAATTTTAACAACTACAATCATCCAAGTCTGAATTAGGAATCAAGCCTACAAACACAGTTGAATTAAATGTCAAACATTAATCTTTAGTTATTACCTCAGCCAACACTATCTCAGAAATACAGTGTTTAGTCATTGAATATAATGTCATCACTCACATATTAATCATTCATATTTTAACTAGCCATTGTAGCATCAAGAACTGCCCTAACTGTGATGCCAGATACATGTTGTCTGATATTAGTACTGTTTATGATATCATATTGTTGATTAGGTGCATACTTTTACTATTTGCATATACATATTTGTAACAGTTCTCTTGGACTTGGAATGTTTAAATTAATTAAAATTTTATTACAAATCATCCAAAATAGTATAAAGTAATAAGAATCACAACTCTATGACTAATTTAAAATTAACATATACTCAGTTGTATTGAATATTGAATTTAACATGATGGTTTGCAATTAAATTATATGATATTCAAAATTTGCAATCACAATTAAAAATTTAATATTAACCAGTATAATTTTGCTTTGGAATTAAGAGAGATTATTTTATTTGCCCAAATGAAAAACAGAGAAAGAAGTTATTAAATTATAAAGTATTGAAAATTTACCAGGAATTTCTATGTTAGAAGCATATTTCCATTGTTTGAATTCACTTAACCATGGAGAAACATCTTTCAAGCTGGATATACTTTTATTTTTTTGTTGGCAGATTTCTTTCTTCAAGTCTGATATGTCTTTTAAAATTGTCTAAAAGAAATAAATAATAAAATTACCAAATATAAGATATGTAATTTAAATTTATAAATGTTAGCAGTAATTTTAAGTTTTGGTTAAAACTTGGAATATCATACTATGTACATATATAAATATTCAGAAATCAGTATAGAAATTTGAAAATGCATCATAATTGAGATTTCATTTACAAAAAGAAGAAAACAGTGATTTACTAATAAAAAGAATCCAGATGTTTTAATCTATCACAGTATTAAATATATTACAAACATGATGCTGTGAATTTTGATATTTGTTAATATTACAACTAAGAAATATTTGTTATAAAATCATTTTATTTCACCATTTACTTTTTAATTTAAAAAAATTATATCTACATTTGTAAAATAAAATGGAAAAAAAAATAAAAATAATAATTGATAGAAAAATTAGCAAAAGAAAATATATACATAAATACCAGAGAACAATTAAACATATAACTTTAGAGAACATTGTTATCTTTTTCTTAATAATGTTCAAGAAATAATAACAATGAATGGTTATATAATGATTAATCATTGTATAAGTAAATGAAATTGTAACTAATGTAATAAATAGTAGATAAGTATAATGATGAATAATAATCATGCTGTTCTGAGTAAGAATCCAAAAACTAGCTAATTATGTAATACCATGTTACTGAAATAATCTCTTAAATAAACAAATTGGAAAATATTAAGGGGTACAATTTCAATTAAATGTTGCATTGTAAAAAACATTGCAAAACAAAAATAAGAACAGCAGTTCTCCAAAATAATAACATTGTTTTTTTTTAAAAAAAAAACTAAAATATTTGGTGATATTCTTCATTAAATTACCTAATAACATCATTTTATTAAGTAATACACAATGACTTTTAGAAATATCTGTCCATATATAGATTAATAAATTAGCTTAATATAATAAATTTAGTACAATATTTAAATCTATTCATTGCAAGGTAAGAATTATTATACAGAATACATTCAAACAACAATGATTTTATAAGGACTCATATTTACTTATACAGATGCTTTTATAAATAAGACAACAGCATAATTACTTTCTAAATATATTTTTTCAAAATAGCAAAATTTTTCTATATCTTATTGAAATGATTCAATCTATAAAAGTTTCAAATATTTAATTCATAGTTTTTAATAAATACATAAATTGCTCTTAAATTGAAAATTTCATTTAAAATTCCTTTCAAGCAGTACCATAGTTATATAGGAAACAAATAAAAATTATTTTAAAACTTTCTAAAATTAATTTATATCTAAAACAAATATAAATTAATTTAAAGTAAACAAGATTCAACTATTTATATTGTTAATTTTTTCAATCAATCTTACTTTATGCTCTTCCTTCCTTAAAAGTTTACTCCCATTAATTCCACAAATTGATATAAATTTTTCTTTGAAATCCTAGAAAAATAATTTCATAAGTACAAAGAAATTAATATTATTTTTTTAATTTATTTACAAATTAGTACTAGAGAACATAGTGCATAAAATCATATTACGAAGAGATACTTTGTCATGCAAGAACAAAATAACTCAGTAATATATGTAAATAACATATACAGAAAACTAGTAGGGGAATGTGCGACAGACAAACATATTGAAAAATTATACAGATCCTAGCATTAGTTGTTCCAATTAAAAATAATTCAAAGGCATATATTTATTTCCTCAAAGGCACATATTCGTTTTCCCATAAACCTGAATTGCAGCTTATAATACTGCTGTGATGATAATTTCTAAATCATTTAATGTGGATAAAAATTTTAATGTTAACACATTAAAATTCTATCATTACTTACAAAAAATCAATTTTATAATGTTTATCACCTGCTTGATTATTTTTAAGTATTATAAAGAAATATAACAATTGGCAGTAATTTGCTAATTTTATTTTATTAATCTAGCAATTTTAATGGCTGTATTTTAATTAAATATAAAGGGCTTTGATATGCAATGGTAAATTACTCAATCATTAAGCTTTTTTTACTTTTACTGCACGAAAACTTTTCAACATTTTCAGAATTTTGAAAAGCATTTTTTTATTTTGAAATTCAGAACAATAAAAATTATTTTGAAATAAAAAAAAATTTTCAGAGTAAAAAGATTTAATTAAAAATAAATGTATAAATATTAATAACCTTTGAAATTAAACGACATTAACCAAGAATGGTCTCAAATTTAAAAATAATGAAAATGATAACAAAGGCTTCAAAACAACAACTTTTACAATATAAAACAGTATTTCTAACTGTATAATTATGCTTTAGAAGATTTTAATCAAAAATTCTACATCATCATTGTTATTCTTCATCGTCACCATCAATACCAATGAGCCTTGTGTTTCTTCAAAAATATTTGACTAGTCTTACTTGCAAGCTATTTCAATTAATAATACCAAACATTTGTAAGTCCTCTTCAGTTTTTTTTCATCAAGTTCTTGGTTTTACCAAAAATGTAGGCTCTCTCTTATGGGGTTTTATTAAATAATCTTCCCACAATTCTTTTATCTATCAGTTTGGATATATATTGAGGAATAGATGTCCAAATTGATTAGTTCTTTTTTCAATTAGAAATGTAATAAAGTGCAATTCTATACAAATTTCAAATACTTCTATATTTTTCAATGATTTTCTTCACATATTGTTGAAAATATATTCCACAGAATTTTCTTTTCTAATATCCTTAATAATTTTAAGATATGTAAATATTAATAAGTTTAATATTAATAATGTAAATATTAATAAGTTTAATATTTACAGTAAAATATTAATAACAGTTAACTATTAATAAGTTTAATATTTACATAGCTAAACAAAAACAGTTTTTTTTCCACAGCAATGTAATATTTATTTTTAGCAGAGATTCTTGCTCTAATTTCAGTTCCATTATTTTCAATAGTATATTGACCTCAAATTTTTAAGCTTTTCAAATCTTACACTGCAACTTATTTAAAAAATTTATCATATACTTTGTTTTCATTTTATAAATACAAATGCAGTTTCTTTGGAAAAAGAAAGGAGATTAGTAAAATACTCGCAGAGAGTAAAATACAGTAGACACATGTTTTTAAAAACATATAGGGATCAGTAATATAGTGCTCAAATTAAAAGTTCATTAAATAGAAAAATAGCAAATAATGTTAGATTTTAAAACTGTTTCTTTTCACCAAACTTCTCTTTCTTTAAGAATAAAGCACTATTAACTTAATAGCTATTATTAAATACTAAGAATTATTTAGTATGCATTACATAAAAAAATATATGGAAAACAAAATCTATAATGAAAGAGAATTCTTACTTTCTTTTTATTGAAGAAAAATCAGCTAAAGCAATCATTTTATCTATTCTAAAATTATATTTTTAGAAACACTAATTTTTAGGTGTAGAAAAGCACTTCACTACTATTTTTTTTAAAAAATATTGTAATCTTGTTAGTCACCCATCTACTTTTTCTACAAATGGTCACAGCACAAAGTCATTTTCTTCATGTTTGATACTTGAAAGTTATTTTTCGCTCTCATTTTTATTATGTTCTCAAATATTAAATCATCTAATATTCTTACAACCCAATTACATCTGGAACCAGATTCATTAAGTACTAAAGTGAAATTTTGAGAAGGTTTTTTTTTTTTTTTTTTTTTTTTTTTTAATCAAAACTCATGGATGAATAATTTCACTCAAGTTTTAAATAATTGATTGTAATAACTCAAATAATTTTTTGTTCTACTTCAACTACCATGGCTTATTTCATTTATTTGGCCCTAATTCATTTATTTTGGGATTAATTTTGAATAATTTCACAGAACAATTTAAGCATAAAATTTAAAATAAAAATGTTTAAAGAAGAAAATTTATCCAATTATGTTTTCTAGCAAAGCAAATTCCTTGATGATATTATATCATTTACTATGATTCCAGTATAGAAATGACAAAGTTTATAAATATTAAACTGAAACAAAAAATATTATCTGTAAGAGCAACTTTTAAATTTATAAAATAATATTTTGTAAAAGCACTAATACAATGAATATGAAATAGATTATTTATTGTTATGTTTAATATATGCTATACAAACTATGGCTGTTAAATAAATAATGCTAATTATAATGCATTTAAAATACATTTTATGACTTTTATGATTAGTTAAAAAGTATTCATATATTTCAAAATGATATTTTGCAAATTCAGTTTGAAAAGATACTTTTTTTTTTTAATATACAAAAACAACTATTTTTCTCAATTTTTTGCAAAATAGAATTAAAATTTGGAATTAAAATAAATATTCATATTTTTCATCATAAAAAACTCCAATAAATTTTTTTTATAAAATAAAACATATATTTAAAATTCTTAGATTCATAACCCATATATATATATATATATGCACACACACATATAGGTATTGTCTAAAATAATGGAAAACTCATAAAAAGTTTTGTACTGATATGGCGTGAGGAGAAGTGAATTTTCTGATATGGTGACGAGCGGAGGTGTGAGAGGAGTGAATAAAAAACATATGAATTCACTTTGAAATGGGCATGTACAACTCTTGTATAATGATAAGTAGGATGATGGACCCTTTCTTGTGCAGAAACTGATCTAACTTCCAAAGACACAGGAAGTGAATATTAGGATCCTACTCTTTTTTCCTAAATGGACCACAGTGCTTCTATGATGTTTAAGTCAGTGATTCAGCCAATCACTGAAGGAGTGAAACTTCATATTCTTCCAAAACATGATTAAAACAGTCTGACAACAGTGAATCAGGAAATTATCACCCTGAGAGGTGCAATTTCAATACAGATTTAATGTTTGCGTTATAAAACACAGTTGGTTAAGCAAATAATGACATAGTCAATGTGATTGTGAGTAGTTTATTCCACACCACAGGAGAAAGATATAAATTCTTATGGAGTCATTTTCATCCTTTACTTTAAGAGGATTGGTTTTGGGCTTGTGCTGCAGTTTTTCACAAATAAATTCTTCTCATGGTGGGGAGTAGGAGGAAACTGGATTCATTAGAAAACAAGATATAATTACCATTGATTTTTACTCCAGGTTTTATGCTTTAGTATTATTCTGTATTCTTGATTTCCAATTTACATCTGTCACAAGGGATTTTGTAATCAAAGCTCTGCTTAAAATGTTTTGCTTATGCAATTCTTTTAAAATAGTATGAGTCGGCAATTTCTATAGATATTCATTCAGATCAGCAGTCAATCTTTTTTCTGGTAGTCAAAATCTTCCTTACCCACTTAAACATATGGGGTTCTGTGAACAAAGTGCTTCATTTTTTTTCAGGGTAGCAGCATAGTTTTGGCTTTCACTGCAATACAAGTTTTTCCTTCTTTAGCATTTGTCAAGAATACAAAAACCTCTAATTCTTCATGAAATGTATTTCTGCTGTACCATGGACCACCTCACAATAATCACATTCTAATGACTTACAATGGGGAAGTCCATCAATTGTTGTCACTTGAAGAAACCAAGATGTGTTCACAGTTTGTTTTGTGAATGTTCTACTGGAAAATTTCAAGTTGCTATTATAATTTTTTATTACACTAAATATGAATTTTGTTTAATTATTTTGTAAATTATTATCAGGAAATTTAATTTATTTCAAAGCAATTTTTGTATCTGAAATCTTAAATAAATAAAAAAATATAAGATAGCTATCACAACAAATATCATATAATTATTATTTTAAAACATCACTGGTACACACACACCACCCAGACCCAACCAACCAATCAACTACACACACATATATATAATTATTTCAATCATTTCTTTTTAGTAAAAATAAGAAGTTTTTTTAAATTTCCCAGATAGTTAAAAATGTAATGATTTTATATAACTGTCATGAGTTAATTTGCTGTTTAATTGTCGATTGGTAATCATTGCAGATACTTTTCAAAATCAATACTATATTTTTAAAATCATCAAATAATTTTCAAAATCATTAAAAGAAATGGTTCTGCTGCTTTAATACATAAAATTTAAAGAATTTAGACATTGTATATTTTTAATAATTTAAAAAATAAAAAGCTTTATTTAAAAACTAAAAAGCTTATTTGCCAAACAATAGACTTCATATAGTAAATATTGAGTATATAGTAAGCTAACAGGTGAATATTTGGTGAAAAATTTTGAATGCAAATTTTTCATATTAAATTCTTCGTACACTAAGATTTCAGTTTCTAATTATGTAAAAAATATCACTCCATACATGAACCTATATTGTTATTACATATCTTTTAGTATTAAATTGTTTTTCAAAAGGAGAATAATGGCAAAAATATAAAAGCAGGGAATTCTTAACACTGTTGTTTACTATAGTATTCTAATAAGTGAATATTAAATACAGAACTTGTAAATATCACATTTTTTCACACATTCAAATTAGTCCAACATTAAATATTTTACCGTTCACAGAATTATATATATATATATATATATATATATATATATATATATATATATATATATATATATATATATATATAACTGCTTTGACATGCAAATCATTAAAAGAGGTACATTTAGAGAACGATTTTTTTTTTGAAAGAAAAAAATAAGTACTTTAGTACAATGATGATTACATTTCTTTCTTCTTTAGATGGCTATAATATAAAAAAAATATTTAGCTACTTTCGATTTGATAAATGAAATATTTTAAAATAGTTTTGATTTAAGAAGTAAATATTGACAAAATTAATTTTTGTAAGCATAAATTCACTAACCAGAAATGAATATTTTATCTAGTTTGACAGTATTAATTTTGCAATAAACTTAACTTATTAAAAATACATATCATAATTTATTATTTTACCATAAAGATACATTTTATTTCTTATGTTAGCTTCTTATTGAAGGTCAAATTATTTTGCTTATTAAAAATACATATCATAATTTATTATTTTACCACAAAGTTTTATTTCTTATGTTAACTTCTTATTGAAGGTCAAATTATTTTGCTTAATATTAGAATTAAGTCACTGAACTTTGTTTTCAAAAACACTTGAAAGGGACAAAAAAGTCATAACATAGAGCCTATTTGAAATATTCTGTTTCAAGAATGTGAAAGTATAATCTTTAGTGCAATGCTGTTAGATATTGATGTATATGAGAAACAAAGCTCAATACTTACAAGGTAATCATTAAATGAAAATATGTCTTATAGATGACAAAGGAAATTTTCTATTTTCTGGAATTTGTTAGAAACTTTAAATTTTATTCCATGATTTTAAATTATATTTACAAAATATTAGCTTATAACATCCATAATTTTACAAAAAAGTTATTAAAATAATTTTGAACTTCACGATTAAGACATTAAATAATTTTACATGTTCTCCGCTGTTTTCCTTATACGAAAAAATGTTTGTTATTACTTAATTCTAATATTTTTTAAATATTTAAATTTGATCATAAATTTATGGTGAAATCATATTATAATATCTTGGAAACATATATACATTTCTTAAGCAAACATTTAAGGGAATATTTTTAGCATTTTTTCTGTAATTAGCAATTCTTGATATAATTTAATATCATTCGTCAAAATGGTCCTATATCAAATTGTAATTTAGGTGAAAGTTTGAATCAAAAATAATGTTTTCTTGCTAAAAATAAAAGCTTTTTTGTGAAGTTATAGACCTCAATCGTAACAAAATAATTTATTTTTAAGTGGAATAAAGAGTAACACAATTCTCATTTTAAAATTTGAAAATACTTGGGGGAATAAATCCTGTTACCTATTTTTTGTAAATACCTTGATCTTGGTATTTTAAACAATGATTGAAATATGTATACTGAAATTTTGAATAGTGTGAAGCTACCAACAATATGAAAAATTTCAAAACATGTTTAGTAAAATTCTCAAGTAAACAGGAAATTAATGCACACATAGTTAATTTTAAATTATTAACAACTAGAATAAAGATAGCAGAAAGCTCAATTGGTGTTTCCGATTACATCAATTTGACATCGGGATTGACAGTATTGACAAATTCCTAACTAGTGGAACTTAGGAATTTTCAAATTAGGTGGGAAAACGATAAATGTAAATTGGAATCAAATGTAGTATTGATATAATGGATTCACATTTGCAATAAAGTTTTCTTGGAAACATCTGTCTAATGATATATTCTTGGTGAGTGTGTCAATAAATTGCTTTCAACTGGGTAGAACAAATTGTTGAAATGTCATATTGTCCCTTTGTCATTCTGGCTTATGTATATATACATATATGTGTGTGTGTTATACAAAGAAACTAAAAAATGTTAATAATTTAAAAACTTCATATAAAAAAAGTGAAAATCAAAAATTATGAAAACCTAAATGCAAATAAATATATAAAAATAAAACGTAATTAGAAAGCTGTTGCTTCCTTGAAACACTTTCGTTTTTGCTTGCATTAGTTAAATCAACAGTAACTGTTCAGTAAATAAGTTCCACTGCTATGATTTCACAGTAATCCGCCAATTCTGGGGGTTGAATTTTAAGCATTGCAGTGAACCAATTGTCCCTACCAAGAGCCTTGGGATAGCCGGAAAACGCACAGAATTTTTTGCCCGAATTAACTTGGGATACTTGATTAAGGGGTTAATTTTAGTTGTTTATCATATAATGTTATAAGGTATTTTAAAATATTAAAAATTTCATGTCAAACATCAATGAGTAAAATCATATAAATACAAAATATAAAAAAAAGTAATATATTTTTAAACTTCATGAGCATTTAACACTAAAAATAATCAGACATCTTGAGTATTCTAAATAGATGGAACTAAATATATATTTTACTTTAGAAAATTTTTCTTGCAATGGTCCAACACTGACTCTTTTATTTTTATTTTTGCATTCAAAATCAAAAAACTTTTCATATATTCGAGTAAAACATAATTTTACTTCTTCATTAGAAGCTTTGGATCTCAATATTTGAGTCATTTCATCAATACATTCCTATAAAAAGCAAAAAGAAAAGTTTAAAATAATGGAATATAAATATAACAGCATAATTTTAAAAATAATAATATAAAGTTTTTGGAGCTAAATTTTTAAAATATAAAATTGAAAGCTAAGTAACTGCAATTGCTTTAAAAATATCTATTTCAACTAATTACTTATATGTAATAGTTTATATCAAAAAACCAATCAGATAAAATTTTCAAAATAAACAAAGATAAAATAAATAATTTGTCAACAATTTTAAAATATATTTTACAATTTTTACTTAAACATTTAATATAAATTAAACTTCTTATATATAGTTATATAATATATTTTTATAATACAATATTTAATTTAATTTGAATAACTGAGATAATATTTACTTATAAGCTACCTCCAATCTTCAATTTTATTAACTTTTTTAAAAATGAATGGAATTTAATGCTGTTACTTCACAATGACAGAAAATGCATTTAAAGTAGGATTGTATAAAGTACAGTTACACTCTATATTATGACACAAAGGAAAATGCAAGGAAATAAAAAAAGAAGCAAATATTTGATAATAAGAAGTAAATACTTTAATGGAAAATGATGATATATTTTCCATAAAATCAATGTAATTGCTCTTCATGAATACTGTTGTTGATGTTCCTAAGATTAATACTGTTTAAATTTTTTTAGCTAAAAAGTTACCTAAAACCTCACATATGGTAAATTAAATGTATACTTAATTACAAACTTTTGGTTGTCATTTCCGCTTTAGTATATTTTATGGCAAATTACAAATTCTGCATTAAGTTATTTAAAAAAAAATATAAATAAAAAAATATTACCTTGAAAACAACTGTAGGTACTGTTAAGTGATCAAGAGCAGTAATAAAGTCTCCAATCAAAGTATTTTTATCCAATAAGTTTTTTATTCTATAAAACATAAGAAATTAGTGATTTCAAAAGTTCCAAATATATGTTAGATACTTGTATATTTAATTATCTATCTTAATTACTTATTTATATTTTTTTATATATTTGATATATTTGGCACTTTTGAATTATCACATATGATATTATATATTAACTTATATATAAACATTAACTTATATATAAACTTATAAATATACATACATACAAATATGAATTATAAAAATGAAAATGCAGAAATAGTTTTCAATAAAACTACTGCAATTTTATTCTTATATACAATCAAAATATTATATCATTTTAAGACAGTTTTCATACATATCATAATAAAAAAATATAATATTTGGTGATTTAATTTTTTTAGTTTTAAGTAAAAATGTGTTCCGATAACATAAACTGAAAGAGACAAATAACATATTCTACCTTACATCATATTATGTAAGAGCTTAAATATATCAAAATAAAATTAAATACTGTATTTTCTTGTATATAATGTATATAATCTGCTGATAATCTGATAAAAAATATTTTTCACCAGAAAAGCTTACAATAAAGTTTTGAAAGAAATGTTGTTTATGTGTTTCATAAAATAAATATCAGATGGTGCTACGACTTGATTGAATTATTTAAACTATAATCAGCATTACCCAATTACGTTCAAGAACGAATTCAGTTACTCTGAACGGTATTAAAACTCCAATTCATTAGCGTCATTTCACATTTTATCTTGGCCTGAAATTTTTCGCTTTGAAAACATTCAAATTCGTATATCATCATAGTGAAATAAAAATTAAGTTACTGAGCAAATTTTAAACTGAAAGCTATAGGGAAGATAAATGAAAAAAATGTTGATAAACGTGTATTGTAAGGTGAGAAACAGCATACGATGTACGAGAGAAAAATTATATTCCACGCGAAGTTAGAAAATAATCCATTTCTTTCATTTAACTATTAAACAAACAAATATAGTTTATTTTTATAATATATATAACCTTGTTTTAAAAGTTATTAAAATCTATTAATCGATAAGATTTATTAGAATCTTTTCTGATTTTGATTAATGTCGTGCTTTCATTTCAGTTAATCGCACCTTTCGTTGACGTGGATTCAAACAGATCTTTATCACTATAAATATTCTTATCAGTAGAATTTATAATATTTTTAATCACAATGTGTATTTTTTATTTTATTTGGCGCCAAATTATCTACAGTATAAGTTTTTGGCTATTTGTCAGAAAAATTGTCGATGACTATATCGTTGCGGATTATATACAGGAAAATACTGTAATTGAATTATATTTAAAGCAATTTTGTGCTTTGATTATAAATGTCCTGTTACAAGTCCTTTTTCCAAAATTTTAAGTACCAATTTATTTAAAATTTAAGATGTTATAAAAACATATTATTTCTATAAAAAAAATTCATGAAAGAGAAAAAGTTTTAATTGAAAGAAAAATCTTAACACTGTAAACATCAATAAACAAGACATTAGAATGTGAAAATTTCAACTTTTTTAAAAGCATCTAACAATATTTTGCAATTTAATTTTAAATAAATATTTTTCCTAATATGATTATATACATTGATATACAAAATTTAATTATTATGTTGATAAATGTACATACATGTACACACATTTTTCAAATGTTTAACATTTTAATATGGAAAAAATAGTTTCATAATAATAAATACCTTAAATAAAGAACTTTTTTGCTTAAAAAAATTATTTTGAAAAATGGAAAGAAAATACATTGTTAATAAAGAGAATTGTTTGGGGGGGAAGGCACACATACATACTGAACAATTAATTGAAAACCACTAGAATTTTCATTTTATAGCTGTCAACCTTGGAGAGTAAAAAATCAGTAGATTCTACTGATTTTGGTGGAAAAAAATCAGGAGACACTACTAGTGACTTTTTAGCTTGAAACAGAATGTTTAAAATGGTAGTACTGCAAAAAGGCAATTTTACTCTTTAGATTATACATTCTGAGAATGATTTATGTTAAACCTTTTTCGTGTTAATCTTAATATTTTAATAAAATATTCATCTATCTTATGAAGGAACTATGAAAAATAAAAGAATATACTATATGTAAAAAAATGACTTTAAGGTTTATGTCCCAATATTTATTTTATAAGGCAAATTTTACTACTCTAGTGTAATTTATAAAAAACAAACTTATAAAATTACATAAAAACATAAAATACATTACTAAATAAATTTAATTTAGTGATAAATACTCCATTTGATAGAAATATTTTTCTAATTTAACTACTAATGACTAGTAATATTCCATCTAATTATGTGTGAACTGCTTATATAAAGAGGCACCTGGTGTCTGCTCTGAATGTTAATTATATGATTGCCAATTCACAGGAATTTTGTCAGCTTATTTTGGTTAGAATGCCATCCTCCCATGGTGGACAGACGGGGCCCAAATTTCAGAAGAACATATTTAAAGAAATAAATTATATTAGTGCGCAATCTGTTGTCTGTTCAAACTATTAAAACAAGTCAATAGACTTTTTTTTTTCCTTCAAAATTTAGTTGTTTCTAAGTTTTTTACTGAAACTTCCAAAAATCAGTAGATTTTCATACATTATCGGGAAATTGGGAGAAATGAAGAAAAATCAGGAGTTTCCTAATAAAATCAGTAGAGTTGGCATCTATGTCATTTAAATGTTTGCTAGTGATGAATAGCACACAATTTTTATAATATGTATTACATATTGTTAGAATTCTAGCTTAAATAAGATATAAAAAGTTATTTCATAATATATGAAGTAAAATGAGAAAAATGAGATTTTTCACCATTTGAAAATGGGATTACAGTTTGTGACTGTTTTACAGGCACCTCAATTTTGAAGATAGCAGATTTCACTGAGTTTTAAAGAGTAGCCATACCAAAGACTTTCGAAAGTTTTAATCAGGACTTGGTCCTTATCTAAAAAACATAACAGCAGTTTGAGTATTTTCCAAGAAAGTGATTGGTGTACCTCCAATAAATTGTACAACAGAACAAGAACTCTACTGTGATTCAAATTTATATATTGAACAAAATAATAAATGAGCGATTCTAGACTGTAATAAGCAAATGGATTAAGACTTTGAAGACTAGGTTTGGTGGAACTAGTATGTTGACCTCACTACATATTATATATACATTTTTCTATGCAGCAATTTGATATGATACTGCATAATAGCCACAACTGTTAAATAAAATTTTTTTGACAGTGCAAAGATAATTCCATTCTTTAATGTGTATATAGGATTGTGTGTTTATTAGTTTTTCTTATCATGTCTTATGTTATCTTCTATACTCCAAGGTCTTGAGAATCTTATTTTGACTAGAGTGAGAGAAGACAGAATTTAATAAATAAATGTGTGAAATAGTTTTCACACTTTGGACAGTAAATAATTTTTATTATTGAACTCTTTTATATATTATATATATATAGAGAGAATTTAAACTTTTTATTATCACAGAACTGAGAAGCACAGCTATTGCAGATAATCAGTGATAGCTAGCATCTAAACACAATCATGAAAACAGGAAAAAGAGTGCATTTAAGCAATTTCTACACTCTATAGATATGATTTTTTAACATAAATATGATTTATTACTTAAGAAATGATAAAAGCATTCCCTTACAAATTTGCATGCTTACAGAAATGAAATGCATGCTTTAGAAAAAATGTCCAAAAATTTCAGTTCTTTAGATAAATTTTTTTTTCTTTATTAGGGACTGAATTTCATTTACTTTCCTTTCAATTATTTGTTTAGTCATTTCCTTCTTGAGCTTAGACACTTCAGATAATTACAAAAACATATAGTAAATAATATTCTATAATATTAAATATTTTAAATGAAATCTTACTTCTCAATAAAATTTTTGTTGTTTTGATCAGTTTTAGAATTTTTGAAATTGTAATTTTCATAACTCAGATGGAAAGCATACACAATGGCCTGAAATAATAATTTTATTGTTACAAAATATATTAAAATGAATAATACACTTAATAATGCATATAAAGACGTACAATAATTTGAAGTAAACTATTTAGAATAAAATTTACTGATTTTCTGCTATTGAAAAGTAAAAAAACGAAAATTAAAACATATGATTTATTAATGTTTGAAAATTTATAAACAATCATCATATTTTCAAACATTTTGAAAATAATGTTAAGTTATAAAAAATTTCTACATTTTAAAATAAAAAAGTAATATATATACTAGAAAAAAAACAAACTTGTTTAAAAAATCAGGGCAGGAAATGGGTAGATTCCAGTCCTTATTAAACATTCACAAAAACAAGATTATTGAAATTTTAATTTTAAATAAACTATCATATGAAAACATGATACAATAATTATTTAATTAAAGGGACACATGTTTAAATTGATTGTAAATATATTACTATCATTTGTCATTGAAAGGAAACTTAATATATTAAAATTAATTTGCTTTATTGTGTGAAATCTTTGCAATGGCATCTAATGCACTGGAAATTTTAATGAGCTAAATGTTCATTTATAATAAAAATCAAAATATAAATTTTTCAAACTATAGATTCTTTTTAATTTGTGTATATATAAGAAATAGAATGATAAAAATTATTTTTACTTCTTAATATAAATGTTTTGTTATGAATCCCCAACAATATGCTTATGACTTGAATATTATTATGGATATTTATAGCAACAATGAAGATAATTTCATTGTATGAATTAATAAAATGGTAGAGCAATTAATAATTAATTAAATTTTTACATAAGACATTAAACTGAAATAAAATTTGATTCATAATGCAACATTTTTTCCTCACTGTTTAAAGTGGTTTGGAAAATTTTCAGTATTAAGTTTTCATTCATAATTAAGAAGCTAGAAATAAAAAGTTGTAACTTCATATTTATTGTACTTTATATGCTTTAAAGGCATCTTTAACATAAAAATTTAATACGTAAAATGTGATAAAAACCATTTTAAATTTTAATCTTAACTTATCTTCAATGAATTCTTATACTTTAAAAATAAATCACAAAACTTTTAAAAGTGCAATTAAAGTAATTTTTTGAATTACTGTATTTTCCTGTAAATAATCTGTATCAATTGTTTTAGCAAATAATCAAAAATACATATACTACTGATAATGTGGTGTCAAATAAAATAAAAAATACACAGATAATAAATTGTACAAGAAAATCATTTATTATAAAAAACATATGATTGGATTCTATTTGGATCAGTCTCAATGCAACTTGCAATAAATTGTAATGAAAGAACCAGATTATTTACAGGAATTTCACAGTTAAATTAAAAGTAATAATTCCAAGAAGATTCTAAGAAAACCTTTGGATTTTTAGTTTTTAATAATTTTTAAAATGAGGTTACTTATTTTAAAAATAAAATTTATTTATTTCATTTATGATTAAATGGAAGAAATGAATTACTTTTGAACTATGCATTGGATATATATATTTATTATATGGTGAATTCTTCGTTTTTTACCTTGCATTAACACAGTTGCAATTTTTCTATTTGCTTTCTCTGTGCTTTTAGTATAAAATCTATTGTATAACTTGTATACTCTCACTTCCACATGACAAGATACAAATATATATATATATATATATATATATATATATATAACTTGAATGTTTTCAGAATGAAACAGCTCAGGTCAAAACAAAACATGAAATTATGATAGCCAATAGCAAGTGTAATATCTTACTAAAGTTACTTGGTTCTTGAACAAAATAACTGGTAATAATAATAACTGGTTATAATTGAAATAAGTCAGCTGAATCATGATGACATTTGTAATTTATCTCAAAAAAAAAAAAAACGATATTTCTTTAACTTTATTGTAACTTTTTCTGATGGAGATTATTTTATTAAATCATCTGCAGCAGCGTATAATATGCACAATAAACTTTGAAAAATGTTTAACATATAATTCACTAATTATATACCAGAAAGTATGGTAGTTAACTTTAATAAAGTGAAATATAACTTATGTTTCTAATTGTAATGAAGATAATAATACATAATTTATTTCAAGCTTATTTTGCATTGTTTTTAAAATCATATATGAATAAAAGTAGCCTAAAAAATTTTCATATTGATACATTCTAAATCAAAATAATTGACACATATTCTGAAATGTATAAAAAATTAATATATTTTTTACTTGTATATTTTCTAATAGTATTGTCAGTTTTATTGCATGCAACAGGAAAATATTACACGATTTACAGATTGGTGAACAGAAAGCTAAAGCACTAATTGCTCACATATCACCTTGGGTTTCAAATTTACAAAATTAGCTTGCATACAAATTTTTACATATAACTTTAAATAAAAATTTTAAATATTTATATTGTTTCAGAATGAAATAATGTGTTTTAATAACTTCATTTTATTGGATAAATTACATTAAAAAATTTTAAATCCTTTAAAAGTACGAAAAAAAATTTTCTGCCATATTTATAACATAACTATTCTATGTGTGCAATATAATTTTTAAAAAATATAAAATTATGGAAAATTTCTGTATGCTCCTAATTTTAAATATCATTTTGTGTCACTATCATGATTGGTAAAATACAATTTTATAACACAGAGTTATGTTTTTATCTGAAAATTTTGATTAAATTAATATTACCAATGAAACAAAATTCCAAAAAGTAATATTTATGTGCGTGCATTATTTTCAAAAAACAATTTCTTTACTTATATAAAATTTTTAAGCCTCATTTGATTTGCAGACCTTAAAAATAACATAATTAGATAAAAACCTTATTTTTTTAAGCTAAAACTAAGTAAAAAGTCATTATATTAAGAACTTAAAGTAATCAGAGGAAGAATAATAATGTTAAAATCAATAGAAGATTAATTAAAAGAAATTATAAAATTTTAAAAATCTTATACTACATATGTTTTCAAAATTTATTTTAGAGAAAATCAATGAATTATCTTAGATGTTAAATTCAATCACTACATTTTTATAGTGTGAGTTCAAAAGTTTTATATTTGCTTGGCAAGTGATGCAGAGAGCATAAATATTATTGAAGCATTTATATGCTTTTTTAAAATAGATAAAAAAATTTTTAAGTAAACTTTTATACAATTAAAACAATTTGATTTTACAAAATTTTTTCAATAACTTAGAAAATATTTGCAAAATTATAGCTATTATTCGTAAAATTTATAGCTATTATTTGCAAAATTATAATCATTCTAACACCTTACTATTCTAATAAAATAAAAAAAATTATCTTTTAAAATCTTTCATCTCATAAAGTCACCAATTCTAATCAAAGAGTATATTTTAACTATATTTATAAAAAAATAATTGATTAAGCATTAATATATCAATAAATAATTTTTATTTAATGCAATTGTTAAAGTTTCATTTTAAATTATAAGCAACAAAAATATTTACATCAGGGTATGTCCGAGTAATATTTTCAATAACTGTTTGAACAGCTTTGGCTTCAGGTTTATCTAATAATGTTAGCATTTGCTCAATCCATCTTATAAATAACCAGCAAGGCATTTTTGAAACCTATGTGAAGAGAATACCTGTATCATGGATCAAACATAGCATACATACATATGCAGAATAATGGTCTAGAATTTGAACATAATTGGCAAGAAAATTATTTTCATAGCTGTTACCTTTTCTTGAAAAACAGAAAGACAAAATGGATGGATTTCAATAATTTTAAAAAGACGAGGAAAAAGAATAAGAGCATCAGATGATCCATATTTCAAAGCATCAAGTAACGATTCAACAAGAACTTTAGGAAATTCACCAAATGAATTAATCTTTTCAGGATCAAACTGATTTACTAAAAATTAAAAAAGAATATAAAATTCATAAAATGGAATCAAATTATTCTACCAATATATAAGAAATATTCAAAGTTCTTTGAAACAAACATGAATAACTTGGTTCTTTGTTTCACACAAATACTTAATATATATATGAGTGCATTTTAATTAAATATTCTTAATTACTTATGTGAAACAAAAATTCAAATACATAGAATAAATTATATTTGAAATAATAATTAAATAACTAAGAAATAATACAAAAATTATTAATCTTAGTAATTGATGAAAATATATTTCTATAACCACACATTTTTTCATTAATACTTTTTCAAAACTAGTTCAGTCTACAGCAGAGAATAGGATGATAGAAATATTTCGTAATATCTAATGTAAAGGGAATTATTAAAAAAAAACATTTTAAATATTTATAAATAAATTAATAGATTTTACAAGTAAAATATATAAATATTTTAAATATTTTTAAGTTATCATTAAAATAATATTCTGAATGTTCCTTAGATTAATAACTTATGTTCCTTAGCTAATTAAAAATGCTTGAAGACTTTCACATTTTAAAATATTGGTATAAATTATCTGGTTCTATACATAAACATCTGGCCCTGACTGAAGTAGATCCTCATAAAATTTTTGTGGCTTAACTGTTTTTTTTTATTTTTTTTATCAGTTTTGAAAATAAATGCAGTTTTTACCAATTTCCTTCCAGTGTTAATCTTTTGTCGAATGGAACTGCTGCAAGCCTATACTTCGCAACCCTAAGCCAGTGAATTTTAAATTTGTTCTCTCAAGAACAGTCGCTAACTTTTTCTCACCTTGCTAGCTATCTTGGTCATTTAAGGATTCTCTTCTGTAATTTATTTTTAAATTAATTTTGTTAAACTTGTTAATGTTTGAAAATAATTATCCTCACAACAATCTAATATCATTTGTGGCACCATTTAGTAGTAACATTAAAAGTTAATATTCAATTAGATTTCTGGAAAATTTTATTGAAAATTTTAAAATAATGAAACAAAAAAACTCAAAAACTTATATTTTGTAACAAAAAGTAAACGCATCAAGGTAAGTAAAAATTCCAAGAGGAATTCCCGGTTTTTTAGGATTCATGTCAAAATTCCAGGAGTCCCTAGAACAATCTCTTACAAATTATTAGAAAATAAACATATCACAAATAACTAAAATTAGTTAAAGTTTTAATAATCTAATATAGAAAAAATAGTATAAAGGATTTTCAAATCATTTACCTATTTCTTCATCTAAATAACGATTACAAAATTTGGCTAATGCCATGTATGCAGGAGCAATATCATTCATAGAGATTTCAGTCTTGTCTTTTAAATGTTCCCCGGACATTCCAATAACACTTTTTAGAGAAACAAAGCTTTCATTTAAAAATTCAGATATAATCTATGATGAAAAAAGTATATAAAAAGATTAAGAAGAAATTCATATGTAAATTGTAAATTCAATATGTAAATTCATGGAAGAGAGGGAGAGAAGAAAATTAAAATTACATAAAATGAAATAGTTATCATAAGTGGCAAAAATGTTGTTTAGAATTATAAATTTTAAATTCTAATTTGTTTTTAAGTTGTTGAAGTTCTCAATTTTATAAAATCAATAATTTTAAAAACCATTGTTTTGAGAAAATTAAAAATAATATCCTAGAATGTTGGATTTAAATTATAAAAATATTGAGGCAGTGTAAGTATGCTAAAAAAAGTAGATCTCCATTAAATTAAAAATTATTAACCATAATTTAAGAAATATAAATGAAAGCAAATTAATTATTATTAAAATTTCTAATTAGGTAAACTTTAAATATTTGTGAAAAAATTAAAAATAAATGCATAAACAATACCCAAATTCCAATAATTATTAACGAAAATACAATTAAATTTTTATTTTTACTAAATGGTACAAAAGCTATAAATTTTATAACTCAAAAGATTTTACACTTTATTGTTTAAAAATTATCAAAAATTTATAGTTATTCATAACACCTAATCACTTCATTTTCAAAAACATACTTAGTTCAAAGAATGTTTAATGAGCACAGTGGAATTTCATTTAAGGTAATTAATGATTTTTTTCAAAAGAATGAACAAATTAGAAATAATTTGAAATATAACATGCAAATTTGAAAAATAACAAATATAAATATAACATTATTATTAGCTTATAATTTGTACTTTAGGAAAAATACAATTTATAACCTAAGTAATTAAAACTGAGAATTTATACTGAAGGAATATGTAGTTTATATAAAGTACATTAATATGTAGAAACTTTGTTATAAATATAAAATAATTGAACTAAGCAAAATGTTACAAATACTATGATTAACCACAAAATAAGCCTTCAACAAAAAGTTCCTGTTGTTGCAAAACTAAATATATAACGCTTTTTTAAACTTACCTCAATTCGACTAGATTTTTTATTAGAAATTGATAAAATTATTTCTAAATTCTCCTCTGTTAATGCATTAAGATCTATTTGGTCTTTTAACATCATTTGAGCTATAATTTCCAAAGTTTGACTAAATAGATTCTTCTGAGCAACACTTTGACCACACCTTTTATCAAGCTCAACTGAAAAAAATGTGAAAATAATTTAAAAATAAAATATTTTAATATTTTTCAGATCAAATTAATTAAAAAAACATGTATATTAAATTACATGTATTAAACAATATTAATGTTCATAATAATTAATGATGAAATTAAATTCCAATGAAATGTAGTTTGAATAGTCTTAATTATAAGAATTATCAATAAAAGAATTATAAATTAGTAAAAGATTTCATCTCTATAAGAGCTAATAAATCAACTTTATTTTACATTTTGTATTTCAATGAAGATAACATGAAATTTTCAAAATATATTAGTATAAATTAATGAAAGCGATAAAAGATAAATGAATTAGTTGAATCACATTCAATAATATTAAAATCAGAATAAGTTAATAATTGATTGGTTGGTTGAGTTCAAGACAAGTTAATAACTGAATAATGTAAATTCATGTGAATGAAAAGTGATGTAATGATTTGATACTGTACACATTAAACCATTGAATAAATTTTTTTGGGAATACTAAAGAATAAACTAATTAATTACTGTTACTATCTGAAAATTATAATGCTTAGATAATTACATTATAGAAAAAGTAAATCTATTATGTAATAATAGATTTCCTTTTTCTATAATATTTTGGCCATATTCATTAAAAAGATCAAATTTCTTAGAATGTTTGAGAAAGCTTTATATTCACTTATCTTAATTAAACTCAGTGGCAGAACAGCCCATATGGGGACCAAGGCCTACAGTGACTATATCTGTTTTCGTGACTGGGGTCCCTGGAGCATAAAGAATACGTCCCAGTTAGGTGATCAGCCTAACGCATAAACTCATTTGATTAGTTCCCAAACATGCTCAGCTTTATCAACCCACTGAGAGGATGAAAGGCTTGGGCCTGAGCCATGGGAGTACAAAGCACTATCACTAAGCCACCAGGCTTTTATTCTTTTATCACCTATTACTTTAATATTTTTTAAAGTTAGTTATCTTCATTCTTAAATTTGTTTCAATTTGCATAGAGTTCAGAGTCTTTAACAAACTGGTATACATTCAAACATTATTGAAATAGGCATTTACTTAAACTTTATTTATTTTTCAGATAAGTCCATAATATTTTAAAGAAATTTTTCTGAAATTTATTTAGCTATCATAATTTTGTTCTCTCAGCTTTAGTGAAAAGATTTAGAAATAAGAGATGAATTAAGTATTTTGATTCATTTAAACTTACTTTAGTTCTGAATGGTTTATTGACAATCTCCTCCTGTGAAAAAGCTTGCTAAATGAACTAAGCAGTTGTGTTTTCTTTTAATTTTAAATTCAACTCTGATATTCATACAGGAAATATCAATTTTAAAATCCACCCATCTACCAATCAATCAACAATCACATAAATGTTGTTCATGTTTGCACAAAAGCTGGTCTGGTATACAGGATTTACTGCTAAAGCTAGATCAACCTTGACAATAAGAGGAATATATTTTTATACTTTAACAATACATTCAAAAACATTTGATTCTAAATTGAAGCATGAAGCAGAAATTATAGATAACAAGGCAGAATGCTAAGAACTGGTTTTGTAATCATCAATAACTTACAAGAGGTTGCATTTTTAATCATTAGATCTTAACATGATGCATTATTTGCCAAATAAATTTTGATCTTTTCTTATTTTTTTTTCAGATATTATTTAGATCTTACTTGGTGTTGCACTCTAAGTTTCCAGCCATTTAATTTTTATCTGATTTAATTCATAAATTAAAATATATATCCATAAATGTTTAAGAAAATGAATGAAATGAATGTCATGATAGTGTTATATACTACTTAATACATCTAGCTTATTTTATAATAGAATGGTATAAAAATAAAAAATTATACAAACAAGATGTATAAAAAAATGTATAAAAATAAAAAATTATACAAACAAGATGTAGACTTCAAAAATATCTGAAACATCTACCTAGTTGTTTATAAGAGCCAAGAACTATATCCAAATTTTTATCAGAATGAGAAAACATGACTCTTTTATTATTTATAGAACAATAAGCTTCAATAAATTTTGACCATGTTAAACCATCTAATGAACGGGATACCTATAAAATATAATAAATAATTAAAAAGATTTTAGATTAATAATATATTTAAAATAAAAAAAAGTTCTATCAATTAATATTAATGGGACTTAGTCAAAAAATAGTTTTTAACAATAGAAATTTACAATATACAATAGATAATTTCCACATTATATATTGTAATAATATAAATTAATTATTTCTATAATAACAACATGTAAATAAACTAAATATTGTAAAATTATATACTTTATAGAAATTTACAAAACATAATATTAATTATAAGTTGAATTTCATTTATTTTCTTAACTGAATTAATAAGATATTCATAAATTTTATTTAGAAATCAAAACTAAGCATTTGAAAATTTGTAGAAAAATATAATGCAGTTAAAAACTTTGTTTGCATTAAAGTTTAAATTCTAGTCTTCATGAAGAATTCTGCAATAAAATGTGTACACCATAATTTTAAGCAACCTATATAGTTTCAGGAAAAAAATTATTACATATTGATAAAGTTAATGCAAACAAATGAGTACTTTAAAAACATATTGCAAACATGTTAAAAGTACATTACAATAAATATATATTTTCTACTTTACAAGGTACATCATTCTCATTTAATTCCAAATATAAATTGAAAAAAATCATATTTGACACTTATCATATTTTAAAAAAATTCTATGACAAAGTAAACATTCAAAATAAATTATAAACTAAAAGCTTTTACTTTGTATATATTTTTCAGAACAGAAATGGCTACTGGAAAATTTCCTCTTGCAGCACAGTTTTCAGCAAATCGTAATTTTACAAAAACTGAGGTGTCTAAAGCAATTTTTTTAAAGTCTTCTTCACTTTGAGAATCAGTATTGAAACTTGAAGAAATTGAAATTTCCATTCCTTCTGATTGGTTAGAAAAATTTTCCTCCATTTTTTTTAGATACAAATGCCTAGAAAATAACCCTATTATATCAAAATAATTTTATCAAACATAATATCAAAAAATTTTACTTTAAATATTATAAGTTAACATTTAAGGAGAAAAAATAAAAATAATTTAAATGCAAAATTGAATAAATAAATTCAGTTCATTCAAAGTGTTTTAAAATAAAGTACTATAAAAATTAAATGATATTTTTTATAGTTATAACAGATATGCAGTAAAATTAACTTTAAATAAATAATTTAATATTAAAAGTAGAAAATTTCGATTAAATTTAAGATGTACATAATTAAAATAATGCAAATAAATACTTTAGTTTCAAAGTGAAATGTAAAGCATATGAAAATAAGAAAATTAAATTAAAATGAAATCTGATTCATCCTAAATATATTTAAACATAGTTAAATCAAACAGTCTATTTAGCGTATATGCCATTTTTGAGGAAGTTTGAAACAAAATTTAAGATGCAATGAACTACTTTTACAATTATAATAACTGAAAAAAAAATTTTTTTTTTGATACTGAACTTCAATCGAGGTTAAATATTATTTAATATTTCACCTATACATATGAGCATAGCTTCCATTTAAAGGAAATGAAATAAAAATGTAAGACTCACAAAAACGACAAAATCTCAAAAAAATGTGAACAAATCAACATAACACAATATATACTTATAATTTGGTATATTACCCAATTTGTTTATATTATGAAAATAATATTTTCTTTTTTATCTCAGAATAACCAATTGTTTTTATTCATGCAATTAGGAAAAAAAATTTTTTTAACTTGTTAAAGAATAACATAGTTCAATTCACTATTATTGGCTACATTTTATTTATAATTATTAAATTAATAACAATGCTATAAGCATGTTAGATTATTTTGTCAATATTCTTCATACAGTTTATATATATATATGCTTGTTAAATCTGTGAAATCGAAAGTCCTCTGGTCGGTAGTTGAGGAGTTACCATGAGTGCAAAGGTCTGGAGAAAAATTCCTCCCTCTTTACATCATTGTAAAAATTAAGGTAGGAGATCCTCTGGTGGTGCTTGTATCGGAGAATTTGAAAAGAAAAGTTGTACTTTTACCTACATGGTGCTCTGATTAAAATGAAAGACGCACCCTACTGACTTAAATTCGCATAGCCAAGGCACGGGGATCTTGACTTATCCAAGTGCCATTGGTAACAACAACATATAAAAAATATTTACAATCAAGATGGTATGAGTAAAGCAATTAAATTTATAGAATAAAGTAAGAAAAATTATCATATCACAATGAATTCCTGAGAGGGCACAATTGCTAATCAGAGAATGCATTGTTAAAATTATATAGTAGACATCTGAATTAATAAAAAACATACATGATAAACTTTTGTAAGGAAACTAAGTTAAAATTAGAGATATTTTATGTAAAAATAAAAGTTTTAAACAATGTGTACAGTTTCTTGTGAGCTCTTTATAGTAAGAATTAAAAGTAATAGCAATAAATTAAAAAGTTATATTTATTGAGAAACGTTTTTTTAAATTACCTTTTATAATATGCATTAGTAAAATATTTTATCACAGTTAAAAAGTATGCATTTTTGCAATCAATAAGTTTTGAACATTCCAGTGTTACAAATCTCAGTACTTTAATAGTTAGAAATCAGTGTCCTTTTACCAACACAAAAATTTATGGAATTTTAACAAAACAAAAACAGAAAATACAATATAAAATAATTGAAGCAATATAAAATGATTGAATATAAATAATCCAAGTAATCTATTACATAACTTTACAGGAAAATTTCCTTATAAGATTTGAAGAAAGTAATGAATCATTTTACTATAGTATATGTTTTGGAAAAGCAAAATTTTATTGAAGATATACATATTTTCAAAATATTATTTAATAGAAACAAACAATTTGCAAGCAGATACAGAAAAATAAACTTATACATTTTATCATTGTTTAGATTTGGTTTATTTGTAACTCAACAGTAATTTTTTTGCACACAAGGGCTAACCAAGACTTACAATTCACTGATGCCTAGTATTAATATTATTATCTTCAGAAACAAATATCTTAGGTGTAATCATTATACACCTAAGAGTGATTATATGAGATGGGTGTCATATTTTCACCTTGTATAATCAAAAGAAAGAGTTTAAGAAATTTTAATACTTGCCTTCCTTGTGAGATGAATTTGAATAACTATACATAAAAAGCAAACCAAAGAAGGTAACACTGTTTGAATGACTATAAATCTATCAGGCAATTTCCTACATGTTCTCATAATACATTTTTATTATTTGAAAATTGAAAATTATAAGTTTTGAAATTTTAAGTTTTATTGTAATTAAACAATAAAAGTAAATATTAAATGTCAAAACTTCAACAAGAAAAATAGTGATATATTAAGCTTTTTAGTAAATAAATATTTGTACTTTTTAAACATTTTTCCAAGTTAAAACAATATTACTTTATTAACTTCTGTAATAAATAATTCTATAAGAATAAATTAGACAAAATAATTTGCTAATCCTGAAATACTTATCCAAGGAGGATAAAAAATATGAGTGTAAATATTTTGTATAATATATTTTGAAACTAGAACCTTTTTATATGAACAAATAGAGCTATGAAGATATCACCCATTAAAATTGGACAATGTTTATATTTCTCATCTTTACTAATAGCCTTGAAACAAAAGTATATTTAGAAGTAAATTGTAACTGCATTTTAATTCAAAGGAGGAGTAATTATATAAAGGTTTGTTATGAACTTTACTATAATTTAACAAACATATTTTCCTGTATATAATCTGCAGGCCCATTTATTCAAGCAAAAGAAAAAAAAGTAGAGCATTATCCACAGCGGCGTATAATCCATACCAATTTTTAAAACGAATAATCGAAAATTTATACTGCTGATAATCTGGTGCCAAATAAAATAAAAAATACATTCATTATAATTAAAAATGTAATAAATTCATCAATTAACTGAGATAAAAGCTCGAAATCGATCAATGTCCGAAAAGTTTCTAGTAAAACTTAATTGATTTTTAGAGTTTATTAACTTTCAAAATGAGGTTTAGAAATATTTTTAAAATAAACTATTCTTGTTTCATTAATATATAAATGAAAGAAATGGATTACTGCACATGGAATACATTTTTTTCTTTTGTACCACGCAGGTTTTGTTTTTCACTTTAAATTACACGTTTGTCGACATATCTTTCATTTGCCTTCCCTATAACTTTCAATTTAAAATTTACTCTGTAAATTAATAATTTGCACATCCCTTTGACAATATATTAATTTGAATTTTTTCAGAGCGAAACAGATCATGTCAAAACAGAATGCGAAATGGTGTTAACGAATAGCAACTTTAATAACCATTCAGAAGAACAGAATTCATTCTTAAACCTAATTGAACAATACTGATTATAGTTAAAATAAGTCAACTGAATATTGGCACCATCTGTTATTTACTTTATGAAACATAAAAAAGTTTTTTTTTTGAAAAAACTTTATTGTAAACTTTTTTTGATGAACTTTTTTTTTGTCAGATTATTCGCAGCATTGTACAATACACACAATGAAATTGGAACTTTTTTAACATATAATCCACGAATTATATACAGGAAAATATGGTAATAAGAACAAAATAATGGATTTTTAAAGAAATTCACCATAATCAATGAATTTTGACTTTTATCTGCAAACAACTAATACACAAAAGATAAATATATTTTTGTTGTGCAAAGCCTCTACATTAGCATAGAAAGGATACATGTGAAACGCTTATTTAATAAATGGCATTTCAAATTCTGCCAAAACAATTTTTAACTTGTTTTAAAGTTCAACTCCTTAATGTTTATATTGTTATTACTCATTTGATAAATATAACTATATTCTGGATTTAAAATTTAAATATTTCCAAAAATTTATCAATCAACAGAGAATTAAAAGCAAAGACTTAAAAATAATAAGCTATATAATGTAAAACATTTCATTATTCTTCAAAACTCTTATTTTTAAAAATATGAAACCCAACAGTTTAAAAGCAAAAATTTTCAATTATGTATTCAGAAGTAATATGCTAGAATATAAATTTTTTCATTATTCTTTAAAACATATACAATCAAAACTACAAATAATGAATGAAATATACTAACCTGTTTGCTACTACATCATCCCAAATTTCAACTGGATCAGTAGCATTAGGAAATCTTTTTTGCCATAATTTTAACAAATTTATTGCAGATCTTTGGCTGAAGAAATTGACTAGAAATAGAAGAAAAAATTAAGATTATTAATAAATGTAATGCCAGGGATTAGTAAAGCACCATGACAGTTTTCAGAAGAATGATTGTGTATCACAAATCAGAAACATTAAGGTTAAGAAACAAAATAAATACAATTTTTTTACCAGGAAAAAACATGGGAAGCTAATAAATTTGTATACCTCCACTAGCAAACATATTTACTTGCAGATTATATAAGAGGACAAAGTGTAACTCATTACATAACTGAATATACAGTGGTCAAGCTGAAAGTTTTCAAAAATTGAGGAGCGGTAAGACAACCTAACCAATTTTGAATCATATGAAAATGCGGCATCCCGGAAAGTTTTCCAGAAAGT
The DNA here is from genome assembly GCA_030067965.1 of Latrodectus elegans. Classification (NCBI taxonomy): domain Eukaryota; kingdom Metazoa; phylum Arthropoda; class Arachnida; order Araneae; family Theridiidae; genus Latrodectus; species Latrodectus elegans. Next base: position 50,462,665 of record CM057820.1, read on the forward strand.
ATATATAACATTAAAGAAGTGAGGATAGTTTAAGTACATTTGCTTAGATGCTTCATCTGGCAATTGGACATAGAAGTTATAAAATAGCAAATTACATGAGCACAAAGAAAAAGGGTAAAGTAGAGATAAAATATTGGGAGAAAATGTATAAAATTGGATTATAAAAACATGTCGATAATCATAAAGATAACAAATGTACAACTGGAATAGGCGTTCATACAAAGGATTAATAGATGTAATGTAAGTTTTATATCTTTTTTATATGGAATTACAGACATTTTTAAACATACCAAGTGTATGTCGAATTTCAATATAGCTCCAATAAGGCTTGCTATAAGATCCTTAGTGTTGTAAACAGGGATATATCAATGCTTCTATTAAAAGGGAGGTTCCTGATCTAGAACCTCTATATGGTCCTGTGTGTGTGTGAGTCACTTTTATGTACCTATTTCTCTTGAAATCTTGGGCCAGGACATCTTGTTTACAATATACTTACATATTTTCTTAAAACAAAGCAAAAATTAAATAAACTCCAATAAATTTAATCTATATACATAATTTTGATAAAATATTTTTCATTATCTATTCATGTTTATAATATAGGCAATATAACCTTGCACATATAGTTTTGAATATAAGGAGTTAATAACTGCATAAAAATTTTCACTATAAAAAATAAATATCATCCTTGGAGGGAAGAGAACACAAGTAAATCAAATGGAGAACTTTTAGCAGAAGAAAATTTTATGCAATATTTAACTATTTAAAGCAAACTGAAATCACCAATATATGTTACTGAAATAATAGAAAGAATATTTATCAGTTTTCTTTCAGGGAGTCTAAATAAAATAATATTGAAACTGAGGAAGATATAAGTCTTGAATATGCAATCCAACAGTTAATGTATTCCTTTACAATATTTGAATAAGGATAAACTAAGAATGTATTTCACTTATGAATAAAAAAGAATATTTTCTAATAAAATTTATATTATACTATCCATTTATGCTATGCAATAGTATAATTCAATACATTTTTCACATTTTGCAAACCTCTAAGAATTTTATTAAGGTACAATGGTTAATATTCTACATTTAGAGTATATCACGATATTATTTATATTTTGTTTTTTAGCAAATACTCAATAAAATAAGACAGACTAAGTACTTAAAAATAAAGCATCTTACAAACATAATAATAATAAAATAATTGGTCAAAATGTTTTTAATATTTAAAATAATAATAAACATTTCCAAACTCTCAAAATTTTTATATTATTCCTGTATTCAAATAAAGTTAAATTAATGATTTTCTTTTCAAGTACAGTAATTATATCAAGTACATATAATCAAAATTAATTAAAAAAAACTCTTTTAGAAAAACGCATTATAATTTTTAATCAAATATGAAATAAAATTTAAATATTTAATACTTATTTTATAAGAAAAATACCTTTTTTGATTAAAAATAAGAATTCATCAAGTTCAACATATTTCATTAATTTCTGTAACACAGAACGTTTAACTTCAACTGCAATAGGGCTTAAATTTTGCCAGTCCTGGAAAACAAATAAGTAAAATGAATATAATGTAACTATATACTTTCTGATTGTGATAAAATATATAAGCATTTTTCGGATTGTTATTTGTCAAACTACAGAATTATAATTAATCCACAGTTTGCAAATTAATTATTTTATAACTAAAATGTGAAGTAAAAAATCATTCTTACTTTCAAAAATCTATTCAAAGAAGCTGAGCAGTACTGCCTGGCAATGTCAAACTTATCTTGTAAGAGATACAATAGAGCTAATTCTTCATTAAAATAAATCTAAAAAAATGTAGTCTATATTGAAAAAAACTATTATATTCAGTTAATATACATTATTAAATGTATCTTAACTGAATACAATAGATAAAGTAATATAAGAAATGAAAATCCATGCTAGTCAATCATGGAAAATTTTAATAAAATTTATTGATAGATAGTACATAATGTATTTAAAATTCAAGGTATGACAAGAAACATCCTCTGCTGGCTATTAAAATTTCTACATTAAGAAGGTAAAATATTAAATACATAAAAATGTACATGATAAGAAGATGCAGGAAAATGCTAATGATTACTTTTCCAATACACTCATATAAAACAGAAAGCAGTAGTGACTCCAACAAAATGCTTAAATGAGGAAATTGTTCAGAAGGTTTCTCATCTATCAGAATAACGTGCTGCATCTCAACATTAGCTGCCAATAACAGCATTGATAAACATCTTATCTACATAGCCTTAATTTGAAATAAAATACAATAACATCAGAAACCTGAACTGAGAAACAGGATTGTTTACTTGACTATCAATGCCTAAACAAATAGTTCAACCGTATTTGTATTATTATGAAGTGTGACCGCAACAAACACAGCTTTGGGTATTTTTGTTAAAAACATCACAAATAAAGAGCACTAACAATAGTGTGGTCAATGACAACTTTAGCTGCTGGTTTGATATGATTTAGAATTTAGAATACAAAGATATGTTAGTTCCATGTAGGCTTAGGCCAGAGAGAGCTGAGCTGGTAGCCGAATGGTTAGCGCTCTTGCCTTCGGTTCAACAGTTCGTGGGTTCAAATCCCACCTTGGGCATGGATGTTTGTAGTGGTTCGGAATCCACTTTAAGCTGTAGGTCCCAGTCTAATTAGCCCTTGTGTGCAAAAAATGACCGTTGAGCGACAAACAAACAAACAATTAGGCCAGAGAGAATGCAACATTGCGGCCCATCAGCTTCAAAATGAAAATATGAAATAATAAATGCATATCCTAGCTATCGCTTGTTTTCATATTATAATTGAACGTTTGCTTGAACAAAAGATGTTATATTTTTGTAGTATCAATCTCCATGGCTCTGCATTTGCCTCAGCCCAGAAAGCATTATTTTTCAATGGAATAATGTACAAATGCATGTTACCCATATTGCCTAAACCTTTCTTGAAACAGATAAGCTTTATTATGAATCTTTTATTTTTAAGAAATATGAAAATCATGCCCTGTCCAGCATATTCACCATATTTCCTACCAATAAAAAATTCTGATAAATGGAACAAACTTGAAAATACTTGTGGACAGTGAATTATGATATTGTGTTGAATATGCATATGAAGCTGTACCAATACATGTTTTAGTTCATTGTGTGACATATAGGCAATATAAGTAATTTTATTGGTGGAAGAAGTAGTTATTTGCAATACTGATTTCTCAAGACCAATGCTTTCAAATTTATTGACAATATAACTACTTATTATTCCAGTAATAATATATTTCTCCAATGAATATTATTTTGTTATTTTCATTTATTCTAGAAGTAGCAATTTTAATGGTTTGTAGTACAATTATGTAGCCTTTGAATAAGCTTTGTATTCAAAACAATCCCAACTTAATATCAAAAAAGTAAAATTTACAAAGAATGCAACAAGATAGTACTACAAATGTTTATTTATGTATACCTTTAAATTATTTTATTACTTTTTAATGGATCAAATAAAAAAACAGATAAATTATTTTGTTTGAATATTTATGCTAACAGTTACTAACATACAGTAAACTGAAGCCAGGATTTAGGCCTCCACCTTTCTAATTTTGATTATTTTAGAAATTAAATTTATTTTAAAAATATTTAAATGAAGATTATTTAATTAAAATCTGATTTATTTAAAAAATTTTTTAAATAATAATACTATGAAAATAAATTTTTATACATAGGTAACTTAAATTATTTTCCAATAAAATAATTTAATTTGAATAAAACATTTTTCATTATTTATACTTTAGGTTAATTTCAATTAATTTTATTATTAAATTTATACTGAATAAGAATTTAAATTTATTAATGCCTATAATTTTTCATTTTGTTGAATCTATAAGTGACGTCAAAAAAATATAAGTAACTTTGAACTTCAATATATTATGTATAAGTATTTGATAAAAACAAACTAAACCTGTGGAACAACAGTTCATATATGGGCAAAGGATAAAAGTGCTCATATCTGTTTTAATGACCAAGAGCCAAATGCTGCGAAGCATGTATCCCAGTGAGGTGGTCAGCCTAATGTGAAACTGCCAGTTTTTACTTCAAATTAGGCTTAGTACTTAGTTTATCCACTCACATTGAAGGGATGAAAACTGAGATGACTGTGTCCAGCCTGAGGATAGAACTTCGGACCTGTTCCTTGGTAGTGCAAAGTGCTACCACTAAAGCACCAGACTTCATTTGATATTTAAAAAATAATTAATTCATTGATAATATTGTAAACTTTCATAATTTTGAAAACTAGATTATTAAATTGTTTTACATTTCTAATCATAATGGCCATAAAAAATTGCTTAAATAACTGCAGTCATTAAAACACATAAAAGTATGACACAAGAAAATTATTTTTTAAAGTTTAAAAGGAAAATCATTGATAAAAACTAATACTCCTTTAATTCCCTTTTAAAATAATCCTGTAAATTCATTAAATTATTTCATGTCAAATAAATCAATTTTTATTTAAAAATTAGGTTTCCTTTTTTAATTTTTATGCGTGAAGTATAATCTTTCCAAAAAATCAATTTTATAAAAAGTATAAAGAAATGATATTACTTTTAAAAGTGTTATAAATATTTTGGCTACAATATTTTAAATTAAAATAAAAAGCATATTACCTCCAAATGTGTTTTATTGCTTTCATCATTTCGAGATTCATCAAAAAATGTGAGTAATGATTGATCATTCTTACCATTTAGAAGCAGTTTCAATTTAGATCTCACTAAATATGGTAAATAAATTTCCTAAGGTACAAAAATGGAAATTATGAGAAGATATAATTTACAGAATAAAGAACAAATGTCAAAGTTCAATAAAAGCTTGTATTATAATGCTGGCTAAGTATACGCCTTACTTAATTATTCCAAATATAATAAGTTAGTTTATTGTTTTATAATGGCAAAGATTATTATCAATCACATATAACTATATTATTTTAAAACTATAGTGCATACTAAAATAAAAAACAGATAAAAGTTAAAAACATTAAAAAAAATGTTTTAATTCCAACAAGACATGTTTTAAGATTTGAATAGCAGAATTATTATAATTGGTAAAATTTTCACTTTAAAAACTCTAAAAAACGCATATAAATTTTTTTTTCATGTTTGTGAAAATTTCAATAGAATTATTAGGTATACCAAAGAGTATCTGATTATAATAATATAACTTGATGATGTAAAAAATATATATGTATACCAAAAAAATTGTTTCCTTTCAAGCAAATTAATACAAATTAAAATAAGCAAAATTTTGTGAATTAATTTCATAAAGACAAGCAAGAAAATTATTAGAGAACAAAGAACAAATTATTAAAGAACAAAAGCAAATATAGATTTATTTCAATAAAGTCATTTAAGTAAATTACTATATTATAATGGGAGATCATAAAATACTTACGACAATGTGAAAAAAAATTATAATCAAACAATTATAGATAATTTAAATCCATTAAAACATAAATTTATACATTTGTCAATACTTTAAAAAGTCATTCAGAGAAAGGACACATAAAGTTTTAGCTTAATAATTTTAATAGATTGATAATCATTCATTGCTTGCATTTAATAATTTCTCTTAAGAAGTTTTTCAGCTAAGAGAAGTTTTGTGGCATTAATGCATTTTTATAGGTTTAAACAAACTTCTCTAAGTAATTAATATTATAATTACTTTAATTTTATTTGTTAAAAGACTCAAAAGCTATTTTTTTTAAAAAAAAAAATTCAATACATTAAAGTTTTTCTTCTATACTAAATACATAATTTCTGAGTGATAAGTGACGTGAAACATTTACATTTTAGCATTTGTGTTTCTATGTTTTGTTTGCTTTAATGAAGATACTATAATCCAAAACATATTGATGAATACATAATTTTTAAGCTAAATACTGATATATTTTTGGAATATATTGCTCAATAATTAAGATTGATTGTTGCAATCAACATTAACAAATAACTTATAGTTAACTAATTAATATTGCAAAACAATAATTGGATAAAACATGAAAAAATTTGTAAAATTTAATGTTTGATCAATTAAATCACAGGAAATGTAAAACAAATTTAATATATATTACTTTCATGTACTCATCTTCCCATATTCTCTGGAGATCAGGAGATTCTTCATCAGTGAAACGACTTATTACTGCATTCTCCAAATTTTCCCATTTTGAAAGTTTGTTGAGACACTAAAATTTGAAAATATAAGCAAATATTTATTACCAGACTATCAAATAAGAATAAAAATTATTAATATCAATGAAGTTATAGAAACAATTCAACAATGTATGTTTAAATTGATATAACATGAAAATGAAAAATTGTAAGATCTATTAAATTTTATAAAATATAAAGTATTTATGAAATAAATTCATGAATAAATAAATTATGAAGTTAAAGATAACTGAGACACAACTTTTATAAGGGAAAAAAACAATTATTAGAATGAATGCATTGATTCTATTTCACTTTTCTAGAATTAAGACATTTACAATTAAACAATTTTAACTGTGTAATGACATGCAATTAATTTTAACTGTGTAATAGCATACAATTAATTTTGGGCCATTCTAAATTCACAGAAGCAATTTTATGACTATTTCCTTCTATTTTTATTGCTGCAACAATGCTAGTTTGTTTCTAGAAAGGAATTCGAAATAATTAAAAGAATGTTGTCTGATTCATTTTTAATGAATTTTAACTGAGATATAGCATATAAATTCTTAAAATGTTTATTAGATAAAATTAATGCAGCAATTCCAAACTTCTCACACTTCAGCAGTCCTTAACTATATCAATAGTAATTTCTTTCAAACATGCAATTTTTAGTTCATTTCTTATCAATTTAATCATGCAAATATGAAATATTGACAATATAACAATAAATAATAACAAATTACGCCACATTTTTTTCATGTCATGATCATAATATAAGATTTTAAAATAAATAAATTTTTTTTTTTTTTTTTTTTTTTTTGTAATTAGCATATTTTTTAAACATTTATATGGTTTTAAAATTAAAACTTTCATTGGGATATTAAGATAAACATATATAAAAGTTGATTAACAAGTTTCAGCTGTATATATTTATAAATTGTAAAATATTGAGAATAAAATAAAACCAACATTTTATAATTTTACTACACCTTGAAAATTTTTTCAAACATAGAAGGAAAATTTCATTCAAAGCATTCTTTTTAATATTTTAAGAAACTAACTTTAATTCTTAAATTTTTCAATAATATTTTGAGTATTTTCAATCAAATTTAGTTTCAATTTATGCTTCTGTAGCTTAACAAAGAGACTAATAAATCTCCTGAAATGTTAACTGTGCTAATTAATCAATAGATATAAATCAGTTTTTTGTATTATTTGATAACATTTAAAAAACAACATTACATTCTGTTGAATATTTTTGTTAAATGTGAATTCTGTTTGTACATTATTATTAACAGACCTTAATATAACCTTCTATTGAAAAACATTTTTAGCATCTAATTTCATACATACAAACAAAATTTTATTCATTTTTCAAAAAATTTGAAAGAAACTTTTTTTAATTTATCTTTTGAATATTAACCTAACAAAATTTCAATAAAAAACCAGGCACTTACAATACAAATAATCTAATGTGCTTTAATTTTAAGAAATTCATTGAATAAATTCTTGTGAAATATTTTTGTCAGTTAATAACTATAACTTCTCTATATATTAAATCTCTATTTTCAAATATATATATATATATATATATATATATATATATATATATATATATATATATATATATATATATATATATATATATATATATATATAGCCATTGTGGCTTATTTTATTTAACTATAAATCTTTCAGTGTAATTAAGCAGCTTGCTTATAAACTTGGAATGATTTGGTTCCAACCTATTTAGATAAAGAAAAAAACTTCAAAATAAAATGAAATCCAGTTCTTAATCCTTCAAAGTACTAATGATCATCATCTGCATTGTGCAATACTTTATATAAAGTTAATGTATATTATGTAAAATTTTAAATATTAAAGTAATGACAATGTTATATTTAAAGCTTTAATACATTAAATCAAAGTACAATCTCTTAAACTAGAAAAAAATCAAAGATTAATTTTTCATGTAAATTTACCACTATTAGAATAACAAAAAATAATTTGTGAGAGTTCTCATTTTTTCTAAGTCTTCACTAAGTCTAATTAAAAATAACTATATAACCTAATTAAAAATATTAAAGCTAAGGATTTACATAAATTTATTACAATATAAGGTAACCATTAAAATGTATTATTTAAAGTATATTTAATTATAATTGCATGATAATTCATTTATTTTTAAAACAAATTTGTCATAAGCAAATAATTAGAAAATTTTGATTAGCTATTTGAATTGTATACATACTGATAAAACAGATTTGTCCCAAAAGTCTTTCTCAGCCTGGTCATATTCATCAGATGTACTGTCATATAACTGACAAAATATATGAAAAAATTAACATACATAAACAAAAAAAATCTGGGAAAATAAATGTAAATCATAATCTGAATAATAAAAACACATTACTTCATTATAGAGAACACATGCATCATAATATTGACCAGAGCATTCATACTGAAGAGCTTTTTTGTTATCCTCTCTTTGGCCCATTGTTAAAGAAAATATACCATTTACAGCATCATAATCATCTATTGATCGATACAACCTAGAAATTTTAAAGGAAGAAGTGTTAAATTTTAATAAGTAGAATATAAATGATTTTTTCTTATTTAGAAATGTTTAATTAATCAGAAATTAACATTTGTTCCTTTATTCAATGTTGGAAATGGAAGTATGTAATTTATAACCTAATGTTTGATAGACATTCAGCAATATAGACTTTATACGTTAGATAATTGATAATTACTGTATAGACATGACTATACCAAGGCCCTCGGTCATAAAAACAGTTATAGGCAATGTATAGGCATTAGTCCCCTTATGAACTGTCATACCACTGCATTAATTTTAATTTATATTATAGATATGACTTCCATTTTTATCACATCTTTCAACCAAACTGAAAACTGAACAGTCAAATGAAACTGAAAACCTTTATAAAATTTGAACACAAATTAAAACAAAAAATTCAATTGATAATAAATTGTACAAAATCTCAAGATTTCATTTAAAAGTATATATGAAGTGGAATAATAATAATAATAATATAATTTAGGAAAAACTAAAATAATGGCATAAAGAGTTAATAACTATTTAATTTAAAATTACAAAATAGATAGGATAAAAATAAAAACACTCAATCAATAAATGTTAAAATCACTTAATTTACACCAGTAAAAAGTTTACATATTTCACAACTATTAAAAGAGTCTCATTACAAATAACCCATTATAATTCTAATGGTTAATTTATTAAAATGTTTGTTTGGTAAGCAATGATATAGTTCATACATAACTATAAAAATTACACTATTATTTAATAATACAGTAGCAACACTAGTTTTGAACCAAAATTCTGTGTTCACCATTTGTTAAAAAAAAGACATGAAATTTCAAAATCAATGAAGATAAAATTATTGATGCAAACCTCAAGAAAAAGAATGGAGAAAGAGGACAGAGGAAAATAAAAAAATTGCTCCATACACATAGCCTTGAAAATAATATAAATTTCCTAAAAAATCTATTTTTTCAAAATTACAAAAATAATTTAAAATACTTTTAGCATTAAAAAAAAGATAAAATGTTACAAAATAATAAACTGATTTTTTAAATGGAGAGTTTGTTTACATTTATGAAAATCATTCTATGATTTAATTATTTTTTATAACATATGTTCTAATGAAAAATTACTCAAGATTTATAATATTAATGTAAAAAATGCTACATCTAAATTAAATTTTACATAAATTATTAAATAAAAATTATAATATTTTGAAAAATTGTTTTTTGTAAATTTCTGGTTAGGTGTTTATAGCAAATAACAATTAACCATTCAACAAAGAAAACCCCTTAAAATTTCTTTAACATTCCAAATTAAGCTAGATTAATAAACTGGGAAAGATGCCTAAATGCACAACATAACAGTAAAGTAATAGAAATATATAGCAAAATAAGTTTATGTAAATATTTAAATAATAATAAGTTTTCAAAAATTAATATACTCTTACATGATATATGTTAAATAATATTTTTATTAAACTTTGTTAAAAAGAAATATTTTCATAAACTGTCACAAAAATACAACCTTAACATCAAGGACAGATTTATTTCATAATATTAAAAGAACTCTAAAATTAAATATTACACAATACAGATTAAAATTTTACAAGAACACTAAGTATATATTATAATTTAAATTTTATATACAACTTATCTACTTAAATAAGGTACAGCACAATTGTAAACATGGAGAAATTAATTTCAGATAAGACTTACTCAGCCAGTTTCATCCAATAATTTGATTTTTCAGTTAAATTATGCTTTTCTGTGCGAATTTTCTTTAATTTAGGTTCTGATAAAAAGCCTTCTAGCAATTTAGCTTCCAGTAACAATATTCCTAAATAGAAATTCATCTACATATGTTTATGAGTTTTATGAACCAAAAATATTAATGATGAATTTAAACATTTGTTAATCATACAATATATTTGTTTATGATTTATATCAACAAGATAACTATACCCTATTTTTGTCTAAATTCATTACACATTTCTATATTTTAAAATCAACAAAAACACTTGACACAGAAATGTTATACTAAAACAAATCTTTATTAATCTTCTCAAAAAGTATACAGTAACCATAAAACTAAGCTAGAAATATTTTTAAATGATTTTAAAAATCTGATGCAATTTAAAATTTGGAAATCTTAAAATAACCAGTAATAATAATATAATTACTTGAATTATCAATATTGGAAAGATATCAAAATTATTTAATGGTAAATACTCTATTGGCTATTGTTATGAAACCCATAATTATTTTCTATATAATCTACATTTATTCTTGGTCTACTTTATTCAACAGTAAATGTAATTTTTTTTTTAAAATACATGAATTACTGTCTTATTTTGTAAAAGGTTTAGCAAAAATTTCATTAATCCTTAATTTTTATTATATCAAAGCATAAGAATATATATAGTAAATATGAATTTAAATAGTTATTGTGTGAATTTTATTTTTGGATTGAGTAATTTACAAATAAGGTAAAATTTAATTATATTACTTTTAACAAATTAATAATGCATGTTTATAAGACACACAACTAAATAGCGCATTACTGCAATCCATAACTCTCTTGAATATAATTTTCAAAAATGATTTGAAGAACGGTATTGCATTCAGCTTAGCCCTCGATGAATCCACAGATATCTTCCACAACTGGCAGTTTTCATATGTATTTTTCAACTGATTTCATTATTAAAAAAGAATTATTAGATTTAGTAGCACTTCAAGAGTCAAACTATGATGTTGAAATTAAAAATACATTAGATTCCATAATGAAAATTTTTTATGTGCTCTTAATAAACTTGTATGGATTGCAACTGATGAAGCTCTGGCACTGCTGTGTAAGAAAATCGACCTAATTGAGCTTTTCTCAAAGATGATTCTCAAATTCTACAATTCACCTTGAACATCTCATTACAGAATATTTAGAATATCCTGATGTTATGAAAACAGTGTTACACATTGTAAATTACATCCCCACCCATGCAAAAAAGATCAACAATTAAAAAATTTACTAAAAGAATTAAAGGACAAACAATTTTTAAATGACATTTCTTTTACATTTTTACATGACTATCTAGTTATAACATATTAAATCAATTTGTAGATTAAATGCTTTTGACTGGGTATCATTGAACATTTGCAAACATTTAATTTACAATTGCTGGGGAAAGATAAAATAATATCTGACCTCTCACAATCTAAACTTAGTTTTCAAACTAAATTACAACTTTTTCTAAAGGACATTAAAAATAAAATATTTTCTTCCAATTAATTTTTTTTCCCACTATTAAACAAGAAAAACTCAATGACTATATAAAAAAGATAGAAGGAATATTGACGAAATTCCAAAATAAATTTCACGATTTGAGAAATTTTAAATCGTCTCTTGATTTTTTTTCTGAATTCATAATGAAATTAACATAATTCAACGTGAGTTTTCCATTTCCAATATAATTATGACCCAAAAACATCTAGAGAATTAGAATCAAAAGAGATGCAAGATCAATCTCTACAGTTAAAATATAAGTCAATGCCAATTATTGAATTTTGGAAATTTGTCTCAGAATTAAGTAGAAGTATTCCGAATTAAAAAAGGCTGATTGTCAAATTATTTCAATATTCAGGATCATGTACTCATACAAATCATTTTAATACATTTTAAAATTTGTGAGATCTAGACACTGATCACTATTAACTAAATAGCATCTCAAAGTATTACTGAAAAGTGCTGTCACTAATTAAATCACTACATTTTAGAGAATTATCAAGAGAAATAAAATAAATATTTAATTTTTAGTATTTAAATTTAATGTACATAATTTGCATTCTTATTTATATATTTTCAATTATAATTTCTGTAAAAAAAACTTTAATACTTTTTTGCATACTTTTTATATAGAAATTTTATTTTGGCTAGCAAAACAATTCAAATTTTGAAAAATGGCTCTGTCCATCAAGAAGGCCAGGCTTGGCCACCACAGATATAGTAAATTTAAAAACCAAAATAGAATACTGATACAGCTGATTTTTAATCTGTTTATTTCATGTGTATCATTGTTATCTTTTACAAATGAGTTCACTTGTACAAATGAGTACACTCTGAAAGTCCATACATTTTAAACTATCTATTCGTAATCATGAACCCATATTTTTGTTTGATTACAATGAAACTCTTTTTAGTTTTAAACAAATATATTTTAGATATTGTCAAGTGCATATATTCATAGAAGATTATTCTTCAAAAGTCTGAACACGAGAGATTTTTTATTTTTTACAGTTAAAAACATATAAACATACCAATCAATGATATACTAACAGGTATTTGTTGGTGACTTAAGATCATGCAATTTTTTAGTAAATTCTCAGGTTTCAAACTCTCTTTCATTTAAAAATGAGCATCTTGCATATTATCAAAAATATAACAGGTACTCATTTGTAGTATCAGATTATATGGAATGTTTCTTTCAATCCGAATTACTTTGAAATATTGATAAATGACTCTGTGATGAAATATGTATAACAAAAATCATACCTATGCTTTGATGATTGCTTCCAATGCTAGCATTAAATACTAAGTCGACGTCAAACTTGATATTAGGAAACAAATATAAAGTTTCCTGGAATAACAAAAATTAGATTTTAAGAATATATTTTGAAATAATTCTAATTTTGTTGCAAATAAATAATTCATTAGTTTACAAATATTTCATAAGAACCAAGCTCAAGAATCTTCTTAAAATAGATATTACTATAAAATAACAATTTAAGAAAAATCTTCTATCATTTTAAGAGTTTCAATGACAAAAAGACTGGAATATGTGTATAAAAAACTGGAATAAGATAAAAATTCACTTTTTGATAAGAGAATCTGTGTTTTTATATAATAACAGAAAATACAGATCTAATAGTTTTACATGTAAAATTATATAGAATATCTTCGAAGATTATTCTCATTGAAAACATAAAAGCCTAGAGTTGAGACATTTTATCTCTCCATATTTTAGTAAATTAATTTTATAAATAAAGAATAGCATTTTTACTAACAAATAATTATAGTAATAATAAATAATTAAATAATAAATAGATATTTTAATGATAGAATGCCCTGCAAGTTATCATTCACTAACAAAAACAGTAACATTTGTTAACAAGATAACAAAAGAAATGGTAAGAGTGAAGAATAATTACAAAACAATTAATAACAAGAAAAGGTAAGTGGTAATGCATTATAAATGATTGTTGTATCTCCTGATAGATAAGCATTTACTTAAGAGTATCAAAATTTTCAAAAGTAGTACAATGAGAGTTTCATAGGAATGACATAGCTCAAAAATAATTAGATATATATAGCAGGAGGCAACATTGAGAATATAGTTTCTTTATTCAAATAAGTATATTAATCAAAAATATAAATACAAAAAATATTCTACATTTATATTTTCAATTGCTTAAACTCTAAGTGGGCTAAACACATATGGAGAAACTAGTTTTTTCTCATGTTTCATGATTAAATTATATTAACCATTGTAAGAATTTAATGACAAAGTAAAATAGGATGTCAAGCAGTATTTTACAGTAATTAAAATCTTTCAAGCAATTCAAATGAAAATAGTAGTTTAATATACCTGAATCAATGATGTTATTAACTTTTAATGAAGTATAAAAATTTGGAAAGTCTAATTGGTTTTTCATTCATGAAACATTTTTTTTTATTATGTAAGTGTTCAATTAAATATAAGTAACAAAAACTCATTCTATGCTTTATTATTAGTCCCTAAAAAATGTGAAAATTTCTAAAAATACCAAGTCCAACAAGAAGAGAAAATCAATTTAAAAAGTTCATAAATAAAAGATATCATTTAAAATAAAATGAATTGAAAAATACTTTTTAAGCCATAGAATTTTACAAATGACCTAAAATGCTTTACAATATCTTTTGAATACTAAACAATGAGGACATATTTTTCCAACACAAGAAACCTTAATGCTGAAAACAGTCCTCAAAAATAATATTCTTTTATCAAACAAAATGCTAAAATTTGTTAATGAAACCAAATGTTTTGATGAAAGACTAGTAATGTACATTATATAGATATAATAAGTATAATAATGACTATAATTAATTATGTTTTACTTGACACTTTATACATCTTGGAGTTTAAAAATGTTAAAAAAAATATAGATATAATCATAAGTACAAAATTGAAAATAAAATACAAAAAATCAATCAAAATTGAAGAAAATTTATAATTTTATTTTTTGAAAATTTCTTACATATTAATTTATAAAGTCACAATTATATGAATCTTAGTATATCTTTATGTATTTGAATGGTAAGCTTATAATTGCACTCATTTAATACAAAGTTTGCTTACTATATTACCTAGGTACTCGCTATTTTTAAATCAATTCTGTAGTATTGCAAATAACAAACTTTATGAAACTATTATACATTACTTTTATGTAAATGCTGATTAAAATACTTATCATTACTACTTTAATTTCCTAAAACAATATTTTTCTGATTTGTTTTAAATAAACAGTACATGCCAATTTTTTTTATAAATTTTAATAATTAGTATAAAAAATTGAATTAGTATTAAAAATTATTAATTTCGTATACTGCAATTAAATTCTTGTTTTTTTGTACAAAAAAATAACTCTTTTGAGCAGGCATTATGTACACATATTAATAATGTTGCATAAAGTCACCTTAATGTTCTTTTACTAAAAGGAATAATGTCCACAACAATAACATACATACTTAAGATTTATACAAATTTTAAGAAAAAAGGATTTGATTTGATAAAAAAAAGAGATAAAATTGGTCTACTTTTAATTGGCTAAAATTCATGAGGTTTTCAGTTTATCAACTATTTTTTCCAATAGAGTATATACTGATACTGATTGTTTTATAACTTATTTAAGTCTATTTCTTTTGCTGACATGCTTCATCATCCTATGGAATAAAAAGCATTTAAAAGTTTATTCCATAAATTTTGGGATGTAAATTAAATTATTTAGGAAAAAAATTATGAAATGGAATTCACCAATTTAATGAATAAAAAAGTAAATACAAAAATTAAAATAGATATAAAGTGAATTTCTTTTCTAAGAAAAAAATTTGATTAATTCAGGATGTGAGTACTAGTACTTTATAAATTACTGATGCATTGTATTATACATACCTACATAAAAACAGCACAGTGAGGTATTATTCCCACTTTTAATAGACTTTTTTCCAGCTTTAATACTTTTGATTATTATTTATATTATCAAGCAATTTAATTTTACAAATAATATTCCATTTTATTTAAAAAATGTTTATTTTTTGATTTGATATTTTTTTTATCACTCCAGATCTTTTTAAATTTTTCCATTTAAGTCTTATAAAAAGCAAAAATGCCAGTTTTGTCAGTAACAAGAATAATGAAAGATATTACGAAAATATATTTAAATGTTTAATAAGCAAACTTACCAAGCAGAATGACATTACAGGCGGAGTATTTAAATAACTTTTTTTCAAAATTTCTTCAAAACAAGAAGATATATCTTTTGTAAATGCCTCGTATCCCTCAGGAAAATCTTCTTTAATTGTTGTACACACAGCACATAAAAGTGATTTAAATAGTAGTTTTGCAATAGTGACATCATTCTGTAAAATTGAAGGACGCAATTAAAAAAAACTATACAAAAAACATTGCATTACAGTAAAATATCTTGAAATAGTAAATATAAAATTAGTAAGTAATGAGAGACAATGTATATATTTTTTAATTACTTAAATGAAAGTCTTTGAATTTTGACTAAGTAGTTACTTAGTTATTAATCAATAATTAATGTTAAAATAATAAGATTGCAGTGCTAATATTAATTGAAAATTTAGAATTATTAAATACATAACTTTAAAATTTTCAAACGTATGATATGTAAAAAAATTGTAAAACATTCGTAAAAATTAAAAAATTTAATGCAAAATTAACACAACTTATAACATATAATTCACTTATTTTTTAAAAAAAAAATATAAAACATAGAAAACTGTTTAAATTTTATAGAAACTTCTTTTGATAATAAAAAATTTTTAAATAATTATCTAGAAATAATTTAAAAGAAAATCAATCCTTTTTATATATTCTTAAACCACAAAAGTTCTTAAGTTAACAAGCAATTGAAAAATAAAGATTTTTTAACATATGTCTGCATATATAATATCAAAATTATAAAATTGGCTTAAATTCCGAAGAAACTTTTATGATCATCTTATAAGACATGGAGGAGACCTTTGTATTTAATGCACACAATAGGAAAATTTAAAAGAAAGTTTAAGATAACCACATAATATTTTTGCGATTTGTTAACAAAATAAAAGCTTTAACTAAACATACCATAAATAATGAGGTTTAAAATAGTTCTAAAAGATGTCAAGCATTATATACTTTAGTTACTTATGGAAAAAATGTAGTCTTTGTTTACATATATACACAGATAATCAAATGAATCCAGAATCATAATTCATTTCAAAAGAATAGTGAAGAAAGGAGACAAAGATATGAATGATTATAGTTTAATTTGTGATTTCGAGTTTTACAATCTTCTCAAATAAAACATATTTATAGGCTAGGAACAATTAAATAACATTTGAAATAACAAATAAAATAAAAACAAAACAATTGGATAATAATTTGGTATAGGTGTGAGCACAAATTTTTATATAATTCCTAATGGAAATACTAATATATAAATAGGTAGACTCATGTATTTAACAATGTAGTCTTTAGTTTTAAGACTTCAAATTTTAAGTGAAGAGGAGCTTTATTCAGAAAACAAAAATAAAACATTAATTAAAACAAAGTAAAAGCCCAAAATTGAAATATGATATGGCAAAATGAACAAAAATTAAATATCGATAAGTCATTATAACTAAACATGAAGTTTTGTAGTTCACTTAACAATTATAAATTAATTAACATATCTTAATTAATACAATTACATACATATTTTTTAATCTATCTTACAAAATCATTCCTTTCAGAAACAAAATATTCCTTTAGATGTTGGTTAATGATCCCACAATGAAACACAAAACTAACATTCAGAAACAAATCTAAAATCCACATGAATAATCAACAACTATAATTTGAGAAGTTAATTAAAAAGTAAATTATATAAATTAATGCATTTTATGTAATGAAGAAATATATAAACAGCTATTGAAAACCCTTAAAACATAATTTTACAGTAGAATATATTGTTCAACATTTTATTCAGCAATGGCAAACAAATTTAGATCATGCTCTTCAAAAGCATATTATTTTAATCTGAATACATCAAAAATGAATATATTAATTTAAAAATAATAAATATTAATTATTTTGGAATATTCTGTAGACTTTAATATCTATATCCATAATATTACTATCTGGCATAAAATATGCAGCTTTTGTTAGAGTTCAGGAAAGCCATAAAACTTATTCACTCTCCTTGATTGTTGATTATAAGGAGCTACAGAAGGGAACAAGAAATTTGATTTCAAAATATTTGTTTATTAAGTATTGGTAATATGTAAGTTAAAATAGCTCATTCTACACCAATTTTTTAGCTTTAAAAATTAGATCGATATACTGATAGATGAGATACATTACAATATACAGAATGATTTAAATATTGAATGATTCTTACAAAAATTTTTTTCATTTTAAATTCATAAGTTTTATTTATGAATTTAAAATGAATAAATAAGTTTTATTTATGAATTTAAAATGAATAAATAAAACTTATAAACGTACTTTCATATAGAAAGTACAATGTTTTGCTTGCTAATGGCTAATAATCAATACTAATAATGCTGTATGAATCTCAGAATTAAAGTTAAAATGTTAGTTCTGGTTTCCAAAAATAAAAGCACCATTTCTGTAGTAATGATTCAGCATCTTTACATTTTAAATCAATTGTTTGTAAAATCAGACGTTTTCTTTGAGTTGAATGTAATATTTTGAGGTTGCTAGAGCTTAATGTGCTACTTGTTAAGTAAACAACAATAGGCAATTAGAAACATTTACTATCAATTAAAGTATAAAAGAAATTGTGACAACCTCTATTACAAACTAGACTAACTATTCCCTAACAGCTTTTGAGCATAAAGATTGCACATTTACTTAAAGCATTTTTTTACAAAAAACTAAAAAATGATTCACATATAAGAAGAAAAAAAAGTCAAATTGGTTTCTCATATAATGGACTTACATTTCACATGAATTTATATCTACAGTATATTATAATATTATACATTATAAATTTGTATCAATTCTAGCCATGAAAGAAATCTTTTAAATCTAATTTACATACATGATTACAATGATTAAATTACATACATACGAAATCTTAATTATTATCCTTACAAATTCAGAAAGTTCTTAAAATATAAATTAAAATAAATACATAAAATGATTAACAAAAAAAAAATATAAAAATTTTTGGACTATATTTGTGCAAACCTTTGATAAATTCTGCATATTTTTAAAACAAGTTTCACACAATTTGAAAATCAGAAACCATAAAAATTTCTCACTCTCAATTTCTGATTGCATAAAACACAATACTCAAAAGTATGATAGTACTCCTTCAAAAGTATAACAAAGTATTATCAGCAAGATATTTTTAAATTTCTAAGTAAAAAATGCTATAATTATTACCATTGCCAAGGCCTGCACAGGTTGAATTATTGCTGAGTTGCTAATTTCAATATCTGGTAATTCACCAATTCGATACTGGCGATACATAACAATTTGAGCATCTCGGTGAGCTCGCTGATCCTTTAAAATATCCTATAAAATATTTTAAAACATCTTGAAAATTTATTTTCCATATTATTACGAAATATTCTTGATATTTTTAATGAAATTTTCTTGAAGATAAAGTTGTGATTTTGGAAAATTTCAGATGAACTTACTACGAAATCTGTAATTAAATAGCATGATTTGTTTAAAATTAAATAACATGCATAAGTAGTGTTGAAATAATTTGTAAGATATACTTATAAGAAAAACAATTTATTTAAGAATTTCAAACAAAAAAAATTATGGACATTCTGAAACCTAATACTTTAAGAAATCTTACATATTTAAAATAATTCAACAAATTACAGCTTTAAACTGTATTTTCATCTCTGTTGAATAAATCAAACTATCCCATCAAGTTATTATATCAAAATTATAAATTCCATTATTTTACAATTCAATTTTTATATAGAATACACAACAGAATATAAATAAATATTTCACTTATAATATCTGAAATATAAATTATAACTGACACTTGCTATTAGTTAAAATTTATTACTAAATATCTCACAAACATAATAAAAAATTAAAAAGTTCATTCATATTTTTTCTTTAAATTGTGTTTAAAAATAGTAGTTGTTATAAATTATGCAAAAAATAGATTAAACAATGCAGAAATGAATAAAAATAAACATTATTACAAAATGTAGTAGTCCTATTTCTATCCAATTATTATTGTATAAATTTAAATATATAAAAAAATAGTTATAAGAGAAGAAATTATAATTATACAATTTAATAATAATAATACCTAAAATTATATTAAAAAAATAGTACAAAAAAGAAAACAACTTACTTTGCGTCGATCTTGACGTTTTAGCTCTTGCCTAGCAAATACCTCAGAGCTTGCTTTATCTTTTAAAAATCTTTTTTTTAACATCCATGACAGTGATTTTCGACCCTCTATTTATTAAATAGAAATGAAACATACCAATTTAAATGGCAATAATAATATCTCATCATAAAAATATATTCAATAATTTATTGTTTTATAATTCAACATTTTTAAAGATGATAAATATTATTACTAAATATTCACAATTTTTTTATTAAACTATTGAGAAGATTTATTAAATATTCACAATAGTTTTAATAAAAAAGTGCCCACAATAAAAGCAACTTACTTTTTTTATATTTCTCAGCATTTTCAGTGTGAAATGATGAATTTTTGACTGCCATTGTCCCCTCATTTTTTAATGCAAAGAGATATGTCTTTGATGGGGAGTTCAGGTAGCTATTATAACCAGAATCACCAGAAGAATCTTGAATAGCAAAAGAGTCTAAACTTCTTTCAGTTAACCAATTATATGTATCTTTTTTCTTAACATCTGAAAAAAATAAAAATTCTCATTTATGATAAGGTAGCTTTTTAGGAAGATATCTTATGGAAATAAATTAATATGAAATAATAATCAAAATATATCACCAGGAAATAATTTTAAATACAATAATTTCAACAAAATATTTAGAAAACTAAAGCAAAATATGTGTGTGTGTGCGTGCGTGAGAGAGAGAGAGAGAGTAAAAATGACAAAAAATTCAATGCAAATACATTTATAGTATCCAATTGATTAATAAAAGATTAAATTTTAGTGATAAATGTAAGAGAAATCTAATGATGTGTAACTAAAAAATACTAACACAGAAATCTATCAATTAGAAAATTAAAAAAAAAAAAACTCAGCAAAAGTATAATACTAAAGTTTAAAATGAGAAAAAATTATTATTGATAATAACTGAAATAATTAAAAAGTTGTGTAAAGAAGATAATTTAAAGAATATGAATCTAAGATAAGTAAATGAATTGCTGTCATGAAAGAGTTCAAAGAAACATTAAATATTGCTGTAAAGCCTATCGTTTAAGTTTTTTAAATTAAAATATTGCCCTGATGATTAAATCTGAACTTTATCTATACATAGTGAATAGTTTTTAAATTATGTATTCAGGAATCATTTTTAAAATATCTAAAACTAGAATATAAACATTGAAATAAAAAAACTAGGGATCAGAACTCTCAATGCTTTTGAAATGTGTAAAATTTGTTTTATCAATAAACTGAATGAATTAAATTAATACTCAAATCTCTTAATACTTTGCAGTTCAGTGTTCCAGGTGATGGAACACCAACTTTAATTTGTTACCAAATTGTTGCATTTAGCAATAAATGGATGAAATTTGGCTTAACAAGTTCTTTAAACTTTCTTTTTAGATAACAGATGGCAGCAGTACATAAGATGATCGAAATTTTTCAATTATAGCAAATTATTTAAATTCCTTTATTTTAAAGGAATATTTTATTTTTTTGCATACAAAAATAATTGTTTGAAAAGAAATTTCTGTGTTATTTTGTTGCCTAATTGAATTTTTTATTCTATATTACTTTAAATTTTTATGCATATAGTATAGGCAGGATTATATGATAAAACAATGTGTTCCATCCCCTGGAACACAGTGCTGCAACAGCCCTTTTCCTTTATGCGATTCAGAGCATGATTAGCCTTGAACTCAATGATGAAGGAAACAGCTGTGCTTATTTTTTACTGTTTTTTTCTTTTGGGGTAAAATGAGCTAATGTTGAGGAATTTACAAAGAAGGATTATCTGTATGGGTAATATTTTTACAACCCAGATTGGTGACCGGAATGCACCAATGGTGACTATGTAGCAACTAAGGGGTAAGAATAGTCCCACTGTATCCCAATGCATGTCATAAGAGGCAACTAAAATAGGGTTGGGCTTAAAGTTAACTCCACTATCTCGTAAAAAAACTCTTGTTATGAAACCTATACAGAATGCTAAAACCGGCTTGAACTTACCCAGACAACTCAGAATGCAAAAAACATATAGAGTAACGGAACCTGGAATGTTAGCGTCCTGCATAAAGGTGGTACTTTGGAAAACCTATTTGATGCATTTGTCAAATATAGAATCGATATCCTAGTTATCCAGGAAATCAAATGGCTGGGAAAAGGAATTCTAGGTAAAAAATACTGTAGAATGTATTACAGCTGCCAAGACAAAGCTCACCATTTTGGAGTGGGTTGCATTGTATGTAAAAGATTAAGAAGTGCTGTCATTGACTTTCAGCCTTTTAATATGAGACTTTGAAAAATCAGACTGAAGTGAAAGCATTACAATACTATAATTTCTGCGTACACATCGACTGATGAAAAAATAGAGCTTATAGTTTGCATAAAGCCAATGAGAACAGATAAAGATTTGTAGATTTTGCTGTCTTGGAGAACATGTTTATTGCTAATACAGCATTCCCACATAAAAATATACACAAGTACACTTGGATATCCCCAGATGGTCTAACAACTAATCAGACTGACCATGTGGTTGTGGACAGGAGACATCAAAAATCCATAGTAGATGTAAGAAGCTATAGAGGTGCAAATGTAGGTGCTGACCACATACTTATTAGATCAAAAGTCAGATTTAGACTCTGTAAGAATTTCTTTCATAAGGAGAAGAACAACTTCAAACCTGTTATTTCTAAGTTGAAGGAGCAAAATATTCTCAATGAATACAAACTGAAACTATCTAACAACATTAACCTAGAAAAGACAAAGCTAAACTATGACTTCAAGTGGATATCAATACAAGAAATCATTCTGAAATCTGCTGCTGAAGCTGTTCCTAGTTAGGGATGTTGCACCAGAAACGAGTGGTTTATAATGATTGCAGAAAGGCCACAGAAGTAAAGAATAAGGCCTACAAGTTGATGTTACAAAAGCACTGCACAAGATTCCACAAAGAAAAACATAAAGAGTTGAGAAAGGTGGAAAAGAAACTACATAGAAAGAAAAAGAAAGCCTTCCTTAAAAAATCTTTAAAAAATTTGGAGAGCCCAGACAATCAGAATAAATGTCATAAGTTCTACTAATCAATCAATAAAATAAGAAGTGAATTCAAGCCAAGAATCATCAGATGTAGAAACAAGAGAAGCGAACTTGTTAAAAAACCCCATGAAGTATCAGAAGTATGGAAAGAATACTTTCAAGATCTGCTTCAAGGGGGAGATAATACAACCACAAAGATCTACTATAGATCAAATCCACATTTTGTGACAAATCTTAGAAAAAACCAAAGAGTACAACATTAAGACCTTTTATTTATTTATAGACTTCAAAGCTGCTTATGACAGTATTAAGAGAGACAAGCTGCTTGAAGCAATGATGGAATTCGGTATATTTGCAAAACTAATTAATCTCACTAAAACCACTTTAATCAATGTACAATGCAGGGTTAAAATTCAAGAAAATCTGCACTCTTTACAACTGAATGAGGCCTGCGTCAAGGTGAATAGCTAGCATGTCTGCTCTTCAATCTAGCACTGGAGAAATGCACAATGGTTTAAACCAAAGAGGCACTCTTTGGGATAGAACAACACAAATTTTGGTATATGCAGATGATATAAACTTCACTGGAAGATCTGAAAGGGCAGTGAAAGGCCTTTCAAGCCTTAGAAATAGCTGCAACAAATATGGGAATAGCCATAAATAAAGATAAAACAAAGTTTATGGAGGTCTCATCTTCGAATGTGAGCTACAACACTCCCTTTTACATAGACGGTCATACCTTTGAAAAGGTATGTGAGTTCAAATACCTTGGAACAATTATTAATGATAAAAACAAGCTGAAATCACCAACAGAACCAAACCAGCTAATAAATGCTTTTTTGGGCTTAAAAAGCAACTAAGATCTAAAATTATCAGCAGAGAAACAAAACTGAGAATTTACAATACACTCATACAACCAATGCTGCTATATGCAAGCGAAACAACATTAAATATTGATATACAGTGAACCCTGGAAATCTTTGAAAGGAAGGTGTTAAGAACTATCTATGGTCCTGTACAGGAACAGGGTTGCTGGCGAACCAGATATAATTTTCAATCATATAGGCTGCATAATAAGCCTCAGATTACCCAGATTGTCAGAAGCAAAAGACTAAGATGGCTTGGCCGTGTCTGAAGAATCAGAGAAAACTCCACTAGAACATCAACATTTAAGATCCTTGAAGGGTTCTGTGCTCAAAGAAGACCAACAACAAAATGGCTCGTTGACACTAAAATGACCTCGAGATACTGAAATATAGGAAGTGGCTAACTGTCGCTCTGGACAGACTGAGCTGGAAAAGGCATGCTGTTGAGGCAGCTAAGATCTCCAATAGGTTGTTACACTATTAAAGAAGAAGAATATTTCTAAAACTTTTTTGGCCTCTTGAATCGGAAAACTTCAGTGGGGTATAGGATATTATCAGTTAGTTCGAATCATCTCTAGTTAGAGATGCATTATTTTTATGCTCTTGATTTTTCTGTTCACTACTATTCATTTTATAATATTGTATTTATATTTTCTTAAACTTATATATATTTAGTTTACTTTTTTGCAACCATAATTTTAATTTCTAGTTAATTTTTTTAATTTGTTAATTGCAAAAATATGGCACATAGAGGTCTTATCTTTCTGAAGCAATAAAAAAGCATCAAAAATTGTCCTCTGTTAAAGAATCAGAACGTGTGGATAGTGATAGTGACAAAGAGAAATGTTTTCCTAAGCCATTTGGTCAATTTCAGTCAGATAATGTTGTGTTGGATGCCAATGATAATGAGGACAATTATTTATCTCAACCAGGCTCTACTATGCAGCCCAAAAAACTTAGTTGAATAACTAAAAAGATTGTACAGATTTTTTTTTTCTTTTTGAGTGTGTAAAGTAGCAGTCTTTCTTGTGGCGCACTCTGGACCATGCTAAATATGCAACACAGCAGTAATGCATTTTTTCACTCATATGCAAAAACATTTACACGCTTACATACATTACTGCAATGCTCGCTTTTTACAATCCTAGCAGTGCAGTGTTCCATGTGATGGAACACCCACAAAATCAAAATGGTAAGTTAAATCTTTATTAAAATTTCACTGAATACTCTTTAGGGCCTAAATAGACAACCTACAAATTTTTTGTTAATATTTCAACTTTAAAGGGTAGTGCACCTAAAAAGGTTAAATCAATGAAATATTTAAAAAAAAAAGTTATCAAAATATTTGTACCTTCATTCATATCCAACGTTTCAGGAAATTCTGTATTCATTTGAGTTGCTTTGACTTTAAATTCCTGAGCAAATGAAGAAAAATCCTGCATATCAAGAGTCATTAGACTTGATAAAGTAGAACTTAAAGCAGTTTCAGTGAAAAGAGGAGACATTGCCATATGTCTTTTCCTAGCTGATGTTTGAATTTTATAAGCCTAAATCATCAAAAATAAATTAAAGGTTGAAAATAAAGTTAAGAAATTATTTCTAGAAAGAAGAGAATAAAATTTTCATAGTTTCAATGGAAAAGATTAAGTTCACAATACAAAAATACAAAATTACATATAAGTATATTTACTTAAATATGATTAAAACAAAAAATTTCATCTATTTAAACTCTTAAGAACTTAAAGGAAGGTCTTCTAGATCTTACTTTTTAAGTTTATTTTGAATTTCTTTTATAATCTGATTTTTTTAATTAATGCAAAATGAATTAAATAATTATTTTATTCAATTATTACATATAATATATACCAGCATTTCAAATCTAGCCTATTTAACAAAATAACCCCAATAATAAAATTTTATAAATTATCATTTAAAAACTTTTTAGGTGAAAAATGTAGAATAAGCATTAAATCAATAATACAAACATAAAATTAATAAAAAAAAATAATTAGCATTTATTATGATATAAATAATTACAGTTTTATACCTGGAAATTACATTCTGATAGAGGATGCTCAAATATTTTCCTTTTGTAATCTGGACTATAGGATGTTCTTTCCAATAAAAGAAAAGTTGCATATTGCAAAAACGATTCCTCTGTCATGGGTGAAAACATTTTTTTCATGAGTGCAACTAATCTTTCTCTAGTGCCAAGAGGCAATCTTTTCTCATTACTCCAGAAGTTGTCAACTATTAAGCTTAAAAAAAATGTCAAATATATATATACAATGATTTTAAAAATATTTAAACTTTCTTTTATATTCCAGATATTTTGACCATAAATTATTACTATAAAATTAGAAAGGTAAATTTGAGAAAAATAAACAAAACAATTTTACATGAAAGGCAAGAGCTCAAAATCATGGATTAAGTGCACATCAAAAAATACAATATAAAAGTTTGATTTTACTTCCATAGCTGAATCCCTCAAAACTTATAGTGGGAAACTTTTAAATAAAATGTACCGTATAAGAAGGGATACAAGAACTGTTTTTTAAAAAATAGGTGTGAAAAATGAAGTGCATCTTATATGCTGATATTGTATCTATCTATATTGCATCTTATACAGAATCAGGAAGAAGATCTAAAAAAAGCAACTCACAGTAAACATAATCTATGGGGACTAGATAAAACAAAGACAGAGGTTAAATTATTTGTGGATGCTAATTTAAATTAGTGAAATGCCGGTTGGTTCCAGAAATGAGTGTCTGGGTAGTGATGAAGATTAGTAGTGTTTTTCCAAAGAGATTATATATCTGCAGAAAATATTAGTTTTTATTAGTATTACTTAGTATATAGTACATTTATTATACATTATACAGTTAAAATATAGTAAATTCATTATAATGAACAGCAATAAAGTTACATTTTTCAAAAATATGTATAAAAAAGGAGGTGCATTTATCAACCAAAGTATCTCATACCACAGCAAATGTATTTAACATATTGCAGTTTTGTTTCAAATTAGCTTGATTTCCATGAAAATAATGTGGGAATTTAAATTAGATTAAAATCATTATTATTAAAAAATATACAGAATAAAATTTTATAATTAAATCTTTGATGCATATTAAATGTAATATGATTTGTATAAATTTAACAAAAAAATTATTTAGTTATTAAATATAATAGTAAAAATCAAAATTATATAACTCATACAAAGTTTTTATAAGAAATTTATACCAAATACATCTCAAAGTCTTATATTATTTTTACAATATTAAATCTTCTAATATGGCTCAAGATTACTGTCAGTATTTATATAAGCAATGATAAACTATTATAGTAATGAGTTTAAATTAAATTTCGTTTTTTCACCTTAATTTTACCTATTTACAAAAGCTGTGTACATATATTAATTTAAGTATAAAAATGTTTGGTTTTCCTTTAAAAAAAACTAAAAAAATTTTTTTTTCATAATTTATCATCTTTAACAATAATAAAATATCAGTGTAAAAGTGAGTTGTTAAATATGTTTTCAATTAATAAACTATTAAGCATCCTAATAAACAAATGAACTAGTAATTACGATTTTGCCTTTTCATATATAAAGTTTAATAACTTAAATAATAAATCAGCATATAATGTATTAACAAATGAATATTGTTAACATTTTACATGATAAGCTTAGCTAAAATCTCTATTTTAAATATTTTAGAAACCCTATATTGTAAACAAGATATTTAGAGTTATTTCAAATTGTTTTAATAAATTAGGAGATGATAGTATACATCCAGATGAGCAATTATTATCATAGAACATTAGATTGCATTCCACTTTGAAAGTCAGGAAAGTGGAAATTAGAAATGCATCAAGCAAAAGAGTTCCATGATCAAGGCAGATTATGTGCACTCTCTGCTCGCCACTAAAGGATGGGTTCGATTCTCATCAAACTTTAAATATTCAAGGTCTTGGCACTTGTCAAGGGATTTTGCCACCTTGTCTGGGTTTACAGTTTTTGCATTATCAAGCAATGACATTTATCACTTTTGATGTCATTTTGTATCTGCCTACATAACACATCTCCTATGATTATCAAGAATTTATCATGTAAATTTCTACAGGGAAGAAGGACTATTTCACTTTAATACAAGAGAAAGCCAATCAGAGTAAGCATTGTCTTTTAAAAAAACCACACAACGTCACTGATTCCATTATTACCTTGATAATATCATACAAAGAGTTTTTGTGAATACTATGGTGAAGTAAACACATACAAAGAATTGGTAGAGGTGTACCTTACATATGGTGCAGCAAAAGGCAATGGATGACAGGTACAAAGATTGTAACCATAGTTGTAAATATCTCATCCTATTCCTAGTCATCCCACCTTTTTCAATGTTGACTGATGGCTGCGGAAATCAGTTCATTTGCCATTTCAAAGAGCAATGCAAGTTTTTTGAAAAATGCATGAAGGTCAAAACTGTAAAAGATTAAATTTGAATCAGTATTCATAAATATGCAAGCAATGAATATTTTTCAACCAGTGGTACGGTGTATTCAATCTGAGTGACAGATGTGATCTTTACGCACAATTTTTACACACAGATGATTATCCCTGTTGGACAAACTTGGTGCAGTGGATTCTTGGAATGAAAAATAATGATCTACAATTTCTTGCAATAGTATATAGTAATGAGGCAACATTCAGAAGAGAAGGCATTTTAAGATTGTGCAGTCAACAAGTTTTGTCTGACAGCAAGACCCACTGTTTTATTCCTCAAAAGCAAAAGAAATTTTCTCCGAGCATCTGGGTAGGTATCCTTGGTGATTACTAGGTAGTCCCTTACATCATATAGACTGGTAAACATTATTGCATCTTCTTGGAATAAGTGTCTTCGAATTTATTACAAGCTATATTGCTTTCCATGCAGAGGGATCCATGGTTAAAGTACAATGGATTACCAGAATACTTTTATTTCTCTGTCTATAAATTTTTAAATGGCATATAACCAGCACAATAAATCAATTGTTGCGGATGGCTACTTGGCCTCCTCTCACATTGGACATTTCCTTCAGGGGTTACATGAAATCTTTAATATATAATATGGATATGGACTTAGCTGAAAATCTCTTGGTAAGAACTGTTATTGCCATGGATATAAATAACACGAGACCATGAATCTTCATGAGGGATGCACCATTTGTTCCATTGCAAGTGTCAATTATGCAAGGATCAGTATAGTTGGTATTTTGAGCTCTTGCTGGGTGATTTCCCTATACAATACATTGCAAGATAAACAATGCATACTTGCATAATACATATATACAATAATTGTGCAACTTTTGTTATCGTTCATTCTCTTTCCTAACACTGTTGTAAGTTCAGGTTGAAATTCTGATTCCTCTTTTTTGCCTTTTAGAGAGGAAAAACTGTAACTCTATGTTCCCATGTAATCATTGCTTGGATGGATGGTACTATCACTCCTCTCAGTTTGTAAAAACTATTTAAATTCATCCTGTATACACAACTAAAGATAAAGTGTTATAAAATTCAAATATTATTCACTTATTTAATGTTATCATAAATATATCTATATTTCTGGTAAGAATAATGTTATAATATTAAAAAATTATCATTAGAGCACCCTAATATAACAAAAACAAATATTAGCAATTTATTAGAATAAATTCTTTTTAAATATAAATATCAGTAAATTTTGAAATATCTACATACTTTTTTTTATAAAAATTTTGTCTTAACTATTTAAGAAAGCTATCACTAGCAAAAATATTTTGCAATATTCTGACAAAGTAAATGTTTATTCAATGTGAATGAATGCGTAAATATACATCACACACTTATGATTAAATTTTGAACATAAGTTATTTATAAATATTCATTACATATTTATGAATGAATTATTTCATTTAGAGAATCATACATTTAAATGAAACTCTATACCATAATTGTAAATGAAATCTTCGAAACTAGATCCAAAATCTACTTAAAATAACATACAACAATTTGTTGGTTACAAAATTAAGTCATAATCAGTGACAATGAATAAATTATAAATTAATTTTTATATTTTATTAATAAACAAAAAAGATTAATTACTTTTATTTTTCTAATTATTGAAACTAATTATGAATGAGTGGCAAAATATATCATTTATTATCTACAGGTAAGATATAAGATTTTCAGCATTATGCACCTTAAAGTTTTTATAAATAAAATAGCTTAGTTATCTCAAAACACTAGTCCAATTCTTTTACAATAAGTATGAATCAGATGGAAAAGTTATAAGTATGTGAGCATTATTTAATTCAATTCCACAAAAGAAAAGGAAACAAATTAATGCTCCATGCACTTCTGTCAAATTTCAAGATAAATCAAACAGCAAATAATTCTTTCTTGCACATAATTTTTTTAAATTTGAAATGTTTAAATCAAACATTTGATGTCTTTTACCACAGCCATAACTGATAATATTAAAAGTATTAAAATATTTATAGCATTAATTTCTTAATGTAAGAGATGGCAATGGACTTAGCTGAAAATCTTCAGGTGAGAATAATTGTTGTCATGGACATAATTAACACAAGATCAGAAATTTTTGAGAGCTCTCATATAAATGCAAAAAACATTCATTGTAAAATTTTAAGAATGAAACAATTCTTTGGCATTTTGTTAATAAATGAAGCATAATAAGCACAAAGCTTATGCAAATACAAATTAGTTTTTTATCACTCTGAAAAACAAATATTTATGTCATTTAATAAATCATAGCATAAAACAATTGACATCCACATTTAAAAATTTCAAAAAAATTTAATTACAAAAAGTTTTTGAAAATAAAAATTATAATACACAAAAAAATGTTTCCTGTATTAATTTAAGGAACTTAAAGCAAACTTTGTAAATGTTAAAAGAAATTTTTATAACATACAAGAAAAACTACTGAATACTGATTTAACACAATAAATTTTTTTTTCAAATACTGATTCCTAGAAATATCATTTCTCAATGCTTTTAGTCAACATAATATTGTTAAATTTCAATATATATACATAGCTACAAAATTATGTAAAAATATTAAGCATGCAGTAAATGACATCAAATTTTACAATTTATTACTGATCAATGTTTAAATACTTCTACTGTTCCTGAATTAATCATTAACTGATTGCCTTAGTAAAATAGTATTGATAGCTTGAAAATTATTGACTCTATTTCTATAACTAAACTCTATAAAAAGTATAATTTTACAAGTGATTCTTTATTTGTAAAATGATAACTGATTTAGAACTAGGTAATAGCTGTAAAATCTATGAGTTTCTATAATCTAAGATTTTCTATACACTATCAAGCAAAATTATTATACTTTTATTTTAATTTTAAAAATGGAAAATAAAATACAGTGAAAGTTCCAAATTACAATCCGGCCCCTAAAATAACACTGATAGTAATTTATAAAGGATGTATATATTATATAGGATAATTTCTAAAAATAATTCTTTACATAGCTATTTCATACACACACATTTGGCACATAATAAATAAGATTTTCTTTTGTATTTAATATATATTATCTTATTTAATAAATATTTAAAATAAATAAGAAAATTTTTCCATCTACTTTAATATGGTTTATAATGATTATTAAGCTATTGAGTAAGTTTAATTGTGATTAATAGATGCAATAATTACTTAAAGATTTACCTTAAGTAATCATTTATTAAGTAAATATTTTGTAAATGAAAACTATTTTTAAGCCTAACTTAAAACATTTAATAAATAAATAATATAAACTGCCGGATTTTTTAATAGTCCTTAAAACTGTGAAAACATGCAAAACAATTAACATTTCTTTTCATACCGAATTGAAGGATCAGGATCTGCAAGACCAATTAAAAGAATTTCCTGGGAATCGCTTGTAATTCGTTTTTCTTTAGCGCCATCATTTTCACTGGAAATTATATTGAATATTGTATTGACAAAAAAACAATATAATATTTAAACAAATATTTTTTAAATAATCATTCCTCATATTTAAAAAAGATAAAAAAATTTCATTTTAAAAAATGCTAATATATTAAAATACTACTTAATGAAAGAAATTGCATTCTGTTATTACTTCTGAAATTAATAAAACGATATTTCTTTCTTTTCAAAACAAACAGTAGTTTAGTAAACTAAAATCAAAATAAGTTATTTTTAAAACATAATAGCAGAAAAATTGTAATGAAATATTGCTAACTACAATAAAATTAATATCGTTTTCTTAAAAAAAAAAAAAAAAAAAAAAAAAAGCTAATACAATATACATACTATGCTAAAAAATATGGTTATGAAATAGTATTTAAAGAGTAAATAACTTGGAAAACTTTATTCACAGGGGGAAAAACCCTAACTTACTTAATTTAATGAATACAATATATTGGAAACAACTTTAAATAGAATAACACATAATTACATTTTTATATATATTCAATAAATAAGAGATAAAAATTTTTCCAAAGAGATTAATTTAAAAAATTTAAGCACTTCAAATATCATTCTTAAAAACAAAGCTGAACACAGACAGAAATATTATATGAAAATTTAATTTAATAAATTAGTTTAACATACTGAAAATCATATATGCTGGTAAAGTTTAGTTAACAGGAGAAACCAAGAAAGGTCAATTAGTATATCAACAATGTTATATTTATATGGAACTAATAAACCAAAATGACAATTCACAATTCATAATTTCCAGTGGGAAACATATACCTAGTTTTTGGAGAATGAGCTACAATTTCACAGAATAAAGATGTTTGTTTATTTTATTTTACTCAAAACACTGTTTTTCTCTGTGTTTCTTGTTGAAATTTTACACATTTAACAACAAAAAACAAATCAAAGATGTAGCATACTTGAAACCTAATTTTAGCTATGAAGTTATTAAATTCTGATGTACTTTTATTTGCATTTCAAAGTTAACCCAATCATCATTGTAATGGAAAATGTGTAAACACATTGATTGCAATGGGGATAATAATTTTTAAAAAAAATGGGAAAATATAATAAATATTAGCTTTTTGGAAGAAAACTTATAGATGGAAAGTAAGAAGATAAAGCGATCCATGCATCTTTTTCTACCATCAGCAATTATGTATAAGTGACAATTTTAAAAGGCAATAAAGAACCATATGCTTCAATTCTTTAAGACAACAAAGTTCTGGAATGGTTAAATTAATTATATCACAGTATAAGCAGTTTTACAGTTAATTCAAATCAGCTGTAATTATAATCGTAATTAAAAATGCTGCACTCAATTTTTTTTAATGAAACAGTGTGTGTATCTTAATTTAGTTAAAGATTAACAATCCATTAGTTTAATTGCATTCATTTTACTTACATAGATTTGATGCCAATGATAAGCTAGTAACAGCCTATTTATCTTTTCAAAGCAAAGTAAATTCAGCTGAATGCAATCATAAATCAGACACTCTCATACCCAAGGCACTATTGTATAAGCACCATTCAAATGCCTTCCTTCAGCTTTTAAATATTCTAAAAATAACAACTTACTGGATTTGAACATAGGTATTAGCCCATGAAACAATCGTATTTTAAGGCATTTTTTGCCTTTAAGCTATCTTGTCTACCTTGATTTTACTTACATCACAATCAATGACCATCTGATTTTAGACATTTGTCAATAGTAAAATGGAGACTTATCATACAAAGCACTATTAAATTCTTGGCTTATCTATCATAATATAATTAAATATAAGATAGATTTTAGTTATGAAATAAACTTAACAGGCAAGACAAAATATAAGTATTTTAACTAATTCAAATAATTTAAAAATATAATTTTTTATTTTAATTTTTGTTTCAATGTACAAATTTAAAACCTATATTATAACTGCACCCAATTATGCACACAAGAATTAAATAGCAAAATTAAAATGAATAATAAATAAATGAAAAAATGCTATTAATTATAAATCTCAACTTGTGAATGAAAAAAGAAAATATTAGACATGATACGGTAAAAAAATTAATTATTTATGAGAAATAATTTATAAAGGCTAATAAATGACAAAATTTAATATTATCTCTAAAATATTTTACTTCCTTTGTAAGACATGAGATATAAATAATTTAGATTCTTTGTTCATATTTCAACATAAAAAAATATTTCAAACACAAAATCTAAATCTTAGATTTTGAAACATGATTATAGTAGTAAATAATTTACTAAGAATATATTATAATACATTTTATTTCATATTTAATTTCATTTAAAATATTAGTACTAATTGATACATTCATGTTTGCATATGCACAACAGGAAATGTCATGATATATTCCCAATACTTATTAATGAAGTTAAAGAGTTGTTACATAAAGTTTTAAAAATGTCCTTCAAAAATATTGCTTTAAAGTAAATATCTGAGAGCATTATTTATAAGATCTAATACTCTAGCCACAGGGAATCACACTAGTTGCCAAATATTTTTAACTACACTTGAATTATGTATAAGACTTTTTACATAATTCAAGTGTAGAATTTAATTTCTTAACAAAATATTAATTTCTAATCTTTTATTTATCATTATTTCTAAATAGTTTTGCTTTAAAGTAAGAATAAAATTTTAAAAAACCTGTACATTATACATATAAAGTTAATATTATTTAAGATTAAAGGAGAGTTAAGAGTGTATAATATAAGATTTCAAATATTTTTCATTTATGGTAAATGGAATATGAAAATATAAATACACATTTCAGCAAGTTAGCAATAATTTTTCAAATTATTCAACAAAAGTTAAGGGAAAATTTATTTAATAAATTGTTATTAAATAATTTTGAAGTCATTTTTCAAATAATAATCTATACAAAATTAATTTAACTAACATTTTAAATAAATTTACATAGAAATGTATTTTAAATTAATCAAATGCCATAATTATATTTTATATAATTTTCATGAAGAGAAACTAAAAAACTTTAAAGTTCAGTATGTCATAAAGTTTTCAATAAAAAATATAATTAAGTCTTTATAATAAATTAATTAAATCTTAAATTTACTGAAAATTGAGAAAGATGCTACATTTTTCTAAGGAGCATTTTATATTGAGTTCAAATGCGAAGGAAAACATTTGGAGGTGTGTGTAAAATAAACATATTTCAAAAACTATACTTTAAAAATAAACATATTTCCAATCTAAGTTGACTCCAAGGTAATATTTAAACATTCCCACAATTGTTGCAGAAAAAAAAAATAAATTAACAAGTACTCTTTGTTCAAAATAAAAATTAAAACTTGAACTTGAATAATTAATCTTCACATTTAAATTGATATAATTAAGTAAAACTGAGGAAGTTTTCTAAACTATCAATAAGTTCTCTTACATTTTAATGAAAATAAATAAATAAATGTAATTGAAACAAAATCTTTTGTTTCAACTTTCAAAATATTTTTATTACATTGCTCTAACATTGTATTACATTGTTAACAGTAAAATCTCTTTTAAATCTTACCACTTATAAAAATAGCAAATATCTGACATAATTTTTTACTTTAACTCTACAATAAAAATAAAGCAATATTTTAAAAAAATGAATTTTGAAAGGAAAAAGATAATAGTGCATATAAATTAAAGTAGTTCAAAATATTTTGAACTTTATAAACTATTAAATGATTGAATTAATTTGTTATTAATATAAAAGGGAAAAAAATTCATGACAGAAGTAAATTGTAAACTCCAAAAAATCAATTTGATTGAATTTAAAACATTTTTTAAAGAATATTAAATATAAATTTATTTTGACTTTCTACTTTCTTTTTTAATATCCTATTTCACTATCACAATTCAATATATATATATGCTTACTTCTGGATGTTCTGATGCTGAATTAAATTTACACAGTGAATTTATCACACAACATATTAGCAATACATTTTTTATTTATCATCTATGATTGCACATAACATAACATTCATTTACAGGAACATTTTCTTAATAGGAACACCACCATTTCATTCTCGACATGGCAGTTCTAAATCACCTTCAAATTCCGCCAAACAGCTCGCTATTATTTCTTTAAAAAAAAAAAAAAAATCTCATGTTGATGTCTTCGTAGCGCCATCTCGAGTCATCGAAATCATTACAGACTTATTCCCTCCCAGCTTGGAGGAAGCTTTTCATGGAATGAAAAGTTTTGCGTTTTTAATTCAAGTTTAATTCAATTTTTAAGGGATATGACTCAAACTATCAACATTCTGATGTTGTTTTCCTTTACAATGAACTATTTCGTAGTTAAAGGACTGTAAAATCAAGGCCCATCATAAAAGTCTAGGATTAGTTCCTGTATTCTTTTTCAACCACACTAGAGAATTATGATCTGTTTGTATTATAAAACTTGGCTGACCATCCAAGTAATATTTTCATTTTTGACAGCAAAAACTATAGTGGCACATTCTTTCTCGGAAGTGCTGTATTTTTGTTCCATAGGGGAAAATTTCTTACTTAAATATATAATAGGATGTTCTTCATTTCCAACCACTTGCAACATCACAACTCAATTTCCAACATTTGAAGCGTCAAACTGAATAATAAATTGTTATGTAAAATCAGGATTGTACAAAACGGGTTTATTAGAAAATTTTTCTTTCAATTCATCGAAAGCACTTTGACAAGAGCTATTCCAATCGACAGTTGATTTTCTATTCTTGTCCTTTAACAGGTTGGTTAGAGAAGCTGCTATAACAGAAAAGTTAAAAATGTATCTTTGATAATAACCATCTAATCCTAAAAAGGCACGGACTTGAGTTTTGTTTACAGGAATAAGAAAATATTTGATAGCTTCAACTTTCAATTCACCAGGTGTTCTTCGCCCTTGTCCTACCAAATGTCCAAGGTATTTCATGCAAGCTTGGGCAAATTAGCACTTTGATGGTTTTATGTGCAACTTCGCCACATTTAGCTTAATGAAAATGTCCTCTAGATGTTTTAAATGATCATCCCAGTGTTGGGAAAATATAGCCACATCATCAAATAAGGGATTGTGTTTCTATCATACCACAATTTGTTTTTCTTTTGCTGTTTGCATATTTTCTACAGCAAGGTCCTGACAATGCTTCATATGATTAATAAGTTCAAAAACATATGAAACAGCATCATTTTCTTCTTCAGTTTGCGCTCTTAAGTTCTCATATAATAGCATCATTGGAGTCATCAAGTTCCGGCCATAAACAAGCTCAGTTGGGCTGTAACCCATACTATCATGCATCACTGTTCTCAACACAAAGAATACATGTGTTAAAATTTTCTCCCAATCTTCTCCAGATTCTAGACAAAGCATTAAGAGTATTCGCTTCAAAGTTTGATGCATCCTTTTCACTGGATTGCTTTGAGGATGTTGGACAAAACTTCTCACACTCCAAACTTGTCCGAAAATTCTGACATAAATACACTCACAAGAGGTCTCTTGGTCAATTTATAATTCTCTAGGAAAATCAATACGACTGAAAATCTGTAGTAGTGCCTCTACAATAATAGTAGAACATAAATTCAGAGTGGGGATAGCATCTGGATATTTTGATGACATGCATATCACATTTATTATATACTTGTTCCCTAAACTGCTGACATGCAACGGTCTACAAACATCAACGTTCAGCTTAGTAAATATTTCAGGAATAACAGGAACAATTTTCAGTGGTACCTTTTTCTTGTCTCAAGGCTTTCCAATTTGTTGACAGTCACAAGATTGGACGAAATTTTCGAAGTCATTATAATAATTGGGCCAATAGAAAGTCTTAAAAAGAGCATCTTTAGTTTTACTTACGCCTAAATGGGCAGCGATATCTTCATAACAAAACGTTTTTAGTTGCTCACGAAATCTTTCTGGAGCCACCAGCAATTTTCTTTTTGTTTCATTTTTATCTTTTTTCTTACAGAAAAGCATATTATTTTCCAAGAAATACTTGTTCGATTTTAAAGTAGGCTTTTGTGCTTCTGCAATAAGTGGTTTTAATTCTTCACTGTTTTGTTGCTCTTTGATAAAATATTTTGTTGAAATTGTTATGAGATCTATCACTGTTAATTTTTCAACCAAAGGTATGGTTTCTTCATCATTATCTTTAGCTATACTTTTGTTTAAATATTCTTCCATTTGATCGCTGGATTTGTGTTTTTCCTTTTCTTTCAGCTCAGAAAATTTCTTTTGGGCTCTTGTTTGTACAGTATTCATCATGTACACTTGAATATCTTATTTGGTTTTGCAATCTTCAAATAACGTAGCTGTTTTATTTCCCAGCAAATATCTATCTTGATCTAATGACTCTATGATAACAGCAGCTTTAGTCATTATATGTTCCATTTCACATTCAAGTTCAACTACTATAAGAGGTAAGCAAGTCAAAGTCTCTTCCAACGGCATCCTCAACCAGACCTTTCCATTCATATACATGTGTAGTTTCACTAGTTGCTGCAGATCAGATCCAAAGTAGCACCAGTATCTCGCAAAATCTTCATTTCTACTCTATTTACTTTAACTACACTGGTATATTGGGCAAAATATACCATCAATTCATCAATATTTTTATCAGCCACAACATGAGAAATAAATTCTGTAGTTTTCTTTAGTTTATCACAAAAACTGAGATTAAATTAAAATACCAAGACAATACCAATAGAAAAGGTATTCACCACTATTTTTCATCTGTTTTATTAGTAATCCTACAAGAGTCCTGTTAGAATTTACAAAGAACTGGATTTTTTGAAATCCAAAAAGCTGCCACCAGTCTTCAAGTCTGTTCTGACACTGAATTAAATTTACACTGTGAATTTATCACACAATATATTAGCAATTATTTTTTTATTTATCATCTATGATTGCACATAACATAAGATTCATTTATAGGAATATTTTCTTAATAGGAACACCACCATTACATTCTCAACATGGCCATTCTAAATCCATTTCGAATTCCGCCAAACAACCTGCTATTCTATTTCTTTTTTTAAAAAAAAATCTCGTGTTGTTGTCTCCGCAGCACCACCTTGAGTCGTCGAAATCATTATATGGACATACCTAACTTATATTGAATTTTGAGATAATTAAAAAATATACATCTAAAATTAAGAAATTTGATTAAAATGTCAGAAAATTAGCCTCAATGTGCAAGGAAACGCTCTAATGATAGACCAATAAATATAAAACAAACATAAAATTACTTCAGTAAACATTTTATAAAACACAATATCAAGATATGGCAAGCATTTTCATAAAAAAACACACACAATTTAAAAAAATACTTAATTTTAAAGTATATTAATATTTGAACAAGTTTTAATAGTACAATTTAATCTTATTTATTCACAATTATTAAATAGCTTTCTAATCTTTTTATAGTTGGTCATAGAAGCACATACCTAAATTTTTCAAATAAAATAAATAGAATCTTATACAAGGCAAGACGATTCTGAACAGATGACTGAGCATGAATTCCAGTAATACTTGATAAAATGTACAAAATATCATCACATGATAAACTGGGAACAACTTTTTCTAAAATTTGCAATGACAGGTGCTGAGTAATTTCATCCCTAATGAAAAAAATAATAGATAATCAATATTAACAAATGTTGCTGCTTCTCATCATCACATTAGTCAAAACCCTCATCAGAAAAAAAAAACTGATCATATAATTTTTTTGTAAAGTTGGCAAAATAAAAAATATGATAAACAAGTATCTCAAGGAAAAAATTTTAATTTAAAAAATATAACAAACACACGAAGTCATGCATAAATTATTTGTGAAAAATTTTGTTTACTTTAAAAAACTATTTAAATTTTAACAATTATTATTATCATAAATTACAAATAGTTTTTTTTTAGTTTCAATTAATTACTAATTATTCTTATCATAAAAATAAAATGAATTATCATTAAAATAACATTCTTAATGATATTTCCCCAATTTTATTTTGGATAAATATATTTTAGTACAAATTTCGTTTAAATTAGAATTAGAGTAAAAAGACAATAAGTTTAACAATTCAGAACATATATTTATCTTAGAAGATTTAAAAACTTTGAAAATAAACCCTGAAAATTTAATTCTGAAATTTTTTAAAATTTAATTAATTATTATACACTACTAATTTATCAGTCTCATGTATGCATTTTGTGTGTATATATATATATATATATATATATATATATATATATATATATATATATATATGTATATATATATATATATATATATATATATATATATATATATATATATATATATATATATATATATATATATATATATATATATATATATATATATATATATATATATATATATATATATATATAAATTATGAAATATATGTCTTTATTAGTGGCTATATTTTGATTTACACATATTTTCTTTAGTTTGATTATAATATAATTATCTATGCTTAGCAATTATTTTTAAATTTTATATATATATATATACATGTATGTATGTATATTTGCTACTAAAATCGCAATAATTAACACTCAAATTAGAGGGAGAAAAGAATTAGAAATTCACACCATAAAAAATTTGTTTATTTCAGGATCTTGGCTACATCACTAACCCCAAAGCCCTACTTAGCCATACAAGATAACTGCACTAGTGTTTACCAAGTCCTACACTTAAATTCATTAAAATTTTGCTTGCATTTGAAATGAAATAAGCCATTAGATTGAAAATTTATTGAAAATTTTTGAAGAGAAAAACTATTAAATATTAAAATTTAAGAAAGGACAGTGTTGAAACATTTGAATGATGAAAATAAAACAGTTCTTTGATAGCAAGAGTTTAAGTGGTATTTAAATAGTTCTTAACACAAAATGTAATACAGAATAAAATAGCTATAGAAGAATATATTGCTTACATTCAGTAAAAAAACAGATGAAAGGGAAGTTTCTTAAATTCATATTGGCTTTAAGTGATGGTAAAAATTGTGAAAAAATCGTAGCTATTTAAAATTTAAATTAAGACTTTAGAATTATATTGTAATACATTGTCATTTAATAAAAATTTTAAAATATTACAAATTCTCTACAATTTTAATTTAAATTCATTTTTTAAAAAAATTTTCTTCATGAAATCATAAAATATAAGTTTTTTTAAATGATTTTGAAGCCAAATATTTTAAAATAAAACTAAAAATTTAAGTAAGAAGAACTAAATTTATCTTGAAAACAAATTTACCCAAAATAAATGTT
This sequence comes from Latrodectus elegans, assembly GCA_030067965.1. NCBI lineage: Eukaryota > Metazoa > Arthropoda > Arachnida > Araneae > Theridiidae > Latrodectus > Latrodectus elegans. The sequence goes on from CM057820.1 coordinate 50,504,287, forward strand.
AGTAACTATATTTATAAAAGCTTTTTTAAATACAAAATTGTTATATAAATTATAAAACCTGTCAGACAACATACATTACTAATTTAATAACAACACATTAATTTCAACTTTTACAAAACAAATGAAAATACACACATAAATTTTATTATACAGTATTTTTCTTTGATTGGGATATTTTATATAAAAATATTTTGAAAGAAAAATACAAATTATAAATTTATTCTAAAACGTTAATATTTTATTAGACATATTAATTATTCTCAGCTCATACCAATTAGAACTTTTTAGACAAGCCTATGATATATAAAAAAATGTAAAAGTAAACGTTTTGATTTCTGAGTAAAGATATATGTATTGTCAACTTTAACTTTTAAAAGAGAATGAAAATTGAGTAAGTAAAAAAAATAACAATTTATACTTTTTTTCCATGTTTTCAAATAAACCAATGTGCTTTAACTCCTGATAACTATTTTCAAAGTTCAAAACTCTAGAGAGAAAGATTTCCAGGATATAAGTTTTATAAATCCCATGTACTCGTGGATATAGATATTTTAGATATGGAATAAATCTATAAAGAAAAGTAAAATAAATAAATTTTTGATAACATGATTTTAAATATCTATAATTATATCTATCAAATTTTACTGACTTGTCAGCGATTTCTGGACAGCAAACATGGATTTTGTTTAAGCAATAAAGGAATTTACTTTCTTCTTTGTGTTTCAGAGAATTTAGTTGCTCAGTCACTTTAGAAAAGAATAGATTCTGATGAACATCTAATTCTTCTTTCAATATATATCTTAAAGTTAAGCCGACAACTTCACATGCTGCACCATATACTTCTTTAAACTTATGAGACAAATTCTTCAGAAGGGTAGTAAGATAACTAAATAGAAAAATCTCTTTAAAATATTTGAAAGAGCACAAATAAGTATTAACTTTAATACTAGAAATTAATTAAAAATGCATTTCATATATATAATTCAATTTGGAATCTTATTCATATACATTCAATATGTAATACAAATTAATATTATTAAGTAATAAAATTAATTTTTAATAAAAAAGCAATATCAAAATTAAATATTCATTTAAAAAGAAGTATTAAAGATTTCACATAATTAATATTAACATAATAAACATTTGCTAAACCTTTGTAACACTACACAATTAAGATAACTGAAACATTAAAAAAAACTTTTCTAAGTTTACATCTGAAAATACAAAACTAATATTTCGTCAAATTACATTTTTCATTACTCTGATTTAATTTTAATTGCCATTAAAAGATATAATAAATAATTTTAAAATATTTATGCATATAATGAACAGGGTAAAGAGAGAACAATTTACACTAATGAACATACCTCTGACTTTCAGAGTCTTGAGTATCAAAAGGAGGAAAATTACTGGACAGAATTACACCAAGTAACTGGATTCCAAAAACGTTCTGTTTACTTTCAGAGCTAAAATCACTCATTTTATCATATACTAAGCTGTAATGAGATTAGTTCATTTAAAATATTGCAATAAATTATTATATGAATATTCTTTAAAAATTTACAAACTTTAAATTCATCATCATAATTATTTTTTCTACATTAAATTAACACTATAATTAAAAATTGCATATAATTTATATCAGCATACTATAACATATAATTTATATCAACACCACAATTTTTTGAAAGGTAAACTTTATTTTTCATATTAAAATTAATAAAAGAAAATATGAATTTAGTAATATGAATAAGTTACATAAATAATTTACATCATGCAGGTAAAGTATTATTCTTTAACAATAAAATGTAGACATTAACAGTTATTACTCTGCCCTACATTGAAAATGTAACACCAAGGAGTGGCCAGAACATTATGCTAATTTCAGGATACACACACCCTATCGAGTTATGCAATGATGTGAAATGCATAGTTCTCCAGCGCACATAGGATAAAATATAAGGTAAGGAACGGGCAGAGTAGGCAATATTCATGCCGTTATTGCTGCATGGAAAATAATCATTGAAAATTTGTTCTTGTGGCATAGGACGCCTGCAGTTACAGAGAATGTCAGGCCATCATCAACAGAGTCAGTTTCAAAAGACAGACTAGTTTATGAGGGGCTTGGTGATTGGAGTGAGAAGAGCAGATAAGTTCTTATGGCAAATCACAGCTGACAGACACTTGGACACCTTCACAATGCACTAGGTATGGTGGAGATGGTTGGAACTAGGAACTGCGAAACCTTTGTGGGGTGCAGGCTGAAATGTTTACAGGGTACAAGTGACGTCAGTATGCGTGGATTAACATGTCTAATAGAGGCAGTGTTGGCCCCACAAAGCACATTTTCTGAAATTCTGCAGCATGAGCAAGACACTCTGGATGCTTCCATATTGCGCAGAATGATTTGCCATTGATTGGTTTCTAGTGGCCAGTGCACATGACATTTCTTAAAAAGACTGTCATTGACTGCATAGACTCCAACATCTAGAAAGTTGCGGTATTAGAGCGGTGTAAACAAGAGAAGTGGCACAGGATCGTCATCTCAATTAAGTTACGCTTCTGTTTCTTCAGTGATAATCACCAAGTATGATTGTGGCGTCAACATTAAGATAGGTCTAATGCTACAGCAATTGTTATTTGAACCATCACATGACAACGCGGATTCATGGTTTGGGGCACCATTGCGTAAAATTCCAGGTCACCTCTAGTTCATATTCCCAGCACTATAACAATCCAATGTTACATGGATGGTGTACTGTGGCCGGTAACACTCCCTTACCTTTTGGGATTTCCCAATGCCTTTTATCAGCAGACCCAACTGCATATTGCTCACATCAGCAGACCCAACTGCATATTGCTCACATCAGCAGACCCAACTGCATATTGCTCACATCAGCAGACCCAACTGCATATTGCTCACATCAGCAGACCCAACTGCATATTGCTCACATCAGCAGACCCAACTGCATATTGCTCACATCAGCAGACCCAACTGCATATTGCTCACATCAGCAGACCCAACTGCATATTGCTCACATCAGCAGACCCAACTGCATATTGCTCACATCAGCAGACCCAACTGCATATTGCTCACATCAGCAGACCCAACTGCATATTGCTCACATCAGCAGACCCAACTGCATATTGCTCACATCAGCAGACCCAACTGCATATTGCTCACATCAGCAGACCCAACTGCATATTGCTCACATCAACATACCTAACTGCATATTGCTCACATCAGCAGACCCAACTGCATATTGCTCACATCAGCCAACATGACTTACAAGGTGTACAGTTGCATCCCTTTCAATCACGCTGAATAGATCTCTCACTAATCAAACACGTTTGGGATATGACTGGATGCCATTTGCAGACCCTGCCATTGCCTCCTTCAGAAGACACACTTTGGCAAATGGTTGACAGGGAATGAAGAGTCATTCTTCACAACGCCATCTATACTCTTACTGATTCTATGCCTCAACATGTTGCTTCGTGTATCGCCATCCACTGTGGTCCTACAACCTATTGACCAAATCATATTCTTGCTCTGTATTATGCAGATAATTTTGAAATACAGATTCCTTATTATTCGTTACTGTCTCTTCCTGTTTGCTGATTTTCACCACTTTTTGTCAATTCCTTCTTAGTGTTGAATTTTCAATGTTGGGCAGTATATTTTGCACTATGATAACATTAATAGATCTCAATAAAAGTTAGCTAATTTATACTGATTTAATGCATCACATTTTTATAAATTTTACTTATCAGTATTATTGATAATCAGTTTTTATTTTTTCTACAAGTAACAACTGTTACTTCAACCCAAGTTTGAATGACCAGTATAAGTTAACTAACAAGAAACAATTTCTTTGGGATTCCAAGTTGTTTAAGTAAAATATAATTCTAAAATATTTTTATTATATTAATAATTACTTTGTATCAAATTTATACATTTATCTTATTAGTAACTTAAAAGAGCTGGTGTGCTTTGAAATAAACATGAGTTAATTCAAAAGTTTCTCAGGTTGGCAGGTACTAACAAATAAAATAAAAATGACATTCTATAATCCAATTTCTTCCAAAAATTAAATGATGCATAATAAAAAGTAGTAGTATACTAATTTTTACTTAATTTTTACTTTGCAGCTTCCAATTACAATATAATTATTGCAAACATAATAATGAAAATTGCTGCAATATGATTAAGCATACCACAAATAAAATATTTTAATAATATTTTCCAAAAATACATTTTTATATGATTAGTTAGCATAAGACTAAAATAAATAAGAAAGCAATCATGAAATTTATTATATTAGAGTTAAAACAAATTGTTCTAAAGACTTCTTTTATAGAATGATGTTTTTTAATAGAATGAAATATTCAAATTATTAATATAAAGAAATCATAAATTTCTACTGTAAAAATCGCAAATTTAATGATGAATGTAGTCATACACACTTAACAAATTTCCAATAAAAATTTTAAGGAACATAAAAAATAATATTACACATTAGAATTAAACATACACTATACAAAATTTCTTCAACTAATTGAATTTGAAGAACAAGAAACAATTTAACAATCTATTAGTAAAACATCATACAATGTTCTTTATATGTACCATATATAATTACTATAAATTTCTTAAATGGTATTAATGAAAATTTTGATCAAAAGTTACAACTACACCAGTGTGCAAAACTTAAACAAAAGACTTTTTTGTCATGACTCCAAGAGAAATCATCTAAGGTATAAAATTCAAAAATGAAAACAGTGATGAAAGTATAATTTTGCAAAACGAATACAATGCATACAGTATGGAATCAGAAAGAAAAAAAAAACGATTTATTAAACTCATAGTATCATTACACATGATTGTCTATCCAAGAGTAAGAACAAGCAGATATTACTTACTTGTTACATAAATACATAATATAAAAATTACAAATTCAAAAATTATTATAACATTTATTGAAATTATAATTTTAGTTTAAAATAAAATAATAAGACTTGGATGGACTTGAGGATATGCGAATCTCCAGACACTAACTTCTTGACAGTTTCTTTTTTTTTTTTTGATGCGATTCATGCTCCAACCAAATGTATTCTACTAAATTAAGAAAGTGGGAAAACAGTCAACAACTTCTCTACAATAACCCATAATACAGGATATAAAAGTGAGACCTGTTTTTATAACTAGAATTTATGGTATCCTAGTAAAAACATTGGTTTAAGTTCCTCATTTGCAGATATTCTAAAAAGCTTCTCCTATATCAGTATGTATTTATTGTATTTGGTATCTGAGTCTATCCATGCACAAAAGGGTTTAACACACATTCAGGAGCATCCAAGTGAAGTGTTTTCAAATCTTTGGTCCAGCTCTGCATGCATAATTGTCATAGGTTGACAGTAAGAAAAACAAATCATTTCTATTTTGCAATTTTGAAAGATTTAGGAACTGAGAATATTCTTTTTCTTTCCAAATTTTGTTTTTACATAAAGTTTTGCAACAAATGCAAATATTACATTTTTAGTTTTGATTAAATTTAATTTGGAACCTTATAATTTCAAATTGATTGCATTTAATTTTGCAAATAAATCAGTCATATAGGCTATGCCATTTTATGAGTTAATTAAATTGTGGTTGTCTGGAATTTAAACACTGAAGTCAAAGAGCAGATAAAATTTATTTAAATGTGCCCTTTTAGAACATCCAACATACTTTGATGTGAGGAAAGTAAATAATTATAATTTTTGCCATTTTCTGAGTATCTCTCATTTAAGACATTTCTATTGATCTTATGACTGCTCTAATGATACTAATCTAATGATCCATGAAAATGTCCACTGAGATTTTTTACAGCTAAATGTTGATGTGAATGATATAATCAACAATTATATCATTCATCAACATTTGGTTGATACATTTGATACAGTTTGTTTCAAGTATGTCAGAAATTTCTTGATTCATTTGACATAGTTTTATTAAAAAGAAGACACACAAGCAATGTGTAATTTCCTGATGAGGAAATAATTCTTCATACTTCATATATTCAAGGTTATTATTGATATTTTTTTCAGCTTACTTGGCTTACCATTAAAAAGGCAAAAAAGCATATAAGATAAATTTGTACATTGAATGTTTTATTTATAACAAACTTCTGTTAACTATTAACTATTTCATTGGAATACTGGAGTAAACACTTGCAAATTAATTATTTGACAGAAGGATTCAATTATTTTTGAATAAAATACAATTCTCTATAGTCAATTTCTTTCAAAAAGCATCTGTATTTAAAAAATTACTATCTCTTCTTACAATACTTAAGCTATTACTTTTTCTTTTAAGATTTTAATAAAGAAAAATAATAGCTTAAGTATTGTTGAGGAATTACTATATTGATAAATGTGATATACATTATTCAAAAGAGATCACAGTTTTATTCAAACATGTACATACATAACAAAAGTACACTGTCTGCAAAACAATACAGAAAATGCTATACCTTATCTTCCAACTATAACAAAACAATATTTTTATTAATGTAAGGCTGCAAAAATTTGTTCATACACTTCATATACAAAAAGCATATAAGATAATAATATATACATTGAATATATTTATCATATATGCTTTAAAATAGAATTAAATTATTGATAAGATGTATGACTCTTTTATAGTTTATGTTTATTTGGTAAACAAGTTAGAGGAACACAGAGTTAAGCCACTAAAAGAACTAAACTGTGCTTGTAGTAGTGTTACTGCATTCCTAAATAACTAAATTTTTGCCGGCTATGGGGTATTGTGTCATGCTTGTTATTAACTAAAATAGTTGATATCGTCTAAAACTATTAAATCATAGGTATGCAACAGTGAATTTCTATATTTTTATTTTAGAGGGATGATCTCAGTTTTTATTATTATGTTGATATAGTATCAGCATGTTGCTGGAAATTGAAAGATTCAATTTATTGAAGTAAATTAAACAATAACTAAGTAAAACAAATTACTCTCGCTACTGTTCAAGTGTTAAATCAATGAAAATAAGTTTTATCAGTGTTTATTACAAAAGATATTACATAGCACTCAGCACTTAAATAAATTACTGCATTTTAAGCACCACCTATATTCATATATTTTTTTTTTTTTTACTCAGAAAACAAAATTTATTATTTTATTTATTGTTTTTTAATTTCTATAATATTAAAAAATGGATCGCAATTTTATATTAAACTTTGTCGGGACACTCTAACATTGTTCAGGGACCCCAAAATCAATTTTAATTTTCCACAAACCCTTTCAATTATTCTGGGAATATCTACAGATCCATTGGAGCCATTGCTCTAGAGTCCCTGAAGGTCAATTTCCAAAGTGATGACGTGTTCAGCACAGTGTGTGAATATGACACCTTTAAGAAAGCATATTTGAATATAATAATCTTTGACACTTTTCAGCCCATTGTTATTCACAGCTGCTGAATCAAGCACTGCAATTGTTTATTTGGGACAGCCCCCACCAACTTTTCTAACAGCTGTACCTGTAGTTTAGAAGGCATTCTAAGCATGCAAAACAACACTATCGTTGATTCTGAATTCTTTAGCAACACTAGTCATGTAATGCACCTCTACCAGGTTTCCAATCATTCTTCCATATGTGAAGTTGTCTCAGTGATATTTTTTCACTATGCCACAGTAAATGTATCTAATTGCATCTCCTTCCTACCTTTTACTATAGTCTTAAGCTGTGCATGCCAACCACAAGCAATTTGTGTATGCCTAAATCGCCTGTGATATTTTGTACCTGACATCTGCATATGCATGACTTTTCCACTGAATTGCATGTTCATTATATTGATCCTAAGAACCTTCTGCAATTTCATGATTATCTACATAAAATTTACAGGGTTGTTTAAATTTTAAACACCAATGTATTATTGTTTATATATATATTAAAAGTTATAACTGCTATAATTATTGTTTTTAAGCAGCATAAGAATCTCCTTTTATTATACAATAATGCTGAGTAAGTCTGAATGACTTTGTTAATTCTTTACAATATGATTGTTAATGCAAAAGAGAACTTTCAAAACATGCCTATCAGTTTATTCTAAGCCAAAAACATTTTTAACCACTATCACTGTAAAATAAATACATAGTTAACATTATTGACCTTATGCAAATTTTCATTTTAAAATACAGTTAGAAATATTTGAAAAAAAATGCATACAACAATAAGTTTTAACAATGTTTAACAACAAAATGATAGAATGAAATTTTCATTAGCATTAATTTTGTTTTGCATAAGATATATTTTAAAAGAAAAATATTTAAAACTATATAAAATAAATGTCTACCCTAATTCAAAGAATAAGGTAATATTATGTAACAGTTATTTATTGAAAATGTTTGTTAAAAAAACTAACTCATATGGAATTTTCAGGCTTTTCCAACACTCAAGCATAGTTTTAATCAGTTCTAAATTATTTCGAAATATATCTCTTCTAGAATGTTCAATATTTTTAATAACAAATTTGAGAGTCTCGGAAGCCTTGGAAAGTCCATATCCCTAAAAAACAAAAAAATGTAAAACAAAACTTAAAAAAGAAAACATTTTATAGGATAATTTATCACTATCATTTTTAGAAAATTAGACAAAATAGAAAGTTGAAAAAAACAGCTAAAAAATATTGCAGCCATTACTTTTTTACCCACATCCTTGCAATGTCATCTACACATGCGAAATGTGATTATAATTATTCATTAAAATTTCAAAATTAATATAGTAAAATATATTATTATTAAACTACATTAATTTTAAACTATAATGAATATAATCATCTAATAATTATACTGTAGGTATTAAAAAATAAATTTTGGTTAATATAAAATAAAACTTTATGAAGCAACAGATTAAATGATTCCAAAATATGCCAATTTCTTCATTTATTAATGTATCATTAAGCAGATGTTTGCAAGAAATAGCTCTATAAATTCATATATTGATCAGAAAAATAAATATATTATTTAAACTCAACTATATAAAAAAAACTAATGAATAATATACAAGAAACTTAAAATTCTAGAAATTTTAAGAAAATTAATATTTGAACAAATGTTTTATTGAATAATAAAAGATTATTTGCAGATGAGATTAATTAGGCAGAAACATACAGCTTAAGATGGATTATGAACTCTTACAAATTGGTTTGGTTTAACAGTGCAAGGTCCAGATAAGGACAAGCTGCGCCAATCACAAGATATTATATCATATATAAGGTTTTTTTCAACCAATAAAAAATATATAATAAAAGTATAATTAAAATGTACATTAAAAGTCTCTATACAAACAATATACACACCTATAAAATTAAGTTTTTAATTTTTAAATTTTCAACATAAACTTCACACTAAGTAAATCGAAACTAGAATAGAGATGGAAAATTATTTCGCCGTATAATATTTACCTAATAGAAAAATTGTGGAGAAAAAGGTTTTTAAATTTTAAATAAGCATTAATTTACTTACAATTTTGAAAATTAGCTCTGTTATGAGTTTTATGAAGAAGTTGTCTTAAGAAATAAAATATTTACACATATTTTATTTTATTAAAATTTAAATAAAATATTTACAAATATTTTATTTAAATTTTAGTATTTGTAAATCAGATAAAACTTATAAATCCTATGTCTTTTAAAAACACAAAGAGATTGTGATGTTGTGGGCTATCAAGCAGGTCTTCTAATGTTAAAATATTACTATTAAAATATATAAAACGATGATGGTTAAAATCTGGACACACAACTAAAATATGATATACAGTGAATGGTTCATCACACTTTTCACATCATGGTTGGAGATCACTTAAGATCAAATGTTGATAATGGAATGATGAATGAAAAGATAGAATGGAGTTTGTTTTTGACATGCAGGTTCCAGGATTCCTGCCAAAGACAATATATGAAATGTTTGAATCCTTTTCTCATGTCCATTGATGGTACTGAAGGTAAAATGGAAGAAGATGCAGACTTAGTGGCCGCATCAGCCTTCTCATTGCCACCAATTCCTATGTGGCTTGGTATCCAACAAAACAATATCTCAAATCCCTTGCTAGTAACAGAATCAATTAATTTGAATATTTTAGACACAACTGGATCTTAATTAAAATTGTCATTCTTCAAAGCTTCTAATACACTCTTACTGTCAGTGTACACACAGAATTTATGTTCACTTTTAGTTCTCACCAGCTGAAATGCTGGGTATATAGCCGTAGCCTCAGCAGTGAAGATGGAACAGGATTTCTGAAGGCTATAACTGTAGGAGATATCATCAAGATAGACTCCACTGCCAATGGATCCTGCAGTTTTGGATCCATCAGTGAATACGGGAATGTACACAGTATACTGACAAAGATGAAATGAATAATGCTGTTGAAAAATAGAAGTATTTGTGTCTGATTTTTTATTTTTTCCAAAGGGATTAAGATTATAATGTGTGGATCATACCAAAGAGAATGTGCGAGTAAGTCGGTAGACTCAATTCGGACATCACATAGGTCAAAAAGCAAAATACTAGATTTAATACAAGAGAGAAACGGTTGAATGCTTGATGGTCTAGCATTATATAATCTCTTAAGAGCAGCACTTAGAATCGTAGAACGTATAGGGTGATGAGGAGTGGACATGATTTTACAATAATAATTAAGAGACAGTTAAATCCACTGCAGGTCTAATGGCACCTGTAGGCAGATTACATATAGACTCTGGATGGGTGATGTGTGAAATGCTTGACAGTAAATCCTTAAAGCAGAGTGGTGGAGGGTGTCCGATCTGCGTAAAATGGAAGATCTAGCCGATCCATAAGCAACACAGCAGTAGTCAATATGAAATAAAATGACTAATTGATAAATTTGGTGCAGTGAAGTACGATCTGCACCCCAAAATGTGTTTGACAACACCTTGAGGATATTGAACGATCGCTTGCACTTCTTTTGCAGATATAAAACATGCGGAAGGAAAGTTAACATCTTATTAAATATTACCCAGAGGAATTTTATCTAAAGTAGGCCTATTGCTTATGTGAAGCACAGGATCAGGATGGAAACTAGTTTTCCTAAAGAAATGGATACAGTAACTCTTACAAGGAGATGTTACAACTCTTACTAAGGCCATTTCGTTCACACCAAGTAGTTAGATTATTTACAGCTGTTTGCAATTGTCTCTCAATTATATTCATGTTTGAACCCTGATATGAAATTTTCAAGTCATCAACATAAAAATTTCTATGAATAGAAGATGGTAACTGATGAAATATGTTATTGATGAAAAAGTTAAAAAGGGTTACGCTTAAAACGCTACCTTTAGGGACATCTCAGCTTGGGTAAAGGTATTAGAAACTGTAGTTCCAACACATACTTTAAAAAGCCTAGTAGCTAAGAAATTCTGTAAAAATATTGGAAAATTTCCCCTAAAGCCAAGATTGTGCATATTACGGAGAATGCTATAACACCATGTGAGACTGTATGCTTTCTCAATATCGAAAAAGGTCACAAAAAGGTGGTTTCTCCTCACGAAAGCATTTCAATTTTTGGATTCAAGATCTACAATGTTATCGATAGTGGATTGTCCTCTTCGAAATCCACTTTGATGAAGAGGTATGCTATTATTCTTTTCTAAGATGTAAATGAATTTAGCATTGATCATACGCTCAAAAGTTTTGCACAAGCAACTCCTAAGAGCTACTGCACGATAACTCAGAGGGTCACATAAATCTTTGCAGGTTTCAAAATCCGAATCACTATTGCTTTTCTCCATGATGTAGGATAAGCATGCTCAATCCAGATTCTATTAAACAATGAAAGTATGTTTAATAAAGAATCGTGATTTATACGATGGAGCATTTGATAAGAGATTCCATCAGGTCTTGGGCTGGTGTCGTTTCCCTTAGATAAAACAGTCTTCGATTCCGACAATTCAAAAACACAATTGTAGGGTAGATTATGTCGATCGTGAAAGCTTAGAGATGTCCACTCAGCAATTCTTTTAATCCTTAGAAAAGTAGGATTATATGAATCAGAGCTCGAAACACTAGCAAAGTTACACCGATGACATTAGCAATATCTACCGCTGAGGAGTGTATTGCAGCTCCGGTTTGTACTGGGATGGACTGTACTGGAAAAATTATTTGATGTAATTATACAAATTCAACAAGACACAGCGGCATCATTACCATTATCCTTTCTAAAGCATTAAGCCCATGCATTTTGGTGATAATATTGAGCTTCAGGAATATTTCCTGGACAACCACACATGCGGGGTTATAGGCTGACATAATGGATCTGATATCATCAATTCGAGGCCAAAAGCCACTACAATTCCATGAAAGAAAGGAAGTCATTAATGGAATACAATCTAATCATTGTCACTATTGCTCATTGTCATCTCAGATGAATCTCCAAACATGAAATCTGAAGAATGCAATTTAACAGTGTCTGCATTCATAGATAGAAGAGTTTTTTTTTGTTGTCGTTGTTAAGGAACACTTTCGGAGGCCTTCCTTGGCGATTTTTAATTTTCTAGCCTTTTCGGTTTTTGATTTTGCCAAAGCTAATTTGGCGATTACAGATGCAGTAATTTCTACTGTATTTTGCTTTGGAGGCAAGCTAACTGTAGAAACAGAATTTGTATCTGTTTTAGTGCTGCAGGATCAAGTTACTTTTTTGTTATTGTAGGATAACTAACATCAAGAGTGGGAGTAGGGGAACTAACTACGGGAAGAGCTTCTAAATAAGAAACATTGTTCTTAATTTTGATGGTGACAATTTCCTTTTCCTGTTGCCAAACATGACAAGATCTAGAATAAGAAGTGTGGTTACCTTTACAGTTAACACACACTTCTTTGGCTTTACAGGTAGTACTTTCATGGCCAACGTCAGAATAATAGACAAAAGTGAGTTTTTCTCTGCAAACCATTTTAGAGTCTCCAAATCGTTGACACTGGAAGCCTCTTAGAGGATTAAGGATAAAAAGCTGTACAGCACATCACATATAAGCCATTTTAATATTTTGTGGCAAGTCTGTTGTCGAGAAAGTCAAAATGAGATGCTTTGTGTTTAGGACAATACCATCTCTCTTGATTGTGATTCTTTTCACAGATCAGACTTTTGGGATTTCCAATATTTCATCGGTTGCCGTGTGAAAAAGGCTCTTCAAAAAAATAACACTGCATGAAAAAATTTAAATTCCTGTGAGGTTCAACAGTTACCGCGATGTCACAAATTGTTTTCATGTTTTGCATCAGGATGGATTATTTTTCGGATGCAGTTTCTACTAACAGAATATCCAAACGCAATTTCTTAATTGATTTTACTTCTCTAAGGTAAGAAGTTATACCTTTCTCAATAAGAAAAGGGGAAACATATTCACATATTTCCAATTCTTTTTATAACAAAAAATTTGGCGCTACTTGTTACCATTTGTTGCTCCCGAGGGAGTGAAGAGAAAATGAATTTATCCATACAGGATGAATATAAATTCACGGACCAGAGGGCATCACCCACCACAAAGCCTTACGAGGGAATGCAGACAGATTGCACTAATGCTAGTCGGACCCAATACGCTTCCAGTACATCCCTGAAGTGGTCTCCACCCTTATCAAGTCACTCAGTAAATGTATTGATCGCTTGATCTATAAAACCAATTGATGCGCTGAGGACCAAAACACGTCTCCCGTTTACCTGAAGCAGAGGCCAAAATAATGTATTAGTCTCTGGGGGCCTCAATTACCAGGACCCTCCTTTCCAGGGACACTGGTCTCCACACACAGCAAACACCTGGGTGATTTGGTCCCCAAGAAGAGCTAATAGCAACAGAGTGGCGAAAGTTACTCAAGGGAAGCCCTCAACCTCTTACGAGGTAACCACACTGAGAGAGAAAAGGAAAAAAAGCAAAAAAGAAAAGAAAAGAAAGAAGAGGACAAATCACTGGAGTACCTCGGGATTGTGACACCCGAGTTTACCTAAAGAAGATAAGCCCCCTGAGGGAATGAACTCTTACAAATAGGCAAGCCTGAGATATGATTTGAATCCACGAGCTGTTGTGTCAAATGCCACAGAACTAACAATTTATCAGGTCAAGAGGAATGATCCAAATACAAGAGTTGAACTTTTTCATATGATACAACTCAGGCCATACCCAAGTATAATGAGAAGAATGATGAAATAGGATCACAAATTTTAAGAGAAAAGCATGGAATGGCTCCAGTACAGAGGAAATGTTGGGTTGCTACTCTGTTGATCATTTTACTCACAGAGTTGTCAAATATGTTAGTCAGGGAAACATTTAAGGATGGATGTTAATAACTTTGATTTTGTTAAAAACCTTATACTGAGAAGATATAAATGATGGGAGAACCTAAAACAATGCTTTTACAAACAATACAAATCTCCTGATAAATCTAGAAGAAATTATGCTCAGGAAAGCTCCAATTACTTTACTGAATGAAACACAGAGTTAAAAATTAAGATGCTTCAGGAACTTAGAGGTCTGATGCTAACTGAATAGTTGAAGATAAGAGCCCTATAGAGATGAGTGATTACTATTCAGAAAACTAGCTTAAATTTATGACAACTTTGAACCCAATTGAAAAATTGAACGATTACGACTTTTGTAATTGTACTCTTCAAAAAAGTTTTAAATAAAGGAACTGCATGGAAAACATTTTTTAAACTTTCATAGCTGTAAAGGGAATTATCATAGCTTCAAATCTAGAGACTACAAGATTTCAAACTGAAATTCCAAACAAAACCTGAAATGGCTCAAGATAAAGAATTTAAGAGATTAAAAAAGTAGATGTTGTAATGAATGTGGTACAAGGTAATTTCTTATTCCTCAGTGTGATAAGCAAAAGAAAAGTTAAGAATCTATTTCACATGTTGGGGACAAGTAAAGCTTTCATTAATTGATTACATGATATACTAAAATGTACATAAAATGAATGCAGCAAAGATGAAAATTTTATGAGATAGAAATCTGGTCAAACAGACATAGTTAGACTAAATCAAGTATTAACATTACGCTAAAATTATTACGTATTCTTAGTGTTGCTTTAAACTTTATTACAGATTCATAACTAATGAATTCTAATGAAACTAAATTTTTTCATGATTGAAGTTTTATTTATCTTGCTTAAATTTAAGTAATTTTTATGAACAACATGTATTTGTATATAAATGTAATTGTCATTTATACCCTGATTTAATTTTGCATTATAAATAGAACAGAATATAAGAGCAAGAGGTATTACATTTTAACAGAAGTGGATGTACATACATACAAATATTTACGTATGATACTTTTTTATTCTAAAAATAGACATTTATCAAATATAGCAATGCTAATCCTTCCTTAGAATGTAATCGAAGCTTATATTGAAGTAAACCCAATATACCAGCTTAAATTGATGTTTTAATTACCTGCTTAGATTTTTCATTTAATTGACTTTAAAATGAATTTAAATTTTTTTGTAAAAGTGAAAAATTAAATAACACAAATAACAATACTAGTATACACATAATAACAAATAGTAATAATACAAATAAAAATATTACATTGTTCATATAAAGAATAGAAAAATATTATTTTGTAATTTACTGTCCTTTTTATAAGATTTTTTCAAAGTCTAAAGCTGATTGAATATAACAAGGAATTTTTGAGTAAAATAAGAACATTTTCTATTTTTCTAAAAACCTCTATGAGGCTCAAAATAAAGTGTAGATAACTTCTGAATTTTTAATATGGCTATTGGTTTTGAATAATTTTATATGAGAATACTTATAAAAATTCAATTATTATTGATAATTTCATTTATTAAATTTTTTACTAAACAATAATGAATACCTATGAATATTTGTCTTATCTGCTCTGGCTCACGTTTGATTCTATCTACCATTTTTAAAAATATAAAAATGGTGTTATTTTCTCTGCAATTAAATTATGTTCCTTTGAAAATTATTAATAACTTCCAAGCAATTAAAAGTTTTCAGAAAATTTTGTCTTTTGCTTATTTTTATTTTAGTAATATCCAAAGTTTGTAAATTCTCACAATAGTTACAATTTATATTTTGAATTCGAACACATTGTTTAAATTATTTTGAACTCATTGTAACAGTTGGCATTTAGCTTCATTTATCAAAATAATAAATAAATCATTAAACTGTTTATGAAATTATGAAAAAGAATAAGACATTTTAAATGACTGGATTAAGAATCAAATTATAATATTTGTTTTATTTGATATATTGGAAGCATGGATAATATTTTAAAGAAAATAATATTTCTAAGGAATATTATTTCAAAGAATGACTTAAGGTTTTGAAAATCAAATATGAAAATAATGCAGTGCAAACAAAATTTTACTCACTTGTGGAACAGCAGTGCCAGCCCATGATAACAGAGTTATAATGACATCAAGAATATAATAATTTAAATTAAACCCTGCTACTCCCAATATAATCATGTCTAATAAAGGATTGATCAGATATTCAGCATAAGGTTCTAATAACTGAAATAAATATAAATTACGATAAAATAAATATAAATATAATGAAATAAATATAAATTTTATTAATTATATAAATTCAAAATTAAACAATATATTTATGATTCACAGTTTAATTCTTTTGCGAAAAGTAAATAAATGACAAATATTAACAGATGACAACTGACAATGAAACTGAAATATTAAATTTTAACTTTTTTCCATCTAATTTAAATGAAGTATTTAATTTTTTCGCAGATAAATTATAAAAATTACAAAATATTGGCACAAATTTGTTTTGGTCAAGTTTCATTTTAAAGCAATGTTCTAAAATCAGTATATTAAATAAATTAAAGGAATTTTAATGAAGGCATAGCAAATTAAACCGGAGCCACAAGAACAAATATTTTGTTATTATCTTTTAAATAAATTACTTAAATAAAATAAAAAATGTGTTATTATTCAAAAAAAATAATATACATGTTCTCTATAACTTATTTGGATAAATTTTTAAATCTTACAATATAAATTAAAATTCTGTAAACTTTTTTTTACACTGAATATTGAGATAAACTAAAAAGTTAAGAAAAAGATTGAACTTATTTTTTAATCATTAAATTTTAAAACCAAACAAAAATGCAGAAACAGTAATCTTTTATTATTAATGCTTCAAATTAGAACCATCAATACATCATATAAAATATAGTAATCAAAAACTCTTTCAAAACTTTGGTAGTATTGAAAAATATCAGCAGAAAATGTCAGAAAATATCTATGTAAAAGCAGTGTTTTTATGATATCACTAATCACTATAACAACATTCCAATAATCATTTCCACAAAAATACCTTTATTCTTGTTTGCCCAATTTAATTTTTTTTCTTTATTTTTTAATCAGGTAATAACATTTTATAAAATGAAGCTGTTTTTACATGAAAATAGGTGAAATGGTGAAATTACATATGCAAATATACATTTTTACTTTTAAGTAACATACTCCAATTTTTTTTAATTCCAAAATTAAATTTCTATTTTTATAATTGTATTTCCTATTTATTATCAAAATACTGATCAAGATAAATATTTACAAATTCAAAAACATTTTATCTCTGAATGAATTTTCAAACTGATAATGTATTATCGTTTACAAAAGTCATCAGTAATTTTTGTACAGATTCAACATAATTAAATACAATATCATATATATTAATTATGATCTAAATATATCCTTCTATTATAATAATGAATGATTATTTTAAATGAAAATAATTGCTGGTAATTACAGTATTTATTAGATAAAAAATAATATAATTTTCAAAAACTAATTTATAATTGCAAACATTGAAAATTATTCTATATTATTAAAACAAATTCCAATTTTCAAAGCATGTAATGAATCAGTTCTTGATTTTCACTTTCGATTATATGAAACAATTTTAGACAATAATAGTTATCAAAACTATCAGAATTTTAATTCTATGAAAGGTAGGACATTTTTTACAATTCAATAATTTCTATCATAGCATATGTTAATATATTTAAATAAAAATGTAAAAGCTTTAAGAAATTTGTAGTAAGTGATACAATATAATTATTCTTCACTGTAAATTTATTAGAAAAGATTATCATTGTAGATCAGTGGTACAACAAATGTTTCTACTAAAAAGAACTATTAATGTAAAAAAATTGTAAATTATAATAAATTAAAGTATAAATGCAAAAGAAACAGAAATGAAGTTAAGCGATTATATCTAACCTTAACACATAAATTAAAAATATAAACATATATAATTCATAATTTTGTATTTAACTATATCACTTAGATAAGTAAAAATCTATTTGCTGATCATTGAAAATAAATTTGTAATGCACTAAAAGGTCATAAAACACATAAAAAAAAGATTGTACTGTCATGATACAGTTAAGATTCTACAGTTACTTTTAGGATTTTTAAATATTTTCTAAAAGCTTGAATGAACTATCACTTATAAGCATAATGGTTAAAAAATTAATAATGCATATGCAATTATAACTCATCAAGGAAAACAACACAAATAATTCTATAATTTAAAAATTATATTTCCTTAGATTTTTAGGTTTTCCATCTAAGTAATAAATAGTTTTTTAACAAGAGTTGCATAGCAATAAGATACAATCAACTTTAAACTTTATTGAATAATATAAACAATGCATATTTTAGTTTTTTAAAGTTATATTTTTGCATGACAATTTTATTAACACAAAAGTAAAATATTATTGAATATCAGAAGCTGGATTTATATATGTTCAATAATATAAAGTAAATTACAGTGAAATAAAATAACAATAAACTGTATAAGTAATAAAATAAGAAAAATATACCTTTCCATTATTTGTTAAAAGTCTTCCCAAAAATAACTTAACATTTTCACTAGAATTTCTATCTTCTAAACTTTGAATCATTGCAGCCAGCCATGGGGGTAGACATTTCTCCTAATCAAAAATATTCAATGAAAATTAACATTAATCATCAAACAACATTATTAACAAAAAATATTATTTCATTAATTGCATACAATAAACTTTTATATATAAGAAAACAGAAAGTTTTTAATTATATGTAATAATTGTATTGATGTGTATAGTAAAATGCTTTCCCAATAATTCATAACATTATTTAATGGTTTTTTTATTTGAAAATACATAAATTTTTGTATTATTAAAATTTTATAATAACACCAAAGATAAGTGAAACATTATGTTAAGAAACATGAAAATGAAATCTATTCAAAGGATCTTATTTTAATATCGTACCGTCAAGAAAGATTAGTATACATAAAACAATGTTGAAAAATAAGAATGTAAATAAAACTTAGCAATAGCAATAGTAAATTAAGAATTTGAGTAAGTTTTTCAAGATTCATATAATTTTCAAATTATTCTTAAATTTTCAAAAAAAAAATGGTTATTTAAATTTACCTAACTGAATTTTATAGATTATAAAATAATAAACTATGTTTTAAGTAAAAAAAAAAATTTACATTAATTAAACTCCACTTATGACGTAATTTAAAAATGTAAAAATATTTACAGAAAAACTTGTAGATTTTATCATGAAGTAATAATCAGAAACAGTATGAAAGAAAGTTATTAATATATGATATATTACCTTTTCTTCAGGAATGAAATCTTTTGCTTTCATATTCTTTAAAAGATGACTCAAAGAAATCATACATTCATGTTTATTTAACTCATCATTAAACTCAAATTCATCCAAATCGTAGTTATTCTGAAATACAGAAAAACTGAAAAAATTATATTATTGAAAAAATAAGAACACAGTATGTCTAAAGTATGTACATTTTTCAAACTACAATCTGTGTTAGCATGCATGCTTCACATTTGGAAACTTAAGGATAGAAAGCTGTCACATTCACATTTTATTTTTATTAATTTTTGTACCCATGATTAATTTCAAGACAATGAAAACTTTGCGATGAAATAGTTCAACATTAATTTTCCAAGTTAAAATACATTTCTACTATTAATTAGGCATTCAAAAATATTGTTACAATATTTTTAAACTTTTTTTTTAATTCCTTTTCTTCAGATGAACAGAACATAAATTTCACATAAATAAATGCATTGGGAAAACGAAATTGATCATATTGTGTTTTTACCAAAAAATTATGGAAATGAAGTTATAAATGTAGCACTGCAATACTTTTCAACACAGAAATGAAGCATTATTACCATTTCAAAAATGAAATTAGATAAAGAAATCCTGATACATTTTATTAATTTACAAAATAAGTTTAAACTAATTTATCAGTAGAAACATTTTACCTTTATCAGATTACTTGGATGATCTAACAGATATTGTAGTTTATTTGTTCATAATCAATTATTCAGTGGTAAGAAATGTAATTCTTATATAAGTAAAATTTTGTTCATACATATAAATCATTAAATATATTCAAAAATTTACTTTAAATGCTACAAATAAGAATTTACATAATAGCAATAAATTAAAATATTAGAGATTTAAAAAATAATTTCATGTGTAAAATCTTGTTTATTTACATATTTCCTGCATTTTTTTTACAGTTGATTTCATTGATTTTTAAAAACATAAGCATATAAATAAAATTTTACAACATTGTATTAACATGTGGCTAAAATAATAAGAAAAACAAGTTTAAGTGACAACTTTATATTAATGCTATATAATAAATGCCATCATAGAATAGTTACATTAAATTTATCCTTGATTAAATTTTATCTTGATTCTAAAAAAAATAGCAGAATTACACTAATACCAGGTACAAAATTAGAAATAATATGGTTATAATTATCACTTTTATGACATTAAATGAAGATTAAAAAATTTTAAAATGGCTTCTTTTTTACAATGGACAAGAAACCACTCTTAAAAAATCATAACAATAACACAATATAGGAAATTGGTATTATTTTTAACAAATGAATAAAATATATAACGAATATAAATGGGGGAAAACTAACTTTATCGGATCAAGCATAAAATATTATCCAATATAAAAAAATTTCTTTAAAAAATTAGAAAGTCTGAAACATTTTATGACATAATATGGTATGAAATTATTTAAAACTAAAGAACATTTTATAAATCTATGTACTTTACTTTTATAATCTTGGAATCAAGTGGAATATCTTCATTCTTATTTCCATCTCCTTTCTTGAAAACCTTAATAAAGTAAAAAAATTAATTTTCCTAATAGACCAATTCATTTCCAAATTTAGAACAATTTATTGGATGAATACTAATGAAATATATATATGCTTTTTATGTATATGTTACGGTAACACTGAAATCTGGAAAATGTCGACATTTACAGGTGAATGTCAACATTCATATAGTCGCTTGGTGCATGTCCAAAATATTTGCTAAATACCCTTATTTCTGACTTTCACCATGCACTAATGATGAATGTTGAACATGTCCTAGATTTATACTTTTTTTCCTTAATTTAATCGTGATAAATGTTTCGCCTCTCTTTCTGAGAGGAATAACTAAGAACTTAAAACACACAGTACTTTCAAAATGAAAAAGGAAAATTATAAAAGTTAAAAACTTATTTGTTTTTTTATGTGCTACAGGTGGGGAGAAATCTTCATAGAGACTTTCGCCTTTGAACTGTGGTTCAATCCCATTCCAGCACTGTGAGATTCAAAATGAGAAAGGAAAATAGCAGAAATAAAAAACTTACTTAATTATACAGTACTTTCTAAATTAGAAAATAAAATAATAGTAATAAAAAACTTACTAAATTATGTGAATCAAATCTTATTTATTGCAACAACTTAAACTATTATGACACTTTGAATTCCACAATAGGCCCCTGCTTTTACAACTACATTTATTTGTGCAACACTTCCTTTTTGCAATGATAGCATATATAACCTTGTCCACCGCTTCTCGAATTAGCTACAGCTGCTTCTCTCAGCGAAATTTCTTGAAAAGAAATCTTATCTAGGGATCTTTTCTTTACAAATTTCAAACTAATTACGTGTGTAAAGCTGTTTGAGGTACCATTTTCATTCGCAAATTTATTGAAATCAGAGTTTTCTATTCCAACAACAGCCATAAACACATTTCGGTTATCTGCATGACCATGGACCATATCAAGGACTTGTATTCGTATAGTATTACCAATTTGAGCAGGAGGAAATTGATTTTGTGATGTTCGCAACATTTTTGTTGCTTGCAGTAGAAGATTCTCTTTCGCGGCCGCTCTTTTTATAGAAATTAACTTGCGTTTTTCATTCAAAACTTGATGTGAAGAAGTGGTAGATAGCAAGTCCTCTTCAATATTTTTCTTTGGAATTTGGTTTTCAGTTTGACCACCACTCAAATTTTTTCAGTATTATTACCAGTTTCTTCAATCTGTTCTTCAGTTTCAAAAGTATTGGCGATTTCTACAAGTTGTTCCTCAGTTTTGATACTTGTGATTTGTTTGCTAGTCAAAAAAGATGATGCTATACCTCTTTTCACTTTAATGCCAAACATGGCTTCATAAGGACTATAGCGTATTCCTTCGTGGTATGTAGTGTCATTGGCAAATTGAACAAAGGGTAAACCTTTTGATCATTTATTTGTATTGTTATCATTCATTCATGCAGTTAACATATTTTGTATGTATAGTGTCTTAATTCACCCTTCCAACTGAGCCATGTGTTTGACTGTGACGAGACTTTCCAAGAACTAACATATCTTTACACATAGCACATATTTCGGATATGACTTGATTACTGAATTTTCTACCATTTCTGATTGCAATATAGCTGGAGCACCAAATGTTAAAAATTTTGGAAGAACGTGATATGCAACTTCTTCAGCCCTCTTTGTTTTCAAAGGTTGTAGCTGGACAAACTCAGTTAAATGATCTTGATACACCATTATGAACTTATATTCACCAGCTGAGTTTGACAGCAGTAACATCAGATCAACTTGTCATCTTGAGCTTAACTCAGAACTGATCATTGGTTTCACAACAATAACTTTCTTAGGTGCACTGTATTTCATTTGACACTGTTTGCGTAGATTTAAATATATTACAATTTCATAAGTAATATTTTTGTATTTATTTTGCAATTCTTTAAAAATATATGTTCTTCCATGACCTATCCTGGTGTGAGTTTCATATAGTATACTGAACAATTCCTCATTGGTAACATAATACTGTATATTCGTTTCTCCTTGTTTTAATGGTACAATTAACTTCTCTTCATCATTAATTTTTAAAATATCAAAACGCTTTAATCGTCTGTAATCCAAAGGTGTGTTGCACATTGTTTTAGCAGAAACCACTTCAGAAAGTATTTTAGAGTACTTTTTCTCTAGAAAAAAAAGTAATTGTCTTCTTGTTTACCCACAATTAATACTTTTAACTTTTTAAGAAAAAGATCACGATTCACTGCAGTATCCTTTGTGTATAAATCAGGAAATCAGAAAAAAAAATTAAGAAAACTTTGCTCCCACCATCGAAATTTGCATATGCATAAGACTGACAAAGCTGACTGACTCCATCAGCACAAAGGAATTGGCTGGAAGCAGCCAGTCACCAGGATTTGGCGAGAGACTCCACCAGAACAAAGAATTTGGTGAGAAACAGCCAGTCACCTCTTTGTCAGCTCCTCTCTTTTCGACATCCATCAGAGCATATCTGTGATTGTCGACATACACCGGTGAGAATCCAAATCTACAAGAATGTAATGGAATATTCGATGTTTCACCGACATATTTGGTGTTTGTTGACAGTCACCGGTGAATGTTGACATTTTCTGATTTCAGTCTTTCACAGTAACATATATATTACGAGACAAAGCTATAAATAACTTCACCTGTTCATTTGTTGAAAAAACAAATTTGCTAGCATCTTCAGCTAAACTACTCAAACCTATGCTTTGTGATCCAAACAACTGCAATGATGATTGAATTTTCACAGTTTCTGTTTCATTTCTATCATTAGATAGTTCTTTTCTCATCTGATGACGTATTGTGATAAATCTTGACTGATTAATGACAGACTCCTGAAACAATTATTACAATATACTACTTACATAAATTCATATTATATTTCTATTTCTAAATAATCTAAGAACATAAATTTTAATTCATATAAATAACATTTTTAAACTCATAAATAAAATGTAAAGTTTGAAACAGATTACAATTTAATATACATAGATATATTTTAATTTATAAATTATATTAAGTTAGTTAACAAATTAATAATGATAATATTCTTTTATTAATTTATATGGAATTCTTTGTATGATAGACAGACCAATATAAAATAAAAGCTATCATTTAAATTGCATATCACAAATATTAAATAATTAAATATATTTAACAAATTTGAAGAAGTTAAATTTGATAAGAGTACAGTTTTAATATTATTGCATAATTATTTCCCCAAATAATTATTATTAATATAAAAATTTATTTCAAAAATAGTAAATAAGAGAAATGAATGATAAATATATTACATCAACTTCCAAAGAAAATGTTAATTTCTCTTCTTCATCAACAATCCGTTTCCATATAAGTTCATTCTGCAATTAAAAAATGAACAACATTTAATTATATCATACACATATTTTTATAATTTTTGCCTTACTTACATAAATTATGTAACTTTTTATTTATTAATAAACTGAAATAATCAAAAATATGATTTTCTATGAATTCAAATATCATAAAAATTGGTATAAACATGCATATGTAAATAAGGGAGATATGCATCCAATCAATGATACAGAAGAAAGTGCTTAAATGACTTTTAAAAAAAACAGCTATGCCAAAACAACAGGCGTCAGGAAAAGCTGTAACATTTATTGTTACTACAACAATTTTAAGATTATTAAGATTTGAGTGACTTTGAATAGTATATTATAATTGGCACATAGATATAGTTTCTATAAAGAAGTGATAAAATTTGGATTTTATGACAACACTATGAATATCGACAATCATCAAAACATAGACAGCAATGTGTCTGGGAAAATTTTTAAAAGAACTTGTTCTTTAACAATTGAAAGCACTCTTGTTGAAATTAGTTGTAATTTGAGAATATTTCATGTCTAAATAAAAAAGACATGAAATATTTTCTCAAATTACAACTAATTTCAACAATGAAACATCAACAGGTGTAAATGTACAAACAGTTCTGCAGACCCTTGTTAATATGAACATATGTGGCAGAAGTCTACAATTCAATGATATTAATAGCACAGAGTACAAAATTGTATGCCTCAGTTAAAACTGCTAATGCTAATATTGAGGACCAAAATACACATGGACTTGTTTAATTAGCTTTGTTTCCAATTTTAGCAGGTGAATAAACATATGAAGGTATGGAAAAAATATAATGACTTGATAAATCTAACATGGCAAAAGTGGATTATTTGAGCAGGTGGAGCCTCTTTTATTATAAAGCCATGGGCAGATGAAATGAACTACTAAAAAATGAATCTTACAGATATATAAATATCCTGTCTGATCACTTACACTCATTTGTGCCCACTGGGTATTTCAGTGGTAAGAAATCACAGTCCTTCGGCTACAGCTCTTCTCCAAAATGACAAGGACTATTAGTCCTGACAAGGAATATTACTTATTATCTTGTCTAGTAAGAGACGAATAATTTTTTTGAAATGCCAGGCTATAAAGGAGTACATAAAGCAAAAATAGCACAGAGTCTAAAGTCTTGGTAAATGGCGCAAAAATTTTTTAAAATTGTTTATTTTGAAAGAAAAATTAATCACAAGATACTTATTTACCAATATATTATTCATCAAGGAACGCTATGTGTGCAATCATTTCCAGAAGAAATTTGCAAAGTAATGGAATTCATAATTAAGATTGTGAATTATATTATAGCTAAACTTCTTAGTATTTGCCAATTTAAAGAATTTCTAACTGAGGTAAAAAATGAATAGTCAAATTTGCTGTTTTATAACAAGTTTCAATGAAGAAACATTTAAAAGAGGAAACATTTCAAAACGTTTTGCTACACTACTTATTGAAATTAAAACATTTCTTCCTGAGAAGAATGTTCATTCACATTATTCTTAAGATTTTAAGTACTTTCAACTGACAAGTTAATTCTTCAGACATGATCATTATTTAGCATATATTAGATGCCTGGAAACAAATGTTTAGGAACGATCAATATCATCATGCACTGTTATGGGTTAATTTCAGTTTGATTTGGTTTGACACTCTATGATCAAATCGATCTCATTAACATAAGGTAGTGAGCTTAAACCTCAAATTAACTGAAGATCCATCATGTTTACTAAAGGCAATTATGACACATTAAACATATTTTGTTTACTATGTCCTCAAAGTGAAATTATACATCTAGGGGTAGCAGGTCAAGTAGGGTAGTTGGCTCCTTCTATTTAACAGGTAGAACCTAACTCTGTGTTAGATATTAGAAAGTACAACAGTGAAACAACACACAAGGACTAATTAGAAGTTTACTATTACAACTTAGCTATCTACAGTTTAACTTAAAGTTCACTACACTGCAAGCAACCAAGCACAAGTGGGATTCAAACCTACACAAATTGTTAAAACCACAGAACAATAACTTTTTGACAGCTAGCTCAGTTCTTCAAATTTACAGAATGCCCTGCAAAATTCATAGAGTGAATTTTCTTCAACATGTTTTCAGGCAGTTGAGTTGATGAAGCTCTGTCCTATCCAGCAATACTTTTGTAAGATCATGGGAAACCAACAAAATATTACATTGATAAATCATTTTTCGATACTTGCAAACTTAATTTCTTATCAGTAAAATATAAGCAAGAATACATATGAGGGAAATGAAATAAAATGTTTAATTGCTTAAGTTCAAGCAAATGATACAGTATAAAAATATGCATATATTATTTTTCAAATTAATATTTCCTCGTGAAATGATACTTACTTGTAATAGGGAAGAGCATGAATGTACCAAAAAAGTAAATTATGATTGTAGACATATATCTCTTTTCCTTTTTTCCCTTCAATGCCCCAAGAATTTATTTTCTACTTTTTACAATATTTGAAAAAATGAAAACTATAAAATAAATAAACATGAAAGATACATAATGGAATCATAATTCCCCATAATCTGCTATTCCCCAACTGTGGAGATATTGTTTATGAATATTAAATTAACAGTACAATCAGTAGCTTATACTGACTGCACTGTTATTTTAATATGAATACATGATGTTCATAAATGGAGACTTATATCAATATTAGTTGAGTATTATTTATTACAATAATCTGCCAACTTTTTGTTTGTGACTTCAATCAATACACACTGAAGAGTAATATTCATGTTTCCACAGTTCCAATTTGACATCCAACATTCTTTTCAATTAGAAAAGAAATTATAGATTTAAAGAAACCTTCAGTTCGTTTGATAAGTTCATAAGCATTTCCGCCGTTAAATTACAGATCACGCTATTAGCACTCTGTAAATAAATGTAACACTTTGTTTTTGTCCACAATTTGCACTTGTTGCTGTGCTATGTGTGCATAAAACAAAATAAAAATGATTCCTTTGAGTTCTTACTCAAACATACGACCCTACTTGTGCTCTAACAAAGGAAATGGAGATCAGATGCACCAAGTCTACATAATTTCAATGCACACCTGAAATGGCCTCCAACAATGATGACTTACATAGCCAGTGCACAATTGCTTGATTGATGTAAGCCAGTTGATGCACAGAAGACCTCAATATACTTCCCATTTACCTGAAACAGATTTCAAAATAATGTGCTGGTCTCTGGGAGGTTCAGCAATCAAAACTCCCTCTCCTCCTATCTCTAGTGACATAAGTCATCATGCATAGAAATATGTGGACAATAGTCATCAAAAAGTTAATATAACAACTATTAACATGGTAACCATGAAAGAGAAAAAGTAAAAAAAAATAAAAGAGAAGAAGAAGGAGAAAAGTAGGGTTGATCACTGACATACCTCGACATTGATTGAGACACTTATGTTTATTGAAGAAAGTAACTCTTTGAGGAATTACATACTTAAAGCATGAGTAGTGAACAAAAAGTAGTTGGATGATTTTAAAAAAAGATTGCAATAATTATAAAATTAAATAAAGTTATTAATTAGAAGTTAAAATATATTAATTAGTGTTAAAAAATATGTTATTCTTCAGAACAATAGTTCTATTTAACTATCAAAATTTAAAAATCAAGAGAATAGTTCAAGAACAAACTGCAAAGGCATGGATTAATATGTAACTTCAAACATCCAAAAATCATTGTTTAACAAGATTAAATTAAAATACTTAAAAATTACCTTCCCTGGATTTTCTTTAAAAAGAAAAGCATTATAGAACTTCAGTTCATGTTGTGTACAAGACACAACAGCAATCAGAGTATTATATCTAACACAATTAAGTAGTCTTAATAAATCCTTGTAATCAGGGTCAGCTTCATAATTTAGTTTTTTAAACTCCAAAGATGCTCTAGAAAATGCAAAAATATACATAAATTATATTAATAACAATCACAGCACTATTAATAATCGATTTTATCAGATAATGAATTTCGATATCTATATTTTTATTTTTAAATTTGATATCATTTAAATTTATGTGAAATATAAGTGACTTAATCATGATATTATTTTACAACTTAGCAATTGTAGAATAATAGTTTTAAAACTTAACAATTTTTAAGCATCAAAATAATATTGCAATCTGTTACACATAATTTGTAATGACAATTAATCTATGTACAACTTTAAACTTTATAGTTAATATTTTATACAACCAAAAATTTATTAAAAATAGGAGTTCATACACAGATCAAATTATAACATTCATGAATATTTCTGATGTGAAATAAATTGGAACTCCAAAACCTTATAATTATGAGTAGCATAATCAAGGATTGGTGTAGATTATTCAATACAATGAGCAAAATTAGTGTGGTACCACAATTGCATTTTATATAAACATATCCTATATAAACACACATGCTTAGTTATCACTAATAATTTATAGAATAGAAAATAATTTTTAATATGTATGTTTAAAATGTAGTAGAAGATAAAAAAATAATAATCCTGTGAAATTAAAAAGAGTAAATAGCACATTGTTATTTTTTGTCATTTAATCTTGTTAAACTAAGAGAAAGTATACGCAAACTCAAATAAATAATAAATCAGTTTTATTTATGTTATCTTTTAACCGTTTTCAGATTATTATAGACTTAAATAGCACATACAGATATTTTTAAATAAAAAACTGGATATAGTATATCCACATATATATATATTTGTTCTGATTTTCTACACTTGAAAAGGTTAGTAAGAGATGATGACATGAAGACTATCCATGGTGACATGAAGACTATCCAACAACGCTTTTTCCATAGCGATTTTATACTTTCATTAATTTTCATAATGATTTATGTATTCTATAATATGATTTTATCATTATATTCATCAGCTGAAATACCAGAAAAGAAAAACGAAGAAAATATATCTCTCTTTCAATGAATAACTGTAATTTTAGTTTTCTTTTTCAATTATATTTCAGTTGACAACCATATAACTGACGAGAGAAAATTTTTAACTTTATAAAGAAAAATTTTGATGATCTTAAATAGATACCCATGCCTGAAATTGACATTTACTTAACCTATGATCACAATGTCTCAAATGTTTCTAAAAGAATCATTATTTTGGCAAGATGTTAAATAAATACTCACTTTTATATAATTTTAATTTGGATTGTATTTTAATAAATTTTATATCAATATTTACCCTCAGATGAGGAAAAGCATAGAAAATAGTTTGCCATTTAAATTATCCTACAATTTAAATAACATAATTTAATGAAATAAAAATTTTTTTCCATTTAGAATTGCAAAATTTTACAGTAAAAATAATTACAGTAAACTATGCAACTGATGCAAATTGCAATATTTTGACGGATGGTAATGGCAGTAAGGATGAAGATTTGAGCAAAAGAGTCTTTCATTACCTAACTTGTACATTATATAACAGAGTAACAATTTCAATTGTTTCCATTTTTGAAATAAAAATTTTTTAAATGTTCTGCTGATTTCTACTTACATTTTAAAGAATATCATTTATTTGCAACATTTTAAGCAACTATTTCACATTAATGTTTCTTTAGCTTAAATAAAAATGTGTATATTTCCCATCTGATTTATATAAATAGAGTTTAAAAATAAATTGGGCAAAATAAATATATAATACATAATCAATTACAACATTTAATTTGAAAAAATTGAATGGGATAATCATTTAGAAAAATATTTTCCACTTACTTAATTATATCTGCACTTAATTCATTTCCTGCTTCAGGTGTCTGCCCAAGATAAGTATTCACTATTAACGAATCTTTACTGTGCAATAAATCCTTATTAAGCATATTATACATCAGTGCTAAGAGCTTAAAACAACCAATTCTTTTAACTATATGGACATCTTTTATGCCAGTTATCTACCATATTGGAAAAAATAATAAACAATTAAATACTGCTTTATTAATGAATTATTATATGTATGTTTTATTAATGAATTATAATAACGTACTTATCGAGATAAGATTAATAATTTTTTTAAAATGTATTGAAACCCAAAATAAATTGAAAATATTAAGCTCTGATTTCATAAATCAAATTATGATAAAAAAAATACAAAAGACATAAAACAAAGACACTGTTCTTTGAAAGCCTTTTAATTTACTCTTAAATTTACACTTAACTTCTTATTCATTTTTAAGTGAAGAACATTTATAAAAACTATGCTTTATGTGGTAATAGGGAAATATTTTTTATTTTAAAGTTTATCTGTTTCTATTATATATAATATATAAACTCTAAAATATTTTAATATGATTTTCACATTTTATGCCCCTATTTACCATAATTAAAATTCATAAACAATTTTCAGCAGATTATTTTTGATAAATTTTATCAGTCTCATTTACTAAAATCAGTTTATATATTAATAAGTTTATTGTTTAAGTTAAAATATTTTATTATAATAATGTAAATAATAACAAGCTCTTTTATTTTTGAATTATTATAAAACAAGGTAATTTTTATTAAGCACACTATTTCTCTTTACTTTTTAGTCGAAAAGAAAACAATATAAACCAAATTTTTTCAAAGTAAATATCTTAAGAATTTATTTTCATATCCTTAAATTATGTGTTACGACAATTTATTTAAAAAATGAACTTTAATGTTACATTTTCTGCAAATGCTTTTACTTTTTTCTTTTATATATCCAATCTAGTTCTGAAAATTGATGAATGTTACATAAATAGAGTTGTAATTAAAAATTATTAATTCCTTTCTATTGTATCAATTAAAAACTTTCTCATTATTCAAATTTTCCATATACAAATTAGAAACATTTGAAAATTTCAATAAACTATTTCTTTACACAAATTAAAGATCAATTAAATTGACTATCAATAGTTCAAGTACAGTTTCAAAAATCATAAAATAGTATCATTGATACTATTTTATAATAAATAGCAATAATTACTGAAATATAATCAATTAATATTTAAAACCAATATAAAAGCATTAAGTATATTTAACGCATTCCAAAAAGTAATTTTTAATTAAATCTTAAAGGTAAAGTTAAATGATAATGAGAATAATAATAATTCGAAAATGACACTTTTTTACATAACAGTCATTTTAACTGATAACTTTAAAAGATATAAATCAATTCATTTAAAATGTCATAAAAATAATTAACCATTTTATTTAAATGTATATTATATTGAAAAATAAAATAATTCTCAAAAAAAATTGTTCAGAATCCTAATTTTTTAAAATTGTTTAAAACTTAATATACTTAGCTTAATATTATAGCTATATAATTAGAATATTTTAAAAAGTAAATTATCTAATTAAACTGCATTAAGATATTACTTATACAATTTTTAATATTTAATTTAAAATATTTCAAATTTTTTCAAAATATAACTAGTTGTTTTATGGTTTTATAAAATGTGTGTATACAGATAAATGTTATTACCAAAAACATACATATAAACATTGGTTTAATTAAAGTGACAGCATATAAATGCAAAATTTTAATCAACTTTTTCAAACATATATAATTTTAAACAATAACAATTTTTCACACTATAATTGTTAAAATATTAAAAGAAAATGATTTTTCTTAAAAATTTCCATTATAAAAAATAAATAGAATTAAGTCATACTTACAAAAGACATATTTTCTTTTAAAGTAGCCATAATTTCTTTTATATGTGATATATAGAAATTAATAAATGATGATACTGATATATTTTGCAAAATCAAAATTAAAACTTTGTCAATAATTTTTAGGAGCACATCTGCTTTTGAGTCGAAACTGCTTTGTTGAACAATAGCGAATAATATGTCAGCATAAGGCTGGTGATGATTGGAACTTTTACTAAGGAAAGACAAATTTAAAGAATTTTTTTATATTATTATCATAAATTTTAAATATATATCAGAATATAATTTAACAATAGTAAAAAAATGACACAGAGCACACAATGAGTACAATTAACTTAAGGAAGTAAAAATTAGGTTTGGTTTGGCTTAATGGCGCAAGGTGCAGATAAAGACAAGCTGCACCAAAAGTAAAAAATAGATAAATGTTTCTAAGTTAACTTTGTTAAATGAAGCAAACATAAAATCTAAGAGTATGAAAACTTAATTTTTTTTACTATTTAAATACATACCTGTTTAACATATTAATAACACATTTTTGAAACTCAGTTTCTAGCGGATGATTGCTTTCCTTGCAGAAAAATTGAGTTAATAATTCAAGCAAATTTTTACATCCAGTAAGTAATAATGCTTCAGTCATCTAGAAATAAGAAACCATATATCAATTAAATAAATTTCAACATTTTAGATAATGTTTTATAAATTATTAATAGTTATTACTTTTTTCAAAGCAGAAATATAAGTATGGTAAGCTGAACTACCAATATTCAATTCAGTATTTTGCAATGGAAAATGGTTCACCATCATTTCTTCTAAATGGAGCCTAATAAGAAAAATTCAAGAACATATTATAAGTATTATAAAAAAAATAAATAAAGCTTAAAAATTAAAACATTTTCTTACTCTTTAATTAAAAGATATATAGAATACGTAGAGATAAAAAGCTAATAATATTTTTAATAATACTCTGAATAGAATTAATTATTTTAAATTATATTTCATTAAAATAAAAACACTAATTTAAAAATTTTAAGAATAAACTGTTTACTTTAATAAAGTTTGGATTTGATTTGGGCTTAATTTCTCTAGTACTTAATCTTTAAATATTTATTTTACATATTTTACTTAAATTTATCAATTATTAATCAATTAAATTCATAAAAAAACTATTCCAGTTATAAAATATAAAAAATAAACTATGTATAACAAAGAAAACTTGTCAAATTTTGTAGTTAACTAATTTAGGAATCCTGTAACACTATAGAAAGCAATGAATCACTTATATTATTTAGAACATATGAATAAAAATTTTATAAATATTATAAAATTATAAAATAATGTAAGAATATATGAGATTTTATTTGAAAAAATAAACATAGATTTTTTACAGAAATACTCCAACCAAAACTTTAAAATTTTAAAATCTCAAACTTTTAAGCAATATGTGATTAAATGTTTAATTTATCCCAAATTAATGAATTTTTATTTAATGCATGAAAGCATGATTTAATTCATGTAATAATTTCTTAATTTAATATATAAAGAGCTCAAAAAATATATAATTAAAATGACCTTAATTTAAATAAATTTCATAGTTAAGAATATCATAATCTGTTAATAGAAAATATAAAAACTAGATCATTAATATTGATTACTTTTCTTATATTTTGATCACAACTTTAATACAGATTCCTTTCAAAGTTAATAAAATAAGAAATAAAATGCAGATCAAATGGATTTATATTTCTCTCATGAAAACATGATCATTTCATAGAACCATTCAAATTTTAAATCGATATAAATATAAAGAATATCAGATTTTTTCCATGGCATAATTTCTTAAATTTAAAAAATATAAATAGATGCATAAAAACATATTTTTCCAAAAATTCTGAATATTCATTAACTTATGGTTCAGAATAAAAAAATAAGTCTGATTCTAGAGTAATTCTCGTGAAAAATAGTCTGATTCTAGTGAAAAATTTACTTTCTGGAAAAATTATAATATTCTTATAGCATAACCAAAACAAAAAAAAAAAAAAAGATTAAAGTATCAAATATACAATTACTTTAAATTGAGCTTGAAAATTTGTTCAAATGTTAATGTAAAATAATAATCACAAGTTTGATTATTATTTTACATTAACATTATCTTAAATCACATCTATTTTGGACAGACACAAATATTGTAGAACAATTTGTACCATAATATAATTTAGAATTTTTCTAATATTATACAATATAAATGTCAAATCTTCAGCATTTGGTGAGACCAGATTTTATTTTATTTAACAGTGATACAGTAAATAATCACACTCTTACAAAATAATTTGACAATAATGTTCTAGAAATGATTTCTAAGCTCTTATTTTTGTAGTGTTCAGTATAAAATATTTCATTTTAAAAAAAATAATAATAATAATAATTTTACTGAATTTTAAAAAAAAGAAGATAGACAGTTGAAAAATAACAATATGAATACAAAAAAAAATTGTAAATGCTCGATTTGAACTTTTATTATGCCCAGCAGTTTGTAAAAAAAATTTCATACAGAGCAAATAGCCAAATAAAAAAAATTACAGCCAGTATGATAAATGTCTTAATAAATGTTCATAAAACAACATTTTCTATAGCTTGAAAATATATGAATTTGATAAATCATAAATGGAGGTGAATGTAATTGATGTGTATAGTAGATAATTTACTTTATAACATAAGTCTAAATACATATATGTTAGGGAAAAATTGGAAACACACATTGATGTTTTGCATTAAAGACTGGATTTTCTTGTCAGTATGCAATGGATACATCTTAAACATTATTTAGATTTTTGTACTTTGAAAATATGTGCAACACAAATACAACATAAATTAAAAGAAGTGCAATACAATTTAAATTGTTATTGAAATTTATTTATGCCATTAAAATTTTCTTACTTAAGGGTTGACAACACGGAATCATTTGAAGAAGCACAAAAAAATGGCAGAATATCTAAAGCATGAACCTAAAAGTAATTTTTAAAAATATAATGATAAATAGTAAATGTGAAGTAAAATTTTAATTATGATAAACAAATAATTTTATAAAAAAATTAGGAAAATGCTAAAAACTAAATTACTGAATTTTTAAATAGATTTTTTAATTAATTCAAAAACAATTTAAATATAGCATTTAAATCCTAAATTTTATACAAACAAAATTTTAAATAAATTCAATTATTTGTCTGCCGTCTTTATTTTCCATCACATATTTCTCTGCAATATAGTCTTTAATGCAAAATTCAAATGACATTTGAATTTCAATGTTTTATTTCATAATTGAGTAAAAAAGAATAGGAAAAAGAAACTAGGAATGAAAACATTTTTAATCAATATTAGCTTTACATTTCTTTATGGAACCAGGCTTTATTTTAGAAATACTGCTCTTACACAGGTTAAATATCGCCCGAAAATTAATTTCAAGTTTTTAAACTTAAGAACAGTAAAATCTTCATCGGAAAATTTCCTTGTAGGTACCAAAAAGGACCTCTTGATGACCCCTTGATCTTTCCCAAAAAATGAGTAGTTTTAATAATCTCAGTGCAGTATATTTCTGCATTCATTCTCAATAGATGTTCCATCCATTTTCCCATATTTAATTTTATGGACATAATAATTTCCTATAAAAGTTTTATACATTTAAAAATTATATCTTTACATTATATTTTATTTATACAAATAGTCTTGAAAACAGTTTGAAAACTTTTTTAATGACTACCATAGTCTCCTGTTTCACTGTCAAAATTTTAGTTTCTTAAATATAAATAAAAACTGATTTTATCAGTAGCTTGTATAAAAGAATTTTTTGCTTTTCTCTTAATCAAATAAGATTTCAGTAAGTCTGAAAAACTAACAAAATAGCTGCAGTAATCTATTTCTGAATTTCAAGATAAACATTATTTTTAAAGTTGATCATAGAAACTAAATAAGAAAAATCTTTCAATTTGAAATTTGAAAAACCAGATTTCAAATTAGCAGTAAATTTAAACACCAGAAAATTCATTAATTTCAAAGCAAAGAAATAAAACTTTTAATTTTTAGAAATAAAACAAATCGTAAATTTAATTTAATAAATCAATAATAATAATGCAATGAAAAACAATGAAGAAAAAGGTTTTAGAAATTAAAAATTATTAATAATCAATTACTCTCTAACAATATAAACAGAAAGAAAATTAGTATAAGAACAAGTAATTTATATGATTATTTACATTATATGAATATTCTTGAATTTATTGCCAGTCAATTTATTTCATTTATTTAAATTGTAATAAGTGTATTTTCCTCCATATAATCCACAGTACCATATTATCTTTTTAAAGAAAAAAAAACATTGCATAATCTACAGCAGAATAAAATCTGTGACAATTTTTTCAGTAAATAGTCATAAATACATACTGCTGATAATATGTAGTAAAAAATACAAAGCATTATTAAAAATATAATAAATTGTACAGACAAAAAATATGTATGTTGAAAACATTTTATTAGTATCTCATTTGGATCCACCTCATTACAAAGTGTGATGAAATAACATAAAAGCACCAAATCAATGAAGGAAGATAATTTTTAAAAAATTTTAGTAAAACTTATAGATTTCAAATTTAATATGCAAATTTTAATATTTTCAGAGTGAAACAGCTCAGATCAAGGTAAAATACAAAATAATAAAAGTTAGTAGTAAGTGTAATATCTTCCAGAGGAATCCAATTTGTTTTTGAATGTAATCTGGCAAAAATGATTAAAGCTGAAACAAGCCAGGAGTGTCATAATACCATCAGTTAATTATTTTATAAAACATAATCAGCATTACTTTCAAAACTTTATTGTAAATTTTTCTGATGGAGAACGTTTTTTATCAAATAATCTGTGGCGGCACATGATATGCACAACAATATTTTAAACTTTTTTACAACAAAATCTGGATTATATACAAGAAAATATGATAATTTTGTTCATTAAATTATTATATTAATGTAAACCATAAAATGTTAATTCCTTTCAAATGTTATCTTTATAAACCAAAATAAACTTAACTGTTAAGAAATATACTATTATGCATTGATAATTTGTTCTTTAAATTATTATATTAATGTAAACCATAAAATGTTAATTCCCTTCAAATGTTATCTTTAGAAACCA
This sequence comes from Latrodectus elegans, assembly GCA_030067965.1. Lineage (NCBI taxonomy): Eukaryota > Metazoa > Arthropoda > Arachnida > Araneae > Theridiidae > Latrodectus > Latrodectus elegans. Next base: position 50,541,774 of record CM057820.1, read on the forward strand.
AAAAAAACTTAACTGTTAAGAAATATACTATTATGCATTGATAACAATAAATAATTCAAAATATAAAACTTACAATAAAATCCATGGTATTATTTTCTTTTTTCAAGAGGCTAAGATATGTTGAAAAAAGCGAATCACTGAATTCCTTTGATTCATTAAGAGCCACCTAAAATAATTTTTTAAATATGTGGTAACAAATTAATGTAGATAATTTTTTAATTAAAACAAAATTAAAACTTAAATCACATTATTTAATATTTTGCAATATTAATTTCTTTTATTTGAAATTTATGATTCAAAAAATGTTGTTAGATGTTTAATTAGGCTAATTAAAAATTTATAGCAAATAAATTATAAGTTGAAAGAATTATAATAAATTAACAAGTAAAATTAACTTAAACATAAAATTAATTAGTACACTAAATTAAAAACACTCAAGCTAAGAGTAACATTAAAGTGTAGCATATATACATAGCAATGCAAGTAAGCCTTGGACTGTACCTTAAGGTTAACTGGTTTGGAAGTTGTTGTAATAAGCCAAGGGAACCAGTGGAGACTGCACAGAAGGTGGGATGGTTTGGTTTGTTTGTCACTCAACGGTCATTTTTTGCACTCGAGGGCTAATTAGACCGAGACCTATGGTTTAAAGTGGGTTCTGAACCACTACAAGCATCCATGCCCAAGATGGGATTCGAACTCACGAACTGTTGAACCGAAGGAACGAGCGCTAACCATTCGGCTGCCAGCTCGGCGCACAGAAAGTGGGAGGCAACAAAAGACTTAGGTCTGAGGTATCAACCTCTTCTCCCAGTAGCATTGATATCAAGAAGCCCAAGGAGGACCAACAAATTGGAACTTTTGCTCAGGCTGTTAATGGCCATAAAATAGCCATTGTAAAGGATGAATTCCCAACCAACAAATTCAACAAGGAGGATGTTGACTCTATACAGCTGTTGATCATTTCCAGGACAGATGAGGTCTCTATAGGAAATCATCATCCTAAGGTCCATGGCTTCAGCTTAGTATCTGGAGAAATGGTCCTCCTTACTGATTAACTTGAAACTGTGAAATGGGTTAAAAAAAATCCTTCCATGGTAACAAGAGTCTATTTAGTGGCAAAGGACTCAAGAGTTCTGGATCCCTATGATCTTTCTAAACTGGTAAAGGTGACCTTCAAGAAGAAGGACACTGATACAAAGGATCCTACCGTCTTTCTATGTTTTTTTGGGACCACCCTATTTTAAATCTAAATAGTCACACAACTTTGTAGCAAAATAATCAAAGAGGATTTCAAGTAAGCAAAAAATATTATGAGTTACATAATTAAGTTAAAAATTAATTGTTTCAGAAAAATTTAAAATACATTTTAAATCAGAAAAAAAGACAAAACACAAAGAATCAGCACTATATATATATATATATATATATATATATATATATATATATATATATATTATAATATTAAATAAAAATATATGTATTCATATCAAAAATAGATATATTTCAGGATAAATTAAGAGTCTTTATAGCATATACTTAGCTCATATGTATATAAAAAATATAGTCTTATTTACTTTTGAATCAATTAGCAACATTTTTGTCATAAGAGAAAGAACAGAATATATGCTATCGGTATCAGGATGACTATTCCACCAGAGACAAATTTCATTCCAACTGCCTAAGAAAGCTTCAATTACTTTTTTTCCATTTCTAAAAAATGTTGTAAAATTATGTAAACAAAAATTCAAGGCCTGATAATAATATGTAAATCAAATAAAATTCAAAATTTACAACAGCACATTTTGTTTATTAATTTCCTAATATTAAACACAAACCTTACAAACACAAAATACATAGAAATAGTTGTATGAAATGAATGTTGTTGATTAATATGTTGTTTCATCAAAGGTCCTTTCTTAGCCACTGTAACTGCTTTTTCATTGTTCATAACTCCATTGAGTAGAGTCTGTTAGAGAGGAATTCTGTGCAGCAAAGGCTTAAAATTTACAGTCAAAGATTCTTACAGAATGATTTTGACAATTTAAAAGGGTTGAAGTGCAATTTTGAACTAGACAATGTGATTGTTTTGAAAAGAAAGTGGCTATGAATTGACAGTTGTTGAATAGTTACAACAGTGGTTTTAGGATTACACAAATACACCAACAATGCCTCTACACATACATTACCAATTTTAGACCACTTAATCTCATGGTGAAATGATTTACATATTATCATTTTTCAAACATTTAATAAAATAATTCACTTTTACATGAGAAATGACAACCATGAAATATTCTTGCCATTTAAAGAGTTAAACTTACTGTAATTCATAAGTAAAACAATATAATATTTTTAATCCAAAATTGTAGCAAATTTATAAATTTAAGGGTTTTTTTTCAAAATTTAATTTCAAAATTCAAAATTAAATTTTAATTTTCAATAAATAAAAATAAAATAAATAATAACTCCTATCATTTATAGAAAATTCAACCACAAATTTTCAAAAAAGAAAAAAAAATTGTGCAAGGCCACTGTAAAGTTTATAACACACAGAATATAAGTTTTTCTATTAATAAGAAATATTTTAAGCTCAACTCCTAAGTAACAATTTATATATCAGAATTTATTTGCATACTCTGAATTCTAAGAATTTACTACTTTTTCTAAAACTAGAATTCTAAGATTTAAAATATTGATTCAGGCAAAATAATATATTTTTTATATGTGGATTTCCATAAAATATTATATTATTATATTCAAATACATACAATTATCTATGCAAGTTAATTTTGAAAAATATATAAGCATTTAAAGAACCAAGAATACCTTTAAAAATATTAAAAGAAATTAAAAACATAAAATTAAGGCTGTCTTTGATGGGAGGTTTTGAAAAAAATAAATGTATGAAAAAATATAAATGAATAAAATTCCAAAAATTAGTAAAGATTAGAAAAAAAAATTTAATGCAGTCCATATTTTTGATAGAAATGTCATATGTAAAAAAATAATGTTGTATGCTGTAATTTACAAAAAATTAATTTTTTCTATTTTTTGGATTCAATGATATTGACCACATTATTTACAACTGAATAGAAGCAATCTAAAATGCATTTCCAGCAACAAGATGATTTAATATGAATACACAATTCTTTTACAATGATTCCATACTTCAGAGCAAATTCAACCTCTTTGAAAAGCAGTTGAAGACAATGAAACAAAGCTTTTAGATTATTATCATTTGCTATCAACTACAATGAAACATGATCCTGTACCATTTATATCCCTTAAATGAACTTTAATTTTTTACATATTTTTTAAATTTGTTCTTATCCTTATTATACATTGTTGAATATTATACCTGTCTACTATATATTTACAGATTTTTATTTCTGTAAAATTTAATTTAAAAAATTTTCCTTTCTTTCTTTTTAGTAATTTTTTTTTTAACTTATAGACCATAAAGTATGCATTATAAAAAAATACCTGACATCATAAGGACTCTTAAACATGTTCAAAAGTAGCAACGCGATAAATGTGTCAGTTATTCCATATACAACTTCTTTTTCATTACGTGAAGTAATTAACTAACATACTTAAATAATTAAGACAATATTTCACAATGGAACTTATTAGTATGTTAAATATTGTATGTTTTGAATTATAATACTGTACAGTTTAAAAACAATATTTTAAAAAAAAGCAGATTTTCATGCTTACTTTTTTCTAACAACTCTATTACAAGCTACATAATCAATAAATTTTAGAAGAATGGAAATTTCACTATAAGAATGGCAATTGATTTTCTTTGTAACACATTTTACAAACTTCTCAGGATCATTTGCAATGAATGTACATATACTAGCTGCATATGTATTAAAAATAATAAGACCTCTAGTTATTTTTTGTTTTGAATTATCAGCTTTAGATGAAGTCAAAAGTTGTTCAGCTAATACTTCAACCTGTATTAAAGAGATTAAAAATAAATATTTTATTTATTCATGAAAAAATAGTCTATGCTTTTCCTAAAATAATATAGAAAAATAATAAATGAAAATGTTTGAGATAAAATATGAAAGAATATGAAAGAAACATATGATAAAATATGAAAAGAAAATAAACACACAATATCACAATATTATTATCATAATAATGTGAGGCATACAATATTATTATCATAATAATGATATTGTGATATAGTTTCATTAGAATATTATACCACAATGCTTAAATTTCAGAATAGATCTTTTATATTTTTAAAAAATAAAACTCTTTCATTAACATCATAAATGAAAATTAAATTTTAAAAAAAAAAAAAAAAAAAAAAAAAAAAAAGCTGAGAATACTTTGTCACATGAGATTAAAGGACACAGATCTTTATAAAACATTTCTCACATTTTCCTAAATATTTTCATAAAATAAATTATAATATTTCATAAAACTTGAAACTTATTACCTTATTTATTTTAAACTGAATAGTTTTCTACAAAAGTAAAAAATGCTAAAAATAATTTTACAATATAAAATATGTTACTTTTCAATAGGAGTAAAATTGTGTATATAAATAGTGTGTCCCCATATAGGTATACGCAAATAAATAAATATATATATATATATATATATATATATATATATATATATATATATATATTTGCTATTTCAGATTTACAAAAACTTAACAAAAGCAATTAGAGGTGTAAATTTTTTTATCACATAAAATTCATTTGCTTACTGTGAAAAAAATTTTGTATTAAAAATTTATTCAAAATACTTTATATAATCATATGAAAATTAGTTTCCCAGTATTTACTACATCACATAATAAAAGAAGTTAAAGAAATATGTTGCTTTTTAAGATTCATATATGTAAGTATGTGTGTATTCTGTATCAATAAAATAATAAGAAATACTCAAAGCCATGTTTTTAGAGAATTTTTAAAAATGTGTCTGTTAAAATAGATGAATAAATTTTAAATTTGTAATGAAAATTTTCTGAATCATAGCAAATTAAACTCAGTTTTTATATTAATTTTTACTGAGAATTTAAATCTTAGTTAATTTAAATAAGTTTTTTATTTAGGTTCATAAACTAAAGTTTTATTATATATACAGTCAACTAACAGGTTTAATTCCCAATAATAAAAGCATTTACTTAAAAATTCCATTATGAAGTGCACATATGCAGATAAAATAGGCATTTAATATTTTACCTAATTTTTCAAAAAATATTTATATCCATAAAATTAAAATATAGGTGTTAGATTTTGCATTTAATTATTGAAAAATTCAATAGACATTCACTGTTTCTAAGCAATAGTTTGTAATAAAATCTAATGAAAGGAATTAGTTAACCCCTTAATTATCTATCCCAAGTTAACTTAGGCAAAAATTTCTGTGCATTAGCCAGTTATCCTGAGTTTTTTGGAAGAGGCAACTAGATTCACTGTAAATCCTCCAGTTCAAACCCCTAATTTGATTGATTGGTGTGAAATCAGGGCTTGAGAACTCTCTGGCTGAATGATTATGGTTCATTTAACAAATGTGAGCATTTACTCGAAAATAGTCAGGAAATTGCTTCAAGGAAAGGTACAATTATGAATGGCTTTTATTGCACTACATTTATTCACATTTCATCTTTTATAGTTTAAAATATTCTAAATTATTGCAGTTTAAATGTGCAATATGTGTATATCACTTCGATTGTATTTATTTTGAGAGATTATATACATAAATATTTCTTGTGCAAAACTTTAACCAAAGCAAAGTTATTAGCGCATTCTTTGCATATAAATTGTTGATTTTATTTGTTAATATTAAAGAATTGAAACACATTTAAATTTATACATACAAATGATTCTTAAATTTGGAGAAAGTCAGAAAGATATTCTGTTCGCACATTTTGAAGATCATTCAATTAATAAATTTAACAATATTAAAAATAAAAAACTACTTGGTAAACTATGAAATACTTATTTGAATCATTGTCAAATTCAATTGCTTTTATAATTTTTTGGGATGAAAACAAAGAATCTAAGTTCCCCCAAAAAATTAATTTTTTGTGATTTTGAGAAGTTATACTTATTAATCAGTAAATTTGTTTAATTGTTAGTTAATCTAAACAATTGCAGACATTTTTCAAAATCAACAAAATGTTTCTAATACAATGAAATAATTTCTAATATTATAAAAGTAACAGTATAAAAAATTTTTTTTTCATTTTGTCTCAATACATATAAGTGTGAAAAAGGTTCTGTTAAAGTATGCATTCATACAGATTTTTTGAATTTGAAAAAGACTAATTAAACTCACCAGGAAAATGTTATGGGAATAAGATGTAGAGAAATGATGATAACCTTGTTCAGAGTACTTAATAAAATATTTCCTATTAAATGTTTTAAAAAGAATAATTTTCATTACTAACTGCACGTAAAATTTTGTTAAAAAAGAATATATATTTTTAACTACATGCCTTTAATTGTTGTTCCAATTGTTTTGAACCAAAATTCAAATTAATGTATCTCCCATGTGAAAAAGTCTTTTAAAAAAAATAAAAAAATAAAAAAAATGAAAATCTTAATATTTTATTGTTAACAAAAGTATTCTGATGACTACAAAAATACTTCAATATTTTCATTTATTTAAGCACTTAAGTTATTTTGTAACTTCTCTTCTTTAAATGAAATATATATTTTGTAATATAGACAATTAGATGTGCAAAATTTAATGAAAGAATTAAAAAAAATATTTTTATAAGCATATAACTTAAATTTGTTTCTTCATTCAATCATCATAAAATAAAATACCTAGATAATTTTGACTGGATTAATCAAATATTTTAATTATATTGACTAAAGTAGTAAATATTCCAAAAACATGTCTCTTTGTAAACAAAGGAATTACAAGAAAGAATTTTTTCTTTTTACTTTCTACATTATTAATTTTATATTAATGTTTAAAGTTGTTGAATAATCATCTTTTTATGTATTTCAAATGATTATTTTATGATTCTAAAATAATTTATTTCTCATATTGGAAACATCTAATTAAAATTTTAAACTCTTAGATTAGTCTCAGAGTTTACTTCTAAAAATTTTGTTTTGAAAACTTCAGATGGAAAAAAAAAAAAAAAAACATAGCATTGTGCTTATTTATAATGTATGTCTCATAAATGTGTAACTATAAACTATAATAATCATACCAGGTATTGAGGAATATGAGAAGAAAAATAAATATTGTAATGTTAAAAGAGATGTATAATTAAATTCTAAAGTAAATAATAAGTTTGATACATATACTGTTAGGCTGAAATTACTAACAAGCATGGTATCGAAAGACAGCAAAAGGATTGATTAACCTCACAGTTTATACCCAGTTAACAAAAGGAAGAATTTAGATTACAAATTCAGAACTAATCAATAATGTGCATCAGTACAAGCTTCTTGGAAAAATTGTGAACATTAAATTGAAAATGTGAGTAATACAAAGGATGTGATTTTATTCAAAAACGTGTTTGCTAAGAAAATATTCTAAATTTTCAATCAATGAAAAAGGCAAAAGTGATTTTCAATAAATTTCATTCAAATAGTTATATACAAATAATCAAAAGCATATTTTTCATTTTTGTTAGTATTTATGTATAAATATGTTATTTCATTTATATTTACTCTCAGAAATTAAATCCTGTTAGCTAGTCTCAGACAAAGGAATATTACCAGTTTTTAAGATACATATCCGATTTAAAATTCAATGAGGAATTATATCAATAATCGAAATATGTATCTTTACATAATTTATATTCTTTATTTATTTATGAAAAAAATTTTAAGATTATTTGGAAGAAAAACAAAGGATATTTATGAGAAAAATAAATGATTAGTTAATATGAAAGTTATTTTTTTAAGTAAGATTTTCTATTTGTTACTGATAATTCATAAATGTAGTCAAATATTTAAAGTGACTACTACCATTTCTTATATTTTTTTTATGAAAAATTAAGAATTTTATGAAATTAATTAAAATTTGAGAGATTACAAGATTAAATATTCTAATAATAAAATATAAGATTTAATATTAATAATGCTTTTAATATTATAAAATGCAAAAAATTAATATAAAGATTCATTGCACAAAAATGAGAATGAATAAAATATTATAATACTGAATCTGTTTGTAATGCTAAAACAATCTCAGTCAATTTATAACTTTATACCTATATAATTTTAAAGAAAAATTAGCCATTTTTAAAATAAAATATTTGAACTGTTTCAAATTTTATTTATCTCTTATTTCATATACTTTTAATTTACCACAAACTCACAGATTTTCATTCTGTAAGTTCGCAATTAAAGAATGAATACAGAACTTTAATTTGTGAATGCATAGAAAATAATATAACAGCCATGTATGATTCAAATGAATTTTCCAAATATATTAAGATTCAGAATGCAATAGAATATGACTTTCAATACTTATTACTCTCATACATTTTCTATTTTTAAGTATTTGAATGTTAAAATTATTAACAATTATATTAAATTTTTAGAGCAAAAGTACTGAAAGTATTTGAAAAATATTTTAGATAGTAAAATATAACAAAAAATCATGGTAAAAAGTTTTGAACAGAAAGAACATTTACAAAGTAAACTACAAACATGTATTGGTTTGTTCAAGTGATATAGGTCAATGGACCCCCCCCCCCCTGTAAATCAATCATCAAGATGGCTTTATTCTGAGCTGGCCAAAAATTGAATATACGTCTCATCATGAATTAGAAAGTTTCATGCTCTTGACACATGCTTAGGAGGGACAAACTATGTTTACAGTCAAAACACAAACTATGTTGCCACCACAAGTACATTTTAAACAAGATTCTTCATAGCACCTCAAACAATTAAAGGGTTAAAAAAATACCTCCTTTTGAAAAATGATAAATTAAACAAAACAGTTTAAAAGCAATAATTATTTGAGAGAAATAAAATGGTGTTTTCAAAATCTAGAAGACCAAACCAATTTTCCAGCCTATATTTTTAAATCTATTTTATAGATTAAATATTTAAGTATTGGTGTATATGACAACTTTTAATATTTAAATCTGTCATATAATTTTACTTAACAATTCTTTTATACAATACAAGTTTATATTTCAACAAGTTTTACATTTCTTGGAATCACACTTTCTAAATTTCAGTTTATCAAAAATAAGTTTTAAGTCAATAGGATTGCTAAAACAATCAAGTCTCAACTTTAAAATTTTGCAAATTTTTGATAAATCTAATTTATTTTATGCATGTAAAATGTATAACATTATTTCATTGAATGCAGTTTTTGTAAATATAAATATACAGGGCAAACCTCTAACTCATTAAATATCCGCATTAATTTACATAGGTATAGTGTTAAAAACTATGACAATAATAAATATATAATCACTTTCAAATTCATTAGTTAACTAATAAAACTATTAGCATCATTGACATCAAACCTGATAGAGAATACATATTATAAAAGAAAATAGGTTTACCATCAACTTGAAATCCCTGCACCTTTCATTCTTAATGAATTATTTAAATTCAAAATTATAAACTTTTCTAATAGTAATTTCTTCATTTTTTTTTCATTCTAATTATTATAAAACTGAATTATTCAAAAGAAGTGATCGAAAAGCAAATAATTCTCATAATAAAAAAAGATCTTAGAAATAATTTTAAGTTTTATTTGGTCTAATATTAAATCTTTTTTTTTTTCTAATACTTATAACTGGTTACCATGTAAAGTTTTTTTTATGAAATTAACTGATTGTGATTGTAAATTTTAATATTCATATTTAAATGATATATATTTCAAGAACCAGAACTTTAGGACTTTATTTTATGATTTATATGAATACAGATATAATAAAATTAAAATTAAGAAAAATATTGAATTACATTATTTTACTATAAATTTTCAACACAGAGAAACTTTGACAATATTAATTTCAATAATTTTATTAATGATTTGTGCAATATTTTGCCCATAGAAGATGTTATTGTCAAACTTGCATTGATTTGTGCAATATTTTGCCCATAGAAGATGTTATTGTCAAAATTGCATTGATTTGTGCAATATTTTGCCCATAGAAGATGTTATTTGCAAACTTGCATTTTCTTAGGATATTTCTTTGGGACTTAAGCGTTTAATTATAATCAATTTTGGGAAAATATCATCATATCTAAAAGCTCACCAAATGTATTTTCTATAGATAATGATTTCAGAAATTTCATAAAACCCGATTTTGGACACATCATTACATGTGACTTAAATATTGCCAATGATCATAAAAAAATATTAAATAAGGGAATTAAATGCAAAGCTCATTTTTAAATATAAATAGATCTAAAATAATTAAACTAATTTTACATAATATTGATTCATTTATCCTTAAAATTTCAAATTATTATGATATACCTATTGAATTTTTAACTACATGGAAGTCAAAACTCTTTAATAAAGTTAAAGGTTTTACTTTTGATAATAATTTAACATTTCCAGGTATTAGATTTGGGCCATTAAAACCTGCTAGTACAAATCTTACAGACAACTTCATTATTACTACCCTTCATAAAACATCCAATAATTAGGCATTTTTTGTAAAAAAAATTTATTTAGATTTAATTGATAAATAAATTTTGAATTACAACACATACAATTGTTTAAATTGCACAGTTAATATTACTAACAGAAAATTCTGGATTTTGTATAAGTTTTTAAATATAAATAATTATAAATTAGAATTTCCTTATTCAACAGTTATTCCAAAATTTCATAAATTTCCTATAAAATTCAAATATATTACTTGAGGAACTAAATGTTACATGACTAAATATGATATTTTTTTTTTGCTAAGTATTTAAACATCATACTAGAAATATTATTAAATCTGAAGCAACTTGGAATATTGATAATAATAGATCAATTTCAATTTTTTTTATCAAATAATAGTCTATATTGCATAAGTTCCTTTGATTTCAAAGACCTTTTTACTAGCATACCAATTGATAAATTAATTGATGTCTAGTATTTATATTTTCAAGTTATAAAAATTTATTAAATGTTAATTTTGAACACTGGAATTATTTGGTTAAATTGTGCATTTATAATAATTTTATTTATAATGGAGAAAATATATTTATTCAAAATTTTCCTATTCCACAAGGATTTCATTTTTCAAGCATACTTGCAAATTTGTTTTTAAATTATTTTAAAAGAAGTTTTATTTATCAGTATCCGTTTGCTTTTAAACATATTGATGATTTTATTATTTTCAATAATTCAAATTATGAAGATATTTTTTAAATCAATTTACTCCAATGAGTTTTCTCTAATTAAAAATAATTTATTTGATAACATTGCTGAATTTTTTTATTTATTTATAAGTATTAAATATTTGATTACTTATGTTGATATTTTCGACAAAACTAATCAATTTAATTTTAAAGTCAACAAATCAATATATCGGAACTCCAATATTTCTTTAAAATTTTATACAGTTATTATTATTAATAACTAAATCACATTTATAATATTTGCAATAATCATAAATTCATTAAAATCAAATAAAATGTATAATTAATCATCTCAAAGACTTTTCAATATTCCAAACTATTTTATTTTAAAATATGCATGAAGTAGGGGATTGCTTGTAAGACAAAATTTATGCATAATAAGAATTATGTGGCATTAGTTGCACAATAATTATACTTAATATAAATATTTTTACTATTCATAATTAAATGAATTAATTCTCATGATTATATTCCCTTTTGATCATTTTTTAGATAAAAATTAAAACAGTTTTTTCAAGCCCACACTAATAATAAATTTGAACTTTTAAAAATACTAACAATAACTTACGTCAACACCCATAGTATATATGAATGATAATATTTTTTCTGCCATTGTAATACTTATAGGACGCAAAGTCGTTTTTCCAGAAGACTTTACTTGTTCCACAGAAGTTTTCCAAACAGATGTTATTAAACTATTGAGAACTTCATAAGGTTTAGGAAATAAATCTGTACTGTCTATTCCATTTTTAAATAGTAAGTCATATCCACCTAACAGTTCAATTAATTGCAGAAAGTTGCATTTTGAATCAGCTAAGTTAATGGGTAGCATCTTCATAAGGTTATAATTTTCTTTTGATTTCAAATATTCTAAGCAAAAAGACTTAAAATCAGATTTTCCACAGAATCTTCTTAAAACACTGGCCACCTGGATAACAATTTTGCACAAATAAGTATAAAAAAATAAAATAATATAAAGTATATTAAAAGATAGTAAAGTTCTTAATATTCTAGCATAAATAAAAATCATAAAATTCTTTTAAAAATGCAGTACATACTTTTCAGAAACAATTTATGATATTAAAAAATGCACTGAAATATTATAAGAAATTCAAATATCTTTTATTAACTCTTGGTTAACAAAAAGTTCAAATTTGATGATGTTGATTTAATATTCAACAAAACATCAGATGTGATAATTATAAAAACTTTATAGAAGTATTTTTAAATTAACTGATTTTTGGATCACATCTCAGATGCTTTCAGAGTTTGTTTCTGGTGATACCCTGAAAACATGTGAATATGGAATGTGACCAAAAAAAAAGACAGATAGTCAAATGATTTATTGAAATTGATCAGAACTTTCCACAAAAATATAAGAAATAATTTTCAATTTGGATTTTCATCCAGAAAAGTATGATCATTGGTTAGGTTTATTTATAAATATTTGCACCGATCTCAAAGTAACAGTATATAAACATTTCTAATCAATGATTACTTTAATTTGAACATAAAATAGAATCAAGGTAATATACACATAAAATTTATGTTATTTTGGAGCCACTGACTTGCACAATGCTTTATTCTCAATTTAGATTCATGGTATTATAGGAAATGTCATATGAGAAGTCTACTATTTACTCTTAATAATTATTATAAATAATAATTTTCATATATTATGATGGACTATTTGTTATGTATAATAAATTTTTTTTTATTTACATTTAGAGTAAAATTTTAGATTTAAAAAACACCCCATCATTACCAACAAAAGAGCTATAGCTAAACTGTTTCTAAAGAATCTCAAGTTGATCATGTTAACTTATTCCATTGTTATTAAATTCCACAAAATTGTTTAAATTTCGTCTTTTATAGATATACTTGTCTCATTTCACATTTCAAGCATAATAGTTCTCGTAAAAATATTTATATTGATTAAAAAATAATCCTTAAAATTATTTATATAAAATTTATTGTTTTCATTTTCAACTATATAAATATTTAGCAGTCTGTGATAAATTATTTATAGAGCATGGGCAAACATATTATTTAGAATTTAAAGTGAAATAATTTACAGCTGCAATATAAAATGAAATTAACTATTTTATATTTTTAATAACTTTTAATAAATAATGAAATATTATTTAATACTAACTTCTAATGGTAGTTTTGCAGATACTTCAGGATCTGTCATATCAAATCCTAGTGAAGAAGGGTCAACAGCAAACAGTAAAATAATCTCCCATAAACTTGAATTCCATAAAACTTTAATGAATTTTTCATGAAACCAATTGGCTTCAATGGAAAATACAGATTCAATAAAATTCAGAAGTCTTACAAGTACAGTGCATTTCAATCTACAGTAAAATAGAAATGAATATTCTGAATTATATAAGATATAATTAAAAACATTAAACTTAAATTTTTAAAAAAAATTTTAATTTATACTATAAGAATATATTTGGAAAATAAGTTTTAATTATCACACAAAATAATACATCATGAAATATATTATGTGTGAGCATAAATGTGATGTTAAAATACATGAATATTTGAGCATCCAAGTTTTCCTGTAACATATTACTTCCATCAAATAAGATGTGATAAATAAAGTTGCAGCGATGCATGAATGCAACAGAAAATGGATCAGTTCTCAGATTTTGAGAAAGTTGTGGGCACTAGTATCGCAGAAAGAGAGCTGTCACATTTTTTCCAAGCAGAAATAACTGAAATTAGCACCGACCCATGTCATTCAGAAGTAGGGAAATACGCAGTCATAATCAGAATATGACCTGACCCAGCAGATTCATGAAACTAGCTGTTCAAGAATAAAAGGAGATACCTAAATACTATTTGGAAGAACTGCACCCTACTGATCATTTACCTTTATAAGTGCTTTCAAGAGACATTCAAAACTGTTGCATCAATGAATATCATCCATGAGATAAATGGGAAAAAAAGATGTTTAAAATAAATGCAGAGTTTAAAAAATGCTTAAATGCAAATTCTTATTGAAATAAGCAATATGCAGTAAAAATATTAATTGAATATATTTTTTCACAAATTATCTATACAGTAATAAATTTGTTCTCAACGATTTCATTCACAAAACATCTAAAATATTACGATAAAAACCAACACCAAATTACATATCAGAGAAAATGTTATAATTATAAACAAGTAAATAAAAATTTTAGTTTTCAAAAAGTTTTAAAATTATAATGAAAATCACACAAATATAGTCCCGATATTAGTTATATCAACATTAGAGTCTGGTACAATTTACATAGCTTTAGAATTATTTTCAATAGTCCATGACTTAAAATACACTGCCTAAGTCAGAAGAATAGAAATTCAGATTGAGAATATATAATAAATATTGTAGATGCAGATATAAAAGATAAAATAAACAAGAGGATTAAATTTTTAGCTGTTAATTAGCAATAAAAGATTGCAATTGAATATAAAAATACTGAAATAAATTTCTTGTACAAAAATTTTTTTATAATTATTAACATATAGTGCTAATATCACATTATAATTGTAATTATGAACATTCTTAACGAATGAATAAAGGTTAAAAAGAAATAGAAAATTAACAACTTCAAAGTATTAAGAACATATATTCATTAGTATTAAGAACAGTAGTGCAAAACATATATATGTATTCCATATTACTTAGTTCTATTAGAATAATTACTAAGTTCTATTAGTATAAATATATTCCATATTACTTAGTTCAATTATTAATAAACTGAACAAAAGAAATTTGAAATGAAAGACAATGTAAAATAAAATTACCTATTATATTTAAGTATTTCCTCGGGGGTAAATACTTCTTTTTCATCTTGAATATGTTCCTTCAACACAGATGTTAATGTCTCTTTCACAATACTTTCAATAAAATATCCAATAGCATGAAATATATTAACTGATGAAATTATTGAAGCATGCATCTTTTCTACAAAAAAGGATATAACACAAAAATGTAATAAAAAGAAATGTTAATATATAAGCGATTTCCTGTATAAATTACATTCCTGTTAATTTATGCACACAATCCACTATTTATGAATTAACTTTAAAGAGATATAATTAAAAGAATACAAAAAGATTTTATAAAAATTAATGCTATTTAAAGAAGAATCATAAAATTTTATTTTTCTAATAAGATTGTAAATAGAATTGGAAACAACACTATTTTCTTTAGTTTTATGGTTCCCAAAAGCTCAACAGTTTGTGTAACACAATGCTTCATAATATTTCTTGTGATCAGAGTAATGAATTTCTTTATCTTAATGGCATATTTTTATAAAGAATTAAAATATTTTAAAAACATATTTCAATAATCAAATGAAAACAATTTTACTTTTATTTCATTAAAATCTGTTTCAAACATTTGAGATTAAGATAAATACATTTTTAATACGAATGTAATATTTTGAAGAAAATTTCATATCTTCTTGTAAGAGCAGGGAAGAATTTTCATAACATCATATTTTTTTAATTTAATAAGTTTTTAAAACAAATAAATGTTTTAATATTTCAATAGTAAACAAATATTTATACAGAAGCAGAAGTTTTCTGTGATTTTTTTTTTAATTTTAAATAACTTTATTTGATACAAATAAGAATTTAATTAGTTAATAACACATTTCTTAAAACTTTTTAACTTACTATTTAACACATTTTGCAATAACAGTTGTTTAGAAAATGCCCATTGGTAGCATTCCATAGAAGTTTGAAGAGCCTCCAACCATAAAGATATAGATTTATAAGACATCAGATTGGATGATTTTGATTGAGAAAAAATTTTCAATTCATTCTCAAATCTAAAATAAATTTCATTTTTGTCAATATTAAATTATTTTTAAAGAAAAATGTAAAATCAATTTTGAAAATTGTTAAAAATGAATCTAAAATTATAAATGTAATTATATTTACAATTTTAAAAATCTCTTAAGAATGAAAAAGCAAAAATATTTGAGAGGGAAAAAATTTTAATTTATAAACACAAAACTAAAATTTGTTATATAAGCATCCTAAAAAGCAAATAAAAATTTATAGCTGTGAGTAACATTCTATTAGCTAGTTGAGAAGTGAATATACATATTTTTAAATACCAAGATAATATAAATTATACTATAATTCTTGGGTAGTTATTAAGCATAAATTACAGAAAAAAATTACATTGAATTTAGTAACTAATGTGAAATATTATTTAATCAGCAATTTAGTAAGTTCTAATTTTAAAACTTTAGAATTATAGTATTATTTGAAATATGCTGTGTTTGAAAAAATATAATTGATTTTTATGGAAAAATTATTTATTATAATTTGAATTATCATTTAAAAGTTTGAAAAATGCATATCTTCAAAACAAAAATGTGCACTTGAAATAATGAGAAAATTATGTTATTTTATCTCTGTAGATCAATATTATATTAATTTTGCTTTGAGATTTAAAAAGAAAGTACTTTTAAAATTATAAAATAAATGCATTCAATATTTTAAGCAAATAATGAAACTGGGTAGACTTTAACATCAATAGAGAATAAGATATATAAATGTCTTTATTATAAGGAAATAAAATTTTTGAATTCATCATAGTTAAAGAGAATGTATATATGCAAAACTAAATATATAGTTAACATGAAAACTCAGATGCAAACAATGCTTGAATGTATATCAGTTTTTACTATTCACATAATTTTAAAATAAAATTGGTAGTGTTTTGAGTTTGTCAACTTAGAAGAATTAGCCACTAGTAAAAACATTACAGATAAAGAAAATTATTGACAGTTCTAATACTTTGGAATAAATTTTACAAATTAAATTATCATTATCAATATTCATCTTTGCAAGAAATCAATTCTTTCAAACATAAAAAAAAGTTTAATAAATATTTAAACAGATTTTTTGAGTCAATAGTAGAAATTATTATAATAAATAATTATATATGATTTTTTTAGAAAAATATTTATCAATTATTATTTTGTAACTAAGCTACATATAAAAAGTATATTAATACTTAAAAGTCTGTCTTCCAATGTGATTAATTTAATGAGAGTTAATTTAGATACTGAAGCCTGGTAGCTTAGTAGTAGTGTTTCACGCTCCCGAGGCACAGATCTGAGCTTTGATCCTCGAGTTGGGCAAGGTCGACTCACCAGTGGGTCAATAAACTAAGTACCAAGCGTGCTGGGGAAATAAACATTGAGGGTTTAGCATTAGGCTGACTACCTAATCAAAACATATGCTTCTTAAACCCCAGGGCCACTCAGGCAAGAAAACAGAAATGGGCACTCTAGGCCTTAGCCCACATGGGCTGTTAAATCAGAGTTTAATTCAGTTGTTAGTAATTTAGATGCTATGTTCCAGTCCCTAATCTATTTGAAATACTTGAAAATAAGAAAAACGAAATTGTATTATAAAAAGTACCATCATTATGGATATAAACTCTTTTAATGATTATTAAATTAGTCTTTCATAGGTAGTAAATTTGTATTATTTCATATAAACTCTAGCAAGTTTTCTTCATAATTTCAGTAATAAAGAAAATTTAGTTTCTCAAAGAAGCCCAATTATTAAATAGCATAGTGGTAGTGCTTTGTGCTCCCAAGGCACCGCACTATCACTATGCCACCGATTATGTGAGGTTCAACTCTCAGGCTGATAAAGATTGATTCTCGACCTTTCATCTCTTCAGTGAGTCAATAAAATGAATAACATGCATATTTGGGAATTAAACACTGGGAGTTTTGTGTTGACTAACCACCTAATCAGGACAAATGTGTTGCACCACATGACCTTCAGTTTGGAATATAGATATAGGCACTATAGGCCAGGGTCCCCATTGAGCTGTCATGCAACAGACTTAGTTTTTCAAACTTTAAAGTATGCTTTCAAATTTTTAATAAAATTGTTTTCAAAAGAGTGTAAATATATTATTTATAAAGCAATATGTAATTTATGATTTTTACATAAGACTATTTTTGAGTTAATTAGTAGCATAAAATTTGAGATCAATAAAAATGTGTTCACTTACACATCTTCCACGATATTTTTACCAGAGACACTATATGCTAAGATATAAGCAGTAGGGCTTTGTGATCCTATAAAACAACATATTAACAACAATAAATTAAAAAGCAAAATATTTAATTTCCTTTGACAGAAATTTATTCAAATTTTATTGCATAAAAATTTAGATCAAATGTTTCATAATAATTAATAAAAATAAATCAGTAATTAAAATTTTTAAATAATATTTATATAATCATTTACACTTCTTTACAGAAAGCCGGTTTTTGCTACTACCTAAGCATTAGTAAAATAATCAATACAAAAATTATAAACAAGTAACACTATTTACAAATAAAATTAAAACCGAATGAAATTTGATGAAAACTGCTAAGAGAAAATTATAGGAACATTGTCAGTACAGTCAGTTAAATAACAAAGCATTCAAAATTATCATCACAATGAAAAAATTATTATTCTTCATAAAAAGTTGAAAATCAATACAAATATTTATTTCAAATTAGTTTGAAGCAAGATGTGTTCCAAAAATGCAGAAGTTGAAATGATTTATAATAAAGATAAGTAAGTTTATATTATCAGTTTAAATCAGTGCCATATACAAAAATAAAAATTTGGAGATAACATTTATCTTGTATATATATATTTTAAATGATTCATGGCATGAAAAAAATAGTTTACAATTCTTCTCATGCTATGAACTATATAATGGTTTTGAATCACCTCATTTTTAATAATTGTAATGAATTGAGGTTGATTAATGAATGGAGTACTATTTTTAACAAGCTAGCAATATTTTTATATGTTAGATAAAAATTTTAGATATTTTTTATATAAAAATTACAACTTATCTCAATTATACAACATTCCTCAAAAAATGAATTTGCATTTTCATTAGAATAAATATCGATCAGAACTTTTTTGGAAGAACTTAATAATCTTTTAAGAGGTTTTAGCTAATTTATTTTGTAAGATTTCCTTGATTTCTCTATTGTATATTTTATAGTTTGATTCATTATTTTATTTTAATCTTACAGGATTTCAATAGATAGAATAAATATTGTTCATTTCTCTATTTGAAGCATTCCACAAATTCCTCTGTCTTTTAGGAAGAATGTTAAAAATCATAATTATAAAAATTTGTCAACTAATTATATTTTGAAGCAGCAACTATATAATGTAGTTGACAGGTCTATTTTAATCATATGAAAAATCAAATGTTTCTGCACTCATCCTACCATCTCAAATATACACTAGTATGTAAAACTTCAGAATATGCAAAACTTCACAGGTGACATGAATTCATGCACAGTTGGGATGAGAAGCACAAGTCTACAATAAAAAATAAAAAAAAGAACAGAGACCCAATTAAAGATATTTGCTGCAAGTTCAAGTAAACTTTTTCATAAAATATAGCCAGAAGAAATTATCAGAATGAATTTGCACATGAAAAACTTATCATAAAACTGGAGGAGGGGCATAGAGTATCCAGTGTAGCTGAAGAGTTCGGAGTTAATAAAAGTATCTTCTGCATACTTGGCAAGCCTTCAAACCACAAGTACAGCAGTGAGAGAGGTTGGGGTCGCTGTCCTCCCCCCAAAAAGACTGAAGAGAATTCTGTATCTTTCATACAGCCCATAAAGAGCCTGAAATCAATCAGCAAGTTCTATTGTTCAGCAACTGGGTACACCAAAGGAGCCACAAGTATTACCATTTACTGAGCCCAAGTGCCTTCACAAAGTCCTGAAGACTACATTGATTTGAGAGTTGACCATCAGCAAAACCATTCTGAGTACTGTGAGAATAACAAAAACTGGGCATCCTATCAATGATGTCATCTCTGCTTTACTGATTAGTATTGTTTCAATGTCACACACAATTCTCAATGTCAGTTAACTTGAGAAGAATTTTAAATACTGTTTTATCTAAGTAATATCACAGAAAGAAATTGTTATGATGGTCCAAGTGTTGTTCTGTACATAAGCATTATGCTGACCAGGTGGAGTGAATGCGCATTTTATAGAGTTTCTATAACCAAAGTTTCTGAAACTGTATTGTACAGAAGTGATCCTTTCCCATTTGCATGAAATCCAAAGTGCCATTGGAATAGATTTCCTCTTCAAGGATAATAATGCATAACAAGACATATGCTGTTTAGCAGCCACTTGGAAGAAAAGATATTAAAACGGGTTGACCAATCCTTTTCAATATCTTCAAATGGATAGGCCAATGTATTCTCATTCCACTCATGTCCTATAATTCCCATAAATCATGAGTGGTATGCTTTGGGAAGATGGCTTGCTGTACGATTGCATTCTCTGGGGAACACCATACAAATGAAATAGATTCTAATAGTGGAACTTAAACAACTGTGCTTAAAGATTGTTGAACAATTTGAAGTTGAGTAAAGAGAGATGGTGTAAAACAAAACATGGTGCAGTAAGAGAAGAGTATATCCCATACAAATGAGCATGTTTTTGTTGTTTTTCCTCTTATCCAAACAATGATGTGTAATGTTACTATGAGTTCAATCAAAAAATTTCTTTGGTACTGTCACTTTTTATTAACTTTTGCAAAACTATACTTACTTCATTCTTTAAGTACAAAATACTGTCTCTCATTACTAAATTTCCTGTCTCTTAGAGGATTTCTCATAAAATTCTGATATAAAAGCACATGTTGCTTAAGTTTTGCACACCAGTATATCTATTTTAAATTTTTCAGTTGCATTTGTTAATAATGAAATAAAGAAAAACATTGCCTAGGATCTTCTTTTTACAATTTTTGAATTAAAAACATATATAACAAAAGTTATTTTGTTTAAATAATAAGTTAAAAGCAACTATAAATATGCTCAAAAGATTTCACAATACATATTGACAAATTATAGTGGCATGTAATTAATACAATAAAAACCCTTATATACAAGAAAATCCTATTAACTTTTCAGATGAAAAACAGTAAATAACAAGACAAATATGCAAAGATTATTCAAGTTAAGTGAAGTAAGCTTTTTAAACCTGAAACAAATGGCAACAGCTTAACAACCAAATCCATGCATTTATGTCTACTTTCTGTTTGGATACATCCACATTGTTTTATTAGCCACATAATTGCACATTGTAATGTTGCTTCTTCTAAACACCTAAAACAATTTAAAATTAGTATATATACTATTACGGCAATACGATTCATATAGAAATATAAAATATCTATGGAATTTATTTAAAATATTTAATAAAATTTATCTATTTATTAATCTATTTAAATAAAAATATTAATTTTTAAATATCATTGTAGTTACATAATGGCTGCCTATTAGGATTTCTACCTTTTAGACTAACAAGAGGTGAAAGTGATGGGACAGTGGAGCAACCCGAGATAAACCATCATGGCCCCAAAAGTGGGTGGATCTTGGTAATTTAGAAGCGCAGACCAAGATGAAAACCCCAAATATTGCATGTAATCCCCATAATTATCATTTTACATGGAGAACCTTGCAACAATGGCATATTTTATGTGCCTCAGCTGCCATTAATGAATACAACAAATCTTCTGTAGGACAAGAATTCAAACTCACTATTCCCGGTAATGAGAACAAATGCCTTAACCAACCATGCCACCACACACATATAACTTAAATATTTTTGCTCTGTTTTAGATTACATAAACTTTGATAGAAACTCTAAAACTAACTTTAAAATATATCCTATTTTAATTGAACTAATAAAATGTAAAAAGCTAAATTTTGTAAATAATCAAATCAAAAACTAAAATATATACTGGAATGACAATTTAAAAAATTCTTTCATTGCAAATAATTATCAAATCAATATATTTTAATATGGAAAATTAATCAACAATTATAACAGGATTGATCAATACTTAAGATATATAAATTAATTATATTGTGAATGAAAATGGAAAAATATTTATGGTTTTATTTTATTACATTTAAAAATAAGAATTATGAACTTTACAAATATTATTTATTCATTACTGAAAAGTCTTGATAAGAAAATAGTTTAAATTTGAGAAATAGCTTTTCAATAAACTTTAACAGTTTTTAAATATTTACATATCAAATGTTTTTTAATCTTCACAAAAAACAAAACATTAGCAATAAGATGATTTTTACATAATTAAGTTTTTCAAGAAATATTTAAAATTAGAAACTACATAAAAATATTGCAAAATTTATTTTAACATGAAAACAGTCACTTGAATGTAAAATATGAAATTATATTTTTTATAATTTTTTCTTCTAAATATAGCTAGGAACAAAATATTTATACACTTAAAGCAATAAACCATTCTGTCAAAATGAACCTTCAAATTTTTAAGTTCATAGAAAACAGTATTTTAATGTAAAATTTCTTTTACAATAAAATACTGTTTGATGATCAATAGATAAGTAAAAAGAAGAGTAAATCAAATAAAATTCGAAGTTAAAATGAAAATGCAAGCAAATGCTGATATTTGCGACAAATTTTAATAATTAAACACTGATACAAAATAGCAAAGCATTATCTTAGAGTAGAAAACAGTAAGAAATAAAAGCACTATAATAAAAAATATTGTGTGTGCGTTTTAAAAACCTTACAAAAATCTTCATAAGGGGACATAAATAACAGATGTACTTTCAGCTTATTAAATGCACAAAAAAGCCTCTCAAAAATATTATTTAGATAATAATTATTTCAATTAACAATAATTATTTCAATTTTAGTTTGGAATTGTTCATAATAAATAATTACTGCAATTTTATTTTGTAATTGACATAAAATAGAATATTTAATTGACAAAAATCATAAAAACATTCTAACAGAAATTTTTCTTACTCTGGTTTCTTCCTTGATGCTTCAGTTTTCAAAAAATGCTTATGTTTAACTACAATAATTTTTTCTATATGATTTAATGCAATTATACACTGCTTCTGTGTTCCTGTAAACATTATAAAGTATTTAACATTTTTAAGAACTATTATTTATATAATAGCTCTATAAATAATAAGAAAATTTTTCTTAAAACATAACATAAATAAATTCTTAAACATTTTTGTGTTTTTACAGAATTGCTTATGATTGTTAATTTCGTAGGAATTAGAATATAAAAAGTCTTTATATTATAAAAAACATTTACATTAAAAATATTACACTTAAGAATTCAGTTATTCCAAAATAGTGAAATCAAATGAACTTTCAATTGAATATGAATAGATAAATCCTCTCTTTAACTTTTAAAATTTATAAATTAATTTCTCTAAATTTTGAAGAGTGAAACAGCCAGAAATGTTTATAAATGTAAAAGCAATGTAAGAAAAGGATAAAAAATGCATTTAAATTTTTCATTTTCTGTAGCCATAAATTATTTAAACCAAAAAAAGTATGATGTTATATATTATATCACACTTTGAAATATCATACACATTCACATTTCTTCTTAACAGAAATTAACTTCTTGGTATAAAAATTTTTAAAGCTTAGTTAATATTGTTTTATTTAATTAAGATGAACTAGATATACTATTAAGATGAACTATATTAAGATAATACAAAATAAATTAGAATATTTACAATTGCATTCTTTGAAATATACAATAAATATTTAAAAAAAAAGCCTAATCTATACAATTTCAAATTGTGTACCTATATTAACATATATAAGAATAACAATTGCTAAAAAGAATTGAAACAAAAATGTTTGAATCTAAATATGGTTATTACCTAATGAAGAGTTATCTGCATGAGAAATAGCAAGACTGTCAACAAATAATACAAGAAAGTGAATTGTATACTTCTTAACAAGATGCTCTTCATTGCTATAAAGTAAAAATATAAATATATGATTTTATACACATGCTGTATCCATAATTAAAATTTAATAATTATGAAGATTGCAAACAATTAAATTAAGCTCTAAAGATTAGGTGTGAGATTGGCTGCTTACATTAATATGCACAGTAATTACTTTCCAACATAACACATATGAAACAAATACAACACTAGACTTCCTTGCAGTTCCAATATTCCTTGAAATCATAAATATCACATATGAAGTGTTTACTCTTTGATTCCTCTAGTTATAACAAAAGGGATATAATTTTGTGCAACTGGACACAGACCTTTAGAAAATTACTCTGTTAGTTTGGAACTGATTTCACAGTCTATACTCAAAATCTTTCATTCATCTTCTACAAGTTATATTGGTGAATGCAAATTTCTCACCCAATATTAGGTAAGAAAAGCAAATAAATGCAAAATAAACATTACTTATGACTATGCATAATCTTTATAGTTATCCATGCCCTCTTGCTATCTTTCTGTTACAAAAGAAATTCAACAAGAGTAAAATGGGGGTTTTTAGTCAAAAATCTTGGATGCCAGGTTTCAACTGCATCAGGATCATCAAAAAAAGACTGAAAGAAGTGTTCAATGTACAAAAAAAAATAGTCAGGTGGTATCAAGTCAGGTGATCAGGTGAGGAACTTCCAATGAAAATCCATTAAGTTTTGATGAGTGGTAACAGCAGCATGTGACTTAATATGAGCATGGCAAAAGATAATACTGACAAATTTGAATACAACTTGTCTAACTGTTAGGCAATAGAAGGCAGCATGGATGATTTGACTGAGTGGTAGGACCTGCCAGTAAATTATTCCCCACACACTCAATAAAATCACCTTTTGATGAAGTACAGTTTTCAAAGTCGATGCAGGTAGTTCGGAAGAGCAACATACAGTCCTATGACACTTTATGTTATGGTATATAATTAATTTCTTATCTCCAATCACAGTTAGAATTAGTTATTTTTATACCAAGAAAACAACAAAATATAGGTGGAAACTCAGCCATTTTGTTGATTAGCAGTCACGTATGTTTCTGGTATGTAAACAAAATTATTTGACTTTCTCATAAAACTCAAGTTAACCAGCCATCTCTCGAACATTGTCCAATGTCTATCAAAATTCTGCACTGATTCTTGCATCATAGGATTGACATTGTTCTAGATGGCTCAGTCAATATCATTTTTTACAACATGTGATGACTGTCTACTTCTGGCTTGAGCTTGACAGCTTCTATCTTCTTCTCAAACTTTATGAAACTATCAATGACAAGGACCCATTAATTTAACATACATTGAGACAAGATGTGACTGCTATATTTTTTTTATTGAACTCACATAATAACAATGTCCCATGCTTTCCATATTACACCCTTTGATTATATTTTGTGATGATTAACTGCATGAGATACAATGCATATATATTAAACATCCACACATTTGATTGGTTGATGATTTTACTCATTAAAAAGTCATGTGTGGTGTCAGTTCGAGGGCAAATTTCTATATCCAAGATGGGTTGGGCTTTTGCATTTACCCAACAGAAACATGCTTATTTTAAAAGAAAGCATAAAAGTTCTAAGCAACTTTTATCTGTACATACATGTTACTTTTATAACTTTGACCACAATGCTGATTGTTCATACAGCAACCTTTTTGCATATTTCTTGACACAAAACTATAATTGGTTATTATGTAATATGTTTCTATCTACCCCTTCAACAAACTGCAGAGTCTCCAGTTCAAAATACCTTGAGAAATGGAAGATTCTCTCAGTTTATTTAACTTTTAAAGGTGCATGTAGATATTAATAATTAACTTCATATCAATAAAATAACAAAAAAAATTTACATAAACATGTGACAATATTAATTACGCACTTATAAATTTAAATATTTTTAATAAAAAAATGACATTATAAATTTTATAAAATAGTATCTTATTTTTCACATATACTAACCGAAATATGTTATATATGCTATTAAATGTCAAAACTGATCCAATTCTCTTATATGGATTGGGATGCAATGCAAAACTGTGTAACTTGCTTAGCAGTCTTTCAACTTGCTTACACTGAGACTTAAAAAAAATTTGAATTAATTTGAATTATATACAAACAATTAATCATAAAATAAAGCAGTATATTTAAATAAGGGATAAAGAATATACATAGAATCATATGAGTGAAAGAAGATTCATGCACAAATCATTTTTTACCAAAACAAAAGTTATTCTATTATTTTTATTTCAATTAATTTTAATTTAATAATTAATATATTTAGATAAATATATTTCATACATTTAATAAATTCATTCAGTATCAAGAAAAAATTTTCTATCCAACAATATTTTCATAAAAAAAATCATTTTTCTGAGAAAAAATAATATAATTTTGATATGCTTATTCTCTCTATTTGTAAAAAATTTTAGATTAGTTCTTTTTATATATTAACTCAATATTACCAAATCATTGCAAACTATAATACTAAAACAAAATATAGTTTTAGTATTATATATTGCAATGATTTTGGGAAAGATTAATTATTCGGAAATTTTGAATAAATTACATCCATATATTTGAGGAATTAAATATATGGCATTAAAAATACATTATTAATTTAGACGATAAATTGCTTTATAATCAGGCATTTAATGAACATAATGCTAGAATAATAAAATCTAAAATGGATGACCATAATAAATTACAGACTCTGAGAATTTCATTCTGAAAGATAAACATTTCTAAAAATATATTCATTTGTTAAAGATGTATTTCCTTTTCCAAGAGCATTTTTGGCTAAATATATACTACAAATTTAAATACATTAGCTAAATATAATGGTGAACAATAAAATTACAAAATAATCCACTAAAACAATCTGCAATTTTTTCAGAAAAATTAATTATAAAAATTTGAATGAAAAAATAAACATCTTGTTCAACAAAAATTGAGCTCACTTTGATAAGAATCAATAAAAAAATCAATGCATATAATTCAAAACCTTGAAATAACACTTAAAACTTAAATCTTGCATAAATTTGGAGATTTAGCAGCTTTATGAGTCAACTTCTATATTATTCCCATTCATGAATACATGTTTTCTTGTTGATAGTTAATCATATTTAATTTTTAAAGTTAATTTACTGGGTAAGAAAACATTTAATGTGAATTTTTAACAAATGCCAAGGGTAATAAATATGTAAAAGAAATATCAGAATAATCTTACATTTTACAGAATAGAAACAAAATCTATTATACATTACCTTAATTATTTTTCTTGGAAAGAACACCATTAGAAAAAATTAATTTTTCATATTAAGAAAACATTCTATTAATATAATGGTATACTTACACCTACTGATTGCTTAATAGACCATTGAAAATATTCTTTCAAACAAATTGCACAAAAATCTCTTAAAGCAGCATTTCGAGAATTAGTTACCCCATCCTAATGTGAAATAATAATTAAATGTGAAATAAAAATCAAAAAATATATATAAAATTTAACAATTCATTCCATCAATTTGAAACTAATTTAGTGCAGTTTTAAAGCAAAAAGAATTAACTTCTTACTCTCAATAAAATAATTTTACATTTTTAATTTTTTCCCACTTTCTTATGTTTTAACTAATGAATATGATAATAAATTAATAATTATCAACTTATAAAAGCAAAATTAGTTGAAATTATTTTCCTAACAAAGTAAAAAAAAATGATAAACATAGTCTTGATAAAAAATATTTATAAAAATCTTCAAAATTCTTTCTATAATAAATACTTTTATAATGTATTTTCCACGAGAATAATTAAAGCTAAATTTTGACTCCTAATACTACCTTTGGCATTAAACATACTAAGTAGGAAGATTACTTTTTTGTGCTAATCTTTTAACTTTTAAGATTTCAATGTGCTTAATTTAAAAAGTTAACATAAATATTAACAATAACTTTTTCATTTAAAATACATTTTAAGTCATACTTTTATACATATGAAAAACCATAAAAATATAGATTATAAACTTTTCCAAAGAATTTTAGTAGCAGTATAAACTAAACTTGTAGTTAATTGAATTATATAAACTTGTGTCTAAAGATTACCAAAATTCTTTTTCAAAAGAAATAATTAATTTTCAAAAGATTAAACCAAATATTTTGTGGGAAATTGAGAATGAACATAAAATAACCTATTATAAATAAGATACACTTATAATTAAATATTACAATATATACAAATATTAACTTCAACAAAAATATAAATACACAAATATAAACTTCAACAAAAGTGCAGAAAAATAAAAGTGTTAAAGGTTGGTTGGTTGGTTGGTTTTTATGGCGCAAGGTCCAGATAAGGACAAGCTGCGCCAATCACAAGATATTATACCTCAGTTTTCTTTTCATCCATTGAAAGTATAAAATAGAAATATAGTTAAAATGTACATAAAAAGTATAAAATAGAAATATAGTTTAAATGTACATAAAAAGTATAAAATAGCAATATAGTTAAAATATATATTAAAATATGTAAACATACAATATACACATGTATAAGATTAAAAACTTGTATTTAAATAAAATATTTCTAAATCAGATAAAATTCATAAATCCTATGTCTTTTAAAAACGCACATAAATTGGGATGGGGTGGTTCCCCAAGCAGATATTCTAATGTTAAAATATTACTATTAAAATATTTAAAGCGCTGATGGTTAAAATCTGGACACACAATTAAAATGTGATATACTGTAAATAGTTCATCACACTTTTCACACCAGTTGGAGATCACTTAAGATCAAATGTTTGTGGGTGAAAGCAGCGTGTGACAATTCGAAAAGCGAGTCAGTCTGACATCTAACCGTGGAGATAAAACAGATAATGGAATGATGTATGAAAATATGGAATGGAGTTTGTTGCTGACTTGCAGGTCCCAGGATTCCTGCCAAGAGAATATATGAAATATTTGAATCCTTTTCTCATGTCCATTGATGGTAGTGAAGGCAAAATGGAAGTAGCTGCAGATTTAGCGGCAGCATCAGCTCTCATTGCCATCTATACCTATGTGGCTTGGTACCCAACAAAACAGTATCTCAAATCCTTGTTAGTAACAGTATCAATTAATTTGAATATCTTAGACACAACTGGATGGCAATTATAGTTGTTATTCCTCAAAGCTTCTAAGAGCGCTCATACTGTCAGTGTACACACAGAATTTACGTTCATTTTTAGTTTGTAGCAGCTGAAGTGCTCAGGTATATAACCGTAGCTTCAGCGGTGAAGATGGAGCAGGATTTGTGAAGGCTATAACTGTAGGAGGTATCATCAAGATAAACTCCACAGCCAACTGATCCTGGACATTTGGATCCATCCGTAAATACTGGAGTGTACATAGTGTACTGACAGCGATGGAATGAATAAAGCTGTTGAAGAATAGCACTATTTGTGTCTGATTTTTATTCTTACCAGCGAGGATTTAACACAGTAATGTGTGGATTGTATAAAAGGTGAATGTGCGTAAAGGTCGGTAGACTCAATGCACGGACATCACATGGAGTCAGAAAAGCAAAATAATGGATTTAATACTGAGAGAGAAAAGGTTGAATGCTTGATGGTCTAGCATTATATAATCTCTTAAGAGCAGCACTTGGAATCGTGGAGCGTAAGGGATGATGAGGAGTGGATATGATTTTAGAATAATAATTAAAAGAACAGCTGCATCATACTTGCAGGTCTAATGGTAATTGTTGGCAAATTACATATAGACTCTGGGCGGAGTGATGTACTAAATGCTCCACAGCAAATCCTTAAAGCAGAGTGGTGGGCGGTATCCAATCTACGTAAAATGGAAGATCTAGCCGATCCATAAGCAACACAACCATAGTCAATACGAGATAAAATGATTGATTGATAAATTGAACAATGAAGTGCGATCTGCACCCCAAAATGTATTAGACAACACCTTGAGGATATTGAGCAATCGCTGCTTACTTCTTCGCAGATATAAAGTATGCGGAAGGAAAGTTAACTTCTTATCGAAAATTACGAGGAATTTTATCTCGTTGACCACAGGAATAGGTCTATTACTTATGTGAAGCACAGGATCGGGATGAAGACTAGTTTTCCTACAGAAATGGACACAGTGACTCTTACTAGGAGATATACTAAGACCATTTCGTTCACACCAAGTAGTTAGATTGTTTACAGCTGTTTTGCAATTGTCTCTCAATTATATTCATGTTTGAACCCTGATATGAAATTTGTAAGTCATCAACACATATAAATTCTATGAACTGAAGATGGTAACTGATGAAGTATGTTATTGATGAAAAAGGTTAAAAAAGGGTTACGCTTAAAACGCTACCTTGAGGGACACCCTCAGCTTGAGTAAAAGTATTGGAAATTGTAGTTCCAATATATGTACTTTAAATAGCCTAGTAGCTAGAAAATTCTGTATAAATATTGGAAGATTACCCTTAAATCCAAGATTATGCATATTACATAGAACACCATAACATACATCTCACGATCGTATGCTTTCTCAATATCGAAGAAAATTGCAACAAGATGGTTTCTCCTCACGAAAGCATTTCAATTTGGGATTCAGATCTACTATGTTGTCAATAGTGGATCGTCCTCTTCGAAATCCACTTTGTTGAAGGGGTATGCAATTATTCTTCTCTAAGATGTAAATGAGTCTAGCATTGACCATACGCTCAAACGTTTTGCACAAGCAACTAGTGATAGCTATTGGACGATAACTCAGAGGGTCAGATGAATCTTTGCCAGGTTTCAAAATTTGAATCACTATCGCTTCTCTCCATGATGTAGGATAAGCATGCTCAGTCCAGATTCTATTTAACAATGAAAGTATGTTTAATAAAGAATCATGATTTAAATGACGGAACATTTGATACGAATTCCATCTGGTCCTGGGCTAGTGTCGTTTGCTTTAGATAAAGCAGACTTCAATTCTGACAGTTCAAACTCACAATTATAGGGTAGAATATGTCGATCATGAAAGCTTAGATGTGTCCTCAATGATTCTTTTAATCCTTAGAAAAGTAGGATTATACGAATCAGAGCTGGAAACACTAGCAAGGTTTCACCGATGACATTAGCAATATCTACCGCTGAGAGTGTATTGCAGTTCCGGTTTTTAATACAGGAATGGAATAATCCTGATAAATACCATTGGCTGCTTTAACTTTCCTCCATAATTGTTTACTTGTTGTCGATGAATTGATTGACGACACGTGCGAATCAAGATTCTCTTTGACTCTGACGTCTAACTCTTCGAGCCTGAGCTTTGGCTTTTTAAATGCAACAAGATTCTTCGTAGTAGGTATCTTCGAAATATATTCCATTGCTTCCTTTGTTTCTTATAAGAGATTTGGCACTTTTCATTCCACCAAGGTTTCCTGTGTTTATGAGGACTGATGGAATTTTTAGGGATAGCAACATCCGCAGCTCGGATAACTGTGTCGGTGACATATTTAACGGCATCATCTATGACATCTGTCTTAACTCTTGTCTCACTGATCACAGCCAATTGCGTGAAAAGTGTCAAATCGGCTCGGCTGTACACATAATTAGGTGGGTTGTGACGAACACTATTACTTCCAGCCTGAGAGACGATTGGGGAAATGATCACTATTGTGAAGGTCATTTCCGACAGCAAAATTCAGCAATGGCAAGAGTGATGGAGAACATATAGCTAAGTCCAGAGAGTGAAATGTCGTGTAGGTTCGTGAAAATAAGTTTTCTCGTCGGTATTCAGCAGACAAAGGCAATTGTCAGATATGAACTGCTCTATCTGACGACCGCGAGAATTCGTATCTTCACTACCCCACAGAGTATTATGGCCATTAAAATCACCTAGAAGCACAAATGGAGCTGGGAGTTGGTCAATTAAATCATCTAGTTGCTCGAATTTACGACGTCATGTGGTGGTAAATACAGGCTGCAAACCGTGATAAGACATGTTACGTGAATTTTCACTGCTACGGCTTGTAGTGTAGTTCTTAGTGGATGTTCTGTACTAGAATATGAGTTTGATGTGAATATACAAACTCCTCCAGATACAGACGTATCACCACCATTATCCTTTCTAAAGCATTTGAAACCCGCAGTTTGGTGTTAACAGTGGGCTTCAGGAATGTTTCCTGGAGAGCCACACATGCGGGTTGTGAGAGATAACAGATTTGACGTCGTCAATTCGAGAACGGAAACCTCGACAATTCCATGAAACAAAGGAAGTCATTAATGGTATGAATGTTATTCACCAGCAGTACTCATCTGAGTTTCTGATGAATCCTCAAAACTATCTCTATCTGAAGGATAGAGTTTAACAATATCTTCTTCCAACGCTAACCTGGCTTTTCTTTCTGTCAAGGAAGACCTACGAACGCCTTCCTTGGCAAGTTTTAATTTTCGCTTAAGATGCTCTTGATTTTGCAAGAGACAGTTTGTGCATAGCGGTTGAAGATTTTGTATCTTTTGGCTGGGGAGATGGCTTTGTGTATGCTCTAAAATAGGATCAGTTTGGGTGCAACAAGATCTAGTTACTTTCTTAGTAACAGTCGCATAGCTGATACCTGGCTGTGGTGTACGTGCGGCGACAATTCGTCGTGCCTCCGGGTATGACACACTATTTTTGATTTTTGCAGAAGTAATTTCCTTTTCCAACTGCCATGATGGGCAAGATCATGAATAGGCAGGATGGTCGCCTTTGCAGTTGACACAAACTTCCTTAGCATTGCAGGTAACACTATCGTGGCCAACGTCAGCACAACGGGCACACGTAAGTTTACCTCTGCAATATTTTGAATAACCAAATCGTTGGCATTGAAAGCAGCGAAGCGGATTTGGTATATAGGGTCTTGAGCATCGCATATGAGGCAACTTTTAATATGTT
Source organism: Latrodectus elegans (assembly GCA_030067965.1). Classification (NCBI taxonomy): domain Eukaryota; kingdom Metazoa; phylum Arthropoda; class Arachnida; order Araneae; family Theridiidae; genus Latrodectus; species Latrodectus elegans. Next base: position 50,574,886 of record CM057820.1, read on the forward strand.
GTGGTAAATCAGGTGTTGAAAATGTCAAAATCAGATGTTTTGTGTTGATAGAAACACCATCTCGTTTAAGAGTTATCCGTTTGACACCACAGACTTTTTGAGATATTAAATTTTCCAATATTTCATCTGTAGACGTATATATCAAATCCGCTGCAGAAATTACTCCCTTCGTAAAGTTTAATGTCGTATGAGGTTGAACGACAACATCCACATTTCCAATTGATTTTAGTGATTGTATAAGTATTGCTTGCCTTTGGGAAGCAATCTCAACTAAAATATCCCAGTTCGTAGTCTTCGAATATTTTTTACTTCACCTACACAAGATGAAATACTCTTTTCAATGAGAAAAGGTGACACAAATTGAAAAAGAACCTCCTTCAGTTCTGCTTAACAATATAATATTTGGCATGCATCATGGACAATTGTTGCTCCAAAGGGAGGAAAGAATTAATAGCATTATTCATATAGAATATCATAAAATTCAGGGACTAGACGGCACCACCCACCACGGGCCCTACGAGGGGATACAGGTTATTGTACCAGTGCTAGTCAGTCCTATACGCTCACAGTACATCCCTGAAGTGGACTCCACCCTTAACGAGTCACCCAGTAGATGTACCGATCGCTGATCCATAAAGCCGATTGATGTGCTGAGGACCACAACACACCTCCCGTTTACCTGAAGCAGAGGCCAAAGCAATGTGTTGGTCTCAGGAGGCCTCAATTACCAGGATCCTCCTTTCCAGGGACACGGGTCTCCACGCACGGCAAACACGTGGGTGATTTAGTCCTCAAGAGTAGCTAATAGCAACAGAGTGGCGAAAGCTACTCAAGGGGAGCCCTCAACCTCTTTCGAGGAAACCACAACGAGGGAGAAAAGGAAGGAAAAGCAGAAGAGTAGAGGAGAGAAGAAAATATAGAAGAGGAAAGATCACTAGGGTACCTCGGGATTGTGACACCCGTGTTTACCTAAAGAAGGTAAACCCCCTGAGGGGTTAAAAGTGTTAAAGACTAAATGTTTATTATATAAAACATTTCTATAGAATACATACATATATTATACTTGAAAACTTTTAAATATAGTGGAAAAAATAGGAATGCTTCTAAATTTATAACTTTTCATTATTGCTTATTTATTTGTTCTTTTTTAGCCATGATTAGAAAAATACTATGTAAATTGGTACATATTATTGAAAATCATAGATATTGATTTTTAATAATATGTTGTTTTAATGCTTTCTTCACAATTTTCTAATACATTTTTAATTTCAATCAAATTTAAACTTTTTCCTAATGTCTAATTGCTTTTTTAAATACTTTGTTTTTGTATCTCCATTGGGGAATATTTGTACTTTTTAAAAGTTTGTAAGAAAATGATAAAAACAAAATAAAGCATGTAAATTTCATTTTGGTAAAATTATCCAATAATAAATGTATTGATTCTATACAGAATAATTTGATTACGTTTACACTGATTTTGTTATGCATCTATTTCAATTCTTGATAAAAGATATATAATATGAAGTTTGTTTTAATATCATTGATAGAAATATTCACGTAGAGAGATCATTTTTGAAATTTATATCTTAAAGTATTCAAATAAAAATTTTAATAATGGAGCTAATAATAAAGAACAAGTATTATGTGTTATTCCATTTTTAATACAATTTTTTGCGAAAAAATATCTCAGATTTTAGCTTTGTGTCTCGATCTTTCAGATAAATTTACACTTCACAATTTAAAATAAATATAATAGCGTCATAAATGATTCTCAAGATGTTTTTGTCACACAGTAAAAATAAAATCCTTACCCATAAGCAAAGAAGTATTGTAGAAGACTCTGGTGTATTACAAACTTTACTACATGTAAACCAATGAATAATCTGAAATACTAATGGACTGAACAACTGTTTGGTAACCTGAAAATTTAATAAGTGAAAAATTATTTCTACAAAAGAAAAAACTTCATCATAAAATTTCTTATAAACATAACATGCAAATTTTGATATTACCGTAAAAAATTCAATGTTTGACAGTGACTTTTTATAAATATTCCTTAAAGTATTTGAAATATACTTTTATTAATAATTCCTTATTAATAATAAAGTTATTAATTTTTATAACTGTTATTTGGAAGTAATATAATGTAAATTAAACAAATGAAGATGTTTAATTAGCATTATATTACTTTATAGGATGAAATAAAGAATAATGAGATACAAAAAATTCACAAACCTGTTCTACATCACAAGATAATTCCAATAATCCTGGAAATAATTTATTGTACAGTGCTTCCATAGACAGCTAAAGGAAACAAGAAATGAAAATTATAAAACAATATAAATAAATTAAATTTATGAGACTGTTAAAAACCATTTTAAATTTTCTTTTATTTCAAGCAGAAATAGAGAGGTTTATATTTTAAAAAAATTACTATGCAAAATGAAATTAAAATTAAAATTATTAAACATATCATTCAGTCAGTCAAATAAATGAAAATTTATACCTTTTCTTGAAGTTTATCTGGTACTATACTACCATGACCGATCATAAAGAGAACCAAAGAATGAAGAGCTTCACATGCAGCAATTTTCACTTGTCGAGAACTCGATTTTGTAGCAATTTCCAAAACACGAGGAAGAAATTCATCTTTAAATATATGAAAATATGCAATTAAATAACAATTTGCATAATTGTGCTATAATTATTTAGTAGAAACGTAAAAAGGAAATGATTTGGTGCTTAATTCAACCCCAAATCTTAAACATTTTAGTAACTTAAAAGAAATAGCATCACTATTATGTTCACACAGTTATTGGAAGAAAATATATCTGACACCAACACTGAAAACATCAAAATACAAGTGAAATAAACTAAAGTTAAAAGTAAATTAAAATATATATTTGTATTTTGTAATATGATTTACAAACAGTAATACAAAAAGAAAATATGCAATAAATAAATATAGTATAAATTAAAAAAGATTATAAATCGAAACTAAATCCTAAAATGGAATAATAATTTTATAGTAAAAATTTTATCCTTTTCTAAGAAACGATAAAATAAGGGCTTTATAGATATATCAAACCAATCATCATTCTTCACAGAAGATAGATCTTGGAATTTCCAATTCTGCTTTGAAATGCATAATATTTACTGATTGTACCAATATATATGATTAATAAAATTGATATTGATTAAGTAACTGGTGCAACTATTATAATAATATTTTATTTTTCGATTTTTTTATTATTGAAATGAAAAGAAATTAAATACGAGTATCTTCTTAACATAAAAATTGCATCAACTTAATAAAAGTTATATGATAGATACAGAGTTAAATAAACATACATCTATATAATAACAAAAAATTTAAAGCACTTTTTCTCATGATTTTAAACAAAAAAATAAATTAATATCTGAAAATACTGTAATGAAATATGGGAAAATATAAGAATGCTTTGCATGAATTAATATTTCTAATGTTAAATAATTAGAATCTTTACTTATGTTAAATCTAAATGACTCCCTAAAAAGAGTTATGCTTATTTCACAACCAATTATGAATACAGTAATATCATCTTAAATTTTGATAAGTTCATTTAAATTGATTTGAAACATTATAGATAAAGTCAAATAGTGAAAAAGAATGCAAAACAAACACTACATTAGCCAGAAATCTATAGACGTTTTTAAATATAGCTATATTTTGAAAACATTATCTATGACAATTTCATTGATAAAAACAATATTATCTTAAATATTGATAAATTAATTCAGAAAGTTTAAGATGATTTGAAACAACAGATAATGCAAAATATGGGGGGGGATGAAAAGTATGCAATACATTGGCCAGAAATCTGGAAATTTTTTAAAAAATAACTGAAGTATGTTTAAAATCACAGATAAATATGAAATGGTAAAAGTTCATAACATACATAATTTTAATACTTTTCATGACTTTGTTTCATTTCAAATCATCCAATCCCATTCTAATAATAAATATTATGATAAAATAAAGTAATATTTCCCTTTGAGACAATAACATTTTTTATATTCCTTTTAATACAATTAATAATATTAAATATTTTTAAAAAAATATTTAAATCAGAAATTTTTATATTAATATTTTCATGTCCAGAAATAAAAAGCTTCATTTAATCTGAGAAAAAAAATCAAATTATATAATCAATAAAATGTGTTATATTTAGAAATATTTTAAGTGTTACGAAACATAATGCTAAAAATAATACTATAAGAGTTAAAATAATGTGACAAAATGGTGAACTTAAAATCTTAAATAAATATAAACTCTTTGAATTTTGCTTGAATTCTTCAAATTTAGCAAGAAAAATTTTTCTGTTAAAACAAAATACAAATTGAGTAATAAAGCAAAGTGAGTACAAAATTATCCAAATAAGTATGTTAGTTTCTAAGCAATATAAAATTATAAGATTTTTTTATTTATCATTCTTAAAATAACTTTCTACCATATTTGATAATAAAGACTTATCTTATTAATTATTAACCTGAAAAAAGATACTGACAAGGGACTCACATGATAAATAAAATGTGTTATTAAGAAATAGTTTATTTTTAAATATTGTAAAAGACAAAGCAAAAATATAATGAATATTTTAAATTTACCAAGAAAAATTCTGTTAAACAAAAGGAGTAAAATGACAAATTTTTATGTAGGATAAAATTATCAGATCTCTAGTTTATTATTCTTAAATCAATTTCCTTCATTTGTTAATAGCTCATTTTATTATTTTTTAGCAATTAAAAAGAGTTTAAAAGTTATTTTTTGCAAAGTACTGAAATTCTGAGCAATTTAATCGCAAAGCAATGAAATGAATAAAATTTATGTGACTCTTGCTGTAGAAAGTATATTCACATATTAATCAACTTGACAAAATATATTCTAGTATAATAGCTTATAAAAATGATATAGTAAGAAGAACAAGTTTCATTTAAATATTATTTTCAAAAATTATTTACATAAATTCTATAATATTTCTTTTAAACATAAATTGGAAGAAATAAAATTAAATATTTCATTAAAAAATAAACCAAAAAATTATCCAAATCAAAGACTAACAAATATGATTTATTATTACGAGTACTACTTGAATATTTTTAAGAATTTTATTATAAAAAATTGCTTGGTATGCTGTGGAAAAAATAGTAAAAACTAAATAAAATATAAATGGAAAAAATACCTAAATTCAAGTAAAAATTTAAGATTAGTTTTAAAAAAAACAAAATAAATTGAAGAAATTATATTTCAAGACAGTTATTTCTAATAAATATGAGAAACTAAGTAAATTTGGAAAAATATAATATATTACCAAAATATATATCAGGTTTCATATCAATAAATGGAACTGAATATTTCAAATGGTTCTTATGAAGTGGATCCCAAGCAATAGCAACTTCATCAAGTTTTTCATAAGACTTTTCTAATATTGCAATATTATTTTCTCCTAGTTTTCCTAAATATCTTAAAATTTTCATCTTAATCTTAATAAGAGCAGGATCTTCAATTACCTAGAATATTTTATGAATAAATATAATTATAGAGGAAACAAACTCAAAGAACAAATTTTGAATATTAGACATAAAATTTTGTAAAAATAAAAGATTTCAAATAATGTTTAAAAATAGCAGATAATTTCAAATTATTTTGAAATATGAGAATTCTATTAATATAATTTTTTCTTTTTGATTCTAATGTGAAATACAATAAAAAATGGAATTATGTACACAACGAATAAAAAGATAAGTATTTAGTTTCAAACAGAGCCACTTTTCTTACATCTGCAGTGATTCACATAATCATGACTCTGCAAGAGACCAGAGATAAGGTACCTACACATATATATTTAAAAAATTGTTTCATGTGCCAAAAAAGATGTCTAAGTAAAATTTAAATTAACTAAATTATATCAATGGATTTCCTTGAATATGAAAATTTAAATATATGTAAAGGGTTCAGCGGTGTAATTTGTAAAGATATATTGATTAATTTACATTTACAAAATTTGAAATTTAAATATCCTTTTCCAAATATTTTTGTTATAAAACATTTCTGTACTTTGATTTAAGCAAAATAATTTAGTTTCCATACGAAGAAATTAAAAAAAGCATCATTCAAGAGTAAAAATATGAAAAAAAATAGATTACTTTGTTTTGTACAAATCAGAAATATATGATTGAAATTCCTGTTAGACTAGGCTTCAGATAATCGTGCATTATCAACTCCTTAAAAATCTTACAACTCTTCATTAATTTTAATAAAATTAATTTTAGAAGTTTATTTATGTATTATATCTAAATAAGTATTTTATTACTTTAATGCATTTATTTTACATTAAACTAATTTATGTAATTCATCAGCAGTGCTTTGTAGAAGTGTGAAATTTATGTATGCACTAGTAGTAGAGCCCATTGTCTAATGACCTAGCAGCAAAACGACAGGCATTCGTAAATAATAATGTATGCACTAGTAACGGGAGACGTGAAATATGGGTTGACAGTCATATATTTTAAATTTTAGTGAACTCTGGTTTGCATATTGACTGCGACTTTAATGCTTAAAGCAGACTCTATCAAAAAAAAAAAATTTGAACTGAAAATTTTTCCCCACCAAAAAATAAATAAATAAAATATCCTTTTGTAAGAATCAGTTTAGTATTAATTGCATTCACTTATTCTTTCCAATTTTATGAATTCATACAGTGTACATGAATTTATGGACAGAGTTTGACACACAAAGTTTGAAAAATAATGTTAAAAAAATAATATGAATAAATGCCCTGATGCAGCGAAATTACTAAAAAGTAATAAATAATATAATGGTTTATATTTTTAATAGAATCAGAAAATTATGAATCCTTGTTTAGCAATTATGAAATATAATATGAAAACATTAATTACAGAGCATTTACAATTAATTACAGAACAGAAAATTATAAAATATTGTACAAATTAAAATATTTAATTAGATATTCTTAATTTTGTAATATTTAATTCTGATATTTTGTTACATTTAATATGCACTGCAGAAATATAGTATTAAATACCTTTTTTTAACTAAAGCAAACATAGTAAAATCATGTAAACAATTTTTTAATATGAAAATGAACTATAATTAATATAAATTTCCTGTTAATTGATATATAATCGATTAATATGAAATTAATACATCATTGACAATAACAAGGATATGCACTTATATTATAATTTCTTGTTGGGCATTCAATAGCATTGAAGAATTAAGATTTAATTTGTTTTGATAGTGAAGTCTTCTGTTACATTACTAAGTGATCTTAGGCAGTACATTTGATTTCTCATGCAATCCACAAGAATAATTGCAGCGAAGTAAAGAAACTTAAAATTTCCTCCCATCTTCTACTAATAATCTAATTTGTATCATTTATTTAACAAATATATTTGCACTGATATCTAATGCTAAAATATTACAATCACAGTAAATATATAGCCAATTTTTTTAGAAAATTGAGTATGAAGATTTCATTAGTTTCAATTATTTATGGTCAAATACAAATATATTGTAAAATTTTGTTATGAAAAGGAGAAAAAACAAATTATATAAGATAAATATTTGAAATTTTATAATGGCATTAAAAAACTATGAAACTTTATGACAAACTTATTAAACAGTAATAATTTTTAAAAGAGAAGATTAAAAATTATAACAGCAATAAAAAAGTTTTCAATTAAATTCTCAAATTTCTTTTTATTCATATATTTCATACACTTGTATAAATTTTATATTTATTCATATATATTTATGATTTATCTTGAAGCTTTATTTTAGATTTGTTTATTTTGTTCTGTAAACTGGTTAAATTTTATTACTGTAGCCTCTTTAGAAGACTTTTAGAAATCTTAGAATATATAGAGTACAAGAGTATGGTAAACTCAAATTTCACATTTATACTATTCAATAAAAATAACAAAAATGGATCATTTAATATCAATTTACATATCAATAAGATTCATATTTATGATTTATAATTAAATTGTCATTATGATTCATATTATTTTGATTATATTTTTGAATGTATACATATATTATATTTTCGAACATATTTTTGAATATATATAAATGAAATATAACTCTTTTAAATTCAATGAAATAGCAAAATTAAAAGATATTTAATCAAAATATGTCAATATGTTTTGTATATATTGATAATCAAAATTTATCCACATTATATGAATAAAATGCTTTTTCATATTTTTAATGTAATTCCACAACAATATTTTTAATTTAAGATAGAATTTAATTTAATTTAAGAAAGAATAATTTACTTATTAAATTTTTAAAAAAAGATTTCAAATGCAAAGGAAATACTATCATCCTATAAAAAATATTCTTAGTATGGCTATATTTTATAGAAATATTTCAATGCTCAGAGTTATATTTACTCACATTATCCAAAGAGGTTTGGTTAAATTTCTTTATGTATTTTGTGCTCATTTTGTGGACTTTCTTGGTTACATTTCTTTTTTCACTAAATACATTACTGTGATCTAAAATGAAAAAATATTTCTTTAATTATAATTTTAATTTAAAGTAATTGAGTAGCAATTTAATTACTTTCAAATGAAAAATTTTACATACAAAAATTACTATAATATAATTTGAAATTGACAATTCATAATAATAATCAATTTATTAATAATGCATCAAATAGTTTTTACAACTTATTTATCTCATATTCAATGACTAAAATTCAATATCTTTAATTTCTTCTTTATTTTATTTTTTTTCTTTTTATTCAAATTGCCATAATATGCATAATTACATTGATTAATTGGGTAAGTTCTTCCAAATGTCTTTAAGTATTCAATGTTAAAAGTTTAATAAATTAAAACTTTCATGTCAGTAAAATGTAACTGGTTTCTTCCATAAAAAAATTATGATTTATATTATTAATAAATATATATAAATTAAGTATACCATTGCAACATACTAAAATCAAATTTGAAAAATAAATCAGTTAACTTGAAATTTCCTTGAATAATCAAAACTTAATAATTTGATTCATAAATCCTATAAAAGTTAAATATGAAATTATTGATGCAAAATTTTACTTTGAACTAGAACTTTTGTGTATTATTAAAACTACAATACAAAGTATTGATGTAAATTTATATTAAAAAAGTTAGATATAAAATTATGTCAAAACTCTGCATTCTAATTTTGACATAAAAACAATTCATGGTTACAATTAATAAATTTTGTTTAATTTTTATAATTCAAAATATATTTTATAACCATAGATGACATATTTTGTAATCAACAATAAATACATTTGTTACCATCATACAAAAACGTAAATCTTTAGATACATAAAATTACAAGATTTTTTGACAATATAGAAGTTGATGTGTAAATTACTTTATATATCAATCAATTCCAATTAAATTAGTTACCATTAAAGAAGGCAAAATTACCATAGTAAGTATCTTTGTAAAAGTCTCTACAACTGACTTATTATAAAAATGCAACTTATTATAATGAATATGTAGTTTCCATTAAAACAGAAAATTTCAACAAACTGGATACTTTATCATCAGCTTTGAGAGGTGTTTGGAGACATCAACTGAGTTTGTATGTATAATTTTGTTAATTTTTTCAACCTGTACAGAATTCTCTTTCATAAATAAAAGAAATGCATAAATAAAAATAAAAATATTATTTAATAAAATTAATAGTTTCTAACATTTTATGTTGTAAATAAAAGTTACCTTTAAAGAAAAAATGACATCAAGAAAATTTAAATTTAGAAGGCATTTGCTAAACAAATCCAGGTTTTTCTGTAATAATTCTTATTAAGAATTTGGCAGATATATATATAAAATTAAGCTAAATATCTAAAAAATATATTTAAAGAGTAAAAAAACTGCTTCCACAGATAAATTTTAACAAGTCAAACAATGAATATTTTTTTATAATCATCTTTTACTAATCTCTTATATATTTTATTAATATTGAAACTTCAAGAGCAAATATTTTTCTTGTGCCATATACTTACACTTTTAAATTTAATACAGAAAATGATAAGGCTATTTTTTTATACTTGCTATAAAGTATTACCTAGCTATAAAATATTACCTTGAATATTAGTTGCGATTAAGTAAAAATTTAAAAGAGGTAAAAGTCTGGGAAAATATTGCTTCATAATATCTACTCCAACATCATTTGACCATTTCTCAAGTGCAGAAATAGCTGTCTCAGCTAAAGGTAAATAACTGGTACCTAGTTTCAAAGCACTCTAAAAATGAATAATAAGATCATTTAACTGCAGAAAAAAATTCTCTCAAATATAATTGTATTTAAAAATATTGTGGTTAAATATATGTTAGAATATTTTTGTATTTAAAAAAATTCTAATAAATGCAAGCTTAATTGTATGAAAATTTAATTTTAAATAAATAAAAATATTAAATTTTATGAATTTATGGAAAATAATATTTAAAAAATATATTTAACTGTATTTACTGCAAGTTCAAAATATGAATTGAAAAAATGAGTTAAGAAAGTATTTTTTATGAAATAAAATTGAAATTGAGTTCCTAAAAAGATTTTCATTAAAATTTTCTAACATTCCCTATGAAAGTACAGTAAAACAAATTAAAATTTGATATCAAAAAGCATCATAAATTAATAAACTTTTTTTTAAAAAAAAGATAAAAATTAAAAGTTAAAATGATTACAAATTAAATTATAAGCAAATTAGTTAAAATTAAAAGCCAAAAAATTAAATTGAATAAAAAAATAATTAATGACTTCTTACACAGAAACATGATAAATAAGTACAACTTAATAAAAGAATTATTTCTTTAAACTAAAAAATTATTAAAAAATATGTTCTACAAAGAGCTTAAATAATAACTATATATAATTGCTCAAACAATTTTAAATATAATAATCTTTTATATTAGTTAAGATACTTTTAACTATATATTAATTACATTTAATCTTATACAAGCAAAATATATTAATTAGATTTATGGTTGTTTAAAAATAAAACATTTTTCATAATTTTTCTTATTTTTTAACAATCAATGCATTTTTGATATTTTTTTCACTTTGTATTTTTTAGTTAATTATTTATCATTACATATGTAAACATAGTCTTTATATAATCATTAGTAGTCAAAGTGCTAGGGGGTATGTAATATACATTTTTAAAGTGATTTATATAGCATTTTTCATTTCAACAAATACTGCAGTTTAATATGAAATGAATTTTTATAATCTATTTTAATATAAATTGCTTTAAATATTGATTAAAAAATATTTTTATTTTAATTTGAATGAGTGAATGATTGTCTTTTTTCTGGTGCAAAATCCAAAAAGGGCATACTGCACCGAACGAAAGTTTAAAATTCTATCAGATCAGAATAAAATATCCATTATAAAATTGGCAAAACAAGTTTCTTGCAGTAAAAAATTGTAAATTTGAATCTTACTTAAAATTTAATTTGGAGTAAAGAGAATGCGTTATAAGCAGTGCAAAATTCTGATAGTCCTTAAGAAAGCAAAGAGATTTCAATGAGGTGTTTCCCCAATCAAGTCCAATAAATTTAAGACAGTGTTGGGGAAAAACGTAAGACGAAGATGGTTAAAATTAGGACATTCAATTAAGATATGATATACAGTTAAAACTATTTTACAGCTCAAACATAGAGGTGCAGGTTCCTTAAATAAAATATAACTAAGTGTCAAACGAGTATGACCGATTCGAAGTCTGGATAAAATAACGTCAGCCCGTCTGTATGAGATATTACTCCAGTTCCAAATGAGAGGTTTAACACAGAAAAGTTTGTTTGTTACTTGCGTATTCCAAGAATTCTGCCAAATAGAATGCGTATATACAAAGATTGAATGCTTGATATCGGCGTAAGGGATTGCTTGGTCTATAGGGTCTTTACCTTCTTTAGCAGCTAAGTCTGCTAATTCATTGCCAGTAATACCGACATGACTAGGTATCCAGCAAAACAATATTTCGAAACCATTATGAGACATTTCATTTAACAAAGCTAAGATTTTATAAATCAGGGGATGAAAGTGTTGAGGAAATTTGAGCTGTTTCATAATGCTCATGCTGTCAGTATAAATGCAGAATTTGCAGTTGCGAGAGCACTTGATTATGTTAAGAGCTTTCAAAATGGCAACAATTTCAGCAGTATAAATAGAACAGATTGACGGAAGACAATAACTATAGATATTAGTACCATAAACTATGCCACAGCCGACGTGTCTTTCTGTTTTTGATCCATCAATGAAGATTGGGAAGTAATCCTGAAATTGATTCCGATGAATAGCATAAATTTGTTTGAAAATTATGGGATCAGTATGTTCTTTGTTAAACAGAGCAAAGTTGCTTAAACAGCGTATTTGTGGAAAAGCCCATGGGGGAATACTATTGTAGTCAGCAATCTCAACTGGAGTTAAAAGATCAGCTTCCTCTATAAGAGGTTAAATCCTAGCATAAAAGGGAGGAGTGCAAGAAGGGCGAGCGTTAAAAAGTCTCTTTAACGTAGAGTCAATTCTAGCAGACCTTAGTGGATGGTTTAGAGAGGAAAAACTCTTGAAATAATAATTAAGGGAAAGCTTGATGCGTCGAAGTTTTAAAGGAGGTATGTTGCAGTTAACATAGAGACTGTCGACAGGTGAGGTGCGAAACGCTCCACTACAGATATAAAATGCAGCGTGATGAATTGGGTCTAACCATTTTAGGGCAGACTTTGAAGCTGAGCCATAAACCATACTCCCATAATCGATATGGGATAATATAACAGACTGGTATATTCTGCACAATGAGGTTCAATCTGCACCCCAAGAAGTATTGGAAAGAACTTTTAGTATGTTAAGAGATCTTTCGCACTTCTTGTGCAAATGTAATATATGGGGCAAGAAGGTAAGTCTGTTATCAAAAATTACCCCAAGGTATCGCAACTCTTTAACAACAGGAATGGATACCTCCTGAAGTTGGATATTGGGATCAGGGTGAAGGCCATGTTTCCTACAAAAATGGATGCATCTGCTCTTACTTGGTGAAATGGTATAGCCATTTTTGTCACACCAGTCAGTAATTTGATTTATAGCTATCCGTAGCTGTCGTTCAATTGAATGTATATCTGAACCTTGACAGGAAATCTGCAAGTCATCCACGTAAAGTGTACTTTTAATACAAGAAGGTAATACAGATAAAATCTTGGAAATAAAAACAATAAATAATGTTACACTAAGTACACTACCCTGAGGAACGCCCTCAGTTTGAACAAATGATCTAAATAAAACAGGCCCAATGAGCACTTTAAAACTTCTTTTTTGTAAGAAGTTTTGAATAAAAAGTGGTACGTTACCACGGAGATTAAAGCTATGTAAGGTCCGAATAATTCCATAGCGCCAGGTTCTATCGTAGGCCTTCTCAATACCTAAGAATATTGATACAAGATGGTTCCTACAAACGAAAGCGGTTCTAACATCATTTTCCAAATTAATAATATTGTCTAATATAGATCTACCCTGACGGAAACCACTTTGCTGCTGAGGTATACACCTATTGTTTTCTAAATAAAAAACAAGACGGTTATTTACCATGCGTTCCATTGTTTTACAAAAGCAGCTAGTTAAGGCTATAGGACGATAACTTAAAGGGTCTTTAGGAAGGGTTCTTTTTACGGTGATGTGATCTGTTCTTCGTAATCAACTCAAAGTTATCAATATCAGTATCCATATCGCTATGGCTGTCTGTAGGAAGGCTGGCTTTGAAAGCAGTTACATTTGATTGATCTTTAATCTTAAGTTTTTTTCTGTTATCAGAGTCACTCGTTTTTTGTGGCTTTATAAATATGGACTTCTCTGTAATAGGTTTGCTTTGTGTTTCAGGTTTAAAAAAGATAATTGATGAAGATATAATTGATGAATTGAAAGATAATTGATGAATGATGATGATAATTGATGAAGATAATTGGACCCCAGGACACCAATTTCCCCCTTACAGGACGCCATATACGGCCAACATATGGGGTGGAAGCCCAAAGGGAAAAATTGGACGTAAAACCCATTGAAAAGCAAGATGCAACATAAGCAAGAAGTCTTGATCTCAACGACGACAAAGAATAGGAAAAGAAAGAAAAGTAGAGGACAGGAGGGAAAAAAAAAGATAAAGATCGCTAGGATACCTTAGGGTAGTGACACCCATATTTACCTAAAGAAGGTAAACCCCTCAGGGATGGAAAGGAGAAGAAAAGAAAGAAGAGGACAGATCGCTAGGGTAGCTTGGGATTGCGACACCCATATTTACCTAAAGAAGGTAAATTCCTGAGGGGTATTTAAATTTGAATTTAGCTAAAGCCTGAACATTCTTTCCAGTTGTTCAATTATTTCAAAAACATCTATAATTGGATTTAATAAATATATATATATAAAACATACATATATATACATACATATAGTATATATATATATATATATATATATATATATATATATATATATATATATAGATATATATATATATATATACTACATTCTTTTCTCAATTTATAATAAATTAAAACCAGAAAGAGTAGATAATTACCATTTACTTTAAATATAACTTGTGCAGTGAACTCATTTATTGAGAAATTAGCTTTAAATAAATATCTTCTTTTTATGAAACTATTAAATAAACTAAAAAAAATTTTAAATACTTTATTAACATGAATTAATTTTTATTTTTTAAACATTTGCTGAAGAACTTAATATTTATTTCAGTGAAAATTCTCTTCAGCTTTTAATCCACACACACACACAATTATTTACCTCAAGAGCAGGAATTAAATCCTGTATTTCTCCAACAACAATTTGAATAGGGAGGACCAGCATAACTTGAAGACAAGATGCAAACAAATCATCTGTAAATTGTGTATGCCTCACAGCAATCTCTTTAACAAATTTAGAAAACAGTTTAAAACTTTGATGAATACTGCTGTTACTTTTATTTTCTAGAAGAACACTTTTATTTTCCTCTTTTAAACTCTATATATAAGAAAAAATATGATAATAAAAAAACAAAAATCATTTTTAAAAAATTCAAGAAAAATTAAAAAACAGCAAATCAAAAATTATATGTAGATCTACACAACACAAAAATAAGGAAAATAATTTACCTCAAAATAATTTATATCAGAGCAGATACATAAAGTCATTGAAATTAATTTATAAAATCCACTATGAAATGGATATCTGAAAATAAAAATAAAATCAACCATATATATTTTTAAATTAAATTTGGATATATTTTTTAATTGAATTGAAACAATTAATTAAAACTACATATTTACTTAGCAACTACAATGCAATTACATTTGTCTATAATTATGCTGATAACAACCAATATTATATTAAAAATTAGTACAGTAAACAAAGTATTATATTAATATTTATAAGTATTATATTAATATATATAAATATATAAGTATTATATTAATATTGATAATCAGTATTTTAAACAAATTACTTTTACAAATAAACTTAAATAAGGTAACAAATTTAATTATAGAGATACATAAATTTAAAAAAAAATTGAAGTTTTGACAAGAATATTGATTATTTCTATCTATTTAAGTGCCAATAATTTAAATATTTAAGAACTAAGTATATATTACACATAAATTAAATAATGGATAAAAGGAATGTATAAATGTTCATAATGCATAAATAAAAAAATGAAATCAAAATATTTATGAGCACCTATACAGCAGATATAAAAAAAATATTTTAAAATAAAAAAAAATTTTTAAATTAAATTTTTACATATCCTTTAATGCTGCTCATTTAAAGGAAAAAACTTATGTTCTAAACTTAAAAAAAATTTTCAAGTGAATAGGATATGATATGGATAACATCAAAATTTTACTTTTTTTTTCTGCCTTTCTACAGGCCATGACTGTGTATTTGTATTGGTTTAAACTTTGGAGTTTCCTTTGTGTCCTTCATGCAAACAAAATAAAATTTTTGATACTAACCATCTTGACTCATGCCCTGGCACTTGTATTTTAAATATGTACTTTTTAGAAGTATTGGAAGGCCAGAGAAAACTTATGGCATCATAATCAATTTTCTAGATGTTTGCAATGAAATAAATCTCCAGACTTATCAGAGTATTCTATTTCCCCTAAGCAAATAACTATTCCAGATAAATAAGTAAATATCTTCTATATAGATTGCATAAACTTTGATATAATTTTTGAAATATGTCACATTTATTTCCCATGATTTTATTATCCACTTACATTCTTCCTAAGCTAGATTGACAAATTCAATAACTTTTGTAAATTTTTTATAAACATTCATATATTTCACTGTTACTTTAAATTTCCTCTGAATGAATCCTTGGTGTAAACATCTAGAATTTAATTAATGGTATCAATTCAATTAGAATGTTACACTTTTTCATTTTCTTTGAATTATCTGCTATACG
Organism: Latrodectus elegans; assembly: GCA_030067965.1. Classification (NCBI taxonomy): domain Eukaryota; kingdom Metazoa; phylum Arthropoda; class Arachnida; order Araneae; family Theridiidae; genus Latrodectus; species Latrodectus elegans. The sequence continues at coordinate 50,591,400 of CM057820.1, forward strand.
AGACCTGAGTATCAGTTAAAAGACTTTTTAGATTTTATATAGCACCAGGATGCTATTGCCCAATAATTCTTACTAATAATTTTATATGATTTTCATCCAGCCATTCTTTTCATGAACTTGAATGAAAATGCCATTTAAGAAATTAAATTTTTTACTATCATATCAAATATGTTGTGAATCATTTTTTTTATTTCCTACCATACCAGATATTGCTATCATAAAGTTTTTTTTTTTTTTTATCATTTATTTGTTTCCTACCATGAACATTTTCATCCATATCAATTGATAACACATAAATTTGTGACAAAACCTTTTTTATTTGATTTTCTTTGTCACTCAGCAGTTATATTTTGGCACACAAAGGGTAATTACACCACAACCTAGAGTTTAAAAGAAATTCTAAGTCAAGACAAAAATTCATACCAAAATGGATTTGAATTTCTTAAATAAATCTTATTTTGGTTGCTACAGGTCAATGGCAAACATCCTAGGTGCAGGATGATTTTTCACTTCTTTAATAAAATGTGTGACTTAGAATTTGAAATCAATGCTATGTTGGTTTCTTTTTTTAAAATCATGTTTGCTAATAAAAAGAATACAAAATCAGCTGTATTCTAATTTAAAGTTTAATAAAGCCTTTAAAGTTTATCTCACAGTTATAATTTTATGACAGACGAAACAAAAAAACTTCAAATTTCACAAAACTTTAAGTTGATTTTCTTGATTATTAATGAATTGAAAATTAAGTTGAGTTATTTTCTTAACAAAAACTTTAAAAAAACATCTTTAAACACACAAGCATTACATTCAATGTACTTTTTTTATTTCAATGTCTCATTATTCAAGTCTAGAAAATTCCTTTCGATGATTGACTTCCAAAAGTAAGAGTATTATTGAATGTATACATTTCAAGATTTCTCATAAAAGTAAGTTGTGTGATATTTGAAGAATTCCTTTAGAAATTGAAAATGTAGTTTGAAATCATAAATATACATAATACACTAAATTATATAATAGTTCAGCATGTTTTGATGAATGATTGAAATGGTTAGTAATGTAAGCAAAGTTTTAAAATAATATTTAAATGATTGCTTAGAATTTATGATTCTGAAGATAAATGATTGATGACATCTTTTATCTAATATTTAACTGCATGGGTTGTTATAAAAATAAATATAAGTAGTCAACATTGTTCTTAAAACAAAGTACTTTGTTTGTCATCAGTATAATTTTTAAATATTCACTTTCTATGATTTCATAAATATTTTATAATTTGTTATTTCATCATTCACAACAGGAATAAATGCAGTTTCATTCTGATATCACACTTTACTGAATTGATGTCACACAAATAATTTTATACTTAAAAGCTTATACCCAAATCAGTTTGATTTGCTTGTCACTAAAGGATCAGTTCTTGCACATGAAGGCCAATCAAATGCAGACCTATAAATTAAAATAGATTTTGAGCTACTATAAATATCCACAATGGAAGTAGAAATCAAGACCACTAACTGTTAAACTATAATGAAAATCACAAATCATTTGATTCCCAGTTTGGCAAAGCTTTCATTTAAGACAAGAATTAAAAATAATACTAATCAAACAATTTAAGTCATCTGATCACCAATGCTGAATTTAACATTTTAACTGTTATATAGCTATAATTAAAACATTTTCTTCTAAAGTGTTTGTTTTTAATGAGCTTGTTTTACTTTTCCAAAATTTAAGCACAATTTAAATTGATAGAACAGGACAATTGAGTGATTTTTTTATGCAATATTTCAAGTGAATACCTTTGCTCCACGTGATTAATGTTTTATGATAACAATATACATATATGTACGTGTGTGTGTTATGAAACAGAAATGAGCAACTTTTTTTGATAAACAGACTCCACAGGTGATCACAAAAATTTGATGGGTGGAAATATTTTCAAACGATTTCGGTGTGATCAAGATATTAATATTCTTAGAGAATGCCAAATATTATATTAAAAAAATGAATAACATGAAATCAAGCTAAATGAACTATTTATAAAACTGCAAAATACATAAAAATTTCAAAAATGCATCAATTACACATATAATAGAAATCCTTCCTTACTTTGCAGCATAAAAGATCATTTCTCTACCAAATGTATACACCCATTTTGAAAATAACTCAGTACAATTTTCACTCAATAAATCTCTGGATAAGAATAAAAAGAAAGAGATTATAGTTTAATAAAACAAGAAGGAAAATAATAGTAATGAAATGTGTACTTGATTTAATAATTCATATTACTTCAGAAAATCAACGAGATTAATAAAAATATAATAGTCTGCCATATTGTTCGGTTGAACACCATGAAGTGGGTCACATGATATGTCAGTCTTTTCATCTTTTGTATCTCCGGTGGCCTAAATATTAAAAACACAGCAAATGCAATTATGTATCCACATTATGAATTTTTAAAAAAATCAGTTGAAACTTCACTTATTCAATAAAAACAAGAAAACATATAGTAAAAAATTGAAATACTGAATAATTCTTAAGACAGATGTGATGAAATTCAAAAAAAATTTACTTGAAAGTTATTGCTGTAAAATTAAGTAATTCAAAGTTTTTTAAAGAATGAAAGCATTAATGAAAACAAATCATTTATTTGATAACCTCATTTATACAGGTTCCTCAATGCAAACATTAAAAATGTGTCTAAGGTTTGATTATCTTTCTTTATTCACATCAATACTAGTACAAAAATTAAATCTATATATTAATATCTATAGAAATACAATAAATCTTTATATTGAAAGCTTTAATAACTGATATGAATACTAGTTATAATCTGACAAATAAACTTTATCCTAATAACAAATAATTAATTTACTATTTTAGAAAAAACGTTAACGTATAATAAGATTGATTTGGTTTGTCTGTCGCTCAACGGTCATTTCTTGCAAACGAGGGCTAATTAGACCAGGACCTATGGTTTAAAGTGGATTCTGAACCACTACAAACATCCATGCCCAAGGTGGAATTTGAACCCATGAACTGTTGAAATGAAGGCAAGAGCGAATGTGTAATGAGAATTTCCATAATACTTGACAAATAAAAACATAAAGTAAGCATATTTTTTCCATATAAACATAGAAATATAACATATTTGAAAAAAATACTTATAAATTGAAATTTATGAAGTTTAAACAAAATATTTTAATTATTTAAAGTTACTTTTGTTTCTAATAAGAAATTAATTTTAAAAAATTTTACCAACTACAAACCATAAATATAAAACTGTTAGAGTAACATAATTATGAACCAAAATTCATATAAAAGAAAATATTTCAAGGGTAATTGCTTTCTTAATTCACTAAACCTTATCATATCACATATGAAATGTTAAATAAGTAAAGAAATATATTTTTGCTTAGAATTTTATAAGCCTTAAGTCAAACTGAAAATGAAAGATAATTTTTTATAACTTTTAAAATGTATTCAAATTTTTTAAAAAGTTTTAAAAGGTAAAATATGCATTTTGAAAAAAAAATCTGCTTATTTTGCACTTCCTGTAATTCATGTAGTTTATGCTTTCAATTAAAAAGGATTCTACATATTCTAATACACGCATGAAAATGTTTCATCACAAAACAAAAAATTATATTCATGCATCATATATAATTCAAATATATGCTCAACATTTTTTTCCTTTAGTGACAACGTAAGCAAACTCTGATAAATGAGCCATCAAAATATTTTGCTATTTTCTTTATAAAAATTATATTATTTAATAGTTCTGTAAATTAAAATAGCTTACATTTTAATTTCAATGAAGATATGTGAACATAAAAAACATTTTAACTTTATAAAAATTTATAAGTAAGTAATAAATACCTTTTCATGTTGATGAAGCAAAGTTAAATCCAATTTGGATAAAAGAATTAGGCAAGAACGGATAAATTCATCATAAATACATTCCATAAGATATTGCCGACTCTCTAAGGGAATACCTAATGCATTTAGTTCCTGCATAAAAAATAAGATATTTGTTTAGAATAAAATTATTTTATTTCACTCTATTATGAAAACATTTAAAAAATATAGACTTTAGTAACTAGAATTATTAATATTGAAATTGAAAAAATTTGATTTTTAATAATTAAACTTTAATGAATGAAATTATACAATTATACAGACATTTTAATAAAATACAGACCTACAAAATTACATTATTGCTTCTGTCTGAAATATAGAATCACAAATATTAATAAGAAATAGAGTTCCACTATTTTTGTTTACCTTTTCTCCAAATTCAATAACAACATTTCATTATTTAACATATCTTCCTCATTATAAAAATGTAAATAATTTTCCCTCCCTTGAGTCTGAATTAGAATTTAAAAAAATAATTATCTCATTCCAATACTATAAATAGTATTGATATTTGCATTTTTTTATAATACTATATTTTCATTTACTGTTTATTATATGTTTGATTTAAAATTAGCATGGTAAACATTAATATTGAGGTCTGATGGCATAGAAATAGTGCTTCACACTCTCAAGATACAAATCTGAGGTTTGATTATCAGGATGGGCAATCTCAACTAACCCTTTTACCCCTTCAGTGAGTCAATAAAATAAGTACAAAGCAAGCTTGGGAACTAAACACTGAGAGGTTTTCACATTATTTTTCTCAACAGCAGGCACTTGGGTGACGAACCCTATGCCCCAACAAAGCCAGAAACTGCTACTCATTAATCGTTATCCAGTGGACACCTGTGAACCAAGTCATGGAGGCCAGTAGCCTTGCCCGCGCCATACCATCACGAACTTGTTTATAAGGTGGGCCATATTCATACATCATCACAGAAAAAAAGTAATATCCATGCCCAAACCAGGATTCAAACCTAGGAACCACAGCTCAGGAGTCAGAAATGCTAATCACCCAGCAATTGGTCGCATTAAGCTAACCACCTAACCAGGACGAAAACTACATATCTCAGGGCCTCCAGTCAGGAAAACAGGTATGGACGCTATAGGCTTTGGCAAACATATGAGCTGTTGTGCACACAGGTTCAGTTTAGTTTTTAAACAATAATATTGATTAGTTAACATAAAAATCAATTTAAAATTTCAAACAGTCACATTAATCAATTCATATAAAAACTGGTATGAAATTCTAAATATGTAAAAAAACTTACATAAAATATTAAGAGGAATAAAATTTTGAAAGTTATATAAACACAGATAGTTTTATATACTTTATTAAAATAAGGATAACAGATTTTAAAAATAGAAGTTAAAGAGAACAGATTTTAAAAATAAAAAAATTAAATTAATTATGTATAAAAAATAATTCAACTTTATTATTTAAAAATGAACAATTACATTTACAATGAAATAACAAAATTTAATTATTTATTCAATCTTTTCACATACATTACTCTTACTCTTATATTCACATTATTTTATAAACAAACTATATTGAGAAATTTCTTCATCAATAAAATTAGCCTGGAACTTTTTCTTGAAAACATTTCTTTACTTATTTTAATGAATGTTTTACAGTTATAAAAAATTATCCTTATTTTATTTAACTTGGCAAATAAATACTTGATTATTTAGCAGTTTTAGGATTATTTTCATGCATTGCTTCAAAAAAGAATTGAAAATAATCTAACTTTTTCAATCACTTTCATTTTTAGGACAGTATAATTACCAATGAAATGCAAAATACAAAAATACAAAGTTTCAAAATTAGTGAAAATTTAAATTTAGAAATAAATTTAAAATAATAGTACAGCAATATTCTAACATATTTGGGTAAAATATTGACAGAATCAATAATTGAATTCAGATTAAAAACTTAAAATCATTTACTTATAAACTGTATAATATTGATATAACATGATAAACTGTAAATAAGCTTACTTTAAAGCGAATAACATTTAACATCTCTTTCCATAATTTCAGATAATTTTTATATGTAATTATTTCTGTTTCAGATTCAGGTTGCTCCTCAGTTTGATTCACTTGCTTCTTATCAGAAAATCTATCTTTTATTGCTTCTGCTTCAACAACTATTGGATGAGAGCATGTTTTCACTAGACCTTGATAAACTGAAAAATACCATAATTTAAACAAGTATGGAAGTAATGAAAAAAATGCTATGTATATATTTAACAATATAAATCAAAAACTGTCATTTTAAAAATTCAAACATTTAATGATCTTTAATTTCTATAAAATATTTAATGTTAAAGATCTTTAATTTTTTTTAATCTTTAATTTATAATAAAACAAGCATTTACATTTTAAAACTCAAGCAATAAATTTAGAGTTATTATTTATAAGAATATAGAATGCAAATTACATAATCCTAAAATAAAATATCAATCGTTTTAGGCTACTTTGAGTGATCAATCATATACTTAATTTTACATCCATAATTATTTGTAATTATTCTATTGTTATTAACATAAAAAAATTGTTAAAGATTTATATTTTTAAATTTTTATGCATGTGAAAGGTAGTAGATTGATTTGTTACTCTACAATCATTTTTTCAACATGAGAATTAGACCAGTACTTATAATTTTAAATATGTGGACAAAATCACAATAATCATTAACAATCAAAGTGGAAATAGAATTCAGACAGAAAATGGGAACATAAATATCACTGAATCATATAAAACTATTAAAATCTGGGCAAAGCATATTAAAAAATGCTAATTTATTAGTATCTTAATAGACTCTTTAATGTACAGTTTAAAAATTAATATAATAATTAAAATTAAATTAATATAGTTAATAAGTTAATGTACAATTCAAATTTAGGAATATTTACCTGCAATTAGGAAAAACCATGCTGTGTTATTTTTTATAATTTATTCAATTCATTCAAATATATATAAAACTTATACTTTCATAAATAATGGGAAGATCCTTGTTCAGTTTTGAAATTTATCAAAAATATAAGCAGCCTGATATTGTTAAATTTATAAAATGCAATAAACTACAATGGCTCAGGAAATTGTTCCATAATAATATGTTAAAAAACGTTCAATGTATATTATCAACCCTCAACTAAACTTAATAATATTATAACGTTATTTTGATGGGTGACAGTGACATGAAATCAATGTTCACAGATCAGAAGGTTGACTGTTTTACAAGAAGATTTTATATGGTTAAGATATAATTCTATTCTAAATATAAATGTTATATGCCAAATATAAAATTGCATCCAATCAAAGAATTCAAATTATTTTAATTATAGTAAATTTTTTACCTATTTCTGATAGAAAACCAATGAACACATCTTGTTTAGGAAGAACAGCCAGTAACATTCTAATAATCGTTTTAGGTACAATAAAATTGTAAGCAGATGGAACTTTAGGAAATTTTTCAATTTGTAAGACAATTATTTTTTCAAGAGAAAATATAATATTTTCTGTCAGCTAAAAAATATAATTTAACATATATAAACAACATTAACAAAGAGTAATATAAATAAAAAATATCTAAATACAATTTATATATGACTTTAAGAGAGTAAAAGGAAAAATTGCAAAAAAATATTCATATTATAATATAACATATGTAAATTTTAAATACTAGATTGTAAATCTTTTGCTTCACAGACACAATTTATTGTAGTAATTACTCTAAATCTAATAGTTTTGAGAAAGAAAAAATAATAATAAAAATCATGCTAAATAACAAGAAATTTTTTAACACATTATGCAACATTTATATAACTGATACCTATGTACAATGATTGAAAAATTTTAAATTATTTTAGTAAATAGAAAAACCATAGTTCCTTAAGTCCAGCAATCAATCTAAGAATTAGAAGCTTAAAATATATAAATATTTATTTCTATAACAAAGAAATTCTGCAGTAAACATGTTGTATTCTTCAAATAATTATTTTTTATAATAAAAATATTTTCATCGTTTTCCAGATATTTAGGTGTTTTTACTTTGCTAAGTACAAAACCTTTTCTAAGCAATTTGTGAATATAATATACATATAATATTCATTTATTTTTTACTAAAGTTTCTTAAAATAAAAAACAAAAATATACATACACATTCAGTCACAGATACTATTGAAGACAATGATTCAATATAATAACTCAAATTCATTATATTGTCATCCACACTAGAATTATTTCTGTAAGAGAAAAAATAATGTATTATTTTCCATATTGTAATAAACTATTTACTTGACTGAAAAAACTACTTTATTAATATTAAGGTAATATTATAATTATTTTTAATTATTTGCTTCATGAAAGGTATGCATTCAAAATACGCAAAGTTTAAGGAGGCAATAACATATTGTAATTATAAATTTTTAAATAATATATTTCATCATAATCACCAAGCAATCTTATGTATTTCTTAAATATCATTAAACTATACAAAATAAATTACTCAAGTCTTTTACCATACATTTATACTTTTGCTAATGTATTTTAATTTAGGAAAAATATTTTACGAATTAGAATTTGCTAATTATATAAAAAATTAAATTATTTCAAATATTTTTTTAATTTAAATTTTAAAAAAAAACATTGCAAATGCAAGGAATATAATTATACATTGAAAATATATTTTTTTATTTAGAAATTTTTATTCACTACAAAAATTAATCTAAATTCAAATAATACAATTAACTTCATGTACAAATAATAAAATGATGCAAAAAAGTTAACTTTTTTAAGATTACACTCACGATTCTTAACAGAAACACTCTATTGTTTTATACAAGTAATTTATTAATACAATTAAAAAAAACTAAACGTTTTCAATATTAATGCAAAAAATATTATTAAACTTGAAAATTTAAAAAATGAATAATTATTGTTACCCAAAGAATTCATGTTCACTTTTCTGAATAACATTCTGCAACATTTTCTTAACTTGTACTTCACTCAGACACAATTTACAGGGCTAAAATAGAATGTGTATAACAAACATACTCAGCATCAATATTAAACACAATATATTTACAAGCTTTAATCATCCATTAATTTTTATGTAATAAATAACATTAAATTAAGTATTTCAATTTAATGTTATTCATTACAAATTCATTGCATGTTAATACTAAAGATATTAATTCTGATTATCACTTTTCAATTATATGACAAAATTAAAAAAGTGGTACTTACTGCTTAACTAAGATTTAACCTTAAATTGTTTCAAAAATAATTATTTTAATAAAATAAATAGCAGTTGAATAGATAGTTTATAACAAAATATTTCAGTTAATATTTTGTTATAAACTACCTGTTCAAAAATTATCACAAATAACTTTTCAACGTAATTTCAAACTGAAATCTTATCCATGAAAAATAATCAAAAATATAAAGAGAAAATATTTTCAAAAGTTTCCCTTTGAAATATAAACACATATTATATGTAAAAATTTACCAACAAGTCCAAAACAAATTTTAAAATATTTATATTGGAAGTTAAATTATCTTTAAATATTGGAATCAGTCTTAATAAAAACAATCAAAGGTTTACACATTAGTTGAAAATATATATATGAAATCCAGATAGGTCAATACAGCAATTACTTTTTCACAATACAACTTACAACTATAACAATACTTTAAAATAATAGTAAAATTTCAAAATATTTAAAACCATAACTTCTAAACTTTTTTCAAAAAAAGTCAAAAACTATCATGAAACAAAATAAATCCAAAAATAAAATAAAATGAATAAAACTGCATTTAAAATACTATAAATTACATAGCATTCCTACACTATTTTACATAAATTTATATTTAATATTACAATAAAAATACAATTAAAATTAAAAAGAGAATTTACTCAAGTGAAATAAGCAATATTTGAAAATATTCAGAATGAAATAAATTTTCAGAAAAACTATAAAACAAAAAAGATTTATCCCAAATTTTAAGGATTTACATTTAAAAATAAGGGACTAAAAAAGTAGGTTGCTCAAAAAACTCTGGTTTTAAAAAGAGTTTTTAATTCAAAATGAATAAATTTTAAGAGATAATAATTTCTATTTCAAATACATTATAGCTATTAATACATCTGACAAACTTCAAACTTTTATCTTAAGAAAATGAACTTACTCCAGAAAAAAGACCATATCCAATAACAGCTATTTGGAGCTTTTTTGAATTGATATCACTATCAAGAAAAATCTCTCGAAATTCTTCGATAAAATACTGAAATAAAAAAAAAATTCATATAATAAAATAAAACAGTTTACAAATTGTAATAAATATTGAATAATAAAATTTTTTAAATTACTTTAAAAACTCTTGAGCAAGTATCTCTCTTTTCATCATATTGCGACATAATCATTTCAGAAGTCTGAAACAAATTTTTTTTAAGGAAAAATTAAATTATAAACTTTTAAACAAATTTTAAATAACACATATAACAAAAAATATAATCTAATAATATTAAACTTAGATTCTTTATTAGGAAATAAAACGAAATCTTAAGAATCTAATATTTGCAATTATTATATCAAACATATTTTCCTTTACATAAAAATGCATAGTTATTTTTTCTAAACTGTGTCAAGAAAGGAAACTTTATAATAAAATTCTTATACAACATTCAAAAGTATTATTTCTAAAGATTTTTTCCCAGTAAATAAGGAAGAATTTCAAATATGCAAGATATAAATTTTCAAAAAGATTAAAATTGATTCATGTAAGACATACTCCAAGTTGAAGAATTGAAGTAAAAAATGAATATAATAGAATGAAATAACAACTTGATAAACACACATGTTAAAAATAAAAATGAGATTAATCATAAGAGCTTAAAATTTTTCTCAAGCATATTTTTGAATAATTTCTCTTTCTAATGTACTAAATCAAGTATTACATTATCAGCATATTGATATACTAAAAACTGGTAATTCTTTTATTTAGCATTTAAATGGAATTTTCTGATTAGTAATTCAGTGTACCCATGCTTATTTAATAAAAAATAAATAAAAATAAAAATTAATATAATTTTAATAGAAATCTTTAGAAGAAACAAATATTTGCAGAATAAAATTTTTTAGCAAATTTAAATCCAATTAAAAAAGTCTGTTTCCCAAAATATTTAAATAAATTAAGAAAACAGAAAATTGTTAATTTTTTTAGCAAAATAACTCTATAGTAAAAAAATGCATACTAGAAAACATTTAATGTTTTAAAAAAATGTTTCAGGAGAATAGATAGGGATTCTAAAGGGAGGCATGATAATATCATGAGATTCTTAAAGTTCTCGATGAGTGAGAAAATTTAAGTATCTCAGTTTCATTCTATAACTCTTATTTGATAAATTATTTTAACTTTAGAAGTATCAAATAGACAGTAAACTTCAAATAAAATTTAAGAGATCCAAGAATATATAATAATGAAATCTACCACGATTAATTTTAATACCACAGTAAATTTAGAATCAGAAAGAAATCTTATATTTATGCCTTATTTTAATAAGGAATTTTGCACCATTTACTATTGATATATTCAAATAAATTAAATTATTTTTGTGACATAATTAAAGAACAATTTGTTATATAATCTTAAGTTAACATACTGGATTCATTTTAAATTATTATAACTACATACACTTTTGTATTATCAAAGATCATTTTTTTCATTTCTTAATAACTTTAATCACAATTTTTTTAACTTTATAAATATTTGATAGTAACACTAATTTCAAATGTTATACCAGTCACTATTGTTAAAAATTAAAATCATATTTTTGAAAACATAACAAGTTATAAACTTATTTGCAAATGATATAGGAAAAACACTTTTTTCATTGAAAAAAGTCTCATTTTTGTCAAAAAAGCTGAAAAATGTTTTCCTCTATTATGTCAGAAAAATGTTTAATAAATAATATTAAAACAATTTGAATTAAAATTTTTATCACTTTAAAAAATTTAGTATAATACACTTTTTTTCTAAATAATATTTATTACAGATATATAACACAGCATTTGCATTTATTGTAATAAATTCAAAAACACAGAATTTTTTTTAACTGAAAATTATTCTCACTGACATATCAAATATTAATCTTGAAATTGCTGTATGGCATTTAAATGAAAAATGATTAATTTAAGATGAAATAAAATCAAAATACTTAGAATTAATAAAAAATCGGAATTGTTTTATGTACTGCTAATTAATAAATTGCAGTTAATCACAGAAACAAACAGTTAAAAAAGGCAAAAAAACATTTTAAAACAAAAGAAAAAAAGTGAAAAATTTACTCTCTTTTAATGTTTTTTATTAAATAATTTAGATCAATTTTAACAGTTTAAAAAATGCATATTTTCATTTTTTAATGAATAAAACATTACAAAGAGTTGAACTGATAAACAAATATTTTATGAAATAAAATAGATGTAATTTTCCTCATACCAGAAAGAAAACTTTTAATTCAAAATTATACATTAATAATTTGATTTCAATATAAAGTTAAAACAGATAACAGTATTTAAAAGTTGCAGCAAAGTTATGCAAGATCAAAAATGCTTATCACAAAGAACCAATATATATACTTTACAATACTTTTTATAGTAAATATGAATCAAAACAAAGTTAAAAACTTACAACTTTTAGTATTGCAACCACAGCCTCTTTTCCTAACTTTTGCATTTCTCGATTTCTGCAATTGACCCATTTCATTAAACTTTCATACAAATTAATGCAGTCTTCAAAAATGAAGATGCCAAACTGAGAAGCATGTGATGCAAGCAACTGTAATCCAGCTATAAAATAATGCTAGATATAGAATTATTCATCACTATTTAAAATTATGTTTATATATATATATACAACGCAAACATTAAATACAATTTTAATTAAAGTTACAATGGAATAAATCAAGCTGATATAAAAAGGATGGTAAAGTCGGAAATTAAAAAATTATAACTAAATTTCTTTAATTGTTTTAAAGAAAATATTTGCCAACTAGTTTGTTCAGTGGTTAAATGTCTTTATTAATTTTTTTTTTCTATTTTAAATTCTAGACTACTTTGCAAAATATTTATTCAGATAAAATTGTATGAATTTATCTTGAATAAATTTTTGCTATGTATATTCTTGCTCATGCATTATATAATGGTTAATTTTTCTTTTTCTACACAATCACACAGTTTAGAATCAAATTCACATTTCAAAACTTCTTTAGTAGGATAGTGATTATCTTTAAAACTATCTGAAAGTATTTTCTTAAAATTATTCCATAATAACAACCAAAAATGAATTTTGAACTTCTACTCACAATAAATAATAATATATGTTTTCCATGAACATTTTGAACAAATGTGTATCCTATCCCAAGTTCATAAGACTTTTTACCAAAAAAGTCTTAATGAGCATAAAAACTGAAATGATTCTCAAAAATAATTTTAAATTTTCATCAAGTTCTTTTATTAATATTAAATTTCTAATAAAAGAATATTTTATAAAAACTATAAATGTTTAATTTATTTAATTAAATAGTAATATTTTCCCTTCACATTTGAAAATTTATATCACATAATATTCCATCCAAAATGTATTAATCAGCAATATTGTATTTCGGTTTTCAATATTTTAATAATACTCTTTTTATTTATATGAGAACATTCATGATTATTGTAAAGTTAATGAATTTAATGATAACATAAAATTTAATAAAATTTTAAGGTAACATCTTTTAAAAAACCAATTCGAAAATTATAATATTTCTTTAGAAATCTATATAATGTAATGAATGAGTCTTAATTTTCATAAAGATTTTTTATTTTCTGATCTATTTACAAAATAGCTAAAGATTCTAAGGAATGTCCACTTGATTAGCTTGAAATATTAAAACAAAAATAGTTCAAACTAATCAAGTGGACATATTTGTTTTTATTTACATAATTTTTTTTTCAGAATGTCATAAAATTTGAAATCAGGAACCGGACAAGAAAACTATAAAATAAGCTGTAGTAAAAAATATAATTGCAGTTACTTTTGTCACCACCTCTTGAAATATGTGTGTTATATTTTTTTAAGAAAATGTGTCATTCACTTTGAAAAACAATAGTATAAGATAATAAATTACTTACATTTAAAACTTTATTTGAAGATAATATAAAAATACTGCATACAAAATTTAAAACAGAAAAAATTATGATTTTACATCTATACTTCTTAATTATAAAATTAATTCAATTTTAATAGTTTATGAATGTGAATTTTAAAGTTTAGATTATTGTTTCAGAAAATCCTGTTTAACATACCACGATTGACAGTAGAAGTTTTGCTAGAAAATTCTTCAACATTGGAAACCATTTTTCGTGCAACATCAAAAATGAAATATGACTTTTCTGTTTCTGAAAATTAATGCAGAAATTAAAATAAATATGTGTAAACTTTATACTGTCTGTGTATATTTTTGCGAATAACTATTAACAATTTCATACACTAACAAGAGATTTAGATATTATATGATGATCTATGAAAAATTTTTAAATGCATAGCAAAATATTTGAAAAACATAAAATTATATAGTTTACATTAATATTTTATTGTATATGAATTTTTATAAATTTCAAAATATTCAATGGAAAATCTATGGATAATAAATTCAATAAAAACTTAAGAGTAATTCATATATAAATCATGTTACTTGATAATTCTAATATTAATGAGGTATCATTTTTTACTGTTTTCCTTTTCACATCAATGAATTGTAAACTGAGTGAGAAAACAATAAAATATGAATTTCAATAAAATTGGAACTACACCTTGGTATTATATCAACAATATAATAACATACAATATTTTAACTGGAGACACATGATTATAGGGCACATTTCATCTTCCTATAACATTTCTATGTACTAATTAAATATTTGTATCTACAACTAATAATACTAATTTATGAATTAATTTTCTTAGCTTATTTATTAATATATACTTTTATCCTCTTTTATATTCTAATTAGTACATAATACAAGATTTTCATAATAAGTATTTTTAGAATGGTAACTAACTGGAATATTACAATAAAAATCTGTTTAATATTTAAATAAATTAAGTATTTAGATTTTCTTTAAAATAATTATTTGCTTAATGAAACATATACCTTCAGAATAGAGGACTGAAAAATTATAAAGGTATTCTTTTAAGCCAAACAAACAACCAGCAACAGTATTAAGATTAAATGTCTTCACCTTAGCATTCATCTAAATGAAAATCAATTGATACATAAGTATGCTGAAAGTAAATTAATATAAAATGCAGTTTAAATAATTGGAATTTAAAATAAACACATTCACCTGTGATTTCAGTTCTTGCAGAAACATTGATAATACTCTTTCCTCATAAGGAATAAAATCTTCAGGATAATAATGAGCAATTACACCAATAAGGCATAAAACTTCCTCTTTAACTAAAACAATTTTAAAAAATGAATGTAATAGCAATTTTTGAATAAATACTATAATAATAATTATATAATAATAAATGAAATAATATATGAATAAATAATATAATAATAAATAAGAAATATATAAAAATTGATAAAGCCAAATATATTTAATTTTGTCAAAATAAAATATATTAATTATTTGTCAAAATATAATATATTTATTATTTGCTAAAATAAAATTTATTTATTAATTGTCAAAATGGGATATATTTTATTTTTAAACTTCAATTTAATATATACAAAATGCAACAAAATAGCAGATCATTCCATTCATAATTAAAAAATAATTATATAAATAAAGAAAAAGATCTTAGAAAATGTGCTTGGTATAAAATAATTTTACCAAGCACATTTTCTAAGATCTTTTTCTTTATTTTGATAAATTCTTAAATATTTCAACACTTAATTTTACTTTGTTTAAAACATGTAAAATAAGTTACATAAAATAAAATAACAACTAAAATATGATTTCTTTCTTTTACAAAAAGAAAGTAACAGTATTAGCAAACTTAACTATTTTATTTCAAATCAAATTGTGTTCAAAGTAATTCTACATTTATAATTAGTCAAAAAATTAATGTATTTGAACTCATGCTTATGGTGAAAGTTTTAAGAAATATTTTTATAGTTACCAAATATGTAATTTATCATTGTCATATGTTTTCAAGCATCATTATAAATAAATATTTTCATGAATTTAATAATATTATGAGAAAAACACCAGTGTACATTATTTTGCAGCATCTTTTAATTGGTAAATAGGTAAATATTTAATTAATGATTAATATGATAACATATGCAAGTTGACTGGTGATTTGCAAGTAAAAGAAAATAGTTAATACATAAAAAGAATTTAGATCATGAAGAATAAAGTTTTTTGTATTTCCCAAACACTAAAAATTTTGTTGGCAGTGCAATTTATGTACTGTTAACAAATTTTAATTATAATGAGTTGATGAAATAAGAAAGGAGTAAATTATATTACTCACTACATCGACTCTGCCAGAGCAACACTAGAGACGCTTAGACACTCTTACTACACTTTCTGCTAATAAAGTAAATGCTTACAATGTAATAGATAGCCTAACAATAAAAATTGTTGAAAAAAGTGTTACATTCATTATACTTTATTAATTTCCAAAAGAACATTCGATGAGAGTAATGTATTTTGTAAAAGTGTTGCATAATGTGCAGAAATTTTTTCAACAAATAGTCTAAAATATATACTGCTGATAATATGGGTGTCACGTAAAATAAAAAAATGAGATTAAAAATGTAATAAATTATGCAGAAAAAACATTTATTATCAAAAAGATTTGTTTGAATCCACCTCATCACAAAGTGTGATGAACAGAGATGAAAGCACGAGATCAATCAAGAGCAATAATTCCAAGAAGCTAAAAATGTTTTCCATTTTTATTTTAATAGCTTTAATTTTGCAAATTTTACTTTTAAAAAATATGTCTAAACTCGTTTTAAAAATTTAGATATACCTTTTAAAAATAAAATTTTCTTTTGTTAACATTTAACAGAAAGAAACGGATTATTTTTAATTGTGGATTGGATACATTTTTCTTTTGTATCAGGCAGGCTTTGTTTTCCTCTTACTTTAATAGTCAGCGTTTTTTATTTCCCTTCTTTATAGCTTTTAGTTTAAAATCTGAAATGAACTTAAATATTTCTGAAACAATGACAAGTGTTTTTATAATTATCTTATCTCTATGATGAACCAAATTCGTTATTGAACAAAACTGATAATAAATTAAATGAATTAACTGAGTTATGGTGCCATATGTTATTCATTTTATGAAACAAATGGCATATTCTTTAAAAATTTTATTATAAGTATTTCTGGTGGAAATTTTTTAATCAGATTATCTGCAGCAGGATATAATATGCAGAACAAAATTCGAAACTTTTTTAACACATAATCCACGGATTATATATAGAAAAATATGGTAATTAAAATATTAAAGTACTCCAGTGAACAAAATGAATTCTATCACAAACATTTATCACAATGAAATCATATCACAATAAAGTCACATCACAATGGAGAAAACCCCGAAAATTACCAAACATCCACCATGATTTACTAATTCTAAGAATGTTTTCATTGATTCAATGATAATATGGTAAGAAATTGATTTTACAGCCTAAAATATTTCTTATTAGGTCATGCAAAACAACTACAAAAACTTGAAAAATAAAAAACATTGTAAAATATAAAAAAATGTGGTTTTAATTTAATATAAATACATGATACTAAATAATAAAAAGCGGCTTAACTTCACTTTTATATAGTATAAAAATGAAAAAAATTCTATAATACACATTATTTAACTTATCTTTTATAATTTTAACATTATTAAATAGAAGCAAAAATATATAATTATATTCTAATAAAATTTATTACTGTTCTAGATTACATGGAATTTATACTTATAAAATATAAATGTTTTTCCTGACACATGCAAATGATATAATAAATAAGTAATACCATATTGTACATATATTCTTGTATACAGTCTATGGATGTGTTAAAAAAAAATTCAAATTTCATTGAGCATATTATATTCTGCCATGGATAATCTGATAAAAATATTTTCAATACAAAAGGTTTGCAATAAAGTTTGGAAGCAAATACCATTTGTGTTTTACAAAACAAATAAAAGATAACAAAAAAGATTTAGTGACTCAGCAGATATATTTCAGCTGTAATCAGTTTTCTTCAATTACATTCAAGAACAAATTCTGTTTCTCTGAAGGATATGACAGTTGTTAATCACACACATCATTTCATATTCTGCCTTGACCTCAGCTATTTCATCTTGAAATTACTCAAATTCATACTTTGTCGTGTTTAGCAAAAGTTTCCAAGTTACACAGCAGATTTAAAACTAAAAGTTATATTTTTTAGAAAAGTCTACTGAAATAAGAAAGCAAAAAGCTAAAAGATAATTTAACATTGATGAATCAAAACTTCATTTGCAGGGGGAAAAAACCTAATTTTGAAAAAGGTGATCAACACATAAAAGAGCTAATTGCCTTGGCAACAGAAAAAAAAAAGAAAAATGCAAACAAGAATATGAATTTAAGGTGAATACAATACAAATGCAATATAAAAGGGAAAATGTATCCAATTCAAAAATAGTCCATTTCTTTCACGTAAACACAATTGTAACAAATATATTTTAAAAAATGTGTTTCAAAAATCATTAAATACTAAAAATAACAACACTTACATAAATCTTCTTTCTTTCCAGGGCTATTGCCCATGGCAATAGATCAGATCTTCTTATGCCAGATGCATCATACTTGGCACAAAGAAGGATCCAATGTTTATCATAGTGTTTTTTTTTTTCCCTGTACAATTTATTATTTTAATCATACAGTGTATTTTTTATTTTATGTGAAATTACATTACCAATTGTCTCTAGTTTAGATAACTCATAGTAAAAACTACTGCAATCATGCAGCACGGGAGATTATGTAGCATTATTTTTTTTAATCTAAAAAATAGCTAGTTGATAAGATATACACAGGAAATTATATAAATATACTTTAAAAGCAGTAATATTACATGATATAGTTAAAGAGCTTAAAATATATCATTTGTTTGTGTATATAATTAAATATAAGATAAATAAAAATACACAAATTTAAAACATCAGAATATTATGTGCTTGTGTAAATAATAAACTAATTTTACATAATTTCAAGCAATATAAAGATTTTAAATTTGATTTCTCATTAATTAATAAGAGTCAAATTCCACAATTTTCAATTTCTCCAAATAAATATAAATTAAATATTCTTTAAACAATATCAATAATTTCAGTTGTTTTTCTCCAATTAATATAATGTTCACATCTCTTCTCTATTGATAGTATTCAAAAATAGATTAATTCAAAGTAATTTTTTAAATACCTAAAATATATAGAAAATGAAATATTTATAGTGCTTTTTTTCTTTTTATTACAAATACTGGGATATTTTTAAGAAAGTTGTCAGTATGTAGTAAAAAAATTTTAGTTAAATACTTATATTTGTTAAGTACATTTGTTAAGCATCAAATATATTTGTTAAGCATCAAAAATTTTTAGAAGGTACTTTTTACTTGCTACCTATGAATAAATTCATATGAATACACATGAAGAGATGAATAATTTAAAAATAAATTGAAATCTTTAACAACAGTTACTTATTTTGGTTTTTCTAAGAGATTTCAATATAAATTTTCTTAAAAATTCAAGACAAATTAAATCTTTCTCAATAAAAAAAATATATTTTTTCTGAATTTATATCACAAACATTTTCCAAACAAAAAGAAAATTTTAGTCTAGGAAAACAAAGTTACTTGCATTTCGAATTTCATATTTATTTTGAGACAGCACATAAACAATCAAGAAATATTTTTCAAATATTTGCAGTCATGTTAAAGCCATGTAAATATAAATCATAAGATAATCACCTTTCGAAGTTAATTTTGCTCCCATACTGAGTTGGAAAAATAAATCTTCAATTAAAATTTTTACATTGATCCTTTTTTCTCCTCTATAGCCATGACTGGTTTCTAATACCTAAATTTAAGCAAATTCTTTTATTTAAAAGATACAAATGTAAATTCAAACTGAATCAAAACATAAAAAAAGAATATTAATCTAGAAATGTAAGAAAACTAATTTAAATTACCTTTGAAATAGTAATTATACTAGCTTTTTTTACATCAGCACCAACATCATGTTTCATATATAATTTGCAAATTTCCTAAAGTAATTAATTTTGATAAGCATTAAAATTCAAAACATTTAAAACAAATTAAATAATATACTCTAGAGAAACTCAATGCTTATATTTTTTTATAATTTCATACCCTGATAAACTAAAAACTTAAAAGTGCATCATATTCACAAAAACTTTCTTTATTAATGAGTCTAAAAGCAATGTTCAGCATATTAAAATTTAGATTCTGAAAATAATATTTAAATCTAAAGCAGATATATTTCTCAGAAATGTTTACAATATAAATTATTCCAATAGAAATTAATAAAAGATGAACTAGAATGTAATGAATAAATAAAAAGTGTAGAAATTATAAGGTATTAAAAATAAATATAACTTAGAAATATAAGTTCTTTATATACTTCTTTAAAGTTCTATTACAAAAATGTAAAAGATATGCAGGACATACAAAATATTATGTACAATTATATCTTACCCTGGGGATTAAATGAGCATTTTGATAGAAAAAGAAAACCTACTACAGTGTAAAAATAGTTTATATTAAAAAACTAAAATGGTACATTTTTCCAAAATAGTACATTAAATAAAAATATATAAGTCATCAATAAATAAAAATAAAGTCCTAGTACTTACAATAAATCTCTAAAATTACAATAAAACTTCGATAAATCAAAATATTAATACAAATAAATCAATTTAGGATATTAATCTACCAATTTATTCAAGCTGATCAAATACTATAATCAACTTTAATAAATTACAAAATATTCCTCCATAATTGCATTTCAAATTGATTGAGTTTGTTGCTTGATGGTCCCTTTTAGGATGCAAAAGTTAATTTGATTGACATCCAACAGTTAAAGATGGATTCTGAACCACTACAAACACCCATAGCAGAGTTAAAAATCAAACACACTTTTTTTTTTTTTTTTTTTTTTTTCAAATTACAGTTTTCTGTAGAATAAAATAAGGAAACATCTGATGTGATATGTGTGGGTTGGTTGGTTTCAATTTGGAACCATTCCAAGAAAAAACATGGTACCAAATCAGCAAATAATCAAGCTAAAATAAATAGTCTTATATTACAATTATTATCACTTCCATTAATTGATTATGATTCAATGACAACTAGCAATGTGCAAGGAAATTGACTGCAGTTTTGTCAACCTTCAATCAGCATATTACATTATCTTTCTTCAATCTTGAGTTTTTTTAAGATTAAAATTGTAATTTTATCAATTTAAAGTTATAACTTTAAAATTAGTATTTTTAGTTAAATTTAAAGTTAGAAATATTTAACATCAATATATTTTGACTTACAAATTATTAATTTTAACTTTGGAATTAAAATTGAAAAATTGAAATTTGTTTATATTTGTGAGTAGCAAATGAGTGATAATACATCCAATAAAATTAAAGCTAAATTTTAGTAGGAATTTAACAAATTTTCAGAACAATTTTTAAAATGTTTATGAAATTTCAGCAAGTAAATAAATTATTTTATTCAATATCATCTAACATCAAAAGAAATTTTAGCTGTAAAAATAACATTTGATAAAATAAGTGTCAAATTTCAGGAGAAATTTACCAAAATTTCAGATCCATATTCTGCAATCAATAATCCATTTTGATCAATTATATCATCTAACATTCGAAAACAATCAAGCTTGATATTCTTTTTCTTTAAACAGAAAAAACATACAATGTTATGTAATATTCCACATAAAAATGCAAACAATATTTATTGCTTTTTAAAAATAACCTAAATCAGTGTACATTAAAATCAATACATATGCCTCAATTTAATAAAGTATATTTTAAAATTTTCTTAGAGTTCACTATTGAAATTGCAAGAATACAATAAAGGATTGCAAATGCATTAATAAAGTTAATGCAAGTAAGAGATTAAAATAAATTAATTGCTATAAAATTCAAAGACAAAATAATAATTTTAGAACATTATTTGGCCACATTAAAAAAAATGCAGGATGATATAGACTGTATAGATAATATTCATTAAACTGAAATTTTGAAACATTTTTTTGCTACAAATAAGTTATTAGATCAGCCAAATAGGAATATTATTCAACTTAGTGACAGGCAAACCAGCAAAACTTAATTAAGGGTTGAATTTGAGAATCACACTGATCATTAAGGGATCTCAACCCACAGCAAGAACTTCTAGACATCCTTTCTAAACACAACCAAGCATTGCCCAGCTTAACAACTCCTTTAAATATACAAAAAAAAAACCTCTTAGAAGCACCAGAATACATTATTTGTAATTTACTATAAATCACTAATATCATCAGTATCAGCAGGACAACCTGTTATGGGCCCTGTGATCTTTTTCAAAAGTTTTTACAATTCTATCTTTTCATAGTAATGGACTTACAGTTTTTATTTTTAAGTATGGCAAAATTCTCATGTAAATTGTCTCACCACCTCTTCCCAGGTATTCCACAGAAAGGAATAGCATTGAAGACCTAAGTATTTGTTCTCAGCATGTTCATTCTCAGGTGACCTGCCCATCTTATTCTACTCAGTTTAATGCATTTAATATCATCATCTTTATAAATTCTATAGATTTCAAAGTTGTATTGTTTCTTCTAGGAATTAATTTTCAAAACAGCACTAAACTTCCTTTTGAAAACCCCAAGAGCTCTCTCTGCTATCATTAATAAAGTCCATGTCTCTGAGCCATAGGTTAGAACTGATCTTATAAATACCTTGTATATCAAAATGTTTCTTCTCGTTTTATTAGATGGATATTAAAAAATAAAGGTACAAGTCACTAATAAAAATGACTACAAATAAATGAAGTCCAGTAGCATAGTACCAATGCTTTGCACTTCTATTGTACATGTCCAAGGTTTGATTCTCAGAGTGGGCAAAGTTGACTAATCCTTTTATTACTTTAGTGGGTTGATAAAAATGAGCACCAAGAATGCTTGGGAACCACACACTGGGAATTTCCTGCAAGACTGATCACCTTACCAAGACAAATGCTTCACACACCAGGGCTCTAAGTCTAGAAAACACATATGGACGTTGAAGGCTATGGCCTCATCAAGGCTGTTATGTCACTTAGTTTTAGCTAAAATATTAAATGATGCTCTTGTTCCATTTTTAAAGATGCAACAATGTCACATGAAATGATAAACAACAATAAAGTATTATTTTGAACAGTAACAACAAACACTATTAATAATGTTGGGTGAGTAGTCATTAAATGGAATTTAATTTTAGATAATCGTAAATCTGGATTCAGTTTAGTCTCTAAGGCAAGTTATATTTCTGTTTAAAGACACTATAATTAATGCTAGAATCTTACCCCACTTTATCGCCCGCTTGGTACATTTTACCCATTGTACAGTTCTCTATTCTTAGGCAAACAGAATATTTAAAGATCATTTATGCTGCTTTTCATTTCATAACTTTCAATAAAAACAAAACATTGATCAGTTAACATTAATAAAGATGTTTTATAATAACTTAAGACAAACTGAGATCTTTACATGATAAGTATAATCTCTAAATTTTGCCTTTAATGAGTATTTGAGAAACTTCTAGGACCACTACATTTGATATCCTATATATTTGATTATTTAAGCTCCATTTATAATCAGAAACTATTTGAGATTTAAATATATAAGAGATGCTACTATAACAATATCTATTCCATTAAGTAGTAAAATTTGAAACATTATAACAAAATTCTAAAGGTGTTACTTTATTTAAGAACTGGAAATCTTAATATTTTCTTATAGTGATAATATAAATATACATTTGAGTTTTTATTAAATTCTTAAAACTTTTACTTGAGACAGCAATTTTAATATTGAACAAAGTATAAATATAAACTAATATTTACTCTGATTTGATGAAAATTACTGATATAATTTTAAATATTAAAATTTACTCACTAAAATAATTAATAAAGACACAATTTCGTAACTGCAAAATTATAAGTGATTCTTATTTATTATTTTACTAATAAATCATCTTGTTTAAATCACAAAAGTTCAATTAAAAATATTGAAAATTAGAATAAAAGTTAAGATTTAATAGTAATAAAAATTTCAATCAAATGTTCTTTTTCATATTTAAAATTAATAAAGAATACAAATGAAGTTTTTTAATTATAAGCAAATAATTATATAGAAGACAAAATACTTCAAATACCGTTTTCAGTAATAAAATGCTCTTCAGAAGTGACAAGATACCATCATTACCAAAAAGATGAGCATTTCCAATTTCTGCAATTTTAAGCATATTTTTTTTTTTTGTAAATTAAACAATAAATACAAAAAATTAAAATATATATTTCCTACATTACACATCATAGTAAAAAGTCTAACTTTTTTGATTTTATTGGATTATTTACTATGTATAAAATATTTTTAACATAGACACTTATAAAATACTAATAAAATATTGTGATTCATAAAATCACATTAAAATTATTGATTTAAACAGAATTCAAAATTTAAATTTAATACAGTTACTTAATAAAAAAAACGAAAAAATTTTTAATTGAAAAAAAAATGCAAGAATGAATTATTTAAAACACATATAACACATAGTTTTGAATATCAGTGAAAGAACACAAATCATGTTTACATATTTATATTTCATGTCCATGCATTATCTCGCTGAATTTGTTTTAATAAATAAATATAGTAACTTTGTTGATCCTATATTCCATATTTTTATATCATTGAAAAATAAACATGTTACTGATAAAGCAGTAGATTAAAATGTTTTATTTATTGACACAAGTAATATTTAACCATGTAAAGTTCCAAAATGTTCATTATAATTTTGTAAATAAAAATATAATTTATGTAATATATATAACTTTGTATGTTATATTAAAAAATATATACCCAATAACAAATAAAATATAACTGAGAAAAATTCGATAACTGAATTGTTATGATGTCTAAAAATGTACCAATAACTTATCAAGAATTGTTTTTTAACATTGATAAAGTTTGATTGTTTACAAAATACTAAATTATTTTTAACTAAATTATGATTATTGGAAAGTTATTAATATATTAAGAATTGATTATATGAATATTTATTAAACAAATTGAGTAGAATTATTAGGGTGCCTTTCAGTTTCTTGCCAATTTGGAGATATATTGTAAGTGACATTAGTTTCTTTCTTAATGATCTAATAGGGTTTTCTGAACTATATTGTATTTTCAAAAATGCATGAAAGCAAAGTTGGCGGGGGAAAAAATCCAATTTTTGACCAAGAGGTACCCAATATCTTTCTCAAATTACTAATAATTTATCTGATGTTATTTCTATCAAAAAGATTAAATGATATGACCAATGGTGAAATTCCTAATTTAATGATAGAATGTTGAATTTAATTTTGTTGTATCCAAAATACACCTATATGGGTACAATTTAGCTCTTAATTTTATTCCATAATTTAAATCAGGTGATTCACTCCATTTGTTGTTAAATCATTAATATTATTTCATTTGCTAAAAAGTACTTTGGTATATATATTTTAGTTTGTGACTCATAAATTTTAACAAACTAATTTTCATGACTCTTTGTAAAATAAACAATTTTTATTACAAAATATTTATAACAGAATTTAGTTTAAAAAAAATACTGTTTATTCATTTGCAGGACCATTTTTACTTCATATGCTTTTATGATATGCAAATGGTGAAGAAATTCGGAAATTTAAGCGAAATAAGCAATATTATATACTTTATTTACTAAACACTTGTTTCAATAATAGTATGATGATAGATAAAAATGATAAAGATATATTATGAGATTTTATTGTTTCTTTTTTAAAACAAATATAAATAAACATATTCCGTTTTTAAAAAATGAGGGAAAATAAATTTCAAATTAATTCCTTTCCGTACTTGTCATTCATAAACAGACAATTTTGCTTATTTATCTATCTAAATAAATAAATTGATATGCAATTGATCAGCAGCAAGAATACCTCTTTCTTCTTTTTTTAAATTAAAAGACAAATAACCTTCGTGAAGTTTTTTAATTATATCTGAGATTGTCCCTTCATTTTCCAAGATACATTTCTCTTCTTGAATCGATTTAAGGGTATTTAAATAGTTTTGAAGATTATTAAGAAAATTCCACATCTTAAAAAAATATGTCACAAAATGTCTTCGTAAAAATTATTCAAAATAACTCGCTAGCTACGATCATGACTAAGTTTTTGTTTTCAAATTAGACAACAAGATCGTCCATATGATTTTAACAAACACGGTTAAAGTTAATAATATTAAGTTTTGGAATAACTATTTTTAAAGATTAACATGGCACAAAACCACCATACAGAAAGTAAAATTATCAGTTGAACTTGAGCGATTCATACGATTTTACGTTACTTTGGTTAAACATATCAAATGTGTAATTATTGCATTCCCTTCCCCGTAAATTTCCTGGTATTCACTTTTCCAAGCATATAATTTTTTTTTAATTGATCAAAGTTATTCTATTCAAATGTGTATGAGTTATTTATCTAGATAAAGATTCCTTTAACTTATGTTCTTATAGTGATTAAAAGTAAGTAAATTTTTCGTACTACTGATCACTGTAAGAAAATAATTTAAATTAATTTTTCTGATATTTTAAAATAGATTTTAAAAAGAATTAAAAAAAAATTAGCTTACATTGTTATTCTCATATTGAAATGACCGTTTGTGAGAGTACCACTGCTCACTGTTAGGTATAAATACTAGAAACTCATATACAAACTGTGAGTTTTATTAATGTTCCTTTCCCTAATGCTTCATAAAATTAGTTGCGCAATTACCAAATTCCCGATCAATACGTTTTTCTGATAAGGAGAGGAATGAAAAAGTAAATAAAATTTAAACTATCAATTTTCAGGTAAAATATATAAATGTTAAAAAGTTGCATTGTTATGAGCAAATAATACGTATTTTATACGTTCCACAATTTATTACTTATAAATGAGGAACTCAAATTACAAACTCAAACCAAATAGAAATGACATATTTGGAGCTCCTAAATAGAAGGCTTTGTTTTTAAGTTTGGTAAAAAAAAAAAATAAAACAAAATTAATATCATTTTGAAAATCATAGATACATACAATCATAGATACATTTGATATAATTAGACAGTTATTGTCAACGACAGCTATTAATTTTAATAAAGTAGTAAAAATTTCTATTGTGTTAAGCGAAATAAACAGCAGAGTAGCACACAGCATTCTATAATGGATATCACGTGGTATCCATTATGGTATGCTGGAGCATTAGAAACCGCAACGTGATTTCATTTACTTAAGTAAAAGGTAGATGCATTAGAGTTAGCATATAATTATTTAGATTCTTTAACAGATGGAGCAGAATTTAAAATTAACTTTAATAATGAAGATAAACATAAGATCGATATGTTATGTGCACCTTATGAAAGGTAAGAGCGGGGAAACATACTTTTATAATAGAATTAAATATAAAAGATATTCAAAGAATATTCAGAGTTAGCAAAATAAAAGCAGTTATTTTGATGATAAATCTCATTTGATTGCGAATTCTCTCATTCGTATAAAATGAGGTCATCATAACTCCCGGAAGACAATATATAAATTTAATGATCAATTAAAAGGCTGATAAATCTTCTCAAATCAGTGTCAAAACAAACAAACAAGCTGAAGTAAAATTTACCGAATTGTTACAAATAATTTACTAGATTAAGGTAACAAAACTTAAATCAGGAGTTATAAATAGTGGCATAGAGAGCATAACTTGCGCCTGTGTAAAATCCCTATTTTGGAGCTCCTCTCGAAAATTATACTATACACTGGTCTGCAAAAATTAAGAAACAATATATTTCTCGAAATTCACCGTAAAAAAGTCACGCAAACAATAAAATTTATATGGAGTGAGTCGGAAAAATGTATGTGCATTGGTACCCTTTGGAATTTTATACACATCGGAAAAATCAGATCTTTAAAAAGAAACGAAGTAATTTTTCGTGACAATGAATATGAACATTTTACCTTATGTAATATGTCAAATTTAGCAAAAACAATAATAAATTATCACGTGCTTGGGATATCAAAATCATGTAACATGAAATTTAGCAAAAACAACTGAAAATTATAACTTATTTGGGTAATCTTACAAGCACGAACATTACAAGACCTGTTAAGCTGAAATCCACTGTCCGTCTGCATGGCTCACATTGTTGGAAAAAAATAAGAAAACTTTATCGAAAAAAATTGCAATTTTTCACTTACTTAGGAAATTTCCGAACCACGCACTTCAAAACCAGAGTCCTATAAAGCTGAAATTCGCTGCTCGTCTAATATAGGAAATCTTATAAAAAAATGAAAAAGTACGAAATCTAGTGAACACACAATTGAAAGTTTTCACATGCTTGGGAAATCTCACAAGCACGACGGACTTTCCTGTCAAGCTGAAATCCGCTGTCTATCGGACCAGATCACCTTGTTCCAAATAGATGAAGTAAGAAAAATTTAACAAAAACGATTGTAAATGTTCCTTACTTGAAAATCTCCCAAACACGCACTGTAAAACGAGCATACTGTCAAGCTGAAATTCGTTGTCAATCTGGCTGGATAATCTTGTTAAAATCTATGGTCCAAAAACTGTTTTTATATTTAATATTTTTTTCTTAATTTAGTGGGTTTATAAAGAGCCGTTCAAGCTTCATTTTCTCAGATGAATAAGAGACAGTTCATAAAATCGTCCCTTCTCGTTTCTCTCCAATAAAGCAAGTTCTCGCAAATCTTGCAATCGAATGGCTTTTTTTACTTTATTAACGGATTCTGTCGTATAATAATGGGACATCTCCGACACACACGACACGCAAAGTAATAGTGGAAAAGATTTGAATGATCATGGAAAAAGACGGCTTTGTTCACGAAGGAAATTTCCTGTGTCGAGAACTGGGCTTGATCGAAGCTATGAACGAAAAAGCCAGTGCCACACGAATTCCAATTCGATCTTCCTCACATTTACTTGAGTCCAAAAGATTATCAAATCGCAAAGAATTGCATGAAAGGGATTCACGGACTAAGGTTTCAAGCCAGCTTTAAAAAACGGGATGTGAAAAAATTAAACAAGCTCGAAGATATTGGGAAATTATTTTAGAATCGGTCGAAATAGAACGGAAATAAAAATGTCGTGCCTCATAAAGACGGTCGATACGAAAAAGAATTATTGGACGCTTTAAATATTCCAAATATCAATTTGGAAATTCAATGTGTTGGTGAATCAAGAAGATACAAAATTTCAATACGAATGCCACACTGAAACATTGGAATCAAAAGAACATCATTGTCATTGTTCGATGGTTGAAGTGTATAATTGCCACAACACAGTTTCGAATAAATCATTCAAAACTGTTCGAATGGCAAGCATAACAAATTCGGGAAAGAATTATATGGACAACATTCAGTCCAAACAGACTTGAATGACAAGCATAATAAATTCGGACTATATATAAGATTCAATCGGATAAAT
The DNA here is from genome assembly GCA_030067965.1 of Latrodectus elegans. Taxonomy (NCBI): domain Eukaryota; kingdom Metazoa; phylum Arthropoda; class Arachnida; order Araneae; family Theridiidae; genus Latrodectus; species Latrodectus elegans. Next base: position 50,621,133 of record CM057820.1, read on the forward strand.
TTGATCCTTGTATCACAGATATTCATTTTGATAGTGACATACATATCAGCTAATATATAAACAGAGCTCGGCGTACATTGCTTTTCAGAAAAGAACTCGTTCAGAGTGGCCTACAAAATACATTTCATCGTGAGACTGAAATTAATCATCGATAAACATGGAGAAACTATAGACGGAAAACTGGATTTTACGAACGCTCAGGAAAAAAGTACTGTAAGAATCCTCTCTGAACTGAAATATTTCGAATTGCCAGTAGAAGATACGAAAACATTCATCTACCAATTCATGATATGGAGAATTTTATAAGAGAACTGGGTGAAAAATATTTAAAATGTGGAATATGGGATGCAGGCATTGTGAACATTTTTCAATACGCAACTAACACATTTTGGATAAATAATTTCTTGTCTTGTCTCTAAACAAAGCTCTTAAGCGAACGAACTTGGGAAATGAAAGAGAAATTTAGTAGTTTCCATTATAAAATGGGAACACAAATGATGACCTTGAAAGGTTGACCTTGAGCACCTGTCCCTATAAACCTTCAATCCCTACCCTTGAAACAAGACCTCACATGATGATAATGATTTTCCCAGTGTAAAATTCGAACAAGAACTGAAAAATTTTGAACCAAAATTGGAAACTAAAACTAAAAAATTGTAACCGAAACTAAAATAATGCAAACCCGAAACTTTTAGATTACAAACTAAAGTTCAAACCGAAATTGATCCTTATAACATAATGATACTTATAAGGACTTCCGATTTTCCTGTAAAAAAGGGGACACCCGAAACGGAAGTTACCGCATTTGGTTTTCAGCTTGCATAGAGTGCACATCATTTATTGTCTTTTCTTCAAGATGAGTTTTAGCATGAATTATGTGGCAAGACTCAAGCTTATTGAGAATGATAAAGGTGAATCAGTTAACAGTGAATTGAAATTCACCGGCGTATTCAACGGATCCAAAATAACAGTCCGGCTTAACATTTTTTGAAATTCCAGCGACAAGTGATAATGAAGAAATGAAAAGATTTCACGTGCCGATGGACGAGATGGGAAAATTCGAGAAAGTGCATTTCGCTCAAGCAAGAATCGCTACAGATGAGCCGTGGACACTGAATTACTTGAGAAGTTTTATTCTATAGGTAAAATATTTTCCTAAGCACATAATTCATGAACTTATAAAATTTGAAGATCAACAGTAGTCATCATTTTGCATGTAAGAAGAAAAGGTAAGCCAAGCCTTTGTATTTTAAAAATTAATGTTGTAAAAAATTCGCAGAGAGTCGTACTTTTGTGAACATTCTCCCACTTTTTTACAACACACATTTAACTAATTTTGGGATGTGATCGATCTTTCTCTTGAGAAAACTAGTGTCTAGCTGATATTTTTTAATTCACGCAACTAGCTGAATTTATTCAAGCTTACATAATAATGAAGATGGTTGGAAAAGGCAACAACATCAGTTGAAATATTTTCTGAAACTTTAGCCAAAGAAGACTCTCAAGAACGCACTGATTACTGGCAAGAAACTTTTATTTCCAATTTATCACTGAAATTTAGTTTAAGAATATTCAAGCATGCACAGGAAGGAAAGTTTTGTTTCCAATTTTTCATTGAAACTTTAGCCAAAAGAGAGTATGGCACGTACTTATTACAGGTAAAAATTTTTTCTCTAATTCACTATTGCATACCATTCTGTTGATACCGTTAATCTCACATAATAGATTTCTTGTTTTATTCCTCGCGTTTATTGGACAAGAATTAACGGAATATTTTGCTATGTACTTTAAAAAGTTAATTCTTGATATTGTTAGAAACGTTGTTTGGAACAAGTTCATTTCAATCAGATCATTGAATCACTTTATTCATGGAGCTTGTCCATCGATTCAAATGTTAATGGACCGTCCTCTGAAAGATGTTAATTCGATATTAAAGAAGAGAAGTGATCTCGAACAAGACGTTCTACATTGTTCCTTTTCACAATATAAATTCGCTTTATCTGAATTAATCAAGTGCTTCTGTGTTTTCCATGAAGACTGAATTTCAAGTTCTAATGCCTAAGACCATCATTCTGACAAGATCCATTAGCAGAAGTTAACTGACAAATTTTTTCTCAATATTTTCATTGGACCAACTGATATTTTCTTGAATTCACTGGCAAACAGAATGGCAAGAGCTGCTCATTTGATTGAACTCTAATGAAAGTTGTTGGAAAGGACGAAATCAGAAATGACTGTTTCAAATGAAAAAGTTAGTGAAGAATCACAGGCACGCACCTTTACAAAAAAAAGAAAATTTCAATTCCACTTTATTCAAGGATTCTCTCAAAAGATCTGAAAACCTTGTTAGAATGAATAAATTTTCAATTCTTCACAAATATTTTTATCGCTCAGTGCGAACAGCTAATTTTATTCATGAGAAACTTTACTATCACTTAGCCTCAGCTTTCAAGTTTTATTTTATACATGGTACAATAGCGGAATACGTGCCAAACAAACAGTTAGAAGCCAGGAGTACGTACCTATTCTCAACATAATCATGAAGAGAACAATGTAAGTGCAAAGAACGAAGCTGGTCTAATCAAATTAGTGACAAGAATCAAGAGATACAAGTCGCTCGTCCATGGACGAAGAGTGAAGCCCGTTTGCAAGTGTCAAGTATGACCAAGTAATGGGAAATGGAATGAGAACGCTGTTTTAGAATGAGTGTCATTCTGATTAAACATTCTTGTGCTCCGGTAACCGCTATTCAAGAATAAGGAAATTTTTTGACGAGCGGAATTTATGAGAATACGGATCACAAGTTTCGATCTTTCTTCAAACGGCGAACTCAGAATGAAGCAAGAATTAAGAGAGACGAGTCACGCATCAGCAGACGAAGCTTGAAAACCATTTAGAAAGGCCGCGATATGCCCAAGATTTTGAAAACTGAAAAAGAACGCTGTTTCTGTTAGAAGCGCAAGTTCTAGTGCTGAGGATTCCATGTGAAGGTCGCCCATGAGCTTGAAGAAGATTTAAAAAGATAAGTATGCCTTTCAGTCAATTGTGAGAATCTGCTTAAAACAAGAATCAAGTCGCGAGAAAGAAGATTTGTCAATAATTTCAAGAGTCCATTACTATTCCCAGGGTGAGAGAAATCAATTGCATGTATCTATTAGATGAGAATCGGAACCGTTCTTCCAATGGACGTTTAGTATAACGAAAGAATCAAATCTTGGAAGATGTCTCAAAAAAATTGGAATATAGCAAAATGAGCTATAGAACCCAGAGCCACAATTGAAGAAGACGAGAAGAAGGCTGAAAAGACAAACATAGAGTACATATACAAATAATATACAAAAAGAATTTTTTTTACTTGTATACAATATTTTTTTGAAATCTCTTTTCATTCTTCTTCTAGTCTTTTCAGTTGTGGTTCTATTTCTACTCTTGTGTTTACTAGTTCTATTTCTTCAATGGTTCTTAGTCAAATCGTACAAGTGACTCGGATACTACTTTATTGTCGTTAGACCAGATCACATTGCCTTCGTTTGTCTTGAGTCGTTGAATGTTCCTCAAATTGACAGAAACAAATCAATTTGAAAGGAACCGTTCCGCTTTATTCCCAGCCAAGCATTGATGGAATAGATCAGCTCACTGGAACATCAAAGAAGCCTTATTGAATGGAACGACATGATTGAACCCTCATCAGCGAGATGACTGATATCACCATATTCTTGAGCTCTCCAAAAGACTTAGTTTGTTTTATTCGAATCTTCCCACTGTTGTACCATCAAATGAGTCGTGTCGAATGGTCTGAGCTGAGACGCGTTCCAGTTGAACTGAGACGATTGGTCTTCTTCATATTCCTTTATTCAGGAGATTCAAGTGAACTTGTTCGAAGGACAAAACTTTTTGAAATCCAAGTGAAACGGCCATCTGAACCCACGCAACGTCTTCGCCAAGTTGAATCGAGATGATCAGTCTTCTTCACACCCCTTTATTCAAGAGATTAAGTCAGCAAAGGACAATGCACTTTGCACTTCATGATTCAAGTGAAACTGCCATCTGAAATCAACAGAACATTAAGTGGTTTTTGATTTTTTAATCCAAGTTGGATCGAGACAATTGGTCTTCATAGTATCCCTTCATTCAAGAGATTCAAGTCAGCTTGTTCAAAGGAAAGACAAAGCTCTTTGCAATCCAATATTCGAGTAAGTTCAATAGGAAAAGACCACACCCATGTTATTAGTTGGACTTCCTGAATTTGTAAATGCTTGCGACCGGACTACCAGCTATTCATTTTAATTTTGAGATCGTACTGCTTGATGTTGTTTAACATTTACACTGTTGTATATACCGCCAAAACATTTTTGGGAGATTGCTGATACTAATTTTTATGATCATCATTCTTAAAGATGCACTTAACTCAAGGTTGTCATTGAAAGGAATTGAGAAAGATTAAAAAAAATTAATAGCTGCTCATAACTTTTCTACACAATTCACACACCTACATTCTACACACCTTTAAATTAGTACTTTGAATTGAAAATTAAAAAAAAACATTTCTATGATAATTAAAATACATCTCAACTCTATCTTCTTCTTATGCCACTGCAACTCTGCATCGCATCTCTGACGTCATTAATCTATGATTAGATTGCGGTGTATGCGTGTGAGCCCTTTAAATTTTCGATTAAATTAACAAATTTATAGAATTAATATTTTAAAATAAGTAATAAAAATATATTTTAACTTAGTAAGGATTTTCTTTTTTTTTTGCGTTTAATCAGACTAACCCTGTTTGGGGCAACCTTGAATTTTGTCTTTGTACTTAGGCTTCCTCGTTTAAGAACTAATTTAATTGTTATTGAAAAGGTTTAAACCGATGGCTGCGATTGTAAGCGAATCTTCAGGTAATAATTTGACTTGCTTCTGAATTAGAATGTCAGTTTTTGATGAAGTATTAGATGTGTAGCTTTGCTGACATGTTTTATAGAAGAATAATGTTAGCGTCTACCATTGAATCTGATATAGTAGGCCATCTTATTTCCTAAGTGTATAATATAGATTTGATCTATGAATAGAAGACACAAAAGCAAATATATTTTTGTTGGTTATCTATGTGGTTGTAATTTAATCTTTTAAAAGATTCAAAACGACCAATTTTGTTGGTACCAATTTTATTTTATTGAGAATAAAATTTTTTGTATGAAATCTCGTCATTAATATTTGTAGGTCTTTGAATCTAAATTTTTCTTTTGATTTTTTGAAAGGAATATTTTGGTAATCGAGATCTAATTAAAAGATTCAAAAATTGTTTTTTAAATCTTAGATTTATTTATTGTTAATTAGAATTTCTCTGAGGTAAAATACCGTTTATTTATTGTGTAAATGATTATGAAGGAAATAATTAATCTTTTTTAGTTTCATTTTAATCTAAATTTATGTGAAATAAAACATTCATTTTTCTAAAAAGCTTGAATATTTAAAAAAGAATACTTGGCGATAATCATTGTATTATAGTATTCAAATTGCTCTACAAATGCAAATTTTTAAAAGATTAATCTATTTTTCCTTACATTCAAATATTTTGAATCAGTTGTCTAGATAAAGAGATATACTTTATCTAGACAAACATTTCGTATTTTACTCCACCACAATAATTTAGTTGGTAACTTAATTTATATTAAAATTAATTGATGAAATATGTTTCCTCTTCAATTAATTACTTTACAACTGAAATTGTAATGTTTATGATAAATTAAATTTTAAAGTTAAGAGTATTTAGAATTCTTACTTATCATTAAACATCTTCGTAAATACGGATTCTAGTAAATATCAAAAATTGTTCTAGCAGATGGAATTAAAATACATTTATCAATATGTCATTTTTCAAAAAATAGTTTTGGAATACTTGAATAAAAAGTGTGATTTTATTATGTTTTTGCAAATGTTAAATAAGTTATACAATACCAATCATTAAAATTTCTTTGCATTAAATTTAAAATGTAGTTTGAACTTAAATATATTAACTGTAAAAGGAGTGTAAGACAATTTTTTTTTGACAAATGTGTGCAAGTAATAACAATGCAAGATTTTTAAGAAAATTTACAAAAAGGCTTTATGATAAATCTTAACTTTATGCAATTCAGTTAGTATATCAGTAATTTTACATACTCTAGTTTTTTTAAATTAAAATTGTCTCCTTTTGGTTAAAATATAGAGAAGCCATAATATTGATTGGGAAAAAGTACTACCTTTATATCCCAATCGATAAAAGATCATTTATCAGTGCAAAGAAATGTGTCTTTTGTATTGATAAAATGAGAAAGTATTCAAATTGTGTGTATGAACTAACCAAGATAATTTAGAATTTATTCCAACTGGTTCCTTGGGTGGATGAATCTCGGCTAATAAAATTCTATTATAGTATGTTTATTGAGCCCAGAAATGTTATTTATTATTAGATGTAAAATATATATTTTATATATAAACACACCAAATGTGTGCAGTTTGTAACAAATTTACAAAATAAAAGTTTTTTATACAAATGTACTATGTGTACAAATATAATGGCACCGTGTACAAATATTCTATTCATACTCAATATAGTTCTTTCAAATTGTTCATAATGATAACATGCAATAATTAAGCAAATTTTGAGCAATTCGAAAGAACAAATATTTTGGTTTTGGACAGTTGGGAGTTTATAAAATTAAAAACTATTTAAAAAATAAACATTATGTAATTCCTTATAACTTACATGATGGCATCTTATATATAACTTTTAACCTTGTTCTATTGTGAAATATTGTATTAATAAGTATTCAAAGTATTTACATAGAAAAATATTAGGTGTGTCAAATCTGCTGTTGAAGTGCGTTTAAACGGGATTACACCGATAATCTTGTAATGAATTCAAATCTACAAAGAATGAATAAATTATGTAACAAACGATACTAGTTTGCTATACTAAATAAGCTCGGTCTATCAAATTATAAATTTTCAAAAGTCTTATTTTCAAATAAACTAATTACTAAAAATCCTAACTTTCTAACTAAGCTATGCAATGTATATTGCCATTGTGAATGATAGTGTTAAAATAATAACCTGCTAAAATAAAATAGTATCTTGTATATTGCTTATTATACAAGTCTATGAGATTAAGTGTTGTGTTAATATTTTGGATGGTATTAAATTATACTGTATTAATATCATTAAATTTTGAATTTATTTAATACTCAATAGAGTAAATATTGAAAAGTATTAGGCTTGATGTGCATTGACATCTATAAGAAATTTTTATTAATAGTAGGATGCGTTTATACATCACCAAAGAAAATCTTCAGCTTATTAACGCAGCTGAAAAATGGATGTAAGAATATAATATTTTTTACTGTTCAGCTTTGATTAATATTTAGCCTACGATCCTTGCCAAATAAAACAATCTTAGCACTAATTCAACTTTGATCTTTCAACAGATGGAAACTGAAGAGAAATATTTAAAAAATATTTTATTTTCATTGAAACTATTAATATTTAGATTTGGTTTTTACAGGAATAATTTTGCATGTATAAGACTATTTAATCTAAATATTGTGTGTTTGGAAGTATTTCAAACTTGGTAAAATACTTTAAACAAAAGAAATAGAATGTTTTATATTTAAGTGAGTTTAAATTATTCAGTAAGATTTGATTAATATCTAGTCCTAATTAATAAAAGATTAAAAATATTAAAGAAAAAGTACTTTTAGTTCAGTTAAAATAGCATTGTGTTTATATTTCTAAGTTATAAAATTCATATCTTGAAATAAGTTATACTAGCAATTCAGGTTTATTGTGAGATATATAATGTCACATCTTATATTATATATATTATATATAGCTTAGTGAAATATATGTCCTTTTAATAAAAGTTCTTTCTTTTAAGCTACTGGAATATTAAATCTTCTAATTAACAGAATTTTATAAGTTTACAATGCAAAACTTGGCATAAAAACATTGATTTAAGTATTTTGTAAATATTTTTAAATGTTTATCATGAAAACTGGATTTTTCTACATGCTTTAAATAGTTTTTCATAAAACTGAATATTAATATGATTATCCATTTTATTTAAGGTGTTAATGGTAATAAAAGAAGCAAGACAAACGATCTAAATATAAGTACAGCTGTAGCTTTGCAAAGTAAGTTTTATTTAATCTAAACCAGTAAATCTTTTTTTCAAATTTTAAAATTTTCAACACTTAGAAAATTTAGAAAGTAATAAATTGAAAAAAACGGTTATTTGGCAACTGTATAACTGTTTAAAACAGAAATCATATTTGTAATGAAACAAGATGTAGAAAAAGAATTAAAAAATATTACCTAATATTGCATGTAATTTATTTAAAAAGAAAAAGTTTCATAATTGAGGCTATAAACTAAGAAAGTTTCTATGAAGTCATGGGTGCATTTGTGTCCTGTTTTTGATTGAAGTTAGTGTTTGAAATTTTGATTTGCTTATTTGTACTGCCTTATAACTTATGGATGTTTTATGTAACAGTAAACATTAATATAAGTATATGCATAGTTCTATTAAAATCCAATGCTACTCTTTTTTTTTAAACATGCTAAATTATTTATCTCAAAATAAATTTTCGCTATATGCAGCATAAAATAGTTTTTGAGTTTAAAAATCTAAAATTTGAATGTAGGAGATACATTTAAAAAAAACAGCATTTTCGAAATCTAAATTTTTCATTTTTCTATATAGGTTTGGCTGAACTGGCTCATCGAGAATATCAAGCTGGTGACTATGAAAATGCCGAACGTCACTGTATGCAACTATGGAGGCAAGATCCAACTAACACCGGTGTACTTCTATTGTTGAGTTCAATACATTTCCAATGTAGAAGACTTGATAAGTAAGTAGAAATACTCCATTTATAAAAAAATAAGTACTGATTAAATTTCTATAATTGGGGTGAGTTAGTGCCAAATTCTTTCCTTTTGGTGACCTGAACATTCACATGCCAAATAAAGTAGTAGAACACAGAACAAACATGAAACATTATATATTAACTATTTCTTGATCTGCATTTGGAAAGTTTAAAATTAACTCTCATTTAAAAATAAATTTTAGAAATGTTATTCAAAATTTCAAATCTGAATACCTCATTTTGATCTCAATCATTTGCCACCAGTCTCTTTATGCAGCACACATCCAATATGTTAAAGCAAAAAATGAGAAAAAAAATGGCTCAATTTTACAAATATTAAATTGTTAATCACTAAAATTATAAACGTGATCACATTCTTTTCCCTAAAAATTATTTATCTCAAACATTGTGAAACTTTGATGTTAGATAACATATGGTGAGTTTTAAATAATTTTATATGTGTGTTTCAATTTAAATTACCATTTTTATAGAATAAATTTTGATAAATAAAAAAAAAAATAAACAGAATATAACAGACAAGAAAAAAAAAATTGTTTGTCAACAAAATGGTAGACTTCAATCCGTGGAAGTCAGACTATTGGGCACGTGCGAACTTGGTATCATTTGAGTTGTTAATTGTGAGTGTATTAGTGTGTAGAGTACATAAAAATATTGACTCAATGGAAAGGGGTGTTGTTATATAGCATTTAACCAAATTTTTTTGAACACTGCAAATCATGTACAAAAGGTGATCAGTGGTCTGGAATTAAAATGAAGATTGTCCTTGACAAATATATCAGTCTTGTCAGAGATTATTGGAAACCAATGTCGATAATGTGTAATCTTATAATTGGGTTGTGCAATGGATCAAAGTGCTCAGTGCTAGGCAGATTGTAACTACAGATTTGCATCACAAATCAACCATTAATTTATCAACCTAAGATTAGAGATTTCTACAGAGGCTAAAATGCGCCAAGCATGCGATTAAGCCTGACAAACTGGCTTAATGGTTCAGAATGTGTTTGCATGACAAGATCTTTGTTTCATGATATAAGATGCTAGTATGACATGTGCAAAATTCATTTTATGTGCAACCCTTGAATCGTTTAATTTTATTTGTTTACAATTTAAGAATTTGTAATTTGGACTTGAAATTTTTGGAAGATATATTGTTTATATAAATTTTAAAATATTGTTTTGAATTTTTTAAAGTCATATTATTTCAAATTTTTGTTTGGTTGGCCAATAAAAGATCTGTTCTGGGTACAAATCATGTGCCTGGCCAGTTTGATTCGTATATTGCAGAGTATGTATAGAGAAACCATAATGAAAATACAGTAGATTTCTTTAAAGCTCTTAAAACCATTCTTTAACAGCCATGTGATATATTATATTGTTCATTAAAATTTCATTCAAAGGAATTATTAGAAACTCAGGTTTTTATAAAAATGTATGTTTACATAAGTAAATAAATCTTTAAGTAAGCTTTGTTGCATGTTTCACATTAGTGTTAGTTTGTGCCTTATTGTGAAATTTTTTTCAAGGTGGGTGTCACATGTCTGGTTAATTAAAATTTGAGTTTGAATAAAAAGTGCTATTTGTTAATGTTAGAAGTTTAGCTTTATTGCCCAGTTATCATTGTAGTAGGTAGTACTACACTGAAGTTTTTTTGAGGTGGGAGTCACTGCCCGGTATATTAAAATTTGAGTATTAATAAAAATGCTATTTGTTAACATAATAAACTTGGCTTTGTTGCCCAGTTGTCATTCTAGTAGGTAAGGCTACACTAAAGTTGTTCTTTTCTTTTTCTTTTTTTTTTTTTAAAGATGGGCACTATTGCCTGGTATATTTAACTCAATTTTTAATAAAAAAAATTGTTTCTAGTTATTAGACTTTTAATACTAATTTAGTAGTACCTAATTTCAAAGAAATGTATATTTTTAATGAACAATATTTTAAAAGAATTTTTTGTGGAGTATATGATAGAAAAATACCCAAAATGGTAATATTCTAAAGCAATAATTATAGAAAAAATCCTTTATTTCTGTAAATTGTCATGTAACCAGACAAAAAAGGTATTTTTGTCCCAGCAAACACTGAGTTTGTGAATTACAAGTTCATAAAATTTTCAGTTTATGACGGTAAATTTGTTGCAGTTATGCCAATCACAATATTTTATTATTTTTAATTTAATGGTCACATGTTTTTCTCATCTAGAATGATAATTATTTTACTTTCCCACAAGTTATTTGTTGAAGGGCTTATACCATGTCTACAAATCAAATCCACATATTAGTTTGATTTATACCCCAAGCTGAACTGTTTGTAATGGTTTAGAAAGTACTTAAATTATGAGTCCTACTCAAATTAACTCTTGTGTGTATCAAAATTTTTTTTAGCTGTTTGTATTTGTTCTTGAATATTCATATATTCCTGGAATTGATGACTATTTAATCATAAAGTAGATAGTGTTACAAATTTATAAATAATTATTGTATGTCTTAAAATATCTCAGACAGATCGGAAATACTCACATTTTGGGAAAAAAATTGCGGTATTTAGACGTGTTATACGTTAAAAGCGGGTTTCTAATGATTTGGTGACTTGGCGATGGTTTGGTGAAAAACTTGGCGACTTGGCGAGAAATGGATACTTTTGGAAACTTCCATCACCTAACCTCTAGGACCAATATTTAGCAAGATAGCCTAGAAGCTTCTAGAACCTTGGCGAAATTAGTAGATTTCTCCACCAAGTCAGGTATAAATACCGCAGCCCAACATAGTTAGGCAGGTTTTGTGTAGACAGTCAGTGAGTGAAGACGATTAGTCGTGACTGCTAGTTTAGAGAAGCTGTTCTCTGCCTGAGGTATTTAGACCTGCGATTGGAAGCTGTTACTTATTGTATCCGATGAATTGTAGCTGTATAATTGTGATTATTACAACTGGTATTTCTAGTGGAATTTTTACGAATAAAAGTCTTGTGTTCATTGAGTGGTTGCTTTCTTCAACTCTTGCTTATTTATCATATTACTGAAATTTTGATTGTTTCAATTTGTTAAGATGTTATAACTGACTTTTAATATGGTTATTAAAATATATGTAAAATTTACATAGTTTTGCTTTGATATGGTATTAATAAAAGATTTATATCAGTTGATTTTTATGCATTCTCCTCCTTTTGATATTCTACTTAAAAAATAAATAAAACTTCTGTTTACTGTAATTGTTCTGTAGAATGCAAGCATCAATTTTTGAGTAGCAATGAAATACATGTGAAGTAATTTTTATTTCTGCCTTGTAATATTTTAAGGTTTTTATTTTAAATTAATACTTTATTCAAATGAATGTAAAAATGCATTTTGATATTTTAATAACATAATTACATGTATTTGTAAAAAAAAAAAAAAAAAAAAATTATATCCTATTTGTTTATTTACTTTGGTTTTTAATGATCTTTGATAGTTGAACATAAATGTATGTAAAACATTTATCTATTAATATTTGTATCTCTAACTTATTACATTTCCATTTAATGTATTCAATCAATTTGTAAAAAAACATTTTTATATTTGTGTTATAAATTGACAAACTGTAAAACTTTTTAATCTGAAGTACTTGGTAATGTGTAAGAAATGTAGCATGTGTCTACCATTTATAGAGCTTCCAATAAATTTTCACATGTTATATTAATTTTGATCTATGAAGATTTTTTGAGAGCCATGTGAGGTTCATATCCCTTTCATATTTGTAAAAAGATAAGATATTAGCGATTTAGCTTTCTTTCTAATGCAAAGTTTCATATTTGTAACATTTAATGTTTTTATTTATTTTTTTATTTATTTTTTATTATTCCAGGTCTGCACATTTTAGTACCCTTGCAATAAAACAAAATCCAATGCTAGCAGAGGCATATTCTAATCTTGGAAATGTTTATAAAGAACGTGGACAGTTACAGGAAGCTCTAGAAAACTACAGACATGCTGTTAGATTGAAACCTGATTTCATTGATGGATATATTAATTTAGCAGCAGCTCTTGTTGCAGCTGGAGACATGGAACAAGCAGTTCAAGCTTATGTGTCTGCATTACAATATAATCCTGTAAGTATTTATAGGGAAAAAAAAACTTTACAAGTTTATTTAAATATGGAACTAAAATTTGTCTTATTTATGATTTTAGGACTTGTATTGTGTCAGGAGTGACTTAGGTAATCTATTAAAAGCACTAGGAAGACTTGATGAAGCTAAGGTATAAAGTTAAACCTTTTTTTAAAATTTAATTCATTTTTTGAAGTTTCTTTTCATAGGCAACTGTTAATAGCTTTAAATGTCCAATTTCAAACGTTTTACTTTTCCAAATCCTCAATGTCTCGTTGTATATCATAGAAAAGCTTTTGTTTTAAGTAAAAATTTTAGTGTAATACACTAACTATTACAAAAATTACCTGTTCTACAATTTGAAATTACTTTTCTTGCAAAACTTCATTTATATTTATGCAGTTTACCTCTTTATAGAACAAAGATATATTTTTCAGCGTATTTTTTATTCAAAATTTTAATTTCACCGAAATTAAAAAATAAATTACTTATAGGTTACTTAATAGTGTTATTAGAGGATTTTCTTATAGCTAGACTTACTCATTGAAAGTTTTCATTTTGTTTTGTTTTCCATTTATAAATATTTTTTCCTTGTGCAAGATTTTAGACTAGAAAATATTAATTTCATTTTTGAATGCCAAAATTGTTGAATTTTAAATTAATAATGTTCATGTATTAAAAGTGCAAAAATATCATTTTCTACCTGTGTGCAATTTTATGTACATGATAAATTTTACTTCAAACATTTTTGGCCTTTTCATTTTATAAAATTATTTTCTTTAATTGCTTTTTAATTTAATAATATATTTATTTTAAATTAAATAAAAATATGGCTTTATAACAGTCTTTTCTTTAAAAAAGAAAATATGGACTTAGTAAAAACAATTGAATTTCTAAACTTTCAATATATAACTAAAGTAAGTTTTGTTTTCCAAAAATATTTTAACAACTATTTGCATTATAGATTATTTTCTAAGAGTATAAGTTTTTGGATTTATATACATTTCCAATATTTTTTTTAATGTTTTAATATAATGGTTTCAAAATTTTTTGGTATACATTAAATTTCTATCTTAATGTAGTCTTTTATTTATTTATTTGCACATATAGTGGCAGTTTTGCATTTTTGGTGCATTATTGAAATGATATATATGTAATTAGACACCCGCACATTTTGCTTTTATAACTCCCTTAAGTTTTATTTAAGTATCTACTTAAATTTATTAATGCAGTATTTAACAAGATAGCAAATAAAATGTTGTTGATTCACAGAATGAAATATTAAAATTGTAGCATCATTCTATATTTTTAATAGAAAAGTAAGAAACAAATATGAAATTCATATCATTTATTATTTATAAATAGTCCTTTATTTAAAACTTACATTGATTGCTTTCTTTTTTTTAAAATTAATTGGAAAAAAATATTTCCATTTTATAGATAGAAACTTGATCCATTTTTTATACTTATGTTTTATTTCAATAAGTTCTGTTTAGTGCTGTAAATTATTGAATGTCAATAAACCTCTACAGTTACTAACATTTTTTGTCTATTCATAAAATATAAACTAATTTTTTAAAAAAACCTTAGATTTTTTTGTAAATTTTATACCCTTTAAAAATTTGAAATAACTGACATTTTTTTAATGTAATAAAATTTTTAAAAGAAAGGAAAAAAAAAAGGAGAAAAAAAAGATTGAAAATGTGATCAAAATTGAATAGAGTCACTCTTCATTATTATTCATTATTATTAGATATTACTGCTTTATTCAGACACTATTAAAATATAAATCTTTTATGTTATAATAAACAGAATTTTGATTTAACGAATGTTTTTAATTACTTTGAATATTTTTAAAAGGGAGAGAAAATCTGAAAATATTCCCTTATGGTGAATGTTTTTGTAATATTGGTGTAACCACTAACTTCAATTCTTCTAGAAGTATATTTTGGAAAGTTTAATTTTATTATTTATTCTCAAATACATGGATATTTTGAATATATTTAATGTCTTTATGGCCTTTATAGATTTTTAGCTGAAAAGTTCCTATCCTGAGCAATTGTTATGGTTTAAATTTATCGTTGAAACTTAAGAAATATATTTTTTAACTCACATTTTAGATTTTAGATGTTTCACATTTCAGAAAAATTTATAGATTCTCCTTATTCACACAATTTAATATAAAAAAAATTTTTTGCATTGAATATTCATGAGATAAAACATTTTTATGTATAAAAATTTTTTTTATTTAAAATAGACCAACATTTATAATTCTTACACTAATGTATTAACTAGAACATTTATTTGCATAATTAAGAATATAATTACAATTTCTTATACTTTAAGATTCAAATCATTTTTAGTTGAATTTATCGTCAAAAGTTGATTTTATTGATAGTTAATATTTTTTATTTGTGAATTGTTTACATTTTTCATACATTTATTATTTTAAACATTCTTATGTATAATTTTTAAAAAAAAGAAACAAAAATTCTGTTTTGAGTATCAATTTATTTTTAAAGGCCAAGCTTCTTGTTTGCGGATAAATAATTCTATCTACTTACAGCTGACTTCTAATTGTGTCCTAAATGTGTTAGTTACAGGAGGTTAGCTGGATGTGCACAGTGACATTAAAGCGCGTTCTAGAAGAATTAGCGAAAAATGTTAAGCCTGCTACTCTGCTTTTCACTATATTTCAGGAGACGCACCTGCTATTGCGCTTCTCTTAATTTTTGAAAGAGAAAGCATATTTCTTTGTGAGATTTGCTGTTTGAATTTTAATTTTCTTCTGTTAAATCAAAATTATGTATATAAATAGCAAAGTTTTTTAAAAACTTTAATGTGTTTACTTTAGTAAATTTTATGATGCTGAATTTCACAAAGAAAATTGCTTTTTTTTGCGCTGATTGCATGATGTTTTACTGCATGCTTTGTTGTATATCTTCAGTGAAGCTTGGCCTTTCATACCTACTATACATTTTATAGCTTACATGTTGCCTGTGAAAAGAATTTTTTTGTGTGAAACTTTGCTTTCATATAGGTTTAATTAATTTATACTGTTTATTAAAGGATTTTTAAGTGAGTATAATATGTGCAAAGCAGCCTTCCTTAATTTTATTTTAATTAACTTTTAAATGTTTATTTTTTAATAACTTACCTTTTCTAAAATATTTCCTTTATATTTTACTGCATGTTACCATATTAACATTTCTCTTTTAGTAATAAAAATATCTGGTCTATTTAAATTTAACTATCTGAATTTGTGTTTCAATACTATATTCTCTTATAATTTATGGCTTCTTCATTTATTTCTTGCTTTCAGTTTACTTTGCTATTAATAAAAATTTGTGTTTAAAGGAAGGCTGATTACAGCTGTTATCTGTGATTTGGATGTCCGGACCATTCTAATATTAGATTTTCTTTTTCTTCCTTAAGAAATAGCACTAATAGTAGGTCTTTTCGTATTCTTGAGAGAGCAGATATACTAGAGAGTATGTGCTGCACGTGGCTCAGATTGACGGCCTGGATTGAAGCTCTTTCCTGTGTCAACAATCTCCAACAATTGTGGTAATGATAAAAATGTTTAGTTTGCTCTGCTGGGTTTAATTATGTGGAGAATATTAAAAGTTAATTTTTAATCTATTAATAACTGTATAGTGACAGTAATTAAATAAAGATTTCCAATCTTTTGATTTTCTCCACAGTTTCACTCCTACTTTTAATATGGAATGCAGATGTTAGATGTAGGAAAAAGTGGACTAATTAAATTCTCAGTAAGTGATTGTGATTTTAAATGAATTTTAGGAGGCTGTTTTATTTATTGACATGTCATTTGTGCATGTTAAAGGGTCATTCTGTGACCAGTATCTCTGTGGCAAATTGTGCGCTGGCGCCTGCTTTTAATTTTTGCTGCGAGACCTTTTTTGCGCGTCACTTAAGGTATGGCTGGCAATTTGCGTTTCAGGCAGAGTAAAATTATTGTGAATATATATTTAGAAAATTCATGGCATTAATTTCCTTTTCACTATTAAAATTGAATTTCAGAACTTATTTTACTCTGGCTGGAAAACTGCGCTGCGATTGTCGCTGGCGAAATGGATAGGGTTCCAGAGTGCTGGTTACAGTAACAGTTATTTATTATTTCATTTCACAAAATAATATTTTTTATCTCATTAAATATTAAGGCTTGCTACTTAAAAGCCATTGAGACCTGTCCTACATTTGCTGTGGCATGGAGTAATCTTGGATGTGTATTTAATGCGCAAGGAGAAATTTGGCTCGCCATTCATCACTTTGAAAAGGTAAATAAAAATATTTTGCTTGTAGTTAAGCAAAATTGTACTCTATATTTACATACTCAGACTTGAATTTATAATTACCAATTATCACATTAGAAATCTTTAAAGACATCCTAATTGCTTTTTCAGCAATTATTCTTGAAGACATAATGCTAATAATCTTGTTCATCTGTTTTATATTGTCTACTGTATTAAAATTATGTCCTATGAGCGCTGTCTCTGTTAAGACTAAAACATTAAGACAATCAGTTTACCAATGTATCTTGATAATTTAACATATTCCAATTAATGATTAAGATTGAGTGACTTTTAAAGTATTTTAAATTAATGAAATTGAATTGTATTACAAAAATATTCTTCTCAATTAACAGTTTCTAGTAAATGATTAATAATTTTTATTGCTACTTATTTAACCCCTTAATGCATTTACTAGTGTCTGGCACAGTGAAAGTTAACAAATTTGTATATTCCTGTGTCTTAATGATCTCATATATATATCATGTTATTTTATTTATTATGCATGTTTGATAACTGCAATAGTAAAAATAGTTTAGATTCTAGCTAAAAATTTTCTGTAAATGTCTCCATTATGTTGCATTTTTCTTGAAATTGCAAAAAATTTACACTTTATATATTCATTTTCAGTAAAAAAGTTTATTTTTACTGTTTTTTCTAAGAATTTCCTTTAAAGGTTTATAAAAAAATCATTAAAATTTTACTATAAGGACTTCATTTATGATTATGTTAGAACTTTATTTATATTTCTAATTATGAGCTCATGTAATTAGTATTACTAATACATGCATTTTTTAATAATATAGGCTGTTGCTTTGGATCCCAATTTCTTAGATGCTTATATTAATTTAGGCAATGTTTTAAAAGAAGCAAGAATATTTGACAGGTAAATTTTTTTCACATTTTAAGATCTGTATCTTAATATGTATATATTGGTGCAGCCTGTTCATATTTAGACCTTGCGCCATAAAACCCAACCAACAAACTTAATATGTATATATTTTTCCAGAGCTGTTGCAGCTTATTTGAGAGCATTAAATTTGAACCCAAGTAATGCTGTGGTGCATGGTAATTTAGCTTGTGTTTACTATGAACAAGGGTTAGTATATCTACATTATAACTGAATATTTTTCTTTATGAAATGATATTTCAAGCTAAAATTGTGGTTTTTTTTTTTTTTTAATTTTATTTATTTTTTTTTTAGGTTAATAGATTTAGCTATTGATACATACAGGCGTGCTATTGAATTGCAACCTAATTTTCCTGATGCATATTGTAACTTGGCCAATGCTCTTAAAGAAAAGGGCTTGGTACCAGAAGCAGAAGATTGCTATAATACTGCTTTACGTCTATGTCCAACTCATGCTGATTCTCTAAATAATTTAGCAAACATTAAACGAGAGCAAGGTTTTATTGAAGAAGCTACACGATTGTACTTAAAAGCATTAGAAGTAAGTTTTATTGAAGTCATAGATTTTGAAGCTTCAGAGATTTTGTATGAAATCATCCATTTTTCTCTTTTATATGGAAAATAAAATCTTATTTTTATTGATCAAAAAATGGGATATTAATTTATATGGTATTCAAGCTCATTATACATCAAATGGGTGTAACTTAATAACTTCAAGACATAATTAAAAGTACTTAATTTTTTTACCACTTCCCTATTAGTAAATACTCACATTTTAGTTTTTAGCAAAAATGTTCAATAGATGCCTTAAAAACAATATGTAACATAGTTCAGTGTCTTTTTCAATAGGCAAACTGCTAGATAGGATCCAAAATAATGGTGCTGTGATTTATAATGCTGTTCTTTCATAGAGCACTTTTCTCTATTTTATATTTTACATG
Source organism: Latrodectus elegans (assembly GCA_030067965.1). Lineage (NCBI taxonomy): Eukaryota > Metazoa > Arthropoda > Arachnida > Araneae > Theridiidae > Latrodectus > Latrodectus elegans. The sequence continues at coordinate 50,640,295 of CM057820.1, forward strand.
TTTTACATCTTCTAGCAATCAGAAAAAATGGTCCTTCCTTCTTTAATGCTCTTTTTAAGTTCATTTAGTTTAGTAGCATGGCACTGCAATTAGGAATTGTAAGAGGTGTTTGCTTTTTTTGCTTCAAAATTTACTATAAACATGTCTTTCAGTTTTATTTTCTGTCATGTGAAAATCTTTTGCAGATCTCCACAATGTATTTGCCCCCTTGGCTTTTTCTTTTGCCAGAAGGATATCTTCTTTTCTGTCCAACAGTTTGAGTTCGAATCTCATCGTGGGTTTGGATATTTGCTGTGATTCAGAATACCCTTTGAATGTCCCTGATTTTAATTAGCCTTTGTTGGCAAAAAATGACTATGGAACCACCAAGAAACCAACAAGAAATAAAGTTTTAAAGATGTAGAGGTCTTATTTGTTTGAATCTCCTAATGTTTAGTTGCCTATTCCTTGTTGCATTTAGTAGAACTTAAGGGTTCTTCATACCAGCAATATATGAAATGTTTAATTGAAGTGAATATATTTTTAGATTTCCTTTAAACCAGCTTTCTATGCATTTTATCATTTTCAGCATTGATTGATATTAAACTTCTGAAAACCTACACCTTTCATTGATATTTACCTTAATTGAATAATAAAGTAAATATTGTTGATTTTCAATTAGTGTGTAATAGTTCTGTAAATAGAGAATCACCTAAGTTTCATTTTGAGGTATGCTTCAGAGGTTCATATGAATTAAAAAAAAAAGTACAAAATTTCTTTAATCTGCGTTCTAAATCAATTTAGTTATCTATTAAATAGCTACCTAATCAAACAACATGTAAAATGGATATCATCATAACTACTAGGTTGCCATGAACTAAGGTAATTAGTGATTAATTTTTATTGTGTGCTTAATGTTAAAATAACAATATTACTTTTTTTAAAACTAGACATAATTCACTGTATCAATAAAATGTTATACACCAAAGTCTGAATATCTTTGGTTAAGTTGAGCCATTTTATTTAATAACTGAATTTAATTTGATTACCATTGTATATGGAACTTATTTAATCTTAATTTCAAATAGTTGTATGCAAATAAAAATTGATAATCAAGTTTTTTTAAGTGGTTTTTAACCATTGTGAGAGAGATAAGTCACAAAATGTAGAAATTTCCTATGGTATTAAGAAATAATTTTATTTTTAGAAATTAGTGTTGAAAAATTATACCGTTGAAGTGCCACTTACAAATATATAGATGTCACTGTAATTAAAGTATTTCATCAGAGATTAACATGATAAATATTGCTTATTGATGCTTATGTATTAAAATACTGCTTAAAAACTTTTTTATTTAATAAATTTCATGTTTTTTCTTATCATTTTATCCATTCAAACAGATTTATTTCAAGTGACTAATTAAATTTAATAATTTAATTAGTCATAAATTAAATTTTTTATTACAAATTAAAATGTTTGCTTTTTTTGTAACTTTATGTTTGCTATTTAATGATAATTGTCAGAAAGTTTACTGGCTTTAATTCAGTAATCATTTACTATTATGTATAATTAACTGAAATTTTAAGAAGTATTCAGTGTTCACTTATTTCAAATGTAAAAATAGTTCTTCATAAATTGTGAACTTTTAATTTTTGTCTATTGAAATAAATCTTCTATAATGCAACAGTACTTTTGTATGTGGTTTTGTTAGTTATTTACAGTTATTATTAAAATGTTGTGAATACTAGGAATTTTAATATCTAATATATTCAAAATTTTAATATTTTTCATAAATATTTATTTTAAATATTACATAGATTTTTCTAATATAATGGTTATCAAATTTACTGCTTCAGCCTTATCAAATAAAAATTATTTAATGTTAGGCAAGGTGGCAAGACATGATATCTTTTACAATTTTTTAGAAGAAAATTATTTATATGTCAAAAAAGTAAACAAAAGTAATTTTATTTTCAGATTTATGTAAAGTTTTTTTAAAGATTAATTTCTTACAATTTTTTATATTTCCTGATAAAAATCTACATTTTTAGAAATATCTGGTTTTAAAGCCTCAATTAAAATATTCTCTTGAAAATTTAAAAAATTCCTAATGGAATAAATATTTACAATGATTACTTAGAACTTAAGAAAGTTTACTGTATGATGGGTGTCCTTACTAAATTAAAAAAATTTTACTATCTGAAATTTTATGAAGTAAAACTTCAGGTTCTAATTTTTTTAATTTGTAATAATTTTAAAAACAACATTGATAAAAGTAACTATGGAATTTATTGTTCAACATCTGAATTTGCTTAAAGATTCAGTTTTTTGTGATTTTTTTAATGTAAATGTTTGTTTTAAATATATTAGGTTTTTCCTGAATTTGCTGCAGCACATTCCAATTTAGCTAGTGTTCTTCAACAACAAGGAAAGCTAAATGAAGCTCTTATGCATTATAAAGAAGCCATACGGTATGCAAACTTATTTTTTTCCTTAACTATTTAAATTTCTTGTTTTGGATTCAAAAATAATTTTTTTGCACAAATAAATAGCGATTCATTAGAAGTTTAATTCATGATATGGAACAAGAATTCAGAATTGATATTATATAGTTTTATAGCAGTATTTTAACGTATCAAATCAAAATTTTATTTAAATATGCTAGTAAATTATATTGCTAATACTTCTAATACCATATAACATCTTATAAGTAAATTTTGCCTTGAAATTAAAACTTTTCAGTAATTTAATGCTTTATTTCATTTAAAATGTTTTGCATTAGAGACCTGACAAAATTATTTTTAAATATTTATGATGTTTAATTAAGGAAACATTTATGAAAACAATGTTGTTTAAAAAGTAAACAAAGTGAGTTATTGCATATCGTTTACTAAAATTTAAAATTCATTATTGTATTAAGTGTTGGATTAAAATACAAGTAAAATTTCCTTATTAAAATATAAGGGCTAGATTCCTTTTAAACTAAATGCATAATTATTTAATATCATTTGATAAATATTTAGAGGAATATTAAGATAATTATATATATATACTCCTCCATCTCTATTAGGATATCACCAACTTTTGCTGATGCTTATTCAAATATGGGTAATACCCTTAAAGAAATGGGAGATATTCAAGGAGCTCTTCAGTGCTACTCAAGAGCTATTCAAATCAATCCAGCATTTGCAGATGCACACAGCAATTTGGCTTCAATTCATAAAGTATGTGTTTCATTTATAATTGAACGCATATATGAATGGAATAAATTAGTTTTATTATAATTTATACATGTAGCTATCAATATGTATATGTATTATTTTTTTTAGGATTCTGGCAATATACCAGAAGCTATTCAATCATATCGAACAGCACTAAAATTAAAACCTGACTTTCCTGATGCATATTGTAATCTTGCTCATTGTTTGCAGGTAATTTGTATAGCATCTTGAAATAAATTATGAATTCATTCTTTACTTTATTAATATTACTCCTGTCTTTATAGGTGGTAACAGTCATTATGTATAGATTTTGTGTAACTGATTTACTTATTCTAGAATCTAAATTATTTTCAGGGGGTTAAAAAAATTCTTATGCTAAGTTAAAAAGCATTCAACAAAACTTAATTTAACTCTTAAAAAGTTAAAATAAATTCATAAATTTGAATCACCTTTTTTCTAATAAATTTTTTTTTCTTTCTTTATTTGAATTAGTTCTAAGTATCATTAATGTTTATTTAAAAAATTGTCCATGATTCTTCATTTTTTTTCCCTATCATATCCATTTCATTTCAAATATTGATTTTATTTTAAATATTGTTTTACAGTTTTTCAAATTTCAATTGTTTTAAAAAAAAATTCAGTGGTTTGTTGATTGAGGTTTCTTTTTTTTATAATTTGGAATTCACTTCAGGGTGCAGATGCCAATCAAATAGGTTCTTGTGTACCAAGAAAGATTGCTAAGCAGTAAATTAAAACCATCTACTGATAATTATTCACTGTTTATGATAGCAACAAAATTTTTTTCAATTATTAGTGCCTTTTTTACAATTAATGACAAATTTTTAAAATTATTTTTAAAAACTAAGAATTGTTTCTAATTAAGATTACACATTTTAGTGTTAGTCTTAAAACTGGAATTTTTGAAAAATTCATAGGTACCACTTTCTTTTAGTGATGCATTTCTATGTTTAAAAAAAGTTCTGTGGAATGTTTAGTAAAAAAATTTTGATTTGATACAAAAACTAAGAGCAATATTTCAAAAATTAAGAAAAAAAGCTGAATTTCACTATATAGATTTTAAATGAATATTAAATATATAAATGGTAGAATACTTTTTTTTTCCCCCTCATTAGTGGAACACAATATTTTTACTTGCTGCTATGAAAATGGAGTGTGATAGGTGTGAGAAAAACAAGTTTATTTATTGGGAGATGTCAAAATTCTAAGTTCAAATTTATTTTACTTTAAAAAGAAAAATATTGAGAAATGCGAAAGAAGTGCCATTGAAACATTTTGAATTTTAATTATAATTTATTATGTGAATAGTTTGAAAAGATCTTTCTTACTGTTATACAGCTTTTTCTCTAATTTCCAGTGGTGAAAATAATTATTAAGCAAAACAATAACTTGATTTATATTTTGGAAAAAATATTGCATTTAGATAAGATTCAGATGTTATTAAAGTAAATAAGTTATGTAAGTTCTAATTTGAATTAATTATTATGTACAGAGAGAGAAAGAAAGATTTAAGATTGAAAAAACCATTCATGCCTTTAAAATAAAATTGTTTTAAGTATGGGTTAACAGCTTTAATATGTTGTGTAAAAAAAAAAAAAAAAAAAAACTTTAAATGAAAGAGGAAAGACATTTTCTGTATTAGCATTCTATTTCATGAAATATATTACATGATATTTAACTTAATTAAATTGATTTTCTTAGATTTTATTATCTTTCCATCTGCTGAAAAGTGGTTAATTTTCATTGTTGATTAGTGAAATGCAATGAATAATATTTTCAAGTAAATACATTATGATGGAAAACAACAATATTTTAAATAGTACAATTTTTTTTATCTACATCATTGTCTATATATTGTTGGCAATTCATTTTTCTAGAAATATTTTTTAAGAAAATGTATTATTAAAAATGAAGGCAAATTTAATAAATTTGTGTTGTAATATGGTTGAAAATTTTTGTTTAAATATCCATTAATTACATAAGTTTAAAACTTGGTAGTTTCCCTTTTTATATTTAAAATATTCTTTCTAATGTTAAAGCAATAAATTTTGTAATTTTTATGTATTTTTTAATAAAACTTCTATTTATTGTACCCAAGTGTAATGATGTTATAATGTATATAATGATATAGATTTTAATCTCCATTTTTTTAAAATCTAACATTTGCTTTAAATTTGGTGTGCCTTGAACATTTAAACTTGATTAGCATATAAGAATGTTAATTGAGATCGCAGCTGCCCACACTCTCTTGTGGTCCGCTGGACTGATTGCGGATAGTCACGCCCCAGGTTTGAATCCCAGTTTGGCCATGTTTGTACTCTCTCTCCTGTCTTTGCCCTTTCCATGTATGAATGGATTGTGAATGGTTGCAGGCTTTAAAAACAGGTACCTATTGCTGAGGACCTATTGTACTGAGGAAGTCTTGCTCCAAAGCTAATTATGGTTGATTTGGGAAAGTGGAGCAGCACATCTCTTATTGCCAGCCTAGCTGGCACAAGACAACAACTGAGGTTGCAAATCACATTGTTTATGAATTTGGAAACATGATCTCAGTAAAATATATTTAACAAAAAACCTCTTAAATTTTGTTATGCACTTAAGTACAATTTAAATATAAAATGTTTTTATTTTTAATTTGTTATTTAATCTAGCCAATAATTTAGTTGAATTCTACTTTTAACGTAGATTGTTTGTGATTGGACTGATTACGAAGCTCGAATGAAAAAATTAGTATCTATTGTTGCTGACCAGTTAGAGAAAAACAGATTACCTTCAGTGCACCCTCATCATAGTATGTTATATCCATTGACTCATGAATTTAGGAAAGCCATAGCTGCAAGACATGCAAATTTGTGCCTTGAAAAAGTAAGATAAATATTGTATTGTAAATAATTTGATTATATCAAAAGTATGCTGATGATTCTACTTTGGAATGTTTTGTAAATTTGCTTATGTACATAGATCCAAGTTCTCCATAAGCCACCATATCAACACACAAAAGAACTAAAAGGCAAAATTTTAAGAGTAGGTTATGTCAGCTCTGACTTTGGAAACCATCCTACCTCTCACCTCATGCAGAGTGTTCCGGGTATGCATAATAGAGATAAAGTTGAAGTAAGTAATACATAAAAAATAATACCTAATTTATAATAGTAGGAAAATAGATTTTCTGTGTTACAGAGGAACCTAGTTGTATTTTCAATTCTAATTTTTACTTCTTTTTCTTTAGTAAATGTTTGGTATAATCTTTTTCTAAAAAGTGTACCAAATTGCTACATTTTTATATAATCTTGTTATAGAATTGCAACAAGCTTAGCTAGCTATAAAATTTCTAAATATCAATACCTTTTGAGTCACTAAACATGATGCATTTAAGAAAGTCATCCTGATCCTTTTGGTTAGTATTTTAACAAAAATTTAAAAGCAATTTCCATAACCAATGAAAGCTGTGTTTTTCAGAATCTGCTTTAAGCTTTGGAAACAAATCAAATCTTGCTCTATTTCTGTGATTTGTTTTATGATTTTAGTATACTTGCTATCTAGAATTTATTATTGTTTTATACCACTTAAGTTATTTCTTGATTTGAAAAGTGACTATATAAGGTTATAGTAACTCAAAATTAATGTAATGATCAAAAATTTGTAAAAAATTATCAGAGTTTACAATAACTATCCTCAAATTAAATTTTTTATTCAGTCAATGTGTCAAGACATTCCTTTTGTATAAAGTGTTTATGCATATGTTCTTAATTAAAACTATGCTGTGTACTTGCTATAATATTGGGAAAATGCAAGTTGTTTGAGCACATTTTATTGTTAAGGTTGTTTAGAATTCTTGTGTAACAAAAATATTAACTTATTTGAAGAAGTATTAAAAAATACATGCCGAATTATTACACCAGTGAACTCACAATTTTAAACTACAAGTATTTTGTAGGCAATTTGGGTATTAATTTGACAATTTAATGATTTTTTATTCAAACTGTAAAATTGATTTTATTAAATTGTGCAATTCTTCTAATTTTATGCCTAATTATTATAGATATTTTGTTATGCTCTTAGTCCAGATGATGGCACAACATTTCGGTCAAAAATTGCTCAGGAATCGCATCATTTTATTGATTTGTCTCAGGTATCTAAGCTTTAATAATAAAATTTATATTTGAAATTTATAATGCAATCTAAACTCATTATTTACTGTAATTTATATTTTAGATACCCTGCAATGGAAAAGCTGCTGATCATATTTATAATGATGGTATTCATATTTTAGTCAATATGAATGGTTATACAAAAGGTGCAAGGAATGAAATATTTGCATTAAGACCAGCACCTATACAAGTAAATAATTTATGTTTTATTATGCATGTGTGAATCTAAGGATATTTTTTAAAATTAAATTTTAACTTAAATTCTTTTTAAATTGAAATTTTTCAGTTTACATTTATTACTTAAGACCATAAAGAAAAATTAATATATTCCTATGACACAAATGCTTAGACATTTATTCACATTACATTTATTACTTAAATGACAACTAATGTAATCCATATTGGGTTTAATTAATACAATTTTTTATTCCTGAATTGCCCATATAATTATGTTAAACACTTAGAACTGTGATTTATTTTTAGCTTTATAATGTTATTGATTCAACTGTATAGTTATCAATGTCATGTTGATCCCTCAACTTAAGCTTGATAATATCTATTTATGCTTCCACTCATTTACTTAATTCTTTATTGAACATATTTATAATTTTTGAAACTATACAATGAATTTCTGTTAAGGTAAGTGTTCACTTTTTAGTGAAACAGCAATTGATAATTTAAAAGTTTAGTTTGAAATGTATATTATTTTAATATGTTGACTTTTGCTGTTTTAAAATTGTTTTACTGTTTGCTTATTTGTGACATTATAAAATGGTGGTACATTCACTAAACAAAGATTATGCAGTCTAAGGAACTCTTATTCATTTAGAATATGGCTGAAATCAAGACTTTCATGTTAGTGTGAGATTAGAATGGGAGCTAAACTATTGTATAAGATTTAAGTATTCTAGTAGCATGGCTGTTTTAACTACATCCATTGTGTGTGTGATGAAACAGTAGTAGATGATGACAGTTAGTGCATTTCAAACAATAAAATTATTCATTTGTTTGAAATGTACTTTAAATTTACTTCCCTAAAAGTTTTTTTTCTTTTTCTTTAGTTTTTTCTGCTTTTTTTTCCTTTTTACATTATTCAGATTCACTTCTCAAATTACATTTTATTAAGAATGTCTTTTGCTGGAATCTAAAATCCAATTTTTGTTTTAAATTTATCATTTTAATTATTTCAATAACATTTGTTTTTATAAATGTTGTATATTTTATTCAGATTCAGTTAGTATGGAATAGTAAATGCTTCTATAATGTTAAGATTGCAAGAATGCAACTAAACTAATTGTGTTTAAATGTTTTAGTCTTTTGAACTTTTTCATATTCTTTGTTTATTTTTTATCAAGGTGATGTGGCTTGGCTATCCTGGAACAAGTGGAGCTCCTTTTATGGATTACATAATTACAGATAAAATCACATCTCCTCTTAGTTTAGCACACCAGTATTCTGAAAAATTGGCATTCATGCCTGATACCTTTTTTGTTGGAGATCATAAGCAGATGTTTCCTCATTTAATTGAACGAGCAATTATTGATGACAAAGATAAAGGCTCCGACTCGGAAGATGCCAATGATGTACCTGATAATGTTAGCATTATGAATGCTACTGATCTGTCTCCAATAATAGAAAAGGCAGAGGTAAAATTGAATGCTATGCTTGCTTTAAAAAGACTAGTGCAAACATGAATATATAAGTTAACTTTAAATGTCACATTTTAAAACAGTTATAACTTAATAAATACTAAAATATGTTAAAATGTAACTAAATATGATCAAGATTGTTACTTATTTTTAACATAAAGTGTTAAAGTAGATTTTTCATATATGTAAAAATTATGAAAGTTTTAATTTTTTTAAAAGCAGAAATCCTTTTTAACAGATTTATGCAAATTTATCATTTCAGTTTTTGAATTGTGTTATTTTCGTGAAGTTGTAAAAATTAAAATGGATTTTTTAAATTCTATTATTTTACTTTTTTTTACTAAAACATTAATTTTTTGAATGAAAAAAAATTATCTGAAAACACTTAGTGCATTTTATTTTTCTTAATTAGATGCATTCTCTTGTTTTAAAATAGTAAAATTTGCAAATGTTTATACAAGTAACTATCTTAAACTGTATATATTTCTTTGGCTTTAAAAATTGGTGCTTGATAATTTATTTTATTTTTGTTTTGCCTACTTTTTAAAGCTTTCTGAAAGTATATTTTTTACTTCTGAATTTTCATAAGACCTTGAAGGTTACACTTCTAGAAAAAAATCTTATTTCTTAGATATAAAAATGCACTTTTAAGCTCTTATCGAATTTATTAAAAGTATAACTATAAAAATGGTTTCTCTTATTTTTCAAACATTTTTTCGGATGCTCTGGAATACTTTAATGCTTGTGATTATGTTTAGGACAAGTTATTTTTAAGCAAAATATTTTGCAAATATAGTAAATTTAAATAAACATATCAAATTTTAAAACATCTTATTCTATTCTAATTCTTTTTAGTCCCCATTTAAATTTTCATTAAAAAAAAAAAATATCAAGTTCTACATAAATTCAACTAGATTTTCTTAGATTAACTTTTTTGGTATTATAATAAGAATCAAGATTTAAAGACTTTCAAAATTTTATGACCTTATACATTTTGACTTGTATTCTTTGGAATATATCATGAGGTAAATTTTTAAACAATTGAAAACTTAAGCAGATTTGTAAGTGTTAATCTTTGTTTTAAATCTAGTTACATGCTAAATTATTAAAAATAGTTTGAAATAATATATATAGGAATCTTTGATATGAAATATCTGTACTGGTATTTTAAATATTTAAGTTCTTTTATATGTAAATATGCAAATTTTGAAATTAAAAAAGTATGATGTGTGAAAATATTTTCCCCTTGAAGGTAATGTATCTTGCCATATCAAAAAGTTCCTTCTGTTGATTTATGTTACATATATTATGATACTTTTGACAGAAAATTCGTCAAGTAGCTGTTACAACATCTCTAGCTAATGAAAAAGAAGAAACAAAAAAAGTGGAAGTTGAAGTTGTGAAAACAGTCATTGAATTACCAACTATACCAGTGCAAAACATGATAAGTACTGGTCAAGTGCAAACTTCAGTTAATGGAATTGTAGTTCAGAATGGTCTTGCCACAAATCAAGTATTAAAATTTTCTGTTTTTAAAAAGAATGATCAAAAGCTCAAAATTTTTATTTTAATTATTTTTTTATTTATATATTCAGAAAATTCAAACCATTTTTTCAGATAAATAATAAAGCAGCAACTGGTGAAGAAGCACCCAAAAGCATTTTAGTTACTTCCCGACAACAATATGGATTACCAGAAGATGCAATTGTATACTGCAATTTCAATCAATTATATAAGATTGATCCAGCAACATTACAAGTATGGGTAAATGTAAGTATCATATCAATTGATTATTTGAAGATTTTTTGAATGAAATGTTCAAATATGTAAGCGATTTAGGAGAAAGAATTTACAATTTGTTAAAAAGGAAAAAAGGGATTTCCTGATGCTTACGTAAATTTATTAAAATTTATATTACATTGTTTTAATCAGCTTAAATAATCCATTGATAAAATTTTTATATTTTCATGTATCTTGTATAATACAAAAATTTACTTGAAGCATTGAAATTTGAAACAACATTCAATTTATTTCATCTGCCAAGTATTTGATATTAATCATTGAAGTGTACATAAGAGACTACAGCATGCAACATTTATTGCATCAACTAGAAAAGTTTAGTGACTGAAAAATTACATTTGTAAAGTACAATAAGCAAATCTTTCCCAATCAATTGGTTTTTTCAGTAATATTCTTCAGTAAATGAAAATGTAAAAACAAATTTGTAAAGTTTTTATTTGGATTAATAAATATTTCTTTAAAAGAAAATTCTTATTTTCATTAATAGTTTACTAAATGAATGACTATGCTATTATAAGTAGAAAGTGAAATGAATCCTATTATTCAACCCTTAAAAAAGAAATTTACATAAAAAAAATCAGGTGTAAAGTCTTTTATTAATCAATTTCAATTTCTCACTAAAAATATTAAAATTTTATTTGTTAGCTTTGTTTTTTTTTTTTTTTTATCTTTCAGATATTAAAAAGAGTACCCAACAGTGTGTTGTGGCTCTTAAGATTTCCTGCTGTAGGGGAACAGAATATAATAGCTTCTGCTACTCAGCTTGGTTTGAGCCCTAACAAAATAATATTTTCAAATGTGGCTGCAAAGGAAGAGCATGTTCGTCGTGGTCAACTTGCTGATTTGTGCCTTGATACTCCATTATGCAATGGCCATACAACTGGTATGGATGTTTTATGGGCAGGGACACCTATGATTACATTAGCTGGTGAAACACTGGCCTCTAGAGTTGCATCGTCTCAGCTTACTTGTTTAGGAGTTCCTGAACTTATTGCACGTACTCGTCAAGAATATGAAGATGTTGCAGTGCGGCTTGGCACTGATAAAGAATAGTAAGTTAATTTATGGATAGCTGTTAAATTTAAATACAACTTAATATCAGATTAAATTATTTTAATTTAACAATTCATTAAAATTCTTTTAGGGTTATAAATTTTTATGAATATTTTGCTGTATTTTTTGCTTGGCTAAATATGGAATATTTAAATGAAACATTAGTTATTTAAATATTTAGATTAAATATCACGGAACTGAAAAAGAAGCATCTAGAATACTTTTTACCCTTACAGAAGTATTAAACTATTGGTACCTTATCTGTTAAACTGTGCAAAAACAAATATTTCCAACTTTTTTAAATTTTAAAAATAGAAATTTATTTTTTAACTTTCATAATGTTTTGAATTTACAATTAAGAATACTAATTGTTCTATATAGTTTATTTAACTTTTTATTTTTATTAGATGAAGAAAAGGTACTGCAGAAATTAAACTAGAAAATTTTATTTTAATCGGATATTACTTTAAAAGTAATATATTCCAATACCATAAAAAACAGTTAATGTAGTTGAGTAATTGAAACATTGTGAAGATAAAGTGTTATATAGCACATTAATGCTACATTCTTATGAATATAATCTATCATTAAATATTTTTTAATGTTGTAAAATATTATGTAGAATAAACTGCATAATGTTTAATCTGGTAAAATCAGACTCAAAAGAATGTATTAAATAGAAAATTGAAAAAAAATTGTTAAAATATTTATATAGAATTTTAGCTTAAGATATGCTTAACTAAGTATATCAAATATAAAAAATACTGAGTCTGAATGCTTTGTCTTTGTTAAATGCTCTACAGAGTCTGCTACAGGCCAAATCTGTCTCACCAGTTCTTCAAAGTTTAGCTCCCATCCAGTGCTATGAACCATAATCAGTCTTCTCCACTCAGTATTATTTGTGTGATCACTTAAATGAATTATTATCAAACTTAGTTTAGTTTTATGCATTTAAAACAAAATTACCACATGTAATTTGAATTTTTAAAGTTAATATCTTTAGAGAACACATTGCTTAAAATTACCAAAATCTGTCAATATAATGTTACTCTGACAATATATATGTTTACTTTTCCTAATGTCTTATTTTAATATTTATGCACATTAAGTGTATTTGCATTTGATTTCTTAATACAATTTTTCCTCTTTTAGCCTCAAAGCTATTAGGGCGAGAGTTTGGGCTGCACGAACAGAAAGTCCATTATTTAACGTGAAAACATACGCCACAAATTTAGAAAGGTTATTCTATGCTATGTGGGCCAGGCATGAAAGAGGAGAAAAACCTAATCATATCACTGATTTAGTAAACTAAATGTGTCTGTATGTGAACTGTATTAGAATTGTGATGACAAATGTGAACAGTCAAAATATATCTACAACTGGTGTCAAAATATACAATGTTGCCTTGTTCCTGATGCTAAATTATTGCTTATATTACATGGATTACTCAATTCAACTGTGTATAATCATTACTTCGTCTAGTTAGATTCTTATTTAAATTCTTCATCTGGGAATTTGCTTCTGGATTAATAAAATCTTAATCTTTAAATTGCTTGTTGGTTTTATTCATGAACTGTTTTCATATAACACAGTACAGTACAATACAAATATATTGATTAAATAAAATCCATTCATTTTTCAACTTTAAAATTCTTATTCTAGTTAATTTAGCAACTTGATTGCTATTATAGAACTCTAAACGTTAATGAATCTATTATTACTTTTTCATCCTAGAGGTGGGATTCCTGTCTTTTAGAAGAAAAAAAATCTTGAAATTAATCTATTCAAATCTTAAAAAACATATCACACAATATAGATATCTAAAAACTTGTATGGAATTGAGCTACTAAATACAAAGCAATAAGGACTATATTTTAAGTGAAATCACTTATATTCACTTTAGTTTTCAGCAAGAGTTCAATAATTTTTAGAACATTGAATAATTTAGCTTATGGGGTAAAACTTGTGCAACATGTATAACAATTTGTGTCAGTGTCTTTACTGAGCTAATGGAGTGATATTTTTCGTTAAGATAAATTGATCACTGTACATGTAGGAATGAGAAAATGTATGAAGTGCAAAAAATATAGGAATAAAAGAAATGAAAATACACTAATATTTTAAAAATAATAAGCTGTTTATTTAATATTTACCTAATCATGTATTGGTTAGGAAAGAGAGCAGAAAAACTTTGAAGTAAATAGGGAATGATATTTTCTTATATTAACTGCACAATTTTTCAAAGTTTTGCTTTTGGATTTTCAATGTAAAAATTGCGATAGCATTTGTTGCACTGCTGACATAAATTGCATTATTTTCAACTGATGCTTATGTGTGTGAAAGATTTCTATTTTATGACATTAAGAATGATATATACTTAAAATTATAAAAGAAAATGGCCTAAAATATTAATATGCATAAATAAGTAAAGATCTTTTCTAATTTTTTTTTTTTTGTTGGAGCTAGGCTTGAAGAGGGAGCCTCACTGGCTTCTCCGCCCCGAAAGTGCCTTGACCTGGTGGGACTCTTGAGCTGCGAATCCATGTTAAATTGTAAAATTTTGTTAAGAAGTGCGTTTTTGCTGTTTGATATTTAAAAACTGAAAGGAATAAGGGGATAGACTTATGTATGTTGGTCCATATGTTTAACAAATTCTGTAAATTGCGGGAAAATCGAACTATATTCACATGTATAAAATTACTAGGAGTCTCAGCTTAGCAAGAAACAACTACAAACTTGATGGAACATTTTACTTGTAGCATTTTTATATTTAAAATGCAAAAAGGATCTTACAAGGTTCTGAGCTTCTACGAATTAAGATAAAGTCTTACCTTTGGGGAATTATATATAAAATAAGAACATATTTTAAGAATGAAATATATTTTTATTCAAACTTTGAAAGAGCTTTTTTCCATTTAATATTATAAAATTTATTCACTAATTAGAGAAATTCAAAATTTCGAAGTACATAAAATTTGCAAAAATTGTAAGTTCCTCTAAGTCCTAAAAAATTAATTTAAATCTAAGAGATTACTAATTCTGTATTAGTAACTTTTGTTAATTTACAATAATTAATAATTGTTGAAAAAGGTTTATATCACTTAAGAATCATCCCCAACAAACCAAGAAAATTTAATTGTCTACATATCTAAAGTTTTTATCATGTTAATATAGTAGTTACTTTGCATCTAAAATGTTCCAATTCATATCGAAGTGATTGCATCCAAATTATCAATGTATATCTTGAATACGGAAGGTGAATTGAACTGACAGAAATCACAAATTAGGATTAGGAATTATTTTTAAAATAATACTGAGGCTCATTTTATAAAAAATTTGAAAAATTTATTTATATGACTACAAACTAATAAAATTTAGTCATATTTTTGTTTTATTTAAAATGTAGGTTCTGCTCATGTTTAATTGTGTGTGAAAATTTTTAAATATTCATGTAATATTTTATTTATGAAGTTCTTAATTTTCTTAATATATTCAAACTTGGAAATTTTTAGTGTTTTCTTATGTCCTAAATTGCAGTTAAATGTACTGAAATAAATTCAACACTTCCAAGTGCATTTGCATAAACTTCATATTGTATTCCTTAAAAATTATTTTCAAAAAGGTTTGAATATAAATTACTATATATAATTTTTATTCCTTTTTTGGCCAAAGACTTTTATTAAAAACAAAACTTTTATCACGAAAAACTAAGTTACAAATCTACAGAATGCTTATCTGTCCCGTTTTGACCTATGTCTCGGAAACTTGGACTTTGACTGTAAGAGAGGAGAGGCTGTTAGGTCTATTTGAACACAGGATTTTAAGAAGTATCTTTGGAGGTACAAAGAAAAACAGTGTCTGGCACAAGACAAGAAGATACAATACAGAAATCTATCGAATGTACAATGAGCCAGACGTTGTACATCATATTTATTTAAGCTGTTTCAATTGGTTTGGACACGCTATTAGAATGAAGGACAATAAAACACTAAGGGAAATTTTTTTTGAAAAACCCATCAGCATAAGAAGAAGAGGAAGACCAAAGCTGAGATGGGTGGATGCAGTTGAAGAAGACTGTAGAGTCCTTGGAACAAAAAATTGGAGGAGTTAGGCTGCCAGTAATGGCAGTTGTAAGAAACATGTTCAGAAGGCTTTGGCTGATTTGGGCTGATGCGCCTTGAATGATGATATAGTTTTTATTATTTTTTACACTTTTAATTTATTTTTGACATTTTCAGCCTAATAGAAAACAAAATGTTTATATATATATAGATATTGCAATGATTATTTTTTGGGCTTTGTATTCATGTTATCTAAGATTTATAATTTTTATGTGATAGAATTAGTTTTTCTGTAACAGCAAATCCTGGTCCATGTCCTGGTATTATATAATCAGCTAAATGCAAAATTTTTATTCTATTTTTAAATTGTAAATCTGGATCTTCACTTCCAGCAACTTTATACCAAATACTTGGTTCATCAATGTCTTGTTCTTTCTCAAACAAATCCCCTAGAGAAATATTTTCAAAATATAAATATTTTAACTGAAACAATAATGTATATACGATTATCATTAGAAAATACAAGTTTAAATGAAATTAAATCCTGAAAACCAGTTAAAATATATATAATTAGCAATAGGAATAAAATTAATATTTACAATATTATGTTTTTAAAATGAAATTGAAATAACACTGCTTTTACTATAGTAATAAAAAAGAATTTTCTAAAAATGTTCTTTTCCTCTAAAATCATTTAAAGACACCTCTTCCTTTTTTTCTTAAACATTTTTAATGACAATAAATGGTTTTTAGAACAGTAAAAATAATAATTTCATTTTTTTTATTGAAAAAGTTAAATGATGGAAAATTATCATGGAAAATATTAATATATATTTGATAAATAGCTTAGATGTAAGTCATAAATTTTAGCTTTGAAAAGAATTTTATAGTTGAAATTAGTAAATCTTATTTTTTTAAGTAAATAAATATCTTTAAAATGAAAATTTTTCTAAAAATTATTATATATTTTTAACACAATTTTTAAATAAAAATATTTTAAATCTTTTAATACTTTCAAATTAAAACAATTGACAAATATCAATTTTTTTGATTGTTTAGCCCTATTTCATATAAGTATAAATATTTAAAGGAGCTTAATCTATATTCTTTATCATATTTCTATTTTTAATATGCATTATCATTATAAATATAACATAAATAAATGTTATTAAAATGACAGTAGCTTTAAGTATGTAAGTATTAAAGCATATAATCCCTTTTATTATTTTTTTTATCTGCTTTGTACTTTAATATAACATTTTAAATTTAATAATTTACCCTTGTTACATCATACAAAGCACTAATAGACATTATTTAATAGTGCAACTGTTAAAAAATTGTAACTGGCCCTGAATTTAGAAAAAAATCTTATCTGCAATATTTCTGTAGTTTAAAATATAATGGTACATTTAAACAAAGAGAAAGCAGTTTTTAACTGCTAATCTAGTGCATATTATTTAATATAAAATTCCCTTTTATATGAAGAGATCTAATGGAAAAATTTTAGATTGTTAATATATAAATTTAATTAAAAGATAATTTTTTCAATTTTCTTTTGATTTAATACTCACAAATGGCATATATATATAAATGTGTAGAAAAGTAAAATATTAATGATTGCATTTTGTAATTATACTGCCATTGTCAATTAAACAAAGATAATATAACTCACCAACAATAGCTACTGTACCAAAAGAGGTTCCATGCACAATTACACTCACATCAGAGAGTGTATGTCCAGCAGTAGCAATTATTTCAATATTATCAGATATTTTATAAGAATTATTCTAAATGTAAAGAAATAAAATTTTGCAGTTGTTTTAAACATTATAGATATTAGAATAAAATTCACTCAATATAGTATAAACTTTTTAGCATAATAGTCAGAATAAAATTAAAAAAATATTCACCTCATCAAATGAAAATAATTGATATTCATCATGATGAGAAATAGTTTGACCTATAATATGCAATGCATTAGTGAACAAGTTAAGATTTCCAATGTGATCAGAATGTCCATGAGTACCAACAACATATGAAACATCTTTTGTTTCTAAATTTTTTTCCTTCAGAGCTAGAATAAAAAATAATCAATCATAAAACAGTAATTAGATATGAAACAATATAAGTTATTTAGTGAAAATAGAATCAAT
Organism: Latrodectus elegans; assembly: GCA_030067965.1. NCBI lineage: Eukaryota > Metazoa > Arthropoda > Arachnida > Araneae > Theridiidae > Latrodectus > Latrodectus elegans. The sequence continues at coordinate 50,658,380 of CM057820.1, forward strand.
TGCTTTTATTACTGACTAAAAATAATATAATTGATTAAAAAATTTTGTGTTACATAATGTATAATAATAAATAAAAATTTAAAAATTTTAGAAAAATATAGTTTTTCTGATTAAATAAAACTGATTATGAATAAAATATCAAAATATTTAAAAAGAAATCTTGGAATAGCTAGATTTTGTAATATGTTACCTCACATTAACGAAATTTCTTACGGCATAATAGCATTCCTTTTTAAATTGTAATAAGCAATCAGCAACAAACATTAATCTATGATTGTCTTATCACAGATTTGTCTTTAAGCTTATTTTTTTAAATACTGAATCTTTAAATTATTAAATATTGAAAATGTTACTTACATTTAAATGATGTGCTATAACAAACCATTATGTAAATTCATCACAAGTTTCAATTTTGAGAAGACTCTTATAGGACTTCCACAAAAGCTCAACTTTTTAGCACTTACAGAAATATTTCTAAAAGTAATAAGTCAAAATGCTGCATATTTCCATGAAAACAATATTTTTTTGTGTTAAAAAATTTACTATTTTAAGAGCAAGTTTACAGAATTGATTCTTCAGTTCAAAGTAAACTCCACTAGGAGAAGTGTATTCTCAAGAAGAGAGTTTAAATTATTGAAAACAACAGGCCAGAGCATAAATAATTTAACCACTACTTCAGCTGAAATTGGCTTACATATACACCATAAACAATATGGCTATATAAAAATATACATTATACATAATATACTATTTCAAATAATTTGATAAATGAACTTTCAGCAGTAATTGTATCAAGAACTTTTATAAAACTTAATTTATTTAGAAATTTTGTGGAAGTTGCATGTTTGTTTTATGTTATAAAAATGTTTAATATAGAAAACGATCAAATGAAAAATAATGATTTAATTCCTTATTTATTTAATAGATTATATATATAATTGTATACCAATTGTAAATTATCTATTATGCAATCATTATTTGGTTCTAGGAAAACTGTAAATACAGTCATTCTGACAATTATGATTTGAGGGAGAATGCAGTCATACTTAGAAAACAAACAATACTGTACTTATCAAAATGATTACTACAAAAACAAATACTGACCTTCCTTTTTTTAAAATTTTTATTGATTACATCAATGAAAAAATATGAACGCTTTGTATGTAGCTTGTAAATTAAAATTCTGTTATTACATTATAAATTTAATTTAGATATTATTGAAATGTGGATAATCTTTTATCAAGTGGTCAATTTCAAACAATCTTTCTTGGATCAAGTAGAAATCCCATGAACAAATGATTTCAAATTCAAAGTTTTCAGAAAACACGTTGCATAAAACAAATACTAAATTTTTTATGGTGAAAGCTAAAAAGGATTCATTCATTATTCTTAAAGGCTAAATATGAGGGTTACTCTGAAATTTTTTAGATACGCGCCGAGGAGAATTTACAAAATAAAAATAACCGTTTAATTTTAAAATATAAACTATTTTAACACAGAAGACGATTTTTTAGTAACTTACATCAACTTGTTTAGCATAGAATAAATTTTAAACAGAAGAGAAAATGGAGTTGATGCAAGAACATTTTCATGCTATGATTTTCTACGATTTTAAACAGGATTAAATCAAGGAGAATGCATTCAACAGTTGCAATTAGCATTTGGTGATGAATCTCCAGCTCATGCTACTGCATTCAGATGGTTTAAAGTATTTAGAAGAGGTCGCAATTTTCTTCAGGACGAAGAACACACAGGAAGGCCGCTGCAAGCAGTTATCACAGATAATGTGTCTGCCATACGAAAAATGCTAATGGATGATAATCGATGTACCTATCAAATGATACAGAATGAACTTAACATTGGATCCGCAGCCATACACAAAATCATTCATGAAAAATTACATATGAAAAAAGTAGTTTGCCGTTTTGTTCCCCATAATCTAACTGAGCACCAAAAGGAGGAGAATGTTAGAATCATTTCATTAGCATCCTTTCTAAATGCCACCGCATCATTTTTAAAATTGTAACAGGTGATGAAACATACATACCATTTTTGACGTCCCAACACGTCAAGAAAGCAAAGTATGGGTCTTTAAAGATGATCCCATGCCGACAATGGTGAAAAAACAACGCGCACTGAAAAAAGTGATGCATACTGTTTTCTTCAGAAGTATGGAATCATTCAAAGCCATCAAGTTGGAAGGATAGAAGACAGTAACAGCAAACTGGTATGCCACTAAATGTCATCCAGAAATTCTACAAGAACTGAATGTTAGGGGACTAATGCTTCACAATGACAATACATCTTCACATACAGCTGGATTAACAGTTACATTTCTTTAACAAAAATCAATTAAAGTGATCGAACATCCGCTGTATTCACCTGATCTAGCTATGTGCGACTTTTGTGTGTGGCTATTCTTTAAATTAAAAAAAAAAAAAAAAAACTTACGTGGACTTCATTTTCATTCAGAAGAGATTGATGTGGCTATAAATGGATTTTTTTAATCTATTCCAAGAAATGAATGGCTTGAGGAATTTAATCTGTAGAAAATTCGTCTACAAAAGTGCATTGATGCTGGAGGAGACTACTTCAAACACACATAAAATTTTGTAAGTATAACTTTAAAAACCTAGTTGTACCTCAAAAATTTCAGAGTAACCCTCATATAAGATATTAATGCTTGAAATAACAGTATAAATAAATTTGGTAAAAATCTAACTTGCTGCAAACTTAGTGTCATTTATAATTTTTTATCATCATTGAATTGTGAAATTATACTTCACACCTGATAATTTAAAATATCCTTAACATAATTATCTCGGAAAAGGTTTACAAGATAATATATTAACAGTATTCAAATTATCTTTTGTAATAACATTTTACATTTTGAAATAAATAACAAATGTATTTTTCAACCAATTAAAAATTTTTATTACAGAAATACACCATGTTCTAATAAATATTTGGACACCATAAAAGTGAGAAAATGTGGTTTAAATCTGCATCAAGTCTTCTATAATTAAATATTGTGTTGGAAATAGCATTAGCATTAATTGCATGCCTGATGCAACAAAATTCAGAGTAAGCTGATTGAGAATTATCAGATATTATAGAAATGTTCAACCTTTAAGAACTTCTAGAGAATTAAAAATATCAAAATTGATAGTGGCTTTTGTGATTAAGAAGTAGAAAGTATATTCAATGCGTTCCAACAAGCATCCAGTGTTTTTTTTTATATATAAATACCATTTACTATGAAATATAATAACTTAGTTTCCATGGTCATGATGCTGCTCATAAGGCTTTCATTAGAAAATCAACAGCAGTGCTCAATTAAGGTGGTGCAAGACACGTCAAATTTGAACTGTAAATAAGTGAAAGAGGTTTTCTGAAGTGGTGAATCTAGGTTCAAGCTTTACCAGTCAAATGGCAGATTCTGAGTTTTGCATATGCTTGGAGAATGCTTTTTGCCAAAATAGAATGTGGCTATAGTAAAGTTTTGTGGAGGTGCAATTATGATGCATGGATGTTTTTCATAATGGTCTGAGAATATGAACTGGTATCCTTGATCCCAATTCACAGTAGTCTCAACCTTGATTCCTATTCACTATATAAGAAAACAATTTGCTTCCTATGCAGAGGCAATTTTATAGGTTGTATCATTTTTATTTCCAGAATAACATTGTTTGCCATGTTGCAATATTCACCATGGATTTCTATGCTGTCAATGGGTTGAACTAACCAGCCCAGAGTCCAGACTTGAATATTATAAAACTTCTATCAGATGAATTGGATAGTCGAATTGAGAAGTGTAAACAGCAATTCAAAACCAGTGTAAGAACTTATGTCTTCTCCAAGTACAAAGGAAAAAAGTACCAATGCCAATCATCTAATCACCTGTGGAACACTTGTTAAGGGTACAGGAGGCTCAACAAACTATTGAATATGAATAATTTGTGTTTATCACTCCTTATCATAGGTGTCTAATATTGAAAGATAGAATATATATTTATATAAAAATTCATTGTTTTTTTATATTATTGTTAATAAAAAGCAAAAGTATTATTGAAGAACAAAAAAAAAATTCATATAATATATAAGAATCTTTGAAACCAAGCTAATGTTTTGATCAGTGCAGTTCCCATCATAAACATAGATATTTGTAAGAATTCAGATTATAATTTAAAATATAATATGGTCTTGATTAAATCTGATGTGCACCAAAAATAACAGTACAGTGATAAACCAATTATGTCACACACACACATAATCAATAGTAAGTTCACAAATTGGAACATTTATTGTTTTTAAAGAATTTGAAAAGCAGTTCTGATGCAACTATTATCATATGTTAATCTTTTGACCACTGACTATCATGTGGTCATATATATATATATATAAAAGGAAAGTGGCTTCTTATTTAAAGGGTATCAACACATTTTTAGAACGATTTCAATAAAGAATTTTAAAAAAGTAAATGTTTTAGAATAAAAATGTTTGGCAACTGCTTATTATTTGAAATGAGAAATAATATCTGCTACTTTTAAATTTATTCTTCTTTCAAAATAACACATGTAAGCAAGTGGATTGAAGGATATGTTTTTGCGCCTTTCGAAGAGAAATATTCTTCTAGAATTAAAAAAAAGTTGTGAAATGCAAGGTATTAATATTTCTAAGGGCAAAATAATATTGCTTATTAATCATACAGATAAAATACATCATTCATTATTTCTACATGAAAAGAAGACTCCAAACGAATATCCCGAAAAATGTACGTACTGTTTCAAATGTTTATAAAGTGAAATCACTAGTAACAAGAGAAAATCCGCCAATACAAAATTCAATTGCAAAGTCTTTAAATACATCTGTAGCAACAATAAATAAAATAATAAACCAAGGTTTCAACTTAAAAAAGCTAAAAAACATAATGTTCACCTGCTTTTGCAGAGTGAACACTCAACGCAAACCATTTTGTAGAAGCCTGTATGAAAACCATTTAGTAACAGATAAGTGGAAATACACTGTGACCCATAATGAAGCATGGGTTTATCTAAATGACTGGAACAAAAAAGTTCTATTTACTATAGAAAATTAGGAGAAAAAAATTTGCAAACTTGGTTCCATCAATGTAAAGAAAGTTTCAGTACGGAGTTTATGATTGTCGCAAGTTTCTCCTACAATGGGAAACTATAAATAAGAAGAGTGGGAAAAAAATGCTTAAATTAACTCGTCATACTATCAGGAGAAGGTTTTATGTCCATTATTTACAGAAGAAATTCCACTTCTTTATCCCAATGACTTTCAAGAGTGAAACTTCATCATGATAAAGTTGCCAGTCATACTTCGAAAACTACCACTGCATTCTTTGAAAAAAATGAAGACTAATACAGGTATTGCATAGATACTTTTTCAACATATTCCTGCAAAGTCCCCTGACATTTCACCTATGGACTGTTGTGCCTTTGGTATGTTAAAAAGATCTCTTTCTAAATGCAAACCCATCACGATAGATAGATTCTGAAAAGTAGTTGAAGAGGAATGGAAAGCAATACCCTGGAAATTTTACGAAAAGCTCTTCTATCATGGAAATCATGATGCAGGCGTATAATCCAGAAAAAGCCTATCAAATCAAACATTTAAATAAATAATCTTTAGATTTTAAGCATTAATAAAACTGGCCCAAAATCGTTCTAAAAATGTGTTAATACCCTCTGTACCTTCTAATAATAGTTGGTAACTATGATGTGGTATGAAAGTCAAAAGTTATATTAAATGTTTTTGGAAATAATGCGATATTTTAATAAATATGATTCAACATGTACTTTATTTGACATATGTGCAAATATGACATAATAATTAATGTAAAAAATGTATAATTATAAAGAGCATGGAGGAAAAATAACATAATCACTTAATCATGTACATATAAAAGTTTTGCACATAATCAAGTCTTGGCTTTATTAATAGATATACAATAGGTAACAAAAGAAAATAACAAATAATGACTTCAATTATTAATGTCTTCAATATTTATAGTTATTTTTAATATTTTTCTTAAACTTAAAAAATTGAAAGTATTATATTTTTTTTACCATCGAAACATTTAGTTTACACACACACATCAAATAATTAATTTGCAGCATGTTTTATTTATATTATTTACTAGTTATATGTTTGTTTTATATAGAATGATTTATTTTAAAAGCATGCTAAATAAAATAAACATAAATAATATACATTTTATAATATAAATTCTTTTTTTATTAATTAGAACATTAAAACTAGATGAAATAATTTTTATTTATAGCATGACTAATTTGTTTAAGTTATGGAGCATTTTAAAGAAAAACAAAAACAATATTCATTTAACATCATAATTTCCAGAAGAAAGGCTGAATTTATACAAATACTATACTTGCTAAAAATAGCTTTCAAATATTTAAAATTGCATAGAAATTTTTACTTATGTTTGAATGAGATAAACATCATTGTACACATCTCAGAACACAAAACTTTGACTTATGCCTAATAATATAGCACATTAGTTACAAGTAAATGTGCAAAACAAAAATATAAATCAAAAATAAATTTTACATGAAAAATATTTTAAATTCCTTTTTATATTTAATTTTAATTAAAAGAAATCCAGATGTATAATACTCACATTATGTTATAAAGAACATTGCAACAATGAAGAATCACACTAAATGTCAAAAAATCTTAAATTTATTTTTTATAATAAAAATTATAATAGCAAACTGTATCGAGTAAATGATACAGTTCAAGGAGATATTTTATAATCTGAACAAAAAATTTGTATAAGTTGTTAATTAAATTAGTGCTTTAATAGTTCAAATCTGAAAGGTCATAATATACATACTTTTTGTTTTACACTCTATTTAAGGATGCAATTTTACTACCTTTAATTATTGATATTTTTGTTTAATACCACACACTTCTTAAAAATTTGCAAATGATATAATAATTTTTAAGTACACATAAACATCGTAATGGTAAAGATGTAACTTTTAAACACGTTATTTAGGGAAACATTTCTTGTGGAAATTACAGTCTATTAAATGTGATAGAGTTTCTTCAAAAGATTCCATACAGTAATACAAAATTATTACCATTAATTAAAAATTGTGCATCCCATGCAGTTAAAGGGTCAACAATAATGATAGTATCATTTTCTCTTATTATAGAGCAGGTACAATTTGCTTTCATGACATTTAATTTTTGATCAATTTTAGAATAACCCGTTTTTAATATCTCTACAGACACGCCCATTTTCAAAATTTCAGCTTTATTAAATTGATAAAATATTTTGTTAAATTATTCAGTTAAGTCACACAAGAAATGTGAAACTAATTCCACATACAAATTTTAGTTATTTATTTAAAAAATAGAGGATTATTAAATTAAGAATGTATCTCTTTTAATTGATTAGATTAGATTTTGACGATTAGTTTTATCATTTCTTTTTACATAAGTTACAAATTAAAACATTTTACAGAAGAAAAAGATGACTAATATTTCATTACAATATGCGCGATCTATAGTTGGTTGGTTGGTAGCTGTTCTGAGACTTTTAGCTGCTCCGGCTTTTGTCTCTATTATTCTAGGAACATCTATTTCAAAAACTGTTGATACTCATAAGGAATTTAATAAATGTTTTTAGATTTTTTGGGTTCGATGTGATGATTTCGACCAACTGTTTGTAATTTGTTATTTGCACTTGTATTTTTAAATTATGCAAGAATTGTTTGCGGTCCTGGTTATATCTGGGGCAATATAAGATTATATGTTCAGCATTATCAACTGCATAGCATGAGCTGCATCTGTCTGAATCAATCAGATTGAACCGGCAAAGCAGCGCTGGAGTCAGCAGAACGCCAGCAAGGCTTCTGGCGAGCAGTACATCCTCTTTGCGCGAGACGAGAGATCTCCCCATCGAGCTCCACTCCGGGATGTCTCCAACCCTCAGGTAATATTTACTGTTTTTGAATATTTTATCTTGGGTTTTTAATGTTGCTTTTGATGTATGAGTAAAAGTCTTCTATGGTAATCCACTCTATATATACGTTGTCTTTTGTGACCGTTTTGGCTAGTTTATCAGCTTTTTCATTTATTATAATATCTTTGTGGGCTGGAACCCAAATAATTTGAAGTTCTTTGAAGAATTTTGAAGCTTGCCATATTTTGTGTTTTAATCTTAATATTATACTTGCTGATTTTTGGTTACATTCCATCAGTGCCATAAGGACAGATTTACTATCTGTATATATTATATTTCTTCTTTCGTAAATGATTAATTCATCTATAGCTTGACAGATCGCCATAGCTTCCGCAGAAAAGACCGAGTTTATATTATTAATTATGCATCCAAAGATCCGTTTTCAGACCATCCAGCAATAGAGGTTATGTCTTCTTTTTAGATGCATCTGTGGCTATTCTGTTAGGTTGGTCTAGTAGACTTTTGTCAAAATCATTGAAAAAAATTGAATAATTTCTTGATTGGTGAGAGATTTATCTTGGAAATCGTATTTGTCTACATGGATTGAGAAATTGTTTGGAAAGTGAATTTGTGGGTATTTAAACTGAATGAAGTGGGATATTTTAATGTTTTCTTCCTCTATTGTTTTCATTAGGGTATGTGATATCTTTTTCCAACTGAATTGAAGCAGATTTGGATGATATTTTTGATAGGTGATTGTTGTTCCAATGAGATATGCTTTAACCAAAATTTGCTTGATATTTTCCTAAATTCAGATTCTATTGTGCCAGTATTAGCAATCTTTCGTAGGAGAATATTAGGAGTGAATCTGGGTAATCCTAATGCAATTCTTAATGCCGACGTTTGTATTGTTTCTAAAGGTTTTATGACTGAGTGGTTTGTTAAGCTAAAAATATTGCTAGTGTGGTGTAGAATACTGCAGATAGATGATTTTGCCAACTGCATTAGATGATGTGATCTTGCTCCATAATTTTTATTAGAGAGTGCTTTTAAAATGTTTATTCTTTTAGCTGCTTTATATTTTAAGTATGTTACACGAACGAACGGAAGTTTCCATTTCTTGTAAATATTATTCCTAAGAATTTAAGAGTGTCTTTCCATTTAATTTTTTCATTATTGTATTGTATTGACCAGTCAGGATTTTCTCTGCGCCTGGACAAGTTTACTGCTGAACACTTTTGATAAGCTATCTGTAGTTTCCAGTAACTACTCCATTTTTCTATGTTATACAAAGTATCTTGTAGTTTTTTCTTGATTATTTCCAATTTTTCATCTGTACAGTAAATAAGTATGTCATCTGCGTATATTATATGTTTAACTCCTTGAGGATTGTTTCATGGAAATCTGACATGAAGATTGTAAATAAAATGGGAGATAACACACACTACCTTGTGGTACTCCTTTTGTTGACTGGAACCGATTGCGAGGATGTATTTCTCCATCTTACCCTCAGCCTTCTATCTTGTAGAAAGTTATGAATCCACTTAGCAGTTTTCCTGTTATTCCCAGCTGTAGGCATTTGTATATTAATCCATCAATGTACACGGAATCATATGCAGATTTTATATCCAATGATATTGCAATGATGAATTTCTTTGAGCTTTTGCCTGATGCAGATCATAGTGAAACAATTGTATTGCAGTTTGACTGTCTCGGAAAGGTATGAACCCTAGATGACGTTCTTCTATCTTTTCGTTAGTAATTAGGAAATTTGTAATTCTATAGGACAGCATTCTTTCAAAATTTTAGTAGGAACAGAAGTTAAAGATATCGGTCTGTATGAATTTAGTATGGATTGTGGTTTGTTTGGTTTGGGAATTGGTATTATAATAGACGATTTCCAGCTGTCAGGAATAGAGCATTGATCAAATATATCATTAAAGATTTTGAGTATCTTTCGTGTGTTATCTTCATTTAGGGATTTAAATACTTTTGCAGAAATTTTGTCTTCTCCTGGTGTGGATATTCTAGTTTTCTTAATCGCTAAATTGAGCTCGTTGATTGTAAACTTTTTATTTAAAATCATATTTTCTGGTCCAGAGTAGTCTATTGGTATTGGCTCATGGTGTATCTTGTTATTGAAGTGTGTTGCAAAGCTTCACTTTGAGATTTAGGTGAATGTAGTTCTTGGTTATTAAAATTTATTAAGAGGTTAGAGTTTTGGATATCTCTGTATCGACGATTCATAGAGTTAAATATTCGGAAAAGTAGGTGCACGGGTCTTGCTGCTTCTTGCAGACATCATCCCAATATTTGGTTTTTTAGAGGATTTTATGGTGCGTCTTAATTTTGCAGAAAACTTTTGTACAATATCCAATTCTTGTTTTTTAAGGTATTTCTTGCTTTTTTTAGATACACTTTTTTTAGAAATGAAAATTTACTACATAAATTATTCCACCAGGGGGGGTACTGCTTTTCAGGTATTTTCTGCTCATGGCTGTTTTCTTCTATGGCTTTGACTGCAATATTATGGAAATTGTCATACGAACTGTTGCTTTCACTGCACAACTCTTCGTTTATTTGATTGATGATTTCTTTCCATCTGTGAATCTTATACACTTTTGAAGTTTGATCTGGGGTAAGAATGTCTATGACTATAGGAAAATGGTCACTGAAAATGAATCTTCTTCTATAGTTATATGGCATTGTGGATATAAGTTAGAGTACAAAATGATAGATCTATAATTGAAACTTTACCTGCAGGAGAAATATGTGTCGGATTGGTTAAATTCAGTATGCAGAGATTGTGTTCGTTTATCCAGTCGGTCAATTTTTGTCCCTCTTGAGTGCTAGTTTCCCCTCCCCATAAATCATGTTTGATATTAAAGTCTCCTAAAATTAGGCATTTGTGTGTTATGTATTTTTGTATGTCTCGATATTCATTATATTCAATTTTTCCTTTGGGTGAATATATATTCAATATGTTGATTGTTTCGTTCCTGTTAGTTATTTTCACTATCAATATCTCTGTTTTACTGCTGCTATATATGTTCTTATAGGTTACTTTTTGATGATGATGATTCTGTCACTGCAATCGCTAGAGCCGCCTCCGCTTCTATTTTCTCTGTCTTTTCTATAGATTATTTTTTTCTTTATATTAAATAAATCTTTTGGTCTCAGGAAAGTTTCTTGTATAACTAATACATCTGCGGATATGAAAGGTTCTAACTTAAATATGTCTATTTTGTTGGTAACGCTCCTCGCATTCCACTGTACAATTTTCATTTTGAAAAAGTGTTTATAAACTGAAGATTTATAGCACTTATATAGAACTGATATAAGAATTTTTTATTTGAAATCCTTCAAATATGAAAATATAATTAAAATAGGTAAAAAGTAGGTACTCTAATCATCCAACAGAGAAATCTGAAAGATCAATCTCTTTCTCTATTTCATATTGTTGGTAGTCCATCTGGTCTGGTTTTGAGGATTTGGGATTTTTTATTATCTTTGATTTTTCTTCCTTTCTCTTTCAGGAGAGATTGGTGTGGTTAATTTAGAGATAGTTTCATTCATTTTTAGTCAAGACGGATTCATTAATTTTATTCACTGTGGAGTCTAATGATTTTTAAACATATTACAAATTTTAGTTAATTGTGTTTCTATGATCTTTTCAATTGAGGTTATCAGTTTAAGGGCCAATTTATCAAAGATCCCTTGCATCGATTCTATGTCTAGATTGGCTGTAGGCATGGAAACTTTCTTTGCGTATGAAGTGTTTTTGTTTGCGAATCGCCTTCTGGCTTCGCTTAGTGTCAAATTATTTTCTGCCTTAAATTTGAGTATTTCTTTTTCTTTTGCCCTAGTTGGGCACTCATTATAATCGGCTCTATGTGAGCCCGTACAATTAGAGCATCTCATTTGGTTTAAGCATATTTCTCCATGTTTTTGTCTCCACAGTGAACGCACAATACTTCATAAGGGCATTTGTTAGGATTATGAGTGAATTTGAAACACTTACCACATTGGCGAGGTCTGTCTACGAATAGTTCCACTCTGTGGTTGGTAAAAAACAGTTTTATTTCTTTTGGTATCTTTATTCCCAGAATAGATACTCAGAACCGGAGATACTTCACGGTTTTCTTATTGAATCTTCTTAATTCTAAAATTTGGATTTTATTTTCAGCGCTCAGCTCCTCTGCAATCTCTTTTTAATGGAGTTTCCGTTGGAATATTAAATAGTAGAAACCTGGTAGAGATGCTTTCCCATAGGATTTTCGTAGTGTACCGGTACCCCTTGTAACTCTTTGATATTTAATATTTCTGTAGCTGTTTCCATGTCTTGCGTTGTCATTATTAGTCTACCGTCTCTTGTTATTGTCTTGTTAGAGATCTTTCTGAAGTTCTTTATCTTTATAATCAGTTCGTTTTTCAGTTCCCGGGGTTTATTTTTCGGAATTGACCTTCCATTGTTGGCTTTTAGGAATATGTTAAATGTGTTTACCCCATTTTCTTTGCAGCTAAGAGACATTCATATCATTTTCTGCGGTTCTAAGGAAATTAGCTCCGTAAATGCTTTCTTCTGCCATGTTTAAATCCATGTTGTTTAGATCTTCATTTTGTAAAATATCCAATATTTGAATTTTAGAGGAAGCCAGACTTATGGCTTCTGTGTTCCGTGGAAGCTTCTATTCCGAAAAGGCAATAAGTCTTCGCTCAACTTGAGCTGAAGAGGAAATAAATTTTTTTTTCTATAAATAAATATTAAAATATAACTTATAATTCTAATGAGAAACTTTTCTAAAAAAGGAACTGAATTAATTGGTTTCCAATCAGCCGGCAACTATTCGATGAAGAGCTAGCTGCTTTCAACTTCACAGAATTCCCTCTATCCTGCCAAATGTGCGCGATCTATATTGGAGTATCTAAGTTCGCACTTGTAGCTGACTCAGCTGAGTTGTAGTGGAGAGCCGACAACATTCTAATTATTCGCAAACAAATATCTCTACTTTATCAGCCTTTTTATATAAATACAACTCAAAATAAAATAAAGTGAAATCAAAATTGAAACATTCTGAATTAAAATGACTAATAGTTTTTGGTTTAAAATGTTTTATGTAATTTATCAAGGAAATAAATGAGTTCTCATACTCAAGTTTAGGAAGACAAAGGTTTGTTTTATAAAAGCAGTTGGCTTAAGCATAACCGTCAATTAAAAGTGTTAAATAATTTTTGTTATATGTATTTTTTTTTTTTTCAAATTAAAACTCAAAATAGCACCAAAATAGTGTTCTAAATTTTTGACGAGTTTTGTGAAAAATTCAATCTTACTCAATGTGAGTATTACTACTACTACTACTACTAAAAACTAAGTCTTGCTCAGCTTCAAAACAAGTGTTTGGTCTCTACCTATCCTTATTTGTATTTGTGCTGTTGTAATTCATTTCGGAATATCATTGATTATCAACGGAATAAGTTATTTCTACCATCAAAATCTAGATCATGGAAGTATAGATTTAATATAGACAATATTGTGAATTTATTAAGAACATATCACGAATTATCATATAATACGAGTTATAAATTATAAACATGGGTAAAAAACGGAAACAACTCTCTCAAAAGTAAAATTAACTTATGTATTTGATGCTTTTTACTGTATTCAATATAATTTCTATTCGTATATTTTTTGTTTCTGGAGAAGTAAACTGTGAAAAAGAATAAATTTTTCTAAAGATATTAAGGATATAAAAACATGAACATTTGCATTTTTTATTTTCATCTCATTTATTATTCATTTTTAAAGTTATATATTTCGCGGAACTTTTTAAATAATACTAAGAATAAGAATATATATAATGTAATCGCTTTGGTGGGTTTTTGTTGATAAAAAGTCGGTAATTTAATGATTTATTTATATCGTTATTGTATCTACTTTTTTAATGAATATCTTTTATTTCCCAAAAAGACTATAAATGACTAAGCAAACTAATTGTGAAAATGTAAATAAAGGGAATTATTAATATTTCTAGAAAGTAAATTTGAATGGTTAAAAATGTGAATTAAAATTTAACTGTCTAAAAAAATTGTGTTCTCAAATTTCAAATAAAAAACTAAAATTTTTGTAATTGAGAATAATTTTCACATTTAATACTTGTACTTTTCTGTTTTGGTGGGTAGAAACATAAGGATTTTGTCTGTAGTTTTTACTACAGACAAAATCCCCATGATTGTGATGTACAATTGTTAACATTTTTGGTGTCCCCAAAAACCATTCCTTTTTTAATTATGTTTCGAATTTTCTTGAAGTCGATGTTTGTTATATAATATTTCTTTGTTATTTCTGCTGTCCCTTTTTAAATTATCAAACATTTTATTATTTCGGAATTGCTCATTAAGAAGTTTCAATAGATTTATTTCAAACAAGTGGATTTTATACAAATAGAAAAATATTTCATTGTTATATATAATATACATATTTTGTTTTATAATTTGATAAAAATAATTCACCAAAGGCCCTCCAAAATCAAACATTATCATATTATATTATACAATCAAAATTTATGAAATAATTTATTTCTTAAAGAAAGCATATTTGGAATAATTATTTGAAAAATACAATAAAATCTTATAAAATTTATTGTAATCAAAATGAGATATAAGAATGAAATAATTGTACAATTTAAAAAAACAATATTTAAACATGTGAGCATTATAAATTAAATTAAAAAAAAGCAATTAAAAATAAGAACTGATAATAGTGTTTCATTTCCTAAGTATTAGGCATTTATATGAATTACTTCATTTGTCAAAATATATTTTTAAAGATTTATTGTGGCAAATTAACTGTTTCTAATATTCTTCAAGTCTAATATAACATTATTGTGCACATAATTTTATTAATACACATATTTAAGATCTACACACTGTGGACTCCAAGATAATGTGATCTCATAAAATGCTACAAAAAATGACTACTCTTATCACCATGTTACTACTGGTATCTATTGTTTATCATACTATATGAATAGTAATCACATTTGTTTTGTTGTTTTTAAGGGAAACAATTGTATACTTGCACATTATATACATATATATATATATATATAAATTATATAGTTGGTGTATCCTCCTTTATTTTTACTTGTAACAATAATTTTCTTTTCCTAATTATAATATCAGTTAGGAAAAGGAGTTATTTTTTTCAAATTATTCATAAATTTCTGGCTGAGCTGGCAGCCGAATGGTTAGCGCTCTTGCCTTCGGTTCAACAGTTCGTGGGTTCGAATCCCACCTTGGGCATGGATGTTCGGAATCCACTTTAAACCATAGGTCCCGGTCTAATTAGCCTTCGTGTGCAAAATTTACCGTTGAGCGACAAAACAACCAACCATAAATTTCTGATAATGTAATATTGGAAATGATTTTCATGTATTTTATGAACTTATTGTTAAATTGTCTTACTTCTAAGTTTGGGATTTTAAAATAAATCGCAAATATACTTAAAATTTAAAACTATTTTATATTTTCCTTAAAATTATTTGTTTATAGTTGATGTTAAATAAATTCTTCAAATTTACTTGTATCTATAATAGTTCCCTTTGCTGTACGGTATTTCTAAGAATGTCTATTTTGTTGTTTTTATTATTGTTTATAATTTCTTAAAGCCTGATGTTATATACAGAATTTAAGTTTATTTTGTGAAAAAGGAAAATGTATAAATTAAGTTTGTTCATAACTATTTAAATTAATTTAATGTGTTGATTTATGTAAATTGGTTTTTTAATTGGTTTTATTTAATGGAAAAAAAAAGGAAATAGTTGAAACAGGCAAATTTATTTTTAGAAAAACATTCAAGACTTCGAATTCCTCAAATGATAGTGCCGTTCAATGCCTTTCGTAAGTATATTGTTTATAATATTTAATTTTCTAATAAAGGAAATTTAAGTTTTGATTTGATTAATCAAAGTTTTGATAGTAATAAGTCATAATTAAGATAAATTTTATGAATTGTTTTATTTTTTACATCGACGATAATCTATTTTTAAATTACATTTCTTGCTTTATATTTTTACAATTTTATTGTTTGGAGGTATTAAAATCAAATGTTGAGTGAATGATAATTTTGTAATGTTAAGTTATAAATTTGCTAATACTTTTATTAATTATTTTAGAAGCTTGTTTTTAATTAAACTCTTTTGGGGAAATTTGAGGCAATCAAGGCTTTTATTTTTTCTTCTGGAGTTTTATTTATTTATTATTTTTTTTAAACATGCACTTATTATTTATTGGAGGATTACTGTATTTTTATATTATTATATTCTTTTCAAAAAAAAATTTTTTTTATTTAAACATTTTTACTATTTAATGAAAAAATAACTGCATTATTTTGTTACCTTCTCTTCAGAAGTTTTTTCTTAATGCAGACTTTATTCTTTATTTGGTGGAAAAATTACTGCATTGTTTGTCAGTGCCTTTTTAAATTAAATTGTGTTTTTCTCTGGAACAATCTCTTTCTATATTTGAAAAATGCTACATTGTTTTAAAGTTTTAATTGAAAAAATTTAGACCATTTAAGTATTTTATTCAAAATAAAATATTGTTTATATATTTTTATTTAATACAATAGTGAATATTTCTTTATTTTGTCATTGTGTGTTAGTTACATTTCTTATGCTTGTTAAAGTTAAGAATGAAATAATTTAAAACTTTGTTTTTATTTACATTTGTTATCTCATTTATTTTATGTTCTTCATATTATTACATAAAATTAAAGCAAAATTATGGAATATATAAAAAAGAAAAAGAAAAAAAGAAAGCAAATAAGGAAGCATAAGAACATTAATTTTGTAAATGTGAATATAAAAACAAAAAGCATAGGAACAATAAATTGGAGAATATTAATATAAATTCTAAGAAATTTTAGTTAAAAATAAGGAACTGCATTTTTTTAAACGTAAATGCAAATTATAAAATACTCATTAAATTAAAAATTGATTTAAAAATTGTTTTATTATAATAATATAAATAATAAAAAAAACCATGCGTAAGCTAAAAAAGGAAATGTCAGGATAATTTTCAACATTAAGTTTAAACAATTAATGTAGAAAAAAATTATTAAAATAATGAAAAAAAAATAAATACCTGGAATATAAGTATCCAAAAAGTCAATAAATTTGTTTAACGCACTAAAAAAAATAGGATGCACTATTTTCTCAAAAATTCTTATAAAATCCGAAAGTGGAATTAAATATTCTAAATTTCTTCTTGATGATGTAAACACTACAGTTGCCAAAATATAATTTCTTCATAACTTTTATTTTTCATGATCTCTGATGTAATAAAAATCCAGGTTGCCAGATAAACAAGGATGTCTGCCAAAAAACTCCCCAAATTCAAAAAATGACATAATGTCATACAGCATCTGTGCACTTATAAAATTCCAATGACACTTTTTCCACTTTCTCATGCATTATTCACCTTATGTCTTTTATCCAGATATTTATTGATTCATTGATATATGAAAACATTTATTCAGAATTTTAATGTAAAAGAAATTAATTTTTTTCCCATTATCTCAAAGATGAAATATAGTAGTGTGAACTAATATTATAAAAGAAGGATTGTATTAGATATTTGTATTTTGCAGCAAATTATTACAAAAGCTTTATCCACTACATAATAACCAACATGATCATATTTTTTCTGTGAAAATTGTCATTCAAATTTTGAAAAAAATTGTTTTGAAATATTATGTTGAAAAATAAACTTTTGTTTTAGAAGAAATTCTTTAGTTTTTTTCCCCTGATTAAAATTTGTAACAACTAGGTTGTACTAATCTTGGCTTATTGGAGTGCGTAAATATTTTTATGCATGATTTAATTGTATAATAATTTATGTATATATGAAAATTAAAAAATGTTATTTTAATTATAGTAGGTAAAGTAAAGAATAAAAGTTTTAAAACACCTGAAAATTTAAATTTCTTCTTAATTGAATGAGATAAAAATTGTTTTTATAAATTTAATTAATGCTAAGATTTATTTTAATATAAATTTTTGTCTTTTCACATTAAAGTAATTTATAATATTGTCAGAAACTTTTTATAACTATTAAAAGCTTTTTATAATGCTCATGAATTTTATAATTTAATTCATTCTAATATATTTTTTTTTAATTACGTCCTTATGTTGGCTCTTTGGAGCATAACAAGTCTTGCAGTGCAATAAAGAAAAGAAGTAGATAGAGAATATTTGTCTTCAGTATAAGGAATTATTATTTTTATAGGTAAAAGTTCAGGATATTACTATTCAGCAGTATATGAAAAAATCCTGAGAAATATTTGAGAATTCTTATTCTTTATTTATTTTGTTTTCATTGGGAATATATTTTTTATAAAAATTTAATTTATGTTGCTTTAAAAAGGATTTTTAAAACCTAGTATCTTAATTTTATTTGATCAAAATAATTGATGAGCTTTATTAAAATATTCTTCAAGTGAGTCATAGTTTATAATACCATGGCAAATTATTAGATTTAAAATAAATTTATTTGACTTTAAAGAAATATTAAAAACTTCAAAAGGAAATATATTAAAAGGAGTAAATCAATTTTTATTGTTTCATTATAAATTTTTAGAATAAAATGTGTTCATATTCAAATTTGTAGTATCTGTGCCTGTATTGTGTATGCAAAATAAAAAAAAATGAAAGAATTTTTATTCAGTGCGAACAAAGCAAATTTTGTAAAAAAATTAAAATGTGATGCTTCTTAGATTTAAAAATATCATTTTTTAAGTAATAAAATAATGTCAAATTATAAAAATATATTTGTTACAGTAAAAAACCCTATTAAGTTTCAAGAAAATTTATAAAATTGTTCTAATATTAATATTTGGTTTATAAAATTTAAATGATATTATTGGAAACAATCAAATAAGTAAAAAATAAGAATTTGAGTTTAGATACAAATGACAAAAAATTTGCTATATTAACTTCATGGCCAAAAAAATTTTATTTAAACTTATGTAGACATTTGATAGTAATATATATGTGTGTGTGTGTATATATATATTGTAGGAGCCATCCTACTAACTAGTGAATTCAAGTGGACTGTATTTTATAAAATAATTTGATTATTTATAGTGAAAAGAAAATATATTTTTTTTTAAATTCCGTCCTTATGTTGGCTCTTTTGAGCATAATAAGTGTTGCAGTCCAATAAAGAAAAGAAGTATCTCCAGGAGTGGAGAGCATCTTGAAATGGAGGGCAGAACATTTCCAAAAATGCTCGCCATCCATGTCAACATGTTCCTTACATAAAATGCAGTTGGATGAAAAAAAGACTGCAAGAGAAAGATGAAGGCTGTAACAGATTTAGCGTTACCCAGGATGCACCACGAAGAGGCCTGTAATAAAAAATATATATATATAATTATAATAAAAGGAAATATAATTATAAAATATAGAATTCATATTAAAAAGCATAAAATGCTTTTAAATTGGCCATATAGTTTTCTCTCACAAACGATAGTAAGAAATGCAGTTCGTAAATAACTTTTATTTTAAAATAAAGGGAAAAAATATTTAAAAAATTGAAATATATATATATATATATATATATATATATATATATATATATATATATATATATATATATATATATATATATATTTTTTTTTTTTTTTTTTGTGGAAAGATGTTTTCAAATGCTTGAATATTAAAATTTAGTTCAACATTATTGTATTATTTTTGCCAACACTATATATTTCATCAGTTAACATTCTACATGAACTGATGTGAATTATTTGGTTATGATTTTTAATAAGAATGAAATCATACGAAATACCCCCTTTTTTAAGATTTTTAAAATATATTTGAATAATTTATTAGAGGCTTAAATATTTATATATTAAGCTATAATCAACATTTCTTGTAAATGTAGTTTTTATTTTGATTGAATATTATAAGAATTTGCTAATAATTAATTAAATGCCAACTTAAACACACACTATTAATTACAACACGTGATTAATTAAAAAAATTCTAATATATTCCATATGTATTTATAAAATTTAAATTTAATCAACACTTTCTGAAGACTTAATATTTTATATTAACACTGAAGAAAAAATGTGTAACATCAAAATATACACTCTAAATATAACCATGTTGGTAATGCCATTCATCATCCTATATCATATTAGTAAATCAAATTTTATCTTGAATTTACTCAAGACTTAAAAAATATTTTAATTTTTTCTTTAGTATTTAATTTATTCATTAGTATTTAAAAACGTTTTTTATATCTGTTTTTTATTTCTAACTATTCAGTATTTTCAGTTTTTTATTTATAATTTAGCATTTCAGTATAACTTAATATGAAAGAGATTGTTCTAGATTATATTGGATATTTTTTATTATAAGTGGAAACATTTACAGTATCTAAGGTAATTTCAAATAAAGACATTCTTATCAAAGAAATATAATCAAGGTTTTAAATTTGATTGTATGTATATTTGTCAAATGAAAGGAAACAATTTATTTCTAAAATAAAGAAATGCATTAATATTTGTGATAATAAATTCCACTATTACTATAATTTAGGTATCATAAATAACTACAATTATACTAGCAGTGATATATTATTTGCTAAAGAAATAAAGGATATAGCAATATATGATTTAAACAATGCAATCTAATCAGAATAAACTTTTTTCTGAATACATTGCTTCTATTTTATGATTTTTTCATGATCTTAAAAGTTGTCTTATGTGTGCCATAGAAATCAAAAGTTCAAATAAAAGTGGTAAAGAGAAAACATTTCGGTGTAAATTTTGTTGTTTTATTGAGTTGCAAAATTTTTGTTTTTAATTATTTAAAGAATTCTTATTAATTTTATTAAAAATCTGTCATTGGGACTTTTTTAATTTAGATACGTAAATATTATGTTATAAATGTGTAATTTCATAGAATTCAGTTATAGTAGTTTTCATTTTTTCCATTGGATTATTGTTGCTTGAAAATGATTTAAAAATAGAATAAGAATTATTTAACTGTCAAAAATGTGCATCATGTTTCCTTTAAGTTTTTAAACAGAAGATACAAAATGAAATAAATTAAAAATAAGGCTACTCTGCTGTTTTATTTTATTTTGATTAAGTGCTTTAATATAATTTAGAAAAAAGATTACATGTGCAATTTATATAATAATGAATTTTTCATTATATTATAAACGTTATTGAAAATTACATTGAAGTTAGAACAGTAATTGCTCTTATTAACCTAAAATATTAGATATGAAATTCATAATAATTTGTCAATAAAATGTAGGATATCAACAAATGTAGATGCAGGATTTACTTTTTTTGTTCACCAAATTTTAATAAGAATAGTATTTTGAATACTTATTCCTGAAATTAGTGTGATGTTGGCATGTTTTAACTCATTCTATCTATAATTATATTGTATAAAATTATATCTATGGTCTATTGTATAAAAATTATATGTTTATTTGGTTTATTGGAAAGTCAAAGAATATGCTTAATTAATATTTTCTACATTGTGCTTGCATCATATATACAAGGTTTTTTTATTAGTTGTTACTATAGTAGTTTTTTTTATGCAAATACAAAAAAGAAAACATTTACAGATGCATAAAAATCAAAAGTTATGTGCATGCACATTCACACATATCCACAAATGTATACTATTTACTAAATTATTAATATTATTGATTGAGATATAAATAGGAAAAAGAGGATCCCAAATTAACTGTAAAAATTTTCTATTATTTTTTTTTAACCGATGAATCTTTGGTACTAAATTGATATATTAATCTTGAACTCCCCAAAATGTATTATTTTGTATTATGATTGTATATATAAAACCTTATTTGAGTTTTAATTTTGAATTTCAATATAAATTTCTTGAAGGAAGTGCTCTTTTGTTAATTTATTACTACATTTTTAAAAATTTTGTAAAATGTTAATCTAATATATTAGTATAAAATCATTTATTGTTTCTAGTTGAGTCATTCATCTCATATCTAGAATTATTCGTTAATAACAATTACTTATTTTTTTCTAGAGAATCTAACTGTTTCATTATGTAATTTTCCTTTTGGTAAAATTTAAAGCTTGTTTAATAAAATGTTGAAAAATTAATATTTCTTGGGAACTTAATATATTTACATTTTAGTTGCATACTTTTATGAGTTGATATTTTTAATTCTTTTTTGATAAAATTCTTCTTTCTTTTGTATATAATTATCATTGAAAAGAAGTTAGAAATTATTTTTTCTTATAATTTTCATTTTTTTCTATCCCTGTAGGTTATTATTTTAAGAAAATATATAATTATTAAATAATTTGAATTATACTCAATTATATAAATTAAATTAAAAACTAATGTATAGTTATATCTTTTACAGCTATGCCAACAAATCTAATGGTCTTGTTGTTGGAACCAATGCTGTTTTAAGACTTCTTCAAAAGAATAACTTATCTTGTGTGTTTTTGTTTTCCAATAAAGCTCCGCCTCCTTTGTATTATTTCCTTGCATCCCGATGTAGCTCAACCAATGTTTTGTTTTTTACATTGCAAGAAAATGACAGAATTTTACTTGAATCAGAATTTCCCTTTTCTATAACTTATGGAATTAAAGTAAGTATCCTCAAATTGAGAAATTAATATCATATTTTTTTCACTCTTCAAATTTTCATACATTTAATTAAAGAGTAAAATATATCATTGTTATCTATTTTGCTTTTTTAATTAATATAAAGTTTAAGAATTTAAAAACATTTGAATAGTATTAGTTTTCTTTATTTCACTTTTGAAACTTAATTTCTGATAGTGGGTTATAAAAAATTCTAATGTGGTATGTTAAGTGATTTTCTGATACATATATTGAATATTAATATTCAAAGGAAAATTATGTACAAAGGAATCACATACAAAGGAAAATTCTATCAAATCTTCCATGTTATATTATGCTAGTTATTGGTATGTGAAAAGAATTAATGAAAACAATTAAAAAAATAAATAAAATGTATTAAATAAAAAACAATTTTGTTATAATGTATAGTTACCAAAATCATTCCCATATTCAATTTTAAAATATCCTGGTTTATTATTGTTTAATTATATTGTAAATACTTTGCATTTACATGTAACATTAATTGGAATTTCAAAAATGGAATTATGGAATCCATTGTAGTTTAATCTTATATCCACACAAGCATTACATTTTTTTCATTACTTTCAAAATAATAAAGCAAAACGTTTTCTTTTTAGATTGGTTGTCTTTTTAATACTTATAATTATAGTATTTTATTACAAGTCAAAAGTATGAGTGAAATATATGTATATCACTTTTCTTTACAAAGATTGAATTTATACTAATGCTTTTTATTAAGATAAGTTATACAATTTCCTTTTTTATTTAAATTTTGCTTCACTTTTTTGAAACCAGTTATTGTAAATTTATTTGTAATTGTTTCTCAAATTCATAAAACTTGAAGTAAGTAAATTTAGTTTTCTTCTTGGAAAAATTTCCCTTTGTATGAATTACTGCTTCCTTAAAATTTCCAATCAGATGGGTTGGTTGGGTTTTATGGCGCAAGGTCCAAAATTGGACATGCTGCGCCAAAGGTAAGTGGTAAGTTTTTGTTTTATTTGATTTTATTATTAGTAACTATATATATATATATATATGCGTGTGTGTGTATATATATGTATATATATATGCGTGTGTGTGTATATATATATATATATATATATATCTTTTAAATTTTTAATATTGCTTAGATTTTTTAAATATATATATATATATATATCTTTTAAATTTTTAATATTGCTTAGATTTTTTAAATATATATATATATATTTAAAAAACCTAAGCAATATTAAAAATTTAAAAGACAAAAATTATTGTATAGATTACTTTAAAATCAATTTATAAAATATCAAATATAAAAAATTCAAAGGAATATGTAATTTAAAATACAAATTAAATAAAATGTATTAAACCTATTGCTCTCAAGAAAGTGATGAGGTTTTTATGGAGTCCTATTAAATCAGCTAAAGCTAATAAATCAGTTAAAAGAGAGTAAACATTGTTGGTTAAAATCATGACATTAAATTAAAATATGATAAACAGTGAATGGTTCATCACACGTTTCACACCATGGATTTAGTTCACTTAAAAAAACAAATATCTGTGTTAAACATGTGTGCCCGATATGAAGGCGAATTAATGTAACATCAGCACTTCGTAACGGTAAAACTGATAATGAGGTGAGGGATGAAAAGATGGTATGATACTTGTTGCCGACCTGCAAGCTGAACGATTCCTTCCAAAGACCATTTATAAAATTTTTCATAACCTTTCTCACATCAGATAGAGGAACTAATGGTATAAAATCAGATCTGATGCAGCCTTTGCCGTTGCATCTGCTCTCTTATTTCCTTCAAGACCCAAGTGGCTTGGTATCCATCAAAGTACAATTTTGTTTCCTTCCCAGCCAAGGAATCTAATGATTTGAAAATTCTGGACACTACTGGGTGACATGTAACACTATTGTTTCTCACAACTTCTAAAATTCTCATACTGTCAGTATAAACACTATATTGATGATAATCATCTACATTCATGTGCTGAAATGCATAATAAATAGCTGTAGCTTCAGTAAAGAGGGAGCAGGACGAGTGTAGGCTGTAGCTAAAAGACGTGTTATTGATAAAAATTCCATCACTGACGTGTCCTGTGGTTTTGGATTCATCTGCGAATACAGGTTTGTATGATTGGTTCTGGTTGGTTTGGTTTGATAGCGCAAGGTCCAGATAAGGACAAGCTGCACCAATCAAGATACTATTACATAAGTTTTTTTTCACCCATTAAAATATAAAATAAAAGCATAGTTAAAATGTACATTAAAAATTCCTAAACATACAATATACACACACATAAAATTAATAACTTGAATTTTAAATAAAATACTTCTAAATCAGATAAAATTCATAAATCTTATGTCTTTTAAAAACGCAAAGAGATTGTAATGGGGTAGTTCCCCAAGCAGGTCTTCTAATGTTAAAATATTATTATTAAAATATCTAAAACAATGATGGTTAAAATATCGGGACACACAATTAAAATATGATATGTTGTGAATGGTTCATCACATTTTTCACACCATGATTGAAGATCACTTAAGATCAAATGTTTGTGGGGGAAATGTGTGTGACCAATTCGAAGGCGAGTCAATCTAATGTCTGCACTTCATGGAGGTAAAACAGATAATGGAATGATGAATTAAAAGATGGAATAGAGTTTGTTGCTGACTAGCAAGTTCAAGATAAACTCAACAGCCAATGGTTCCTAGAGATTTCGATCCATCCGTAATTACTGGAGTGTACATAGTTCACTGACAGCTATGAAATGAATAAAGCTTTTGAAAAATAGCAGTATTTGTATCTGTTTTTTTACTATGTCTGATTTATACAAACTCCACCAGACACAGCAGTATCACCACCATTATCCTTTCTGAAGCATTGAAACCTACACATTTTGGTTATAATATTGGGCTTCAGGAATGTTTCCTGGAGAGCCACACATGCCGGGTTATACACTGACATAATGGATCTGATAACAATTCGAAGCCAAAAATCATGACAATTCCATGAAACAAAGGAAGTCATTGATGGAATATAATCTAACCGTTGTAACTATTGCTGATTGTCATCTCAGATGAATCTTCTAACATGAAATCATCATCTGAAGGATGCAGTTTAACAGTGTCTGCATCCATAGACAGAAGAGCTTTTCTTGTTGTTAATGAAGACTTTCAAACACCTTCCTTGGCCATTTTTAATTTTCTAGCCTTTATGGCTTTTGATTTTGCCAAACCTGATTTGGCGATTACAGATGTAGTAATTTCTACTGTTTTGGTTTGAGAGCAAGCTAACTGTAGAAACAGAATTTGTATCTGTTTTAGTGCTGCAGGATCGGGTTACTTTTTTGTTATTGTAGCATAACTAACATCAAGAGTGGGAGTACGGAAACTAACTATGCGATGAGCTTCTAAATAGGAAACATTGTTCTTAATTTTGATGGTGACAATTGCCTTTTCCTGTTGCCAAATGGGACAAGATATAGAAATGAGAAGTGTTTTTACCTTTACAGTTAACACACACTTCTTTGGCTTCGCAGGTATTACTTTCATGGCCAACGTCAGAATAACAGGCACAAGTGACTTTTCCTCTGCAAGCCATTTTAGAGTGTCCAAATTGTTGACACTGTAAGAATCTTAGAGGGTTAAAGATAAAAAGCTGTACAGAATATCGCATATAAGCCACTTTGATATTTTGTGGCAAGTCTGGTGTAGAGAAAATCAAAATGAGATGCTTTGTGTTTAGGACAACACTTTCTCTTGTGATTCTTTTCACAGCGCAGATTTTTTGGATTTCCAATATTTCATTGGTTGGCATGTGAAATAAGTCCTTTAAAGAAATAACACCACGTGAAAAATTAAAATTTTTTTTGAAGTTCAACAGTTACCGTGATGTTACCCATTGCCTTTATGTTTTGCATCAGAATTGATTGTTTGTTGGATGCAGTCTCTATCAGTAGAACATCCAATCGCAACTTCTTAATGGATTTAACTTCTCCAAGATAAGAAGTTATACCCTTTTCAATGAGAAAAGGGGAAACATATTCAAATGTATTTCCAATTCATTTTATTGTAAAAAATTTGGTGCTACATGTTAACATTTGTTGCTCCCGAGGGAGTGAGGAGAAAGTTTTTTTATCCATATAGGATGAATATAAATTCAAGGACCAGAAGGCACACCTATCACGGTGCCCTACGAGGGAATGCAGATAAATTGCACCAATGCTAGTTGGTCCCCATGCGCTCACAGTACATCCCTGAAATAGTCTCCACCCTTATCGAGTCACCCAGTAGATGTACCGATCGCTTGATCCATAAAGCCGATTGATGTGCTGAGGACCACAACACACCTCCCATTTATCTGAAGCAGAGGCCAAAGTAATGTGTTGGTATATGGGGGCCTCAATTACCGGGACCCTCCTTTTCAGGGACACAGGTTTCCACGTGCATGTGGGTGATTTAGTCCTAAAGAGGAGCTAATAGCAATAGAGTGGCGAAAGCTACTCAAGGGAAGCCCTCAACCTCTTGTGAGACAATCACAATGAGAGAAAAGAGAAAGAAAAAGCAGAAGAGTAAAGGAGAGAAGAAAAGAAAGAAGAGGACAGATCACTAGAGTACCTTGGGATTGTGACACCCGTGTTTATCTATAGAAGATAAACCCCCTGAGGGAGTCATCATGGAGAAGAAAAGTTTAAAATGAATGCATGGTAATTGTTTGTGTGGTTGTCAAATCTTTTATGCAAACATTTTTATATTTTTCTCTTATTAAAACATTGCACAATCTTTTCATTCAAATAAACCGATTTGCAACCTCTAGCAGAAAACTTATCAATCTTTTTTCATTATAAGTTCATGTTATTTTTCTCTAAAATGGTATCTGTATTTTGAATGACTAAAAATATTGTGGCTTTACTGATTTCTAACCACACTGATTGTCTTCCAGAAAGATTATATGAGCATTCACCAGAAATTAAATGAACTTCAGCAGGAAAAACAGTCATGCACGAATGTAAAAAAGGAAAGGAAAACAATTAAAGTACCTTATACCTTATGTTCAGAGAATGTGAGTGGCTTGGATGAAGTAACAAAGTTTAAAAAAAGTCATTTACAAACATTTTATCATAAGAAACATTCGGCTAAGGAAACCATTCCTGTAATTGATAAAACACTCCAACAAGATTTTCTTTCTTTGGCTGAATATTCTGATCCTGAAGAAGATTTTCCTGTATACAAATCTGTTAAATGGAAAAATTCTGACTTGATTATAAAATAAAATTTTTTAATCAATTTTATTAAAATCTACATGTTTTTTTCAATTTTAAAAATGTTTTTACATTAGTCATTAAAATAATGTATTGTAATAATCTGAAATTCTAAAAATGTTTAATTCAAATCAGTGCATAAGCTCATACATACATTTATCAAAAATCTTGGTAGTATTTTTTTTTTTTTTTTTTTTTTTTTTTTTGTATGAAATCCTCTATGCTTCAAACTAACAAAGAAATATTTCTAAGACCAATGTTTTTTATAAGAATGTATCTTAATTCATTAAATGTAATTCAAATGTCTGAATGTTTCTTAAAATTTCTTTTGATCTTCTGAATAAAAGCTTTTATAGCTTTAAGAATTTAAAAACCTTGATAAGCACATCAATATACTTCTTTGAAGCCTAACTTTTCCTTTATAAATCTTGTACTACGAATGTAAGCTTGAATGTAAAAATATGAAATATACCATTTTAATTTATACCAATCAACTTCTGCATAAATCTATATTCGAGAATTTTTCTATTATATATATATATATATATATATATATATATATTGATGCCCATATGTATTAAAGCTATATGTATATATATAGCTTTAATACATATGGGCATCAATTCACCTATATTTCAGTTTTTAAAATTGTTATATTCAACCACTATATCAAACAAAATTATAAAATACGAATGTATGTATACTAATATATTAATTTTGAATTATTTAAAATAATATCTATTATATCATTGTCCATGGAATATATTATATTTTCAAATGAGGATTGTGAACAAAACATAATGGAAGCAATTTATTTTTCATTTAAAGAGGAGAAAATATTACTCATTACTGCTCTACTATAAAATGTTGACCATATGGTACCTGTATAAGCTAGAGTGAGAATAACTTAAAGTTAACTTGTCATATGATAGCATGTGGTACTTCAGTAATTTATTAATGAACTATCTTGATGTCAAGATATCAAGCCAAACTTCTGCAAGAATTTTTTTATATCTTATATGATTTTTTTAATTTGAGTGTATTATATGATATGCATAACTGATCTATTTCATTTCTCTATATATAACTCTTTAATAAAATTGTGATTAAAAGAAACACATAATGAAAATATGTGCGATTTTTATGAAAGTGGGTCAAAGGATAATTGTATTTACACAAAAAAATCGTTTTACATTTCGGGTGAAAGAACTTCTGTATTAACAAAAGATTTGGGCTTAACATAACCTGTAAGACATAGTATAGCCTCAATAGAAGAATGAAGTTCGCTATTGTGTAAGCTTTACGAAAATAATATGTACTTGAAAAAAAGGAAGAAATCCGAAGAAGACAAAATATATTTCCTAACATCATATAAAGACTGAAATTTTTGTGAATGCAACCACTTTCTCCCCTAGTATCGCTGAATAGGATTTAAATCTCAGGGACATTTGGGCATAAGAATATATATATATATATATATATATATATATATGCTCTTTTATGTAGTACTCTTTTATGTTAAAAATTACAGAGAGAGAAAAAAATTGATTAATAATATAGAAACTAAATATCTTCGTCAGTTATAATACAATTCCGGAAACTTCACTTTTGATGGTTGACCATTTGTAGTTTTAACAGTTATATGGAATTGAACAAATTTTCTCATATTTTCGAAAAAGACAAGCAGACTTATCTACAATGAATGCATCTGAATAAATGGTGAGTCTTTGATCAAGATTCTGTGTGTAGAAGGATGAACGGCAAACAAACCTGCACTTATACACTACATTTGTGGTAACGTTTTAAGTACAATTGACACATGATTTATATGTCAATAGTACTTAGATTATATAACATGTATGCATGCGAAGCTCCTCATTTCAACAATTCAAAAGTCGAGCTTTATTTCCTTCAGTTGGGAAATGTTAGAAAATTTTTGATAGTGAAAAATTAGTTGTTATCCGAATTGGCTTAGAATATTTATCAATTTTTAAGAATAAATTTTAGTTATTTCCGATTTCCAATCACATTATAGGGCATTTGTTCAGTTGACTTAAATAGTTTTTATTTT
This sequence comes from Latrodectus elegans, assembly GCA_030067965.1. Lineage (NCBI taxonomy): Eukaryota > Metazoa > Arthropoda > Arachnida > Araneae > Theridiidae > Latrodectus > Latrodectus elegans. Next base: position 50,688,342 of record CM057820.1, read on the forward strand.
TGTTATTTACAAATGCCTGTCGTTTGGCCGCTAGGGCATTAGACAACGGGCTCTCCAATATCTTGCAACATGAAAGAAAAAACAGATAGTGCAGAGCACTCAGCCAAATGTGAAACAGTTATAACATGTCCAGACATACAAAGAGAACACGCAGGGGAGTGCACAATGTTAAAACGAGAGAGATGGGCTCATAGACAGTCATGATCAGTCGGCATTCTAAATGTAGCAACTGCAGTCGCTGGAGGGAAGTCAAGAAAAGTGTTTGGAGCAGAGAAGAGCACAGTCCATGGGATCTTCTGTAGTCGCTGGAGGGAAGTCAAGAAAAGTGTTTGGAGCAGAGAAGAGCACAGTCCAAGGCTTGCCATTCGAAAAGTGTAAGGCAGTATCACGGCGAAAGCGGCTAGAGATTCTAGAAATTTCAAGTTTAGATTAATGGAATCTCAGTTTCATAAGGGGTTTCTGCGGAATTAAGATCGCCTTCTTGGCAAGGAGATCAGCCCTCAATGCCACAGTGGGAGGGAATCTACTGGAAGGGCACTTTATTAGGGAATCTCTCTAAACCAAAGTCCTGCAATTTAGGACTCTTTAGTTCTTAACCTCTTTATTATTAGAAAGAGCTTGAAGCGCAGAAATAGAGTCCGAAAGGATTAAGACTCTTTCAAAGGAGTTCTAAAGATGCCAGCACGGCGCCTTGAGAAAAATCAGAAAGTGAACCATCCGTGTAAACGTGCAGGCAATTATCAGGAGGATAACGGTTATGGATGCTCTCTAGAGCAATCGCCCTTATAACTTCGTTAGTGAGATCCGACTTTCTAATTATCTGATTAAGATCCAACCTTCCTTCATCTAATGGAAGGGGCAAAGAAAGGTAAGCAATTCAGTCGGCAAATCATTAATAATTTGATAGCGTTCAATAGCATGGATCAAAAATTTATAAAATAATAATTCAATCCTGCGATTCAGGAGATTATTTGATCCCTTTTATGTTAAAAATTACAGAAATTGATTAGTAATATAGAATATTATTTGTGAACTAAATGTTTTTATCTTTGCCAGTTATAAAACAATTACGGAAACTTCCCTTTTTATGGTTGACTATTTGTAATTTTTAACAGTTATAAAGAATTGAAAAAACTTTCTTATTATACTTTCGAAAAAACAAGCAGACTTATCTACAATGAATGCATCTGAATAAATGGTGAGTCTTTGATCATGATTCTGTGTGTAGAAGGATGAACGGCAAACAAACCTGCACTTATACACTACATTTGTGGTAACGTTTTAAGTACAATTGACACATGCTTTATATGTCAACTGTACTTAGATTACATTGCATGTATACATGCGAAGCTCCTCATTTCAACAATTCAAAAGTCTCGAGCTTTATTTGCTTCTATTTTGGGAAATATTAGAAATTTTTTGATAATGAACTATTACTTAAATAGATATCTTTAGGTGTCGATAATATTCGTGGAAGTAGATTTTAAAAATAAAGTTGTGGTGTTAACCGAACTGTTGCATTTTTATTATTGTGGAAGACAATGTTCTCAGAAGAGAGACAACTACAAATTAGGTATTTGGCATTTTCATTTTATTTTGTAAGATTGCACATCAAACAAATAAGGGAAAAGTTTTAAATTACAAATTCAAGACAGGACTAAATTAAGATGGAGAAATGTGAATGTCTTTCAGTAATTTCCTTCAGCCGTTATGCGGTGTCTCATTCCGGTCTTTTTTGATGGAAAATAATCTTTTGCAGAGAATCTCATTAGAATTATTGATAATCTTGGTCACATCCACTATGTAATTCGTCATATTCATTGTGAAGAGACCAGCTTCGACACCATCTCACTTCATGGCAACCCTAGATTTTTAGTTTGGTGTTGGATTTGGTTTGTCGCTCAACGGTCATTTTTGAACACGAGGGCTAATTAGACCGGGACCTACGGCTTAAAGTGGATTCCGAACCACTACAAACATCCATGCCCAAAGTTGGATTCGAACCCACGAACTGTTGAACCGAAGGCAAGAGCACTAACCATTCGGCTGCCAGCTCGGCATGGCAACCCTAGAGGCTGTGCATTGTCATGTTGAAAACAGTATTTAAAATGTGTGTTACTTTGGTGCATATCCTATACTTTTTCTTATTTGCTTTCATTTATATGTTGGTATTTTTCTTATTATTGAAAATTAAAAAGACACCTTTGTTACTGAAGATTGAAAAACTCTATGAAAACACTTTTGATCTTGGTCAGAAAATATTGTACATATACTGACTCGTTTTTCAAAATTATCATATTGTATAATACAGAAATGTAAACTACATTTACTAATAAAATGTTAGCTTAGATACCCAGTCGTTTCTTTGAATCTTTTTTACTAAGATTATATGCATTATTTGTCATTAACAAAGGGTTGAAGGGAAAGAAAAGATTAAAAAAACTAAAATAATGTTTTGATATAATTTTTCGAAATTTCATAAAAGGGAAAAAAGGATAAAAAAATAATCAAAAGCAATGGATACAATTATGGATGGGCTTGGTTTGTCGTTTTAAAGTAACTTTATGTGCAAAAGAAACTACCGATTGCATTGGAATCTACGATTCAAAGTGAATTCCAAATCTATAGAAGCATTTATTATCAAAGTGTGTTGCCGAAAATTGAAGAAAAATTTTTTTCTTATTAATTTAGTTGTAGAGTACTAGTTTATTTGTATAGGAAATCAAGATTAATATTCTAAAATTATTTTTGAAAATAAGAAAAAATCTGAGGAGATGCACTGAAATAGAAATATATTTGTTAATAGTTAAATATGAAATAAATATTTTTTTATAATATCAGGAATTAATGCACCCTTATTGAGTCCATATGCTGTTTAATAGACATAGTAAAATAATAGATATTTGAAATTTGATAAAAACATTTTTTTGTGGCTAACTTGAAATTTCTTAAAATAAATTTTTATCCATCTATGCCTAAATGTAGTTGAGCATTTGACTAAATTAAAATCTAGAGGTGTCAAATATCAATACTTCAACATTTAATAACTAGAAGAAATTAAGATAAAATATTGGTAATTTTTCTTTCTTTAATTGTCTAATCAACTGCAAATAAGGCTGACACTTAAAAATCTTAAATTGCATTAAAGTAATGAAATTGGAAGATTCTGAATTATACCAATACCTTAGGATAGGTTAGGTTAGGTTACGACAAAAACTGTTTTGGAGCTTTATGCTCGTAGGCTTATAGCTCACATTGAGTAAAATTGAGTTCTTTCAGGAAACCATCTATACCTTAGTTTGTTAAATTTAGCCAATATCACAAATACTTAGTGATGCCTAGATCTCTTGTCAAATGACGAAGCTGCTGTTTGTGTTGGAATTTTTCTCTATGCCAAAACACTGAAGATATAGAAGAGCCTGCAAACCGTTATCAAATTGACAGCTCCAGTGGTCACTTTTTATATGCACAGCAAGTAGACAAATTTTCGATTGTTTCGATTGCATTCTGGTAGAGATTTGAACAAAATATTGTCTAGTAAAATGTAGGATAGAAGACCAAATGTTTTGTTGTTTGGGGAGCCACAATCAGAAATTTGAAGGAAAGGAAGCAAGTTATCTAAAGTTTGGTTTGTCGTTCAACTGTCAGTTTTTGTATACTAGGACTAATTGGATCGCAACCTACAGCTCTTTAAGTGGATTCCTAACCACTACAAACATCCATGTTCATTGTGAGATCTATACAACAATTCGTAAATTCAGAAGTCAAGAGTGTTAACCATTCAGCTGGCAGCAAGTTATCCAAAAGCCTAAAACTTAAAATTGAATAAAAAAATGGGGGCTTCCATGCGTTGTTGTATTATTAAAGGTTAACAGCATTCAAAACAACGGATTAAACATTGGTATGTTAAATTAGAAAATCTCAATGTTAAATATCAATCCAGAATTTGTGAGTAATGAGCAATTATTAGTCAATTTAAATTAATGAATGACATTTTTCTAACTATTAAAAATGTTACAAGTCTTGTGCATATGCTGTACGCTTTGTAGATACATTAAATAGGCATTATTTAACTCTCAAAATAATTACGGAATGGATTGAAATATGAATAATGTCCATGGAGGCAGATAATACGACCTGACGGGTAAATGCAAATATGCAGCTTTAATATACTGCGAAAGGTCTAGTGTCGCAAATAAGGTCAGGATCAAGGTGTTTATATAAGCACCATCACGTTTGACCGTAATGCGTGTTACACGACACATTCTAACCCCTGATATCTTCAAGGATTTTATCCATCGATGTATTGTAGAGATCCGATGCAGAGATTACACCACGTGAAAAATTCAATGTTTCATGAAGCGAAACTTCAACTTCCACATTAGCTAATGCCCACATATTGCTCAAGGTCACCGCTGATTATCTGAAGAAACTTCGACTAGGAGGTCTCCAGTTACGGACAGCTCTCACTTATCCAAGAATTCCTGATATACTTTTCTGAATTAAGAAGGGGAATACTTTTTTCAAATGTGCCCCCTTCCTATGTATAACATGAAATTTTGGTTTTAAAATATACAATTTCTACTCCCGTGGGAGAAAGGAAGTATTTTTATTCTTCATATATTAATTATAAAATTTCGGGACCTGACCGCACCACCCAGTCGAACAAGGGGATGCAGACCAGCTGCACCAGTGCTAGCCAGGTCCTATACGCTCACAGTACATCCGTGAGATAGCCTCCACCCTTATCGAGTCACCCAGTAGATGTACCATCGCTTGATCATAAAGTCGATTGATGTGCTGAGGACCACAACACACCTCCCGTTTATCTGAAGCAGAGGCCAAAGTAATGTGTTGGTCTCTGGAGGTTTCAATTACCAGGACCCTCCTATCAAGGAACACGGGTTTCCACGCATGGCAAACACGTGGGTTATTTAGTTCCCAAGATAAGCTAATAGCAACAGAGCGTGGCAAGGGGAACTCTCAACTTCTTAAGAGACAACCACAACGTGGGAGAAAAGGAAAAAAACTGCAGAGGAGTAGAGGAGAGAAGAAAAGAGGACAAATCACTAGGGTACCTCGGGATTGTGACACCCGTGTTTAACTAAAGAATGTAAACGCCCTGAGGTGTTTTAATGTCTAGCATATATAATAAACTTCAGAGTGATAAGAGTCAATGTTTACTTTTAAGAAATGTTAAATCATGCAGTACTTCTCTATTTGAACACCGAATATCAAAATTTTGTAAACTTAGCACAGAAACTGTTTCCTTCTTAAGACATAGCTCTTTTATTTAAAATCAATGTAGAAGTTTAGACAATTTTATCTTAAGTCCACCAAAAACAAATTATCATCCATTAGCTTAATCACACACTAACCATGATAGGAAAAAGCAACTTTTAAAAGAGTAGTTCTGTGTTTGTCTAATATTTTGCCTGTTATCTTACTTATTTAGTAATTATTGAAGTGTTGCTTATTAAATCTCATTTTGTTACTAAATTGTATTTTCTAAAAGGGAAATATTGGGATAACGTTTTGAATTATTTCACAATATTACGTGGAAGAAATGACTTTATTAAAAAAGTAATGTTAATATTTCTACAGACTGATACTTATCACATTGAAGAAAATTAAAGAATAAAAAACTTATGTAAATAAAAGTTTAAATTGGTAGCACATATTTGATTAGAAAATTAAGAACAGTATATTAAATATAATTACATTTAATAATCTAACTATAATTATAAAAAAGTAAATCGTAGCTTTGTGCCTGTTGTGTCAAATTTATAAGTCAAGCATGATAAAAATTAAAACAATCTGTCTTAAAACGTTGTCTAAGTTAATTTATATTTTTATATTAAAAATTATAAATTTATTAATTTTCCTTGCATCATATTTTAAAATTTTTAATATTCTCTGATATGAAAACAAATATTAATAAAATTATTAAGTTATAATTTTCACAAAGGAAAATTTCATATTAGTAGTTTATTTTTGCTATACTTTTCCTGCAACTACAAATGTTTTTTACTTTCACAACAATTAAAACAGAAAAATTCACAACAATTAAAAATAAAAGAACAAGTATAAAGAATAGATATTATACATGAAATTTGTAAAGTAAAACTTAATTCATAAATTATTGGTTGAAACTAAACAAAAACAGAAAATTTTTACGAAACATATCAAACTCGTATATAACTGCAAATTTCAAATGTAATGATATATATTTATATATAGAAACTCTTAGCTCTTTAATAATTTCATAATAACCACAACTTACAAATATTATTTGGAAATTTATAGTGTTTTAAAATTTATACAGATTTTAACTGCTTGGAGGAACGTTTTTCAGGTTTGGTTGTACCTCAGAAAAAACGTGAACAGGAATTTGATAGTTGTTCATGTCTTCGTACGATCCAATCAGTCTGACGAATGGTAGCTTCTCTGATATCAAGAAGTTTACTTTGTTCCTGTGCTGTGCATTCTGGGCATAGGAACCGGATGTGGTAAGGTTGCCAACGGAATGGCCAAGAGCATCGCCGAACCACGAGGATGTCGCTCTGCCATCCTCGAAGGCTTTTGTGTCGATGTCACTGTAAATGTGATTCATTCCTTGTATTCTGGGTTCGATCATTGGCTCTGTATGATCCCAGGGACAACAAAGTTGAAGATCGAGGATGAAGAACGAGTTCCATCGAACGTATTTCGTGGTGGGCCTGAAATTTCTGTCATCATGGCTCATAATTGGTTTGTGAAGACCAAAGTCCACGGAAAATCTGAAATTTGATTAAAAATTCAATTATGTTTTTTTAACATCAAAACAAAATTTTAGAAAATAGATGAATAGTGAAATATTATTGACAAGAGTCATTTCGAAATATATTTTATCACAAACGATATTTGAGTGCTTCCATAAAAACAAGATATAGTAATAAACTTATAATGGAATTACTCTGTCAAAATTAACTTAAAGATGCAAGTCATAGCAATGACTTTTCTAAGTAATAACTTTTAATTGAAGTAAACAATAGTTTCTAAATATAAATATCAAACAAGGAATATTTATCTCTTAACTAAAGACTTAACTCTAAGATTCTAAAATTTTTAGAACTATTTCTCTTCGGTATAAACTTACTTTGGATATTGTTGATTATATTCAATATATATTCAATATTATGGCATATTATTTAAATTTCGCTTTTTAAAAGGGAAACAATTAACTTATTTAAGCTAAGAAAGTGCTGAAATAATATTTTAGTCACTTTTAATTCATGGTATTTGTCCCTGGTAATAGCGAAATTTGTTCGTTCCAATAGTTTTTCTTAAAAAAAATATATTTTCAATTAAATGCACATAAAGATTTAGTTTGCTCTTATAACTTATACATATAAGTTTTGCGATTTTTTTGTCACCATTTTTTTAGCACAAGGGTTACTTTTTGGAATTACTGCTTAAAGAATATTCCAGACGATAATAAATATATATACATTGAAGGTACGAGCTTATGTATCGAGACCAATGCTCTAACCAGTCAGCTATCTGCTTGTTGTGGTGCTTAAGGATTTCTCTGGCATATTATATCAATTTCGAGCCACTATAAGCGTCCAAGTTGGAAGTGAGAGTGAAACTCATGAATTATTGAATTGAAAGCCAGAATATTAACCCTTCACCTGGTACCTTAACATAGTATAAAAGGACTTCCTACAATACTATATATTTGGTTTGTTTTTCGATTAAAGGTCATATTTTGCACAAAGGCTAATTAGATCGGGACTTACGGTTTAAAGTATATCTACAATACTATTGATGTTGGTGATATATAACGATTATTTTAAGTCCAATAAATAAACTGAAGTTACGATTCATTTACATTTGAATTTTAGTTGAGTAGAAGGTATTTAGATAGTTATATGCTTGGGACTTTCCAAAAATAACATTTAACAAAAAAAGCAAATATAATCTTGATTATTGAAAAGCATTCTAGGAATTGCTACTTTTTCGAAAAGAAACTCTTGATATTAAACACCAAAAGGTTCGTAGCACCACTGGTAAACTTTTTATTCTCATTTTCTAAATTCAATGACCATCTGGGGACAAACAAAATATCTCATGCAAAGAAGAAATTCGAATGGGTAAGTGACAATAAGTTTTTCGTGTCATACACAAGAGTAACAATTATCTTAGCAATAAAGCATTTTTCTATATGCCATTGGATTGAACATGACTGGCGTCTATAATAGATTATGATTTTTTTAGAGACCACGAAATACATTAGTATCTCCTTGTTAATATGCTTGTTTAATTTGCTTCATTGTTTTTAAAGTCATTTACACAACAAGATATACTGGGTTGCACTATTAAGCAGAATCATTTTTTATAAGTAAATACAAAGGATTAATCTGAATACGTATCATTATGATCTGTAGTTTCTAAATATTTGCAATCATTAAAAACCAACTTTTTTAAATTATATGAATGTTTTCTAATGAATACGTTCAAGTTTTATTTTCTCTTTCTGAAACTGATTGGAATGTTAAAAAGCGTAAAACTAAACCTATTCAAAAAATAAACAGGGTTAGATTGTCAGTTTTCTCTAAAATTTATTATAAAAATTAGAAATGCTGATATATAAAATAAACATTAACCCCTTGACTGACGAATTAAATGGAATTTGATGCGACAAAAAAAAACTATTTAATTTCGCTTAATTGAACTACACCATCAATTTACACCATCATCCCCACTTTCATATAATGCATCCGGCTTATACATGTTACGGGGATTATTTATAATCTTTACTAAACTCAAATATTGGCTAGTATAACATTCACCGTGCGAGACTTCTGCTAAACTGAACTCTTACTTTCAGTGTGCTTTTTTAAATGAGAATCGTCGAACGAGTGAAGCAACTATGTAATCTAATTGTAACTTGCACGGCGTCCGCCGAAAGAAGCGCTTGACGAGTCTGACTCGTCAAAGTCTGTGATGGCCCAGGAAATCAATGACGAGTCAGACTCGTCAAAGTCAGTCAAGGGGTTAAGTTCGAAAAAAATAGTTTTAACTGAGAAATAAAATTTTTATTGGATATTTTTTAATAAGGATGCTCGAACCCTTCACTAACCCTACTATATACCTTTTAAATATATTGAAAAAGTAGCATATATATAATTGATACTGAATATTAAACTTTTCAAAAAATATTTAATTTGTTTATTTTAGAAATTATTCCCAACACGTTTTCTATCAACCCCTATTCAGAATTCAAACATTTTTGGAAGAAGTTTCTTTTGAATTGGAACAATTACTTAAATAAAAAAATATTAATATGAAAAATATTTTATATTCGAAAGATTTCATTTGTATGTTTATACGTAATATTGATTTGTTATTCAGGAATAATTTTTTACACAGTAGGACTAATTACATTGGCATCTATAATTTAAATATCCAAACATAGCAAATCTTCAAACCTATTGCTATTTCGGCCACCTGATCACTGATGAGAGTAAAAATAAATTAAAAAGATTAATTTTTATTGATTTTTCATTAAAAAGAAGAAATTTCCTGGTTTGTTTTGGATGATCGACTACATTGATTTTTCATAAAAGTTAAATTTGCTCCTAAGACTAGATCATATTTTTTGAAGTGGAAATTAAATACCCCAAATTCTGGGTTTGATCTAAATCCTGAACTAATTGGAAGATAATTGTGTTTCTGTATTCTGCATGTAAGTCTATTATGAAGATCATTTGCAATTTCTCCATTTTGTTACTAATGACGGTAAATACGTTCAACTATACATAAAAAAATTGCTTCCTTAAGGTTAATCCTTAGTGCATATTTAAGGACACAATAAGTGGAAATTGGGGGCAACAACTTACATTTGTTGATATTCATTATGCAAGATTAAATTAGCTGTTGATCTACAATATAGAAATAAGCAAGAAAATTCATTTTGTCACATGGAATTGGTATAGATTTACTAAAGCTTTACAGACTAATCCTCATGTTTATGAAATATGGTGAAAATATTTTTGGTTTTGATCGTAAAAAATGACTGTTGAGCGAAGAATTTTTTTTGCACCCGAGGCTAATTAAACCGATATCTGCAGTTTAAAATGGATTCCGTAGTAATACAAGCTTCCCCTCCAATGATGGTAATCGAGGTTCCGAATTGTTGAACAGAAAGCTGGAGACCTAACCATTCGATTGCGATGAGGTATGATAAAAGTACATGTGAAAACTTAATAAAGAAAATTGCTTAGATAAAAAATAAACTTGGTACCTGAATAAGTACTTGTGAGTGCAAAGTTGATAGGCCATTTCAGTGATATCATCCACATTGTTCATAAAGTTACCATCAAAGAGGAGGATTTCAAGAAAAAGAGAAACTCCCTTGATTTGAGAAGTGGGTATTCTGATGCAATAATCTGGTGAACCAGGGCGGAAGAAATGATGCACTGGAAGCTTGCGTTGCAAGTTGATGAAAAGACCCTTCATTCGGGAGTAATCCAGAAATCTGGTGCATATGCAGCGCACATCGAATGCTGACAGTGGAACTGGGTATTGATCTAAAGGTTTTACTTTGGCTGGCCCCAACAGGACAGGACTTCCATTTTCACTAAAAATTATAAAATTACAAACTAAAGTTTAATATTTTTTTCACTTTAGTGTTTGTTTGAAATTTAGCGAAATTGCGATTTCATTAATTCACAAGTTGAATAGATTGCATGGTAATATAAAATATTAATTTTTAATTATGTTATTGATGTAGGGAACGATATTTGCTCAAGGAGAGATTAGTTTTGTAATGAACCAGAAGAATTAAGTTTAGTTTTTTTGTATTTAAAACTTATGAAAGCAATGACTTGTGCAATTTACTTAATTTTAAAAAATGACTCACATTAAAACAGAATATTTGTGCGAATTAGTTAAGCACTATGTCACAGCATATTTTTCTTAATACATTAAAAATATTAAATGCTGCTTAGTTTGCTTACCGTTTTACAATTCCCTTTTGCACACGAGGATTAATTATAAAGAAATATGCAGTTTAAAGTGGATTCCAAACTATTACAAATACCCAAATCGAGGTGAGATTCGATTCCCTGAACTGTTGAATCGAAGGCCAGACTGCTAATCATTGGGCTGTCAGCTTGGTTATTAAATAGATAAATAAGTTATGTGCGTTTCTTAGTGTAAATCAGATATCTAAATTAAATACATTTGAAAAATTATAAATTTATGAATGAGAAAAATATAAACCTTGAAAATATAGATATTATAAATATATGTAACTTTCATTGAAAGCAAGCTAAAGGCGTAACAAATCAAGCATTAACAAAATTTTTTATAAATGTGGTATTGAAAAATCATTTTTGTACTTGATGGGATCAAATTATGTTATTAAAAGTGATTTAATTTTTTTTATTTTAGTATTTTGAATTTAATTAAAAATGCTGAAGCGTTATTTCGCTTTTTAAATTATTAATATCAAATTAAAAAGAAACTAGTGAATACCGTATTGCGTGAGTATGAATAAATATTCAAATCTATAAATTAACGTTTAATAAAATTTTTCATACGATTACAATTTACGTAACAAATTAAAATATAACACTGGAAATTGCACTTTTAATTATAATGATAGACATTTTTAATATTGTGATTAAAAGCTTGATCTTCAATTATTCATTTGAATTCTTTACTTTTTTTGGTGGGAGTAATTTAAAAGCAAAGACCAAGCAGAAGACTCAATACTTGAATTGCCACCACCAGAAGTAATTTCATTTTAAAGACCTATTTATCATGTCTCAGTCGATATTAGTAAAACCTACGGATCTTTGGTTAAATTGAGATTCGAATTATTTATCATCCAATGAACGATGCCCAAACCAACCAAACCACGATGGCTTCTATCTAATTTACATGAAATATGTAAATAAATTCCATAAAACAAGAATGTTAAAAATATTCAATTGCTAATACCTTAATGATTACTTACCTGTACCCAAGCATCAACGCTGCGCTACTTGTACTGCTGTTTCGAAGGCAGTAAGTGGCTACTGCAGCTGAAAGTGTGGATTGAAACACAACATAAACAAAAGCTCCTTGCTCTTGAGGTTGCACTTGAACATCTTCTACAACGCCATACCTTTCGCACTTCTGTAATATTGCTTCCTTTGTGATTGTCCTTGGAAGGTGGCCGATGCAAACAACCCTCTTCTCGGTGCATTCTTTGAATGAGTGTTTCACACTTGCAGTAATTGAGCTGATGTGCTCATAAGGACCATTCCATAGTAAATGAACCACCAAATTGCTACCACGAATCTGTCAAATTTTGAATTTAATATAAGATTTTAAATATTAAAAACTTGCAAATTAAAATCTTCTAAGCTTCTGTTAGCCATTTTAAATCCCGACATTACAATAAGTAAAAACGATGGTGAGACAAGTTTCCGATAACTTTTTTTTTAGTTATTTCGTAAAAGATCAACCAATTAATCAGATTTTAAGTAGAGAAGGTTTCTGTGCAATAGCATACACAAAGAATATGGTAATTCTATGATCAGAGATAAAGAATTTTTAGTTGTATTAGGTGTTTATAAAATTGTTATTAATCTGCTAATTTTTTAAATAAAACGTGTTCAATATGATATAAACATATATGAACATAAAACAATACAATAAACAAAGTATGTAGATATTTGCCTTGTAAAAAGACTTAAATTTTTTTAAGAAAAATCTTGGATTTATCTTACATTTCAGTTAACCAAATATATTCACGTTTTTACTTTCACCTGCGTATGTCAGATTCTAGAAATTAAAAACATCTTAAGCACGGAAACATAATACTTCCTAAGTTTGGTTTGTCGATCAACGGTCATTTCTTGCACACGAGGCTAATTAGACCAGGACCTACATAGTACTGCCCAAAATTCTGTTTCGATAAGCTCTTTCTTTCAACGATTACAAATGAATTAATGAAAAAAGAATAGTTAATTTAGAACTTTTTTCATTGGTTAATAGTATATTAACATATGAAAAAATTCGTATAGTCAATAAAAAGGAACAGAAAACCACTTTTAATGAGGTTGTTTGCCTTTTATAAACGAGAATGGTTTTATTAGTCAGACTCATATTTTGAACACGTGGCCAATTAGACCAGCACCTGTAGCTTAATGTGGATTCCAAACCATTATAAACATCAAAGCTGAAATTGGGATTCGAACCACACGAGTTGAATTCGAAGGTTCCAAAGAGTTAACCATTCGGCTTTTATATTGAGAGCTAGTTCGCCCTTTAAAACTGTTTGGCACTGAATATCATTTTTAATTTCATATTTTATTCTAAATTTTAACACATAACTAAATAGACCGGAATACTTGATATATAATGGATTCAGAACCATTAGAAGTGATCATGTGAGAGGCGAGATTCAACCATTTGTATAGCTGTTTAAAATTATGAAAAAAATTTCCGAACTACTGAAATTTAGTTATTGTTAGAGTGCTAACAATAACTAAATTTGGTTCACTTTTAATGAGGTTTAAAATTTTCCATTTCCAGTTTTAAATTTTAATGATAAAGATATTTCACAATAAATTCAAATGAAAAAAATTAAATATACCTGACAGTTAGGCATTGCAAGAAGAGCGTCGGCGGCAGAGGTCTTTGACTTGTACTGCACGACAGCCAATGCAGATAGAGCATCATCGATGATCACTTCGCAAATTTCTACAATGCCAAACATAGCAACAAAACTTCTAACATGTACTTCAGCTTCTGGTAGAAAGTTTTGCAGCATAATCGTTCTAGATGGGTGAAAAGCGTTGACTGATTTGAGATAAAGTAATTCTGCACCTGATGAGAGGAAAATCCACTACAATGTAAAAGTTCTTAATTCTTCAAATTTCTGCAAATAGAATTTAAACATTCCAAGAACATTTTATTAGTTTAATACTGATTATTTATCACAGCGAATTAATGCTCTCAATTTGATATTTACTAGATTTTGCAGTTGATTTGGAAATTATGAAACTTTGTAAAAAATACTACCAAAAGAAATAGCTTATGCGTGCAGTTCCAGTGAAATATTCATGAACGCAACTTACATATGCATTAATATATCACTAAGTTTTTCTTTAAATTAATGGTTTTCATTAATAGTATCCACATAGAATTACCCAAAATACAATAATCTGCAATGTGATTAGAACGTTATCAAATATTTGTCGCTCTTTTTTTATTATTATCCATGAGGCTTATTTTGAAGTGAATTCTTGGCCATTACAAACATGTTATCAAATCCGATTTAATTTACTAAATCAATATAAGAAACTACATCTATTCTAAATTGAGCTAAAATAATATTTGTGAAATAGGTTAAGCGGATAGTATAAACTGAAGACTGAATAATTTAGAAATATTTTGATTGACTAATTTTTTTTGTAGTTCGTAGTCAAATTTAAACCACTATAACTTTTGATTTGACAGATTTTTGTTTGTGGAATTCTATGACAATTTTGAAGTAACATCAGGTATGGGTAACTTGCCCTGTAATGCAAATAAGAAATGTGGCTATTTTTACAGTAAATTTCTGGAACTTCAAATAATAAAGTTATTTATTCTATCGAATAGCATTAGCGAATGAGGCTTAGCTTTCAATTTCTGAGAAATGATATAAATTATTCAATTAACAATCGCACAAAATTATTCATTGAAACCTTGCTCTCTTTTTGCGCTCAGTTTCATTCAATTAAGGAAGTGCTTCAGCTATTTCTGCACAAAACTAAGTTCTTTAAGATGTTTATTGGTTTCTATACGAAATATTTTGAGTGAATAAGACCTGTTTATGACACCTCGAAAACACCTGTTTGTACATCGGAAAGTCTAACAGTTAAAGCCTGTTGTCAGGTTTATCAAACCTTCCCAGTAATCCTCAGTAAGTCTGGTAGTTGAATAGTTAGATCCCTGGGGTTTGATCCTTCCTTCACGCTGAGGAATCCGTTTTAAAATGAGGAAAAAATTCAACTGGGAATTCGTGTGCAAAAAATAACTCTAGAGTAACAATCCATTGCATATTAACTTTTGGGAGAACATTTTGTAAATAGTGGATTAGATTCCTATTCCTCAATGAAAAAGAAATACCGGGGCAATGAATGAAAATCCACAACGAGATTATATATAGAAAGCAAAGACAATGATAGTGTATTATTCGACAGTGGTTAAGATCGAACTTGGGGTCTTCATTCTGAAGAAATGAATCCTAACAGCAAATGTACCACTACTATAGCGAGACTTACACAAAAATACTGTTTTTCTTTGTTGATCTTTTCCACAGTAAAGATTTCAATTGTATTTTCCTAAGGCTACAAATTTGCTGTAACTCTGAATTTTAAAGTCAATATTTAGCTCTAACGAACTAATTTTCATACTTTTGGTTACAAATCTTTGTACTACAAATTCCAGATCGAGATCTTTGCATATGATCAAATGATCTGGCATTAGTTTGTAACTAGTCATTATAGTAATCATCGTAGCTGCAGAGACCTACTTTTTGGAAACTCTAAAATAGGACTAGATACAAATTCAAAATTGTAAATACCGACAAATGAAACTTTTGTGTATGCAAATGTTCATGTCAATATATATTTTTGACAGTGAACAGTCGCACATATAAAAATTCCAGATTTTATAGGCTGAATATAACCTTGGGCATAACCTCTACTTTCAAAAGAATGTAAAGCTAACTACTTATTCTTTTAAGCTGTATAATGGTAGCTTTTCGCATTGTAAACTGATGAGTCACTATAGAAAAATAAGAACATTCGTCTGCAAGGAAATTCCGATTATTTCTGAAAAATCATTTCTAGACTTCATTAATATCAAAATAACAATATATTATTTTATACATTTCGATATTGGTTTACTAATATTTGGGAAAAGCATTTCAGCATTTTTATTTTTCTACAATCAATAATAAAGTAAAAACTTGATTACTTTACAAATTTAGTTATTCGAATTAAAAGTGACAAGTTAAAATTGCGAATTCAATTAAAAGTAATGCCAGTGGATGCACAGAAGACTATTAAAAATAAGGTTTCAGTTACTTATTTTTAATAGTATTTTGCTTAGAATAAAGACATTTCATTCAGTTCTGAGAAAATTATAATTAAGAATTTAATTGAATCATTTACCAAAAAAGAACAATCATAAGTTTCAAAATTAAAACTTTCAATAAAGAACTATAACTGTTATTATAAACTTGTAAAATTCGCAATTTATATTATTTCATAAGGGATTTCTATATTTGTTGCTTGATATAAATTCAATAATAAAAATTTAACAAATATTATTGGAAATATTAGATATATAATTAATGAATATAGAATACTTCAGTGTATTGAAATTATAAAATTGAACGTCTAAATTAAACTTTTGATAAGAATATTTTGTAACAGTATATAAATTGAAACTTATAAAATTAATAAGTTTAAATTTATATTGTGTTGTAAATGATGCTGTTATTTAATTGAATGCAATTTCATGAGCAATTTATTTTTCATTAACACATTTAATGAAGTATGGTTTGTACATCATGAAATATATTGAACTTATAGCATATTGAATAAGAATTCGACAATTTATATCAAAACTAGACTCAAGACAAACGTACATCCAAATTTACGTATTTTGTACTTTTGTTCCAAAAAACTTAAGCCTTAATAACTGCATTCAATAATTATTGAGAATATGCGATTTATAAAAAGTGAATAAAAATGAAACTTACTCGTTTTTTCTAATGGCATATTTTTCACTACAACATCAGGTTTCAATGAAGTTGCTCGGGGATACGTATTCGTTCTTAAAATTCTATCACACATTTTAATGCACTCACTTAAGTTGTTGTATCGCTGCATAATGTTTCGGTTTAGTTATGGAATATAATTTAATAAATAAAAGAGTATCGTAAAATTTATATCAGTATAACTTCCTTATGCAATACATTTTGAAAATGTTTTTACAATTTAGATGGGAAATTGTTGGTTTTAAATTCAAACTTCATATATTTGAAAAAAAAAACAAGTGCTGTGTGGTAAGAAGTCTTAGCAAAAGCGCGCGTATATATTGATTCGTTTAAAATTCGATTATTAATCCAATGAACTTCTAGAAACTATTTTAGCTATGGCATGAAATTCCTTGATGCCAGATGTTGAAAATGTAGGCGTATAATATTGTAACTTGCACATCATCGTTATTCTAGAACCACATCATTTAACATGACTCAATATTACGGGGATTGTATTAGTGTATTAATATCACAATAATCCTTTGCAATGATTCTATTAAGTGCTTGATAATGATTAAGCTGAGCCCAAAATACCTAAATGGGGTCTTTGATTATAACATAAGGCGATTCCAAAAATATTGCTTAATAATTCTGAATCATGATTAGAAGTCAAAATCAGCATCTGCATTGGAGTCCTTCCCTTTGACTTGACTTTGAAGCACAGTAAGCATAAGCAAGTTCATATGCATGTTTTATTTAAATGATTGATAAAATTGTGCATGCAGCACAGTAATTAGTGTTTACCTTCACATTCAGTGGACTTGAATTTAGATTCTTATTGACAGCACGTGTTGATTATTTTTAGTTGTATCTAAAAATTTTCTCTGGTTATGTTTTAATCTTTTACTCCAGAACTTCGCCAATGGTCTATAGTGAAAGTTAGATCATGGCGATTATTTTTCGGAATTCTATTTCTGCTGGCTGAAGATGCTAAGCATAACCAATAGCATTTTATAATTTTGAACTAGGGTCAAGTGACTGCCACTTTCTTGAGCTAGTGACTTCCTCCTTTATTCCTTATGCATCAACGTAGAGATGTTGGATCATATGGAGCTCTTAAGATATATAGTTTCTGTTTTCAGCTGGGTTTGGTATCAAATTAGTAATCATGGGAGAAACGCCTTTCCTCACCAGACTGACCAGATGATTATAGATGTATAATACTGATGGACATCTGTATTATACATCTATAATGCTGAGTTAATGTACTAATATTCTAAATTTCAACTGATCAAAAGTATTTTCCAAGCAAAGAGAAAATAATTGCTATGTTTATGAGTTAGTAGACGGTAACCTGGTAGTAAAAGTCGCATTATCTTAATCGAAAATTTGCGTGTTCTAATTCTGTCTTAGCAAAAGATCATTGGGCTCAAAAGACATATAAATGCTCATAATATTTTGTGAGATTTATTATCTGTCCATTGGTGTAGTATGGAAGTCTGAAGAAGAATATTCTACCTCAAGTATTAATCTCGTCACTTAACTCCAGTTCAAATTTATGCGCACATTTGGTTGTTTTAAAAACTTGTGTAGATAGATACAGGCAGATGCTTAACCAAACTTAAGTATAGCAGTAACCAAACCTGGGATAATTAATATCATTTCGGATTAGAGGTATACACAAGAATATCAAGGAAGACGTGCATGAGAGATATTACTGATTAATGGATTCATCACAAATGATACCAGAGTGTGTAGTGTTGTGAGATTTGATAAATATAGAAATGACACTTATTGAGTTACAGGAAGCTCGTATTTTTACTGTCGCAATTTAACAAGGATACAAAAAGATGTTTTTTTATTTATTTTTATTTCCAATTTTCTGCTTTTACAAAGACCACTGCACCACAAATACAGAAAGAACAAGTAGACAAGTGAAACAGAAAAGTCTATAAAGCTCTGAAGATGTCTCGAGCACGCCAGTAGCGATCGCACAAGGAAGGTTCGGATAGTGCTGGACATCGTTGAAGGTGGTATACGTCCATTTCTCCTTCCGAAGATCGCAGAGCCTGCAGACAGGTTCTTGGACTATGCTAGTTCTACATAGATTTGGGATATGCAAAAACTCGCTCGGAGACATTATATGTCCAGATTGCAGATCATTTAGACGCTAAGCGTTACCAAGGTGCACCACGAGGAGGTAAATCTGCTATGCACCCCAAAAAATGTTAATAATAAGATGTTATGATCTGAAGTATTTTATTCTTTGACTGTTTGACTTCTTTAATAGTCATTTTTGATATGTTAATAGCTTATGGGTAAGTATATGACATCCTATGATCGAGTGTGTAAACTTACTTTTTAATAAGGTGATAGCTGACAACATATGCAATATATAAATATGAATTGTTTCCAAGCTCTGTTAATTCATTTTTGACCAGAAAAGACAATCTGTTTTATGTTATCATGATCTATCTCTCATGTTTGTATCACATTCGGGATGTTATGGGAAGGTGAATGCAATATCCCTGAAAACTTATGGTTTATTCCGACTATTGGAGGTAATTTATTTCGCAACTCAAATAGTATCACCTTGCAGATAAAATAACAACTGGTAAAATGTGTAACAATTGGCAGATATATAATGGCGTAATGATTAATAGGTGCATTAAGTTTCAAGCATTATTTTTTACTTTGTAAATTAGTCAATGATATAAAAAAAGATAAAAGAACATGATAAAAGAGAATTTCATTTTCGTTTCCATGATACAGAACCATTAAAAAATAGTCTACCGGAAGTTATTGGAGGTAAAAATGATAAAAATCTTTTTTTTATTTTTGAATAAATAGATTTAAATGTAAAAAAAATATGGAATATAACTGTACAACCAACAGTTACTTTTATAGCATACTCATAGTTTGAAATAGAGGTAGGATATTTGCAGTAATTAGAGGTAACGAGAATTTTCGAACAATTCGTTGCAGAATATCTGTTCATCACTTGAAATTAGATTTGTATCTTCAACTTTATCGATTTCTCATAAGGTCATAATAGTCATTTGAAACAACTATTGATAAAGCAGCGTTGAGGAGAGAAAATATTAAAGTTGGGCAATTCGACATTTCAGAATACTGTAAATAACCGAAACAATTATTTTGAAAGAATAATCGTTAAGAATAAATGGAAGAACAGTTCTGAGTTTAATAAAAACTGTAGTTTATTTAATTTGAAAAATTCTGGATCAACTAAAGATGTGTTTATAGGAATTTTCAATTGAGTAATATTTAAAGTTGTATTTGGAGTCATTTCTGTAATTTTCGAAATTATTAAGAAATCTATGACCAAATTATAATTCCATCATTATTCGATTACTCAGCAGTTATTTGAGATTTAGCATTGAACATTTTGTTATTTAAACTATAAGCAGAAGGATTATTTCTTTTTTATTCCCAAGTATGTGTAGCCTCAATGCTTACAAAATTACTCATACAAATAGAATCTACGATGGCTGTGAAATGTTTACTCTTTAGCAAATCGCGAAGGAAAACAATGTATTTATTAACTAGTATTTTCTGTTACTACATTAGATGGTTGTTTTCACGTACTTATACAACTTAAAAGCGAAAATTTCTAAAATAAAAAAAATAAATAAATAAAAAATATAAAAAAAAAGATTTTAAAATTATTATTTTTTCTTTCAAGCTGCTCTTTTTTTTACAAATGAAGAAACTGTTAGAAAATAGTAAATTACTGTTATAGAATTATTTCATATGCATTATATAAGAAGAAATACACGTGCAAAATAAAATTCATATTTAAAAACGATTTTTACTTTCATTTATTAAAAAAAAATCTGGCAAAGTAATTTTATTTTTTTTTTTATGGAAAATTCTATTTCTAAAAACACATTTCTTTATTCTAGTCCTATGTAGTAAAGCATTTCAATGTTTTCCTTAATAAATACTTCAATTTTTAAGTCGATTGTCACTGAAATTTATCATTTTCTCGTTGTTTGATATCCAAAATTTTTTTTCACTATCATTTATTATGTTACCAATCATTTAATAATCCGATATTTATTAGAACTAATCTGAGTTCACATACCAAAAGTTCAGAAACAAAATTTCGGGCAACAGTTTATTTTTTTTTATTGAAGTTCATGGATGAGTAACTCAACTTCCTTCAAAATGTCAGTTAATTGTTCTTGTCTTTTTTCACTTACGGTGGATTTTTAAAAAATAAAGACTGCATGTCAAAATAATTAAGAAATAGTTGAGTAATTGATATTATAAAAAGTACATTACAGAGAAAAGAAGTTAAAATTTCTGCAGGATTTTTATATTATTCCTTACTGAAATAGATCAGTATTTTTTTTCCTTCGTAATAGATTTTAAATTAAGAAAAATTCAAAATGATTCTAGTTTTTTATTCAGTTTGACATAAAGCAAAGGATTGTTTTTGTCTACACCTGTATTATTTTTTCAATATATTGTGCATGGATTTGTATAATATGAAAAATACTTCAAGAAAGAGTAAAAATGTTTCTATAAGATGGAATTCTCTTTATTTTACTAGAAATAAAAATCAGATAAGTGTACAAATAAATACATTTTATGAAAAGAATTTAAAAATATTTTATATTAAAATACTTTTGAATAGAATTGTTTCTTCTCTGGGAAAATTTTTAATTCAATTAAAATTCGTCCACTTTCTGTTCTTCTGAATCTTGTTCTTTAAACTTACCATCACTATTCTTAACAAACCTGTAGTTAGTTATCTGCTTCATTCTACTCGTTTTTGTGAGAAGCGTTTCTTGTGTATCTGTAAGGTTACGGGTTCGATATTCCACTGCTTTGAAGATCTAAGCCTATGGATGCTAAAATATTTTTGAGGTCTAATTTCCATCTGTTAGCTTGACGTTTTATGAAGAATGGTGTTAGTTCAAACATCGATGTGGTCATTTGTTCATAATTACAACACACACACACACAGGGTTTGCACAACTCCTGAAAACTCCTAAAATACCAAAAAAAAAAAAAAAAAAAAAAAAAAAATTAAGGGACCCTTGAAACTCCTAGAATTTTTTTTCATACCTTGATGCATTTATTATTTTATAGAAAATTTTATAATTTTTTGAATTTTTTTTGTTTTAATATTTTAAAATTTTTAATAAAATAGTCGAAAAAACTAATTCAATAATAGTTTTTAATATTGCCACTAGATGGCAAATTATTAAATAAATAAAGAAAGGGAAAGTATTTGGAGAAAATGTTTGATTAAGAATTGAACTAACAATTGCAGTAACAATATTTATTAATAGAGAAAATTTTATTTACACAAAAATTATGCCTTCAAATAAAGTGCGATTTGTGAATACTATATTATTCAGCATGAAAAGTAATATTCAACAAATTGTCCAGTAAAATGGTTTTATTTGGATTATATGACGAATTCAATTTGTCTGACAGCACATTGATTCCAGACGTAAACTGATCGTTATTCTGGTAACCATAGAATGAAATTTTGCGATAATTTTCACATTCCTATGTCCTTGAAGTCAGCAGTGAGGAAATTCACGCGGAATGAATTGGATGTGAAGTTTTATTTTTCCAGTAAGTAAACTGGGTGAGTTTCTATTTGATAAGAATTTTTTCAGCCACTTATTTCATAGTGTAGCTGCACGAGTCCGCGGTGAATATTTAGAACGCGTGTTAAATCAAGCTGTAATAAGACTGCCACATTGACAGAAAGAATTTTTTTAGAAAATGTTAAGGAATTTTGGAATTTTTAAAAAATTAGTGCCATCACCATAATTTCTTCCTTCTATTGTTACAAATAATGATTTATTAATTATGTTTTCTTTATAAATTTGTTAAATGCAATGAAATAATTGTTACCTTTCTGTTATTGAGACCGGATTCAAATGCGACTTAAAATTTAAAGTATAATCGCTGAAATATTTATAATATATGGTAAGAGAATAAAAATCCACGAAAAAATTAACATTGATTGGCAGATTCAAAATTTTTTAACAAATCTTGTGAAAGCAATTTTAGCAAAATATTCGGTTACAAATCTGGTCTGGATTGTAAATAAATCGTTAAAAATATATGAGAATATCATTGTTTTAAGGAATAATAGTTGTAATTATGATTTGCTGCATAAAATTATGTACAATGAAGTAAATACCGAGATTTTTTAACCAAATTTACTTTTAAAGTGCTATATCTCCTATTTCGAATAAATATTCGTGAATTTACGATTTATAAAATAAATCATAAATTCATATTTGCTGATAAGTATTGATACATATATTATTTTTTATTATGTTTACTTTGTGACGCTTTTATTGATGCTTTATTTCAATACTTTAAAACATTTTTGATAACTTGATTTTTTTTAATAATGAACAATATTATTTCGATTTTGATAACACATCATTACAAAAAGAGTGATACAAGTTGTTTTTTTTTTTTTTCCTAAAGATGTGTTATCAAAATCGTACCAAAACGTAATCGGGAACAATCGCATTCCAACAAATAGCACATTGAAAAATTTAATTCAATAATTCTTGAACATAAAATTACTTTAAATTTTTGGTTTCAGGCTTTTTGATTCTTCTTCTCTGTTTCTGATAAGTAAATAGTGCATCTGGTTGTGTCCCATTGCTTTCTTTTAGGTGAGTAAAGTTTATATTATTTTAGTTTTTAATTTTACATTTATAAGCTTTATTTTGTGATGTTTATATGAATCTAATTATATTTAGTAAAAGACTTAAATTTAATTTTATCTGATTAGTTCAAAAGTAATTTTTCGTTAATATTCTATGAACAAAATAATTGTTAGTAAAATTGATGAAGGTTTTAAAATTTTTTACATCAAGGATGTTAAAACAAATAACATAGGGTAAATGATCCAAAGTAAACTAAATTAAAAGAAAAAAGAAAATTTACTTTTTGAATTTAGCTTACTTTGAATTATTTTGGAGATTTGAAAGGAATTTTTAAAAAATCCTTCATAGATAGATATTTCACACTGCTTAATGGAAGTAAGGAAATCCAATAAGTTCTCCAGGACCTTTTCTAGGAGGTAGCTTAGTAATTAGGGCATCGGCCTCCCGTCCAGATTATTGGGGTTCGACTTTCAACGCAGTCGAGATCCACAGATTATATCTGTGGAATCGAAAGTCCTGTGGTTGGTCGTTCAACATTTACCGTGGATGTAATGGTCAGGAGAAAATTTCTTTCCCCTTCAGATCAATGTCAAAGAGGAATTTAATGACACATTATCCGAATGACGTGCAACTTTTATGAGAACATCCTTCTTGTCATTTTCAATAGACATAGGAAATTTTTCATCTTAGCTTCAATTAAAATTTACAGATTTGGAGAGACACTTTGCAGAAAAATCCTACATTAACCGATTTTTGTTTGAGGTACAACGGAAGACAAGTATTCAGGAATTCATAAACATGCATTGTTCATGTTTCCAATGTTTTGGCAATAGCTATATATGTCAATAGATTTTAAGTAAGACAAAGAGCTTGAAATCAGACTGACAAAAATATTGTTTTATTTTACGAATTGCAAGAACGCAGGTTAAACTGAATGGTATAACTTCAAGCAAAAACTTTCTAATTTCACGTTTAGACCAAAGTAACTACCATCTCTTTTCAGAATTATAAGTTTCTTTATATATTTTGTGAAACAAGATAATTTTTTTCCATGAATTTTCTGACTATACTATTATTTTGTTCGATGGGGGGCCCGCGGATGTTTGCGAATTTATTGATGTGACCTTCGGACGTAAAAGGTTGAACATCCCTTATTTTCAAGATGAAACTATTTTTAATCCATCCAGATGGTGTTGAATTTAATTTATAATTTTTAATATTTTAAATAATAACACACTATAGAAAATTTGTGATTTTGATTTTTTTGAAGGAAAGATAGAATATACATATTGCTATTTTTACTTGAATAATGTTACTCACATGAATGATTATTATTAAATTTACTTCTCTGAAATTGGTGGCTCATTCTCTAATCATTGGTTTCGTTGAAATTTCGTATAACGTTTATGATAGGGTCGAGAGCAATTACTTAATGAAATGGCTTTCGGAATATTTTTTCAAACAGTTGTAACTTTTGGGTATAAATATGAAGGAACATTGGTTTTTATATTTGTATTTCCCAAATAACGCTTATAGAGCAAAATGGTATTTTAAACTTAACTCCGTAGGACGATAGCCCATTTGGACCAAGGCCTATAGTGCCCATAACATTTTTTCATAATCGAGGACCCTGGGGTGCGAAGCACATGTCTCAGTTTGGTGGTCAGCCTAAAGAGAGACCCCCCAGTGTTTAGTTTCTAAGCATGCTTGGTACTCAGTTCGTCGATCCATTGAAGGAATGAAAGGCTGAGTTGACCTTGCCCAGCTTGAGGATCGAACCTCGGACCGTGCCTTTTGAGCGTGAAACGCTGTCACTAAGGCACCGGGCGTGAAATGGTATTTTATCTTTTCTAAAGATATTTTCATAAAAGAAAGTAATCGGTTATTTTTGTTTGAATAGCGCAAATTATGTACTTGCTATATTTTGATTAGAGCTATTACGTACCAATTGCTTTTCAATTTTTATTTTTGTATGTAAGTTAATAGTAGCAAAAAATTCTTTTAAAAATTGTGCTTAGTCTTCCCCCCCCCCAATCTTATATATCAATAACCCCCAATTAATAGCAATCTTATATATATTATTTAATTTTTTATTATTAATTTATGTGATTAACTTAAGTATTTAGATGTATTAATTTTGGAAACAAGGATACCTTTTATAAAAAATATTTTCGAAAATCTGATGGTCATATTTTTTTCAGCGCTTTCACTGAAATAAATGTTTATGACTTTGTTATCGGCCAAGTCGATCGCTTAATTGTTTACTAATTTAAAATGCATTAAATTTGTGTGTGTGTGTTTCAGAATTATTCGATATTTTTTATATTTATCCTTTCGGTGTTACTGAATAAAATGATCAAATTTTATTTAATAATTCGTTTCCGAAATAAGTCTAATGAATCAAATTAAAAAGTATATTGCAAGTAATTTATATAGTTTCATAGATAAATACGAGGGTTGCTATTTATATTTCTGGCCTAATAATGAAAAAACAAATATGTAGGATCGAAATTGGTTTTATTGTTTTTCAAAATATTCTCCATGATGATCAATACACTTTTGCATGCGTTTGAACCAATTTTCAAAGCACTTTTTCCAATTCGATTGAGGTAACTCCAAAACATGCGTTTTGAATGCATCAACCGCTTCTTCGGGGGTCGAAAATCGTTGTCCACGTAATTTATTTTTGATGTGTGGGAATAAGAAGAAGTCATTGGGTGCCAAATCAGGCCTGTACGGCGGATGACCCATCAGTTCGATCTTTCGCTCCGTCAGAAATGCCTTTTTTTGAGTCGATGTGTGAGAGCTCGCATTGTCATGATGAAGAATGATTCGCCTGTTCTTCTGTATTTTTCGAATTTCTCCGATGACTTCTGGCAAATAAATGGTCGTGTACCATTCAGAATTGACCGTCCTGCGTTGCTCTAACGCCACTGTTGCCACATGACCGTTAATGCCGAAGAAACAGGCAATCATTTGTTTCGATGTCCTTCTTCCTCGAACAACTTTTGTTGGTTTTGCCTCGTCTTGGAAGACCCATACAGTTGATTGCTGTTTTGTTTCCGGCTCATATGCATAGATCCATGATTCGTCACCTGTGTAGATGTTATACACAGCCTTTGATGTACCTTGAATGTATTTTTCCAACATTTCCTTGCACCAATCGACACGAGCCTTTTTGAGCGTTTGTCAGATTATGTGGATCCAACGCGAACAAATTTTTTTTACGCTCAAATGTTCATGCAATATTTTATTGATGCTAGTCATACTAATGTCCAAAGACGCCTCTATCTCACGGTATGTCACATGACGATCTTGCTTTATCAGTTCACGCACAGCATTGATCTTTTCTGGCACAACAACGGATTTTGGACGACCTGCACGGGATTTGTCCTGGATCGAACATCGACCACGATTAAATTCGTTATACCAATTTTTTACAGTGCTGTAGGATGGCGCTTTATCGCTGTATAAAGAATTAAGTTCATCAAAGCACTCTTGTCTTGACAATCCACGTCTAAAGTTATGAAAAATAATGGCACGAAAATGTTTACGATTCAATTCCATTTTTTGACAGAGAAGAACTTTTCAATTTACTGTCAACAACACAAATAAAGCTATAATGGTAAATCGTCTGCTGAATTTATGTTTAAAAATATCAAACTTTCGATTAAAATCGTCTTCGGTCGCCTAGCAACACTTACTGTTGCCAAGGCCAGAAATATAAATAGCAACCCTCGTAAAATGTTAATTTTCGTCGTATACAAAAAAATGGTTGATTTTATAAAGCGATAAATTAAATTTTATTGATTGTTATTTTTGATTGCTACTTATATTGATGTAAAAAAGAAACGCAAATTTTACTTATACTTGCACTGTTTACAAACCATAAGTTATTTTGTTTTGGTTTTTACTTAATTTTTTTACATTGTAACTAATGACATCAGAATACGTTTATTTACTTTGAAAAATAACTTTCTTTTAGAAAAGGCGAAATATAATCTGAATTTTTTTTAAACTTGCTTAGAGTCATAAAAAAAGTTATGAAAGAAATTTCTGAATTTTTTACATTGTTTCCACGATATTTACAAGTCTGACCATAAGCAAGATGGCGTTTATATAAATTTCAGAGAAACACATTTGTTTGAGATCATACGTATTAATGCACATGGAATGTGCAGTTCGTATAAGAGATGGAATTATATCACACAGCATGCCCAAAATATGAATGTAATAATATTGCCTGAATTTATTAAATAAAATATAAATAACTGTTTGTAGCTGACGACTTCAATGGGATAAAAATTACTTTTTACACTAAAAATATTCATGTGAAGATTTTACGAAATAAACTTATTTATCTATATATTTTTAAAGAATATGAAATCCAGTTTAGATGGAAAACAGTATTTAACGTCTGGGATTTTATTTTTAATAAAAACTTTGTTCTTTTAAAGGTAAAAAAAGCAATATCTTTTTTAATTATGTTTTTGTTATCGTTTTATTTATCGGCTGCTTTAAATTGTTATTATTCTAATACAAAAGATTCTAAAATTTCGCTGTATGTTTTATTCTTTACATGGGTACGTAATTAATATTATTTTCGTATATTTATTATTCTAATTCGTTTATCAAATGATTTTCAAATAAAATTATATGTAAAATTATTAATTGATGAAACTTTTATATTGTTAATTACTTTCTTTTAAGAAACGTTTTATTAATCCACTAAATTCTACCTTTTGATGTTCTCACCGAAGATAGTGAACACGGCCACTATCTATGGAATGTTCTAAGAGAAGTGCTTTTTTGCGTTTAATAGTGACACTCATTTTTCCCTATTTAACATAGAAAAAATTTAGTTGTGTCTAGCTTACTTTGTTGTCTTTAATTGCTCTTGAGAAATATTTTTACATTTTTTATTTTTTTGAAACTTTCTAGAGTTTTCAGATATTTTTTATGTTGATTTTTCTTAGTCTATCAAAATTTCTTTTTTTGATCATTATTATTCGAAAAGTCGATTATATTTCATTTCTATTTTTCCTTTATAAAATATTATGGAGCCCACAACAAGGTAACATAAAAAGTCACAGATACCATGTAATCCTTCTGATGTATTTTTAAATTTTTGACAGTGTCGCCAAGCAGGCGTGATTGTTACATTATAGTTTTTTTTCTAAATAAATAAATTATATCTGATTAATAATATGAGACATAATTAAAGTTGAATTCTATGATTTCTTAAAAAGAAAAAATTATTTGAATCATCGTCATAAGAATTTTAATCAAAAGATATAGTTAAAATTTTCTAAATTGTCCCTAAATTGATGAAAAATTTAGGGTTTCTAAAGTAGAGAGTTGGTGAATGTTCCTAATATCTTTGATCTTTCTGACGTAATAAAAAATCGAGGTTGCCAGAAAATCTGAAAAAACTCGCCACAAATTTAAATATGCTTGTAAAAGACAGTTTGATTGTACTCGTTTTTCTTCTCGGAAAAAGAAAATTTTACTTCTTATGAAAGTGAAGAAAGTATTTTATATGAATTCGGTAAATTTTAGGTTTTTGTAATTATTAAAAGTAATTTCAAAATAATCTATTTTTCCTATTTTCTCAAAATGAATGAACAACGTGCAAAATAGAACTGAAAAGTTACTACTAATCTCGTTCGAATTGGTGTGTCTATTTTTTGGGAATTGTGATAGGAAATAAATTATTCTTTATATTGATACAATCTTTTCACCATTTCATTGAATTTGTGACAAAAGTAAACAATGCATAGCTAAATATCAAAATTTTGAATATTGCATGGACTGTTCCTTAAAATGATCTAAGTATAGCGTTTTAATTACTGAAAAATATTCCTTAGAATTTTATTTATGTTGTTTTGCATGAATTGTAATCTTTCACATAAAATAACTAATTAAATGAAAAAAATGATTAAAATTTATGTGAATTTTTTATCTATTTAATCTATAATGCAATGTTTAAAAAATATAAAAACATTTTATATTCATTCCTGAAAAATTTTGTCTTTCGAGAAGATATTTGGGTACTTTAACAGTTCTAATGCAAAAATATGCTTTTTAATTTTGTTTTCAAAATCATTTCAAACATAATAAAAAAGTAGACGATTTCTGAATTCTTAAAGTGGCTTTTGGTTTTGAATAAATTTATAAGAAAATATTTGTAAAAATTCAACGATTATTATTAACTTCACTTATTAATTAAATTTCTTACTAAACAATAATGATATCTTATGAATATTTGTCTAAATTGCTACTGAAATATGAAATTTGATTCTGACTACCATTTTTA
Organism: Latrodectus elegans; assembly: GCA_030067965.1. Lineage (NCBI taxonomy): Eukaryota > Metazoa > Arthropoda > Arachnida > Araneae > Theridiidae > Latrodectus > Latrodectus elegans. The sequence goes on from CM057820.1 coordinate 50,718,127, forward strand.
AAATCAATAGTTAGCAGTTTTCTCTGCAGTCAAATTGTTTCTTTGAAAAATACTAGTAACTTCCTAGCAATTAAAAGTATTCAGAAAATTTTGTCTTTTATTTATTTTCATAATAGTAATAAATATCCAACGTTTGTAAATTCTCACACTAATTATGGTATATATTTTTATTTCGAACACATTGTTTAAATTGTTTTGAACTCATTGCAACAGTAATATATTAAAAACGTGTTCGTAGCAAGGGTTTGAATTGAAATATTTACACAAGAATTCTTTTACAAAATCTATATATTCTACGTATTTATTAGATAAATTTGTTTTAAGCTATTCTTTATAATATTAATAAAATAAAAAATAAAAAACAATAATGCTTAAGTAAAAAAATATACTATTCGTATTCTAAAATATGTAATTGTGAGAAAAAGCAAATTTTAGAAAGGTTTTTTCATTTACAGTCAACCCTCCTATAATGCGGTGAGTGCGTATCGCGTTGTATGGAAACCGCGCTATAAGAAACTCGTATTTAACCGTACAAACAAGGCTAATTCGTAGTGCGTTCTATGGAAACCGTCAACCGCGTTGTATAGAAATCGAGCTATAAGAAAATCAGAATTAGTACAAATTACATCATTCGTACCGCGTTATATGGAGACTAGTCAATGCTAAAGAAAGATAAATTATTTTTATTCAATTGAAGAGTTCATGTAGGGAAATGATAAAAAATAAAAAAAAAATGAAACAAAAACTAAACTAAAAAATTGTTTTCCAACAAAAACAAGAAAGACTTTCGTAAAATTATGTCATCTTTCAACACTCATCCTCGGTGTTATATAAGTCTTCTTCACTTGGTTCATCTTGATATTGGTTTTCGATTGTAGCTTTTTTTTCTAACTCCACTAAAACCTTTCTATAGGGAGCTAAGCAATTGCTTAACTCTCTTTTAAACTTTGCGCTGCGCACCATTGAATGATCAGTTTGAATGAAATGAAGTTCTAATTCTTTAGCCTAATTTAGCCCTTTTTTCACATCTTGTAAATCGAGAATTAACACACATTCGTTCTTATTTTCGTTTACCAATGCATATGAGGGGTGGGTGCATCAATTAATTCCATCAGTTCTTCCTCATCTAAAATTTCTCCTCCGAGTACTAGTTCTCTTGCATTCTGATTGTTTACTGTAAAATCTTCATCGCTTAAACGATGTTTACTATTTCTGTAACTGGGAGTGAAATCGTAGAATCATTGTATTTCTTGAACCGTTTGAGACAAAATAGGTTTCTAACACGAATTAATCGTTGATGGTTAATTTCCGCGCAAGTCGATGACACGGTTCCAATATAATCTTTTTTATTATTATTTTACAGCTTTTTTTTTTCAATTACAGCATTGTGTAATGTTGTCCAATTTTAAACCACAAATTAAGCAGCAAAAAGCTAAACGAATGGACGGTGCTGACAAAACTTTAGAAAAAATTGGTCACCAAGGAAACGTACTGTGAAAGAGCTCTGAGACGACTGAAACCGATGCCGTAAACGACTAAGAGATACAAGCTTGAATGTTTATATAAACATATCCAATTAAAGCCATTCATTGGGTGCACAGAAAGAACTGATGGGACATGGTTGAACGGAAACCGCGTTGTAAGAGTACCGCTTTATAGGAGGGCTGTCGCAATTTCAGCTCCGCGTTATATGGAAACCGCGTTCAGAGAGTACCACGTTATAGGAGGGTTAACTGTATTTGTAAGCGAAGTTTCCGTAATATCAGTAAACATAATATATACGCTTGTTATATTAAAATATACTTATTATTTACAGTGACATTTTGGCCATGGTTCAATTATTCTTTAATCCATGATTATTCTTTTTATTCATGCTAATAATACTTAATGTCAGTTGTAAAGAATATAATAAAAATGGATATTTTAACATATTTGTTAGATATGATGTGATCAGCATATTTATTCTTACAGCATCTTTTTCAACCAGTATTTTTATAAAGTGAATTAAATTTATTTGAGGAGCTTTTAAATTAAGTCTAATTTCATGTTCTGTTTTCATGATAATAGTTTATAAGATTATTTGAGGACACTTTTTTTTTAGAAAAATAGTGATGTAGTAGTTTGGGATATTAATATAACTGCAGGTATAGATAATATTTTCAAACCTTTTTGATCATGTAAATTTTTTTCACTGGATTTTAATACATAGCTTTCGAAAAGGTGACTTCAGATTTTTCCTCACTGTGTTAGAGCTCCGTGGGTTTACAGACGTGTCCATATTAATCTGTGACGTCCAATCCGCTAGTATAGAGTGGATATGGAGAAGAGGGTTGCCAGCTCAGGTGTGACCTCGTTATCTGACCGCGGTTCAACGAGGAGCTTGGTGATGAGTGAATATTCCAAACGCGTTAAGTTTAAAGTACTGTCAGCGGCTCGTCTACACCTCTATGCATATCTCTCTTATTGAGGGGAGAAAAACAGCCCTCAATAAGCTAGGAGGCACTTGCTCCAAGAAAATAGAGTACGTTGCGCAGGCCAAACGATCTCACGTAATGTAAGAGCCTACAAAAGATATCTGCTCAAACGTTCATGGTTCTAATATTCTAGTAAAACAATAGTTTCTGCTATTGCTTTACTAGAATTAATATAGCGGGGTGGCTGTTAGATCAAACGTGTGGACTGCGCATGCTGAAAATTCCTTCTTCTTATATTGCCTCATCACTAAATAATATTGACCTTAAAGTACAGTCAGCGGTTAATAAGAGTCTAATAAGGAAATCGTGGATCGTTATTCTTCATTCTCAGCATCCACTACACAAAGTTTGTCCATCAAGAATATTCATCTATATCCAAAGATTGCACTTTTTATAAGTGTAGGGTGCATGCATTTCTTGTATAAACACTGAATAGGAAATATCTATTTCTTATGCCCTCAGTTAAGTACTTGTGGTAGGGGTTGTTTCAAATCTAGTCAAAACTCGCTTAAAAACTGGCCTTTTGGCTATTTTAAGTAATTATTTTGTTTTAAGTTTGTGAGCATACAAACTCGTACAGTTGAATCGGTTTCAAACATTTTGAGGCTTCGTTACCTCTGAATGTCTAGTTTACCATAACCTTCTAAAAATGTTGCAATATATTAACATCATAATACGTTTTTTTTTATGCTGACAGTATTTGCAGTTTATGCTAATCCTCAATTTTTACTGTTATAGGTGCATGGTCTAGTGCTGATATTCAACGACTATTTAAAAATTTTAAAATATCCTGTGCTCTCGAGCACAATGACTCTTTTAGAAACTCCTAACCCTTTTGCTATAACTGATTGTATTTAATTTCCTCCTAAAAGAACGATGACCTTCCAGGCTATCAATATTATCATGAAGTTGACTCATTGCATTCATTGGTGCAAAATATTAAATGCGCGTCATTTGTTTTAAGTCTACTGAGAAATTCTGCACGTCTGTTACACTTCTTATCTGAAACGATTAATCTTTTACGGTGCCGATGAAATTTGATCCTTTCTAACTTTGTTAACGTTTTATCAATTTTTTTAACCGTTTCCATTTTATGTTTTGTTAAAGTAGTTTTAGATTATGTTTTTTTTTTCCCACATTGAACTTAAAATATCCCCTAATTGTTTTATTTTAGTGGTATATTTGTAAGCAATTCTTTTATTTGTTATAAATGCTTCTTTTTAGTTTTATATTCTCGATCTGGGGTGAGGGGGTTAGTTATTCTGGCATTTATGTGTGCGATGCGAATACATATTAATGAGATTGTAATTTAATCATAACTCGTGTATTATTATTTTATGATTTTCGATGCGATTTATGGAGCTTCTTTTAATTAGTAAATTAATTAGATTGATTCCTTTTCTAAGTAGCTATGTAATAATCATATTATTTTTAAATGTACTGAATTTGGGTGTGCGTGTGTTTTGAAAGCTTTGTTTATGAAAATAGCCTTTGAGTGACCAAAATTCGCATTTTAAAATTTAAAGAACCCACAAATTTCTATATATAATTATAATTATATCGCAACAATTGATTAGTCTCTATTTTTCTTTAAAAAGTATACGGATATCTTATTTTTTAGCCAATCAAGTTTAATTCAATTTAAAACTGTAATAAAATGTAACCATTGCAAAAAATTTTCTCATGAAGATACATTTAAAAAATTACTCTCTTTCTATATATTGTAATAGTAGTTTGAAAGGATACATTCTCTGAAACAGAGACTAATCTAGGCTGGTAAAATACCATTTCAGAGTTTGGTTTTAAAATTATTAAAAATGTGTATAAAACATAAAAAAATACATCATTTCTATTTTTAATACTTTTGTTAACAGCAATTGAATTTTTACACCTGTTTTAAATAGCGTATCTAAACATTGTTTCTCGGCAATATTTAATAATATATTTAGCAAATATTCATGAAAAAACCATGAGCAAACGGTTATCTATATTGAAATATCATTTTAACCGTCCATTTTTCATTGAAGATTTCGTTGGGTTGGTATCAAATGACCTAAAATTTAATATAACTAAAAAATAAAAATTTAAAATGTTCATCTTTGTAGTTTAATGAAATTTAAATCAATAAATTTAAAGTATTAATGAGCTCATATTATTTTTATTTCGTATTCTCAATATAGATAGTGAATAATTTAAAAAAAATTTTATATTTTAATTAGAATACAATTTTAGCAAAAATTTCTTAAAAAACAGGCTACTAACTAAGAATTTCAAAACCGTTTTTTACATCGATTTAAGTATATTGTAACATGATTTCGCATTGCTTTAGACCATTGTTACACCATTTTCTTCTTAACAAAAACATTCCTTAATATAAAATTTTATGATGAAAATATTTAACAAAAATTTTCATTTTTTTTTTCTCGTGTGAAATTATTTAAAAAATACGAAGAAAATTATCTTATCATTTGTAATAGAAAGCACACTTTTTACTAACATAAATTTTTAAAATATGCACTAATTAAGTTTTTTAAGATATTATACCATACCTTAGTTTCCAACAAATTAATTGAATTCTAAATTTTAATTTTTTTTTTTTTTTTTTTTTTTTGTCTTTGAAGAAAAACTAAACTTATCTAAAATTATCTAAAACTAAACGTATGTGCTTGAAAATTGTCGTCAGCGTGTATATAAATGAAATAAACGTTGAAAATTTTATTATTTTTTCAAAATTTCGCCAAGCATAAATTTACAAACTTAAGGGAAAAGACACGCATCAGGACGCTATTTATCACTTTCTGTTTTTGGTCCCAAGTAGAAAGAAAAATCAAAATTTGTTTGAGCTTCCTTTAACCCATCAAACTACTTCTAAAACGGTTCGATTTTCTATGTGTCATACCGATCCAACCCCATATCGAATCATGTGTGGCGATCTTAACTGTGAACAGGATTTAACAATAAGGCACTTTAAGGTATTTTTCAATAAGAAGGAGCGATGCTTTTCAAATTACAAACTCATCTAAGGAAGCTGTGGTGTCCCGGTGAAAAATATGTTATTCTCTCGACCGGGAAATAAGCCAAATCCAACCAAACAACCATCGTAAGTGGCAATTGCAGTGCTTAAAATAGATTGTGGTCATAATATTCTTCCACTGGTGTGATTTTGAAAAGAGGATACTAGTTCATGTGTTGAATATTTTTCAAAATTACGATGTGATTTGCCTGCTTAGAGGCTCTTTAGTCGACAGAAATAAATAACTGGAAACATATTGCAAACATGCAAACAACTCATCTAATCGGAATTTTTCATAGAGGTTATGATATATGAGGATTTTGTCTGCCTTCATAGTATTCTTAAAAAGCCTTAAAATATATAGGGTGTCCCTGAATACTGTGTACAACCTTGGAGGGGAGGTAGAGAACATCATGAGGAATCATAATTATATAAGAAAGCATGAGCGGAAAGAGCGATATGTGGTGTACACGAGCTCGCAAGTTCGGAAAGTGTGGTTTCTACATTTCAGACACGGAGAGTGTGCAATAAGCATGCATCTTTTTACGAACGCAGAGTTGGCGGGTATCCATTTTATCTAGCTGATGAAAATGGACGTGCTGCTGTTCGGTTGTATGGGCAAAGGTATCCAACGAGGCGGCAAGTGAATCATTAAATGTTCTCTGGGGTGCATCAAAACCTGGCAGAATATGGATCCTACAAACTGCGATTGAAGATGATGAAAGGCCGCGAACACCCATATTCGAAAAAGGTGTATTGCATGCTGTGGACCGAAATCCCGGCACCAGCGTACGGACACTTGCAGCTGCAACCAGAAGATCTCGAACAACTGTACTACTGGGTGAAGACTTGCATCCTTTTCATGTATAGAGAGTGCAGTTTTTACATTCAGATAATCACCCATGACATGGCACATTTGCATAGTGGTTTGTTAATCAAAGTGCGGCAGACATGCACTTTGCCAGTTCCCTGCTATTCTGTGATGAAGCAACCTTATTACGTGAAAGTGTGTTCATTAAGCACAAAACGAACATGTGGGCTTTCAATAACTCACATTGCACCCGACCACGAACCATGGAACAATGCTTTACTGTTAATGTGTGGGCGGGTATCATGGGTGACAATTTACTCGGCCTATACATCTTACCGCTTCGACTGGACTCTGACAGGTATCTCGTCTTTCTGCCGGAGGTATTTCCAGAACTGCTTAACGATGTTCTCGCACCTACTTAGTGCCACATGTGGTTTCAACAGGGCTGGACGCCATGTCATTATGGAAGATATGTACATGATCATTTGCCCGGACATTTCCAAACAGCTGGATTAGTCGTGGTGGTCCCGTTGCTTGACCTCCCACATTTATCACCTCTGGATTATTTTTTATCTGGGGTGTTATGAAGAGCCTCGTATACGACACACTTGTCATTTATGAAATGAACCTGGTTGCACGGATATCCATCGCTGCTGCTACGATACGTGAAATACCCTGTGTTTTCGAACATGTTTGTTAATCCAAGTCGCGTCGGTACATGGGTACATGCCAATTGCCGCAATTTCGATCATTTTGTCTGATTATCATACTTTTTTTTGTTTAATAAAGTATTTTGCATTACATTCTATGTTGTGGTGTTACTGTCTTTGTGCCCATTAAACTGGTAAAACTCCTTGGTGTTGGGTACAGGGGATTTCGCTGGTGTCATCGTGAACTGTCTTTGTGTCTTTTTTTTTTTTTTATCTCGTTATGGTTACGTTTACGCCCATGCTTTTCTAAGTAATTATGGCTCTTCACGATGTTCTCCAAGTCCCCTCCAAGTTTGTACGCAGCATTCGGGGACACCCTGTATGTCATTGTAGTTTTTCGAAGCATCTACAGTATTTCGCAAATAAATGATTAAATAACCTTAAATAAGTAAAACCAACCTAATTTCGTTTTTCCCACACCCTAAAGTGTACTTGACCAAACACTTCATTTTTGATTCTTTTCATTAAGCGTTTCGTAAAAATGAAAACTTTTTTGAAAGTACACTACTGGACAATTGCTAAGGACGGATAACACTATCATTCATAGCAACCACAAAATGAAAGAAAGCAAAATGTGGGAAATTAGAATAAGTGCCGGATATAGTAAGAAGAAGTATGCGTATGCAAATTTTTTTCCACAACTGCTCATCACGTGATAGCATTCATAAGAGCTTTAATGGTTTTGACGCATGTGGATAGTTGTTGTTTCAAGTCACAGTTTTACAGGAAAGATTTAATAGACGAACTTGAAATTTTTGGTTACCGATATCCGACAGGACTATTCAGTCCAATTGTGATGTTCACGACACCATTGCAAACGGGCAGTACAGTATTGTCTGGTCAATGGGACACACACAACAGGTCTGCTGGCGTATAGTCCTCCTCCCCTCAAACGTATGGCAACAGTTTTTCGGGAGATCTGCTTTCCTAAGGCAACAAGAAACTGATTTGCCACCTGCTGAGCTGTGGTGCGCCTATTCCTTTTTGCTGATAGGACGATATATCTGTCTTCTGCAGGCGTCGTACTTCTAACACGACCTCCCCCGTGCCGCCTACTACACATTCCAGTAGTTTTAAATGACTTCCACAGCCGTGAAACAACGCTGTGAGCGATGTCGAACTCCCTGGCAACATCTGTTATTTTTTGCCCTTCTTCGATCTTTCCAATAATTCGGCCACGCATAAAATCATCTAAGTGATGCCGGGAAGACATGTCAAAAATTTCAAGTTCGTCTATTGAATCTTTCCTGTAAAACTTTGACTTAAAACAACAACTGTCCACATGCGTCAAAACCTTTAAAACTGTTATGAACGCTATCACGTGATGAACAGACGAGGAAAAAAAATTGCATACGCATACTTCTTCTTACTATATCCCGCACTTATTCTAATTTTCCACATTTTGCTTCCTTTCATTTTGTGGTTGCTATGGTTGATAGTGTTATCCGTCCTTAGCAATTGTCTGGCAGTGTATTTTGTAATAATTTGTTAATAGAAAGTACGCTTTATACGATTCTTTGCTTATAATACTAAATATGATTTTAGAAAACAATAGTTTACAAAATTTTTATTTAAATTGCAGCCTTTTTTATTTAATTATTAAATGGTTCATTAATTCCTAAAAATTAAAGGGTTAATATATTTGAATATAAATTGGGAAAAACTTCATGCAAAAGAAAATATTTTTTAAGAAATTTAAGTTTTTATTGGAAGAGAACTTTACATACATAATGTTACAGGCTAACCCCGTACTGTACCTAAGACTAACGGATTTGCAATATTTACGTATCACCAAGCGGCTAGTAATTTTGAACTCTGTAAGATGACGAGGTCATACCTGAGCTGTCAATCTTCTTACCACATCCCCGCCGCACCAGCGGTAGAACTTTGCTCTTAACAGATTGACATAAATGCCATCGGCTTAGAGCTCCAACAACCCACTGGGAATGAATGTGGTCACCCTTTTAATCAGAAAACTTCACATAAAAGCAAATTCGAATTCCATAAAAAAACTTTATCTATGGCTAGGTAATGTTAAATAATAAAATGTAAATGGTAAAAATTTGTCGATATTACAGGGCTAGGGAAAACAGAAGGGCTGGCTCATTACTTTGAGGTGTCGCATGCCGCCTTGTCTCCGAAGAGCGCAAGAGCATGCGTTACTGGGCATCGACTGGCTGGCATTCTCTATCTTAGCTTGTGTCTGATTGCAGCTCTCTCTTTCATTTTAGCTTGTTTAATATTAATGTTTTCATTTTAAGAAAGAGTATTTTTAAAGAGGAAAACATGACATCGTGTTCTAATATGTATCAAAATACAAAAGAAAAACACAAATATTTCATCAATTTCCAAAAGAAAATCAAATGCTTTCGAAGAAATGGGTGCAACAATGTCGAAGAAGTGACAAAATCAACATCAAGAATGGTAGAGTGTGCAGTGAGCAGTTTGATTTAAATTAATATATGGACGACATGCAAAGTCGACTACTTGGTTTGCCAGAGAAAAATATTAAAACCAACGGCTCTGTCTAATCTTAAATTACCGGCTTTAAACATAATTCGAAATAGTCCAAGAGAACAGAGACAAACGAAAAGAAGAAGATTAGTAGAAGCTATTGAAACAATTGAGTGTCTGAGTCCACACATAAATTATGTGATACAGAAAATCAATGTGATGGTGACATTAAATTCCTTAAATGCAATGAATATTTAAAGTATATAGAAGAATTGGAAAAAAAAGAATATTATGTGCAAAAAATGCAGTGAAATTCCTTAAAAATGAGTAAAAAAGAAATCGAACTTCAACAGCAAGTATAATTAAACGATTGAAATCAAATAAAAAAATTGCTTTTAAATGAAATACAAAAATTAAAAACGAAAATAAAATTTCTTAAAAAAGGCGTACGTTAAAACTAGGAAGATGGGAATAAATAACTTATTCCCTTATAAGCATGAAGATGAAGAAAATAAATTAAGAACTAAATAATCATCTGACACTATTTCAAAATGTATTTAATAGGTCATTATCTTCAAAATCTTATGATTTTTGGCGAAATCAAATGGGATTAAATATGCCAAGTGCAAGTACTTTGAAAAGATGGTGTTCCAAGTTTAGTTGTATGCCTAGAATTCTTAAAAATGTAATGTTATTGATGAAAAAAAAATTGCAAAACTTTGAGCAATATGGAAAATATATGTTTTTTTATCTTTGAAGAAATGCACATAGATTCGAAATTGTGTTACGATTCTTCATTGGATGAAATATTAGACCCATTTTGTAAAGTTCAAGTTATTTTATTGAGAGGATTAATTTTCGCGTAAAAGCAGCCAATATTTTTTGATTTCAACTGTAAAATAAACAAAAAACTTTTATTTTCTGTAATAGAAGGAGTTGAATTCACTGATGTTCAAGTTCAAACAATAATTTCGGATCCTGGCGGGTGTCATACCTTATGGAAAGAATTCGAAATAACTATTGACAAATCGTTTTTTCGTCATCTTTCAAAAGATTCAAGGAAGATATGGGTTTTCGCTGATATGTCTCATTATATCAAGTTATTGAAAAACTATTTTTAGACAGTGGTTTAGTTTTGCGTGACAGTACAGTAATATATTATATGTGATATTGAATAAAGATGTCGGGGAAATAAAAATTTGCCATAAGCCGAAGACCCAATTTCTAACTGTTGAAGGAAATGAAAGACAAAAGTTTACACCTGCAGAAATTTTATTTTCGGAAACTACTGCTAAAGCTATAATTCATTTCACTTATGAAATAAAAGTTTGCCATAAACTGAAGACCAAATTTCTAACTGTTAAAGGAAATGAAAGGCAAAAGGTTACACCTGCAAAAATTTTATTTTCGGAAACTACTGCTAAAGCTACAATACATTTCACTGGAGCGGCTGCATTTTTTTTCATTAATCGATAATTTATTTGATATTATGAACAGCTCCGTACCAATAGCTCCCAGTAACAAGTCTTTAAAAGCTGCTTTTGGAGTGCAAAAATACTTTGATACTCAAAAAGAAACTTTAAATGCAGTAAAGGAGGAAGTTTTCAATTTACGTGTATTCGAAAAAAAAAAATCGGTTTTGCCTTTTCAGTAAGGGATTATTGTTTCAATTCATTCTCTTTATGGATTATATGAAGACTTAATAAATGTATCTTATATTTTAGCAAGTAGACGTACTCAAGATGCGCTCGAAAGCCTTCTTCAGCCAAATTAGAGGTCTCGGGAGATTTAATGACCATCCTTCTCCTTCTTAAGTAATTATTCGCTTAAAAAATATAGCTCGCAGATAAATTACCTAATTTGACATCAAATGTGAACTCTTTAGAGAATGGACCAGACGTTTATTTAACAAGTGAAATGTTAGACTCTGCTTTTAATGTAAAAGAACGTCTAGAAATTATCAATTCTTTTGATTCTCAAGATGATGAATTAAATCATGAATTCTCTCTCTTAATTAATCTCTTACCTTTATCTTGGGAAAATGAACTCGCCTCTTCCAATCCAAATTGTGATATATCTCCATTTGGAAAAGAAGCTATGGTTTATGTGGCAGGTTATATAGCTTATAAAATGAAACATAATTCACTTTGAATAATATCAAGAAATCCAGTCGATATGCCCAATCATTCCGAGCAGATTAATTTAATTTCTACTGGGGGACTTACTGTTTCAACAATAGCATGGACGGAAACTATGAAATAAATAAGCATAATGTTTCGCAAATTTCATGGCGACACATTTTTTTAAAGGGAAAAATATTATAGCAACATTAATAACTGAAAACGAGTCTTCTTTTCCTACTGTAAATCGAAAGGCAATTAAACTTTTTTGTCGCTTGAGAACACATTTATACGAATTAGGTATTTAAATAGAAATGCAGCGATAGTTATCTCAAAATAAAGCTCAACAAAAAAACAAGAAATAGGTCGATAGTCAAAAAATCAAGATAAACTGAAGCTAATAGTAAATATATTTTTATATTTGTTATAAAATTTTTAGTTAATTTCAATATTATAATATTAATTTTTTTGGGTTTATTAAATAATAATTGCAAATTTACTAAATATTTGAGAATCATTTGTAGTTTTTTTTTTTCACTCTGATTAAAAACAAAATGAACTTAAAAATAAAAGTATTTTGCTTAGAAACTGCAGCCAGCTTATTGTCCTTCGATGCCTGACTACGTCATCAATGGCTATTTCCGGTGACAATTTTGGGGAGCATTTGAGTCCCAGCCCTTTCTTTTTTCCTAGCCCTGCCGATATTATATATATGTTACCAATTTTTTTTTAAAATTTAGCACATTACTAGTTATTTGTCACAACTCTTTTTTTTGTTAATAAATGAAAACTATGAACTGCTGTATGTAATATATTTGCATGGATACGAAATATTTTAGTGGTGTTTATTGATTATCGCGCAAAAAAGAAATAAGTGATTGTAATATACTTGATATGCTATAAAACTGTAATATGTAATATAATTCTTCAAAGCGCTTTTGATCATTATCAAAATTTTTGTTGTGAATAAATATTCTCCTTTTAACGCATTTTTATTTCACATAAAATGTTTTTTGGATATCATTTGCTTACTTTTGTGCAAGATTCTTCAAAGAGAAAAATAGAACTTTGAAAAACAAAGAACCATCTAACTGTACCTCATGCGGATTCCAAAGAATTCTTAAAGTAGATTTTTTTCAAGCTCTTACAAGTACTGACATCGATTGTACATGCAGTTGAAGTGAGTTGAATCGATTGCACAAGATATTGAGAAGTCGTTTGTGAATTTTGCCTTTGTTTTCACGTTTAATTTAAAATATTTTTTAATTAATCGGTTAATTTAAGTTGGAATTTATGAAATGATTATTATTTTTGTAGTTATAAATTTTTGACTCAATTCATTTTGGTTTACCATCAATGTGCTATTTAGTTATCTATGGTAAATGTAGAAGCTTCGAAAAATCACTATGCATTCATAATGATGCATTTTAAAAATTGTAAGTTATTTTGAAATAAAAACAATGATGCATTTTAAAAATTGTAAATTATTCTGGAATAAAAAATGATGCACATTAAAAATTTTAAATTATTTTGAAATGTTATATATATATATATATATATATTATATATATATATATATATATATTTTACGAAAAAGCTTTTGATATAAGTAAATGGACCTATTTTGTGTGTTTTTAGTCTCTGTTCTATAACTGATATTTTTATTAGATCCTGAACGAGCGGTTTATTGTCACGTTAAAACAACTTATAGTGTATTTAACAATTAATCACAATTAATACCGGTTATATAAGCACCAATAACCGAAAAAATCCAAAATAAGTTGTTAATTATTTGCTGTTTTTATTTGTCAGATTTATTTTTTTGCATATTTCATATGATTTGCTGACGTGCCATGTGCAACATTAACAGAAGTTTCGTCAATAGTTATTCTTGTCTTACTAAAAATTCCTTTTTCATGAATAACTTCAGATGAACATATTCCTTAAGTTTTTTATGCATTTATTAACTGCGAATTTATTTAAATATTTATATGATTGTAAACATTTTACATAGAAAAAAGTTTAAGTAAATTTAGTTTTTGTTTAATTTCAGATGAGAACTTAGCTGTTAACCATGACCAGTTTACACTTTCGGATAGTGATTCAACTTCAGAAGAATGGAAATCCTAATTTGTCTTTATTGCAAGAATATGTGGAATGTTGTGGTTTAATAGTTCATTCCATTGAAAGACTTGAGTTAGAAAAACTAAATGAGTATCAATACAGTGAAATAATTGAATTTGTTGCAGATGTCCATGCAGAAGATCAAAACATAATATCTAACAGGAATAAGAGTTCTGTTTATGAAAAATTATGTTTAGCATGGTGTAACCTCACTCGTGAAATACACAACAACCGCCCATTATTACAATTTTGCGAAGACGAATGCTTCAACTACAAACGAAAATCATTCGATAAATATTATGGCCTTCTTGAAGTTATAGATAGAGATGATGAATCTAAAGAACTATCTTCATTTTCATTTGGTGTACATCCAAAAAGTGGAAAATTTATTACACATGGATCAGTAGATCTTTTATACAGTATTACTTTTTATCATGATTCACAAGAATTGGAGTTATATTATAACCTCAATTCCTCAAGTAATATTTTAGAAAAAGATAGAGTAAACTCTGTCTCTATTAAATACAAACATATCAGAAACTTAATAGTTGATTTAAACTCGTATTCATTTGATTTATATTTAGATCTCTCTCATGCCCCATTGTTTTACAGAAAAAAAATTGTAATGTATCCAAATGGTGAAATATTAGTGCTTAACATTCAACGAGTTACGCCTTATAAAATTAGCAAAGACATTGCGGGTAAATCAAATGTAATTCATCTAGGTATTCTTGGAGAAAATGGTGTTTTAAGATTAATGAGTTGTTTAAGAAAAGGCTGTGGTAAAATTCCAGTTCATTTTATCGCTATGTCTTCCGAAGGAAAAAGTCCTCCTTTATCACCCATTGTAAAATTTTCAAAATTTGAATGTACGTATTTGTGGAAAGCAATAGAAAGTCGCAACTTCACTATTCTTGAGCAATCTCAAGATATTGAAAAGTCTATTGCTAAACTACAAGAATATTGCAGGGAGGATATTGATTGTTTGGAACAAACACTTCAAACTGTTATTTGGCTTATTGACTCAGGAAAGTTTGTTAATTATTGGAATGTAATTGATGTATTGTTTTCTTCATATTCTTTGCTCAAAAGATCTAGAAAATATAAGGATTATGTTACACCTTCGCATTGTTATCTAATCAAAAGAGCTACAGTTACGCCAACTAGAATCCTTCTTTGGCCACCAGACTTAATGTATGAAAATAGAATTTTGAGAAATTTTGATTCAGACTATTTTCTTCGTGTAACTTTCCGTGATGATGATTTTACAACCATGAATTATAGAAAATATTCGAAAAAGATATTTGATGATGTTGTATATAAACCTTTAAATGATGGAATTATCATAGGTGATAGGCATTATGAACTGCTTGCTTGGTCTAGTTCTCAGCTTCGAGAACATGGAGTGTCAATGTATGCAAAGGATAGTAAAAACCGTACTGCTTCATTCATAAGATCGTGGACAGAAATCAATCCGAATACAAATATGAATATACCAAAATGCTTAGCACGAATGGGCCAGTGTTTTTCTCAAACTGACGATACTGTAAATGTTCCATTAGATGATCAATATATCACCTTTGAGCGAGATATTGAACGTGGCTTCAATTCAGAAACATCGAAACCGTATTGCTTCAGTGATGGAATCGGTAAAATTTCTCAAGCTTTAGCTGACAAAGTAAGCTTATTTTAATTTTTTCTTTAAAATATCTATATTAACTGAAATAAATTTAAAAGGAGCATATATTTGTATTATTTTAAACTAGACTATTAGTTTTTTCTCATTTATATTTTGGGTTTTTTATTGCTCGATAATTTTCATTAACAGTGCAATGGTTTATCAAAATAGATAACCTCCAAATAAGATATTGATGTTTATCTACTTAGCAAAATAAACCATTTTAGTATCACAATACCATCGGTTTTGTAATATTTAATGATAAATTAGCTTTCGAAATATTCTTTTTTTTTGAATAAAAGATATTGCTGAATTATTCCCATAAATATAACCTCCATTTTGAAGTCGTCTTATTACATTTCAGATAAATATTTTGTTGGGAATCAAATTATCTTTCATGCGAAAAAATGATAGTTCTAATTTTTTAACTGCTTTTTTCATTAGTTTATATTGAGTAATCATCAAAAATGTTTGAGGGATTCCTAAAACATTATATATTACATTATTGAAAAACCAGTATACATTAATCAAAATAATACCATATTTTGAATTTTATGAAATCGGGGAATAAAATCTTAATAGCGACACACACACACACACATTGTAACATACTCAGTTTGGATAGGCTGACTTCTAGGTAGGCAAGGGCCGTTAAGAATACAGGCTTACGTAATTCAATATTCTTGACTATATTTATTTACAAATTTACAGGATTATTTACAAGAACTGTCATCAGTTGTAGGCTTCAGGAAAAATTGATGAATTCCTCACTTTCTGGAATATTCGATGCATTTTCGGTCGGTAAAAAACTTCTCGCTGGTACTGGGGACCAGACTCCTAAATTCCGAACTCGGGAGACAGTCTCGGACAATCATACTATATATATATATATGTATATATATATAGTATGATTGTCCGAGACTGTCTCCCGAGCTCGGAATTTAGTATATATATACATATATACATACATACATATATATATATATAATACACTACTGGCCATTAAAGTTGCTACGCCAGGAAGAAATGCAGATAACAAAATGATATTTATTGGACAAATATATTATACTAAAAATAACAAGTGATTAAATTTTCAAAAAATTTGGCTGGATAGATCCTGAGAAATCAGTACCCAGAACAACCATCTCTGGCAGTAATAACAGCAGTTATACGCCTAGGCATTGAGTCAAACAGAGATTGGATTGCATGTACAGGTACAGATGCCCTTGCAGCTTCAACACGATGCCACAGTTCATCAACCGTAGTGACTGGCGTTTGGTGACTCGCTCGTCAACCATTGACCAGACGTTTTCTATTGGTGAAAGATCTGGAGAACGTGCTGGCCAGATCAACAGCCGAACATGTTCCGTATCAAGGAATGTTCGTACAATACCGGCAACATGCGGTCGGACATTATTCTGCTGAAACGTAGGATTTCGCAGGGCTCGAATTAAGGGTAGAGCCACGGATCGTAACACACCAGAAATGTAACGTGCACTTTTCAAAGCACCGTCAATGCGAACAAGAGGTGACCGAGACGTGTATCCAATGGGACCCCATACCATCACGCCAGGTGATGGGCCAGTATGACGATGACGAATGCACGCTGCCAGTGTGCGTTCACCACGATGACGCCAAACACGGATGCGACCATCATGATGCTGTACACAGAACCTGGATTCATCTGAAAAGATGACGTCTCGCCATTCGTACGCCCAGGTTCATCGTTGATTGCACCATTGAAGGCGCTCTTGTCTATGACGCAGCGTCAAGGAAAGCCGCAGCCATGGTCTCCGAGCTGAGAGTCCATGCTGCTGGAAACGTCGTCGAACTGTTCGTGCAGACACTTGTTGTCTTCCAAACGACTCCGTTTCTTGACTCACGGCTCGTGACGTGGTTGCATGATCCATTACAGCCATGCGAATAATATGCCTTTCTTCTCGGCTGCTGTTGATAGGTGGCCGTTGAGATTCCGCAAAGCGTTCCGTTTTACCGTCCTGAACCCATCGATTCCATATTCTGCTAACAGTCATTGGATCTCGACCGACGCGAGCAGCAATACTGCGATAAGATAAACCGCAATCCCGGTACGCTACAATTCGACCTTTATCAAAGTCAGAAACGTGCTGGTACGCATTTCTCTTTCTTACACGAGGCATCACAACAACTTTTCATCAGGCAACAACGTTCAAATGCAATTTGTGTATGAGGAACCGGCTGAACAATTTCCTCATTTAAACACAATGTAGGTGTCGCTACTGGCGCCTGCTTTGTCTGAATGCGCTGAAAAGCTAATCATTTGCATATCATAGCACCTTCTTCCTTTCGTATAAATTTCACGTCTATAGCATGTTGCCTTCTTGGTGTAGCAGTTTTAATGGCCAGTAGTGTACAATGCTTATAAAGTTAAATATCCAACATAAGCCCTTCTCATATGTGTAGCTAAAGTGATGAAATGATGTTATATGAATATTAAGAAAAAGTAAATTATATATCACTGTGCACATAGGAAAAAATTATGAAAATATGCTACTGAGGAAGAAGATTAGAAGAAAATGTGGTGTAACTTTACTGTCTAATGCAAGAATTAATGGTATAGTGTCACAACAAAATGACGAATTTTGTTTTCTTTTATTTCAGACATACACGTATATAAAATGTAAATATTAAAGTGGATTTTATATTTTTCATACTCTAAAACCTTCCTTGAGCAATTCATTATTTATTGTATGTTTGTTTTACGTAATGGGCTTTGTGACGCAATAAGTAAAATGTAATTTTGTGGGTCACAGTTAATGTTGGAGTTAATTGATTCCTAAACAAATATTTTACATTTATTTTGTAATTAGCAGAAGGAGAATTTATAAGCAGTTTATAAGAATCCATCGTTTGTGGTTCTCTCTGTGTGGGAGAAACACAAAAATTAATCATAACCACTGTAAGAACAATGGAAAATGCTTTTGCTTCTCTGGTTTTTGAATGCTGATCAGTCGAAGCGAGTGATTCATAATATTTCGGGGCTTCTCTTGAGAACAGGTCTTTGTAAAGTCTCTAGATGACAACTGTTTTGGCTGATGTTTGAAAGAGCCTTGAATTGTTATATTATCCCCTTCGTTTCGATTTATGTTCTTGTATTGATGAGAAATAAATTAATCTATTGCCTTTTTACAATAAATAAACAATTTTATTAATTAATGATCAATATTTCCTAGTTAACATCTGCTACATCCAATAAGCAGTTGTTCAGACAAGTTAAAGCTGTCAATAGAGTTATAGAGGAATTTTATACTCCGTTTTTAAAAACTAGATCTGTTGCATAGTTTTATATAGTTTTATCAACAATTATAGTTGTCATATGTGCGAATCTTTTTGCTTTTTTGTTCTTTTTGTTGCCAATCCGACACCAGTTTTTGTTAAATTACTGAGATAGTTTAGATTTGTTCTCATAACCGTGTTAAAATATCATGATGAACGTTGAAGAATAGAGAAATATTTGTAGTTGAGTTTCTGCCTTCAAATTGCTTCCGACGACACACCAATACTCAAAATCATCTGTTAATTTTCTGAAAAGTGTTTGTTTGAAAATGAATAGCACATAGTCATCATTTTTTTTACCTTTCATTGTATCGAGTTTTTGTAACATTCCACAGTGCTAACTTGTTGTACGACTGTATTTTTTATATGATTGCCTATTTATAATGTTTAACTATGATAAGTTATATAACATACTTACACATTTTCACCGATTTATGTTGCTAATTGAAAATTTCTAATTCAGATTCGATCTGGAAATCAACATTGTAATTTGCGTATTTAACTGTTGGTTAAGTGTATATTTTTTGTAATATTTTTCCAAGTTAGATGTACAGTAACTTTAGATTAATACAAAATAAGTTAATTCTGGATTGATAGTAACGTTAAGTATTTCAATGAATTTATTATGTATAATAAAGAATTTAGCTTATAGTCTATGAAAATTAATTAATTTAAATTGTATTATTTATTAACGAAAATTGTATGAATATGTAACAGTAAATTAAAATGTTATTTTTAATGCAGAAAAAGATTAGTCAATAATTATTTTCAGGTTCACGCAAAAGCTTTGTTTAATTACAGTGACCATATATATGAATATCTTTTTCTTTTGCTAGCAGCCTTATAATTTGTATTTTATTTCGGTTTTTTTCCTGAATGTAACAACTTACTCTTCTCACCAGTTCCTGGCAAATTAATATTTAATTTCGTATCCTTTTCCAATTAATTTTAAATGCTAATTCTTGTCCTTACTCCATATCTAAAATTTTTATTTATCAATAACCTTTTTTATATTTATAAATATTTTTTAAATACTTCATATTGCCACTATAGTTATATATATATATATATATATATGTGTGTGTGTGTGTGTTTTTGTAATTCCGTTGAGGAAGCGTTAGTGCTTTTTCAATTTTTATACTATACTATTTATCGATATTAGTTTTCTTTTCTAGGCGTCGTCTGAAGCAATTCATTTATGCATTTTTTTATTCTTTAAATCTTTATACAAATGTATCCGAAACATTTCCTTGTTCCCTCATGAAAAGAGACAAGTTTTTAATTCCATTGTTCTTCATTATAAATAGAATTGTTTCCATGATGGTAAATGAAAATTTGAAAATAAAAACATTCTTTTAATTTACAGGTGAAGAAATCTCTTCACAATAGCAATGAGTCTAGTGCCTTTCAAATACGTTATGGTGGTTGTAAAGGTATGCTTGTTATAGATCCAACACTACCAGGAAAACATATTGTGTTTAGAGATAGCATGAGGAAATTTCATGCTAGGGGAACCCCCCATACTAAATTAGAAATTGCTAAAAAGAGTGGACCAAGTAAGATCAATTAATATTAAATTTTATGAAACTTTAAATAAATAAATTTACCATATTCTTTGCAATATATTTTAAAATTTCGATTATATGGGCTAATTCATTCGATAATTTATTTCTTAGTATTTATCACTTATATAGAACTGATACATATGTAGATAAAATACTAAAAATGTTTTAATTATTTATTTGGGGGGGGAGTATCAAATGTAGAAGTCTGATTCACAGTTAATGTTAATGGAGAAAATATCTACGCGTTTAAGAGGGTATTGGTCTTTAAAACGATCTTCGAAAATTGCGGAAAATATTTAAATTTATTTGCATTAGTAAAATGATTCATAACTAAATATAAACCAGCAATTAGGTTTTAAATGTTCAAAAAATGGAAATGAAAAACATTTATATATTCATTTTACATATATTTTTTCTTGCACGCTTTATTATTTTAGTGAAAACAAATAAGGCTGTGGAAATCTGTGTAAATTTGTATTATATTTTATTAAATATCACACATTGATAATAGATAAACAAATTAATATTTAATTTTTTAATATAATTGTGTATTTTTTCTTCTGCCATGTATGAACATAAATATAATTGATTTGCTTAAATAAGTTAAGTAATAAAACTCAAATATACAATAAAATCCCTAAAAAAACGAATATCAAATTTAATAAAAATACATAATAATCATATCTAAACGATATTCTTGGCCTAAAATTTTAAAATATAAGTAATATTGTTTAAAGCTATCTGTAAAAATATATTCAAATGGCGGTGATTCATCTATTCTAATGTTTCGGCTTAACAAATTTCATTGTGCTGCACTAAATTCCGAAACAGCATGATTACAAAAGTCTGAAATAAACGAACGACTTTCGTTGGATAGATTTTGACACGAGTTTCTAAAACTTAAAAAGTTTAATGCAGTATTTAAATCAACTGATCGTATATACTCTTGATATTTAAAAAAACCTCTAAGAGGGAATTAAATACCTATGGAAATAATAAACTTTTCACGAGTAAAACAATTAGGGTAAAAATGCATGTATATTCTATTTCAGTGAATATATTCTTTTTTATGTTACATTTAATAGGGAATATTTATTGAACTAATCTAATCATTTATTTCAAATACAAGTAAAATATTCTTTACCATAAAAATAATATATGCACAAAATAAACGTATACAAAATACAAATAACGCAGTAAAAAGTAAAAATGTTTTTTTGCATTATAATTATTTATTATTATTGAATATATTTTCCGTAATAAAATTTCAATAGATTTTTCTTTTTGTCTGCTGATTTAAAATATAGCGAAACAAAATATTTTTGAATAGTTTCTAATTTTGTAGTAATCATGGTTTGCATTTGTTTTTATATTCTATAGATTGTGATTTATGTCCCTTTTTTTATTATTTTTATTTCTCATAAAAAAATTATTAACGTTATTAATTCAATTATGATTTCCTTTAAATTGGCTCAGCAAGTTTTTTTATAAAAGTATTATAATGATTGAGTTTCTGATTTTTTTCATTACATTGTATTTCATTTTTATGAATGTTTTTGTGATTCCGCCTCATACTTGTTCATACATGTTAAAACTGAAAGTACCTGGAAATCCCACATCTTGTCACTCTATCCTTCGTCTCGAATCAAGAGCAAGGAAGATAATGTTTGAAACAGATTGCTGTGTGAGTACAGAGGGCAAGAAATTACAGTATTTTGTTTGGGGCTCTGAAAACATATTTTTGTTTTAATAATTATTATGTTTCTGGAGACGTCCCTCTCATCATGAACTGTTATTGATTATTTAGGCTTCTTAAGTAAACTTTTGAATAAGTATTTTGCTTCTTGAGGCGACAGCTTCGAAATATTAAATCATTCATCTAATTTTTAGACACATTTTGAATTTCATAAAATTAAATTAGTATAAAATCAGTTTATCTTACCAAGAAAAGCCTTTTATTAGTTTTGATCAAATTTTGCTTAAACGGTTTTTGAAAATTCATTTTTAACTTTTTATTAGAATTTAGAAAATTACATCCACTATTTGATATTTTTGAAAAATCTTGTCAATTTTGTGTGAAACTTTGTATTAACAAATTCAAAATGGAGCAAAAAAAAAAAAAAAAAAAAAAATTGTGAACAGAAAGTTTGATTAATTTTTACTGGTTAATCGGTAGAAGAGATTTTAAGGCAAGAAAAAATTATGTATTAACGATTTTCATAAGAAAAAATTTAAACGAAAGAAAATATTTGGTAGAAGAATTATAATTTAAAGAATTTTTGATTTTGATGTAGAAATATATGTCATATTAAATGATGAAAAATTCGAGGCATATAATTTCTGTATTGCAGTAAAATAATTTTTAATAAGCAGGGACCATACCTATTTGCAAACATATAAAATCTATACCAATTCATCAGCATGAGTGTATGTGGCAAATTTGCAATTGAGATAATCAACATAATATATTTCTCATTTGGTTTTATTTTATTTATATACGAATTCAGAATGAAAATTACTATAATGACATAATATTATTGAATGATCTTCAGATTTACATCATGTGCCCATTAATATTGCTTATCCAAATTCCATTTCCAAACATTTTTTACTTTTCAATTTCCGCATCATCATCATTCTATATATTTTCTTAAGCTATATTATTTTATATAAGACTTAATATGTAATACATGAGTTTTTGAATGCATTTCACATAAATAAAATGAAAATTATTCAATGATATATTTATGCATTCGCATTTATGAGTATAAATAAATAATATGTAAATACAATTTGCACATATAGTTCATTTCATTTAATTAATTAAATTTCTATCTGTGTGTAAGATAAAATGGAATAAAATAATCTGAGTAAATAACAATTTGCATACTAATAAAATGATTTGCGTTTTTCAGTACCTTTAAGACTAAACAGACCTTTAATTGCTATTTTGAATGACCTGGGGGTGGAACATGCAACTTTTCTCCGACTACAAGAAAATATGCTTCAGTATCTCTTAGATATCCTTATAGATGAAGATAAAGCTGCTGAATATTTAAATCTGCGCGTCCCTTTTTCAGTGTTCAGTATCAAAGATTTGAGTCTTTCTGGAGTTCAGCTCACAACAGAACCTTTTTTCCGAACACTGCTTCTTGCATTACACAGATATTATATCGGTATGTGCTAAGCATGATCTTATTTTATGAAATATTTTGTTTTGCATTTTATTTCATGTAGACAGTTATATATATATACATATACATATATATATATATATATATATATATATATATATATATATATATATATATATATAATAATATATATATATATATATATATATATATATATATAAACTTCACATTGCCAACTATGCATTTATTAAAGTGAAAAGAAGAAATTTTTTGAAAAAAAATAATTCTATCCTTTTAATACAACATACAATGTCATTTGTTTTTTCAATAAATAAAATCGTTTATAGTTACATTGTTGTCTTATTTTAAGAACCTTTGCAGGTTTTAACAAACAGTGACTAATGTCAATATGCACGAATAAAATCCTGGTTCCTTTGAAAATGATCTTTGCCCGAAAATATTACATAATTCTTAACTGTATTAGCTGACTTTTAAGTTTAATGAAAAAGATGTAAGGTATCGTAATAACAAAAAAAATTTGATGCTAACAGAAAAAACAATATTCTAAAATGGAGCATCAAAATTCTGTTTGTTATTAAATAATGGAAAATGTTAAAAACCTGAAATAGGAACTGAAAAATCCTTATAAGCAGTTACTAATAAAAAGAATTGAATAAACAATTTCTTATTGCAAGGAAAATATTTCCAAAATTTTATATTGTCTCAAAAAATAAAATTACTTATAATCATATGGAAGAAGGTTGATAATAATTTTTTAAAAGAAAAAGAGAAATATAGGGTACTTGACAAAAACGTATATACACTTTGAATCACATCACATTTATCATCTTAGAAATTACATTCCTCATATAACAAGGTTCAATTTCTGAAAGAAAGTTATGCAATATATAAAATAAATAAAATAATGTGGTTTGTCTATACGGAGACTTACTGGGCCTTACCACTTTGATTGTAGTGTAATAAGTGAAAAATACCTTCAATGTTCCCTGATATTCGTGCATTATAGGTAATGACAAATTTTATTTTCAATTAGATGGCACACAGCCGCTCTATCATCGAGTGGTACGGCCATACCTGAATCAAAATTTGCATGGCCAGTGGATTGAACGCAGAGGGCTAATCGAGTTGCCTCCAAGCTTTCCTAACGTTATACCTTTGGATTTTTTCTTATGGAGCACAGTAAAATATGTGGTGTACAAACATAAATCACGAAATTTAGATACGCTTTGTAATTAAATTCATGTGGTGTGTGCTGAAATCCCATTAGATACGTTAGTATGATGTACTGAATTAATGGTGATTTGTACTCTGAAATATATTGATGCTGAAAGCCATTGTAATTAATATTTGCTTGAAAATGTACATTTTCATTTAAAATTGGACCTTAATCTTTCCATTACCAGCAATCGGACCTTATATAAGGGAACATAAAATCTTTGTGATGGTTCAAAGTGTGTTTACATTTTTTTGACACACCCTGTATAATTTCTATATATAATTCCAGCTTAAATTTATCAGTTATATTGTAAATAAAAATATGAGTGAAATGTAAATAAAATGTGTGAGATATTCATGCACGTGAAAAATTCAGAAATGACATTTTTATTAATTTCTCTACAATATAAATATCAGAGTAAAAATATAGGAATAATGAAAAAGTTATTCAAAAGTAAACACATTTTAGTCAGAAATTGCTTAACTATTTTTTTAATAGAAGCGCTAATCATAAAAATGGAAATATTTTGTAACTTTTTAATTTGTTCACTCTTGTTTGAGATAAAATTGCTAGAGTAAGATATTTAAAAGCCAAATTTGACTGCTAAAAATTATCATACTTCTTTTGTTATTTACTTACGTTTCATATCTTATTTTTTCATAGCAATATTCTACTTTCTTGAAACTGCCACGACCCTGAAATTTTCGATCTTTAGAAAAATAAACATTAAGATATAATTACTGAGTTTATGAATGCTTATTTATGGCAGTCTGTATGTGGAAAATAAAAAAAAAAGTTTTCACTTTAAAAGAAATGAAAATTATGTTAATAGTGTTACAAAATTCAAAATCTAATGAGATTAATTCAATTTAATGCTGTCCTCGGTAAAAAAAAGTGCATTAAATTGTTAGATAAATCTTATATTAAAAAATACAATACGCCCATAATTCACTTATAGTTATTTATTATCATTACTGTATTCTAACAAGTTATATCATATTTATTTTAGATGTTATTAAAACTAAAGCTAATATTGAAATTGATCCATCTTACGCAAGAAATATGTTTGGTGTTCTTGATGAGACCGGAAAACTGGAGTATGGACAAGTATTTGTGCAATACTCGCGGGATATCTCAAAAGGCAGAACAACTCCTGAAGATACAATAATATTAAAAGGTAATCTTTTTAAAGGAATCATTTTTAAAATTGTACTAGAAAAGTTCTGATAAAAAAGTTGCAAAAGTCAAATATTAAATTTAAATTACACAAATGCATACTATAAAAGAACTTTGCCTGCTTATGTCCAGTTAAAGCTATATTTGAGCAATATCTTGAAATTATCGGGGCTCAGAAAACTGAAAGTTTAGCTACTGGGGACAAAAAACAGTTGCATCGAAAATACTTAAGACATTCGGAAAACGGTGAAAAATCCGATTCGAAAATGATTAAATAAGTTCTTATTTATGTATGCAACAAGTATGTATATATATTTTGATTTCTAATTAATTATTATATTTTTATACACATCCTACTTTGATGTAAATCAATGTTTCTTAATCTGTTCATGCTTAAAAACAATGCGCAATGCTTGTATGTTATGTTTCACATTTCTTACAAGTTTCGTTTAATGGGAATTCTGATATGGTTTTGCAATTTTTACAAATTTGCAATGTAAACAATATTTCTTTATAATTTTTAGAATTATGTCTGCTAACGTAACTTAAAAAAATTAACACCTTTTATAGAAAGATTTAATTAAGTCCTTGCTTCCATTCTAATGTTTTTAAGAATCATATCGTGTGAGTAATATTCCATAATGTGCATTCTAGGCATAGAATATTTTACAATGTATATTACATCATCAACATAGTGTATTACACATACGTCCGATATCTTTAGCAGTTCCTTGTAATCGATATTTCATATTCTTTAAACAACTTTTCACTATACAAGGAGCATTTATTTAAATAGCAGAATTATATTTTTCTATATATATTTCTGTAAGTGTTTATTAAGGATGATTTTAGGAATTTTTTTACAAAATTGGTTTTTTAAATTCGTAGAAATTAAACTGCATTAATTGAAATAGCTTGTTTTGGAATAGGTATTCTATAAGCTTTTTAAACTTGATAACGGAATTATGTAAGTATTATTTAATTTTGTTTAAAAGTCACAAAGTATGTGAATGGTATATGGAATTTATGAGAAAAATATATGAAGTTGAAATCGTATCTGTATGTTGAAACTATGTATTTCAGTGTTCTTACAGGTGTTGATTCTTAAGTGAAACATTGTTTTACAATTGATTCGATTGTTTCTTTTATAGGCACAGTTATGGTTACGAAATGTCCATGCGTCCATCCTGCCGACGTACGTAAGTTCACAGCAGTTGATATTCCAGAGCTACATCATATCATTGATTGCATAGTTTTCCCTCAAAATGGCCCAAGGCCACATCCCGATGAAATGGCTGGTATATTATAAATTTTTCTTGTGAAAGCGCAAAATAGCTGCTACTTACTTCTGTACTTTTCTTTTTTTACATTATTGCTAACGAATATAATACATTATTTCATTACAGGCTCAGATATGGATGGAGATGAATACGCAGTCATATGGTTTGAAGAATTGTTTTTTCCTGCTGATAATTATCCACCACCAGATTACCCAAAGCCTGACCCTATTGAATATAAAAATGTAAGGATATAATAAAAGTTATGTAAGGTAAACAAAGGTTTGCGAAAATATGTTACATGTCTGGTACTTCTATTCTGCGACTTAAATTGACGTTTTTATTATCTGGTTAACGTTGTGAACGTCATAATTTATTAAATAAAATGCTCGAATTAGAATTTACCTTTCATTTTATATAAATTATTAAAAAATCAAAAATAAAGATATTTTGTTTGTTAAAAAGAGAGAAGAGACAGAAATATTCTCTTACCTCTAATAATAATAATAATAAATCATCCGAACGTTTATTTTATTTTTATTTTTAGAAAGTGTACTTTTTTAAGTTATATCTTTTTTAATATAAATAATAAAAATATATTTAAAATCATGCAAATTCACTTTTAGCAGCTTAATTTTTTTCAATGCCAGATTTTTTAGAAGAATGACAAGTATTGTAAGTACAACATTTCAAAATTGTGGACTGGGAAACAAGAAAAATCGGATCATGTAATCATGAAAAATTTTTACAGTTTTGAAGGTAGATTCCACAATCTTTGACTTATTTTTTCTTGGTTGTCTGGTAATATTCTATTGTTTAATTTCAATGATAGTATGTTAAATAAAACTTGGTGATATCTTAGATAAAGAAACCTAAATAACATTGTTAAAATTTTCAGAAAATTATTCCTTTTAATATTTATCAATAGTATTTTATCACTGAGTTTTTTTTTTTTTTTTCTATTCTCAATGTGATATACTTTTAAGTAACTAAAAACGTGTCTGTGAAAAGTAACTTTCACATGAACATATCTTAAGAATGTATTAGTTTGTGTTAATTTTTTTTTTAAAATTATTCTTTGTTCCTTTTGAAATATAGTGTTTCTGGATTCACTGTCATGTGATTCATGATTTTATATTAGTATATAATATCATATACTAGGTATAATATCACTCTTATACATAATTAGCATTTAAAAATTGTAGAAAATATACGGACGTAAAATCTTATTTGTATTACCAATAATTCAGAATACCCAGTTATTCTGCTTCACATACTAATCTCTATTATTTTTCAAAAGATTTTGAAACCCAAATAACACAATAAAGTATTCTTTTCCAAAAGCAATTCTTTTTTGATAATAGATTGGTTATTCTTTAATATGTATATCATGTAGAATCACTCTCGTTTCGATAATTCTCATTGTAAGAAATATCGACTCTATTTCGTCAGTTCATTCTGAATATCATTGTGATAGTTCAGAATCTGGCGTCTAATGAATAAGTGCTTATGACACGTATCGTATTAGCCGTCGAACATATTAATCAGTATTATGTTTTTTCCATACCAATCTAATATGCAACGCCACTGTCTGTTGTTCCTTCTAACTTTGATTCCTTGAATCGTTCCTGTTTGCCTTACATTTTTACGTTGACAATAATTTGATTTACCAACTTTACTATTTCTAAACTAATAAATAATTTTTTGTCGCTCAAAATATTTTCCAATATCATGGAATAATGCTCCATTCTTAGACCTACTTCTTTCCAAATACCATGATCCCAAGAGTTATTTCACTTTTTTAGTGTCCTAAAGACATATTTTTCTTTGAGAACTTCCAGATGGTTCTCCGTTTCTTTATCACCAAAAAAAAATTTAAAACTCCTTGAGTTTCAAGTATACATACAAAAAGTATTGTATGGGATATTTTATACTATGTTATACATATTTTGATAAAGCATTTCCCTTAGGAATTGCAAAGTAGTTGCTTATTTTAATTTAATAACTAGATTTGAAATTCCTTTAATATTTTATTTTTGTTGGTTTGAAGCTTTGTTTAGATTTACCAGCATTTTTGAAAAACAACGTTATTAATGCCAGTATTGTTAGAGAATTGCCATACAGACCTTTTAACTATGAAATTGGTTGCATATAATTGATTCATTGTTATTTTTTGAACGAAAAATTGCTTTTTTTTTTTTGAGGAAAAAGTACATTTAATCTTTTTATTACAACGTATCTAACATTTATTATTTTAAGTTATCATGCTTATTATAAAACCATATTTTAATGAAAATGGCTTTAGTAATTATATATATATATATGCAAGTTTAAACATATTACATTTTAGCATCATAAAATTTAATTAATGATTCACTCAATTTGAATTCCGTTATATACGTATATCGTGATGAAAGAAAACCAAAATCTTTTTATGTTTACAAAATTTCTGAAAACGAAATCCGTGTGAAAATTAATGATATGAATATAAACACAAATATTATTCAAATTTTTTTTCCTCAAGTAAATTATAAGATCTATGGTTATAAGCTTATAAATGTATTTTTAAAACAATTTCTCTCTCTTTCATTTCATTGTCTTTCTATACAATGACTTAAAGTAAAACTCGGTTATTGATAAATATTTCATTATTCAAATATTAACAATTAAAATGTCCTAATAAAATGTAAAATATCCTCGAAGAAATTTAGTATCCTAGGTTTTAATTGTAAAGTGGTATGCTCAAGGCAATAGAAAATAAGCTTTTTTTAATATATAAAAATGATAGAAAGAATGCATGTAAACTGGAAAGAGTAACTTTTTGACAGTTCATTAGTTGGTTTTCACTAATTGTTTAATAGCTGAAGCGACACAATTCTTCCAAATGATCATTTAATGCATACTCTTCGAAATGTATAAAGCTTCTTTCATCATTGGATATGATAGAGTCAATAGATACTTATGTGACCAAGTATTATTTATTGATTCCAAATTGTTATTAGTTTACCGTTAACTGATGAGATTTATTTCGCTGAGAAAGTGCTGTTAACTTAAATTTTCACTTAGGTTAAATGATGCAAAGTTAAATTTCCTTATATTGTAATAAGTAGGTATTCTAGTGTTATGTCATAACATTCGCCCTTCCCCGATTTTTCTTTCAAATAGTGTGGCTAATTGTTCTGTTGTTGCCCATTGGTTTCATGACGTAATTTAAACCAGACAATGAAACACAAAAATTTAATTCATGTAGTTTGATGCTTCTGCATATCTAATAAACCAAAAGGATTTCCGCTTCAATACAAATGGATTGAAATGTTATTAGTGCCTCCTTTGGTATTTATTTCCTCTGTATTTGCCTGATATAAATTGGTTAGATTTTATGTTATGTATTCACTTAAAAAATCTAATTTATTGTGTATATTTTGCAATCTGGTTAATCGAAAAAACTCATTGAATTTTTATATAAAACGTTAAACAAATTATTATCTAAACTAATGAACAAAATGACCAACACTTTAAAAATTTTTGGACAATAGTGGCCAAATTGAGAAGGGCTTTCTGCATTGCCTTAAACACACGATTAAAAATTGTTAAAGAAAAAATTATAATTTGTACGTACTGATACAAAACATATATACATATATATATCTGTGGTCACATAATTTTACGAGCTTTTGCTACTTTATTTTATGTACGTCACACAATGGGAAAATAATTTTCAATATATATTATTATCAATATTAAGTTGCTTACGGATACCCATATCAGTTATTCATTTTGTTAAAGATATATTTTTATGTGAAATTCCATTCAAATTGAAATTTTAAGCCTTTTTTAATTTTCTGACATTTTTTTGAGTTTGATGAAAATTGACTTCAAATTATTTCAAGTTTTGTGTGTGTATGACCTTAGCAAGCGTATACAGTTTCCCATAAAATCTATAATCCACCGGCAAAAATCCATTATTTTATTTATAAAGAGTTGTCTTTATTTTATAAATATCAATGTTACTGTTACGGTGGTGCTTCATTTGTACAATAATACTTTCGTATTAGTATTGAAACCAATAAATAGTAATTTTGATTAGTTAAACGTTAAAAGAACAGAGAATTATAAAAGAAACTTTAGTTTATAAGATCTATTGCGTTTTTTGGCAGATGATATGAAAGAAGTACTCAAATTTCTTATTTTTCATGAAATTGATGCTTTTTAAAATACGTTAATTAAAAAAAATGTTTGTTAATTGCTTGTTTGATTATCAGGAAAAAAGAGATTATAAAGAATATAGTAAGATCATAAAGATAGTATTGATAAATATATTTGTAATAAATTACAAAAAAAAATAAGAATTTCAATTAATTCCAAAATTTCAATTTTAATGTTTTCAATTGTAATTTCAAGATAATTTTGTGTATAACTTTATAACTAATTTGCTTAAAATATCATTTCTATTTAATTTATTGCAGGTATCTGATTTCCTTCTTCATTCAAATACTGAAATGGTTGCAAAATTTCTTAAAGAATATATCGAAGGGGATCAAATTGGAAACATTGCCAGTGCTCACCTTGCATTCGCTGATAAGCTGGGAGTTCAAAGTGAGACTTGTATTGATATAGCTATGATACATGCCATAGCAGTTGATTTTAATAAAACGGGATGCAAAGTGGAAGAATGGCAAACACCAACCGAGTATCCTGACTTCATGGAAAAGTTTTGGAAAAGCAAATACAAATCTCGTAAATCTCTTGGAAAAATGTATCGTGTCAGTAAAGATTTTGAAAGTGAAAATGAATCTGCCTTCATTCGGTATCATAATGTTCAAGTAAGTTCCTTATATATTTTAATTAATATTTGTTTTGTTTCATAATATCATTTGTTTCATTGTAAATAATATATACGAGGGTTGCTATTTATATTTCTGGCCTAATAATGAAAAAACAAATATGTAGGATCGAAATTGGTTTTATTGTTTTTCAAAATATTCTCCATGATGATCAATACATTTTTGCATGCGTTTGAACCAATTTTCAAAGCACTTTTTCCAGTCCGATTGAGGTAACTCCAAAACATGCGTTTTGAATGTATCAACCGCTTCTTCGGGGGTCGAAAATCGTTGTCCACGTAATTTATTTTTGATGTGTGGGAATAAGAAGAAGTCATTGGGTGCCAAATCAGGGCTGTACGGCGGATGACCCATCAGTTCAATCTTTCGCTCCGTCAGAAATGCCTTTGTTTGAGTCGATGTTTGAGAGCTCGCATTGTCATGATGAAGAATGATTCCCCTGTTCTTCTGCTTTTTCGAATTTCTCCGATGATTTCTGGCAAACAAATGGTCGTGTACCATTCAGAATTGACTGTCCTGCGTTGCTCTAACGCCACTGTTGCCACATGACCGTTAATGCCGAAGAAACAGGCAATCATTTGTTTCGATGTGCTTCTTCCTCGAACAACTTTTGTTGGTTTTGCCTCGTCTTGGAAGACCCATACAGTTGATTGCTGTTTTGTTTCCGGCTCATATGCATAGATCCATGATTCGTCACCTGTGTAGATGTTATACACAGCCTTTGATGTACCTTGAATGTATTTTTCCAACATTTCCTTGCACCAATCGACACGAGCCTTTTTTTGAGCGTTTGTCAGATTATGCGGGATCCAACGCGAAAAAAAATTTTTTACGCTCAAATGTTCATGCAATATTTTATTGATGCTAGGCATACTAATGTCCAAAGACGCCTCTATCTCACGGTATGTCACATGACGATCTTGCTTTATCAGTTCACGCACAGCATTGATTTTTTCTGGCACAACAACGGATTTTGGACGACCTGCACGGGATTCGTTCTGGATCGAACATCGACCACGATTAAATTCGTTATACCAATTTTTTACAGTGCTGTAGGATGGCGCTTTATCGCTGTATAAAGAATTAAGTTCATCGAAGCACTCTTGTCTTGACAATCCACGTCGAAAGTTATGAAAAATAATGGCACGAAAATGTTCACGATTCAATTCCATTTTTTGACAGAGAAGAACTTTTCAATTTACTGTCAACAACACAAATAAAGCTATAATGGTAAATCGTCTGCTGAATTTATGTTTAAAAATATCAAACTTTCGATTAAAATCGTCTTCGGTCGCCTAGCAACACTTACTGTTGCCAAGGCCAGAAATATAAATAGCAACCCTCGTATTCTTTTTAATTTTATACTTTTCGCTAAATTTTCCTGAGGAGCCTATTACACGAATTAAAATGCCTAGCTTGTAGATGGGAGGTTAGCGCTTTAATCTTAAGTTCAACAGAGTTATGTGAGATATTCATAAATGTGAGATATCCTTGTGCGTGTTTGAATGTTTGTAATTGTACTTGAATTTTTTAAAACTCAAAATCTTGGTATTTGTGCTTAAAATAACCACAGACACATGCACTGCAAAACTTAACATGAATTAAAATATTTTTTGTTGACAATTAAGTTATGGCACTTTATTAGTTTTATTTGAAGAATATTGTTATAGAATATTTTATAAATGTTTTTAATAGAGATGTGTGTAAATAAATCATAAGCGTAATCATATTTTGGAGACTCATAATTAATCTATTTATTATTTAATTTCTTTATTCAAATTTCAAAAGCAATTATACTTTTATTTTAAAACTTCAAAATATGTAATCAGATCGTTTTCGAAACTATCAGTAATTTACACTACTGGTCACCCAAATTACAACATCAAGAAAGACAAGGGATATCAACTCAAATATTATTTTGTAGATAACATGTTGACCTATAGTTTCAAATTATCAAATTTATAGACCTCTATAAAGTGTGGTTCCTGCCAAAATCAATAGCCAGAGTAGCCCCAATTGTTAGAGATCACTGCTGCCACACGTCTCGGTATTAATTCGAAGAGATTTTGGATGTGTTCTTGGGGTACAGCAGACCAAGTATCTTCCACACGTTGCCAAAGTTAATCTGGTGTGGCAGCTGGGGATGTAATCTGGATCAATCGTTGAGCAATCATGGACCACATTTTCTGTCGGAGAAAGATCCGGAAAGCGAGTTGGCCAGGGAAACAGTTCAATCTGGCACTTGCGAAGAACCCTTGGACAATACGTCTCACATGTGGCCGCTCATTATCCTGTTGAAATATGACTGTGGGCAAGCCCTGAAGGTAAGGAAGGACAACTGGCTCCAACACTTCGTAGATGTAGCTCTGGCTATTTAAAGCACCGGCAATGTCTACTAGAGGTGTGCGAGAGTGATATCCAGCATCGCCCTATACCATAATACTCGGTGCAGGACCAGTGTGGCGGTGCATAATGCAACTGTTCAGCATCCTCTATCCACGTTTCCAGACGTTTGTGGTTCTACGTCAAGGGTAAACGAAGCCATGGACGTCTTGCGAACAGACCACACTGCTGTAAACGGCATCGAATGATACGTGCAGGCACTTGATGATGCGTTACAGACTGAATGTGCTGTGCTGCCATGTTCGTGATGTTGGTGTGCGATCCGTCAATGCCATGCGCATAATTTGCCTGTCATCAAGTGAAGTGGTGCACTGAGGTGAGTGTGATCGAATACGTCAGTCTGTCGTACCCTCCTGCATCCAACGATCACATATCCGCTTTAAAGTTGTTTGGTTTCATCCAACATGACTACTGATTTCCCTGAAAGATAATCCACAATCTCGGTAGGTCATTATCCTTCTTCTGTTGTTCTCAGATACTTGATCAAAAATGATCGCTGTTATCTACAAGGCATAATTGATTTTTTCTTTCTTTTTGGGAAGGGGGGGGGGAAACACCAATGCCGAATTTGAAATCGTCGAAATCTTGAAGCCTTAGATATCGTTTTGAAGAGGCGCCACAGGCGCGCGTGATGTGCGTCTGCACTGAAATTCTAATCATTTGCAGATCTTACCTCCGATAATGAATGTTGTAAATTTCATGTTATTTGCGTGCTTCCTTCATGGTGTTGAGTTTACGGTGGCGAATTATGTATTTTCGTCTGATAAAATATTCCAAATATATTCTAAATATAATGTTTTGTTCTTTCAAAGCATTAAAAAGAAATTAGATGATATCTAGTGTATTTCGGGGTAATTGCATTCATTGTGGAGTATTTTACGAAAAAACTTCATTTAAATAAGAAATGAAGTTGATATTTTTAAGATTTGTCAGAAATTTTATTAAGAGCAAAAACTAACTTCCCAAAAAATTGTTTGATTTTAAGTTTAAAGAATTTATATGTTTTACACAAGAACAAATTAAGTTGCTAATTGTCAGAAACAGGATATTCAATTAATAAATCTAAAGCATCTAAATGGTGTGATAAAAATTTTGTAATTTATTTGCCGGTTTTTTTGTCAGCATCTCATGCTTCCAATGAGTTTTCATGGTACAAAAAAATAAATAATTACATTTTTCCAATGATAATATATATATATATATATATATATATATATATCGGTATTTCATAGTTCTGATTATATTAAGTAAAATGTGTTGTATCTTCTGTATACAAAGCATTTTGAAACGCATCTTCTGTATACGAATATGAGGGGGGAAAACAACAAAGGAGAAATTTAGAAAATGGGTATTTAGAGCATAAAATAAAAGCAAATTAGTATATTAAAATGTGGAAAAGAGATAAAATATGTTTCTATCATGATGTCAATTCAATCATTAAAAAACATAGTTTAGAATTCTTACTTTATAATACTAAATATATATATATATATATATATATATATATATATATATATATATATATATATATATATATATATATATATATATATATATATATATATATATATATATATATATATATTTGGCTACATAGATAAAAGTTGCATTATATTGTAAGGAACCTGCAAGATAAAAGAATAATACGAGTTCTCTAAGCAATTAAATTGATTATATATATTCCTTTATGTATTGTATACATAAAAAATACATTTGTAATATTTGCAAAGAGTTATAAGCTTATTTGCTCATGTTGTATTCTATAATATTTTATTTGCCTATAAAAATTATTTTGTATATATGCCCTGTCATCATTAAAACTACTTTAAAAATTTAGATCTGGAAATACGTCCCACAAATTTGATAAAGAAGTAAGAAACTTAATTGAATTGTTGTGTGGCATTTATAATTTTTCATTTGGAGCATTATTATTGTTTTTATTAGGAAACACCAAAAAGTTTACAAACATAAAGAATCAAAATTTTAGAGTATTAATGTTAATGATAAACGATAAACGATTGCATTTCTTTCAAAGTTTATATCCCCCACCATGTAAAGATTATTTTAATTTTCTTTTCTATCTCAAAGCAGGTTCAGTGTGAGCTGATAAATTAGAATGATAAGAATCTAATCTTATATATTAGGCTCTTAAATCTTTAATTTTTTTTTTTTAACAATTTCTGAATATGTACTATTAATTTTAAATTGTTAATATTAGTGCCAATGATACTATTTAGAATTATGCTTTTAAATGAATGATGGATTTTACTTGCTATTACTTGTGACTTCGAAATTAAATATAATGGTGTATAAAGCAATAATATTTAATAACAAGGCATAGGTTACTTTTTTTTTCTAATAATAATGATCTAAAATTTATTTTTATATTTATTTCTAGATTGATTCCAATTGTATTGTGGATGGATGGGAGGAATTCGAAGAATCTGCAATAGAGTCTCGATGCGATTACAATAGCAAATTAAGGGCAATACTTCAAACTTACGGAATTACTCATGAAACGGAAGCTTTTGGAGGTGCTTTTATCAAATTACATTCCAGATTCAGGAACAGGAGAGACAGAGCTGAGATCGTCAATTTGCTTCACATGTGGCTTCAAGAGTTAATGCTAAAGACAAAGACACATTTTTTTAGTGAATTTGGAGAATCTGAAAACCTAAATAAAATGAATAAGAGAATACTTCGTAAGGCATCTGCTTGGTACGTGGTAACCTATCGCGAAAAAGAGCCAGAATTCTTAAGCTTTCCTTGGGTTGTATCTGAGATTATTGCGAATATTTTGACTCTGAAACAAGGAAAAGCTCCGAAAGATCAACTACCATTAATCTTGCTTTTAGAAAAAGTTATTCTTGACAATGAAAGTTCTGGCATGCTTATTGATCTTTCTCCTGACGCACATTCCTTGCTGAATCGCATGTGCTTTCACTGTCCTCGTCCTCTTGTAGAAAAAGCCATTTCTATTTTGACAAAATGGGGACAAGAAGAAAAAATTACTAGTATAGATCACCAAGAAAACAAATTTCTTTATTACCGAGTGTTTCTAAAACTTATACTTTATGTTGCTGAAACGATAGGATACGTTTCAAAGTCTTGCAATACTTGTGAATCTAGAAACATATGTTATACAACAGCTTTCCTTTGTCTTTCATTTTTCAAATATTGTATGAAACTGAGGTTTCTCAACAAATCCCAACTTGAAGGAATTTTACCTTTCTATGTGTACAACGCAAAATATCTTGCCAAAAAAGCGATGGTAACTTACCACTGTATCGCTGTGACAGGAATTTTCCACACATTATGTACACAGGAATTTACAGATAATGCTCCGGAATTAGTTCCTATGAAGCCTTATTATATGGATTCTTCAATATTAGGCCAGTCTCCACTTGAAGCTTGCAAATTACGAAATGCTGAGTCTATTTTGCGCAATGCATCTGAAGTTGAGTATATTGAAATGCGAGAAAATTTGCAGATTAAAAAGATCATTATATCTGCTACAGGAACAGTGCAAACATTGCGAGAGTTAAAACTTATTCTAAATCAACGTAAACAGCGTTTGATTGAATTGTTATGTATACCTATTGCTCTTCCATCGAATAACTAACATTTTTAAGCCCTTTTCTATTTTAATATCAATGTATTTTTAAATATGGTATTACTTTGTATCATATTTCACAAGTATTTCTTAAAATTTTTAGTAACATGTGAATGTTTTAAAAATAGTAGAATAATTTTATTGTAACTATATTAAATAATATTTTTATTATGCTTTTTTAATTATAAAATAATAAATAGATTTCAAGTTTTTCATTTCTCACTAACAGTGCAGCTAATTTTACATAATGACTGTTAGCAGGATCCAATGTAAAAGCTTTAAGAAGAAGGAAGAAAAACACATCGATATTCTCATTATAAACTGCATTTTAAAAATCATTTTAATCACTTCGTTTCATTAAAATTTGCATTAAATGCTTAAGTCACACTTTGTTGTCATAATTTTAATCAAATGGTAGAAGTAGAAAATTATATGTGAAAAACTAAAAAATGATTTCTTGAATATTTAT
Organism: Latrodectus elegans; assembly: GCA_030067965.1. NCBI lineage: Eukaryota > Metazoa > Arthropoda > Arachnida > Araneae > Theridiidae > Latrodectus > Latrodectus elegans. Next base: position 50,756,544 of record CM057820.1, read on the forward strand.
AATATACTTCAAATATTGCATTACCATTTTATGGCCAAATGAAGTATATATGAGTTTCTTACTTTCGTATAAAAAAAAGGGAAAATTTAGTTCTAGTAATTTAAATATCACGTATCTTATGGGTAAGATAGGAGAATCGTTTATGAATTGCTTACTTTAGCAGAACAAAGAGGAGAATTTAAATCTAGTAATGTTTACGTAGCAACTAAGAGAGCGCCACAGATCTACTATAATCAAATCATATAAAAGTATATACTATAAATTACTTAATAAAAGGCAAACAGTGAATTTGAATTCATTAACAATGCAAAGAATTGAAAATAGCTGTTGTGTTCACTAATTTTACTTGAACATTAAATAACAACAGTGACAAAGAAAATGGAGCTTTTTGAGTATTATTTTTGAATAGTTTGAATAAATAATAGCGAAATTGAATGTATATGAAATTATAAAGAGCTTAAAAAAGAGGTTAATGAGGAAGAAATAATGGAACAAAAAATAGATATAATACTTAGTATGAAAATAATTAAATGTGTTGCATAATAAAACCAAGCTGAGGATTTGGCTGGAAAAACCAATAAAATAATAATAATAATTTCATTTCTATGAGAATGATTTTAGGTTTAAGTTAGTACAATGGAAACAAATACAGGAAACATTTTTGTAAATAAAATCAATAAATAATTGTCAAAATAAAAGAAAATTCAATTATTAAAAGTTATTTTTAATTAATTTCTGAAAATTGAAGACTACTTGAAAAAAAATTCACATTAAAAATTTGCAATTTATCAGTAGGATAACTATTATCAACAGATCATATATTCACGAAGAAATTTGAAAAATACTGTACTAACTATACCCGTTCACACGTTGCTGTGTTTGAACAAAAAGTCAGTTTAGATACCTCAAACATAATTTATTAATGATCAAATATATATATATATACAATGCATCAAAATGAAAATTAAAAATAAAATTATTCCTACACATATGCCATTTGAATATAACATATGTAACAAAACATGGATATACATAGTTGATGGTATAATAAATATACTTTTATTCGCTTGTAATATTAAACAATATTGCAAACGAATTTCAATTGAACAATAATTTTTAATTATTAAATATCATCATGAAATGAATGATATTCAATTATTGATGGTGAACTTTATCTTAGTAGTGCTTGTAAATATACAACATTTTTTGTTTTCCTATTTAGTGCAAGAACAAATAAATCTGATGGTTTTCAAACTCGTGAACACCCGATGTACAGCCCTCCATGTGAGAAGCATGGATTTATCAAATTTAATCCACATATTTGCAATGATTGTCCTTGTGCTTTGTTAATGGTTATTGCAAAGACTAGTCGTAGAGGAAACTGTAGACGTTTGAATAGTATCCGTTGGGATCATGGGAATGCTTGGTAGTAGTTCATATTCCCCTCTGTGTTTTCCATTTAAAATGGTTGCCTCAATTATGTTATTCATTAATTTTTTTTTACTGAAGCCTAGTCCCATTACATAGTCGCGGTAGATTTATATTTCGTTGATGGATGATTGGGAAACCAACTTTTAAACATAAAATATACGGTGGCATTCCTGGTAGATTTAATTAATTTAAAAATTCTGAAGTATAGTTAACTGATTCATCATGATTGACAACAGTATCTATGGATTTACATGTTGTTTCTTCATCAGGTATTTCATTTTGAATTGTGCAGTGTATTAAATTCACTTCAATGTTTTTGGCTGCCAATATGGCAGGCTCACTAACTCATTGATTATTTTTATAATTCTGCAATAAATTTGGAAAAATTTGGCAATCAATTCATCAGTGGATTTTACAATGTGTGCCTGTAATAGCTTTAGCAAGCAAATCTTGGATACCACTTTGTGCACTTTCCATCTGAAATGTATGGTGAATTATTATTTAGTGAGCCTCATGGACCGTGAATCCTACTTTTTGAAACAATATCGTGCAAGTCTTTACCAGTTTCAATGTCTGGTACTTCTGCAGAGATGATTTCATCATTTCTGTTTGGTGTTATCTTTTCTATCATTCATATTAAAATATTTGCATCTGGTAAACCTCCTTTTCGCCAATCAATGGAATACATCTATCAGCGCGTCTCTCCAAATACATGGTGTTTGACAGTAAAATCTATTAAATATTTTAATTTTTGTTTAAATACACATGAAGAAATGTGACGACGATCTGATGGATATATAATTTTTTGATCTGATGACTGTATAAAATGGTGATATATATATAGTTATGTTAATAAATGCTCCTTAATTTCATCCCATGCTGAGTTGCATGTAAATGTGATGAAAATATCTGGACAACCATATGCACGAACATTCGTCATTGCATCTTGTGCATATTCATGCATGTGTCTTCGGCTGCCTGTAAATGTGGACGGTAAAATACACACAGTGGCATAGGTACAGTGAACATAAAAAAAGATCTATAAAATTTATATTCATCATTAGAAATGCAGATTCACATTGGTATAGTTAAAGAGCGCTGTTAAATGAAATTTGATATTTTTTTTATTTAAAAATACTTTATTTCGTTCATTAGAATCCATAAATTTGATTCTGGACTACATGCTTTAAAAGTTATGTAATTTTGAAGAAGAAAACTTTCTTTTTCTTATCAAATGAAGAGAATGCACTATTTGTACTTCCATACGGTCATATATGAATGAAACAGCTTGTTTTAGTTTAGTAATTTTTGAAAAAGTTTCTAAAATTTGAAAAAAAAAATTAAGTTTTATTTAACTATAACACAAGTATTTATATCTTTGCTTAATGTATTACGCCGTTGTGTTTCTTATGTGTTTTTTCTTGTTTGTTGTTCATGAACTGGGAAGATTATAGTTTTAATTGGTTTTGAAAGTATAAAAACGAATTCTTTGATCTACTATTATTTTAATTTTTCATTGCAGCTTTAAATTCATTTCAAAGATGACAACAACAAATGCTAAATCTATCAAATGAATGCCATTATTAAATTCTACTTGCACTTCATAGTTTTTGGTTCTAAGAAATCTTTTACCTCTTGTTGTAGATGCTGAATCCTTAAGAATATATTCGTGACTAAACCAACGGTATTATAAATAAGCTTATATATAAAAGAAATAAATTAAATATGAGAAATTGTAATTTTTCTAAGAATTTCTTACCAAAATAAAATATACAGAATTGTCTTGAATTCAAAATAGAGTGTATAATATGAATCAAAAACAGAGAATATAACATTCAAAGACAAGATCTACGAGTTTATTTACCTTCAAAAAGTCAGTTATAGCTAAATATAATAGGTCGTTGTAGGACAAACCTAGATACCTAACAATATTTGCCAGAGGTGCCTAGTCTTGCTGCATTTCGGATAAATCGGGTAGGTTTTTTGACTACCCTGGAAGGCAAGGCTTCTTAGATGGCCAATAAGAAAGCGGGAGAGAGCTGTCTGGACGCATCTATCGCAGTTCATAGCGAGGATCCACCAGGAGACTTGTCACGGAGTACCAAGAATTTGCCGGAGGTACAACGTAAGTCATTTTTATCAGTATACTTTCTAGAAAAATACAGCTCAAGGTAATTTAAACAATCAGAAGTACCCATTAGCCTCACCGCACCTGTCTTTGTCAGAGCATGGGCCTCCTCATTACCCAAAATGTCTACATGTGAGATGATCTACTAAATAGGCATATCATAACATAATGAGATTTGTTTTAATTTAGTGAGAAATGAAATTCCATTTTTGTCACGTAAGTTACACCGGTTTGATAAATGTTGGATGGGACTACAACTATCAGTCAGTGATCAGAGATGACCTTATTGTCTAAAGATGACATCACATAGCTCAGTCCCTAATCGATAGCAACAAGTTCACTTTTGAAAACTGAACTAAAATCAGGATTTCTTTTCTTTATTTTGAACAGTTCCAGTGGAACCGCTGATGAGTGCACCACTAACTGCGTGGGATTTCTTATCTTCATTATGCATTAACGTAGTTCCATCTGAGATTTTATTCATAATTTCAAGGGCAAATTGCGAACGGTGTATCGTAGCATTATTTTGAGATTTTGGAAGGTAAATTATTATGGAAACTGACTCCTAAAAGACCCACGGAGGGGCCAATGCACTGCTTCAAGAAGCACTGTTCTACCGTAGTGTCAAGTAAATTGCTGTACTCAAAGTGGCCAATCAGGCTGTGTTTTTTTTTAATCTTTCGTTATTATGCCAATACTGTAATAAATCGAGGTACGATTTTGGGAAATGTAACTGAAAATTTTGTTGTGATATTTCACTAGACCCGAGTTCCGTCTGAGACTCAGAAGCTGAATACCCACCACAAACAACACAATATCATTTTATTATTACATAAGCCCTAATTATAGTTCGATAGGAGCTAACTTGCACTCTCTCCAATTTCTGGATGTTGTAGATGCACAGTAGTATATACAGACATAGAAGTGCAGGTCATCCCCTGACTGTAGCTTTATGATAACGGGTTTGAAATACTCGCCCATCACCAAATGCCTCATAATCTTGAACCTCCATGAGATAACGACGTCATACCTGAGCTGGCAATCTCCTCCCCATATTTACAACTCACAAATAGAGGAACTTTTGACGTCCTAGATTAACGTGAACACGTTCCTTCCCACGAAACTCCAGCAACACGGCGAAAATAATTTGGTCACCCGCCCAATCATTGCCCACGGAAAAGATGCTTCACTTAACTGATCTTAACAGGAAGCGGCGTGAAGCTACTGAGGCACTAGAGCTCATAGCAATATATAGGAAAAACCGTATTCCAAGCTGGGATGGATAATAGTCAAGTTTGTCGCTCTTAATGATATCTCTGATAAAAAAAAAAGCAAGATCAATATCACCGTCATGTCAATCTTCTCAAACAATATCAAAGCCTCTCACTTTGATTTTATGAATTTCCCTTAGCTTTGTTTCTTGGAGGACAATAATATGTGCTTTTTGCTCCTCAATCAAATCCAATATCTGATCGAGCTTAATCCTTTCCACATTGGTTGAATTTCCATTTATATTGCACTGAATTAGCCTAAGCGGTAGAGATTTGAGAGACTGTAATAAATTTTTCGGACGAGGCCCTTTTCCTAAGTCCTGAACGCGACCCTATTGAAACTTCGCGACGGATGAGGGAGTATGAACAGTAGTAGGTGACATAACTCATAGACGGAAATAAAAGTCAGCCTCTGTTAGTCCAAAGATCTGAGCAGCAGAGGGAGGACTGACTCAGCTCGTTTTCATATAGATGTTTAACTGGATAAAAAAAAAAAAAAAACTTGTATATAGTAGAAGTAATTAAAATAAATATATTGCAGCATATACTTTATATATTTTTAATTTTTAAGAATAGTTAATTTAAAAAAAAGATGTTCCAAATAAAATGCGAATAATAAAACGCTTAAATTTTATATAACGCATTTAGAAAAATAAATGTTTTTATTTTAGGCAAAAATTAATTTTAAAGATTATAAGCGTAAAATTTGATTTTTGTACCAGCTTAGTTTAGCTGTGTTTCTGAAATTTGAAAAGAAGAGAAACTTTTTGATTTTTCGAGGCAATCGAAATTATTAATTAATTAATTTTGATGAATTCATTTCAAAATAATATATTATAAGTCCATAAACATGTAATAGATTATACTAAGGAATTCATTTAAATTTCCAATGCAAGACGTCTTTGTTTAAAATATATTCCTAAGTACATCGTTGTTGTAAATTAATATTTTCTTAAAAATTTCGAGTATGAAAACTGAGCTAAGAAAAACAAATTTCAGAATCTCTTTTGTGTAAGTTATTTCACTTTCAGGACGGCAGTTGAAACAGAAAAAATCTTGCCATTAATACCTGTCTCAGTAAGAAAATTGTCATATAATTTTACTTATAAATCTAATATAAATGAATTTAATATTTTTTGATAATCTTTAGGCTTTCTTTCTCAATTTAATTTTTTATTGGTATTAGAATCGCTAAAATTTTTGAAACAGAGTTGCTCTTTTTTCAAATATTTGATATTTACATTCATTCGTCCTGAAATGAACATGCTGCTTTAGCTTAGAATAGTGTAATGCAAAAAGCTTCAATCAACACACTTCCTCAGCAGAAAGTAACAATCATAAGGCTAGGCTTGAAAATACGGGTGACTTATACTTTACAGTGCCAAATAGCTCTCGCCAATAGGCGCCATATTGTTAACTAACTATGTTGGCTTATTTCTGATTGGTCCATAGTGTTTTCAGCGCCATTTCGTTTCTTCAAACATGCCCCAAAACAAACTTGGCAAAAAAGTCTCCAATTTTCACCATGCAGCACTCAAAAGTATATTTTTTCTGAAAATACTGCAACACACTTATATTTACTTTTCTTTCGTAAGACCGTTATAGCAATTATTTCTAGAAAATCTGATATTACTGATTCCTAAACTATATTTTATATACATCTCATTCAATTATTAACTGTTTTCGTTTCCAGTCTTAATTGAAATGAAAAACGTCTACACTTCTTCACTAACATTTTCGGAATGTTTAAGAAAAATATGGACCTTTAATTTCGTTATATGATAATTACATTTGATTAGATAATATTTTAAGGAAAAATGTATAAACACATTTACTTTGTCAATTTTTAAAAGAATACTTTTCTATGAAGTTCCCACATTTTTTTTTTTTTGAAAATGAATGCATAATAATTTATTATTTTTTTAACGAATTATTTATTTTGAAAGCATTGTACAAATTATAAATTTAACGTGTTTTATTCAATTAGCAGAACCTAGCGGCAATGGCGTAGTGAGCATAATTGGTGTCCCCTTTTTTTGAAAAGTAAATAATACTACAATATAAATATAGGCATAAAATGTGTATTAAGTAATAAAAGAAATATAATAATATAACGATATATGATACATTAAAATAAATAGAGTATAATTGTAATAAGAATACAATATAAATGATAACAGAATGTTGTACTTACTATAAAATAATCGAAAATATATATTAATTTAAAATATCAACCCTAGCTTTAAATTTAAACAAAATTCAATTCTAATTAAAAAAATATTAATATTGAATTCGGAAAAGTGTCATTAGAATAGCCAGACTTATGTAATTTAGAATTAATTATAAAATGACATAATTAGTTTAAATACTAGTGCAATTATTTTAAAAAACATAAAAAAAAAAATTTAAACGGGAAATAATTCATTACCTATCATAGATATAAGCAGATGTAATTATTCTCAATCTAATATACTACTCTATTCACATTTTTCTTGCCTTTACTGAAGCGAATTGACCAATTACTTAATCAAAGTTGATCATTTCAATTTTTTTTATACTTAAAATTGTTAAATCAATCAGACGGTTTTGACTCATGGTGGATCATAATAAGTCAAAATTAATTTTATTTTGCTAAATGAACGTTCGCAGCTTGCAATTAATGAGGAAATAGTAAAAAGTATTTGAATGACAACCTCTTCTTTTTTCTATCTTCACCGTTTGAGATAAGGCATGTTGGAAGTTCTAATAGAGTTTTTGGTTTAATTTCTTTTCAACTGAGTAACATCTTTCAGTCCCCCATTTCTCTATACAATTCTGTTCCATAGAAATCTGTATGACAAAATCCACCCAAACTTTTACATTTGTTAAGCACGGTGACTTAGTACTCCCAAGATACAGGTCCAAGGTTCGATTCTTGGCTAGGTCAACTCAATCTTTCATCCTTTTAGTCGATCGATTAACTGAGTACCAATCATTCTTGGAAACTAAACACCGGGGATTTAGCTTTAGGCTGACTACCTAACCGGGACATATGCTTTACACCCCACGGCCCTCTGTTAGGAAAACAGATATGAGCACTATAGGCCTTGTGATCTGGACATTACAGTTTTGAACTTTGGATATTTATTTATTTATCAATTAACTTTTAATTTTTAAGAAAATTCATTTTAATGATTTAACATTTCCGTAACAATGTCTTACAATATTTTTTTTCCTTAGACTATTAACCAATTGAAACAAACATTTTCACTCCCTATTAGCTGTGCTTTAGCTTATTTATGAAAGATTCTATAAATTGTTAATAATTTGGTGTTGAACGTATGCTATAACTTATCTTAACATATTTTCAAAAATTCTATAATATTACTAACTTAACAAACTTTAGCTATTTATTGCAAAATCATAATTGGGTAAGACTTTACACTCCTAATTTAGGATCAACTCACCTGATTTTTCACAATGATATCTTTTTAAACATTTCATTTACCACAGATTAAACAGAACATTTTATTTCATTTTTTTTTATTTCAGATAAATTCTTGCGAAAAACAATTTTAATTTTATGGGAAATTTCAATTTAAAATAGCTTTTTAAATTATATCATTTTGGCCATTAAGGTAAACCAAAATTATTTTTATTGTAAAAAATTTAAATCACAAAATGTAATATTGATAGTTTATAATATTTCATTTTTATGCAATAAAACCAATTTTTCTGATTTCAAAATTAAAAGACCTTTGTTAATAACTCTTCATATAATTTCAGTTTCGATAACTAAATTATATGCCATAGTACTATCAATGCAAATATCTGATGAGCAACGGAATGTTAATACAGACAACAAAAATATTTTGTACATTTCTTAAATTAAAAATCAAAACACATGTAAATTAAAGTAAAATTATATATATCTAATATAATCAGAAATTTCCAGGCAAACAATATATCATATTATTAAAAATAACTTTTTTCTCCAAACTGATTCACTGTATATTGTTCTTTCAAGTTTTTCATAAGGCATTTTTTAAAACTGTTTTTTCAAGATTTTAAAATATATATTATTAAAATAAGGACTAATTTTTATTGAAATTAAAATTTATTTCTATTAAGAATTAGTTTGGAAGTGCTGTTCTTCATGCAATGGCATTGTTATGAAACAAACTAACGACTCCAAATTTAGAAACAAAAACATTTAATTAACAAAAAATTTACAAGGAGTCATATTTGGGTTCATAAAACTCTCGCGCTTGCGTAGCGTACCAAAGAGTCAATATCAAATTCCAAAACTGAAAAACGCAGCTTCTTCAGCCTGCTCCTCGCACCAATCGTCTCCCTACTCACCCTCCCCATCAAAGGCTCTGGAAATCGAAAGCGCTGAGTAGGAGACGTTACAGACTAAATTATTCCTTCCTTCCCCGGAGTTTTTTTCTTTTTTTTTTTTTTCTCTACGGAAATCAACCTGCAATGAAAAAGAAAAAAACACACACACAGAAGCAACAAAAAGCAAAATTTAGTATTACAGATAGCCCTGATCAATCGGACTCTGGCTGATACACAAAATATATGGCATTATATAATATAAAAATATATCAAAAGAGCACAAAATAATTATGTAATACAACAGAATCTGCAACAATAGATAAATTTACAAATATACACATTAATATTATAAAAAACAATATAATTTTTTTTTCAAAAATTATGAAACAATTGAAATTTGTATTAATAGAAAATATTTTTTTTTTTTTTTTTTAAAAATTAATATCTGAGTAAATAAAAGAAAATAATTATGTTTGGTTATTCAGCATTCTACTGAGACTATCAGCATTCTGATGTAATTTGCCCTTTTTGTGAACAATATCGAAATTTAGGCTTTGAAGAACCAAAGCCCATCTTAAAAGTCTGGGATTAGATCCTGTATGATGTTTTAACCAAACTAAAGGGTTGTGATCAGTTTCTATAACAAATTTATACTGACTATGTAAATAATATTTTAATTTAGTAACAGCAAAAATTATTGCTGCACATTCCTTTTCTATAGTACTATAATTTTTTTCAGACTTTGAAAATTTTCTACTCAGAAACAGGATAGGGTGTTCATTTAGTTTTTGATCTCTCTGAGATAAAACTACTCCTATTCATAAGTTTGAGGCATCACATTGAATAATAAATGGTTTTTGAAAGTCTGGACTGTAAAGTACAGGCTTCTTTATTAAAGCATTCTTTAATTCTATGAATGCCTTTTCACAGTTATTATTCCATATTACAGTTCCCTTCTTGGATTTCCCTTTTAGTAAGTCAGTTAAAGGCGCAGCAACTACCGAAAAGTCTGGTATATACTTACGATAGTATCCAACAAGACCTAGGAAAGCACGTACTTCGGTTTTGCTTGAGGGACGTTCGAAATCGGTAACAGCTTTCACTTTAATATCACCTGGTGTTCTTTGACCTTGTCCTACAAAGTGTCCCAAATATTTAACACGAAGTTGAGCGAATTTGCACTTTAAGGGTTTTACAGTCAATTTCGCAAATCGAATCTTCTCTAGAACACATTTAAGATGTTGGATGTGATCAGACCAAGTAAATGAATATATAGCTATGTCATCTAAATAAGGTACAGCAAAATGTTCGCAATTTTTAATATCTCAGCCATTAACTTACTGAAATAATAAGGGCATTCTTCAAACCGAATGCCATTCTCAAAGGTTTATAAACACCAAATGTCGTAGTAATGCAGCATATCTTTGAGCCTTCGGACTCAAAGGTATTTGCCAATAACCTCGTGTTAAGTCTAATAGAGATATGAAATTCGCTTTCGAAACAGATTCAACGCGCTCTTCAATATTTGGCAATGGATAATATTGTGTTCTGGTAACCTCATTTAACCGGCGATAATCAATGCACGGACGAGGTTCTTTTCCAGGAGCTTCAACTAATATTAAAGGTGATGTGTAATCGGATTCACCTGGTTCCACCACCTTCAATTTCAACATCTTGTCTACTTCCGATTTCAAGATTTCTGTCTGTCGTGGGGACATTCGATATGGTTTAGCTATAATAGGTTTATCAGATTCCAACTCGATGTCCAGTTCAGCTAGTTCAGTACAACCCGGTTCATTTGAAAATATCAATAAATTGAATCAAAAGTCTACTCAATTGCTTCTTCTGCTCATCCTCTAATTTTTCATTAAAACAGCTTTCAGGAAAGTCTCTAAAAGGGTGGATGAATTAATTTCAAAACTTGGGATATCTTCATTCTCAGAATCAATATCTTCATTATCAGAATTAGAGGTAAAAATTAAATTAACATCTTCTGGACGCTGAAAATAGGGTTTTAACATATTTACATGGTATACATGTAATTTTTCTTTATCGGGAAATTGTATTATATAATTTGTTTCCGATAGTCGTTTTACTACTTTTCCTGGACCTATCCAATGAACAGAAAATTTACTTGACCTAGAAGGGGCAACGACTAACACAAGATCATTTTCTTTAAATTCTCTTTTCGTAGCCTTACGGTCATACCAAAGTTTCTGTTTTTCTTTAGCATCTGTCATATTTTGCACAGCTAATTCTTGACATCTTTTTCATTCTATTTAAAAGATTAAAAACGTAAGCAATCACACTATCTTCTTCAATGGTTTTACCAGTTAAATTTTCATATAATAGTGTTACGGGAGTTCTTAGGTTCCGACCATGGACTAATTCTGCAGGAGAATATCCAGTGCTATCATGAATGCAAGTTCTAAGCGCAAAAAGTGCCTGAGGTAAAATTTTCTCCCAATCTGTAGCCTTTTTCTAAACAAAGGACTTTCAGTATTCTCTTTAAAGTTCTATGCAATCTTTCAACAGGATTGCTTTGGGGATGCTGTACAGAACTATGCACTACTTTAATACCAAATTTTTCTAAAAATTCTGATGTCAGGACACTCATGAAAGATGTTCCTTGATCACTTTGCAACTCCCTAGGAAAACCCATACGGCTAAATATCTGAAGAAAAGCATCAACCACAGTAGTAGAACGAATATCTGGTACTGGGATGGCATCTGGATACTTGGATGACATGCAAATGGCTGTTATAATATACCGGTTGCCGCTTGAAGTTAAAGGCAAAGGTCCACAGGCATCAACATTAATTCTAGTAAATATTTCCGGAATTACTGGAACCAGTTTCAAAGGAGACTTTTTCTTATCTTGAGGCTTTCCTACACGTTGACATTTGTCACAAGATTTAACAAAATTTTCTATGTCTTTAAAGCAGTTTGGCCAGTAGAAAGTTTTACACAACATATCTTTTGTTTTAGTTACACCTAAATGAGCTGCAGTTACCTCATGGCAGATTCCTTTTAGCTGGTTGCGAAACTTCTTGGGCACAACTAATAATCTTCTTATGGTTCCATCATTGTCCATTTTATTAAAAAACAACATTTGATTTAGTATAACATATTTATTGTCTTTTGAAGATTGTCGTTTAGCTTGCTCAAAAAGAGGTTTCAAATCTTCGCACACTTTTTGTTCACGAGCGAATTCTTCTGGGGATGTCTTTATCAAATCCAGACCTTCAACTTCGGTTTCTAATGGTGGCAAAATTGCATTTTCCTCTAATTCTTCATTTTGTTTAGTTTTGAGGCAAGACCTAGAGGATTTTATTTCAGAGACAATTATCTCTTTATTCGTGCTATTTTCCTTGCGTCTTTTTTGAGCTCGAGTTTCTATAGCATTTATCATATGTACTTTCACCTCTTCGTGTTTTTTGGTTTCTTCAATTAAAGCGGCTGTTTTGTTACCTAGTAAATACCTTCCTTGATCCAAAGAATCTCGAAGAACTGCTGCCTTTGTCAAAACGTGACCTAATTCACAATTTATTTCAACCTCGGCAATAGGTAAGCATACTAAAGTTTCATCAAGAGGTGTTCTTAGCCAAACCTTTTCCTTAGTGAACATATCAGGTTTAACGTATTTTCCACAAATCAAATCAAGAGTTGCTCCAGTGTCTCTTAAGATTGGCATTTGAATTCCATTAACAGTGCCGATACTAGTGTAGGGAGCCATCAACTCATTAAATGTACTTTTAGCAATTTCATTAGATGCTACCGATTCTAAGTTCTTTTTTATTTTGTCACACTGAGGCCGCAAATGACTATAAGAACCACACTCATAACATCGGAGTTGTTTTCGTTTTTCAAATTCCCTTTCATGTGCACAATTTGAATTTTTATTCTCGACTCTTTTAGAAACATGAGATTTATTATTTCAAATTACTTCATTAAACTTAAAGGCATGGTTTTCGTTTTGTTGACGAAAACCAAAATTATTTCGAGGGAGTTTTGTAAAATCTTTAGTCTTAAAACTATCTCTTAAGCTTTCATATTCATCTATTTTCTCTGCCAGATCATACGGAGAATTTATTTTAAGCCATTCCGCCAAAATGTTCTTTAATTTCAATTGGCACTCGACGTTTCAATTGATCTGTTACCATTAGCTCCTTAAGCTGTTCAAACGTCGTTATTTCTAATTCCGCAAGCCATTCCGTAAAGTAACTATTCAATTCTTGTGCATAATTTCTCCATGATTTTTCTGTCGTTTTCTGGTGTTTAAGAAACAATTGTCTTAATTTTTCGCTATTTAACTTGAATCGTTTAAGAATAAGTTCCTTCACATAATCGTAATCATCAGCCCTTTCTGGAGGTTCTCTAGCTAACATGTTAGATATTTCTGAAGGTAAAGCACTGACAAGATAAACTACCCATTCGTTTTTTGGAATATGAGCCATTTCTGCTCTACGCTCAAAATTTATTAAGTATAAACTCATCTCATCTTTCTTTTCATCATACTTTGGCGTTATTTGCATTAATTGAATTTTTTGAGCTTGTTCAGTCCTATTTGTAACTGATTCTCTGTTCGAAATTGTGGCATTTGAAGAGATTTCCAGACGTTTCATTTCCAAAATATGTTCTCTTTCTTCACGTCTAATTCTTTCCTCTTTTTCTAGTTCTTCGCGCCTAATTCTCTCCTCTTTTTCTAGTTCTTCTCGCCTAATTTTTTCCTCTTTTTCTTCTTGTTCCCTTTTAACTCTTTCATCGATTACCCTATCTAATATACATTTTACTTCTTCCTCGTTGAAGTTTTTACTAGCTAAAATTAATTTTTTAATGTCTGGGATTTTAAAAGAATCTGGAACTATTTCCCCTAACTCTTCCGCTACTTCTATTAAATCTCAATTTTTCCCCGTGCTAAAAAAGCCATTTTAATTACTAAACGTTTTATCTCAGAAGAGATGCAATAATGAGAGAAAAAACAGACTATACCCACCAATATGCAAAATTTATTAAATAACTATTGAAATTATTTATCACACACTACTAATATAAACATATCAATAACGTTTAAAAAACTAAATGAAACAAACTATATTATAATACAACAAAAGTATAAAATGGAAAATCAATTATTTCAAAAAGAAGAAAATGTTTAATATTAAATCTACTCTCGATTTCAAGTTATTATCACCAAGCTAATGATTGATACTCATATAAATTGAATCATTAATCAAAAATGTAAATATATTATATGTATAAATTATATAAAATCATATTCTTATATAGATACCACTATATTAATTCCAAAAATGAAATTATACATATTTTTAATTCAAAATATAGAACACTACAATTCTTAAGAACAATACAAATTAACAGCTTTAACTAATCTAAACCAGAAATCAGCTTTCGATTTCAAATCAATAAACTTAGTTAATCATACACGACATCAAATAATGTTAATAACGTAAGATATTTTAAACATTAAGAATATATCTTTTCAAATTCTTAAAAATGTAAAAAAAACATATACGATTTAAATATCAAATAAATCAGTTTTATATCATATAAAACATTGCAAAGAACAATCAAACACATCAATAAAAATTTCACATTACATTAAATTCAAACCTATTTGTAATAATATACTTTCGTTTTCACATAACGAAATCAAAACCTTTAAAAATATATTCCTTTCTTTTCTTAAAATCTACTTTATATATCAGTTGAACAATCAAAAACTAAGTATATAATTGTACTTTTGATTTTACACCTTAATCTATAACAACATAGTTATTTTAACACATATTCCTAAGTGAATTGAAATACATCAACCACATAAAAATTATGAAATACACATTTAATAAGATACACACTTTTCGTTTAAAAATATTACACTGTAAATTCGAATACACGAAATACAGAAATTATCTTTTGTAATATGGAATACACCATTTACAAACTTATAAACAAAATTAATTGATGTAACATGAAAATTCACGTAAATAAGATTGG
Organism: Latrodectus elegans; assembly: GCA_030067965.1. Classification (NCBI taxonomy): domain Eukaryota; kingdom Metazoa; phylum Arthropoda; class Arachnida; order Araneae; family Theridiidae; genus Latrodectus; species Latrodectus elegans. Next base: position 50,771,712 of record CM057820.1, read on the forward strand.
AACTAAATATTCTATAAATTTATAACATACCAACTATTTATTTTTAATTGTAGCCAGAGAAGGATTGATCAAAATGGCCTACCTGTATTCCAACATTTCGGCACGTAATCCATTATAGTGCACATAATTAATTTTCACAGTGGATGCTAATGCAAAGCATTATAAAAACATCCAAAACCGCTGCCACCAAAAACATAAGTTTATTATGAAACAAACTAACGACTCCAAATTTAGAAACAAAAACATTTAATTAACAAAAAATTTACAAGGAGTCATATTTGGGTTCATAAAACTCTCGCGCTTGCGTAGCGTACCAAAGAGTCAATATCAAATTCCAAAACTGAAAAACGCAGCTTCTTCAGCCTGCTCCTCGCACCAATCGTCTCCCTACTCACCCTCCCCATCAAAGGCTCTGGAAATCGAAAGCGCTGAGTAGGAGACGTTACAGCATGAATTTTTTTTTTCTTTCAATAAATTTAAATCATTTAAAGACGATCTTATTTTTAAAATTTTACAATGTAGAATGAAAAATATGTACGATTTCTTTATAAATTTCTTGAAGGAAAGATTTGTTTTTTATATAAATTGAACTAATTAATTAAGAAATATATTCTGTATGTTTAAGGAGTGCTGCAGATACAGCTAAAACCTGCAATAGGTTGTTACGCTATTAAAGAAGATTCTGTATGTTTAAACATACCGAAAAAAAAACATTTAAAGAGGAAAAAAACATTTATAGATTTTTAATTCTACCATTTGAAGAAAGAATTTTTCAATATAAGGTGCTAATGTAAAGCCAGCAAAATTACGAGTCAAATAAAAATTATTTCCCCGAACAAAAACATTTAAAGATTATAAAAATTATTTTTAAATGAATAGTTTTAACAAATAAATAATTTAATATTCAATTTTCAAAACTCTGAAAAATATGTTAGTACCAGCTTTATACCAGCAAAAATATGAAATAAATATTCATATTGAAAGAATACATGGTAGACGGAAAATATAACTTACGGCAATAATATTTTAAATGTCAAAACTGCAGATTTTCAAAAGTTTACATATTTGTTTCCGATGAAGCGATATTTTGGAAGAAAAGAAATACTAACCATGTGAACAATAAAAAAGGAAAGGAAGTTTGTGTTTTCGTAGGATTTGGAGGTAATTAGCTCTCGATCCCCTCCATTTCTATTCCAGGAAGGCAATTCCCTAGGGGGCATACTGTAGTGCTATTTTATGAAAAACTTCCTTCCTTTCTTTGAAGGTCAGTCTGGTGCCGGACACAATATTTTTGACTAAGGGAACCGCTAATATGAAACTCGTTTCAGCAGGAATTTTCTCACGAGTGTAATGCGACACCAGACTGAATGGCTACAATAATAAAAGCCTGGGATAAAAATTATATAAGGGTTTTATTTTTATTTTGGGATTATGAATAGTATTATTACACTAAGTCTCAATAACTACTGAAAGGGATCTTTCTATATCGCTTCTTGATAACTTAAGTAAAATCTGACTTTTTTGTTATTATTAGTACATTTAAATTCTTACAAGTTTGCATTAAAAATGTTTTAGTTATATGAAATTTCCTTTTTTGCGCATAAAAAGTTTGTTCTTTTAACCATGCTTCGATTTTCCTTTCTTAACTAGTTAGATTATCGATTTTCATTCTTTTAATCTTTCTTTTTTTAAGTTTCATACTTTGCTCAAAGTTTCTGATACTATTGTTTTCTACTAAAAATCTTGTAAATGTGTAAATAACGAAAATATCTTGTTTTTATAATCAAAATGAGATTAAATTTTCACATTTTTATCATAAAAAGAAATAAAAAATATTAGTGAAGTGCTGCTTGTTAAATAAAGTGATTTAATATGTTATAAGAAATTAAAAATAGTACGTCAAATAATATTTCAAAACACTGAAATTTCGACAAAAAAACTTTTACATTTTGAATTTTTGAATAATTATAACATCTAGAAGGGTCCAAAAAATAATATTCATTAAACGTTTTTTTTTTTTTTAATTTTAAATTTTTTTATTTTTTATGTTGAGTAAAACAAATTTATTTGTTTTGTTAATATTATTGTTAAGACTTTTTTTAGTATATAACTTGACTTTGATAACCTGTATAACAATTTAGTCAAAAAGGGCACTATGAATCTTGACGTATTCTCAAAATTAAATAGGTGTCTTGCATGAGCTTACTCTTCTGTAATCTTCCTAAGTTAACAGATCCAAAAATTTCCATATAACATTAACATGAATAATTTGGTAAATACTTTTATACTAAAATGAAAACCTTTCATATACATTAAAATGGAACTGACCAATCTAATATTCCAAAAATTTTATATGAAAAAAAAAAAAAAAAACAAGATATTTTCGTTATTTACACATTTACAAGATTTTTAGTAGAAAACAATAGTATCAGAAACTTTGAGCAAAGTATGAAACTTAAAAAAAGAAAGATTAAAAGAATGAAAATCGATAATCTAACTAGTTAAGAAAGGAAAATCGAAGCATGGTTAAAAGAACAAACTTTTTAAAAGGAACTAAACCATGCAAAATTATTAATAATAAAGAAATATAAGAGTAAGAGTTTCATTTATGGCAAGCTCCTGCAGCTCTTCCTCATTTTTCAACAACCTCTTCTCTTTTCCAAATCTGATTCCTTCCTGGAGCTTTTTTTTTTTTTTAATTTTTCCCTGGACATGACACAATAATTATGAATTGCAAAGTTTATTTCTCCGAATAAAATTGATATTATAATAAAACTAAGATTGAAATATTCTGAAAAATTTTGTTTAACTTTGAAATGATTTAGTGCCCTTCTGTATGCTGCGCCCGGGGCATGATAGCCCCCCTTGCCCCCCCCCCGTCACTACGCCACTACCTAGCCGCTAGGCAATGCCTTGATGACATAAAAATTTAATTCATAATTAATAAATACTTTTTAGAAATGTTATTCATATGACATATTTATCTCAATTCTAAAATTAATCTTTGTTTTTATTTTGTTTTTAAAGGTTAATTTTAAAGAGAGTAAAATAAATACGATTAGTTAATGGAAATATAGAAAATAATATGTATAAAATGTACACATTTGTCGAAAACATTACAAAAATAAACTATAAAAATTTACTTATTAATTTATTATTGACGAAGATGCTATAAATTTTTCATAAGCAATTAATGAAAATAATTTAATTTCACAACTTTTTAGATATCTTAAGATAAAATATTTATAATTTATTTATAAAATAATGTTTCAAATTTATAATTTTATAAGGAATAAAATAACAATAATAAATAAAAAAGTTAATACATTAAATCCGGTCTAGTTAATTTCTTAATAGAAAGATTTTTAAATAAATTTGTATTCAAATAGAATAATAAGTTGAATAGTAAATTCGATTCTTTTATTAATTATGTTACAAAAATAATAATTTCAAAGTATAAAAGAAAGTGATTACTTATTAGAAATTTAACAAATAATATATTTCATTCTTATTGGTGTGAATTTTCATAAGAAATTTGTATGGAAAATTTTTAATTCTATATTTAAATATCATTAATCCAAACTGAAAAAATATATGTTCTATATATTGAAACCCTCATATTTTCCTACTTCAATTTACTATTTTTAAAACGTCAATATACATGATAAAATAACTGCAATTCAACTTTTAACTTTTTTTTCTCATATGGATGAAACTTTATTAGAATAATCCCCTCTGCATTCGGGAATCGACCATACAGGATTTAAAAGTTTATTTTTCCAATATATATGGATCAAATAATCCAAATCGAAAGTTATGTTTTTTAAGTATAGATTATCTATTGCCAAAAATAAACAAAAAAACCTCTTCAGTTTATTGATTAATAATGTGAAAAATTTTAAAGACAAGTATCGTAAGAAAATTATTATATATATTTACAGAAAATGTGTGTCGATAAAATGAAAAATAATCTAAATTCATACTAGTGTTATTATAAACTCATTTTGTCTGTAACATATACTCTGATTATTAAAACCAAGTTTTATGATGTGAGAAGTTTTGTGGAGAAACTTAGAGATCAGTTATCAAATTTTTTTACATTTCTTTGGTCAATTAATTAATAAAAATAACCGGCTACAAAGAAGGCTATTAAGAATATCCAGCTAGAAATGTTTTCCAGTAGATGGCACCACTATATATGAAATCCCGAATTTTACCAGAACTAAAGGTTCATCTAAAGGATAATTTTTTTAAAACTAAAAATTTACATTTTTGAATTATTTAAACAATATAAATTAGCGATTCTAAGCTATTCAAATGACTAATACATTTTCATATTTTCAGCAACGAATTTCATAACTTCGGAAATGTTAGATTATATGGTAATAGCATCGTTTTGTTACATAATAATTATGAAACAATAATAATAATAATGTAACAATAATAAAATAAATAAATAGCAAAATAAAGGAACAATTTTTATAATTTATCAGTAAGAAAATTATTAAAATTTATTATTTTTTAAAATTATGCTGTAAGGTTATTAATAAATAAAAGAATATAAGTTTGGTATCCTCATTTATATGATTTCTCGCCAAATCTAGTGTGCCCTTTGTTTTTATCATAGTGATGCCAAATTCAGTTTTAGATACTTCTCAGATTTTTTTTCTCGTGTTTTACATCATTTTTATGGCATATATATGCTAGTTTTCAGTGGAAACAGCATTTTTAGTTTCACTTCGCATTTTTAACACAATTTGTATATTTGCCTTGTTCGTTTTTTTTTTTTTTTTATCGGATGTATAGTGCGGCAATTTAAATCCTGTTTTTTCAAATATGTATATTTTTTCATTTCAGATGTAGCGCAGAATATAAATATTGTCTTTTAAATTCACAATTTTTATTTCGCTGTGGATACAGTGCTGGAATTTCAATACTGTTCTTTATGTTCGTTTTGCTTTTTACTGTGGATATAGTGACGGAATTTAAATCCTATCTTTCATATTCGTTTTGTATTTCGCTGTGGATATAGAGCCAGAATTTCAATCCTGTCTTTTTATACTCGTTTTGTATTTCGCTGTAGGTATAGCGCTGGAATTTCAATCCTGTCTTTTATATTCGTTTTGTATTTCACTACGGATATCGTGCCAGAAATTAAACTCTGACTTTTGCATTCATCTTTGACTTTGCTGTAAATGTAGAGCACCGGAATAAAAATGAAAGCAAGAATTTTATTTGAATTATTTTCTTCAGGCATAGAATTCATTGAACTGCACTTCAAGTATTTAAATTTCGAATTGTAAACGAAATTAGAGAATCATTCTTTTATTTTGGAATTATTCTAGATTTGTCTACTATTATGTAGTAATGATTGTAACATTCTATCTTATTAGTTTAACATTCTATCTTATTAGTTTATCTTATTAGTTAATTTCAGTGATTCTTAAATCGCTGAAATATTCATTATTTTATTTATTTTTAACTTGACGCTATTAAATTTAATTATTTTTGTTGCTTTATTTCCTTTAATTTTAATTCTGAAATAATTTTAAATAGAATCTTTAATTAATTTTCATTGCAATTACTGTTTTCTTATATATTGTTATATTGAGCAATTTGAAATGGGGGGGGGGGGGAGACAACCCGTCTTTGTTTACATGGTTGTCATTGTTTTCTTATGTAGTGTTACGCCTAGCAATTCGAAATCGGGGGAAAATCCCAGTTTATTATGGAGACTGGTACCCATTCTTGGTTACTACTTTTTTTGTTGCCACTTGGCGACGAAAAAAGTCGCAATGATCGCCAATAGATGGGATACCAAACTTGTTCCAATAAAAGTTTTAAGATATTTAGAGAACGTAAGAATTAGCAGTAACAAATAGGAGAAGTATATGTTTTGTTACAGTCAATGATTCTAAAAATATTTTATAAAAAACCATTGAAAATGAATGGTTTTAAAAAACAGAACCTACTCAGGCATCGTTTCATATTAATATTGGCTACATTATTCGAAGTATTTTAAAAGCAAAAGTTAAGAACTTTTAATTGGCCACAGTAATTTTTTGATCCTAATACAATCATTGACCATTGAAATGAAAATAAAGAAAGGAATACTATGTCAAACTGTCACTGCAAATTTCAATTTATGCCAATTTCTTTCAAGTATAGATAGTTCAAGTTGGAATTACGAAAACTTTTTGTGGAATATAAATTAAAATATCATTTCATAAAATTTAGACAAATAAATACGAGATTCTAAATTAAATCAATAGAAAAAAATGGCGGATTGTTCTAAATTGCGAAATACGTAAATTTTGAACTCTGATTATTTATTCATTATTTAATGTTTTTCTTTGACACTTTTTTCTCCTTTTTCGTGTTGAAATTATCGTCTGACTTTGGCTTAGTGTTTGATTGACTAAGATTGAGTATTTTTGTTCTTTAATTTTTACTATTTAAATTTTTATTAATTTTTTTTCTTCCTTCCTCATTATTATGGATTTAAAATGACTGAAGGAGAGACTGAAATTATTTACACGGATTGCGATTTGCGTATTCCAAAAATAAACACTTCAAGATTATTGACTTTCGAAGATTCTATTCCACAATTAATCCAGTTAGCTGCGGGAAATGGTATTACTAAGTTCTTCATTTTCCTGTCTCCCACTGATGGTACTGCATCCATTCCAAAGAAACCTTACAATTTAGAGCAATAAATAATTCAACTTGTAAAGAATCACAAGAAAATAATACAAATTCAGCACACCCGTCAAGGTAAGCTTCTATTCGAAACTAATTGCCCAGATACTGCTATAGAAATAAGCAAGATAAACATTATTCTTGGTGTACCTGTTAACTCCAGTTTTCAACCTGAATACATTTCTTCAACATTTCTTATAAAAGAAATAAATGTAGATTTACCTTTATACCTTGTTGCTGAAGAAATTGCGCAAAATGGCTTAACGATATTAAGTTTACAAAGATTTACAAAAAAGAATTCAGAAGAACTGAGTGAAAATATTTTAGTGAGCGTCATTGGTCATCATCTACCTCAAACTATTAACTTATTCTATTCCATCATTCCAATTTCTCCTTTTATTGATAACGTTCGCCAATGCGGAAAATGCTATAAATACACTCACCCTACGAAAAAATGTAAACAAAAAGTCTTCCTATGTAAAAACTGTGGAACATTCCATAAAGACTCTCCCTGTGGCAATGAAACACCTAAATGTATAAACTGTCAGGGAAATCATGCAGCTAATGACATTTCCTGCCCTACGAGGCTTGAAGAAAAACAATTCTTACATTTTAAAAGCATGAACCACCTTCCATTTATTGAGGCGAGAAGACGTTATAATAAATCTTTAAAAACCAATTACTCCAGTGTAACCAAAAGTCATCTTCCTTTCGTGCCGAACCAAAATGAAATAACTGATATTGTTAAAAAAGCAGTGACAGAGATGGCTTCTATTTTTGAAGCAAAATTACTTGCGATACAGGCTAGACAAGATCAAATGGTCCAACAAATGTTCTCATTCATGAAAGAATGTATGAGAACATGTTCGAATCCAGCTAGATGAGTTTATAGATCTCCTCCAAGAAAGAGTCTTGCTAGATCTATCCAGTCTAGAAAGATAAGTCCAAAAAATTCAGTGAATCAGCAAATAATATCTCCCAAGCAACCTATCATGAAGTCTCCTCAACCAAATATTAAATATGCAGAACCTAACATTGAAGAAAGAATTGAGCCAGGAAGAAGGCGTAAAAAGCATTCATAATTTTTTTTAATAATATTCTTTTACTACGAGCGCACCTTTTTGTTTGATTTTTAGTGACTGTTCTGGTTTTTCGTTTTATTTTATGTTCAATTTAATTTCTTGGAATGCAAAAAGTGTTCTATCTAAGAGTCCGTAAATAAAACTTCCATACTTTCAATCTTCCGATGTCCTAGCAATTCAAGAAACGTTTCTTAAAAATTCCGACTTATTTCAAATTTATAATAAAACAATAATTAGATTAGATAGGCAAGATGGCCGTGGTGGAGGACTTCTTTTTGATGTTGATAAATCTCTACCTGTGCAAGTTTTAAATATATCCCGCTCAGAAGATAACGATACAGAAATATTAGTTATAAAAATTACTATATCCAAATCATCTCTTACTTTAATAAATGTGTATGTCCCACACGGTAAATTTTCAAGTTCTTTGTTTCATAGCATCTTATCAAATATTCCTAATCCTTTCATAATAATTGGAGACTTTAATATACGAAGTTCGGCGCTTGGCAGTTATTCAAACTCTCCCGAATCTTCGAATTCCTCGATTGGATACTGGATAGCAACATTTGTCTTTTAAATACCTCTCAGCATACTCATTTCGGACTCCACCATAGACCATCCTTTATCGATTATAACTTTGTATCTCCTGATACTTTTCCTTTTTGTACTTTCTCAGTCAGTTCAGATAGTTATGGTAGTGACCATGTCCCTGTTCAAACAAGTGTCAAAATCTACAACAACGATTATTCAAAAGGTATTTCCCGCAATAGAATTTTATGGACTGGCTTCTTCAATTCAATGAACACTCAAATTGCTAATAACGGACTAGTTTCTGTAGATCATTTTCAAATCTTATGCAAAAACTATCTTGATAAGTTTAGGAAAAAGCAGATCTTTCCGTCAAAATCATATCATCCGTGGTGGACATCGGAATGTTGTTATCTTTTGGGTCAAAAAAGAAAACTTTGGAGGAAAGCGAAAAGTTCTCTTAATCAGACTGTGTGGATACAGTAGAAACGAATTTCTGCAAAACTTCATCAGCTTCTTCTAACCCTTTCCAGAAATTTCTGGGATAAAACTATAACAAACGCTGGTATATCTAAAGAAATTTGTTCTATTCTCAAAAGACTTAAAAATAGATCTACTGACTCACCAACTCATCATCTATTAATTTCTAGCGAAACTTCAATTATTTCGGATCCTGTTGTTCAGGCTAACTTATTTGCCAAATTTTATTCTCGTCAATCTGAAACTGAAGTACTACCTCTCGATTTAAGTTCAAATTTTGATTTAGAATATAACTCTGCATTCTCCCTTTCTGAGCTCCAAATGACGATTTCTAAATGCAAAAATACTTCAGCTGGTCCTGATTTAATATCAGCTAAAATTTTGAAGGGTCTATCAAACATAGCTTTACGATCCCTTTTGTCACTCATAAATACCTCTTGGTTAAGTGGTATTGTTCCCCCGTCTTGGAAAAAATTCATCATAATTCCTATAATAAAACCTGGAAAAGATACTACTTCAGTAAATTCTTATTGCCCAATTTCTCTTACAAGTGTTCTATGTAAGGTCATGGAACGCATGATTTTAAATCGTCTAATAAATCATATTTCCCTTTCCAAATATTTTCATCCAAATCATCATGGATTTATGCCTTATAGAGGTTGCGACAGTGTTCTTTCTATGCTTCATCATCATATTATTGCTTTACGTTCACAGAGAAAATATGTCATATGCGCAACTGTAGACATATCTCAAGCTTACGATTCAGTGTGGCCAGACGGTCTTATTTATAAGCTCCTCCAATTTGATATCAGAGGAAATGCTGCTCATTGGATATTGGATTCTTTATCGGATAGAAGTTATAAAGTGAAATGGCGTGGAACTTTTTCTCAACCCACTTTCTCTAATAGAGGTGTCCCTCAAGGCAGTGTTCTTTCTCTCTTTCTTTTCATGATTTATATGTCAGATATTTACGAAGTTCTCTCTCCCGACATTAAGTGTTTTATTTATGCTGATCACATAATCCTTTTGGCTGCTCATTCAAGAAAGACTACAGCAAAAAATGCAGACTGCAATCATAAAACTTGAACAATGGTGTGAAGAATGGAAACTAAAAATTGATTCCTCAAAATGTTCAATCATTGATTTCTCTTCCAAAAAATCTCCTGTAAATTTTGTACTAACTATAAACCAATTACCTATCTCTTGGTCTAAGCACATAAAAATTCTGGGCCTCTATTTTACTAATAATTTAACTTTCAAATGAAAAAAAATCCATCCAGAAGAAAATTAATGTTTTAAAAGCTATTTCAGGAAATAGATGGGGAGCAAAAACTAATCATTTACTTCAAATTGTTCAATCCTTCATTACAAGTAGCCTCGATTATGGATGTCATGTATTTACATCAGCGAGCTTATCAGACCGAAAAATCTTGAATCCGATATATCACTCAGCTTTTAGAATTGCTACAGGTCTTCCTCGCTGGACACCTATTCCATTTCTGAAAGAAGCAGGGGTCCTACCTCTTTCTGTAAGACAAAACTTTCTCTCTACAAGGATGTACATTAGAAACCTTGCACTTTCTACTAGATCTCCATGTGGTAAATTATGGGAATCAATGCCTTACAGCCATATCTCTGGCGCTCTTCCTCTATCTTTGCTAGTGAAAAAATGGCTTGAAGAAAATGGAATTCAAGAATCACATATTTTAAGAGTTCCTGCAAAATCTACATCTGTTAATATTAATTTAAAAATAGTTCTTAGAAAGTATACTTTTCAGACTAAAAATCTTCCTACAAATACTATCAATGACCTCTTTGAACTTCATAGTACTTCTGAATGGTCCAATCACATATTATTATTTACTGATGCATCTAAAATAGAAAATAAACTTGGAATCGCTGTTTATAACAGCAGAAATAACTCCTTTGTTTCCGGGCAAATCAATAACTCTAATTCCATTTTTACAGCAGAGGCTTTGGCTTTATATCTGGCGGTGACTAAATTCTGTATTTCTCCCTCTAACTATGTCATATTATCAGACTCCTTATCCTGTCTAAGTAGTTTGAATACTCTCTCAACCTCTTCCCCAACCATCATCAGATCAGCTTTAGGAAATGCAACTGAGATTTGCGAATCTATTCAATTAGTTTGGATTCCAGGTCATTCTGGAATTGCTGGGAACAAAAAAGTAGATGCTCTTGCAAAATCGGCCATTAATAAAAGTTATATTCTGCACTCGATTTCACCTGAAGACCTTATCCATAATATAAGAAACATTTTTACCAATTATAATGACAACGAATGGAATAATAGTAAATACGCGTCTAACTTTTCGCACATGTCTTCTATCACGAAAGTTCACCGCAATTATACCAATTCTCGCCTTGAAGAAGTGTGGCTAGCTAGAGTTAGAACTAGATCTTTTCCGACAACTGCTAAATTACATAAATTCAGACTTTCCCCAACGGATAAATATTCTTGTGGAGAAAGAGAAACCATGGATCACATAATGCTCTCGTGTCCTCGTTATGATCAAGCAAGAAATTCTTTAAGAGAAAAACTTGGTATCGGAGCTCTTTCTTTCTCTTGGATCTTAGATTTGTCAACGAATCCAAAAGAGAAAATTGACGCAACTATTTATTTTTTTGAAACAAATTAATAGATTTTAATTTTTTCTCGTTCTTTGTATTTTCCAAGCGGCCTATTTTCACTTTCATTTGTCAAACAAACGCCGTGCTTAACTTTTTGTTTTGATTGTCTTTTTTTTTCAAAATCATCAATCCATCAATATTTGTTTAAGTTTCAAATAAAAACTCAATCGTACTCAATGCGAGCTATAAGCCTACGAGCATAAAGCTCCAAAACAGTTTTTGTCGTAACCTAACCTATTAAATCAATAAAAAAAGGAAACGTAAAATTTGAACCTATTTTGATTTTGCTAAAAAAAAAAACCTGTGTTATAATTAATTCTTCAGAAAAATTTATGGAAAAAAGATGATTTGAATATGTTTTAAAATTAATTATGTTTTTAATTATTTTTTTGGTTTAAAGTATAAAAAAAAACCATATAAATATCATGAAGGTAGTCGAAATTCAAGATTATTACTTGAAAGAAAATTTGATGTAAATTTCTTTTACTTTTTATTGAATAGTAAAAAATGTTTTGGTTTTCTAAAAAGTGAGAATCCGATAATTTCTGCTTCAAATTTGATATATTTTTGAAAGCTAAAATTTATTGGTAGCTAACACCTCTAATGAATAATTTTATCAATTTTGTTTACTATACTGTAACGCTATTTTGAGAAAAATCAGATTTATAAATGAATATAAATTTAGTTTTCTTTTTTATTTTCACAGATCTTTGATTAAGTTTTTCAAGACTACGTCTTTGCATCAAATTCACATATTTTTTCACCTTACAGGAGTTTACTGTTTTGCTATATGTCAAAGAAATCTCGTTTAAGAGCCTTTTCTTATTTTCTGTATAGTTTTAATAGTTTATGAAATTTTTCAAGAAGTTTCGACACAAATTTCTATTTTTAGTATTTTTTGCCACTGTTGCACCATTATTTATACTTTATGAACTTGTTTTATTCCTGGATTAATTTGCTTATAGCTTGTATTTGTTTATAGCTATATTTTTAAAGATTAGGCTTAATTCGACTGGGATTTAAAGCAGATTCCGGAACACAACAAGCATTCAATTCAAGCTGGGTCTCGATTCTGTCAAATGTTGAATTGAAAGCCAGTTTATACTTGCTATTACAATATAATGGGATTCACCACATGTTTTGAATTGATACAAAATTTCCGTAAAACCTGGATTTTTCTTTTGATGGTTGTATTTTAATCACTGAATACAACTGTTTCAATTGTAATACAATAAACATATAGTTTTGCCAGAATTATAAACTGTTCTTAAATACTCTAATATGTGTTAAGACTCATGAATATTTTCTAGAAAGCAATTTGAACAGAAATTTTTATTTGCCGCATTGATTAGTTAGGATTAACAAAAGTAATTTTGATGCTATATTTATTGTTTAAGTTTGTTTTGCTAAAATGTTTGGTGAAACTGACTGAGATAATAAAGATTTACATTAATTTTGGAACACTAAAATTTAAATAATAATAGTTTTTATAATTATATATTTAATGTTAGTTGCATGATAATGAACAAATTAGGGAAAATAGGAAAAAAAATTACACATTTTAACATAAGTATGAGGTTAGCAAATAATTTATTTTTCCTATGCCTCTAATAAGTATTTTATTCGATTGCGAACATCAACTCTTCTAAATATATATAGTTCCAACTGCAAAATTATTTAATATATGCATATTATCAAAAATATAAGACAAGAAAGGACTCCTGTAAAAAATAATAAATATGTATAGTGCAATTTAACTGCACGAGTGAGAGAACCGGCAGTTGAATGGTTAGCGATCTGCACTTCGTTTAAGCAGTTTGTATGTTTGATTCCGAACAAGAGATCATGGTATTTTGCAGTGGTTCGAAATACTTAAGCCCGCTACACACGATAGTATTTGTTGGATGGATTTGTTGTACGGTGAACAAGTTGTACCGTGTGTGGGGAAGTTGGACAGGTTCAAGAAAATTCAAACATGCTCTGATTTTTCTTCCAACACATGAAGCAAGCAATTGCTTCCCGTTGTCTCGTGTCTGCCCCACAGGGCTGCAAATTATTTCTTGGTGACACTTGGGAAAATTAATATTTGAAATTTCTCATTTACTGAAACTTAGATTCACGTTTTACAACACGTCACGAACATTAGATCCCTTTTTTAAAAATGTCTATAAAGCAAATATTGCAGGAATTTATTGAAGTCTATAAAGATGAGGCTTGTTTGTGGCAAATAATGAGTGTCGATTACACAAATAAAATAAAAAGAAAGTTAGCTTACGAAAAATTATTAGAAATGTATAAAAAGATAGATGAAAAGGCTTCAATTAACGAAATAAAGGAAAAAATTAATGCATCTCCGTAGAACCTATAAAAGAGAAAAATCAATGAATCAAAAAAAAAGTGGTGTAAGCACGGAGGATGCATATGTGTGCCGACTTTATGGTACTTTGAATATTTATCATTTCTGGACGAAACTGCAATTCCACGTGCTGGAGTATCTTCCATGAATTCGTTCACAAGTTTTGTTGAGAATGGTGATGAAATAAGTTACATAAATTTATTTTGTAAAATTATTCTCAAACGAATGAATATATATAATTACACATCATTTAACGTAAAATTTAAATGAGAAATTTTATAATAAGCTTTATTAGGAAACAACATATTTTTTATTTCATAATGCTACAAATCTTCAAAATAAACATTTTAAAATTTTAATTCTCCATATTTTTAAATATGAATTAAGGTTAAACAATAATATAAAGGTATTAGTTGAGATTATTCTGTTGTTTTTTTCTTTTAATATATATTCTTTATACAATTAAACAATAATAAAATTGGATAATTAAAAATAATTAATTGATTAATAATAACAAAAGAAAATTATTTACCTTTAAGCAAAATTGAAATTAGATGCAGTTTCAGTTATGATTTATCATTTGGGAAATGTTAATTTGTTTCCCTTTTATTTAAAAATCATTTAAGAAAATATTATAAAATCTAAGAAAACGTGGATAATAGATAACAAATTAATAATTGATTCTACATCTGCTAATAAATAAATAATAATTAATGCTCGATAGATAAATTTTTTGATGTACTAATGTGGCTGTTTAATTAACACCCACTTGTCAGAAAGCGCTATGTTGCACTTAATGGTTCACGAGAACTTAAAGATGAGAGCATGGATGTATCTTTTCTTATAATGAAAGGTGTTACCTTATCCAGCAACGTTGCATACAATTTTTCATTCATCCTCATGTAATTGAAATCTTTATCTTCCGCTGTATTTCTGTAATCAGATTTAGATGTGAAAGAGTTCTACGCTAGAGCAACCAATTTTTTGCCCATTTCTTTTTTTTATTGTTAGTTTTCTTTTCACCATCATCACAGTCCAAAGCAACAGCCAATAATACTTCTGTGCTTATAATTTACTCATATTGCTTAACTTACTATGATAACATTTAATGGCAGACGTTACAAGCAGACAAATGAGTACAACAATAAAAACTAAAAAGTCACATAAATACGTCAAGTCATAAAAGTGACTGGAAAACTCTTTTAAATGATTGAAATTTTTTGCGATTTTCGATTTCCATTTATAAGGTACACATTTTAAGCCAAAAGCAATAAATATTGAAAAATGGCACCCATTAAAATAACCCCCTCCAGATGTACCTCCCCTACTGTGGTCAGCAGAATTTGAGAAAAGTGTGTACTTAATTATTTTCTACCCCCTCCAACAAATCCTATCATGTGTGGCTTTAGTAAACAGTGAATTCTGTTCAAGTACCCTAATGTACAAATTGATCATAAATCAACATACAAACAAAAACGTTCTTAGAATTTAGTTTTAAAATTCTTATAAATATATTGCGCGAGAAATATCTTGTTTTGTTAACATTTCATCATATATTTGTTGAGTAATAATGTATTTTTAAAATTTTAACTATTCTTTACCTTTTGATTGCTTAATATTCTCTTATAATTTTCTTTCAGATTTATTTTCTTGAAACTTTCAAAATTTTAGTAAAAGTGTGCATTAAATTTTCAAACTTCATAAAAATTTAAAGTTAAGATTCAAAGCCTGAAGGCGGAACCACGAAACCAGAATCTATTTTTGAAATTTTTTACCAGCTAATTATTCTTATTTTGATTCTATGTATGTAGAAAAGATAATTTACCTTTAACATATAAAAAAAATTGATATAAATTATATATAAAATTTCTCGAATTCCATTTGAACAATATCGATGATACCCTGCTCGAATCATTTATTGAAAATTACACCATCATTTATATAGTTTGCTTGAAGTTAATGGACATACTCGGCAAATGGCTTGCAAATCGAGTCTATTTTTCGTGCTATTTCCAAATTAGCCATTGTTTTTCCCAGTTCTCCTATGGTTATTATCCTAACTTTGTGAAAAATTATTATTTTACTACAGATTCCATCTGTAGTAAAATAATAATTTTACTACAGATCGAATCTGTAGTAATGTAGTAATTTTATGTTTAAAACTGTCTTTTAGACATTATATATTATGTAGGAAAAATGTATTTTTATATCACTTCTAAATGAAATATAATGCAATAATAAGGGAAATCAATATTTAAAATAATTTAAAACAGAAGATATCTTTCTTGCTATAAAAATACTAGATTATTCTATAATCCTTATAAAATTGTTTCCTTTTTCAATTTATAATTTTGCTCTACTGAGAATATTGTAAGTTTGTTCATTCTGGTTTAATTTATTTTCAAAAAGTAGGAAAAAATATGCATTGAAAATAAAAATTGAATTTTAGATAAGAAGACATTTTAAAAAACATAAATGAAAGATAAGCCAATAAAATTTTTAAAAATAAAATTAATTTCAATAATTAAAAATAGACTTCTATATTTAAGTATTTTAAAATAATTTTCTATTAGAGAACATTTTAACTTGTATTTACTTAAGCAGGATTACTATTCTTGTTCAGTTATTGTTTCATATTTCATTCCATTATTGATTAAATTAGAAATTTGCTCACCAGTCTAAATTTAATCAAATTGGAACAATTAAGGTACTTTTTTTATAAGCTTCCAGTATTAAGTAATTTAGTGGCATTATGATTAATTTAATATTTAATGTAACATATCGATATAACAAATTATATTTCAATGTTGTATTTGTAATTTACTAGTTTCAATGGTGCTATCTCAAATTTATTATAAGGACAAAATTTTTTAAAGACTTTCTTATAGAACCCTTGCAATGATGGGATATATAAGAGGAATAACTAAATAAACTATAAGTTAGGTAATGTTAATAGTGTTTAAGTTTCTGCTGTTTGTGGAACAAATAACAGGTCAAATGATATGTTATCTAATCTGTTATTTATTCCTCAAATAATAAAATAACAGGTTGACTTAGAGTAAAATAACATGTTATATGAATAAATAACCATCTCTCATTTAATAATATATTAATATTTATTTTAAATTAAATTTAATTAAATTTTTATCTTATTGTATGTTTTTGATGATTGAGAAGATATTAAATCATACATAAAAATATATGGGTAAGGGTTTATAAGGTATGTAGAATACTATGAACATAAAATTTAGCATATTCAGAAAAAGATATTTAACGCGATATAAATATTCACACACATATATTTAACAAGTGATTTACTTTATGAAGCATCCCAAATCAATTTTTTTTAAGTGGATAAATATAAAGTTTTCTTAAGTAAAAAAAAATCAATCAATAATATCCAAATAAAATTTAAAGCAAAATATGGAAATTGAATCAAAGATTAAAAGAGTAAATTATCAATTATACATTTTTGAACTTTAAATTTTACTCTTTAAATAATAAATTTTGGGAGATAAATATAAAAAAATATATATACAATATATATAAATAATATATAAATATATATATATATATAAATATAAATAAATATAAAAAAATTAAGATATATATATAAATATATATATATATTAGATTTTTTTATCTGGATAATAATAATAATTCATAATTTAAAAGTAGTCTGCTGCAGAGTGAGTATCAAGGCAGTGAATGCAAGCCACAGAGGCATTTCAAATAGCAATTATTTAAAGAAAAAGTAAATAAATTGTCATCTGTAACATAGGTGTGACCCTTAATGTGGTTAGCTAATATTTGTGCACGGTTTCATACTGACGGGTAATTAAATGTTTAAGAAGGGTCTTAGGAATTCACAGGTACCTGTGTTTTAGGACTTCAGTATATAGGTGAAATAAGGGAATATATATTCATAAATGTAGAATTAATACTTACGTAATATCGCAACCATGCCAACCTCCGGTTTAACTTGCCAAATTGGCAACTCCAATGTGGCACCCATCTTAGGCGTTGAAATGTCAACCATGTGATTCTTTTCAAATTTCCCCGCTAGCCACCTTTCTCAGCCTAACCGTTCGTTGAAATTGGCAAGCTCGAATACTAAAATGCGAATCTGGGATTTACCGAAAAAGATGCTGTTACACTTATAGAAATATAACATTTTACCAGATGTTAGGAAATGTACAAACTCTCATCTGATGAAGCTTTATTTTCGGAAGCAGATTTTTTGGTTGTGCAACCTGCAATCAACACGCGGAAACAAGAAGTGGTAAGTGGTTTGAGGGAAATCGTATCCCATTATTAACAGCAGTACGATTCATGTATTATTGGTGCAAAGAATTAATAACAGTCAAATTAATTAAAAGAATTACAAAGTCAACACTTAATTTAGCAGACAAAATAGTCATAGACTGGAATAGTTATATGAGAGAGATTTGTGTTCTCCATATGGAAAGTAAAGAAAGAACGAAAATAGGTGGATCTGGCTGCATTGTAAAAATAGATGAAAGCTTGTTCCCGAAAAGGAAAAATAATTCGGGTCTAATATTTCCGGAGCAGTGGATTTCTGGTGGCGTCTGCCGAGAGACCGAACAAGTATTTTTGACAACCGTTCCTGATAGAACTGCAGCCTCGCTTTTCCAGAAAAATTGTCGAAAACATTGAGGAATGGAGTACACTTTATTCTTACTTTTGGAGAGCGCATCAGACTGATAAATTGGCAATCACTGGATTTAATCATTTAAGAGTAAATCACAAATATAATTTTGTCGACCCCAAAACGAGTGTACATACCTAAAGAATGTGGAGTTCCACGAAATGGAGGAACAAGAGACAACGGGGTACAGTAAGACACCATCTTGAGTCTTACTTAGAAGAATTCATATGGCGACAAGAGCAAGAAAAGGATAAAAAAAAAATGTTTTGATACTTTCTAAAAACCATTTTGCATGATTTTCCACCAAAACGTAATTGATATATCGTCAAATTAAAGTATAAGAATTATACAGATAAAAATTTTCTTCACGTATTGTCTTTTATACTGTTTCTATCACATTGTACATTTTAACTACGCGCTCCATGTCCCGTCAGCGTATCCCATTTTTAAAATTGGCCCGGTCTTATGTCGCCAATATGGTTGCGATAATACGTAAGTACCGCATTGTAATAAATAAGTTACATTTTTAAAGAACTATTAGTTTAACTTAGCTTAAATTTAATATTATATATTTATATCCGTTGATAAAAATATTCTGTATTTTCGGCACAAGTGTTTTCTTAGTTTAAATATATCTTCTGGGAATATATTCTAATTGAATGTGTTGTGAAGCGCTGATTCATTGGATACAACTTACAAAGATAAATAAGTTATTCATTGGTACAACTAAAGAGACGACATGATAAATAGAATCTTAAGTGAGACCTTTTGTACTTGGCTCATTTTTCTCCCTATTTATTTCCTAGACAAGTAACGTCAAGTGGAAGTATATAGCTTTTCTCTTATTACTTCTAATCTTTGACTTTATTTTCAAAGCGATTTATTTATCTCTCACATGAACAGCTATAAACCGCCATATATTTTAAGAAGTTTCTTTCTACAATGAAAAATCAATTGAAAGATGAGAATGTAACACATTATCTATTTAACAAGAGGATATAGAATTTTTTAATGCTTAAATTAATGAAAGAATAATTACAACTCATTAATAAAGAATTTGCAACCGAAGTTAACGTGAAACTATTTCTGCACTTAATTAGCTGAAATATGACAGATGGCTTGAACTTTTATAATGCAGCAGTAAAAATAGCAGTAAATAGCAGTAAAGGCAACGATTTTGAAGACACTGTAACATTTTATTCAATTCTATTTTATCTATCGTATATTCTGTATTTAACTCTTATATTACCTGTATGATACTGGTTTTAATTAAATATTTAGAAAATAATTGCATTAAACACATGTTGCATTGAATTCTAATGATATCTTTATTCGAATACAGTTAACTTATTTTTTGCGTCATTTAAAAAATGGACCAAGAATTAATTTGTGCTAAAAATTAATATCCATATAATAATACATTATAAGACCTTACTTTTAATTTGCACAGATTTAAAATTAAAATCATATAATGTATTTTTAAAGCCTTACAAACTAGATATTCGAGTATAAAATTATTATATACATATATATATTTATAAGCATATTTTCTGAAAACATACATAAAGATCTAATAGACATTTACATCTAAAATATTGCTAAAATATCACATGATTTGCAGACATCTTTTGAAGTATTGAAAGGTATAACTTATAATCACTGTTCCGATGGAATAGAATCAAACATCTGATATTGATTGTAAATACCATATTTTTCTTCTATATTGGTTTTCAAGTGCTTAGAAAGAAATTAACGATGATAATTAATGATAAAAAAATAAATAAAAAGTATGCAAGACTAGTTAGCGAAATATATTGAGGATATTTAGTATGACTGTTGTGTGTGTGTTACTTAAAAACAAGAGAAAATATTATGCAGAGTACTTATATTTTCTGTTGCAGAAGCGTGTAAAAAATTTGGATATATAGAATTATTTCTTTTTACTGAGTTTGATTACCCTTAACAATAATAGAAAGCTTACAGAGAAATCTCACGATGTTTATCAAACTATATATATTGAATGCCGATTAATCAAATAAAGCGATTTGACTCCATATCTTCTAATATTAATCACTCTGATTTGGACTATATCTTCTACAAATGATTAATACAATGGTGAACAAAATTAGAACGAGTTTTAAGTGAACGTATTGTTAACAGCAGCGAAAGTTACTGTCCGTTAGTTCATCCATCTACTCATCGGCATTAGGATGAATATTCGGATTTAATATGTTATATTCTGATTCTGAGAAGTAGGAATTTCATGGCACGGTATATATAGTGTCTCACAAAAGTGATGGGACACTTGTGTTCTTTACAAAAAGAAACTGTAATAAAATAAATTAAAAATACATTTTTAATTAATTTTATTACAGTTTCCTTTTGTAAAGACAAATTTTTTGTGGGTGTGTTTCATATTTAAAGTTAGTAACAATTATTACTTAACATACATTTTGTCAAGATATTAAAGTATTAATTGAATACGAATCCATTTGTTTAGAACAGAGCAAAAAAAAAAAAAAAAAAAATCTCACATAAGTGATGGGATGTTTACTTTTCTATCAAATATTTATCCAAAAATTTTACTTTTTAAAAGGTTTTAATATTTTCTCGGTTTTAATTTTACTTTTAAAATATGATTTAATCTTCTTGGGAAGGATGTGACTAATTTTTTTGTGATTTCTGGAGTGATTTTACCCTATTCTTCTTGAAACACTAATTTTAATTGTTGTTTTGAAGAAATGGTGTGTCTGCGAATTCTTGATTGCCAAATATTCTTTATTGGATTTAAGTCTGGATATTGTGGTGGTGTTTTTATTATTTCAGGACAGTTATACAGCAGCCAGAGCCTAACCTTCAAAGCAGTGTGATTGGGGCCATTGTCCTGGTAGAATGTAAAATCGTTATGAAGGTTCAATTTTCATGCTGAAGATTTCAAGTTTTGTTTTAGAATATCAATATACTTATACTGATCTATTTTACTGTCAAGATGATACAAGATTACCAGCTCCAACGGACGACATACACCCCCATACCATAACTCCTCTTCCACCATGTTTTACTGTTGGCACCAAGTTCTGTTTACTAAATTCTTCCATCGGTTTTCTCCACACCAAGATTCCACCGTCAGAATCAAATATATTAAATTTACTGTCATCAGCAAATATTACTTTATTCCAGTACTTAGAATTTTTATTTATGTTGGATTTTGCGAAAGCCAATATGAGTTTTCTATTCTTTTTCCTTATTAAGAATTTTTCCTGGATACTCTACCGTGATATCCAGCACATCGAGTTACTCTTATAATAGTTTCAGGATTAACAATTACTCCATATAATGCTTGTAAATCAGCAGCAACTTTAGGACTCATTCTTGGATTTTTTTTTTTGATATTTCAAACGGCAATTCGTTTTATTCCATGGGATAGCTTTGATGGTCGGCCATGTCTTCTTTTATTCTGAGTCGTATTATTCTTTATATATCGCTTAATGATATTGAAAACTATTAAATGACTCAAATTAACTGTTTAAGCAGTTTATCTAATAGATTTTCTACTTTCAATATGCAAATTAATAACTAATTTTCGAATTTCAGGCGAAGTTTCCATTCGTTTAGTATTCATGGCTGCACTCAGCTAAAAAATACAAAAATTCCAAAACAATCTGGAGAAAAATACTGCAGACGATTTTATAAGTTATTGCCAATTGCTTTTGAGTAAAAATAAAGCACCTAAAAATATTTTTATTGCTTATTTCCGACAAATTTTATTGCATATTTAATGGTGCCCCATCACTTACGTGAGCTATTTTTTACTCCGTTCTAAACAATTCTATTTTTATTAAATTAATATTTTAGTATTTTGACAAGATGTATGTTATGTAATAACTTTACTAAATTTAAGTATGAAACACAGCCACGAAAATTGTTGCATGTATTTTTTAATTAATTTTATTACAATTTCTTTTTGTAAAGCACAAGTGTCCCATCACTTTTGTGAGACACTGTATGTATCCATAAATCCGCCTAAATACATTTTATTTAGGCAGATTTGTGGATACATACAGTTACAGATACATCAATGTATTTACATATCAAGAAAGTCAGCTTGATATTTCATGGAAAATATCAAGTTGAATTTCTTGATATGTAAACACATTGATGATCGCTTTGTAAGGCAAGCTGTGACTCACACGTGATTGAAACCGACCACCTGTTATTTTTAATCTAGTTAGGTGACTATATTTTCAATTTAAATTATCTTTCTTACTAACGGAAACGCATAAGGCAATTATTTTTTAACTTACGGATCATGTCCTTGAAATATTTTGCTCATTACCATGATTGGTATTATCTTTCTTGTATCAGAAATATGCGTTTATCCAAGCTATGGTGAAATTGAAGTTCTGCAGCTAGGCATACTAACTTGTTAGAAAACGGTATAGTATGTCATAAATATACTAGAAGTAACAATTTTGTGCCTCAGCACATTCGACTATGCATGGGTGTACCTCTAATAGTTACTCTTTCCCATCTATGATGAAAATATTCTCTTCTTTTAAGTATCCAAATCAAGTAAGTTAAATGGAACATAGTGTTTACTTTTCATCATATTTAAACATGTCAAGAATTCCTCAAAGAAAGAAAGAAAAAAAATTGAAGGAAATAATTATTATATAGTACACTCTCATTTTTGATTCAGTTTCCATGATTTCGTACCCAATTCAAATACCCCTGGAATGGTAGTTATTGAATGCAAATCGATTTCATGCAATTTTCTACATACTTATAATGGCTAAAATTGTCCTTTTAGCCAAAATAACAAAAAATAATGATCATCTGCATGAGAGGCAACTTTTCAATAGACTACCTTAAAAATCTACCGAAAGTATATATTCAAGAAATCAAATCCTTAGAAATCATTTCCAGGACAGGCTTGTCACATAATAGCCATCATGTAAAGTCATACAGTCACTGATCTATTTTTAAACGGCTTATAACGTAAATTTACTAAAAAAGTCACAACCTTTTCTCTTTGTTTGTCGCGTAATTGCATTTAATACCGTTCTTCATTGAACAGTGATTTCTTCTGAAAAACTTTTAACGCATTTGCATAAAACGATGCTCACCCAACATGTTTTTTTACATTATACCACTTAACGCAACTTCGTTAACCAATCCAACATATCAAAACTTCTACAATTTCAGATTTATTTCAAGAAATCATTAGCGGTTTTTCGATCACTTGTTTAACTTTTAAAAATGAATATGATATCCAACTATTTATTGAGAAATTTATGGCAAAAACTATTGACTAAAACTCTTGAATTATTTTTACAAGATCTATTGATTTACAATATTATTACAACATTATCCCTTTGTGTTATTAAAATCATGATATTTATCGTGTGGAATATAGTCTCTTACAAGTACATTTTAGATTCATTCCTTACACATAACTTTAAAACACTTATAATTTAGTCATTTTATATATATATATATATAAAAGGCATATACGTAAAAAATTAATCATTAGTTTATATGTCATAAATTATGAAAATCTTGTCTGACAATTAATTTATACTATGATATCCAATTGGTGTCAAATAATCGATATTATCTTATACAATTCATATTAGTTTTAGTACAAATTTAATAGAATAAGTTGTTAAAATCTTTTTAAAACAAATACCATATAATAGAGATTTCGAGACATAAAATTAAACGTTAATAAAAAGAAATGTTTTTGAATTCAAGCAATTAGGAAACATTTATCGTTATGATTATAATTGTAGTCACAGTTTCCGTCATTGTCAATAAAAAGTTTATTTTGTAAAGTATATATTCCCCTTATAACAAAATCTCCTTTTATTGAAGATGTTTTTATTAAAACAGCGATGTACGTCTTAAAATTGCATCTTAAAATGTACTTATTGTTTAAATGAAACAAAGAAAGAGATTAAAGAAGACTTTTCTAATCTGTTTCTAAATCAATTGAAAAGCAATTTATGGTCACGATGCATGAAAGAATAACATTATTGGATAAAAACAGGTATTTTGAATATTAACGTTACATGTTCACATAAATCTACTAAAGCTGCATTTTTGATATACATTATTAAACGCGAAAAGTATGTTTTTTCTTAATGACCGAAAATGAATAAAATCAATAGTAACATTACGGATAAAGTGTTTTCCCTGGAAATTGTTGAATTGGAGAAGTAATACAGAAAACATGTTAAAGAAAAATAAAAAAAGTAAGTAAATATGTTTATTCGACCGTAATGAAATATCATGCCACTGAAAAGCAATATTAAGTAATGTGTAAACAGGGTATCATCACCCTGTTTACACATTAAAAACAACAGAGTAAAAATTTAAAATTTTGTAAATAACATCTTACTTATCTAAAATATTGAATAAATTATATTATTACATATAAATACAAGTAGTTTATACAATAAACATCGAATTTCACAGCGATGCAGTAAACATCTGATTATAAGTGTTTTATTTCAACAATATTTCTTTATAATTTACGTAAATATGAAATCTTTTCTGTTGCAATGACATTCGCACAAAAACACGTCCTTTTTAATTCCGTTTCATAAGCTCTGTAAATTATCTACTTTGTTATAGGTCAGAATATTTATGTATTAAGGTAATATTTATTTTAATTTTAAATAAGAACTATTTAAAATAAATAGCTAAAAAAATATGAGTAATTTTTATGCAATAAAACTACAATGTATTAAGCTTTAAATTAAAAAAAAGTTTTAAAATAATATTAAAAGATACTTCACGTTCTTTACTATTTTAAAATTATATTGAATTTTAAAAGGATTTAATAAAAATTGGAAGGAATAAATGTTTCATTAAAATGACAATGAAATAACGTAAATAATAGAGGAAGAGGAGGTAAATAATAAGTTAGAACCAAAACATTTATGTGACTATAATATTAATATTTGAGAATTATTGTATTTTGCAGTATGGTTTCGAATGCTAGGATAATTTATTTCATTTATCTCTTCATTTTCCAATTCATGAAAGCTGCTTTAGTGATACCTGTCAGGAAAGAAGGAAAAGTTATTTCTGTAGGGAGATTGCTAAATATCTTAGCTATGATTGTGAATATTTCATCTGCTGCTTTCAATCTTTTTTTAACAGTATCTTTCATATTAAGAGCTTCAATAACAGTCTCGTTAACATTTACCATATTAAAAACTCTATCAGAGTTAAATCGATTTCTATTAAGCCTCAAACTATGCAAATTTCGAAGAGTTGTGGACGGAATGGAGCTCACTCATTCAACAAATGGACGTATTCGTATAATTTGTGTTTGTGCGTGGTTTACCTGCTCTATTTTATTTATTTCTATTTATCTTGGGCTATCTATCTATCATCTTTTAAATAATCCAACGCGAATGTTAACTGTGATATTTGGTTATGAATTTCATGACATTTATACAGCCAAAGTTATTGTCATATTATATTCCATTTATGAAGTCATTTTACACGAACTTCCTATAAAGCTTTTTCAAATATTTTACGCTACTCTATGCATCCACCTGGCTTCATGTATTAATAAAATTTCTAAGTTTTTATCGAAAAATGATGTCAAAAACTTCATTATCTTTGTGCGTTCGTATAACAGAATTAAGCATATAATACTACGCATAGAAAAAGAATTGTCCTTCTTGGTATTGTCTACCATGATTCAAAACTTCCTTAGAATTAGTTTGAACATAAGCAGTATTCTGAATTATTCTTCTTTGGATCACTCCGATGCCATTCGACTTATAACTTTCTTGTATGTTTTCATTGACGCTATTATAACAGTAATTATCATGATAATTTCTGCAAGTTTCGTATCTAGTGCGTATGAAGATAAGACAGAGAAAGCACGAATATGGTTGTTGAACAATTCTCGAAAGGAGACCATCATTCAGAACATTCTTATTAGTCTCGAAGACAAAATTCACCTTACGGCATGGAATCAACTACCCATGGAAAAATCCTCAATTGTTGCATTTTTTAGTGCGATTTTAACATATAGTATAATGATGGAGTCTTTTGTCATTAAGTAAGATTAACTCAAAATGTTGCTTTTTCGTATCCTACCTGGTTAGCCAATTGTCTCAGTCAGAGACATAAAACCAATCCAGAATCAGAACTATGAAATGATGCACAAAATGTGAAAATGGTTAATGACGTTCCACATAATTCTTATAATATCGTTGTATTGTACAAACACCTCAACTTTGATAATTTTTATTACATTCTTCAAAAAAAATTGCTGTTTACATTTGTGACTTTTCCGGATTGAATCTCACATCAACATTTGTCAAAAATATCATCAATCAAATCATCATTTCTCTCATACTTTGTGATTTTTTGTGTTATCTATGGCAAAAAATTTGATTATTTTAATATATAAAAAAGTTATATTTATATATAGATATTATAAAATTTTCATGCACTTATTTTTCTGTTTTTTGAAATTTTGATTTTTTTAAAACTGTGTTTTGGCTCTAAGAATTCAATTTCAGTGTAAACTGAATTATTCTAATGCTATTAAATGTACTAAGTTAAAATAAGAAAACTGCTTGCAAATATTTTATTAAATTCAGTTATGTTTGATAATCTGAATAATGATATTTAATAACAGCGATTATGTGTGCGATTTTATAAATAATAAAAATTATCTCTATCTCATTTTTATGTGTTTTATGTTGATATATTTGAATGCAACTCAGTTTATAAAATAGTGAATATATTGTAATTATTTAATAACTATAGCATCATTTTTTCTTAATAATATTTATATTCGATATTATATATGTGGCTGTAAAGTTTCTTATAATTTGTTGTTCATTGAGTTATTACTTTCAAACTATGAATTATTGATTTTATGCTTTATTATAACTTTTTATATTGTCTTATATTTATCCACTAGTGTGGATACTTTTTTAATTCTTATTTATGTTTATTTACAAATATTATCCATTGTATACTGTATAAGATAGTTAGAAGCAATATCTGATATGTAATACACGCATTGCATATGTATTTATATATTCTATAGAACAACTAATTAAAACCTCAAATGCACAGAATGAAATAGTTTAGAATATTTTTACAGTTAAAAATTAATATAAAGTTATTCAATTATTTTCTAAAACATTGAGAAACAGATTAATACATCAAATAATCAGGAAACTGAGTTTAATAAAAAAAAAAAGTTGATTCATAACTTTTGAGCCTAACCATATGGAAGCCATTAATGTACAGATTACCTGTGTAAAAAGTGATTAATAGATTATCGACGTCTTGATTTCGGAGAATAATGTACAAATCAGTCAGCAAAGCAGGTAAGCAATATGTATATGTTAATAATTTTCAAACTTCAGAAATAATATGTATATATATTACATTTAAACCTACATGTATAGCTTCTAAGCACGGAATAGAAATTGATTGTTGCAATTATGCTCCTTTAAGAATAAATTTAAGTATATTTATTTATTACTTTCTTTGTTAAGGAAAGTTTTTACAAAGTAATTTTTTATTATTAATAAATTATAATATAATAAATTGTTCTTTCTAAATATAATTCTGAGATTAAAATTCAAATTGTGCAAAATAAAGGAATTAAAATATTATTTTGAATGCAAGTTACTATAAATTGTGCATGTGGTAATCTTTTTACGAATGAATTTGTTCAAAAACATTTCAAATCGATATTTCATTTGATAAATCGATGTTTTAAATGTATACTTGGAAATTTATATGGAAGCACATGTGAATTTGTTTTTATTTATAAAAAAAAAACCATTATTTTTTTTTTAGCTTAGAATTTTATAAAAAACATTTACACTTTTTCTTTTGTTAAAAAAAATTAAGTAAATTTTTTAGACTTACATTCTCTTTATCTGATTTTACTGCAATATATTAGTAGAGGTATGAAACGATTGCATATTAATCATAGTAGAAAACAATTTGTTAAGAGAGGAGGTTTATATTCAAATGATTGCTCAAACTCTGCTTAGATATTAAGGTATTTTGTTCGAACATTGATATGAGCATTTAAGATAGTTTTGAAAACCTTTTTTTCCGTATTCGTTCCTTATTATGGCTTGAAAACTTTTACTGTATTGAATGAGTAGCAATATGTTTTTGCAGATTAAATTCAAGAATTATATATATATATATATATATATATATATATATATATATATATATATATATATATATATATATATATATATATATATATATATATATATATATATATATATATATATATATATATATATATCAGTTCTATTATCAATCTATTTTGGGTTTTCTTTTCATAAATTTTATTGTATATATAAAAGAATCGGGATTTAATAAGTTCTCCATACATTATTTTCTTTAAATAAAATTGGGTATTATACAGTTCGAATATTTTTTGTGGTGGAATACATGATGTGAATTAATTTTATGCTTTAGGTTTCTAAATATAAATTACATGAGAAATACAATTAAATCTACCAGATTGTATATAAGATTCGTTGTTTAAGGCTTGCCATGAATTTTGTTTTGTATAAAGAAAGATAGTGTTAACTTTACTAAAACAAGTTTGTTGTTCGAGTAGAAACTGACTTGAACTCCAGGAAGAAAGTTTACAATGTCTGTAACAATCGAGACGATTATGCAAAAACATATAGCCCAAAAACTCGGTTCCGCTTGATAAAAATTGCTTCATGAAGTTAAAGCTGTATATATAATAGATATCGGATAGCATTTCCTACCACGGATTCTTTCTGAATCTCGAAACTATTGACAGTATTTTCTACTTACAACTGGAATGCTCATATATTTGATCCTTTGAGTGAAAAACGATTAGGGTTTGTAAATAGGGGAAAAGGCTTATGTTGACATAATACAGTTCAAGACAACATATTACCTTTGATTTTACTCCGGTCTTTCTATTGAGTTTTATCATAGCAACTGACTTTTGCATAATGATTCTAAATCCGATCACATTCTAATTAGAATTTTCTCATCAATCTTATTTCTTAGACATTTAACCAACTGACTGCCACAAGTTTTCTGTTCTAGATAATTATTTGGGAATAAAATCTTTGAAAGATGGAAAAAAAAGTCGAGTTTACTTTTAAAGCCCATTTATATTGCTTAATAAATGAATTACATGTTTTGAGAGTTTTTTTAGATATAATAACCGTTATTTTGATTTATAAAATCATGATATCACATTTTAAATAAAATCCAACTAATACTCATTAAAAAGTTGGATTTTATTTAAAATATATGGCAATTTTTCTCTCGTTAACTTACTTTAAAAATGAAAATAGGAAAATTAAAAGGATTATATTTATAAATCATTCTTCTAACATTAGACAAATTTTACACTTTATATGTAGTTAAATAATATTGGCCCAGAGATCAACATAATTTATATTCATGAGCAGAATTTAAATCACAGCTATTCATTCCAAGAAATTAGTTATATGTTTCGATACTTTAAAAACTATTACATGAAATTATTTTTACATGCCTGATATTATCATTTAAAATATTATGATACCAAATATTTTCATTTGTGCTAGGAATATTTGCTTTAATTTTTTATTGCATATTAATGTGTCTTTTGGTTTTTTAGAATACACTTTTATGGAGTCTGTAATTATATAATCTCCATCCTTATCTTCAGTTCAACGGTTCGTGGGTTTCTCTCCCACTTCGCAAATAGATTTTTATAGTAATTTGTAAAATATACTTAAAGTCTTAAATCATGATTGAATTAATCTTCGAGAATAAAATAAAGCCGTTAAATATATTTTGAATGTTAATTTTTGTTTTATCTTCAGTTAGTTGATACAGAAACATAATCCAAGTTGTTATTTCATTTCATTGGAGAAAGGTAATAGCTTTTTATACAAACTAAAAAGAACATTTTAATATAGTTCCATATTAATTTTCCTATAAAAATTTTATTTATTATAAAGAAGCTAAGCTCATATTATGCTGAACTGAATTTTTCTCTGTTGCTACAAAAATTGAATTAAAAGTTCTGAACTATTGAAGCGTATCTTCTGATCTTTGCATAATATAGTCAAATTGAATAAATTATTCACGGCGAGGGAAGAAAAATCAGTCAAAGTAGAAAGAATGCAAACTTTTCTTGAAGAAATTGAATTTTAAAAGAGTTTTTGTTGACTCACATTTCCATTTGAAAAATTATTGGATACCCGCTATGTATATATATATTGGATATAAAAAAGAAAATATGTTTTACGAATCTAAATAAATTAGATTATGAAATAGATATTTTTTGAAATCATGGAGTACGTATCAGGTATATTTTAACTTCGGAAGGATTTCTTAGACTGAGAATTGTAATCAGGAAAGGTTCTGTGAAATTACGTTTTTAATAACTAAGAAGTTTGAATCAATGAATTGATAGAAAGTAAGATGTAAAAACATTTTTAAAAAACATTCAAAGTTATTTCAAAGTAATTTGTATATTAATGAAACAACTATATATAGAATTATTCCGAATTCATGTCGCTCTTTTATAGTTAATATTATAAATGCAATCTTCAAATTAAAAAAAAACTTAAATTTGGTAAATTTTGTTTGAAACAAGCTTCAAATATAAAAAAAATATTTGATTAAAGAACATTAATCTAATTGTTTTCCCTGCGATTAAAATGATAGTATAATGATATTTACTTAAATTTTATATTCATTTTTAATATGTAAAAGGGAATAAATTTAGCTTATCGTCGTTTAAAATTGAACAAATCGTTGCAAGTGAAACTTCTTGCAAGAACTTACGTAATTTATTTAAATTTTCGAAGTATATACATTAAAAAGCTATGAAAATCTGCCATTACACTGCTTGCCATCTAAAATGCAACATGTGTTACTGTTGATATGGTAATCATCAGCATTAGAGTGTATACTCAAATCATGGTGCCGTCTTCAAGTGATATGCAAAAGGGAGACAAGATTGAAGGTTTTAATTAGGGCAATATTTTTAGCATAAACTGTTTAACTATGCTTTGTAATGCCTTCTAAGCAAGTCTCTGAATTTGACAGAGGAAGAATAATATTATAGACTATAGGACTGTAATCAGAGATACCGGTGACTGTGATGTGGATCTGTAGTTAATTCATGTAAATCTAAAAAAAGTCATTGAGTCACTGAACATATTAGAATAGTCCAAAATAATGGAAAACCCAAACAAAACAAGTATTTTGACCTAATGTGCCCTGAAAATAACTTAAGTAGTTAAAACTTGTTGAAACCTCCTTGCAATGGACATACACAAGTTTTGTTTGGTTGTGAAATAGTTACAATATTACTCCTCTTATGAAATTTCTCTAACTCTGGAAAGATGTAGGAGTAGGATAATAGGATCGCATTTGTTATTCGAAAGTGAACCGTAAAGACTCTATGATGTTTACGTTTGGTGATTCGGCAGGTCATGAAAAGCATCTTCGTGTTGAGTTCACATTTTCTTGAAACCATCATTAAACAATGCAACTGTATTGAATCGAAAAATTACCATCTTAATAAAAGGAATATCCAGAAGAAAACAAGGTTTGTGCCATAAAAACAATGGATAGGACGAAAGAGTGACATAGTTAGCTCTAGTTGCTTGTAAATGTAAGCTGACAAAATTGTCTACTCCAAGTCACAAATGAGCCCAGAGTCATTACAGCGCAATCCTTAAAACTATGCTTGCTTGATTTTTTGAAATTTTTGACCGGGACACTGGAATGATCATTAGCTTAGTGAATATTCAAAAGTGCACACCATTGCAGAATTTTTATAATGTTTTGTTGTGTAATTTATTCTTAATGAAATGAATAAATGGTAATTAATTGAAAACCTAAGTCAGGGATAGTAATAAATTGCATAAGCGTATAAACTTAAACATTTATTTCTTACATAATAATATTCCTAAGTAAGAAATGAGGTACTTAAGCAAGGAGAAACATTGAAATTAATAGTTATATCAGGAATAAAAATTTAAACAAGAATTTCATTTAATTTTTATTGGCCAAAAGATTTTTAGAAAATCTTTTTTTACGCTTCATCAAGCTTTTAACCATACATTCCCACATCAAACACTTGTAGCCATTCCATGCTTTGTTCATCAAAGAAAATATCAACTGTTGCTGATGTCCCAAGTAAGCAGAAGGCATACTCAATAATTTTGATCAGATTAGGACATGCTTTGTTATTCTCTTTGAAGTGATCAAACACCATGAGCCATTTTTCTTCACTTGAAATAATCACATTTCTAATAGTTTATTCTTGCTTCCGCTGTATCTGATTTGATGTCAAATACACCTTAGCAAGCACATTTCATCAAACATCTGATCATTGTTTTTTTTTCTTATCGGATACATGAAGAAGTCTTCTAGTAATATAATTTCAGAAGTTTCGGTGTTCTCCCAACCAACATTTGTTTTGAACAAATGGAACCATGAAACTTTTTCAGTCTTTCCAAAACTGTTCTCCTAGTGGTCCAAGTATGCGATTCATCTATCATAAAAAATCCATCAAATTTTATTAATTTAATTAAAAGTTACTTTATAATTTAATATTTAATGTGATATTTTTATTTATTTTTCATATGGATATTGATATTTTGCTAATTTGTATGTACAATTGTGATCAATATGCAAATAATCTTTATTTTTTTGTGCTTGTACATATATCAATCATGATTTCGCACTTTTCCTATTCCTTGGATTTTTAAAAACTGCTTTTACATTTTACATTATGTATTTAAATTCTAAGAAACTTGCAAAATTAATTTTATATAAAGTAAAAATTTTCCAAATAGGAAACATTTGGTTTAATTTAGTCAACTTGAAAGCAAAATTATTTTCAAAAGGAAATACCGTTAAGAAATTCTAAAGTAAAATATCTCAACAATATAATGTTTTCTTTTGCATAAACGTCTCATTGAAACAGTTACAGTTTTTTCAAAAGAACCATCAAAGAATAATTTTATAACATAGATTAGATATATAATTTAATCTTTTTCTTCAAAATATTTGCTTCATTATAATAAGTTTATAATTTTCTAAAAAACTGTGCTCTGTATTAATTTTTTAAAAAAGCATTTATTATCATTCTTTTTTACAGTAAATGAGCTAAATGTTTACATTATTGTTAAATGAATTTATGATGAAAATAATTTTAATGTATAATTTTACTTT
Source organism: Latrodectus elegans (assembly GCA_030067965.1). NCBI lineage: Eukaryota > Metazoa > Arthropoda > Arachnida > Araneae > Theridiidae > Latrodectus > Latrodectus elegans. The sequence continues at coordinate 50,805,427 of CM057820.1, forward strand.
AAAAACAGGCCAATTTATATAAATATTTGACTTAATATTGAAACCCTTTCATAAACCCGAATTTTATGCATATGACTTATCTTAAAATCTTTAGCATATCTTACCCATTTACCACGATTTTTGTATAAATATTAAGTTTAGATTATTAAAAAAATTAAATTTTAATTGTTTTCAATAATTAGCATTTATTTTGTAATCAATAATATTTTTTTGAAAAAATTTCCTTAATTATTTTTTTTGTTTTATTATACATTCAAAAATTTCAAAAGAAAAATAAATGGATTTTTACATATTTTTGCCTGAATGTTTGAGCACTTTAAATATAATAAAGCTAGTTATATCTATCGCTAAAAGATGAAGAAATGTGGCGTAGAAAGGAAAACAATTTTAAAAATGTAAAACAAAGTGATGCATCCCTTCACAAAAAATATAAAATATTGCATAGATTTCATAAATTAACTAATTTCTGTTTTACTAAGTAATTACCACTATAATCACCATAATAATAATATATAAAATTACAATATGATGATCTTATTTTTATTGGATGCAAAAAGAAAAAAAATAAATATTTATTTATTTAATATGAATAAATGAGAATACTCTATAAGCTTTTATGATTTTTAAACATTTCCAGTTTACAAGGATAAGTGTTTCATAAAGTAATTTGAAATCTGATACAAGATAATTTTGTTGGCATCAATATGATTACAAAATAAATCTAATCCTCGTAAATTTTCTTGAAGATTATTAGGAAATTTGACAAAATTAAATGATTAAAAATTTTTTTTTAGATAATTAGAAGTAAATACCTTAACTCCAGGAAATAACAACAACAATTCAACTGAAATTGAGAAAAAAGGATACAATTTTTCAAAAGAATTTATAATAATGGTTTTGATTCAATTTGAAATATATTATATAGGAAATTTTTTATGTGTTCATATGGTCTCAATGGCACTCAGAAATAAAGTTCAAGTACTTCATATTATTTTTTATAATATCTTTCGCGAGTTTTAAAAAAGTATCACATAATTCATTTTTTGAGATAAAGGAATGGTAAATTCATATCAGAATAAAAGGAGAACATTATAAATAGGGATAAAATACTATTATTGTAAATTGTGAATTAAACATATCCTCATGTTGAGCCTAATCCAAAAATTTTAAATAAGTTAGAAAAAATTAACTGAGATATCTTATAAGTTTAAAATTTTTAAAGCCATAAATTAAAAAAATAATAGAGTAATTTTCAACAAAAGATTTTTTTTATGCTTATGTTGAAGATTGCTCTATTATTTTTTATTATGCAATCGTTTAACGTAATTTATCCTATGTAGTTTATATTTATCTTATGTAGTTTATATATTTTATCTTATGTAGGAGCTAACCACAATACCACATACTTAGTTGTGGGTCTAATCCTACTTATTCGTAGTTGAATGTTTTAATCTCAAGTTCAATATTTTTTAAATTAATTTCTCCGCATGTTTCTAGTGGTTCAAAATCCACTTTAAACAATTGGGTCCCATCGAATACATACATATGTCCTAGAATGCAAAAAGTCACAAATCAATCATAGTCGAAAAAGTATTTACTGCATTATTGCTTTTAATCACGAAACATATTTTAGAGGTAATTTCAATCAAGCAGAGTATATTCTATAAATTTCCTAAGTATTTATTTGTAAAATTTCAGATTAATTTATTTCTTTGTCATCAGGGTAACTATAGTAATGATCTGAGTTAACTGAAATTTTCACACAGTACATTTAAATAACTTCTAAGGTAAATCTAAGTTATTGTGTTGATTTAAATATAAGTCTAAATTTTTATTATGAATTATATCTATAATTCAATATTGTTTAAAATATAGAATTTATTGCTAAAGCAAATATTCTAAATAAAATGTTCATTTGAGAGGCTTCTCTTAAAATAAAATGTAGTTGAGATGTTGAAAAATATTAACAGTTATGAACCGGAATACATAACGAATATTTTTCGTCACCAAAATACTTATTCATACTGTTTATTGAAAAAATAATTTACTATAACATGCGTGATTCCATTTAAAATGTTTTCAAAAACATTATTAAAGAATTTTTACATCGTAAGCACTGAGCAATATTTCTTCATTTATATATAAATCTTCTGAATGAAAGACTCAGTTAAAAACTTAATAATTTATTCACTTAATTGCGGATTTGCCAGATATGTTTCTTATTGTCAATAACTTTTGGGGTATTTATTTTTCAGTATGCAGTACTTTAGTATTTTAATAAAAGGGTATATAAAATTGCCTCATCATATCGAAAAATATATCAATAAATAGTATGTGAAGTATATGCGATTTATAGATATTAAAGGCATTTTTTTGAAAGATATATTTTATCATTTAAGATGACTGAAACTATAACCACCGGTAATCTATCTCCAGACAATTTTAAAATTTTATTTCAGATACAATCATTGAATTTAAAATATTAAAAATACTTGATGCTTTGCGAATCATTTGATCAAATAAAAAATTTAAGCTATTTGGAAAGAATGAATTATTTATTCTGGTTTTTCCAGTGCTACTTAAATAACTTAAATCTGTTGTATATTTATTGCTAGCTATATTTTGTAATGATGCCTTTGATAAAAATTTAAGAATTTATCATTTTTAACAAATTGTTTTAAATCGCGGTATTATATATTTATTTTACGATACAAACTGAGTTAATGATTTTTTTAATTTCCAATGGTAGGGAAAATGCAAGGAATAACACAAATGAACTAATGAAAAACCACAAAATAGATATGAGATGAAGACAGGACAGATGAATACAGTACGTAAACGAGATGACCGCAGTCATTGCCCCATAAGTTCTCTAGCTTACCAGTAAAGAGATGATTCAGAACTGCCATGGAGTGCAGCACAGTGGTGGAGGTGGGTTCTATTCATGGTTTCTGTCAAGTTGTAGAGTGGACAGTCGGGTGAATTTAAGATGTCAATGCAGTGCAAGTGTTCAGCCTAACAGTCATGACCCGTCCGGAGTTGAAATTATGCCACAACTTGACGACGGGGATCATCAGGGATATTCAGATGGTCATCTTTCCACCGCTTGGTTTTTACCCTTTCTTGCAGTTTAGAAACTTGAATTCTTTTTAAAAACTTGTTTTAAGTGTAGATTTAGAGTGTGGTAGAGGAAATCTCTGTATATATTTTGGCTGGGGAAGTCCTGCTCCCTTCTTTGCGAAAAAGTCCGCCTGCTCGTTTCCATAAATGCCACAGTGCCAAGGTACCCACTAGAACACAACACATTTCTTTCGTGATGTCAAAATTTCCAAACTGAGTTAATGATAAATAAATTAATATTAAGCATTTAATAAAAATTGTCTGGAATTCATATAAAAAATATTTATATTATATCAAATGTAAATATTATTTAAATGGATTTCAGATATTTTTTATTAACATATCAGATATTTTTATAATTTTAGATAGTTGGAAGTAATATTTAAATATTTGCTCTAAGCACTTACTATAGTTTGAGATCATTTTATAAATCTTTCAAATAAACAATTAAGAACAAACAAACAAACAAATAAACAAACAAACAAACACACACACACACACACACACACACACACACACACACACACACACACACACACACACACACACACACACACACACACACACACACACACACACACACACACACACACACACACACACACACACACACACACACACACACACACACACACACACACACATTCCATTTATAAGATAAAAATAGACACATTTTTGTCATTAGCTGAAATTATCAAAGTGTTCATGATAATCTTCTTTGCCTTAAAAATATTTTGATGAAATCTGCCTTCTTGAAATGTTAAGAACCAAATGCTTCATGTATGTACTTATGAACAATGGATTATATTGGTGTCGAATAGATTTGAATCCTCATTCAAACCTGTGACTCGAATGCTGCAAAGAGCTTCTTCCTTTCATAACCGAACTTCAAGATGTTTATTTAAATAATATCTATGATCACCCTCGGGAAGAAATACTAAACTTAAAAAATAAAAAATTCTTGTGACGCTGTGACTAACATTGAAGTTTTGGGCTGATACTGTGCACAAATAATATATCTCTGAAGTTGAGGTCAAACATTCAATCCTAGCTATTGTTGAAAAAAATTATGATGGAAAATGAATTTTAGTGTTTAGTAGACACGTCTATTAGCTGAGTCTCTTCTCTTAGGACACCTGAATGTTATCTACAGTCTATGAAAAATGTTTCTCAGGTGTCAAGGCCCAGATGCTAAAGATCAGCATATAACAGATAATCTAGTTGTTGATCTCAAAGTAATAATATTTTATAAACATACGTCTCATTGATTTAATGAAATAAAATATAAGATAAACAAAAAAGGGGGATATTTCCATGCATATTTTTTACACTCTTATAAAAATTAAGTTCCAGGCAAAGTCTCTGTACTTAACTTCTTTTCACTGAATGATTGTTTTGTGCGAATAGTAACCTATAAAATTTATGCTCCAAAGAAGTTACTTACGTTAATCAAATAGAATAAATTTGTACTTACGTTAATCAAATAGAATAAATTTGTATAATTATTTAAGTAATTATTATACATTTTAAGAACTATCAGTGTTTGGTATTACTTAGAAATATAATTTTACATTAAGAATAAAGGCACTCCAAAATTATTATATAATTATAGAATTTTAGACAGTTATACGTTTAAAATTAGAAGTATTTTGTAAGCTTATGAAAGTGCTTTTGCTGAGTACTGATACAAGCAGATGGGTAATCATACATTAGAATAAAAGATTTTTGTTATCAGCTGCGCAAGATAAGATCATATTAAGGAAATATCCTAGATAACAATCATTTTTAAGTCATTTGATTTAACGTTCATTCGGATTTAAATTAAAAGTAAAGGTTTGGAATTATAACTCCGATATTCAAATAACGAAAACGTAATGAAAAATTAGTGGATTACTTCAAAGTTTATGGGAATCCCAAAAAAAGTGAGAAAGCAAAAAATTAAAATCCATTTGAATATCGTTTCTTAAAGAAGTAAATTATTATCAAACTTTCTTTTATATTTCAATAGCATCTGAAAAATAATATTTCTGCTCGAAGATTTTATAGTTATTTTGCACTTTAATATTAATGTTGTAACCTAAAATATTTTTTCAAAACTATCGTAAATTCACAGAAGAAACTTGAAAAAAATTATTAGTTAGTAGTTATTTTTTGACATTACTAGTATCGTAAATTTAAATATTGAAATACTTTGGAAAATAATTTTCAATTATCGCATTCCACACAAAAATTTGTAGCAGTGTTCTGGAATTTTCCAACAAACAAAAAAGAATAAATAAAAATAAATTATATTTCCATATTTAAATTTCATGTAAGATTAATATTTGAATCTATTTTTCTTAATTATTAATTTTGCTTACAGTAGTATTTCTGGAATACGAACAATGGTATTAATCTAAGCAGTAACTCACGACATCTTTTTTACTACTCTATAATACGTATGATGTTAAACTATATTCAAATGAATTGATTTAAAATTATAGAATAGAAGCATTTTATTGTTAAAACGCTTAACTTTTAAATCCATATGGTTGCTGAGTCATTTGTTTGGCTTATTTTTGAAGAAGAGGCATCGAAGAGAACAGTAGTAAGTTTGAAGTTTGCAAGATCAACGTAATATTTTAGTATAACAAAAATGTATATATACAAATCATACAAAATAATAACAGTTATTACAAAACTATGTCATATGATAAGGGGACAGATGTCAGACAGATATATGTTTGAAACAAAATATCATTTTGATATTAATAGTAATAAAGTATTTTTAATTTTAATAGGTTGCAAATTTATCATTCGTAGCACTGAAATCCAAAACAAATTTACCATGGATTCTGGTGAATATAATCTAAAACTAAATATTGTGTATGTTTTCTTAAATTTTTGCTAATGTCATTCTACTATAAATCTGACAGACATTTGTTATATAGTCTTGAAATATTTATGAACCTCATAAACTGATTTTTAACATGTTTGAAATATGTTCGATTACAGGAATATATATTTATCAGTAAATATGAAATCCTATGTGTTATTGTCCAAACAATCTCATGTAATGTTTTGATTAATATTATCTGTTAGCATCTGATGTTACTAGTTAAATAATATAATTTGAGTTAATGAAAAATGTTTTATATGAAGTACTCATTAACTTCAATATGTGATAATTCGAAGGAGAATTCAAACCGGGAACTAAAACAGTTGAATAATAATGAGTTTTTACAGATTTATATCTCAACTTTACGATGTGTTGGTCATTTTCTATAAAAGTCTGAAAACAAAGCTTTAAAATATAATTCATTAAAGACTTTTGATGTGCTGTAGAAGTTATTTTCGATTTATGAATAAAAGTATAATTGAAATTTTTTAAATTTATTTCGTATTCAATTCTTTCTTTTATGACATTAATTTTACAATTTATTTTCATGTTTAAAACAAAGCATTCAAAAGGATCCAATTGGTAAAGTAATAAAATTAATTTAAAACAAATAATTGTTGTGAAATTATGATGATAAAGTGCTTATGCAATATTCTACATATTTTTAATATTTCAATCAACTACTCTTGCATTATATTTTAATAAACTGTGTACGCTGATGGAGAAATATATACAAACAAATTCTTTTTCTTTTGATTATATAATTTAAATTCTTATTAAAGAAAAATTTTTTAAAATATATAATTACAAAATTATCATCAGCGTGAACTAGTTTTTAAAAATACTAATTTACGTTTTACATAATTTTAATGTGCTTTAAATTTTTTTTATAAATAATAAGAAGAAAAGTATAAATTATTTTTGATTAAAATCTTCAATTGTTTTTAAAAATTTAGTAAATTGATGAAGGGGGAAAAAAAGCACAAAAGGGCTCGATTTCTAAGATTTCCTGCTCTTACAAGTTTCAGCAAAGTTAGATAAATTGTCACTTTGATCATAATAACTTTTAAAATGTCTGAAGCACATTTTTTCATAAAAAATGTTTGAGGCACATTTTCAAGTTAATAACAAGAAGATAATAAGAAGAACTCGCATTAAATTAAAAAATAAATAAGTGGAAAAATTTTGTATTATTTTGCGCATGTTAGAATGTTTTCCCAAAGGAACTTTTCTTAAGGAAAATTTTAGCTTTAATAAAAGGTGGTTGAGTTAAAATGCAAAGCATTTTTATGTGGAAACTACAGTTAAGGTATCCTCCAAAATTTTTTCAATTCAATTATTTGAAAAAGAGTTTAAAGAATAAAACTATAAGTAGATTGAGATAGATAAAATGTGAGTGCTTTTGAAATCTATAATTTTTGTAAAATTGAAAATTAATGGGAATTCGAGAAACAGAAAAGTGAAGTGAAAAATGTTACTTTTTTGTTAAAAAATGAAACTAATTTCGATTTATATTTTAAGACGGTTTGAAATTTGGACGAAACATGAAATGAAACTGAGATTAAAATATTTTTACATAGTTAATAGAGAAGAATTAAAAAAAAATGTAGAAATATTTAAAATGCTTTTCTTTGCGTACATAAAAGTAATTTGAATGAGATATTTTATTAATAATTTTGTAATAAACATGCTGAAAATTTTTAGAAAGCGATTGAATGCAATTATTTTTTATAATTCTATATTTCATTTATATGTTTCTCTGAGACATAGAATTATAATATATATATATATATATATATATATATCTATATATATCTGTCTATATAGATATATATATATCTATATATATCTATATATATATACATATATATACATATAAATATAAACATATATATATACATACATATACATATATATATTTATGTATGTATGTATATATATTATGCACACAGTGGCGTGGTTCTGCCTTAAAATCCCTATAAATAATCTTCAGCACTATAAATATCCTTAAAAAAATTTAGTTTTCCTGTGTGACAGACTATCTGTAATGCATCTCTTCTGAAAGGTCGGCATACCTTGCAATAACGCTTTTTACGTTAATAGTTAGTTCTTATTTGCTAAATAAATATTAGGTCACAGTAAACCACAGTTTACTCTATGCTCCTTGAACTTTCTACATTGAAACCCTGCTACACCCTGAAGGAAGAATTTAAATCATCTGATATCTTCATCATATTTTTAAAGTACAGCAGTTGTTCCTCTATGTTCTTTTTTTTTGACAAAATCTAATTAACCATTTCTCGTTGAAAATATTGAGAGTATTTCGAATGATCTGTATGTGTGTTCGATGTGAGTATCTGTGTTCGATTGAGAATGAATAATAGGCAAAAGGAAAATTCTGGATTATCCCTCAGAGAAATAATAATCACAATGCGGATTGTGGATTATTGTTCAGAAAATAGTTGATCGTGTTGGAGGAAATCAAGCAACTGTAATGCGGATTGTAATTACTGGATGCAAACGAAATCGCAGATTGAGAGGACCGATATCACTTTACTCGTTGCAGCACTACATTTGATGCTAGGCAGACAGTGCTCATGGCCGCAATAGATCAATTAGCCTCATTACAAATCATAGCATGATAAATTTAATCTGATACGCTTTCTTCGGTGTTCAGTTACACAATTCGACGCCATTGACAATTGAAGGGAATGTTCGCAAGACAATATTGCTCCAATTATTCTGGACTTAAAACAACAGGCGTTTTATGAGCCATAAAAGTTTTCTGCGATATCTCTTATAGTAATTTTTAAAATTTTTAAGTGCAATATAGATTATAATAAATGATAATTACATGTAATTATAGATAACAATAAATTATAATTATTAATAATTTTATAGTAAATGAAAATTAAACTTGTAAATTATAAAACTTCCATATTACAAATATTTTGTGTTAAAATTATAAAAGATACTACACATCGTTTCTAATTTAAGCTAAAATTCTACTAGTATAAAAATATGTAAAACATTAAAATTAGATAAATTTATACTATACATATTTATATGTATTTATAAATATGCATATAAATGTTTATATACAGGGCGATCTTTTTTAAAGTGACAGTGTTTGGAGCATCCTGTTGCGCTATCTAATAACCGAAATGACACAAAACTTGGTATTTAGACTAATCAAAACATGGGAAAAAGGATTCCTTAAAAAATAGTTCCACAAATCATCGCTAAGGCAATTTGTGGCGTTATTTTAGCTTAAAATAATGAGAATTAGCATAAAACACCGGTATCAAAGAAAAATGCAACTGTTGTGCAATGACAATGCCAGTAATAGGGGCTTGAAAAGCAAGAAGTAGACAGCTCCGACAAATAATCTCAGCTGAAGTAAATGAGCTCCAGTAGCCATACCTCTCACTATCAAATTTGTCTATTCTAAAGGACAATATAACAAAGATAGTGCGGAATATTCCTCGTGATATGTTACGCACAGCTGTGAAGAGCATTGTGCACAGAATGCACGGTGTTAATTCTGAGAACGGTGCTCATATTGAAAGTAATTTAATTCATCACCGGGGAAGTTAATATAGTAATTAAACATTAATAATTTAACTGTACGATTGTGTTAATATTTTTCTTTTCTCACATTTTATACAGTGTAAAGCGCCACAAAACGCCCTAGTGGCAATTTTTGGAACTTAATTTTTTTTTGCAGAGTTCTTTTCCTTTTGTTTTGGATTTGTCTAAATACCAAGCTTATTGTCATTTCGGCTATTAAATCACGTTATAGGGCACTCCAAACACTGTCACTTTGAAAAAGAACACTCTGTATATATGCATACATAAAGAAAGATCGCTGCGAAATTTACAAAGTAAAAACAGTATAAAATGGTTTTTCAAAAATATTTTAGAAAAATATTTTATTTAAAATTAATGCTATCTTTATACTTACCTCCAATTTTGTATTTTTGGATTTTTTTTTATTTTTCTTTGTTTAAGAGATATAATTACCCTCATATATGAAAAATAATATATCATGAAATATTTTTATCGTTTAATATAACTTTTATAAATTAATAATGAACGTACAACATCTTAAGTAATTAATCCCAATTCAATTTCTAAATAACCTATTTATTGTAACTTTATATTTTGTTTTGTGGGCAAAACCATTGTGTATTCATATTCTGTTATTTGGAATCTGTATTTTTGATTTCCTTATTTTCATTTGTATGAGGTAATTCTACTTCGATTCGAGGTACATCTGTTACTACTAAAAAGAGATATTAAACGCCACTCTTATTCAATATATTTTCTTGTTTTGTAATTTTTTTCTGGTTAATATGTTTTTTCTGAATTTCTTATTATGACTTCAAATTGTGAAATACGGGTAGTTTTATCAAAGATAAAACCTTCAAATTTTTCCCTTTTTCTAGTCTAGCTTCAGCTGATTCCCAATAAGTATTTTTATCTAATAAAAAGGAACATTCTCTGTTTTATTTTAAAACGATGTTTGAAAATTTTTTTTATTTTTAATTTTCTTTCTTCTGTCTTGATTTGCAACGAAGAGATAATGTCTATATAATTTATTTTTGTTCATGTATTTTTCATATTCCTTTTCCATTAGTGAAGTGAGGATAGCTCGAGTTGGGGTGGTTAAGTATTTTTAATTTATAAATTGTCCTGTTTATTGCTTTATTAAATTGTGTATCGTTCATTTTTTCCTCTTTTGTTGAGGCGTTGACATTTCGGTACTCAGTACATTGGTAATCCTTACCCAAACTCATTTCCTTTATCAATTTTTTTCTTTTCTTTTAAAAGATAAAATAATATTACTGTGATTTGTGTCATATAGGCATTGTCTTCTTAAAGAGATTTTTCTCTGTATATTCTTCATATCAGTTTTTATTATGCACTTTTTTCTTTAATAAGGTATTAGTATTTTGTTTTGTGGTTAATAGATAATCTTAATGTAAAAATAAATAAATAAAAACTTTTCCTTACAAATTTTTAAAAAATGAAAAAATGTGTTACTTCAGTTTTTTTTATTTTATCAAATATATAGGTATTTTCTATTTAAGTAATTTAATCTCTCTTTTCTTTTCCACATTGATATCAACTGACTTTTATATTTCTTTCATCTTTGAGACATTAATACTTCAATTTGCTGTTAGTAGATAAACTTTTTATATAAAACGTTTTTTCTTCCCTTCTTTTCATTATTATTTCAAGGATAAAGCAATGATTTTTATCTGTTTGTCATAAATAAATATTATCTACCTAAGGAAATTAACCCCTTGGCATTCTCCCACGATTATATATTAATTCTTATATTTTAAAATTTATTTTCCTTCTTGAGCTATTAATATCTGACTGGTCTCAAATATATAATATGTTAAAATATAAATATTAAAAAATACAAATGTTAAAATAGTATGTTTTTTCACTTCTTCATTTCATAATTATTGAAAAAAAATGAATAATTATATTCGTTTCATGACTTCTCAATAAAATAAATACAATGTGTGAACTATAATTAAAATTATATTGAAAAATGCCATTTAATAATTAAAAAAATTTATTTCAAGGCTTTATATTATACAATAGTTTCTCATATGTGCAAATGATAGCAAATATTTTAGGGCATTGAAAAGTTTCAAAGTATTATATTTTCTTCACGAAATTCTGATGTTTCTAAAGTGAAGCAGAAAACATCAATCATTGTATTAATCGACTAAGGCTGAAATTATTTTAGATTAACTTGCTTTGTTGGAGATAAGTCTTTATTAATGGTTCTTAATCATTCCTTCATGATTTTTAGAGTTCTAAACTTTTAAACTTTAGACAGCAAATTAATAATGCTCTAAGCTTTGATCTAACTAACATATTTCCTTTTAATTATACGCTGCGTGTAAAATTTTGAAAAAGAAACGATTGTCTTTTGCTCATATGGCACATAGTTATACATTTCAAAGAAATGAATTTGCATTTAGTTTTTTTTTTGTATTTGCATTTTATTGCAAATATATTGTTAGTATATGTGTATTCTTTGTAGCAAATGCTAATTCTTTTCAAAGAAATGAATTTTGCATCGATTCTTTGTATTTCTTGCATTGTTTTTGTATTTCATTTGGTCTTTGTATAATTTTTGTTTTCACAGTAATGCGTTAGAAAAATAATTTATACGTTTAAAAAAGAAATTACTCAGACATGTATCAAATGATTACCATCTAATTAAAGAAATATTTAACCCAGAAATTATATGGCTATTTTACTTTTTATATTAAATTAAAATTTTGTAGCTTAAAATGTAATTGTCTTAAAGTTTTCATTAATAAATTATAAGGTTATTGTATCAGCTGGTTTTTTGTAACACTGGTTTTGTAAAGTTTCGTAAAAGAATTGTATGAGAATTTTCTGTGACTTTTCCATTCCATTTGATAAATTAATTAAATTTATATCCAATGAGATTAGAATAATCAAAAGGTTAATATCTTGTAAAAAGGCAGGGATAAGTATTATACACATATACTCATAGATTAGGAGGGTTTAAATGCCTAATTTTATATCTTTATTATTACTAGTGTAACATAATTCAATTGATTTTAAAAATAAAATTAAAATTTTTAAGCATTTAGAAAGGAAATTATCATTGCATTACAGCTTTTAGAAGCCATAGTATATTTACAACAATATTAATTTATTAACGGGTATAAATTTTTTACTTTGAAATACTAAATAATGAAGGTGAGGAAATTAGGCGTTTGAGAATTGGGAACACACAGTACATGCATATCAAATAGGAGGCTATTTTATATGAAATAGCCGATAATAAAGAACTGAACATCAGAGATAGCCTTAATAATGGAAGCTATTTTTAGGCAATTGCATATTTCATGTATATTACTTTCTGTGGGAATTTATCTTAGATTATTAGGCACATTTATGGATAGTGAAAAAACATGGTATATTTTCAAAACCTTATCTTGATAGATATACAAGGATAAAGTAAAAATGCATAATATTTCTTCGTTGTTTGACACTGGTAATACTAAGTTTTGTGTCTTATTCTCTAAAAGGCATGCTAAGTTCAAAAATATTATTGGTAGTATAGGTTAAGTACTATAGAAATTTAAAGCATAGCATAAAAAACATCGATGGTTAGAATCTCTCGAAACATTCACCAATACAACTATACCTTTACAAATACAAGTCCAAACTTTAATTTGAAAAATTTCACAAAAGTTATTTTTATTTAAAAACTTCAATTTTTATTAATGATTTATAGATATTGAAAATTTTATGGGATTTCCCAATTGACTTTTTAAATGAAGATTTATTTCAACGATAAGCAAAATAGTGAATTACATTTTTTGCCAGCAGAATATTTTTATCAAATTATTCTGTTTAAATCTGGTATATATGTTTAAATGCTGCATGTGCATACGATAAATGAAGCATATAATGATCCACATATAATGAAAAATTAACCTAGATTCTTTAATAAAAAGTAGTCTAATGTTTTTAAGAAAAGCTTTTATTTTTTTATCTTTGTTTTGAATAAAACACAAAAATGTTTAGGAGTTTAAATAATTGAAATGTTCTTTAATTATTCATACACTTAATACATATACATGCATAAAAATAATATGTATATATATGTGTATGTTAATTACACACGTGTCCATAAATTAAGAATATCCCAAAAGCACACGGAAATCGAATGCAGAAGGAAAGATGCCATCGGTAGAAATTTACCACACATCGTCAATCATTATATATAAATTAGAGGAAGGTTCCTAATGATACAAAGCGTACGTTATAATGACGATAACATAAGAGAGGGATATATACGGAACTGCGGCAAAGAAGAAACTTGTTCACAGCTGGCGCTCAGTACCACGGCCAGTAGGTATGATGCAATGGACGCATGTGGACAATGTTTTATGTGGTAGAATTATTGGCTGCTTTTAATGATGGCGTGCGCAGATCATGAACTCGGAATCATCCAAAGTGCCATTTCTAGGTTGTGTCAAAGATTCCAAGATGATAGAAATGTCAGTAGACATTATAATAGAGGTCGATTCTGAGTGACAACAATGAAGGACGACTATTATTTAGAATAATCGTTAAGACGAACTGATGAAGTCCAACAGCTGCCATATTGAGATAACTATCTTCAGACAAGGCTACGAACGTTTCAAGGTAAACTTTGTACAGACGTTTGGGATAGTATAGTTTACATTCTCAAAGGCCAGTCAAATGTGTTCTGCTCACGACAACTCACTATTGCCAGTAATTATCTTGATAGTAAAGAACATACAATGTGGACATTGTTACAGTGTGCTTGTGTTATATTTTCCAAAAAAATCGAGATTTATCGTGGAGTCCAAACCACGTCAGACGTTCATATGTAGAACGTTAAGCACCCAGTACTACCAAGACAGCACCAATGAACGCCAACGTTACTCTGGTGTAGGAGTGCTCATTTGGGGAGGCATTAGACTAGGCTGCAGACTATATGTGCATGTTCAAAAGGGAAACATGACCATATTTTTTGAGATATTATTCTGGAACAATATATATGTCTGCTTAGGGGTTCTGTAGGCATTGAACTTGTGTTCATGAATATCAATGTCCTCTTTCTTGTTCGAACATCGTCAACGATTCCCATAAATTGGAGGATATCCATTATATGGAATGGTCAGAATTCTGACTAAATCTGAATACAATATGACATGTATGGGACATTCTTTGCCTATGAATCCCAGCCCGTCAACTACCTCCTAATCTGTACCGGATCTTCGGAGAGCAATGCCCGCTGAGTAGAGTTCTCTGCTCCAATTGTAGCTCAAAAATGTGATTCTTTGCATGCCTCAGTGATGTACGGATTGTTTTTCCTCCTATGGGAGACACATACGATGTATTAATCATCTTAACAACAAAGTACTGTTCAGGGCGATATATGATCTGAGTGCTCCAGAGAGCTATGGTTTGTGTATGCCTGGTATCATACATACACCATATCATTTTCGTCTTTGTCATTTGTTTAATGTATAGGTTTTATGAATAAATCACGCTAGCTTTGTTTCTGCACCTTTAATTGCGGGTTGCGTCATTATCTTTAATTTATAAACATCTGTGTAATTGGCTTTATGTCTTAAAAATTAATTATAAGCCATATAGAATACAAAGACATAAGTACAGTTCAGTTCAATAAAATAAATATTTGAAGTTATCCTTTTGTTTTGAGATTTTTATATTATCACTTTATTGAGAACACATAAATTAAGTTTAAATTAAGAAGTTAATTAGATTTATCCAATTATTTTATAGTTCCTTACATTGAAGTATATTATCAAAAGTTATTAATTTATCGAAAACGAAACCTTTATTTTATATATTTTTTGTGTTTATGGATTACTTATTTATATATTATAAATTCTTTTTTGTGATTTGTAAAGGTTAAGCGTAGAACTCAGATGACGGAAATGTCCAATAAATTAAAAAAATAATATTGGTTGATATTTAATTGTTCTTTTTTCTAAAAAAATATCCAATTTCCAATTTTTAATTTGCATAAACTTAAATGTACCACTTTAAAATTTGAAATTGCGTCTTAGAATTAGAGCTATAATGATTTTTATTAAGTTACGCAATTATAACCTCATCACCGCTAACAAAATCTTTGTAATTCAACGGACAAATTCACTTTAATAAGTTCTACTTATATACATGAAACTAGAGCTTTTTGAGTGTTTACGTAAAATGAAAGAAAATTTAAGATATTCAAGATTAATTTCTTTGACTTAACTGTGTTAAATGACAGTGAATTTTATAAGTAGTAAGTTTAATTCTGTACATTAATAAGATAAAAATTTTCTTATTGATAAACTCTGTAAAGTTTAAGACTACAAGACCTCTAATTTCTTCAGAAATCATTTTCATTGTACTGATCATTTAATTAACATGAAATAACATGAATCATTTTTCAAAATAATTGTTCTCAAATTTATTATTAAAAAAAATGGAAGATTTAATACAAAGTGATATTTGATGCTTTAATAATATAAAAGTATTCAATACGAAGTAATTATTTTGTAAAATAAAAACCATAAGTTGATATTTGATTCTTGTATATTTGTTTTAAAATTTACTTTTAAATAGTAACAAAATGAAGCAAATCGTTGACATGTAGTAACATAAGCAAGAACAAATGCTACTTTTTTAGACTTTTAATTCAATCAACTTAGTTAACCATGCTATTAATATGAACTCAAAATAATGACGTATTTTCTAAGAAGTTGAATCAAATGTTAACTTAGAAAACCATTAGAACTTCTCATATATTTCATTTATTTTTCGAAAATAAAAATTTCTACGATATGTAAGAAACAAACAATTTTTTTTCCTGCCAGACTTTTATACTCAATATTATCTCCTCAGTGTTATTAAGTTTATAAAATAAAGATTGTTTTCAAAAAAAGTAAACGTTCCAGCTGCTGAATGATAGGACAGCCAGTTAACCCTACATTTGTTAGATACTTTTGGGTTATAGATTGTTAATCTGCTTGTTGTGGTGTGTGATTTATTTATTTAATTAGTTAAACGTTATTTATAATTAATTAAATGTTTTAAGAGAAATGTATTTAATATAATTATTAATCAATGCATATTTTAATATTTTTGTGATATAAGAAGAAAATCATCATTAAATTGTATTTGATTATATGTATTTATATAAATAAAAATTTTTCAATACATGTTTACTTTTGTGTTAGACCTTGAACAAACGTCATTCTGAACAATTATGTATAAATTAATAGTCAAAAATATTTTAATTGACGCTGTTTTAAACTAGAAGCAAGACAAACATGGACTTTTTGTTATAAATAAAAAAGAAGATTTTTATTTTTATAAATAAAAAGAAGATTTTTATATAATTTTCAGAACAATCTAGTGGAATTAAGTAAATATTTTAAGGCATAAACAAATAAAAGAAATAAGTAATTGTAAATATATTAAGAAATTGACTTACATATTTACATTGCATTCTTAAGAAATTTTTTTTAAGTCATCTTGTATACATTTGCGATAAATATTTTATCTCATATTATAATGCACTGTATTCAGTAAAATTATAAAATTTAAGTTATTAAATCTTCGTAGATGAATTGAACGTATATGGTTGTTCTTACAATATATTTTTAAGATTTCAAAGCATATTGCATTATCATTTCATTTTTTAAGCTAACTAACTCATACACACGCATATATCACATATATTATTTTTTACTTAGGTAATTTCTTACCCGATAAAATAGCTGGAATATTAATAAAATAAAGTATGTAAGCATTTTTTATAAGTTAAGCAAGTTAATAACCATATGGTTATGGTTAATAAGCTAATAAAGAATTTAAGTGAGTTAAATAAATGGGAGTAGCTATATATATATATATATATATATATATAATATATATATATATATATATATATATATATATATATATATATATATATATATATATATATATATATATATATATATATATATATATATATATATATATATATATATATATATATATATATATATATATATATATATATATATATATATATATATATATATATATATTTATATATATATTATATATATATATATATGTCGTTTTCTTAAGAAAATTATTAAATATAAATTCTATTCTTACTTTGCATAATAACAAATCGGGAATATTATCTTATTAATGACACTGAGTAACTTATTATTTATGTATGTATATATTTGCATTTTAATTTGTGTACACTTGATAAGATATATTATAATGAAAACATTAAGCCTTCATAAAATTATCAATTTTATAACAGATTAAAGGCAATCACAAGAAGAAAATGAGGTTAAATTATTAAACATTAGAGAGGTTAATTGGTCCAGAACTTCCGATATTAGCCTTGAAAATCATTTATTTTCCCCAAACTTAGCGCAACTTTTTGGTTGCTTCGAAGAACTATAATGGAATATAATTCGAAGCTTTTCTTTAAAATGAATATTTAATGTTAGCCAACTTAGTTCAGTAATGTTCTTCATAATATGCTTGGTTTTAAAGAATGCCCAACGTAAAAGCGTGTCCTGGGATTTTTCAAATATTTAATCTAAGTATATGTGCGAGTGTCTACACATATATCATTAATTTATAAGCCCTCGTATGCAAACATACATATTTTACTATTTTTTAATTATAATCCATGATTGTTATTATATTTTGTTTTCATTTTAGGATTTTTAAGGCTTGCATATGATATAAAGTTATTTTCCTGAATTTTTTTCCCTTTTTTAAATGTGACTGTCGGTTTTTATTATTGATTACCATTCAATTTTTCTTGTTGTATTCAAACTTTTGAAGAGTATATTTGCGTTATATTTTATCATTTGAATTTGTTTATATCGATATTTTCGAAAGCCGTTTTTCATTGATTCTTTATAACTTTCATTTAGAAAAATAAGTTTTCATTTTTTAGTCTGATTTATCAATACTTTATATTTCATGCATTTTAGTCGCGGCATCTATTTAAAATCGCTATATATTCTGTTTGTTTTCAAACTGATTTTTTTTTTATTGAATTCACTTTCGAATTGAATTTTTGTAATATAATTTACTTTTAATATTTTTTCAGCATTCATTTCTATCATTTAACTTCGGATTTTACTTTTTTAAAATTACTTTTTTTCTTTTGCCGTACTTCAATTTTTATAGATATATTTTCACGAACAACATTCTCTTTAATCAATTTTTATTCAATATGAGCACAAGTTTATACTTTCTGTTAAATTGCATGATTACACATTATAAATTCATTACTCTTTGTTTTCGCCCTTTCTGTTAAAACATAAAATATTACCTAGCCTAGTTTACTCAACATAATTCGATTTTATGATTCAATCTTTTTATATATAATAATTTATTTAATTATTTTATAAATCACTATTTAAAATAAGTGCAATCTAAAATTTACATTTACACGAATGTGAAATTATTTTTTCATTAATATTTATCTTCCGACATTTGATTCGTATTTAATTTTAAATATAAGAGTAACCTATTCTTTTAAAATCTAATATAATTTTAATCATTTTAATTTGTATGGTCACATGCATGCACCATAGTTAAATGAATAAAAGGAATACCTAGTAAAATCCTCTACATCACTAAGTTTTTAAGTAAAGAAACAAGGATCATCCTAATAAAGTGCAACGAACTTCGTTTGTAAGTTGAACATATTTTCTACGCTGCCATCGACATAGATAACCGAATCCAGGGTTCAATGTTCAAAAATATTTCTCTGCTTGGCCAAGGCTAACGTTCGACCATCACAACTGAAGACCTTGAGAGAGATTGCAAGGAGAAAGAGGGAGGTGTAACCTTTTGGAGGACGAATCCTGCCAAACACCTCCAGATGTAGAGTTCAACAGTTCATTTCCCTGATATGACCCCTTGAAGAAGTAGATGACACATACAAGGCCATTTGATACCCATTTGGGGCCTCATTGAACATTATTCAGGTACGACCAACTAACACCGATC
This sequence comes from Latrodectus elegans, assembly GCA_030067965.1. Lineage (NCBI taxonomy): Eukaryota > Metazoa > Arthropoda > Arachnida > Araneae > Theridiidae > Latrodectus > Latrodectus elegans. The sequence goes on from CM057820.1 coordinate 50,825,021, forward strand.
TAGTGACCTTGGTTCTTAAAACTAGGAAGAGGACATCGTCTAGATTCTATATTTAAGAGAAAAAGTACAATGACTAAAAGATTTTCAAATAAAAATTGTTTTCTGTAAATTCTAATATAATTTCTTGTCCCAACTTTATTTTTGGTAATATTTTTACTCCAATATTTATATTATTAATTAAGTGGTAATATATAAAAGATAAAAGAATTTATTTCATGCTTTCAGTACAACCTTTATTAAAATCATTTAATTTTATGTATTCTCATTTAAAAAGACAAAATAAAATAAATGTTTTACAATACCAACAAATATTTTAAATTTTTAAAAGTTATCACATTATAACTTTTTCCAAGAATTTTATTCTAAAAAACTTTAATCTGTAATTGTTTCTTAAATTTCAAAAAAATATGCTTTTCCTTAAAAGACATATCTTACAACCAAAGTTTAAATACATCATTGTGAATACAAATGTTTTCCATATAATTATAGTAATTTATGCAAAGTTATCGTAAAATTTACTTTATCGAAATTAAATAGCTTTAATGATTTGTTTAATAATTGTGAAGTTATTACAAATTAATAAAATAAGTATAGTCTTTTCATTAATTTAATTATTTACAAAAATAATTAAATAAAATAAAAAAGGCATCTCTTTAAAAATCGTTTTATCTATTTTATTATTATATTTTAATAATTCCATTTGTTAAAAGATTAAGAGTATTTTAAAAATAATACTTCGTTTCTTTATTGTTGTTGTAGATTTTTTCAAATGATAATGGCTTAATGGAATATTTTTAAAATAAATGTTTCCTATATTTTTACGAAGGCCAACACAAAACTACCAATTATTATTTTTATTTTCTTCTTAGCAATATTCCGCTTTTTGTGCATTAAACTATAGACTCAACAAAAATTATTAAGTAAAATTATATACAATATAAATATATATAAATACAGAGAGAGACATACATACATTCATATAGAAGTCCTTTAGATTGTGTAAACTAAAGAGCTCATTATTACTAAAACATATGTTTAATTTATCTACAGTACTCATTCATACATTTATCCACAAAAATACATCGCGTTACTAAACATTTTAATTGACATTAAAACTATAACTTTTAAAAACAATATATAATGTGAACAAAATTTATTGAAACAAATTACTATAAGCAATGATAATCGTAAAATATTTTCAATGGAATTCTAGAGCCATATTTTAAGAAGAGTATAAAATTTTTTTAAATATAAAGTAAAATAGATACATAAAAGGTACATTACTTTTATGTTACCTTAACATATGTTACTTTGAACAAAAGGTATATATATATATATACATATATATATATATATTCTTCTTAAAATGTATTATCCCATTTCGTAGTAGTGATGGATGGGATCTATTCCCATTTATTTTTGAAAAGGTATATCATGAACGGGCTAGAAATATTTTTAAAGAAATGACACACAGAAATCACTGCACAGATTTCTTTATTTTCAGTTGTATGTACATACACGTATTGCTGTCTTGCTTTTAAAAAAGTATTTAAATATTTGGTATTTAAAATCATATGAAAAAGATACAAAACAAAGAAGAATTCATCCTCATTCTTTTTATAAATAAAATTTATTTTAAAGGAAAAGTAGATCGAGGAAGTATCAAAATTCATTGAGTTTAAATTATTTCTTTTTTAATTTTTGTAATTGTTGTGATAAATTTAACTTAAGGGCTTCTTAATTTTCCGCACCATAAGACGTTAGGCATAGTGTACTACGATATAATGATATTATTTAAGTTACTTTTATATAAGCATTGTCTTACATTGATAATTTGTACATTAATAGCAATTAATATAATGTTTAAGTCGAAAATTAAGTAGTTAAATCAAGAAAATTGATAGAATTTCTTTCACTATTCTTTGACAAAAAATAAAAGACAATATGACTTAAAAAAACAATTTTTTGATCATTAGAATTCGTATTTAAACTTTTTGTTTTTACAAAATTTTTATTACATGTACATATAAAAGATTTTGTGAAATATTTTTCAAATATATTATTGCTATGCATACTGAAAGTAGGACTTGATTTAATACTGAATACTGATAAAATTATAAATAATTTTTTTCATTGTATAATATGGTTAATTCTTTTTGTTATACTTTTGAGCATAAACATTTGTCAAGTATAAGTTTAATAAATAGACTTCCAAATTCTGTAAACATAAAAATAATAAAAATGTTATCATTTGAATGCATGAAAACTATGAGCGTAACCAGATTTTAACTTACAAGTTTGAATAAATTCCCTTATCATTAATCTGTTTATTTTACCACATTTTAAATTCTAATGGACATTCTATCATTTACACTATATCGCTTGTGTTCACTACAAAGTCTAGAGAGTATGAAAGTTTTTACTTCAGGCGCATTTGGAATTACATGTACGATTCTGTAAAAAAAAACAGCTTGCAGTATAATGAAGACAAATAGAAGGAAAGTGAATTATAATGGGATAATTTTATTAATAATTACGGAAAATTAAAATATTCGAAAGTCTTTTTTTTACCTAAGAACTTAAAAACTAAATTAATAATAATCTTAAATTAAAATCTGTGTAAAATATTAGTATATTTTGATTTTCAGTAAATGTTCTTTTGCATTTCTTGTTAATTAAAAAAACTAATGATGAATAAAAATATCAATAAAAATATTTAATATATTATTGAATCAAATATTAATATTTAATTGAATCAATAAAAATATTTAATTTTTAAAATTTATTCAGGGTATCTTAAAAGATTATGTGCTATAAAATATTTACGTAACTACAAAATTTTATTTTTATTTTTATCTTTGCACAAGTATTCAAAGATTTGCTTTTAAATTAATACTCACCTAATGTTTTTTTATGAACAACCAGAAAATATGATCGTAGGATTACATTTTTTACAAGACCTGAGCCAAAACACTTAGGTTGTTTAAAAGAAAGTAATTTTTTGACTATCAGTTATAAGAAATATTATTAAAATAGCATGGATTGTTGGTGTGGGAGCCCGAGGCTATGTTTTTCTCTTATATCAAAAGCAAGATGGCAGGAATGGGACGATCAATGATAACTTGCAGAAAGAAATAGTGCCATGTCATATTATTAGACGTATAATCAAATTGATTATGGTCTGTTAATTTGAAAATTTTATTTCTAATAGATATCAAAATATTTTCATAGTTAGAATGTTAAAAATTATTCACAAAATTGAAATATGGGGTACTTAAAAATGAAATATATAAATAATAATTGGATTTTAAGTAAAAATAAATAGTTCATATAATTGATTCATTGGCATGTCACGCTGAACAGAAATCTCAAATATATCGAAATTCTTCAAGAAAGAGGGAAAAAAAATATTTTAATAAATTTTTCCAACATTTTCTTCGTAAATTAAAAATATTATCAAATAAGCATATTCGCTTAAGACAAATTCAAATTTATTTATTTACTTTTAAAGGTTTGATATAAGAATGAATACACTATGTCTACTTAATTAAAACATTTTTTTTTCTAGAATAGTTAAAGTTATTTCGTCTTATAACTTGAAACAATTATTTATACTTTGCAATTTTTAAGCAGTTGGTTTGATATGGTTATAGTTAGTATCGAAAATAAAATTTTACCTCTATATTATTTAATTACTTTTTTATTAATACCTGAAAATTAAAGCTCAGATGCCATATAATCCAAGATGATAAATTTTGAACTTTTTTGGCGATTAGGAAATTTCTATAATGACGTATTGTGACGTGAGTGATGGCGCAAATACTAGGGTTGTCAAAATAGAATTTTCTGCATATTTTTTTTTATATTTCTCCATATTTATGACAAAATAAAAACCAAATTGCCAGATACATAAAAATTCCGCCAAAAAATCATTAAACACAGAATTTGGCATTCTGGATTATACATTAGGAAATTTCTATAATGACGTATTGTGACGTGAGTGATGGCGCAAATACTAGGGTTGTCAAAATAGAATTTTCTGCATATTTTTTTTATATTTCTCCATATTTATGACAAAATAAAAACCAAATTGCCAGATACATAAAAATTCCGCCAAAAAATCATTAAACACAGAATTTGGCATTCTGGATTATACATCATCTGCGCCAAAAATAACGTTTTTTTATTTATTTGTCTGTATTTAAATTAATGGTATATTAAATGAAATAATGCTTGGCATTAAATAAAATAAGCATTTCAAAATGATGTCAGTTTGATCCAATTGCAAACGCTGCAAATTTAAATAATTACATTTTTCTGACGTCAGTCTTGTTTTATCCAGCGCTTGCGGCGACATTTTGTTTTGCTATTCTATGTTTACTTTTCAAAGAGAATGTTTTCTTTATAAAGAATTCCCAAGCATGAAAAAAAATGTGTAAAGTTATGAACTGTGTATTACTTAAAAAAACCACTTGTTTGGCACTACTAACTTTAATGATACGAGTACAGTTGGAAATATTTTATAAGAGATATATTTATATATATATATAAATATTAAGAAGAGTTTATTGTTATTACGATGAATTTACTAAAATATTCCTTATCATGAATTTGAATGCACCGAATGATTATTAATGCTGCAAAATGTAATCAAAATTATTTTAGAATTCTTATTTGTGATAAACCTTTAATCACTGAGTAAAATATGGATTTTAGAATCAATTTTATATGTATATTTTTCCTTGAATATTTCATAGACACTTTTTCTCTTATGAAACGAAATAAATTAGCTGAAGTTCATCGTTTATTAAATAAGTACTTTTTATTATTATTTAAAATTTATCAAAGTTTTTAATTTAAGAGTTAGTTAATAAGTTCTAATTTAATACTTTTTCACTCTCACAGTTGCTGATATTTTCAATTCAATTTTTTCGAAATCTTGTCTAAATTAATAATTACTTTTCCTTTAGCAAACTTTTTATGAGAAGCTTGATTATTTCGTTATTTTTTACTAGTTTATTGATAATATGAACACTAAATATATAAAATACTGAATGAAAACGAATGTCAAAATGATACATGTTTAAAATTAGAAAAGTAGGCATAAATATTACCAAATTAATCGTATCAGTATCGCAAAGTCAATCGCCATTGAATCGTATCGTTTTGCTCCATAATGCACATATAATGAGAATTAAAATAAGTGGTAGAGCGCATGATTTCAAAATATAACAGTATTTTTGAAAACATAATTTAAAATATGGATATTTTAAACACATTATTTTAGCGATAGTTTCAAAAACAGCTGTTTAAATGAAAAATCAAAAAATAGAATTATGAACTAAAAATAACATTATATTTTATTCGATAGTTGTTCTATTAATAAATCTGAATGCTAGCAATACATCAATATTGAAACCTTTCAACCACTTTTCTTTTTTAAACAAATATTTGTTAGTTGTAGTTTTTAACGTTGCGCTGCCATTATTTATGTGACTTCAAGTAAAGTTTTATATCGTGAGCGCCAGAGCAGTCTTTTTAGATTCCAGAATCATATATATTTGAAAACATACAGACTCATTCTGTTCTATAGTAGGTGGATTCCAAATTTAAATTTTTTTTGGTGCCAAACCCGAGCAATAACTATTAGAGCTGAACTCTTTTGTTTAAAGAAACACAAATGGTTTATTAAAGTAATATCAATCAATCAACAATGGCACTACAACCCTGTGTGAGTCCTGGCCTTCTCAATGAGCTTATTCTATCTTGGCCTGTAGTCAACAGCACTTTTCCAATTAAATGTTCCAATAGTGTTAAAATCCCTATCAAGACAATCAATCCATCTGATCTGGGCCTACCTCTGGAACGCTTTCCTATTGGCTTTGCAAGAAAGATTTTTTTAGGGGTGCGTTCAGTTGGCATACGAATAACATGGCCAGCCCATCTCATCCTTTGTATTATTAAAGTAATAACTATGTATATAAAACACAATTTTCTGTCATTGGCAAAAAATTTTGTTGTTTAGGCCTACTTTTTTTTGACAGATGAAATTTACTCAAGTATTGCCAAAACTAAATTCTAAGAAACTATTTCGGCTACTCACCAAATCTTACGTATTTCAATTAAATTAAAATTATACTGATAAATATTTTAGTGTAATTCACGCACTAATAAACATTAAATATTAATTTCATTGTATTTCGTACGCCAATATTAATCTATGGAATCTATTAATTTCTAAGCTGGAATAAAATGTTTCATTTTAGAATTCAATCTCTGCCTCCAATTATTTTATCTAAAATGTTTTTTTTCAATTTAATGTAAATATTATAAAATTTCGCTCTTAAAAACTTAGTAAATGTATGTGCATTGAAAATAAAATGCAAAATCTGATATAATTTTCAGATTTGCTTTGTATTCAAATTTCAGTTTGTCAAAAGTTTTTGAGACAGAAATATTTTCACACATTAGATAATATTTTATACACATTTCTACATGGAAAAAAATTTAATCATTTATATTCTGAGGTATAAAATTATACTTAGAAATAAAAATGATTGCATTGAACAAGAAAACTACTATGTTAGAGAGGTATAGAGCAACGTATTTAATTTCACAGTAATTGAACAACAAGAAAGCATATGTACCACTTTAATTATAATATTATAAAATCTAATAAATTCAACTCATAATAAAAATGTTCATCATCATAAAAGCAAAAGTTTTACTATTTGAAGCCTTACGTAAATTATAAAAATAGCTAAAAATAAAAAGTCGTGGTTGCAATATCCTCAACGTAAAATGATATTTCTGGTGGTGGCAGACCAAATCTGCGAGTCTTATACTTGGTAACTGTTTCTAAACTGTAAAAACCTGTTTTCGGGATCATAATGGCATAATAACTGGACCAACTATATAAGGTGCCCTTACTTCCGCTCTTTATATTGGTGAAAGGAGGAAATCTTAATATATATCCGGGTATTATATAACAACAATACACACACTTACAACAGTTTTATAATAAAAATATGCATATTTTTCTTATTTGATGCAATTTGTTTTATTTTAGCAACTGTGTTTAAAGACTATTTCCAAAAATACACAGTTAAAATCTCATTGTATTTTATAAAATATTTCATTGAGAGTAAAAAATTTAAAACAAATGATAGGGTAAACAACAAACCATGGGATTCATTTGTTTTTCTAAATTATTAATCTTAGGACAAAATTCTCTCTCTTTTTCTATTCAATACCTTTAGAAATATTTTTTTTGTAAGATTCATTTTTTAAATATGAAAAACATTATTTCATTATGTATTGTAATACACTTAATATTTAAAAAAAATTAAAAGCTTCTTAACTTCACGCATTTTAAAATGTTACCAAGTTATTTAGAGGAAAGGGATATGAGAGAACATGTTTCCATAAAGAAGTCATAATGAAAATAGAATAAAAAAATATATTTATTCAGAGGCATTTATATAAAACATATTCAGTAACAGCTGGAACATATATTTGTATGTAACAGTTACATTATAAAGAAAGAGTTTATGTTCCTTATGAACAATGAGAAAGCAAACACACACAATTTTATTTTTTACTGTCGTTTGATGAATGAATTTTTCAGAAATTGTTTATTGTGAAAAAAAATAAAAAAAATATTGAATATTGTAAATAATTTAAACTTTACGTTTTATGGGATTTCATCAATGCAAAATGTTGGATATAAAATTGATTTTATGAAAATGGAAAAGAGTCATGCAAAAATATAATTTACAAAGAAAACACATTTTGAAAAATCCTATTAATTTTATGGGGCCGTGAATTCACGAATAATTGAACCATAAAAGATTTAGAATTGATAATAAAAACAAATGCTAAAGTCCCATACAAATATTAAATTAAAAAATATCGCAAATTGCAATAAAAATAATTTCTATGATCTGACTTGAGCTTCATGTAATTTTTTATTGTTTCATCATATATTTACTATCAGTGTTCTAATAATAAAAATAGAAGATTAAAAGATGAAAACACAAACAACTTATGGTCAATAATTTCTTGGAGATACAATTTTGATTAATCTAAACACTTTAGTTTAAAAACAAGTTGTTCAAATAATATCTAGTCATAATAAAGATGCAGCATAATGAAGACCATTCAATTACAAAAAAAATATGAAAAAAACATTTGAAATTTTTTTTCTATTTCTTAGTATAGTTGCAGAAAAGATTTCAAGCATTAAAAACCAATGAAAAATATGATATGAAGCTTAAATTTACTATGTATACTATTTTTTTATATGAATGAAAAGGTATTTACGATACATTAAAAGTAAATATTGGAATAATTTTTAAAAAAAATAATCCTGCCTTTAAATTTTTAAGTAAATACAAATTTAACAAAGATACAATGAAAATTTCTTAAGTAATTGTTAGCAACCTAGTTGCAAAAGTCAACTTAAAAACAAATCACATGTTAACTGAAATCGAATTGGGCTTATTGATTAAAGGTTTACTGATTTAAATAATTACTAATTTAATTTGGTGATGTCATTTCTTATAATTATACTGCTACAATTACTAAACTATATTGTTTTTTTAACTGTAGTTTCATAAAATAGGAAAAACTACAGTTAATAGTTTACCTGAAAATATATCAATTATTTGTTCCGAAAATCATGTAGAATATTTTAATCGTTAGATAATTAACAATTTTAAAAATGGTGGAAAATATAATAAATTGTAAAAAAAATATAATAAATTAAGCTATACACCTATGTTAAATAACATGTGTGTATAGATTAATTTATGATTTTTTAATTTGTTAGTTGTTACATGAGTCAAATCATATTTGGCGCCGTGGTAATCTAGTGCTATGGTATCGGTCCTCCATCCGAGAGGGTGGGTTCGATTCCCAATGCCACCAAAGACCCACCGAGTACATGCGACATAAATCTGTGGAGTTGAAAGTCCTGTGGTCCGTCGTTGAGCAGTTACTATGGGTGCAATGGTCTGGAGAAATTTACTCCCCCTTTAGATCAATGCCAAAATTGAAGGAATAGAACTTCTGGTGCCGCCATCTATCGTAGGATTTGAAGAGCAAAAATCCAACTTTCACCTTCATGGTGCTCTGATTAAACGAAAGACACTCCCAACTGACTTAAATACTAATAGTCAAGGCATAGAGTGCTTGTCTTGTCCAAGTGTCATAAAGTAACAACAACAACTTCAATGTATAGGCGGAAAATAATAAGAATGTATGAAAAGAAAAATATATTTATTTTTGAGAGTACCTTTATAAATTCATGGAATCTATGACTTTATCACATGGGATGTGATAAACTAAATTTTTGATAAAGAAATATAAATAAAACAAAACAACAAATCATATTTAAACGTATAGACTGACTTGCGCAGGTTTTTATGGATTGAAAGAAAGTTTAAATCTTTCATACTTAAATAGTTAAGTGTTAAACTCATACTTAAAAGTGTTTTTAAGTATAAAGGATTTCTTTATGCTATGAAACGGATGTTTTAACATTTTGAATATTTTAAATTTGAGAATAGTAAAATCAATTTTTTGAATGATGCAAAATTTTAATGTAATCTTATTCTTTGTTCTTTGTAAATTAAAATAAAAAACATAATATTTAAAGATATAACTAATTAGTGAAAGGGTTGTAATTGTCTTTGAATACGAATATTATTGGTAAAATGAATATTTCATTGATTTAAATTTTTGATATTTGTAATTCAGTAAAAATACATATATCTTATGATGCTCGATTGGACTGAAATTAAATACCTGCTAAATTTATTACACAATTGTTCTCGATGTTTTTCTTATTTAAAGCTGATTCATTTTTCAGCTCCTTAAAGGCACTCATCAATTTAAAATAGAGAACAGATATGACCTCATTTTCAAATCATTAATATTGTATATAAAATTATAAAATTTGACAAAACTATACACAATTCATATTTGACCCCTTTTTTTCTAGCGGCGTACACGTACATTGAATTGTCTTCAATCGACAACTGATTAGAACTGTTTTTCTTAGCTGAATGTTTACGCATGTAACATCATTCGATTCAGTTTTCGAAGATATAATAAGTATCAAAATTTTACGATCTAACTTTTAATAGTTTTTTTGTTATTTACAAAAAACTCTGAAAATTATAAAATATTTTCAATGGAGTCTGAGTGACGCTACACTTCCGGCAGCAACATTCCTCTCAGCAACAGAAGCGGCACTTCCCTTGCACTGGAATTTGAGACTTCCATGAGCGGATACAAAATAATTAATATCTCATTGCCTAAATGTAACAGAACTTCAATATTCATCACTACATCAAAAGGACATTTCAAGCTTCCTGTAAATGTTTGAAGTAAAACCCTCGAATATTTTCATGAAGCAAGATTTTATGTTTAACTTTGAATTCATACTTTCGATTGAAGCATTTTCTAATTTCAAGTCAACACCAAAAATTAATGAAAAGGAGTATATATAAGTGCCTAAATTTTATATCATTTATTAGGTAATTTAATACTTAAGTAGCAACCTTTTGCGGAATTTCGAAATTTTAATTAGAACTAATTATATAACTTATTTTCTGTTAATCTAAAAATTCTATATTTTTCTTCTTTTCTTACTTGATGATTTCGATTTTTCATAATAAACGAGTCATGAATCAAAAACTAATGATTGTATTGAGTGGACTTTTTTGCAGCTTTAATTCTAAATTTCCGGTAATTAAAATCTTACCAAAAATGTTTTTCGGATTGCAATTGTTGATTTTTAATTAATTTTAACGTAAAGTCATGATTTGAGTAAAAAAGTAAATATTTACGTTTCTCAGCTACAATCTTTTGCTTTTAGTTTGCTTTCATACATTTAATTATTATTATTTAAGATTGTTCTTTTGGTATATTGTGTCCTTTTTTATTAGGATTTGATTGGTATTAATATTTTTACAATATCTTAAGTATTTGATTTTATATTAATTTTTAAATACTTAAAGAAATAGTGTTTTGTTTGTTTTTCTCCCTATGGTTCTTCAATCTCACTCTTAGTCTTATATGCTATTATCGTGTATATTTCTAAGTTCACTTTTACCTTCTTCGCATGCTCCTTCTGCAGTTCGTATCTTAACCCTTTGAGCACTAATTATTTTTGGTTGTTTACCATATTAGAGCGAATTTTAACTAAGCCTGTATCTCAACTGCTATTAGTCATACAGACACGATTTTTTCTCCTTGTATTACATCCTTATTATCTTGTATTTTAATCTATTTAGAATTTTTAAATGCTGTTTTTTCATTTGTAAATCCCATTTTTCCAAGAAAGACTGTGGTGGCCCTTTTTAGAGGTCTAACTGGAAATGATTGTTTGCGGGACGATCTCTATAGGATTGGAGTGGTGGATTCCCTGGACTGTGTTTTGTGTGACTCTGGTCAACCAACGACTTTTGAACATTTAAATAATTGTGTGGTTCTTTTTCAGTATGAGGGCATTGTTGAAAAGCATATCTCAGGAGCCCATGAACTAATGGCATAGGCGCTAATGTTCGGCATTTGTAAATAACAACAAGGTTGGCCTGATTTAACTTTAGTATCTAATGGAAACTTAGCAAATACTATATACTGGGACGTTTTAGAAGAAGAGACACTCAGCGATCATCGATACATATCAATCACCCTTAACAAAGTTACCAAATGCTTGAAGATAAAAAAGATACAAGACCTCTTATGAAAACCACGCCAAATTTTAAATCTACTCAGTCTTTATATTCAAGATTTCCAAAAGTCTGTTCATTCAGCAAACACAAATACTAAACTAGAAAACATAACTTCAATACTACAAAATACAGTTTCCGAATGCTGCTCAAAATCTTTCAAAATGAAAAAGCAAAGTTTAAGTGTTAAACCTATTTGGTGGTCTTTATCACTGGAAATCAAAAAGAAAGAATTCAAGGCCATAAGGAGAAGAATTCAACGAGGCCAATAAAAAGAAAAGGAGCAGTTCCGTAACATCTATAAAAAGAAAGTGGCTTCTTATTATAAATTAATTAGAACTGCCAAGAAAAATGCGTGGATAAATTTCTGCTCAGCAGTAAAATACCCATTTGGGAAAGTATACAAATCAGCGTTCAACAAAAGTATTCCACCCTCCAACCTTTTTAACCCATTTTCAAACATATTTAAAGGCTCTCAACTGAAACCAGCAAATAAGATCCTTGAAGATCTTTTCCCAAAACATCCAATTCCCTTATCTTTGCAACCACCTTTTGAAATTGAATTTACTCTGAGTGACATACCCTTTAACCAAGAGGAACTTGCAAACAATAAAGTCTCTACCAAGGGGTAAAGCACCAGGATATGATGGAATAGATAACTCGATTCTTAAGAGCATACATAATTAGCTTTCCAGATCTTCTATACAAACTCCTAAACAAATGCTTACATATGTCTTATTTTCCAAAGTGTCTTAAAATAGGCATAATTATGTTGTTTCATAAAGAAGGTAAAAACAAATATGATGTCCAATCATATAGACCAATCTTTCTCCTACCCACTATTGGTAAAGTCATAGAGAAAATAACAACAAAACGATTTAATTATTACTTGGAATCTACTGGCTATTTTAATTGCAACCAGTTTGACTTTCGTCAAGACAGATCAATGAAGGATGCTCTTACGACACTCATTAATAAGATTAACTTATGCAGATATGCAAAATTACACACTGCCGTAATCACGATTGATGTCAAAAGAGCCTTTGATATAGTTCAACATTACAAATTGAAACAAATATTAGAAGCCACAAAATGCCCTTACAACATTAAAAAATTACTTAACTGCAATCTCGAAGATAGAAGAATCATTAAGCCAACTAATGATGGTTTAGCCAGCAAGGAACGAATTATTGGTTGCCCACAAGGCTCTTGTAGTGGCCCCCTTCCGTTGAATTTAATTGCAGATATAGCCCTTAAAAAGAACTGGAGTGATATAGGAAAACAACATGATCTAGAAAGCATGATATATCTTCAAGCATTTGCTGATGATTTTACTTTCGTGGGGCAACGGCAAAGAACGAGAAAAAATTGGGCAAATTAGCAACAGAGGCACTGGTTCATCTTAAAAAATGATCAGATGATAATTTTCTTCAAATATCGCTAGAAAAAACCAAATATATTCTAATAGCAAAGCTTAAATGTGGTCCACAAATTTTTTGGGGAAACAGCAGGGTGATGAGTAAAGACACAATTAAGCTTCTAAGAATAATAATTGACAAAAAGTTAAACTTCATAGAACATCTAAAATCACAGGCCAATAGATATATAATAGATTTAATAATAAAAATTTAATGTTTTTAAAGTTTCTATATATTTAACAATGAAAGTATTAAGAAATCCTCAAAAACACATTTGCTTTCAATTATTTCTTATATTGAAATTTTATTAAATTTCTTCTAAAATATCATAAGTAATTTTACGATATTTTTATTGTATTTAAATTCATATTTTATTGTATTTTGTATTTAAATTCGTGTTTTTTTGTATTTAAATTCGTATTTTTTTGTATTTAAATTCACATTTTAAATTCTTTATACTTATTCCTTCGGGAGGCTCTGATCATGCCGGATTAGCGTTCACAGACAATTTTTTTCTGCTCATTCAGTGACAGTAGAAGGTTATCGAGATAAAATTCTTGAATATTATTTGTGATTTTTCTTGAGGAGTAGAGGTTGCAACTGGTTTATACTTTTCTTGCTGCTTTTCTTAAAGGAATTTTTGTAACTTTTCATAACCATAGGAATCTGTACCTATCAATGATTATGACTTGGAAAATAAAGGTATACATTGAATGCTATAGCTAGCAAGGTCTCCTCATTTCCATGCAGAGAGCACTTAAAGGATACTTTAAGAGGTTTTTATGTATATGCACAACCCCTTACCGGGACACTTCCGGTAGTAAAATCTTCGTTTTGGGGAGAAAGGGACATACTGCTGCAATCCTGAACCAATAACAAAACAATGTCTCTCATAACACTATCCTTTTTTACTAATTAACTATTTGAATCAATTAATTTGCTTAGAAATAGGTCATGATGTTTTTTTGTTTGTTTTCCATTACCTTTATATTGTAAGAAACACTAACGTTTCTTTTTATTATTGTTTGGAAGGAACATTAGGGAAATAACACACGTTAATAAAGACAATAAATTAAATAATTATCTTCTAAATGCGTTGACATTACTTAAAATTTTTTTAAAGAAAGCGTTTTTTGTTTGAAATTAGTTTTAAGCAAAATTGCTTAAGCAGCATGTATCGAGACAAATTTTAAATACAGTTGATACCGTAGTAAATTGCTCTTGATACAAAATTCCTGTGAATAAAGTTTTAAGAAAATAGTAATTAGAAAGTTTGATGACAGTTTAAATTTTATGTTCTTATTTTTTCAGCTAAATAAAATTAAAAAAATTAATATGCAAAATGTTTCTTCAAATTAAAAACTTTAAGAAAGATAGCACTGAAATAATTAAAAAACTGACTAATTTAGAAGTTTTCTCATTAATCTCAGTTATACTTAGATATTATGATTTGTGAAATCCCTGAATTTCATAAAAAGAAATAACTCTGAGAAGTTAAAACTTTATATATGCAAATTCACCTCTATCTAATTATTGAATTCAAAAATATTTTGTCTATCGAATGCAGCAACATATGTTAATAACACGTGACCTTTTATAGTAATAAATATTGCAGAGCAGCAATTTTTTTTTCTTAGAAACATAAGACAACTTGAATATGATGCAATGGAAAAATATGAAAATGAAAAAATAAAAATCAACAAATGTATTTTTGAATAAGACATCATTATTATTGCATACGTAATAAAGTATTTCTCATTATATCTCAAGAAAAATATTATGTTATTTTAGGTAGTTAAATAATATTCATAAGTGTAATTTGTCCATTTATTACAAAAATGTTAAATTTAGAGCATATCTTGAACATTACCGGGAATCACAATATCAAATCTGTTGATTATTTAATATTTTCCAGTTAAGTTATTGTACAATTAATGTGTGTGTGTAGTGTTAATTTTTCCCTCTCCTCATGATTATCAAAATTTTTAACCATTTGCTTAAAATATTGTGAACAGCACAGGAAAAAAATAAATATATAAGCTCTAAATGAATTTAAAATAAAATTTTAGTTTAATCATATCTCAATAGAATACATAAATTTATAATTTAATGTTATTATTACAGTTATTGCAAGCGAATAAACAAAATAAATGCTTTATTGTGAAAAGAGAGAGAATTTTCTATTTTATTTTATGCAACCTCTAAAAATGTTTATCTCCTAATATTATATTAAAAGATCATCTCTATTTTAATTTGACTCCATTACTTCATTTACATAGAAATAATTAATAGATAGAAAAAAATTACGAAGTTCGTTATCTAGGAAAAATAATGATCTCATAGAAATGGCCATTAACAAGGTATTATTGTTTTCTTGAAATTTATGTTAAATTATAAACACATCATAGACAATTATCAAATGTATACTGCAGATATTATTTATATGAAAATAATTTTATGATTGAAAAAATTCAGACATGTGCTGAATATTTTGTTGAGTTTTAAGTGGTATAAAAATATTAATAATAGTTTTAGTTTTAATAAGTTAAATAATGGTGTTGTGTTAATTTAATTATACATAAACGTTAATAAATATATTTACTTAAAAAATAATTCTATCATAGGACGAAGAATAGTTTGTGTAAAATGCTTAATTATAGTTTATTTATATACATTATGAATATAACATTACAAAATCATAGAAATGACATTGCTTATTTTGTTAAAGTTATAACGAATATTTTGATACTCGGTTAACAGTTAACATCGTAGCATAATTTTGAAGTTAATAATTGTACCCCGATTTCATCTTAAACGAGAAATGTGCATAAACTTCATTAATGAATAGTTTGAAAATGCTTCTCGAAACGGTTTCCAAACATCAACTCTCTTCTGTGACGTCGCAGAAATTAGTATTTCGTCCGGTGAGAAAAACAAGTTCGCGACGGCTCCGGTATGAAATGGTAGAAGAAGTTACAGAAAACCCGAGAGGAGAGTTTGAATCCCATGCTTCAAGAAAGGAGACTCTGCTCGTTATTCAAGCCAAATCCCAGAGATAGCAAAATCGCGAAACTGCTGTAGAAAAATCCTATGAGCTCTCAGAAAAAATAATATATACTCATGTATAATATGTGTGACAATAGCTAAAATTAACGACAAAAGGAACTAAACGAGTCTTCAAAATAGACCAGGCTTATGTGGCAGAATTTTCTTCCCTTAAGTTCATGGTTTTTTTTTTTTTATATAGATTATTTTCTCAAGCCAGTACCTTTTTATAGAAGTAAAACTTATTTTATAACTTTAATTAATTAGTGCAAATTAAACACTAAGTGTGTACTTAACCATACGATTAGTAATGCTTAAATATTTGAAATAACATATGTAAAATAAATGTATATGAATGTAAATGGACTGATAATTTTAGGCTTTAATTAAAAACAATTTTTAATTTGAAAAACAAAGCCAGTTTCAATATCTATTTTTAGGTTCAAAGCTGGGAAGAAAAGGAAAAGAATAAGTACGTAACACATTTCTAAAAATTAGTGCATTATTTGAATTCAAAATATCATTTGGGGACATTATATGATAACGATAATTACCTATACAACACTTCCGATAATGAACACCTAACCAACCAGGCTATCACGTCCCTGCTATTGAGAATATTTGCTGAGCCTCAAATTTTGGATTCTCCTTTTGTTATTAAAATTTATGAAGCTGTAAATACGCTCAATACAATTCAAACGAATCATTCATGCAAGGTGATAAAAAGTCGAATGAAGTAAGGTATTTTAATCGAAGTCTTGATAAAATAATAAATTGCGTTTGTGTGTAATTTATGTTTTTCTAGAAACGCATATTGTAGCTTTTTCATACTCCTTTTGTATTATGGAAAAGTTAACTTTGAATAAAATTAAGTTTTCTCACTGCTGTTAAGCGTATAATTCCAAAGTATTTGCTAGTTGAAAAAAAAAAGCTGATTTTGAATACCTTTGTTTTCTTGAAAAGTAATTATTATATTTACTATTTTTATAGTTTTGATTTTGTGCTTTTCTTGCCCTTAATGAAGGATGGATAGCAACACTTTTATATGGTCCTGTAGCAGAAGAAAATTCGCTCAAGTTATGGCAAAAAGTGATTATCAAGAACGATTATTCCATAAATTTAATTCTGTATGGTATTTAGTCATAAAAATAGGAAATACTCTAATAGATTCGTTTGGAGATAGAAGACGTTCAACTTATCCAGTGTGGGAAATTTTGCTAAAAAGAAATGGAGGGCAGCAGACTGCAAGTGTTACTGCAAAAATTATACAAAGCACATCCTTTCCAATCACTAAAGAACTTAGCTTTTCTGGTGGAAATCAATTGAAATCCATTGATGAAGTAGCTTGGGAAGATATAAAACATTTCTTTCTGGATATAGTATTTGTTTTTGAAGAGAAAAGTACAACCGAAAGCTCTTCACAAGATAGTTTCCACCTATCAAGATTAGAAGATTTATCTCACGACTTTCAGTCCATGTTTGACAAGGGCCAATTTTCCGATGTCGTCGTAAAATGCAGTTCTCTTACCATGAGAGCTCATAAAAACATTCTTTCAGTAAGATCGTCAATGCTGGAAGCTTTGCACATGGATACAATGATGGAGCAGGCAGAAACTGTTGTGGTGATCGACGATATTGAACCGGATGTGTGTCGCGCAATGCTTACTTATATATACTGTGGTCGAATCAAAGAACTGTCCTTGTCTTTGGTCAGTGGTCTCTTACATGCGGCCGAGAAGTTCAAAATTAACGGTCTGAATTTTGAATGCGTTGAATATCTGCAGTCGATCATGACAGATGAGAATGTTCTACAAATCATTGAAATAGCTGACTTATATGACAAGGGACTAAAAGACTTAGCTATCAAATTTTTATCCGATCGATTTAGCAGACAAACGTCTTCAGAGGTTTGGGAGACTTTTAAATCGAAATATCCTTTATTGGCTTTACAAATTTATTCTCATATGAATAATCAGTAAAAGTACAGAATCTGGATCAACCATTTAAGTAAAACTTCAATATTTTACTATTATGCATTTGATAAATTAAAATTATTTTTTGGAATATTACGTGTAGTCTAACTTTTGAACATTTCTAAGAATTAAAATAATTAACGTGTGTGGTTGTGAAACTTAAACTTTCACATAAAATCTTACAATTTGTGTATTGAAACGTTAAACTGAGTAAGGTATCTTATTGAAAAAGTTTAATATTTCTGCTTTTATAATAGCATATGTTTTAATATGTAATTGTATAAACATCTAATGCAATTTATTTAGATATGTCAAATATAAAATCCAGAATTTAACTAAATGCATATTTTGATTATTGATTTATAAAAATTTGTTTTAATCTTCTTTCTTAATAAAAACTTTTTAAACTATTTTGTTATGTTAATGTTGAAATAAAAATATTTTAAAGTGGGTTTTTATTTTTACAGGCAAAATAACATTGTTGATTTTAGTTGAAGGCGACGAATTGTTTAAAGTAGTAACAATAGAAAAATTTAATTTTTTGTAAAATACATTAACATAGATATTAATATAAGCAATTTTTCAATTTACAAATAAATTTCTTATAAAAAAAAAATTAAAATTTTCAAGTAATAGCTGCTATGATTGGTAACATTGTAAAAAATATTTAAGATGCATTTAACAAACCTTTCAAATCGAAGGAACTTTGGTAAAATTCTTATTTTAGACATTTTTATTTTCATTTCAGATGAGTTGCAGATCGTAATCAGCATTGAAATCGTGTACAAGTATTTTCAAAAATCTATTATAGAAAATGTTAAAACTATTAAAATTTTGTTATTAAAACTGGTAATATTTGTGAAAGAAAAATTTAGAAGCACTGAATATATATAAACAATGCCAAAAGAGTTTTCAGAAATTTTCGAAATTCAGGGGTTAAAATATTTACTAAAAATTTGTTCTGTTTTCAATACTATTGCTCCGATTACAAGAGTTGACGTCAAGTAGATTAAACGTTGGATAGACTTGTTTTGGACACTGATAGCCTAGCTTATATTCATTATGGAAGTAGAAGAAAGCCTTTTGGTACGATCTCTACTGTTTTAGCACAAAGTGATTGACACTTCATTATCGAGATTGGAAACGGAAGATAGTACTTAAAATTTTTTACCTCAGCCAAAAATCCTCTTTGAGAGATAGATAAAATTCTTGAGTTTATAAAATCACTGTGCTCGTGTTTTGTGAAGTTTAAAATGATGGACGTCAACTCTCCTTAACTTCAGTGTTTAAGTATTATTTCTTCATATTTTAAAATACATTCACTGATATATATCAATAGCCTGCTTTAGATTTACTAAAATACCTAAATAATAATACACTGAAAAAAGTGTTAAATAGCTCATTGTAATAGTTTGCAATTGGATAAAGATAAATGAAATAAAGTTTTCTTATTAAAAATTGTATTGAAAAATTTTAAATTCCATACAGTAAATAAGAATTTTAATAGATAGAATATTTTAAATTTTTTATTATGTGAACACCTCTGGTTCCAATAGGTTATAATATTTTGCTATTTTCCACTCCGCGTAACAGATAAGTTAACAATTGAAATATATTGTAGGATATTTGAATACCAGATACATTGCTTTAAAAACGAGTTTTTCTTTTGGATAATATTTATTGCTTATGGAATGCAAGGAAGAAAACTCCCAAAAACACACTCCTATAAATGCACAGTCGAATTGGCAGCCGAATGGTTAGCGCTCTTGCCTTCAGTTGAACAATTCGTGGGTTCGAATCCCACCTTGGGCATGGATGTTTGTAGTGGTTCGGAATCCACTTTAAACGGTAGGTACCGGTGTAATTAGCCCTCGTCTGCAAAAAATGACGGTTGAACGAAAAAAAACCGATATATGCACAGGTAAAAATCAGAACTATGCCAGGCATTTAGAGTTGGCCAACAATGTTTATTCACATTGGTTTATATCTGCGATTCCGAAGAGCACATTTTAATCACTGAATCACACACACTATGCTTAACAGTTTCTCTAACGGAATTATTCAACTTCTGATTTCTGACGCTTGTTCTAATTTCTTATATTCAAGCGTTCGCGCCGAAATTCTTAGATTAAAAACAAATATTTTCAAACAGGATATGAGGATAACCTTACCTCAGCCTATCGATTTACAATGATAGAAAGATTCATGAGTCGTATTTAATAGCTGTAAAACGCATTGAATATATAAGGGATAATATGATCTTGGGACCATTCTGCCTTGGATTTCGCTTTTGTGTACCTCGGCATTCAAGAGTTTTCATTTTATCAGTAAATATCTTACATCCACATTACTGGTATCGCCTACACGATGGTATTCGCATGAGGAAAACGTAGTCCTTTTCTATAGTTTCATACAATTTTACGTAATCAACTGTGCAATTCATGCAATTGAGTAATATACCATAATAATCCTCGTAACAATTATAATAATCTATAAAACAACTATCGTTATAAGCGATAAAATCCCCGAAAACTATGTGAAGGCCTTCGGTTCAACAGTTCATGGGTTCGATTCTTACTTCCGACATGGATATTTACAATGGTTCAGAATCCAACTTTAATTGAAGGACTCTGTTAAATTAACCGTTGAGGGACACGTAAACCAATCAATCTTAAAAGGACGGTTTCACCACTGAATAATATTGACTTAAGCATTCCTTTTTAAAATTATTAAAAAATATACATTCAGATTGTGTGTGTATTAGAAAGGTCAGATTGTTTTTTTATTAACACCACATATGGTGGAAATTTGTAAGAAAAATACTTCCGTTTCATCAATGGATATAAATATAATTTTTTTTTTTTTATCTGGCGTTATTTTAAAAGTTATATTTTAGATTTTCGTCGATTATATTTTCACGAAATTATGTTTTAATGGAAAATGTTTACAAGACTTTAGATATCGTATTGACTTATAAACTTTAAAATTAACTATTAGCAAAATAGGAATAAAAACATGATTCTTAATAAGCAAATAAGTTTTAATAATGGAAATGCTTTTCATTACTCAAATTGTAACAAAAAGTTTGGGCTCTCAGGTAATTGTGATTTGTTGACTTTGATCACAATTTTTTGGTTGAAGATCACTAATTTACTACTGTGTCTCTACTAATTAAATTTAGAATCATCTTCAACCAAATAAAACTTGAACAAATTATTGTTTGATATATTTTCTAAACTTCTGTAGAAATAAAAAATCAACTTTTTGCTTTGCGTCCCTCTTTATTCTTAATATTGTTTCAAGCACATTTTACTTCCTCCCTAAAATTCATAGGTATGATTATAACATTAATATCTCAGTTGTCGTTTGTAATTTTATATCAAGATACGCTATTTTCTAAGACAAGAATTTCAAATAGAAAAGTTAATATTAGCAATCAACATTAAAAAAAGTAAGAAAAAATTTGTGAGAACAAAATTATATCCTCAAAACTTAATCAAATAATATGTTTTTTCTAAGATAAAGTTTGGCATTTCTAAGAAAAATATAAAATGAAATTTGCTTCATAAAAATAGAATTTTTCACCACTTTTTTTTATTAAAGAAATATACTTAAATTATATTTTTCATATCAAATAAATTGGAATAAACTATGTTGAATTTTTTTTTATTTTGGGAGTATTGTTATTTATGCAATGTCGGATTTAAAACAAAAATCGACAACATCATTTTTATCATGACAACATTGAGAATTTCTTGAAGATACCACATTCTTCAAATTTCATTTTGATTTATAAATTAGCAATTTTTCTTTAAGATAACAAAAATATGCATCCGTCTCTTTTACTTGAAAAATAAAATTGATTTTTTTATATGATTTTAGCAATAAATTTCAGATATCTCACCTAACAGAAAAAATTATTATTTATGAATAAATTTTTTATTACACAAGTTGGGATACTTCCAACTGTGTATCACAGTTGGAAGTATCTCAGTTCATTATTAACTAATTTTCGAATATTTTCTTTTGTGAATATAAGCAGACAGCAATGTCGATAAACGAATAATAATGTTCTTTTCTATAAAAAAATTATTTTCAATCAATAAAAGAATGAAATGTATATATTATATTATTTTTCATCATCTCATTATTTTCTTCTCGAATAACTAAATACCCAGAAAAAACTAAAACTAAAAAAACATGTCTTTTTGACTTCAAACTTAAAAAATTTAAGTATTTCCTAAAATATTAGAAATATTAATTTTCCTGTTGTATTTTATTTACTTGGATTGTGGCATAATTGTAATGTTTAACAAATTAAAGCATATTTCTTTATCTACATTGTTTACAATATAATATGACAAAGTAATAGTCTCTGTGTGTTCATTCTAAATTGAAATGGTATGCATTAAGAAGATTTATAGTATTTTATAAGGTCAAATATATATATATATATCATGAATTTTCAACTGCTTTATAATATTCCAAACAATTTTAAAATAAGAATGACTTAAAAATCTTTGTAAAACTGCAAAAAATGTTATAATTAAACAAATTATAAATTCGACGGTATAATTTTTCATTTAATGCAATAAGAATTTTATAATAGTAAATAAGATTATTAATAAATACTTACATGGAATGTATCATTTCAAATTACTTTTATTTCAGCTAATGAATTTTTAATTTATGCAAATGCATTTTAATCACATATAAATGAAGTATGCAGAGAAAATGAGACCATTTTTACAACATTTATGTATGCGTGATTGGCATTTTATTCATCTCTCTCTGTCCTTTGCCCTTAAAATCATTATTAAATTTAATCCTCTGTCTTCAAATCTTTACCTTATTTTTATATATTTTAAGAAAATAGTGAGAATTCAAGTATAAATTTGACTGAAACTTTTTAATAGTGAAATATCAATATTTTCACAGACGAGTGCTTAACTCCTAATTTTAAAAGTTCTGACATTTATTGAATTCAATGTATACATTTAAATAGTTTGATTGTCACTTTGGAATCTTTTCTCAATCATTTAAAGCAATTCTAATGGTAAGGTTTGAAGAATTTTCATGATTTTTTTGTTCTAGGCAGTCAGATAGTTTATATTTTTGTAAGAAAGCCTTGCTTGAACAGTTATACTAGAGTTCTTTTTCTCAGAAGATTTTTTCTGATTGTGAAGTTAAACTACGTACATTTAAAGAAATAAAAACACTCACCTCTTTAAATTACAAGCACAGTACAGCTTACTAATTGTATTTATTACTGAAAAATTCTATAAGCGATTACACATACATTTTTTATGAATAAAAAAATAACATAATTAATATCAACACTAAATCATGAAGCAATATGTAAATAAATATGAATTTTTAAGTTTAAGGGTTAAAGGATTTTAAAAACATTTTTCTTAGGAAATACTCCTTCCCTGTAAGTGTCACACATCCTAAGTACAACATAATAAAGATACTAAGGAAATGCAAAATGCTTAAGATAATAATTATGAAATAATTTCTAATATAATCTTATATGTTTGGTGATTTGTGACAGAGGAACAATCCTGTGTTACGGTTTTATATAATCTTGATGTGAAGTCAGTATTTTGAAAAATGTATTAATAATTCAATGTTTTAATGTCAATAGATAAGAAAAGACAAAACAATATTTTTGTTTTAATTTTCTTGTTAATCAGCGTGCCTGACTACGGATAGGGAGGTCCTGGGTTCGAATCCCGGTTCAGGCATGGATGTACTTTCTCTATCCTGTCTTTGTCCTTTCTTTGTGTGTGTGAATGAAGTATGAATGATGCCTACCCTATAAATGGGTCTGTATGGCATGTGTGAGGGTGCGATGGTGGCCCACCCCATGTGGTGCACCCGGGGCAACGCCTCGGCGACTAAAAGGTCGCTGTATCTGGCCGGTTCCTTGGTATCAGGGAACAATAGACTAATAGATTCAGTTGCAGTTGTAACTGTCTACAATCTGCCATTGAAAATAAAACATTTTCTTGTTAATGTATCTTTATTTGTGAAATTTGTGATTTCTTATCGAGAAAAATTTTGAACTGCAAAATGCTTGTAAATGCATTAAACATGCTTTTGTCTTCTTAGAGAAAAAAATAAAAAAATAAAATCAAAAGTTTACAATGCTACAGGATTTAGAATTCTTCTGGTGCATAAAAAATGATTAATATTTATTTTAAATATTTTAATATTAGATATTTTCCTAGTGCAATTAAGAAAATTGAAGAAATTGTGTTCGGTGTAGAATTGGATACCACTTGGTTTGGCGATACATTCAGTGATAAACTTTAATTTTGGTAATTTTTGTACAGCTTTTGTTTAGCAGCCATCTTGTTAATCACATCTTGGTGTCAGCAGCTGTTCTACTCCAAGGAGTTCCAGAAAGGGATCAAGGAAATCCCTCAGGCGGAGCTACTCCTCTAGTTAAGCAAGTGACATCCTCTCCACAACTCTGTACATATTGTATCTATTCTCCTTTTCCATCTTTCTGTAATTGTAACCTTTTGTTTTGTAAATTATTACCTGTACCTTTTTTTGTCAATAAAGGCCATCCGGCTAATCTCTCAGTCACAGCAGAGTTTTAGTAGAAAGCCCTTTAAACTTTTTTACCCCTTTGGGGTATTGCTTGTGGTTTGGACTGACTACCACTTAGGAGTTCCAGACTTGACCTGGCCAACTGCAGAGCCAGGGTTCCTTCAGGGATTTCTGTCCAATGATGTTCTCCACCGTATACCTTCGGGTGGAACGGTGTTCTTTGGTTATGTTACATCTTAACATAAAAAAAAATCGGCAAAGAACCAAGAGATAACCGATTGTAAATTTTTACTAAGAAACTTTCAACGTGCAAAAAACATTGAAACTTTAAAGATTAATATTTTTTAAAGTTCATACATAAATATAATTACCATTATTCTTTAATGTTCGTCTTCAATGCTACTTATTGTTAAAGAATATTTCCTGAGTTTTTTGACTATGTTTCTGAATACCATCATTTAAGTTTCACCTACATTTTTCGTCAAATAAAATAATAATTCAAAATGATTTCACCTTTAAAATAAAATACTATGTCTAAAATTAATTTTCTTTTCTTCAACACCATAAATTATACACTCGTTTAAAATAATCAAAATAAGGTTTATGTAAGAATATATAGACATGCAGATTTTGATTTTTTAAAGTGTTTTTGACCAAAAATTAAGTATGGTTTTAGCATTTACAAATTTTATGGTAAAATGTTCAATTGAGTACTTCATAAATGAGATTGAACGATCATTACATGAAATTTGAAAGCTTCATGTTCTCATATAGTAGTGAAAAGTGATTTTATCAAATTTGTCAACAAAATGTGTCCTTTGTTATCAAAACTATAATCATACTGATTGACATTTTCCGTGTTTTAAATGGATAAGTCACATCAAAATGAAGTTTCATCGTAATAGCAATTTAAATTCAAATTCTCAATTCTAAATGATCGCAAAATAAACCGATCCCAATAAATGCTAATGAATTTAAAATATGCATAGTCAGAGTCACGGCAAAAAAATTTTTCAGGAAAAATTGCTATACATTATTTAAAGGAAATAATGTTAAGTATAAATAATTATATATACACAATTTCTTACATATTATAAACTAAAATTTATATAATAGTAGAATGTACATCATAATTATCACATCAGATATAATATCCTGATAATCAATAGAATGCTTGCAATGTGAAGATAATGAATGGAATGCTTGTAATGGAATGCTGATAATGAATAGAATGCTTGCAAAAAATGCAATCTTTCTTCCTTATTATGTATGAATCGTGAAGAGAGATATTTCGATTTGTATTATTTTCTACACATGTTAGCCTCCTGAGCTTGACGAGTTATCTGACACTTAAACCAATATTTACGCAATTCTTTCAAAAATCCAGATGAATTATTACTTTTACCAACTGGACTGAAACTAACAGTTTCATTTTACAATTCTTTTTGACGAGCTTTTTTCTTCGCATCCTTCTTGTAACATTGGCGTACTCTTATAGGACTGCTACCTTTAAATTATCACGCTGTTGACAATATTTTTCCTTACCAAGCATTTCGTCCAATTTTTAATGCTCGGAATGTATTGGTTCTCAAATATTCCACCATATATTCCACATTCTCTTATTCAGAGTCAAATTTGCTTTAGAACTGAAAGAGGACTAGATTTTCATCACAATACATCCTTTTCCTGATGATGTTTTCGTAGGAAATCTATTTTTCAGCCCCAGTTATCATCCGGTTCAAGAAGAGCTCGATTTTGTTCCAAATAGGCATATGATGACTCGATTATCAAAATTATTTTGTCTTAATTCATATGGCACCCATTTTGATCCCTCACCAATCCTATCTTACGAATAGGGTCCGAATTAGTTTAGTGAGTTTAAATTAAGCTTCTGCGATCTTTGATGTTGTCAGAAAATAGCAATATCAAATCTCTCTTCTCTATGGGTCCTCACCCAGTTTGTTTGTATATATATATATATATATATATATATATATATATATATATATATAATAAAAATTAAGACACAAAATAAATATTTAATTTTGAATGAAACTCAGAATACATACAAAAGGCAAAATAACGTTGATTTTATAATGTTGCAAAAATAATGTTAAAGTTTCTGTAAAAATTCTAAAATTTATTTGTCTTCTTTAAAATATAAATGTAAAAAATATTTATAAATAAAGATACTTATTTTAACAGCATTTTCAAAGCATACGATGACATAAGAATGCTAAAGAGAAAGAGATCTTCATAAAAATAATAAAACTATTGTTTTCGTTTGCCATGAGCATACGCAGAATATTTAAATAAACTATAATAAGATAACTAATAAATGACAATTATTTCAATTTTAAAATGTATTTAGATTCCCCTAAAGTAATTTCTTGAACAGTTATTACCTTCGTAAAAAGCATGAACTGTGTAAATCTTTTAAAAAATCAGTTGGAAGCAAAAACTTTTGAACACCGATAGAATTGATAAACACTGTTGATCAAATACGGAACACAATGGAACACGGCTGTTGAATAATGCAACTGCATTTCTGGCTCACAAGCTTAAATGATTTGCAAATTGTTTGTACTCCCTTTGGAACGCATTTAGTGAAAAATAGTTTTTTCAGTTTAAGAATACTAAAATTGTTTTGTTGTGTTTCTATCTATCACTCATAAAATTTTATTTCACAAAGGCTTGTGATAAAACTTGTTAAAAAATTATGAAAATTATAATAAGACTGTGTTTTTTTATATGCAGTAAATGAGAAATGTTAAAAATGAAATTTTAATAAATAAAACATAAAATATAAATTCCAGTTTCTTAAAAAATGCTTTGAAATTTTAAAAACTAGATCAAAACAAAATTAAAAAAATTAAGTTTATTTAAATTGAATTATATGAAAAATTTAAAAATGTTAAGATTTTATTAACTTAAAAAAGCATTTTCTTGCACAAACGTAAAATATTGAATTGGGAATAATTAAAAAAATAAAACTGGATCCAAATTTCTTTGTTTCATATTAATTTGAAATAAAACCTGGTAAAAGTTCGAAGAATTTATTTTAAAAATTTACAATTATTTTATAAAAAGTTTGGTATTAGCATAATATGAAGAAAAGAAAATTAAAAAAAAGATAAGTATCTCTCGATTGGGTATGTAGTAAGTTATAAAATGGGATATTAAAACTATGTTTCATTGGGCAGTTCACACTTTGCTTTGTGTTTCATTGCACTACATACCTTATTAGCATGTTTCACTGCATAACACACTTTAGTATTGGATATACAATTTAAAGTTTTTGTATAGATCTTCAATATACAAAATGAATTGCTTTTAGGGGAATATTTTTATAGCAAACAAGTCCCAAGTATCTGGCGGAAGTCCATAAATTCAGACTCTATAATTAAAATTTGTGTGAAAACTTAAGATATGAACTATGTAATTTAATTATGATGATGTCGGATCACGATGTACGTGCGAAAACCCTAAATGTCCCTGTGGAAGACAGCCTTGGCTATCTCTACAGCTTTATCTGTAAAAGTCCAGTTTTTCAGGATCCTGTATGCTGGTGTTAAAAAAATTGGCCAGCATTGCTGGACAGCTAAAGATGTGTTGCATAGATTGGCATTGGGCGTTAATCCAGGCAGTGAGGATAAAGCCTCTTTTGCTCGTCTCTAAAAAAATCTTTCAAGGCTTTTTCTCCAAGTCTGACTATTATAGTTGAAATGGTTCTGTCGCTGTTTAAATGTGGACTGGAAAACCTTTTAACCTGATGGCAAATTAATTTCGGCTGGAAGTTGCATTGGCGTCAATGAGGACCAAGCATTTGGATTGGTGAAGAGAATAACGGGCCTCTTTTACAAGCTCATTGATTAGTTCGTTGCCTAAATTAATTACAAAAATATTTTTAACAGGGGTTGTGCCAATTAATTTGGCGTGATTTCGAGTAGGATATATTTGATTGTAAAAAGTATTCATTTCATTGATTTTTGGAAAAAAAAAGAAGTTCAAATTTGCATTTTATACATGGAAAAATAATTTCTTACAAGTGCATATTCACAAATTAAAATAATTCTAGTTTTAAGAATTGTCTTGGAGTGAAATATTTAAATAAACATGTTATTAAATTAGATAATATGAAACACATATTTTTGAATAATTAAATACAAAATTTCTTATTTGAAATAAATAAATTTATAATAAAGCACAAATTTATAGTATGAAAAAATATGAATTATATATAAATATGAAAAATATGTTTTATGTTGGACAAAATAATTTCTGACAAACTATATCTTTTATTGGAAATTCATAAATTAAAATAATTTTAATATTAAAAATTGTCTTGTAGTGAAATATTTAAATAAACATGTTATTAAATTTGATAATATAAAACACATATTTTTGAATAATTGAAAAAATTTTCTATTTGAAATAAAGAAATTTATAATCAAGCACAAGTTTATTTTAAATAACTTTATAGAGTACAATAAGAAATAAGATACACTTTTTTCACTATTTCTTAAGAAAGTAAATTTGATGTTCCGTTCCAATTTCTCTCTTTATTTTCCATGACGAAAGTAAACAATATTACTCATTTCATCATCAATTTTCGTTTTCGGTTAAAGAACTTATTCAGCATATTGTCTGAAAAGCAAAACTGCTTTACTTTCTCTTCCCCTGCACAATCGAAAGAAATTAGATTTTGCTTTTTATGAGAATTTTCCCAATTACTTTTTATGCATAGAATTCCTTATCCGTAAGGTTAGAACAATAATCTCATTTTATTATATTCATTAAAAGAATTATACATTATGATGCACTATATAAATAATGCATATTAAATTGTGCATAAGCATGCCTATATACATTTCATTCATAAATTTTTAAATTAATTAAAGAATAATGAAAAAATAATTTATTGGTTATATATATATATATAGTGCTATAATTTGAATACTTTAAAAAAGTGTGATAAACTTGTGGATTTATATGTAGGATACGCTAACCCATAGTTAATACAATTGTGGATTGTACATAAATATTATTTAATGTATATAACTATAAAATATTAAATTTTATGAATGATACTTATAAGTTTAAACACTGTTTGATAAATTTATAATGAATTATATCTCAACTCCAAACTGATGACATTTTATCAAATACATTTAATTTTAAACATCTAGTTTAAATGTGTGTCTGCATGATTACAGAATGTAATATCATAGTTTCAATTGCTTACCTTATATAATTATATTATTGATCTGTTAAAATTAGGAATGTACATTGATTAAATTCAGTCTTGGAATGTTTACTCCAGCTTTGAGGTAAGAAATTATTAAAGGAATTAATTTTCCGTGAATGAAACCAAAATCAGATTAATTTCACTGGAACGTGTAAAGTATAGCAAACGTGAGTGGGGAATTAAATATAATAAAATATTATTATGTCTGCTGTGAATATATAATGCTGTATCATATCTTCCTGTACATTATTTAGTAATTTGTTGGAATATCTCTATTTAAATATGTTTATTCAAATTTATGTTTATAAAATCAAAACTCTAACATATAGCTTCAATATTATACTGTGATGCAGATTACATCAAACTAATGAATAACTTGATTCTGGGGAAATAAATATATTAGACTTTAATTTTACATCACACATTTTTTGCTCTCTTAAGATTGCTGACAATATTAATTCAGTTTAATTACCCAAATTAAACTATATTAGTAACGTAAATGTAGTACTTTACTTGGCAAGCTTTAGAGAGGTACAGTGAAATAAACTTGCTCTTTTACATCCGAATATACTTTTATGGTGAAATTTTTTAAATAAATACCAACACAAAATAAATTTTATATCTATTTCCTGCAAGTGAAATTGATCCAAAAGAAACTATTTATCACAAATAACATTGTAAATTATTTAGATTAGATAAAGAGTATTTCTATTCTAACCAAATTAAAACCATAGCTTTATGAAATCTAATATTTTTAAAATGGGATATGTTTTATTTTAAGCATGCCTGAGTAGAATTTGTTGATTTCACACACGCAAACACACACACACACACACACGTAAATTAAAAGCAATAAACAGAAAATGGTGCACACGCACTTATTATATAGGTGGCTGCAATTAAATACTTTGATGATCCTTAGGTTTATTTCAGCCTTGTTTTCTAAGTAAAATAAATTTTTTTAATTGACTGAAGAAAATTATTTGTTAAAAATTATCGTGAACATTAGACTTTTAAATGAATATATCTATTAAATAACTCATTGCAGTAGACAAACTGAAAAATCACTTTTGCTTATTTACAAAGTTAATTTACTTTACTTCAGTGATTAATATCTACTTAAAACTAAATAAAGCAGTGTGGAGACCATCCATTGAAAATATTTACTCTAAGTTTTGTAAATGATTTATCTTTAGGCGTTATGAAACTAAAAATTACTGATTTCTGCATTTTTTCTATGCAAATGCTGAATAGACATAAGTGGGAATATTTATTGATTAGTTTCACGGATATTTACATTTATTGCTGAAAATTATGAAATTAAGCTTTAACTATGAATAAAAATAAATGATTTATTTTACAATAAAATATTTATTTCACAGAAATTTTAAATGAGCTTACATATTTTCCATTGAATTGAAAGTTTCAACAAAGAGAAAGTTTCATAAGCTACTAATGATGTAAAATTTTTTATAAGTTTCCACAAAAATGGAAAGCCAATCATAATTATCCTTATTAAAATCAGTACTGAATCATATATTATATTAATTGATTGGTTATATTTATGAAGTATATTTAACATCATAATTATTTATTTAAGTAATTATGAAACTGTTAAAAATAGTAAAATAACTCAAATTATGATTATTTAAAAAATGCTTCTCATGTTATTTCTACTGAAACAACAAAAGGAATTATATTAGAATCTGCAATTAATTGTATCATCCAAGATAAAGAAAACAAATTAATTTTTTTTTTAAATTTTCAAATCTCATTACATTTACCCTAAACGATAAAAGTACACAGAGATATGTTAAATAATGTAATTTTATAAAATACTGACTTTTATTTTACTTACATAGCATAAATAAAGAATTCTTTTTATGAACTACAAGTGCAGAATACATTTGATAAAATTACAAAAACATTTTAAGATAACTTACTTTGGAATAAATAAAAGATGAGATAATAAATATATTTTATACAAATACAAATTTCTCTTATTTTTTAAGTCCTAATGACTTTCTGCTTATTTTTACAAATTATAATTATAACCTATTCTTTCATGAATTTCCTTCAATGATGTGTAATCATATTTTAATAGTAATTGAAAGTATTTAATTATATTTACAAAAAAAAAATAATACGTGATTTTATATATGATCAAAATATCATGGAGACAAGTTATTTTATAAATATAATTCTTAACATTTTAAATTAAATACTGCTTTTCATCTACTT
This sequence comes from Latrodectus elegans, assembly GCA_030067965.1. Lineage (NCBI taxonomy): Eukaryota > Metazoa > Arthropoda > Arachnida > Araneae > Theridiidae > Latrodectus > Latrodectus elegans. Next base: position 50,857,245 of record CM057820.1, read on the forward strand.
TTTCGTGGTGTGCAGATATTTCAAATAAATTCAGATAGCATTCAAACTCAAAATGCATTTCTAAAACGCTTAATTTCATTTGAATCACACATCATTTTACTAACAGAAATAAGCAATTTCTTTTCTATTCATTAGGATTTCATATTTTTATAAATTTCATTAAAGTTTTCTAAACAAGCTAAATACCTTGGTTGTCACAAGTTTCAGCGTAGAAATCATAACAAATGCAACACATTTTTATCAATACTTCTCAATAACGAAGAATATATATATATATATATATATATATATATATATATATATATATATATATATATATATATGTATATTATGTCTTTTAGTTTCCAAAATTCAAGATAAATCACTGAAATTGAAATTGTATCATTTTCCTTAATAATTTCAATTACTAAGGTATTAAACAAATTAACGATTTATTGTTTGATAGAAATATTTTACATTAAATGTCTGTCTTTGGGAAAAAAAATAAGACTATTTACACTTAATTACAGCCACATTTTGAAAAATATGAAATCTGCTCTATTATTAGTTTTATTTCTTGATACTCAGGACAAGTTAGATAAACAATATTCAAACTATGAATCCATCAGGAGATACCTCATTTAACAATTCTGTAATTTGAATGTTATTTTATGTTAAGATCACAATTAATAATATTTACCAGTTATGGATCAAATGCATTGCTAACAAAAATATATGTTCAACTTGTAATAAACTTGTGATATATATTGAGTGTTGTATAACACGAACTAAATTCTTCTTTAGAGAATATTTGCAAAATTACTTTTGATTATTATATTTATTTCCATCACAAAAGTTTATATTTTATTATAGAAAAATTTTCTCTTATCAAATATTAATATTTTTTAATATAGTCATATAGTTATTTTGAATTGCATGTTATTAAAATTGCTTATAAATAGTTTAATCAAGATCGTAGTCTAAGCTAAAATGTTGAAATAAAAATAGATTTTCTTATTCAAAAATGTTATAGAGTGTAATAATTTATACTGGAATAGATTTGGTGATAACATAAAAATTTCCCTTGTAAAAAATTGTCAAAGGGCATTTTGTAAGTATTGTCTAATTTGCAGAAAAATAATTCCCTTATTTCTGTACATACTGACAAATCTAAAAGATTTTCTGAATGAAATACTTATACTGAATATTCCTGGATTTTCTTATTGCTATTTTTTTACAGTCACGAAAATATATTAATGAAAGTGTGTGCATATTTTAAAGTACAAATATAAAAATAAGAAAATTTAAATATTTCCAAACTCAACACTCAAAGAATTCAACAAAACTTTAGTGAAATGTAAGATGTATAATAGATTATTTGTGTACTAGTTTGTAATTTCACATCAGACAAAAAATTGTGGATAAATAGAACATGAAAAAAGAAAAACTTTTACTGAAGGTAAATATTTCTTCGATTCAATAAAATTTTTTCGAAAGAAATTATCTGAAGTGTTGACTATTTTGTGGAAAGTCTTTTAAATTTTAAACTTCTTTAAAATTAACTGAAGGTATAAATTTTAAATTTCAACAACAAAATAGCAAGCAATTCAATTTTTCTACATATAAAAGTTTGAGGAAGAAATATATTGATTAATTGAAATTTGAGCTCTTTGCTAACAATTTTAAAAATTTCTTTCTAACATTATATTAGGTTATCTTGTGAAAAAGTATTGCGCTTTAAAGCAGTAAATGTAAAATTTAAATTAAAGTTCATTTAATTAAGAGTTCATTTTAGTGTTGCAAGTTGTAGTTGAATCAGCATTTCTATGAAAAACTGAACATCATGCGCTAAACAAGGTATATTCAGAAAATTGTCGTGCATAACAATACATATTTCTAGTTTGACAGTAATAACAATAAATATTTATATTTTTTATTTTATAATTTACGATTGTAAGTGTTGAAGCTTCTAACATATTATGTGTGTGAACACGTACACAAAATAATTAACTTAAATGTTCCTAAAATGTATGAAAAAACGTTTTATTTCATTCATAAATTTAAGCAGAAAAGTTTTATTTCATTCACACCTTTATGCATACGGATATTATAAATTTCAATTAGAATAAAGAAAACAAAACAATATTCGTTTTGAGTCTTTATTTTGAAAACGAATCATCATTCATATATTATAGAAAATATCCATCCTTAATTATCTCCAAAGATCCAAGAATATGATTTCAATTATAACTAACTTTATCTTGAAACTAAAGTTTTTCATTTTTACAATGAAATTAAATAGGAAAATAACTTCCAAAATTACTTTAATTTCAAGACATAATGGAAAATAAAGTTTGCATTTTTAAAATAATATTAAAAGATGAAATAATTTCAAAAATCCTTATAACTTCAAAATATCATTTTAGATCATATTCAGAAATAAAAATCTTTCCCTATGGAGTGAAAGAATAAGTCTCTCTCTGTCTCTTTAAGTAGTAACCATTTTAATTCATGTGTTTTTGGCTTCTTTCTCTTCCTGTTTTCCTCGAAGAAAACGAATAAAACGCCAATACTTCCATTCTTTCCATCTTCAGTTTTGATAAAAAATTATTCAGTATTTTGAGTTGAAAAGAAAAACGAAATTATTTTCTTTCTCACTGCACTTTACGAACGGAATTAGATTTTTGGTTTATAGTGAACCTTTCAAAGCACTGGTAATGAGATTAAGCTTGCTGGAAATTGGAAAAGCTAAGCGAAAGAATATCGATGGGTGAAATAGTCTTAAAAGAAATATCCATCAATTCAAATGATTTCTTTTTCAATTTGATAAAGCAAAATAAAACAATTAAATCAAATATCTAGGTTGAAAAACCATAAATAAAAACAATCCTACATAATTAAATAACATTTTTAATTAAAAAATGGTTAATATTTAATACAGATTTAAATTGAACGTTTGTGATTAAGACTCACAATTTTATAATACTTAACTCTTTTTAATTAACGTGTTTTAAATTGATTTTGTAGATTTCCATTAATTTATCTATAATTTGATACATTAAAGAGATATTTTACATGAACATATTTTAATTCAAAACTATTAGAGTTTCCTATTGACTAAATGAAGCTTGTATAAATCGAAACATATCACAAATACAATGATATGATTTGCATTTATGTATGTATCAAATGTTTACAAGTACTCTCCTATTCCCAATGGCATACATCATTGAGTACGAGTAAGGGCTTTAGTGTATACAACATCTTACAACTTACGATTTAATGTGCGAATTTGTTTCCCCCCTTGAATTTCTCGGTTTCATTCAGGGGTTTTAAGAGAATTATTGAAGTCATATATGATGTGTTTCTGCTAAGAATAATATTTTAAAAAATTCACAGTAAACATACTATTTTTAAAGACAGTGTATTTGAAATAATTTTCTTCTGTTATAAAAAATGTCACTTCACTTATTTAAAAATAATTTTTATTACATGTGTACAATTTTCACTTCTGTGTGTTAAAAATTTAATTCCTTTGTTTATGTTCTACATTGATTCACATAAAAATTATTGTCAGAGTTATCTTTCTCGGACAAAATGTTTCTTATTTCTAATACCAGATTATGAACAGTTACAGCAAAAACAGAGACACACACACACACACACACACACACACACACACACACACACACACACACACACACACACACACACACACACACACACACACACACACACACACACACACACACACACACACACACACACACACACACACACACACACACACGCACACACACACACACACACACACACACACACACACACACACACACACACACACACACACATACACACACACACATACACACACACACACACACACACACACACACACACACACACACACACACACACACACACACACACACACACACACACACACACACACACACACACACACACACACACACACACACACACACATTGTAATTTAATGTCTTTTATGTGTAAAATTTTAATGTAAAATTTAATGCGTATTCTTTGCTAGAAGTAATTTCACATTTAAATAATAATTTCTAAGATCTAAGTGAAACAAAAAGTTATTAATCAATAAGATCTTCTATTTTTAAAGATAATATTTATAATGAAATGCTTGAACATTAAAAACAAACAAATATATTCAGATACAATTTTTCATATTTTATATTATTTTTCTTAATACTAAATTGCTTCTGAAAATAACCTTTGGTTAAAATGCTTTGCTAAAGAATATTTAAGAACATAATAAAGACGACATACAGTAGGGAGAATAATTTAGCGAAATATCCAAAAAAATATTTAAAATTTATGCATCCTTTTAACTGGAAAATATTTTTTATACTAACCAGATTTCATTGTTTTCTTATTTTATGTAACCGAAATTCATCTTTATATACGAAAAATTACCTTATTAACAGAATATTAGTTAAATTTTAAGCATCATCACATCTCGTAAATTTACGAACAAGGATTTAATGAATAGATTTTAAAATATTATAACAATATATCAAAAATATTATAATCTACTTAATTAAATGATAAGAACACTCTATCATAATGAATATCTTTGCAACTTATTTTCTTTCCTTTCTTAATTACAAAAAATGGATTTTAAAAAGATAAAAAGAGATTATAAAACATTTATGTCTAGAGAAATTTTATTTTGACTAAGAAATACTAAACAAAAAAATTGTTCTTCTCAAGTAGATATAAATTTCCTAAGTAATTTTTAACTCATTATTTTCTTTAGCTAATAAACTTCTACATTTCAAACTTTAAGAAGGAGTTACTTTGACAACGGGTTATTTACACTGAAAAAATTTTATAAACACAAGCTTTGTCAAATAAGACTCACAGACACCCAACTCAAGCAAGCGGTAAATTAATTATTTCGGAACTAAAAATTTAAAGACAAGTGTGAATTTTCATTTTCTAATAATGACAATTGCTTTTCTTAATTAGAATCAAATGATATGTATTTTTATTTGCTTGACTGATATTTTAAAAAAATAAGAAAACAATATATATATATATATATTATGTGGTATGTTTTACTTGGTTGACTTATATTTTTAAATAATATGAACACAATACTTTTTTAAATATATATTTTATGCATTTAAAAATAACAAATTGTCCTGATATTGAATAACTTACGATTGCTTATTTATTGTATACAGCTAACGAAATAATGATAATTGCTTATGACATATTGCTATTTATCGAATGGTCTTCAAAATAATTTGGCAAAATTAATGTACAAGAAATATTAGAAGTGACAAAAACAGTTCTTTTGTAAAATAACTAACTAGATGTAATTTATTTAAACATTTTTTAAATAATTCACATATTTCTTAGAAGAGATTTACATCATTATTTTATGTGATTAGTTGACATTTATTTTAATAAGTAATATACAGATGATAATATATATATATATATATATATATATATATATATATATATATATATATATAACGTAAACAAGAAAGCTCTTTCCATTTTAACGATGCCATTGAATGAAGAATAAGTATGCAAATTAGTGTACTACGGGGTAGAGACAACAGTTAGTAGAGAGTAATAAAAATATTAATTATTATAAAAGCAGGTCCACCACACACATTCATCAATCGTAACTTGTACCGTGGTGGAAAGAAATGATATGGTGAAAAAGCTCGTTGGTAGGACTTTAAAGTGAGTTAATTGGTTCTGCATCAAGTAGCCGAATACGTCAAGCATTTGGGGACAGTGCTTTGAATATACGAACGGAAAAACATTATTTTTACAAATTAAGGTCAGGTGATTAACCACTCTGTACTAAAGTTCGTGTCTGGAGGATTAGTCTACAAGTGGTTCACTATGAGCTGATACCAACGATCTAAAAGGTCACTGCGTCTCTTTACTCGCAACATTTGGAGCGTATGCAACACGCACTGCAACAGAAGGTAAATCGCGAGGGTGTGCTGTTCTTATCCGATAATGCGATGTTCCATGTCACGCAGGGGGCCCGGAATACCATGCAATGACTTAGTTTGGATACTTCGTGCCATTTTCCTTACTCATCTGACCTTGCACCATCAGATTGCCACTCTTCTATTCCCTGAACAATCATCTTCGTGGAAAATCTTTTACCAACGAAGATGGCAAGCACTCACGGACTTCAAGGTACTTCACTTCGAGGGTTTTGACTCTAAAACTCCTGAGTATTACCGCAAGGAGATTGTACAACTAGAGACGCATTTGCTGAAGGTGATTACTTCGAGGATTAACTTTGAACTATACTTGTAGGACTTGTCCTTTTCGATCATGAAAAACGGCATGAACTTTCTTGTGTGTGTGTTTACCTTGTATGTATTTATATATATTACAATTTCCCATTTATATTTTTCATATTTGACAAACATTTTCTTACATATTTTCAAATTGCAATACATAACAGTTGAAATACTTTAAAATAATATTTCTTTAACTCGAGTCTTTAAAGTAAAACCTATATTAGGCCACATTCTCTTTTATCTTCATTTGTTTCAAAACTTATTTTTAAATGCCTTTTTCCTCATCTAGGAATTAAAACAATCCCTGCTTATAGCAAATAAATGCCTCTACCAGAGAAAAACTTTCCGTTATGATTTTATTTCCATGGATATATTTCTAAACGTACATATATTTTCTATTTATTTCTTTATCCATGAGGCACTGTAATAACCGCAACTTGGAGCAAATGGAGTCACTTACCGAAGATTATTTTCCCTTCCTATTCTGGCTCTTGATATTTCAAATATACTTTAGTGTTACTTTACGGCAAATAAGTAAAAGATTTTCTTTTTTCTCCTTCCCTACTTCCATATTTTAGATATTTTGTACTTTTTTTAAAACTTATTTTTTCTTCTATGAGTCATTTAAATTGTGGTTGATGGCAGTCAGATTTATCTAAGTTGATTTCAATTTTTCTTCTACATGTTCAATGTACTTTAAAATATTGGGATTGGAAAAAATAGGCTGTTTTTACCTAATATGATTTTCTTCATATTTTGTTCATTGAGAACGTGTAAGAACTTCAGGTAATATTAGCCCGACTTATGTTTCATAAGTCGTTTTTTCTAAAAGCTTTGCCCTTCATATTTTTAAAGCAAGTAAGATTTTAAAAATCTTTAGAATAATTAAAATAAAATATGAATAATATGAATGTATTTTTAGGGATATTTTTCCCGATAAATTTTGTTTTATGTAGATAAGTCTGTAAATTTGATTTTTTATTTTTTAAATTAAGTAAAAAGAAATTATGACTGGAGGTATTAACAAAAAAAAATTTCCATTTTATCGTAGAATTCATGTTTGTCTAGAATTTATAACCGTTGCAAATTTACAAAATTCATTTCTCATCGATAACTGTACTTGATATTTAACTTTTGCAACGCTTTGCTCCATCAAAGTACGACAGAAAATTTTAAAAAGTAATACGCAGTTTCATTTATAAGCTAAAAGGAGTAGATGCATGTTTTGACCCTATATGAAAAACTTTTGCGCAGTTAAAATTTGATCTATTAAATTTTTTTTCTAAAATGAAATTCTTTTATTTGGTTCTGAAAGTAACATAAATTTGCGGAAAATTATGATACTTTGAGAGGTTTGTAAATTTTGATTTTCTTCTTATCATACTACGATGTATTTAAACTTACAGAGAAGTTTGCATTGCTAAATATCGTTCTTAATTTATAAATTAAAAACTAATTCTAACTCCTCGTTAAAAACTCTTTCTGAAATAAATAAATAACCTCAGTTTCATTTAGTCAAAATTATCAATAAAAATATTTTTAAATAAATTAAATCAAGCTTATCATTTAATGTATTGTATGATTATTGTTTCATCACGAGGAAAATAAATCTCATTTTAGTACAATATTATGTTATTATGTAATTCTCTAAACATATATTCTAAAAGCTGTTATATATAAAATAATATAAAGTCAAAATTGTTAAAAATATTAAATAGATTACTGTCTCTATATTTAGTTTAAATAACAGAATAAACTGTAGAAATTCATAATAGAATCATATTTGCCGAGTTATACCTTTCTAGTTTAAAAAACAAACTGTTCATTTTATTTAATAAAAACGAACTCAAAACTCTTTTTAAAAAATAGCAAAACCATTTTTAAATTTTTAATTACATTTTTATAACATATTTTCTTTTAAAAAATTTAAATTTACAAACAGATCAAACAAACAGTACTTTTTAAATGTTTAACTTGAATTTTTAAAAATATTCTGCTAAGACGTAGAAATAGAATGAAAAAAGAAATTTTAGTAGTTTTTGAGGAAAAAAAAGTTTAAGCACATTGCATCCTATTAAAAAATTCTTTGCAAGTGGTCATCCAAATTTTCCTTTTCCAGTATCATCTGACGGGAGATATTTTAGCCTAAAAAAGTAAGTCTTGCTCTATGCTTATTTGTCTCAAACTATTCATTTTCAGGTGCCCTTATACAAGAAGTATGATTTTACCCAGAAATCGCCTTAAATAAATTAAGCAACGTTATTCATAATTTAAAGTAACATTAAGCTGTCATGGAGACAAATTAGAATTTCTTTAGGGAATTTCCGATTACTTTTAGATAAGTTTCGCTATTTGTAATCATACAGTATTCAATATGTGTATCATGAGTATATTAGATAACCTATTAAAATACATAAGGCTAACTCTAAAAGAAAGAATTAAATCAATGGACTTTTTATAACTACTCATTGTTTTGATATATTTCCCATAAAAAAAGCCGTTATTTATTAACATTCTTCCATGCATGGAACATTTGTGTAAATGCTGTTGTTATTTGCTAATTTTTATTAAATTATTTAGTTTAAAAGATTTCATCAAATTACTTACGTTAATCTAATTACTTACAATTCAGAGTTCTTTTCAAAATCTCAATTTCTTATTGGCTTTAATCTCAAAGTAATGAGCTAGATTTTATAGGTATCCTAGATCTAATTACACTGAATAACTTCTTCCTGATTTCTTTAATCCAATAACATTTGAAAATTCTTGTTATTTTTAGGAGTACGACAGTAGCAACTGTCGTGAATTCTTCAATGATATTTAAGTAATATTCTTTGTATAGGGGCAAGCTTCTTTTATTTTTCTAGGTTATATTTGATTGTAATTTTGAGTAATTGCACTGGGAAGAAATTTTATAAAGAATCTATTTCTAATTTTAAAAACCGATGATATATGTGATATTCGTGATAAATTAGTGCTTGCAAAAGCATTATGTTATTAGCAATTGTAACACATAAATTCTCTTAGCTTCTTTTATTTTCATCTACACATTTCTAAGAAAAATCTAAGCTCTATATTTCAATTTAATTAGGAGGAATACATTTTCTCTTATATAAACGTAGTTAATATGCTTCTGTAATACTAATTCAGCATAACTTAAGCCTTAAATGCTTTTTTCAAAGTTTCTCTCTGTGAAATAGTTGAGGAAATAAACAGAAAGTTGAAAGAAATTCATAGAAACTTGGAAAAGAAAAAAAAAATCTGTTACTATCAAAAATCAGTTGTATTTAAGTTTTCATATGTTACCAATTTTTAAAGCATTCAAAATTATCCTTATAGGTCCAACTTTTTGTCTTATTCATATTTTTCCAAACTAATATATTCGAAATAAAAAATATTGTTGTGTATTCACTGCATATGAAAATAGTATGCTTAAATTTTGTAAATGTTAAGAACATTCATATTTGCATTTCTAAAATAATAAATACTGATAAGATATCATTAAAATTATTTAAAGTCTGTTCAGAAAATGTCTTAACCGAAATTTGATTTTAAATTGGGTTATTTTTGGTAACTTCATCGAGGCACACAACATAAATTTAATAAGGAGAAATAAGAGTTATATTAAAGAACGAACTATTTATTTTATTGTAAAAAATGAACAGTCTAAAAAAAGTTAAGACTAAAAATACTGTATCAAATATAATAACTTCTTAAATTAAAACTTTCCATTACGAAATTTATAATTCAAGATATTTAATGATGTGAAAAAGAGCCTAATTAACAAGATTAATTTGAAAGCTTTATTATATATATTTGATTGGGAGAACTATAAATTAAAAATAAAATTTGTATGCTATGACTATGTATAAAATAATTAAAAAAATAATATACTGTTAGTTAATGTAATTACATCAAATTAAAAATTAAACTTTTTTTCCACTTAATGCCTTTTTATTTCAAAAAATTATAATACCCATTTTGAAAGCCATTTTTTTCTAAAACTTGAAAAACTTATAAATGAAAAAAGAAGAAGGCATTATTAATAAAAAGACGAATTAATTAAGAAAACACACACACACACACACACACACACACACACACACACACACACACACACACACACACACACACACACACACACACACACACACACACACACACACACACACACACACACACACACACACACACACACACACACACACACACACACACACACACACACACACACACTATTTCTTAATTGATTCCTCTTTTATTATATATATATATATATCTATGCATAAATTTTATGCGCAACGCAAATGAATATCACTTATTTTTGAATATTATAAAATATATCACATATTTAAAAATGTAATTTTGAATAACAACTCAACCTATAAATTGAAAGTCTAATACACATCACAAATATTTTAATATTTAGAAAATTAATGGTTAACAGATATGTACTCATAAGTGCAAGGAGAAAAAAGCAAATGGAATGTGAATATATAATATTGTAAGCACCTAGGCTTATAGAAATCCTGCATAAAATTTTTAGAGACTAATTTTTTAAATTTGAATATGTATGAATATATTTATCATATTTATTACCAATTAGTACTTTTCTTCCAATTTGTTTTGAAGGAATGTGTGTTAAAACTTGCAAATTTTTAACTATATCATCTAACAGGTTTGTAAAATTTAAATAGTTAAAATGATAAATAATCAGTTATGATACATACATATATATATATATATATATATATATATATATATATATATAGATATATATATATATATATATATATATATATATATATATATATATATATATATATATATGTATATATATATATATATATATATATATATATATATATATATATATATATATATATATATATATATATATATATATATATATATATATATATAAAATTTTAACTAAACAATCATAATTAAAGATAATTAATCATTTAAAATGATAAAAAATCAGTTTATACTTTAAATTAACCATATTGTATATTTGTTTATCTATGAATTATTATTTATAGAGAACCATTTAAAAGATTATCATGATATAGTTTTTCAGACAACAAAATATGAAGTTAAAGTTATTGTCATTAAAAACACGTAAATTTGTTTGTTTTATTTTTTGACACAATATGAAGCTTCAAAATTTATAGAAATTTAAAGGAGAATCAATTTATTTATTTTTAAATATTATTTTTTATACTAAAAGAAATCTGGAGTTTGTTTATCATATATTTCAAACTATGAGTATACAGCTTTAAAAAATGAATGGTGCAAAATATTACAGAATTATTCCAGAAACTTTGCAAACATTCCATCAATTCTAAAAGATTCCTTTTTTTTAATTCCGAAAAATGCTTTAATAAATTCATATTCAAAAACTCTTATCCAAATCTGGCTATTGAGTTACTGAGAAATATATCCTGAATAATTTGAAAAATAAACTTTAAAATTGACATCTTTTGTGGATATCGGGGGTGAAAACATCACACTTTTTACTACAGCAACTTTTCAATCACTTAACTGAGATTCCTGAAGAAATGATTCAAGGATTATCTTAGAGCCTTTAAATCTCAGTATATTTAAATGCCTAAATAAATAGCTTTGATATCAAATTATTTTTACTTGTTTGATATTCTTTGATTTAAATTGTGTGATTCAGAGAAAAAAATCCTTGAGAATTCTCGGATGCGATTATTTTTAATAAAAATGTTTGCATTTAACACAAAACATTTAATTACTCACGATGACAGCAAGAATGTACTTATTTTTGATATTTTTAGGTTTGTTTTCTTTTAGGTTTGTTTTTTAGGTTTTTTAGGTTTGTTTTCCATAAATGGATTCTATTATATATATTATCATTTTATTAAAGCATATTCAAACCAGTATTATGTTTTAAATCTTTTATCTGAGGAATTTAACTGTTTTGTTCTTATATGAGAGTTTTTTGATTTGAAAAATATGTAGCCATCTTTGTTGATTACATTCATTATACATTGAAGAATATGAATTTACAATTTTAGCATGTTTATAATTTTATGACTTTATTATATTGAATGTTAATTTGGTTTCTGTAATCTGAGTGATGATTTTTTTAACCACAGTAATTATTATATCTTAGATCCGTGTAGATAGAATTCAATTAATATTCGCTTATCTGACCAATTAAAGTTTTTTGCTATTCTTTCTTTTCGAAATTGTTTTAAACAATATATGTCCTCATTGAATTTAAATACAATTTCAGAGTTTCTTAAACACAAAAGACTAAAATGTTATTTATTTATAAAAATTTATTTTTTACTTGAACAACACTATAAACAATTTGACACAATTTTGTTAATAGATAAACAGAAATTGCGAAATCATTTATCAAAAGCAAAAATTGATATGGAATCTTACGAAATAGTATATTCACTTGTTCACAAATCAAACTTGCGAACTTCACGACGCCTTTTAATGCAACCCTTAATAAAATTATATTCAATCAGCAAACAAAAAAAGTTGACTTTATGCTATCATGCAAAATTATGATATGATTTTTGTCTTCAGAAAAGGAGATTAAGTAACATTTGCATTAAATGTGTGCTTTCAATTTAAAATTTCTTATTTGAACAGTATTGTTAAAATTTGTTTGACTGTACTTTTTTACTTCTGATCTTGAGTTGGTACTCATTTTTTCAGAATATAATATTACTTATTTCCTGAAATATGTTTATTGTCTAACCATTACTTATTCCAACAGGATGTTCGTGAAAATTTTAATAATTTTAAATACTTTCAGGTATCAAAATGGACATGGGTCACGCACACATCATGAGGTGATTTTATTTGTAACTTCCATGTTCGTAATTGAAAGACATTCAATGTTACAAATTAAATGTATAATGTATCCTTATCTTCTGTGCAAAATTATTATCACAAGTCCCTTAGTCGACAGAGAGCAAAAGATATTTATAATTTTAATTATATAAATTATATTACTTGATTTTGTTTTAGATATTTTTTTCATTTCTCAGTTGAGGCAAATGTGTTAAGCATTGCTTTTCTTAATTTGAAGGGGCGTAGTATTCTGATAGAAAAAATATCATCATTCTTATATTGAGAATACTTAACCGAGACAAAAGTTATATATTTTTTTAAAAAATATCAGCTCTTTTCTAGTGATGCTTTATTGATTTCAATGATTTCAAAGATTGTCTGACGTCAATAGTAATGGTGACTGAATATTAGTGAATGTTCATCAACATTTGAGTTACCCAAAAATTCACAATTAAGCACTTTTTAACTGGGTGACTTCAAACGTGAATGTTTTTTTTTACAATTGTTCTGCAGTTGAACTGAACAGGATACCTTTTTTGATAACAAGACTGTAGATGAACAAAAAATTATCATGGATAGTGGAGCATTAGTTAACATTGAGAGGCAGGAAACACATAAGATGTGTAAAAGAAGTTCTGTGTACAGCCTAGTATATGAGTTGGAAATCGTGCTTACTGCAGAGAATTTTCAATGATAGTTTTAAGTTCTATTCATCATCTGACAGAAATGCTTAAAATGATGACCGAACGATAGTGAACCTTAATCAGAATTTGAATTGCTGAATATTCATCCTTAGATATTTTTTCAAGGGAATGCGATCACACATAAATGTTTTGTTTATAACTTGACTGCGGATGAAATGAACAGGCTTCAAGAGATCTAGTGATGTCCCTATTACATTATGAGAATTGCTTTTCTCTTTTGTAATCAACATTTTTTTTACAGCATGGTTACAAATTCTTAACATATTGTTTTAACAAGTCATAAACATGTGCTTAACATGGTCATAAATTCTTAACACATAAAATTACTAAATAACCGTTATAAATTTCCTAGTTTTAATCAATGTCACTAACTGTCTGTTATTTGTAATTGCGTTTATAGTATTCGTTTAAGTTATTATTCACATTTTTCACATAAAAGAAATATGTTTCATCTTATTTTAAAACTGGTTCAAATGTGAGAAAATATTTTTTGCATATAAATGCAAATCAGGTGTTCAAATTTAGTTCAAGACATAACTTTCTCGAAGTCAAAGGTATGATTATGTAAATTTCATTTCAAAATTCATACCGGGATAGTCTTTGTTTAATTTATGAATTAATGGAATAAATAAAAATTAAACCAATTGATACAATAATACAACTACCATATTTTGAAGCTTAAAATTAAATTTCAAATAAATTATATTATTATTATTAGAAAGTGGTTATTGTAATAACTAAAGAAACCCATTAAAGCACAATTATTTGGAGAACTATCTTAATTGAATAAAATTATTGCTTAAATTTAATGGATTGGTAAACACAATATATTCATGAACACAATCAAGAATGTTAATTTTCCCATAAATTTAATAAAATTTTGGTTTACTATTAAATAAAATTATAATCAAATAAGTATTGAACATTCTCCTTTTATTCAAGAGTCCATCTAGTTTTTGGAGTTATAAAAATATATTTATTTTACTTTCTCAATAGTTAATTTTTTATAGCAACTGAATTGATTCTATGCATTAAAAAAAGTTACATATTGGAATTATTCTTTGATTTTGTCGCGCAATCATAGATGGCAGCACTAAATTCACCTAAATCCCTTTACAGTTAAAAGAATTAAACGAATGCACATTATATCGCTCTTTCTAATAGTAAAATGTCATACGATTAACAGTTTCATAGATAATATATCATTACCGAATCATATTCACACACACATAATGTTTGTTTTATTTTATTTCTTATCAATAGAGCATTTTAATATCTATACGTCACGTAAAATATTATTCATATCGAAGTAGCATATGCCCATAAATATGTTTAATTTGAATAAATTTAATATCTAAGAATTATTATATTATGATTTTATTTTATTTAATTCTCTTATTTATAAGTAGAATTAGTGTTCCAAATGTTATTATTCATTTTCTTAATAAATAAAACTTTTTTTCAGAAGTAAAATCAGATCAATAGGAATAATATTAACTCAAAATATAATCAATGTTAATGTGGCATTTGACTTTCAAATTAAAGATTTTTAATAAAATGCAAGCTATTTTTATGTTTGCTCTATATTGAAATGTATCCCAATCGAAATAATATACATAATTAATAGAAATTTAAAAAATACTCATTTGTTATAGATTTTTGTTACAAGAAAAATGTAATAATAAAAATAATTCATCTGCAAAAATATTTACTTTTCCCCATTAGTTAATAGGCGTAAAGTATTAAAACAACAAAAATAAATATAAGTAAATAACATTAAAAAAGCAGCAGCAACAGTTTATTAAACATAAAATTATATCTTTATAAATATCAAATACATATTTGCTGCTTGAATATAATTCTCTCAAACATTTTAATCTTATAACCAAGGAAGAAAATCCCTTAATGGAATTGTTCATATATGAAGTATCAGCACCTAGAGGTATTGATTAGTTTATTATAAATGTGAATCATAAATTAGTTTATTATAAATTAGATTATAAATGAGTTTATTACAAAGTTTAAAAATTTTACTATATTCCTCCACAATTCCACATTGAAACAATACTAAAGAAACGCAACTTCAGAATATTGCAAAAAATTAAGCTTTTTCTCCAAGAATTGCAAGCAATTGGTTTTATTTATTTCTTACGACCACATTAATTCAATGTTTACTAAAAATATTTGAAAACTTTTTTTGGATTTAAATTTCTGTAACTACTCTACTTTTACTTAAATTTCAATCATTCTTCCTCGATTTTAATAGTTTAATTGTTTTTGTTGTCAGGTGCCGAGTCACTTTACAAAAATCATATGAGATTCTCTGGTAAATAAGGCATTTGTATTCTTAGAAAGATGTACAAGAAACACACACACACACACACACACACACACACACACACACACACACACACACACACACACACACACACACACACACACACACACACACACACACACACACACACACACACACACACACACACACACACACACTTGTGGGAGTAAATATTTTGTCTAATATATTCTTATATTATTTTTATAACTATTCTTTCATTGCTTACATTTTACCAATATGAAAATATTTTATCAAAAAATAAAATGGAAAAATTATTATTGCTGTATATAAAAATTTTTTTTTGCTTAAATTTGAACATTAACTAAGATAGTTAAGTCCAATATTATATGGCAAAGAATATATATTAAATATATATGCTGCCTGTGTGGTTTATGTATTCTATACGAATTCTTACTGTAACTTTAACTATAACTGTGACATTTATGTGTGTCCTTGGTGCTTAATAGCCTCTAGACTAAATGATTACTTGCTTATATTTAACATTTATTTATACTCAGTATTTAGGACTTTTTTTCAATCACATAATCAGGTAAGGTACAGTATTGAAAAGGCTGTACATTAAAATTCCGTGTTATAATAATTTGTTATAAATGTTAAACACTATTATATTAAAATATTTCCTTTTGATTTTTCGATGGTTATTTTTATGTAAATTGCATTTTTTGTATTGAAGTTAAAATCATGTAAGTAAACACTAGAATTAATTAAATGTATTCCTGAAAAAAAATTTGGCTTATTTACTTACGCATAATCGTAAATTTAAAAGATTAAATTCATTATTTTTTCTATTATTTTAAGATTTTAAAGCATAACTTACAGTATCATTGCAAAAAACTTGAAACAATATAAATAATAAAGCCAATTTTAAACATAAAACTTTCGTTTCTTATTAATTCATTATCAATTTTCTCCTATGAAACTATTTCAAAATTATACTTATTTGTTTAAACATACGGATCTATTCACAACTAAAATAAAATTTTTACAAATATATTTCTTTAAAACTGAATTTACTATATCGAAACGTAATTTGTTGATCATTTGTTATTTACGAATGGAGTTTAATATATTAATATATGGAATACACTTTCGATTCCATTTTGATTTCCCCACCGTAACTTTAATTTATCATTTTTTAAAGAAAATTGAAAATTCTAAAAAAGATTTGATGAAATTAAATTATGAAGTCTAAATTCAATGCATCTAAATTTGTCCATAACAGAGAAAAACGAGTCTTATTTTCCTCTTTAAGAGAAATGTCAGAATTTTAGTTATGTATTTACTGATTCTTTCTGATATATGCATTAAATAAGTTAAATAATCTAGGCTTTTCTATGCATTATGTAAACTTATGATTCTGCAGATTTATAATTAAATTTAGTTTTTAAGAGATAAGAATAGTTTTTTGTTACTCAATATTATCGTAGTTGGAAAAATGCTGAGCTATCTCTAAACCTAATTTTTCTTTATACAACATTATTAAAAAAATTTTTTTTAAGGTTCATCTTTATTTCTGAAATCCTCGAAGAAATAAAAGAGTTTAAAAATCTCCTTCATTTTTTTAAAAGAAATACGTGAATTAGAATTCAATCAGAAAGTAAGAATAAATTTTTGGAATGGAAGGATTTTCTGAAAGTATCGTAAAAAATATGGAAATTTGCAGAAGAATATGGGCAAAGTCATTACAAGGAGAAGAAAATATTCTTTAGTTACTATATTCTTTGAGTTATTTTCTTTAAATAAGTAAATTCTATCTTTAAGTAAATAATTTCATTTATTTAGTGAGCAGTAATAAAATGCCATTACTTTTATGTATATTAAGATGTTTTTATTCTCTTTAGTTGAATGATTTTTGATGTGTTTGCTTTAATTTAATCAATTGCGCTACACTAAAATATATAAAAATATTAAGTACAACACTCAATAATTTAAATATTTTTTCAAGAAATAATGAAATTTCTTATGACCATAAAATATTTTTTATTAGAAATTAGAAAATTATATGGTAAGATGATCAGAGTAATGAATTCTTGTAACTTGAGTTGTCTGAAGGATATCTCTTTATGTGATGTTATATGAAGAAAACTGGGAGAAAAGTTTTTGTCTCAATTACTGAGAATTCAAAAAAAAAATTTTTTTTAATGATAACTATGATAAATTTAACCGCAGAATTAAAACTTTTTAAAGTTAGACAAAAATTGAAAATTGTAATGTAACTATTCATGAAAGAATTTGTCAAAAAAGCTCAATTTTTTAAAATTAATTTAAATTTATTTTCATACATTAATTGAAAATTATATAAACTATAAAATGTAATGATTCTCTCTTGGAATTCTCCGGATTCAAATTCCAAGATTAGTAGATACATATATCTTTAGAGTATGAAAAGAATGAACCATTGAGTTTGTTTCATCCAGTTTAAAATTCATTGTTGAGATAACAGATGTATCACTTGGTTGTTTCCTAGTTAGGATAGATTTTGTTTCACAAAATATGCTTAGTTGTTTTCAAAAATTAAAATTTTTTTTAAAGTAATTAATATTTTTACTATATATTTCCAATTTATAGAAAAATACATAAATATATAGTATGTTTACAAAGAATAAAGAGGAACTAATATGTAAAGAAAAATAGTATAGACAACAAAATAAAATGATTCAATTAAAAACTATCACAAGAAGTAACATGAATACATTAAGGATTATTAGAGATTCATTACAGGATTTATGAATCAATCAATCAATTAAGCAGTAATCACAATCACTTTGTATAATCTACACTAAATTTTAGTACAATAATAGATAAAAATAGAAACCATATCATATTAAATTTTAAGTTTCACTTATTGTTACTGACCTACAGCTGAGAAAGATATTAAATCAGACATTTCGAATTTTTAATTATAGAAAAACTTTTCTAGATCAAAGCTCTAGCTGAAAAGATTCATGCAAAAGCATCAAAAGGTAAGTAATAACTGAAAGGTACATTCATCAATTCCATGTTGATGAAATGATGTCTGTTTATCATGTGCAATCAAAATCTCTTTAATTAAAAATTCGAGCCTTCAATCCAACAATCGAGCCGAGTAACAATTGAGCCTTCAATCCAATGTTAACTTTACAAGGTTGTTCTGATATTTACCTATTATCTATTTTTTACTATATCAAGTTTGTAGGCGCAATTCTCAAGTGTCCAATATATATTAGAAAATATTACAACTTGCCAAAATTTAAATTTTAGTTGGCAGAAGTGTTAATGTCGCTTGTAGTCTAAAGGTATAATTTTTCTCTGGTATGTTTTTTATGTCAGAGCATATTAGGTGAAATATTCTCTTTCACTTTCTCATACATGTAGTATACGTTTGCACACACACATACGCGCACGCACGCACGCACGCACACACGCACGCACGCACACACGCACGCACACACACACACACACACACACACACACACACACACACACACACACACACACACACACACACACACACACACACACACACGTATGTGTTTTTGTATGATCTGTGATTTCCAAAGTCCTTTCATTGATTTTTCTGGGATGTGAAGAGACTTTAGAAGTATCCTCGTATCCAGGCCAATATTCAAACGAGGCCGCGCTTGATCGTAGAAGAGTATTCCGTTAACCTAGGCACAATCCAAAGCTAGACTGCACCTTAATATATATATGTACGTATATAAATGTGCTGGTATATATTTCTTACATATTCTCACGGTTTGTAAGACTTTTGTGTAGAAATTTTATATAATTAACAGTGCATGGAAATTGAATTGTGTCATAGCATTAGAAATTTTATTTATACTTAACTAAACTAAATATTTTAAAAAGTCTATATTAATGTACGAAATTTCCAAATATAGTTTATAGAAAATTCAATAGTAAATATACATAAACTTCCATTTGTTGAATATTAATCATTTTATATGTTTTAAATAATTTGTATAATTAACTAATATATATAGATCAATTCATAAATATATTTTTTGTGAGGAAAATGCTTGTACCATTTATATATACTTACAGCAAAAAACAACATAGAAATTGGTTTATTAATGCTATAAAATAATTTAAAATTAAAAATTTATTCATAGCTAAAACAATTATTATGTAGTATTAAATTCCAAGTAGAGAAAACAGATCAAGTAGTAGATGAAAAAAAAATTAATGGAAAGTAAGTATAGAGTTTCTTATACTTTTAACTTTTTTATTGCGTAAATTCAAATGCAAAAAATTTTGTATAGGCATATTTTACTCATCACATAAGGGTAAAATATTATGCAAACAAGATAAAAGGCTTTCTTTACTGCCTTTGGAAACTAAAAAATTCCAGTTTGTGACAATTTTTTTTCTTAATTAATTAAGGTTTCAATTTAAATCATTCTGAAATTAAAAGTAATTTAAAATAAAATATATTATTTCTTATGAAAAATGCAATCCAACAAGAATTGTACAATTTATGGTACTTCTGCCATTAACAAAAGGCACTTTACATTAATTTTCTTACCGTTAATCTGAAGTTAAAATTAGCTATTATTGAGTAACATTCGTATTCTAAATTATTCCTTTATTCTAATAATTTATAAGAAGAAACTGTGAAACTAAATGTGAGGCATTATCATATTGTATACTTTCTTGAAATAATATTAAGTATATTAATATTTTATGCCTTTACATGATGAATCTTCTATATATATTTACAAAATGATATTAATTAATTAATATTATATGAGTGTTGACACTTATAAAACGTATTTATAATGGAGGTATTTCATATTTAAATTTTTTTACGGCATTTTTCCAATTCTAATTCTATTAAATTTTTATAAAGTTGTAGAATATGCACATTTTGATACAAAATAGCAAACTTAATTTTGACAATAGAGAGAGGTATTTTAGAGACTTATTTACAAACGTGATTGGAAGCTTATATTTATAGTCTCTGTGGTAATCAAAATACTATCATACATTCCAATAAGAAACAACCATTTATATCGACTCACAACCTTTATAGGATTATTATTTGTTAAAAGTCCTCATTACAATACATATTTTCTAGTATTCATGAAAGTTCCTGGAAAAATATTCATGAAAGTTCCTGGGAAAAGTATTCATGAAAGTTCCTGGGAAAAGTATTCATGAAAGTTCCTAGAGAAAGTATTCATGAAAGTTCCTGGAGAAAGTATTCATGAAAGTTCCTGGAGAAAGTATTCATGAAAGTTCCTGGAGAAAGTATTCAGGAAAGTTCCTGGAGAAAGTATTCATGAAATTTCTTGAGGAAAGTGTTCATGGAAGTTCTTGGGAAAAGTATTCATGAAAGTTCCTGGAGAAAATATTCATGAAAGTTCCTGGAGAAAGTATTCAGGAAAGTTCCTGGAGAAAGTATTCATGAAAGTTCCTGGAGAAAGTATTCATGAAAGTTCCTGGGAAACGTATTCATGAAATTTCCTGAGGAAAGTGTTCATGGAAGTTTTTGGGAAAAGTATTCATGAAAGTTCCTGGAGAAAGTATTCATGAAAGTTCCTGGAGAAAGTATTCATGAAAGTTCCTGGGAAACGTATTCATGAAATTTCCTGAGGAAAGTGTTCATGGAAGTTCTTGGGAAAAGTATTCATGAAAGTTCCTGGAGAAAGTATTCATGAAAGTTCCTGGAGAAAGTATTCATGAAAGTTCCTGGAGAAAGTATTCACGAAAGTTCCTGGGAAAAATATAATGCTCTCCACTACATTTTGCTTGTTTAGTTATTTCATTTAAAAGCGTAATAATGTTCCCTATGCATTCACTTATTTAAATTCCTTCAGTTTAAATTATTTAGTTATGATCTGAGACG